>OX637534.1:117894905-119158238 GCA_951800035.1 Linnaemya tessellans | reverse complement strand
CGATGGCTGGCTGGCTGGCTGACTCACTCACTGACTGGCTGCAGCATAACAAAACATAAGGCAAAAAAATAAAATAATGAAACATGAAAAAAAAGAAATTAATGGAAACAAGAGACCAGCATGCTGCTGCATGTGCCACCACCAGTGGCAGCAACAAGCATCTCGCATGATATTAAATGACTTTAAAAGGCAAAAAAAAAAAAATAATGTGAAAAAGCCGGCAACAAATAAGGCAAGTAACAACAATAGCAACAATAAATATTTTGAAGAACGAAATTGCGAGAAAAAGAAAACATATACAACAACAACCACAACAAAAATGCTTCACAACAACGACAACAACAATGCAACACTGGCGACCATAAACATTTTAACCGACTTAATTGAATAGGAAATCAATGAGTGATCGCTATTGATAAATTTTGAATTGAAAGTAAAACAAGAGTTTCTTTCACAAACTCTTTCCATCTCGTTCTTAAGCCTCCACGCAAGAAAAGGAAAACATGTGGGCATCTGGGAATGCATCTCAAGCTTTTTACATTCTTGTGTTTAAGTACCCACGAAAAAAAAAAAAAGAAACAGGACACCATCTAGACTCTAGAGTATAAAATTATACGATTAAATAATTAATCGTTTCTCTGATTTCAAATATATTTCTGTATCAAGTGATACAATTATTTAATAACTTCAGAGAGATCAGAGCTTAAGATGAGAATCGAACTCACAACCTCGCTGCTGCCTACGAAGTCATGATATTCGGTTTGATTAAATAATCGAGTAAGAAATCAATTACTGAATTGTTCGAATCAAATCAAACAAAATATTTTCCTTAAGCAGTCACACAAAGAATTTGCAAGTTAATGAAAAATATTACACTCTTTTAAATAAAGTACAGAGACCTTAAGTTTAAAAAATATTACAGATTATTATTAATTAAAAAGCAAAAAATATTATTATTTAAAAAAATAGGAGGAGTTAATGAATTGTAAAATCACGATTCAATTTTGGTAATTTTGTTAAGCAAATGACATATTTTTATATTAAAGAAGATCCAAAGCGTTAAACTTGGAGCCCGAAAATCGCAAAAATTCATTTATGGTGCCCGCCCACTTTAATGGGCGTTAACGTAAGATATATGTGAAAAATGTGTAAATATTTAACAAATTGTATTATTTAAGCCAACATTTCTTAAAAATTAAATTTGAAATCTTTTTACCCTACCCCTCCTCTTATGTAGGCCCCTAAGTGACCCTATCAAAAAAATTTTTTTCTACACTTAATTACTAAATATTTGTAGAGTATTTAAGATTATATCCAGCCGGTTAAATATAACGTTGTTATTTCTTAACACGACGTCTCCACTAGATATCAAATGTCCGGACATCAGATATGTCTGGACATCAAATATGTTTGGACATCAGATATGTCTGGACATCAGATATGTCTGGACATCAAATATGTCTTTTCATCAAATATGTCTGGACATCAAATATGTCTGGACATCAAATATGTCTGGACATCAAATATGTCTGGACATCAAATATGTCTGGACATCAGATATGTCCGGACATCAGATATGTCTGAACATCAAATATGTCTGGACATCAAATATGTCTGGACATCAAATATGTCTGGACATCAGATATGTCTGGACATCAAATATGTCTGGACATCAAATATGTCTGGACATCAAATATGTCTGGACATCAGATAAGTCTGGACATCAAATATTTCTGAACATCAAATATGTCTGGACATCAGATATGTCCGGACATCAGATATGTCTGGACATCAAATATGTCTGGACATCAAATTTGTCTGGACATCAGATATGTCTGGACATCAAATATGTCTGGACATCAAATATGTCTGAACATCAAATATATCTGGACATCAGATATGTCTAAACATCAAATATGTCTGGACATCAAATATGTCTGGACATCAATTATGTCCAGACATCAAGTCGGACATGAAAAATTCCAATGTACACCGCAAATGTCCATGTCCAGCCATCGATGTCTGGACATATGCTGCTGCTATCCATGTCCGATTTGTTATTCGCTTTCGTATATAATTTCCAAGGAGAGCAAAAAGTAAATGATAAAGTTGCCGTACAACTCCGTTTTTGGCGATTTGCCATGCCCAACAATATCACACGGTTTAACTATCTCAGATTTTCTTCTTTGAGCCACACAATTTCATAAACAAAAACTTCGTTCCTGGTGCCCTAAAACTAGCCCGTGATTTGTGAACAGCCGTTACATGCACTCCAAGCCATGGTGTGGTGCAGCGTTAATGCGGTAGAAGTGCTGGGGCCATATTTCTTAAAGAACGCCATCCTCAATATACTTTCTATAGCTAGTGAACGCTAAAGGGTCATGAGAAACGAGTTTTTGCTGCCGGAATCAAATGAGCGGGGCTTAATGAACATGTGATTTCAATAAATCGGTGTAACCGTACACTCAGCAGGAGCCACAATAGATGTAGTGATGGTATCATTTCCACGGTGGTGCAATATCCCCACTTTGTGATTTGTCATGACCGACAAGGTCGGCCGATCTAACTGCAGCAGACTGCTTTGTTTTTTTGTGACTACTTGAAGACGCAAAAATCTCCTGAAACTCACAGCCTTTACAGAAACTATCCAACAGTTAGTCAAACAGTTGAGGAAAGTCATGGAAAATGCAATAAAATAAAGAAAAATCATTTGCACTTAACACAAAAAATTTTTGATAAAGATTTTCATCACTCTAAATTATTTATTTTAATATTTTTATTTAAAAAAAATTTTTTTTTTTTTTAAATTAAAAATTGTGTAATTAATTTTGTGCCACCCTGTATTTCCCTGGCATATTTATTTAGCTGCCTCCAAATCAATTTGCTCAAATGTAAACTTGACTATTAATTTCAGAAAATCTGTTCAATCACTTGAGGTAATATAATTGCAGAAAATTTGAAACATGATCAGGCGTGATCATGCCTGATTAACAGCCAAGACATAAGCGGCGCTCAACTCCATGTGATTCATATTCGTTTAAAGGGAATAATATTCAACAACAAAGAATGGCATTGTTTATACAAAAAAAAAAAAGAAGAGCAGTCTTGGCACTTTTGTTCCCTAAGTAAAACCAAATAATCGTAACCCATTGTTACCGAGACACAAACTGTTTTAAAGGGCTAAATGCACAAGATATCTTTCTTCTGCAGTAAAATAAATAGATTTATTCGTTTAAGAAAACATCTTGTGATGCAGCCAGCGTTTTCATGTAACTGGCTGTGACTTTTCAATGTTTTGATTTCTCTCTTGTTTTTCAGCTTTTCTGTTTAATGTTGTTGTTTTCATTTCATTAGGGTACATCTGTGTATGTGTGTGTGTGTGTTTGTCTGTTTCGAGGAAAACCTACACAAGGTGCATTTGAGGCAAGTCTTTGGGAAGAGTGTAATAAATTGTGATAAAATAGTTGTAAAAATTTACAACAACATATTCCACTGAATAGCACTCGTTTTGAAATTCCTGGTAATAAAATTTAAGCGGAGCCCCTGCTAAAATTACGGCAGCCCTTTTTTGGAAATGCAGCTCTCCAAAGTGAATTAGTTTTCTTTCCATCATCACCATCATCATCATCATCATCATGTTGCGTGAGCAAAAATGATTGATGATGCGTGCTGGTTATTGCTCTAAATATTTTTAGATTTTGTTTTTTTCTTTCTTTTTTTCCTATTTAGAATTTGTTTTATATTTTCTAGCAAAATCATTTACATCATCATGTCAAAGTTGCACACAGAGCTGAGGAAATGGAAAATGCATGAAGAGCTAAGAAAACAACAGAAAATATAATTTTAGTTAGAAATTATTTTTTATTTTTATTTTTATTTTTTAAACTATTAAATAACTCATACGCAAACAGCATAATCAACAAAAACATTCATCCATAACATCACAGGCCTACATAAAGTAATTAGCAACATCAACATTTTTTTTAGAGAATTAACCCTTAAAGGACCGGACCGCTATAATAACACTTAAAATAAGAAAAATAATTTAAAAATAAATGCTTACAGAAATACATTTCCAGGCTCTTCAGATATTTTTCAAAAGTTTTTTGCAAATCCACTATTTTAAATAATTTGTTTTGTTTCTAAAGACGCCAGCTCACACATCAAACTGGCACGTCAAACCTTGTGTCTTCAGTGTCAGTCTCCTGTACTGCGTTAGTGGGTAATCAAAAGTATTTTGATTTTTATCAAACTCTCATTAAAATATACGTATAAGCTTTTTTTACAAGCACTTTTAAAAAAAATTTGAGTTTGACGAACCGGTTTGATGTGTGTGGCCAGGCCGCTTAAGCAACACATGCTGGAAAGAATTCTTAGGGGACTTAATAAAAGCTTCTTTATAAAAATTTTACTTTGACAAATTGTTCTAAAATTTGTTTCAAATTTTAAGCGCCTTTTACACTCACAAACTCGACTTTGCCAATGACTTGGCGATTTTCGCTCAAACTTTCAGTCACTTTTTGTAAAAAAAAAAATTAATAAAATACAAATATATACAAGCAGTCAACGAGGTACCAGGCAGTTTTGAGAGAATATCAAAATCAGTACTCCTACCCCAAACCTCCTTCCCTTCTCCCCTACAAACTCAAGACTTTGCGTAATAAATTTTAATATAAAATAAGGAGATTGAACTAAGAGTTTTTTTCTGAGTCACTACAAAACCTTAAGCGGCAAAAATTATAATTTTTATCGAGAAAGCCGTGAAATATGATTGAAATGAAAATAGTCAACCATATTACGATTTTTGTAGTTGAGACAAAATAAAACAAAAAATCTGGCAACTCTTGTCTTATAATTACCAATGCAGCCTTTTAATTTACACTACATAAACAGCACCCATAATGGGTTAAAGTAATCATTTTGATCATGTACAAACAACAGCATGACTAAAAGCAAATTCTTATGAAATATTCCAGTCTAAATTAAAAAAAAAAAAAGAAAACTACAAATAAAAAAACAAAACAAAAATTATATCTCTTGCGGTATGCTGCAACAAAAGATAAAAAAAATTATAGTGTTTATGGCCACGAAAAGATGAGATAAGCTTATGGGGCCAGAAGGGGAAACAATACAATCAAACAAAAGAGAAATTGTTTAAAAAATAAACACAATTCAAGATTAAAGACCTTTTTTGGCGGAATAATTTCATTAAGCAAGAAAAGCAAAGGTGAACTCGTATCTCTCTGTCTATCGGTCGTTGCGTGTAATCACTAGTTAAATAAACAATGAAATTAAATAAATTAATTTCTTCTAAGAATTTCTGCCAGTATTTAAGGAAAATTTTCGTAATGCAATGTAGTCGCTTGTTAGAGAATTAAAAAAGATGCTGGGGCGGGCCTTAAGGCGTTTTGGATGTTACCGAAAATTGACAGATTTTTAAATAATTCAAATTGTAAGCAACAAAGAGAATGGATTAGATTAGATTAGATTATTTTTCACATGAAATTTATCCAGACCTGCCAGAAAACTTATTATTTATTAATTTTTTTATAACGCATTTTTTTTGTTTAAAGTTAATTTTAATCTTTTTATTGTTTGTTACACCTTTTGTGATTGCAGTGTTGTGAAAGTACTCCATTGTTTTTCTAACGACTGGAAAATAAAATAAGAGTCTGATTTGGCAAAAGTGAGAAAAGAACATACACTTTGCACTTTCCACTTAAGGATGCCCCTCATATGCACCTCTTTAAAGTTAAATTTAATCTTTTTATATATTGTTTGTTACACCTTTTGTGATTGCAGTGTTGTGAAAGTACTCCATTGTTTTTCTAACGACTGGAAAATAAAATAAGAGTCTGATTTGGCAAAAGTGAGAAAAGAACATACACTTTGCACTTTCCACTTAAAGATGCCCCTCATATGCGCCTCTTTAAAGGTAAATTCAATATTTTTATATATTGTTTGTTACACCTTTTGTGATTGCAGTGTTGTGAAAGTACTCTATTGTTTTTCTAACGACTGGTAAATAAAATAAGAGCCTGATTTGCCAAAAATGAGAAAAGAACATACACTTTGCACTTTCTACTTAAAGATGCCCCTCATATGCACGTGTTTAAAGCTAAATTTAATATTTTTATATATTGTTTGTTACACTTTTTTTAATTGCAGGGATGTGAAAATGTTCTATTCTTTTTCTAACGACTGGTAAATAAAATAAGATTCTGATTTGGCAAAAATGAGAAAAGAACAAACACTTTGCACTTTCCACTTAAAGATGCGCCTCATATGCACCTCTTTAAAGCTAAATTCAATATTTTTATATATTTTTTGTTACACTTTTTGTAATTGCAGGGATGTGAAAATTTTCTATTGTTTTACTAACGCCTGGTACATAAAATAAGAGTCTGCTTTGGCAAAAGTGAGAAAAGAACATACATACATTTTCCACTTTCCACTTAATGATGCCTCATTTATGCACGTTTTTGTGCTAAAACGGTTTAAAAAACTATGTTATCCTTACATTTCAGTAAATTTTATTAAAAATTAATAATTAAAATTCAAAATAAAATTCTTAAAATAAAAAGCACACCTTTTACAATGCGTATGCAAAATATTTACACCAAATTATTTATATTGTGCATATATTTATAAAAATTGCTATCAAAGCATATATATTTCATCCATATTGGTGTAGCATAGGATCCTTCAAAATCTACCACAAATCAATGTGTGACATTTTAATATATGAGATTTTTGTATTGGTAATATCCACATAAAAATACCTTTCAAAATGTATAAGTTTTAATAATATTGGTGTACCAGAAGTTACCTAAAAGTGTACCACCAAATAAAGTGTGGTATATTTATATGCCAAAACTACGCCACATTTACTGTACACTGATAATATGCATTCCATGAGACGCCGACCAGTGTACAGTAAAGAAGCTGTAGCCGCTGTACAGGAAAGCATTGAAAATTATTCTATTCAATTAATTCCTCGCCGTTCTCAGCAATTGGGCTTGTGTCCTTCCACTTTATGGAAGACTTTTTAGTTTGTTGAAATTTAATGTTCCAAATGGTGCCTTCTACGGGCCAGCCGTGGCGGCCACATGGCAGAAATCATATTTAAACATTGATTTCATAACATTTTCTTACCAATAAAGCCCGTTTCATTGATATTAAATATATATTTCCTTGCTTTATTACGATTTAAACTTGTTTCAGTCTATGAAAAAAACACCCTTTATATGATCCAGTGTCAAGAGAAATATATACTCGGGTAGCTATTGCCAAGCCAAAAACTAGGGGGCAAATTACCTCATTCGATATCCATTGAAATTTCAATATATTTTAAATAAAAATTTTGGACGATATCGAGTGCCGTAATTTGCACCCTGTATTTATTTTTGAAATTTATAAAAATGTTGCAAAATCTTGAGTTGGGTGTGAAACCCCGGTTTTCGTAGGGAAGCCTTATGTACTGACTGATTGCTTAATAACTTTGACAAAAATTACCCGATTTTTCGGGCTTCAACAGATTTGAAAAGAACAAGCCGAGACCTTTCGAATACTGTATATTTTATTTAAAAATTTTAAGATATATAGAAATTTTCAGCCATAACCTCACAATTCTTACACAACCTCACAATTCTTACATAACCTCACAATTCTTACACAACCTCACAATTATTACACAACCTCAGAATTCTTACACAACCTCACAATTCTTACATAGCCTCACATTTCTTACATAACCTCACAATTCTTATACAACCTCACAGTTCTTAAAGCGATCCATTTAAATTTGTTTTGAAATCGTGTTTTTATTTCTGTGTTTTTTTTTGTGAACTCTAAATTCATTGAAATCTTATGTGAATTATTGTCTCAACTAATATTTTAATAAATCTCTTTTCTAAATTAAATATTTCCCAAGCAGAAAAAAAATCTCTTATATCCTCATTAGCAAATTCATAAATTATTGTTGCTTCTTGTGTCTTCAAAACAAACAAATCTTCTCCGGCCTGTCAATAGTAATTTAATTTTGAAATATCTGTTTTTTTTTTATTATAAAATTTCACTCACCTGTGAATCATTGAAATTGAAATCTTTTTCTGCACTACTGCTGCCAGAATGTAGAACCAAAATAAAACTTAGAAGTACTAAAGGAAATGTGCAACACCAACGCCTTCTCGCTGTTGTCGCCTGCCGTTGCTGATGATGCGTCGTCTTCTTATCCAAATGTGTTGAAAATTTTGGCAACATCTTGAAGATGTTTTTATGAAATTTTTTATTTTATTTTTCTCTTTTTTTTTTTTTTTTTGTTTTTTTTTGTTTTGTGTTATTAATTTTCTACAGCGAATATTTTCCAAGTGTTTTTTTTACTTTAGCTTAAAAATAGAAACTAATTGTTGTTCGCTTAAAGATTTTAAGGTAAAAAGAATTCATAAAGAAAAAAATGGCAAATGTTTCACTGAACACGTGGAAAAACTTGGAAACCAATTAATTTTCAATTTGTAATTTTTTATTTTTATTTTTATTTTTTTTTGCTTAATGCCACTGCTGCAACGTACGACTGGCTAAAACATTGCTGAACGCTGATTAAATTATTAACAATTCAAAAGTTACTTCATCTGTAAAGAGACAAGTTACAAAGAAAAAGATTTTTTTTAATATGTTTTTTTTTTCATAAAAGACAAACAGCAGCAAATAAACTATTAACAAAACGAGTTTATTTAAAAGTAGAAGTAAAAAAAAGATTTAAGAAAAATAGTAATAACATAAATTTAACAGAAATTATGAATAATTCAAGTCGTAATCACCCAACAAACAAAATGACTACAACAACTCCATCGCTAAATAACCCCTGAGTCACATTTCACTGCAATCCTTTGAATTCTTAAAAAATAACAAAATTCTGTAAATCTCGTAAAATATTTAGCACCTTTTGTTATAAAAAAAAGTCATATATAATTTGCTCGTATTTAGGCGTATTTTAGATGTCGCAGTCGCATTTGCGACTACGACACATTTCAATAGTTGCAAATTCGACTGCGACATATAGAATACTGATGATTTTTTTTTAGAAAAATTTTACGTTAAAATCCCTTACTTTTGTTTGCTGGGCTATAAAATTACAAAATTTCTTAAATACCAAGAAAATTCAAGAAAACGTCAAAAAAAGCTCAGCTTTAAATGCCATCAAATAAAATTGTTTCTTTTAATCAGATTTCGACTGAATAGAAAATATCTGATTTCAAAATTTTGTTTATAATAAGCAATTTTGTGTTAGTGAAGGAGCGCTAATAGTGTAAAACTCTTATCTCACATTTTAAAGAGTATTAAAAAGCTTAAAATGTACTAAGTATTTTTTTTTTTAGTTGTCAGTTTTATCTTAACTTTTGGGGTTTTTTCCTCCAAAGTCTTATCACATGACTGTGACTTTGGTGTAATATGACTCAATGCTGTTGATTTTTTATTTGTTCAAATTCAAGTTTTATATTTCATAGTTTTTTAATTATATTTATAACTCAACTAAAGAAAGAGTGTTAAGAAAAATATTAATTTACTTAGAAATTATAGACGATTATGATGACACGACATATTAAAAGAGGTTTTAAATTACACAAACAAACGATTCAATTAATTCTGCTAATAAATTGCATCCCTTGTTTAAATTTTGTATTTTCAATTACTAAAACTCTAATTTTCAATTATTAAAAATTTATAAAACTCTTAAGAAATTCAATTTCTGATCACTTTAAAAAATTGTTTCAATTACCAAATAAATGGAAAATAGCACTCCGAGTAGACGAGTACACAATAAAAATTACTGTAAAGTCATACAGAGTGGCACAAAATAATTCATTCAATTTTATTTTTGAAAGTCTTTTTCACTAAAGAACAAGCAAAAACGTTATATTCGACCTGGTCGAATCTTAAATACCCTCCAAATATTTAGTAAGTAAATTTAAAATGTTTAACTTGGTGCGACAGAGTTCCTTTAAGACATTTCTGTACCCAATTCTAAATCTATATTTTGAGAGAGTCATTCCGGAAAGGGGCGGAGGCGGAGAAGTGTCATCTCTGCAAGATCAGAGAACATGTCAGCATCTTATAGGCTTAAGGAATACAAATTGTTCAATATTTACAATATTTTTTCAAATAATATCCTACTTCAACGCCCACTAAAGGGGGCGGGGTCTAAAAATAGACTATATCATGTTATCCACAGACGAACATATGGGCATTGCTACACCGTCTTAGACTTCATCACTGATCAAGAATATATTTACTTTATGGGGTCCAATTCTTTTTGGAGGGCATTAAAGCTGTATTTCGGCGGGGTCTATCTGGCAAGGGCCGGTGGGGGAGACATTTCACCTTTGCCATAAAACTCTCAAAATAAATGTTTGGCATAATTAAATACAAAATTTAAAAAAAAAATTTTTTTTGATAGGGTCATTTAGGGGGCAAAGGGGGAGGAGGGGGTAGGAAAGGGCTATAAGCTTAAAAATTCTATTTTTAAGGAATGCAGGCTTAAGTAAAACAATTTGTTAAATTTTTACACTATTTTTACATATATTAACGCCCACTAAAGAGGGCGGGGTCCAAAAATAATTTTTTTTATTTTAGGGCTCAGTTTAAGGTGTTGGACCGTATTTGACATAAAAATATATCATTTGCTTAACAAAATAACCAAAAAACTTTAAAAATTATGTTGTTTTTTCTGGGTTGGTTTAGTTCTTCTTAGGGGAATTTTTTCCCCCTTGTCCGATTTAGCCCATCTTCGAACTTGACCTGCTCTAAGCTTTAAAATATATTTATACCAAATTTCAAGAGTCTGGTTCTTTTCGTTTGGGCTGAATCGAGATTTCCACAGACGAACGGACGGACGGACATGCTCAGATCGTGTTAAGATTTCATCACTGATCAAGAATATATACATATACTTTATGGGGTCTCAGATGGATATTTCGCTGCGTTACAAACGGAATGACAAACTGAATATACCTTCCAATTTTTTTTTTTTGGGGTATAAAAACTAAATGATTTTGAGTGATGGAATTTTTCATTTAGTCTTTTACAATATTTTCTTTTACGTGGAAAAGATTATATCCATCAAGGGGCTGCTGCCAGTGTTGCTATACATTTGTACCAGTTTTATGGCGTTTTCCACGATTTTCCGCCAAATTATCGACAATAACAATTCAGGGTATTCCTCATAGATTCCGCAAAAAAAACAATAACTTCCCAATTTCTGTTTCCACATGAATGTTGTTTTTTTTTTCTAAAAAAAAAATTCAACATTTTTTGCACTTTTCTTAAGAAAATTTCAAAAGTTTAAGATTTAAAAAATAAAACAAATTTATTAAGAATCAATCTAGCACCTCTCATGAAAATTTTGTTTTCTTTTAAAACCGCCTATAGTACCAATTTATTAAAAAAGTGTAAAAATTTTACACATTTTCAAGAAAACAAATCGCTATAAAAGAGATATGCAGTTTGGCTACTCCCGCGTGTGTGGAGCAGGAAAGTCATACTATTTCAAGTATCGTGTACAACAAAAATCTGTTTTTGAAAATTTTTAAAATTTTTAAAATTGCATAATCTTGAGTTACTGGTAAAAAAAGCCGGGCTGTCGTACATTTATTCGCTTATTGCTCAATAACTTCGGTGCACATCAGTCAATTTTAAGTTTTTTAATAGATATGGAAAGCATGAACTATAACCTTTCGAATTATGTGCATTTAAAAAAAAAAACTTTGGGAAATACGCGCATGAGTCTCTAGGAAAACCGTTTTTTGTTAAATGTTTTTAAACTCAGGGTTGTTTTTCGCACTTTTCTCTAAGGGGACCGTATCAAAACCGATTTTTTTAAATTTATACACTTTTAAAAGAAATTTGGCTCTAATACAGTTGTGAATGAAAGGAAATTGGATTTTTGAAAACCGGTTAGAAATTGAAAAAGTTATGAAAATTTTTGTTATTGGCAAAGTTATTGAGCAATAATGCCCTTACACGTCATATAAGATTTTGCAAAATTTTAAACACTGATTTTTATTATATGTGAAACGAACTACAAGAACACTATTTATTGTGAATTTTCATTTATTGTTCTTTCATTCTTTTTTTTTTTGTGTCATATTACCGCTTATTCTGTAACTATTTCTCAATCTCATGTCAAGACAATAGTCGTTTTTCCTCGGCATTATAATACATTTAACACTCTCTTATTATTTTCTTAGCCTTGAAGAAAGGCCAGAGGCTGTTAGCAGTAGTCAGTTGTTGCCCACAGCCAGAATGTAACTGTCGTAGTTTTGATATTGTCGTGACGTGACGTGACCTTGACAACTAGTTACAGAATAGGGGGAATTATTTTTATTTTTTTTTATTTTTTTATCTTGGACCAGCACTCAGGAGATGACCCCTATACGAGTATATGCAATGCATTGCGCCGGAACTGAAAACGAGGGGATAATATTGAGGGGACAGATTAGGAAAGATGAGAAGATAGACAGTTGTTTTTGTAGCTATTTCAACCTTTTTACTTCGCCGACTAATTTTTCTACAGGGCCGACGAAGGTGGGTGCTGTTACACTGCTTTTTAGTACATGATAGTGTCAGTCGCCGCCAATTTTGTTCAGTGACCAGTGATTATGCCTTCATCATTGAAACAGGCTGGCAACAACTAACACAACCACGCACTAATTCTGATCAGAAGAATTCAACACAATATTTTATGACTCAGCGCGGGCTCGAACTCACTACCCTCCGCTTCATAGTCTCGTGTTCTACTACTTCAGCCAACAGCACCCACAAAAATTTACTGGATGTATAATTTGAAATTATTTTCCTAAGATTCTTTTAAAATATTTCCAAGAGAGGGGCGCAAGCAAGAGCTGTCCCCAATCCGTTCAGGATTACACTTAGCACTCATAGACCTGTTGTGGGCTCTATTATAAGGAGTTCCTATTCAAAAACCATGAAAACCTTTGAATTTAATTACGCTAAGAATCTAGTTTCTTCAATGTATCTTCTTAAGTCTCTGCAATTAGAACCCCTAAGAAATTCCATATCTTGTTTAATCTCCCGATTAAATGTTTGTCTCCTGACTTGACTAAAAGTTGGACAGTAGCAGAAGTAATGCTCCAGTGTTTCATCATCTTCCTGACAGGCCCTGCATGTTATATCGTCAACAATATCCATGAGTGCCCAGGTGATTCCTTAACTCCGTATCTCCTGTTATTAAAATATTTCTTTACATTTTTTTTATTGAATTTTGTATAAAATCATGTTTTTTCAGAGACTTCTTTTATTATTTTATTCATATATATATTTTTTAAAAATACAGCATTTTTAAATATTTAAAACTTTTGCACTTAATTTATATTCAATCAATTTTTTTTTTTAATTATTTTTCTTTTTATCATTTCATTTAATGAAAATGCTCAAATTACCACTAATTAATTTCATTTTAAAATTTATTTCAAGCATTCATTCGTTTGCATTCCTCGAGTATTTCATAAAAATTTAGTGTGTAAATCTGTTTTCAAGCCAACTCACATTATGCCACCATTATATTTTCACACAATAATTTATTTTTATTCATATTATAAATATTCATTTAAACAATATTTAATTAAAATAATCACAAAAAAAATTGTGTATTGATTTATTTTCATGAAAATTAACCACACAACCAACCGTTCACTGGCATGAATCGTGCTTATGAGTCGAAAATAATTTTAAATCTGAGCGGAAATAAATAATTCTTACGATACATTTTTAGTTATTTTGTTGGCTTTTTAATTATTTCGATTTTTATTTATTTATTCTTTGCTTCTCTTTTCCATTCTCTTATATATTTTTCCCCGTTTCGGTTAAAACAGCACGTGCTGACTGCTGCAAGAGTGTGTGTTTTCAATTAAACGGCCGCAACTTGAATATTTCGTAACAAAAAAAATAAATTAAATAATAAATAAATATGCAGCAAAAACAACAACAATGGAACACACCCTTAAATGAAAAATCATTAAAACACACACACACACACACATACACACTCATATTTGTAAACACTATTTTAAAGAACTTTCTGTGAACGAACTGAGTGACTGGAATGATCTACTGCTGGGTTAGCGATCGAGTCATAAAAATTGATTTAAACAGAGCGCCACTATGAAATCAGCATTATTTTTATAATTTTGATTTTATTTTAATATTTTATTGCTGTATTTTGTGTTAAATTATTTGTAATTTTCGCTTGTTAACAGCAATTGCAACAACTTCCATAACAATCGATCGATAACGGAAGGAAAATTGTATATCAATTTTATTTTATTATAATTTTTTTTTTTTTTTAAGAAAAACACAATGGAAAACTAATAAAAGACAAAAAATGCTGCATGTACAAAATAAACAACAAAAAGAATGAGACAACAAACTCAAGTTCAGTGAACTCTTTTCCTTAACAACCCAATTTCGTTTACACCGACGACTGACTGCATTTGATTTTTAATTGAACAGTTTGTATAATTAAACAAATGAGCGGGCGCGATACGAGGGCAGATGCACAATTACACAAATACAAACACACAAACAAATTGTAATATTTTTACAACACTTCATAAAGACTGGCAACCACCCGCGTATTGAAAATCGCTGGTAATTAATACACTCGCGCAGTCGGTACAGATCGTTCAAGCCATTAGAGTTTATTACCTCTTGAAGTTCGCGCCGTCTTTATTTTTTTGTAAACAAATTAACCATGAGAAAATTTATTTAAAACAAAAAAAAACAATCCATTTAAAAATGTATAAAATGCCCCTGAATCGCAGCAAACAACTGAACGTGTGTGAATGATTAAATAAACTGAAAAGAAATCCCACAAACTGCAGTGTGGCAGTGCACTACTTAAAACCAAAACGAAATCGAACAACAAAAAAAAAACATGTAAAATAAATCTCAGCATTTTATAGATGTAAAAAATATATACAAAAAAATTAAAAATATAAAAAGAATATTTTGCAAGTGTACTTTTGCACGGATCATGATGATTTCTCGTTTCGTTTTCTGAAATAAATTTAAATTAGCGCTTGATTAGCACCCATATGACGAGATATTTTCTACAAACTTGATTTTAAGCAGAGGGGGGAGTTCACAATCATATTTGCAAACATCTTTTTACAGATTAACTTTTCGAGCTTTACGAAACATGTAAAGACATGCAAAGACTTGTTCAAGCACAACGTTAAAAAATTTGTTTCTTTTTATTTATTCTTCATTTGCTGCCTACAAAAATATTATTAACGAAGACCCATAATTTAAAACAATAAACCAAAGTAGATTCAACAAATAGTCTGTCTTTAAAATTTCAGAAAACATTTTCATTATTTTTTAATATTGAGATATTTTCAAAAAGTACTATTTTTTACGAAAGTATTTTGAAATTGAATTTCTCTTAAAAAATATGATTTTTAAAGATACCAACAACACAAGAAATATTTATTAAAAAGGCACTTCTGTTTAAAAATACCTCCAAGAAAAATACTTTTTAAAATTGAACTGGGACAAAAAAGCACATTTTGAAAAGTTACATTAAAAAAGAAATTATGTAACAAAAAAAAAAATTCTAAAATAAAAGTACTTTTTTCTTAAAAATTTAACTTTTGAATAACGAAAATTATATCTTCAAAAGTGTTTTTTAAAAAATGCATTTTTTACATAGTACTTTCTCATAAAAGTACCTTTTTAAATAGTATTTTCTGCAAAAAGTACCTTTTGAAAAAGTACTTTCTCCAAATAAGATACTTTTTTAAAAAGTACATTCTCAAAAAACTACTTTCTTAAAAAGTACTTTCTCAAAAAATTACCTTTTTAAAAAGTACTTTCTCAAAAAAGTACCTTTTTAACAAGTACTTTCTCAAAAAAATACCTTTTGAAAAAGTGCTTTCCTTTTAAAAAACTTCCTTCTCAAAAAAGTACTTTCTCAAAAAAGTACCTTTTTAAAAAGTACTTTCTCAACAAAGTACCTTTTTAAAAAGTACTTTCTCAAAAAAGCACCTTTTTAAAAAAAGTTTAAAAAGGTACTTTAAAAAAGGTACTTTTTAAAAAACTATGTTTTTATGGGAATTGTATTTTTTAAAAAGTACTTTTTTAAAAGAGTACCTTTTTAAAAAGTACTTTCTCAAAAAAATTCCTTTTGAAAAAGTGCTTTCCTTTTAAAAAACATCCTTCTCAAAAAAGTACTTTCTCAAAAAAATACCGTTTGAAAAAGTGCTTTCCTTTTTAAAAACTACTTTCTCAAAAAAGTACTTTTTAAAAAGTACTTTCTCAAAAAAAGTACCTTTTGAAAAAGAGCTTTTTCAAAAAAGCACCATTTTAAAAAGTAGTTTTTTAAAAAGTACTTTCTCAAAAAAGTATATTTTTGGAAAAGTTTTAAAACCTACTTTTTTGAGAAAATACTTAAAAAACAATTCTTATAAAAATATATTTTTTAAAAAACACTTTTGAAGAAAAAATTGTTTAACAACAAAATAAAAGAATTTAAAAAGGGAGTTGTTAAAAAGTACCATTGGAATATATTTGTTTAAAAAAGGATGTTATATACATTTTTTTAAATTATCTTTTTAAAGCCAAGCTTTGAAAATAATCAGTTTTAAAATTTACTTCGGTAAAAAAAAGTGCAGTTCAAAAATGCACTTTTTAAGATATGGACTTGTGGAAACAAAGTGCCTTTTAAATATAAACACTATCTTTTATTTAAAAGAAAATTAGTTTTAAAATATATTTACATAATAAAAAAGTGGTCCTTAAATAAAGTAGTTTTCTAAACAGGTACTTTTCTTAAAAAAGTACTTTCTTAAAATAAATTACTTTTCTAAAAAAGTATTTTTTTTTAAAGTACTTTCTTAAAATAAAGTACTTTTCTAAAACGGTACTTTTATTAAAAAAGTACTTTCTTAAAATAAATTACTTTTCTAAAAAGGTATTTTTTTTTTAAAGTACTTTCTTTTCTAAAAAGGTACTTTTATTAAAAAATTACTTTCTTAAAATAAATTACTTTTCTAAAAAGGTATTTATTTTTTTAAAGTACTTTCTTAATATAAAGTACTTTCCTAAAAAGGTACTTTTTAAAAAAATTACTTTTTAAAAAGAAGTAAATTAATCAATGATATTGAGAATAAACGATATATGAAAAGAAAAATGTTAAAAAAAAATGATGTGCATTTGAAGAAAAGTAACAATATATTACAGAAAAATTTGTGAAAAAATTATTTTAACTGCGGAAATTATTTTCCAACTGGAATTAGAAAATTAAGCCGAAAGCCACTTGAATCCAGTTACTTTGTTTTGAATACGATAAACAATTTTATTTGTTTATTTCATTTTTATAGTTTACCTTTTATATGCAATTATTAATGTTTTATTAACAATTTTTTTTGGAAAGTAAAACGCTAGTATGAAACACTTGATGTGGAGTATTCAAGAACAGCAATTAGAAAAATTGCACTTTAATTTTGTGAGTGTATTCAACTTACAAATGCCAAAGTATTTGTTTATTTTGTAATTTTTTTTATTTATTTATTTTTTTTAATTTATTTTTTTTTATATTTTTTATTCCTGTTATTCGTTGCTGTTTGTTTCGTGCTTTTGGTAAATGCAGTTGTTGTTTACAAACAAATTTTTGTTCGTGTATTAAAATGCAGTCCAAGGAATAAATTGCTTGCCATTGTTGTTGTTCTTGTTGTTGTTATTGGAATTCTTTTGCAGCTAAAAGGCCACACGCAATCATATTTTGTAAGTTTTCTTTTATTTTATTTATGGCGCACGAAAAAAAGTCATTCCCCTAAAGATTGGTTTTTGCCATCACACCGAGTCGATTACAAGGGATACAACGGCCGTTATTGATGATCAAACGAGATGATGTACAAAATTTTTTACATAAATACAAATAAGCCAAGAAAAGGGACACCTAAATTTTAATCCTGTAAAATATGAATCTACTGAAGGAAAACGAAGACCTCCTGTATTGACTTGCCTTCTTCAGAACGCATTAAATTGCAAGACTTATTTGAAATATACTCCCATAGAAATACCAAATGATTTTATTTATGTGATCTGTTGGCAGAGACAGCCAGGCAGGCAGTCACGCTACGTTGTATTGTGTAACCAAGCGGTAACACATTTCAACACTGCGGATTAGTTTAGAGTTAACCAGGTGTGGTTAACGGAACAACACAATATTTTATTCACTTTAAAACGCCTGCCTGCTTTAAGGGAAGCATTATGAAATTTCCCCTGCCTAAAGCGCCAGCATTATAATAAAATTAGCCAAAAAAAATATATACCTTCAATATCGTAAAAAATTAATTATAATAAACACAAATTTACAATGACCTCTAGCGGGTCAAACAGTTACTATTTTGGTTTTTAAATCATAAAAAAACCGGAAGTCAACTTAAAACTTTTAACTTTAATAACATGTTTAATAATAGTTAGACCTTTTTTGTTGTACTCATGGCCTTTTTCAAATAAAACGTTTTTCCATTAACATTAAAGCCTCTTTTTAAATTGTTATTTAAAAAAAACCTATTTCGTTTTAATATAATTTTTTTCATTCATAATTCATCCCCTGTCATTGGGCGAACGTTTTATTATCGATTATTTCGAAATTTGACAGTTCGAAATAAAGCAATTTGCCATTAAAACCAATTTTTACACAATTGTGCACAATTTCAAAATGAATTCAGATATTTGTACGACGCACAGTGGGATTTGTTTATACAATGTTTGGCAAAAAATATGAGGAGTGCTCGTAAAATGTTGAAATTTTGCTCTGAGCCTTTGGTTAGCTCAATTAAGAAAAATATAAAGTTTCATTAAAAGTGGCCACGCCCACTACCCACCGCCCACTACCCACCGCCCACTACCCACCTCCCATAGAACAAAAAATTTATTTTTGGCCCAAAGTTTTTGAAATTTAGCACAGAGCCTTTTATTAGCTCAATTAAGAATAATATAAAGTTTAATTAAGATTGGCCACGCCCACTACCCACCGCCCATAGAACCTAAAATTTATTTTTGGCCCAAAGTTTTTAAAATTTGGCACAGAGCTTTTTATTACCTCAATTAAGAAAAATATAAAGTTTCATTAAAATTGGCCACGCCCACTACCCACCGCCCATAGAACAAAAAATTTATTTTTGGCCCAAAGTTTTTGAAATTTCGCACAGAGCCTTTTATTACCTCAATTAAGAAAAATATAAAGTTTCATTAAAATTGGCCACGCCCACTACCCGCCGCCCATAACAAAAAATTTATTTTTGGCCCAAAGTTTTTAAAATTTGGCACAGGGCCTTTTATTACCTCAATTAAGAAAAATATAAAGTTTCATTAAAATTGGCCACGCCCACTACCCACCGCCCATAGAACAAAAATTTATTTTTGGCCCAAAGTTTCTGAAATTTAACACAGATCCTTTATTATCTCAATTACCGCCCACCACATGTGACATTACTTCATTGTTTCAAAGACAAATAAACGTTTTTTTTTTTGGGATACAATTTATGGACTCTTCATACTGAATCAATTTTCTACAAAACTGCATCATTACATTTTTAAATTTTATGTGTCGAAAAAATTATTTATTGCACAAAAATTCCCACTGTGCAACGTGGCCGTCATCCGCTACTGTGCAGTGGCAGCAACTAATCCGTACATGTATGTGTATGCCACCATCTAGACGTTGGTTTTGTAACAGAATTTTTTTTTTTTTGTAAATTTTTGTGAATATAACGATGACCTACATTTTGGCATGTGGAAAGCAGAATTGCTGGTTTATGAGATCAAAGTGTGTGTTTGCTGGTCAAATACGGCCATCATTCCTCCAAAAAATTTCAAAGCTACTCGTACCATATTTTTATTGATGTTACAAGACCCCGGACTAAAATAAGAATGAATGAATGAATGAGTGTGTAAACAATCATAAAAGTGTTACCAATGGATTTTATCCCTTTTCCATTTATTTGCCACTTTTAGAATTTCAAACAAAAACATAAATAAAACAACTGTTTTAAGAAGCGGAATACCAGCTGCCAGGATTTTATAAGGGTATATATGTGCATGCATACAGATGGATGATTGTGTGTGTGTAGGCAAGTTTTTTCTGGCAGAGTGTGTGGGTGTGCTAATGGTCAGTCAGCCATTGGGCACGTTTAAGATAATTGAATTGTAGCAGTTTTTATATAAATTTGTCATTAAAGAAAAGGGCCCATCTGTCTGGTAGCATTTTATTAAAGAGTGCCGCCAAGTTTTCTTCAGATCGATTTTAATATTTAATGAACATTTGTAAAATTAATTTTTAGCCCTCCAGAAATTGTGAAAGGGTCTTTACTGCCACTCCCTTTTTAAAATATTCTTAACGAAAATATTTTAAAATTATTTTAACAAAAACATTATAAACTTTTTTTAGTTTAAAAAAATTACATTTTTTAATGCGAAGTACATACTTTTTTTTAATTTTTGAAAAAAATATTTTAACTATTTTAACAGAATTTTTTTTCTCCATATTTTAACATACATAAATGCTTCTTCTTTTAAATCTTTTACAGAAATAATTTTAAGTTTTTTAACAAAATAATTTTGGAATTTTTCAACAAAAATATTTTTTTAAATATTTTTTACAAAAATTTATATTTTATTTATTATCAAAAATATTTATTTACCAAAAACCTTTTTAACTTTCTTAAAAGAAATATTTTTTATATTTTATTAACATTTTTTTTGAATTTTTTTAAAATTTTTTTTTTTAATTTTTTTACCAAAAATTTTTGTTCCCTATTTTAACAAACATAAATGCTTCTTCTTTTAAATTTTTTACAAAAATAATTTTAAATTATTTAACAAAATAATTTTTGAATTTTTCAAAAAATATATGTTTTTAATTTTTTCACAACAAATTATAATTTATTGATTAAGAAAACTTTTTTTATCAAAAACCTTTTTGACTTTCTTAAAAGACATATTTTTTTAAATTTTATTAAAATTATTGTTTAGTTTATATAAAATGGTTCTTTTTTTGAAATTTCAACATATATATTTTTTTTAACTTTTTTAACAAATATGTTTGTGTCATATTTTACCATAAATGGTTCTTCTTCTTAATTTTCTAACAAAAATATGTTTTACTTTTTCCACAAAAATGTATTTGAATTTAAAAAAAATATATATTTTTAAATTTTTCACAAAAATTTATATTTAATTTATTAATAAAAATATTTTTTTTTACCAAAAACCATTTTAACTTTCTTAACAGACATATTTTTTAGATTTTATTAAAATTTTATTTATAAATCTAAATTCAATTTATTTATAAACTTTTTTTTTAATTTTTAAACAAAATATCCTTTAAAAATTTTAACAAAAATATTTTTAAAATTTTTCAAAAACAGTTTTTGTTCAATATTCTAATAGATATAAATGTTTTTTCTTTTTAATTGTTAACAAAAATATTTTTTTAAATTTTTCAGCAAAAATATTTTTTAATTTTCTAACAAAAATATTAAGTCAATTTATTAACAAAAATATTTTTGTTAGATTTTTAACAAAACCCTTTTTAACTTGCTTAAAAAAATATTTTTAAATTTTAATAAATAAATTTTTTTAACTTATTAAATTTGTTTATTTTAAACAAAAATATCTTAAAATTTTATCAAAAATATACATATATTTTTAAATTTTTAACAATTTTTCTTCAATATTTTTATATACATAAACGTTTTTTTCCTTTTAATTTGTTAACAAAAATATTTTTCAATTTTTCAGCAAAAATATTTTTTTAACAAACATATTAAGTCAATTTATTAACAAAAATATTTGTTTTAGATTTTTGACAAAAACCGTGAGGACCTCATGATAAAAGTATCCGACAGAAGGAGGCAGATTGCCTAAGTGAATGTGTGCTTTTCACAGAGTTCTTAGACAAAAACTCCTATTTTGGGGTTAAATTGCTGCACGAATCGTCTTATTGTTAAAATTATTAATCAAGCATTACAAAAGTAAATAAATCTTAAAGAAAACTTTAAAACAAAATTCAAGGCGTGTCAACTGACAATTAAATGATATCTTTTTATTAGATCTTTTTGTCACTCAGCCGTACAATTTGTCATGGGAAACCTCAAAACAATAACCCGGCTCACAATTAAAAGGCTAGAAATGGCAAAATAATTCTTTAAATAAGAAAATTATAATAAATGAAATTTCAACTGGAAGAGACCTGGGGCACAGCTAAAATATCACTTAACTATAGCAGGGATTTAAAATGGCAGGATGAAGGGGGAAAAGCAAATATTTGGGGTGGCAATTTAATTTTTTTTTTTTTTTTTGTTTGTATGCAGCAAGAAATGATCTCATGGGAAACAAATAATGACTGTACGCATACAATCGATCTGCTAAGAGCTCAAATATGTTTCGTTACTTTAATTCTTTGAGTAGTTTTATATGAAAAAAAAATTAATTTATTTATTTATTAGCTGAGCTCATGGCGGCGAAAGGCATTGTGATAATATTTTTATTTATTTTATTTAATGTTTGTTTTAGAAGCAAATAATTTATATACATTTGGCTTTTTTTTTTTTTTGCTGTTTCCATATCCGCGTACTAAAATTGTTGACACTCCATTAAGCATTTGCAATCAAGCGAATTGCTAACAATTGATGTTTGCCATCAGATTTTGTTTTTGATGTCTTCATTTCATTTATTGTAATTTATTTCGTTAGTTTTTCTGTGTTTAGAGTTCTTGCATTAAATTCGAATATAATTGTTTGAAAAATTAGAAAAAAGGTACTAGTGAATGTATGCAATTGATATTTTCAATTTTAGTCCAGGAACACGGCTATTAAGCCGAGATACGAGGGTAAGTGTATACGAATACATTTAATATGAATTTTCTTAAAAGACGACTTGCACATGTTTTTCGCAAAATATATCTCAGGCTCATAGCAGCACAACAACAATTGTCCTGAAAGCTATTCAAAACATTATGGACATTAAAATGCTGGCAATAATGGCCTAAATACCAATTTATTACAATTTTTTCACAACATTTTTCCTTTTTATTTATGAAATAGTATTTTATCACTTAATAGAAATAAAATATATGTGATTTTATTTATAACAAGGGCATAGTGCAACAACGCCATTTTTGGCGAATTTTAAAAATTAATTTTTTAAATTGTGAATTTAATTATTACGAAAAATTTTTAAATTAATTTTTATGAAAAAGATTTGCGAATAAAAACTAAACTCTTGATACAAGAAATATTCGCTTGAATTCAGTACTGAGCAAAAAATTTCAGCCTAAACGGTATAAGTGACAATTATTAATTTTTTTGTTATCCCTTTTACAATTAAATTTAAAATTTTATTGACAAAAAAAATATAATTTTTGCAAGTACTTAATTTGCACATGTGCACAATATCAATTTTATTGCCAGCAATTTATTATAACCAAAGTTATAACCAATTCAAAATTCAAATTAGTAACCTAGGGAAATTTTAGTATCCAAGTACTAATTCAATAAAATTTAATAAATTTTAATAGTACATTGTTTCGCCCCTACTTTTAATTAATTTCTAAAATGGCACGTAGAAATAAAATGTCTAAATCCATTAAAACAAACTCATCATTAGCACTTTCTTTGTTGTTTGTCCTCACCACAAAAGGCCGGTTGGCTAAACACTCGTATAAAAAACATAATTCATATTATTGTTCAAAAAAAAATATTATAAAAAAATTAAGACGCTAAATAAGTGGAAATAAATTGAAGATATTTATTAAAATCACGTTCTAACGGAACTTGTGTGACCAATTTGAAATAAAATTGTTTATTTTTTTTTTGCCAAATTATTTCGTTTTGGGGTCTTTAACATTTTTAGTGCAAAAATAGTTGTTTAATGAATAATTTCAAATGGCGAAAATAATCCACACAATAATGATGTCATGATTTCTTATAAATACTTACACACACACACATACATAAATAATATGTACGTGCTAAATGTAGTGATGATTAATTAAAAAAGAAAAATAACTAAAAGATGAACCAACTACAGAAATGCAGGCAAATGTTTTAACAAACAGATTGGTTGGCCAATTTCAAATAGCAACTGCAGGCCACTCGGGTCTTAATTTTCCGCTTTGGTGTTACCTGAAAATTACACAAAGACCCAGGTCATGACCTCCCTTATTTAATAAAAACCTAAATTAAAAATGTAAGAAACATCTTATGCCAGAAATGCTGCCGCAATGATTCAAAATCACAATTGAACAAAAGCAAACACAAATTTAATTTTTTTTAAATGGTATTTTATCATTTAATAGAAATAAAATACATATGATTTTATTAATAAAATGGGCGTGGTGCCACAGCACAACTTTTTAATGCTTACCACTTTTAGTGGATTTTAGAAAAGTTATTTTAAATTGTGAATTTAATTATTGTGGAAAATTTATTTCTAACTAGGAAATATTTTATATAAATTTTTAAGAAAAATTTTTAAATTAATTTTTACGAAAAATTTTTAAGAAAAATTTTTAAATAAATTTTTAAGAAAATGTTTTAAATTTTTAAGACAAAATGTTAAATCAATTTGTAAGAAAAAATTTTAAATAAATTTTTAAGAAAAAATGTAAAAAAAAATTTAAAAAAAATGTTTAGGGAAAAATTTTAAATACATTTTTAAGAAAAAATTTTAAGTAAATTTTTAAAAAAAAAATTTTAAATAAATTTTTAAGAAAAAATTTTAAATACATTTTTAAGAAAAATGTTTACATAAATGTTTAAGAAAAATTTTTATATAAATTTTTAAGAAAAAATTTAAAAAAAAATTTTAAGGAAAAATTTTTAAGAAAAATTTTTATATAAATTTTTAAGAAAAAATTTTTAAATAAATTTTTAAGAAAAATTTTTATATAAATTTTTAAGCAAAAGCTTTTTGAATAAGACAGTTAAAAAAAATAAACTCTTGATACAAAAGATACTCCCTTGAATTCAGTAGTGAACAAAAAATGTCAGCCTAAACGGTATAAAAAAGCAATTATTGATTCTCTGCTTTTTTGTTATCCCTTTTATAACTAAATTTAAAATTTTATTTACACAAAATATATAATTTTTGCAAGTAATTAATTTCCACATGTGCACAATATAAATTTTATAGCAAGCAATTTATTATTACCAAAGTTATAACCAATTCAAAATTCAAGTTAGTAACCAAGGGAAATTTTAGTACCTAAGTGTAATAGGACCATATATGAGTACATGGCTAGTCATATATATAAAAAATATTTTTAGTACTTTATTCATATTTTTATGCGATTTTGAAACGCAACACTTAGAAACGAGATTTCACTTTATGCCAGCTTTCTTTGCGAAATTTTGATTTTTTAATGAGAAAATCGCGAGAGAGAAATACAAATAGCACATAATTATTTCTAAAAGTGTGTGTGATAATTTTTGTAAAGAAAAGATTTAAAATTTTTCATACAACACAAAATCACGCTTCAGTGCCATAAGACTGCAACTAATTAATATTGAATATTATTTAATTTATTTGTTTATGCAAAAAGAATGTGTGCCACTAGTGTCGCAAACGGGTGCAATTTTATTATAGATGGATAATTAGGGCGTTGCTTAATTTCTATTTAATTCCAACAAATTATATTTATGGTTCAATTAATTGAACACAACTTTTTTCCTGTTGTGTTTATCATAATTTATGTCTATTTAAATATTAAAGTTGAACAATTAAAATGAAACAGAAAAAAGCACAGAAAAACTCCACGTTAAACTTGCATGTATGCGGCCAAACAAGTTAGTCACAGACACATATGTTGCACGCAAAGACATGCATTATCATGCTCGAAGTTACACAAACATTTAGTTGCGAGTACTGAAGTACGTGATTATAATTATTTGCCAGGGCATGTTTTTCTGTTTTGAATTCTTCAAAGTTCAAAATGGCAAGCAAAAAAGAAAAAATATTGAATTAAAAAATTATTATAAAATACAAATGGGTTTGTATTGATGGTGAGTGGCTAGAGAACGTGTGCTGGCTGGCGTGTGTGTGTGTGTGCGTGTCTTGGGTTGGAGTGCGTTTCAGTTGTTGACAGACGGAAATCTTGGGAAATCTGTCCTCGTTTTCTTTTTTTTTTTTTTTTTTTGTTGTTGCCTTTGCTTATTGGAATTTCTATTTGTATCTAATACAAAGAAAACACTTTCAAGATTGACTTGTAGCCACATTTAAGGTGCGTTTTATTTCGTGTGGTGATTTAAACTTTTTATTTTATTGAATTTTTTTTTTCTAACAAATTATTGTTAACAATGTTTTGATTAATTATCAAGATACTTAATGTCTCATTGTTAGCTGTGTTAGTGCAGTACATACACATGTAATGAATTAACAAATAAAACTGTTTATCCATATTATTAAAAAAAAAATACATTAAAGCCATTGTTTAAGTTTAACAATAATTTATAGATACTCGTTCATTTTATTGTTTGCAACATTGAAATCACGTACCAGCAATAAAAGTTAAACACATAAATTCTTTGTTAAAAATTATTTTAAACATTATTACAAATTTATGTTTATAATTTATAGAAATTATGTAAATTGAGTAAAGAAAAAATGTCATTAAAATCTGTTAATGTCGAAATTGGTTTCGTTCAGTAGAAGCGATTAAAAAGAAATTAAATTTACAAATATGTATATGCATTAAGGTTTTTATCATAATTTGTGGAACACAGTACAGACCGTCCTGTCAGTTGAATGTGACATTTCATAAAACAACAACAGACAACTCTACAAACAGCTGTCATGAATTTGACTTAAAGTTGTCATGGCAGCACTGAGACAAGAATTGCAATACGAATTGCAAGATGAGCAGTAAATTTCGAAAGATAAAGGACACTGTGGCAGCCTTTAATTTATTCACGACAGAGTTTCAGTTTTATTGGAAAAATAAAAGCTTTTTGTGTGAATGACATTAATAAAAGGTGTTTCCTAATGTATTCTCAAGTCCATGTTGACAGGCTGTAGCTGTCATGTGCTTTTGGCGGCATGTGTCAAAAATACCATAATGTGAAATTATTGGCTGACATTTTAGGACTGATTAACACACCCAACAGGCAATCTTGTGGTCATCATGACTAAGTGAATAAAATAATACAAAATAAACCTATTTTTTATAAAATTTCAAATGCCGCATTAAAATTACTTTTGTTGTAATAAATGTTTCTTATTTTATCAATAATTCCGCAAAAACTTTAATTATTAAGAGAAGTGATTTTTCTTATCGTTTTCTTATAAATTTTCTTTCTTTAATATACTCTATTGGTCATAATTCGAAATGGTAAGCTAAGCAAGTTTTCCAAAATTATATTGCACGAGACTGCATCAATCAATCATTGTTTGTAGCCTAAACAATGTATAGAACGTTACCCATAATTTTTTAATTTGAAATCCCATATCTATATACTAAAAATATTTTATGAAAACTCTAAATAGATTATTTACCGCAACAGCTTGTAACATAAATTCAAAATGTATTGAACGTTACTGATATTAAGTATCAAAGTTACTGATATTAAGTATCAAAGAAATTTTGTATTTGTTGAAAAGACTCTTCGAACGGCTTGTAATTTATTCTATACATGTCACCATGTACTGAACGTTACTTTTTTTCTTGAATAATTACCGCCTTATTCATTTGTACAAATAAGTAAATATTAATACATATGTTGCTGTCGGCACTTTCATGTACTGAACGTTACTTTTTATTAATACTTTTAATAATATTTGCTGGTTATTTTTTAACTTCAAATTGTACGCAAAATAAAATATATTGGCAAAAGTTGCAGCAATAAATCATTGTTTGCATACAAAGCAATGTATTAACCGTTACCCAGAATAATTATATTCGAAAAATTTTTTGTTTAATAAAAATAAAAAGATTGTTTATCGCAACAGCTTGTAATATGAATTCAAAATGTATTGAACGTTACTCTGATATTTAGTCAGCCTAAAATATTTGTTATGAATTTTACAGTAAATTGCTTTTGTAAATAATAAAAAGTATAATTTATGGCCGTCAACTGTTGAAATGTATTGAACGTTACTCTTGTGTAAAATGGTTTATTTAACATTTTGTAGCTGGAAATTGTATCTAAGAAATTTTGCATCTATTGAAAAAACTCCTGTAAGGGCTTGTAACATATTCTATAGTTGTTATTATGTGCTGAACGTTACTTTTTTTAACAACCATAAAATATTTTTTAATGAATAATTACTGTCCTATTCAGTTGTTTAAATAACAATATATAATCTTTAGTTGCTGTCGGCAGTTTTAGGTATTGAACGTTACTTTTTATTACTACGATTTATTGGTTATTTTATAGCTCCAAATTGTATGCAATACAATAGGTATTCGAAATTAAAAAAAAATATAAGCAATCAATCACTGCTTGTATACAAAGCACTGTATTGACCGTTACCCATAGTAATTAAATTTGAAAAATTGTTTGCTTAAACGAATTTATGGAAGAAAAAACTCTTTGTTTAATTTTGTTTGAGTTTGTAAAATATATAATATTCAACATGTATTGAACGTTACCTGCATATAACTTATATACATGGCCGAATCGCATTAGAGTTTGAATCTAGATTGCAAAACTTTTTAAATTTTTTAAATCATATTAAAAAAAATATCTTAACAATCAATAACTGTTTGTATTCAAAGCACTGTATTGACCGTTACCCATAATTATTAAATTTGAATAACTTTTTGTTTAATAAAAATGTTTTTTCTTAACTTAGTTTGCAGTGAATTTGTAAAATATATAATATTCAATATGTATTGAACGTTACCTGCAGAAAACTCGTATACATGGCCGAAGTGCATTAGAGTTTGAATCTAGATTGCTAAACTTTTTCAATTTTGTAAATTAAATTAAAAAATATATATATTAACAATCAATCACTGGTTGTATTCAAAGCACTGTATTGACCGTTACCCATAATAATTAAATTTGAATAATTTTTTGTTTAATAAAATGTTTTTTCTTAACTTAGTTTGTAGTGAATTTGTAAAATATATAATATTCAATATGTATTGAACGTTACCTGCACAAAATTCGAGTTGGTGAAAATTATATTGGAAAAATTGTGTTTGCAAATAAAATCCTTACAGTTTCATTCCGTAGCTTCATGCACTTAAACTTATCTACTGCTTAATAAGTTGCTCTTTCTTTTACATCAAGACATTTTATTACACTTCTGACTCCTCTTGGCATATTAAACTCATAAACCAAAGAAATTATGCAACATTTAAAATTCTCAGCTGTCACTTCAGCCATTTCAATTAGTAACAGATTTAATGACAACAACTTGCCTGTCATGTGCATACGTGAAAGGAGTCTAAAAAAAATACTGGTTGCTCAGCAAAAAAAAAAAATGAAATAAAATGGAAAGAAATAGGACACAAACTCGACTGCAAAACCTCTTCTTCTAATATTTTCACATGTTCGTCTATGAAAATGTAGTTGCAATTAATTCCGCTCGCACATTCAAGCAATTACATGTGATTACTTAACAATTATGAACATTTTTATGTTTTCCAACTGAAAACTACTCGTATAATTGATGACATTCATGTCTATCATTAAATGAAAATCAATTTGTACTCCGTAATTATTTCAAAAATCTCAAATAGTCGCCAGGCATTTCATTTTCATGCACGAAAATTTATTTCAAATATTTTATGACTTTTTAAGCTTAAATCGATCATAAAAAAAAAATCTCATTTGCTTGATGAATTTAATTGGTGAATTGTTATAAATGCACGCATTCGTACTCATTAAGTTAATTATTTTTTTTTGTGTATACGAGGCCAGTGTAGGAATTATGATGACACCATTTGTTTGCAGTTGGGATATGCAGTAATTTGGCAAAACAAAATCTCTTTAGTTATTCAAGCTTCTAAGGCAATAAATTGTGCCGCTGCTCTGAATGCCCTTTTGCAGCACCCATTATTCTGCTACAGCCCTCCTCAATCTAGTGTTTTTATTTTATTGTTATTTTATTGATTTTTTTAGGCTTTTCTTCATACATTTTATTGCGTTTCTTTTCAAAAGTATTATGTTGCACTATTATTTGGTGGCACGAGAGCGTGTTCTTTCGGCTACTGGTTTTCATTTGTTTTGTTCTTTTTTTTTTTCAATAAAATTTATTCTATCATTGTTGCCATTGCCGTTGTCGTTGTCAGATGTCATTGTCATTAATTAAGTTTTCAATTTTGAAACTCTTTTATTTCAACATTAAGTATTTTGTTTTCAATCCCAATCGCTGGCTGGCTGGCTGGTTGCTGGTGGTTGCATTGCAGTTGCCAGTTTTATATGCCACATTTTTCACTTTAAGTACAAAATATTATGTCATATTTGCTGCAAGTTGCTTCCCTTTGACTTTCTCTCCCCCTTTTTATGTTTCATGGAAATTAATATGTTTTGTAACACTTGACTTGTTGCTGCTGCATGATCATCATCATCATCATCATTGTCCTCATCGCTGGCGTTGTCAAAATCATCATCCTAATAGTTGTCATCATCGCCAGTATCGTAAATATCATGGTTAAATAATTATGCGGCCAGAGTAGTTGCTTTTTATCCCAGTCTTTTTTCCCCTTTTTCCTTTTTTTTGTTGTCGTTGGTATCATATTTTTGTTTTAGTATTTTGTAACGGCATTTAATTCAAGTTTTATCTTCATTAAAATACAACAAAAAAAAAGATCCCCTTGAATTCTCCACCAAACAATTCAAGTTTATTGTTGCAACCAGAGTAGATGTAAGTACAACAACAACAACAACTACAATAAATGTTGTCATACATGAACATTTTGAGGAAATTAGATCATTTTTATCAGTTTGGCTTGTAATTTTAATTCCTCTTTGCATGGGGGTATGGGCAATTAATTACGGTCTTAAATTAATTAACCCATTTCTTTTATCAACTGGAAAATGTTAATTTTTTTTTTAAACTTAAATTGAAAATAATATGTGGAAAAATAATATCTAAGATCTTATGCAACAAAAAATAAATAAATAATTAAATGAAAACCAAAAAACAAAAACAGATACTGCCTATTACACGATTTCGCAAGAACTCTTTCTTTCGCATGTTCGTCTATGAAAGAAAGAATTTATAAAAGAAAAGAATTTATAAAATTTTGTTTCTCTTGCAAATATAATACATAGTACGAAAAAAAATAAGTCTAGTTAATTAATTTTTATTTTAGTTGTTGCCTTCATAAAGTAGCATTTTATCTAGAATCTTCAAATTGTATAAAATATATGCCAATTCCCAGAAAACTTGATAACTCAACTGAGAAGTCATCGAATTCACTTCTATATTGTCATTAAAAAAAATCCTAAAAATTTCCCATAACAATAATTATGAAATTAAATTCTACTGACGATTTACGCTGCAGCCACACTTTCAATTTATTTGTTTCAAATTGATAACACCAATTATTTGTCAAAACTCTCCTGAATTGACACATGTGATACAGGCTGCATTCAAATTGATAGATCTAATTCTAGAATCGGATAACATTTTTATTTATGGATTTTTTTTATAAAATATAATCACAAGAATTTTTATAAACACAATTTCATTGAATAAGGCACAATTTTCTTTAATTCTGTTAAGCTTTTTACTACCATAATTTATTATTTCAAGTGACGTGCTAAAATGTTTCTCGTGATCAGCTGTTTAAATTGAACGAAATATTGCCAGGCTAATAGAAAGATAAAATGGCAAGCAATCTGGAAGTCAATTAAAAAAATGTGAGTGTGTTAGTAAAAAAAATGTGAGTGTATTGCAAATTGAAAGAGTATTGAAAGGCAAAAATTGAAAGTGTTGCTGCCGGGTTAGTGGCAGAGCCAATGAAATCCAGGCAAGGAGACAGACATACGAGTAATTAAACTGAAAAATTAAAGGCTAGGAATTTTTAGTAAAATTATAATTTTTCAGTGAATTAATTTTTGTAAAATTTTAAGCAAAAATCCTTTTGGACATTCTAAAATTTTTCTGTAATTTTTTATTAAAAATTTAATATTTTTTTTGTAAAATTGTAGAAACGAATTTCTAAAATTAAAATTTAAAATTTTTTTGGCACAATTTTATGCAAATTAATTTTTTAAAAAATTTTTAACAAAAAGATTTTTGTATAAGACAATACCAAAAAATAAACTCTTGATACAAAAAATATTCGCTTGAATTCAGTAGTGAACAAAAAAAGTCAGCCTAAACGGTATAAAAAAGCCTTTATTGATTCTCTGCTTTTTTGTTATCCCTTTTATAACAAAATTTAAAATTTTTATTTACGCAAAAAATATTATTTTTGCAAGTAGTTAATTTCCACATGTGCAGAATACAAATTTTATTGCCAGCAATTTATTTTTACCAAAGTTATAAGCAATTCAAAATTCAAGGTAGTAAACAAGGGAAATTTTAGTAACTAAGGGAAATTTTAGTACCTAACCATATAAAAAGCCAGTCATGTAAAACGTGTTTTTTTAGAGTGTCACAACCTCAGAGCAATGCGTGCGAATTATTAAAATTTTTAAACACAATAGGCCTATTCACAATCTTGTGCAAATGATTTTGCCCTATTGCATTTGCAAATTGAGAGAGTATTTGAGAGCAATTTCAATTTATTTTGTTGGTATAGAGTACAATTATTTTGCAAATGCAATGATGCAAGACTATTTGCACAAAATTGTGAATAGGGCTAATAATGGTTTTGTTCGTCAAACTCATCGTGCACCTCTTCCATTTTATGGTGCCCATAATCGTCCTTCAGTGCGGCTAATTCGAACAACAATAGATCGTAAATTTGTTTTCTTAGAGAAATATTTGGATTTTTTTTATATTCTTGAAATTTTTAATTTAATACTTTTTCTAATTAATGATATGAAATTATTTAGAAGTAAAAATTTCATTTAATAACTTCTTTTTAATTTTTAATGTTTTTTTTTAAGAAATTTTTGATATTTTTTTTTAAATTTATTTAAGAAACTATGGGAAAAATCTATTTTTAATTTTTGCCATAAAAATTTTGTTGTAGGTTTTTTTATTGTAAAATTCTTGGATTTTTTTTTAATAAATATAAATTTTCGATATCAATTTTTATTGAAAAAAATTTTCTCGGTATTTGTACAGAAATTTATACACAGAAAATACTTAAATCTGGTTTCGAATTTTCATATTTGAGATCGAAATTCTTGTATAAAACAAATGGAAATTCCGGCAGATTTCAAACGATGTCCTTGGCCCCTGACTTCAATTAGGAAAACTGTATATTTCATACATTAAATAAAAAAAATTGTATCGTGCCAGGCTTCAATTATTCAAAATTAGTTAAAAGTGTTTTTGTGAAATTTATATTTGATCACATAATTAATTTCTAACATAAGTTTTTATTATTAAATGAACATAAATTTGTGTTCCACAATTATTCAAAAAATTTCATTTTCAGATTTCATTTTCATATAATTGATTTTAAAAGCAAATTAATTGGATAATGATTTCTACTATTCTAGAAATTTAAATAAAATTTTTCAAGTTTCAGATTTTCTCTGTGTGAAAGAGCATGTTGTTTCATGCCTTAAGTCGAATATTTCGATACGCCTTTGGGGGGTACCTTCTTCAGTGAATTGTAAAAAAATTTTGTTGTTTATGTTTTCTATACAAAAATATTTCTGTTTTTTATATAAAAATTGTTTTTAATATAAACTGAATAATTTTAATAGTTCTTTGAAAGTTCTCCAATACAAAATTTTAAATATATTCGATTATTAAAATTAGTGCTGTATAAAAAAAATATACAATTTCAGTTTCATAAGATTTGACCACCGTTGAGACTCTTCCCAAAGATCTTTAGATAAATTTAATTTTGTTCTTATTTATAACCGGGAAAAATTTTTGGTGTTTAATAGCTCTTAAAACTATTAATAGTTAAGCATTCGAAACTTTTTTTTCATAAATTACAACTTTTACTCTGTTACTTCTTTTCATGGCTCACGCTTTCGAAATAAATGACGACGGAGTAACTTTAAATACTTTAATTGGGTTATTTAACTGCAATCAATTAAAATGTTATAATCAATTCATAAAAATAAAAACTGAAAAGAAGGGAACAGTTCTGAAATAAAAACCATGAAATTAGTTTACAACAAAACAATATGTAGGCGTGCTTTCGAAAAGCTTTAATCATAATGAGCACAATTATACGAGTATGTGAAGCTATTGACCGCTTCGAGACAAGTAACAGGGGGTCTTCTGTTGTCTCATTTAAATAATTTTAAACTAGAGATTATTTTCTTACTCTCCAGCAACAAATAATAGTCAACTTAATTCATTCAAACTGAATACTAAAACGAAACATGACTGACTGCCACAAAAAAACGAACTCATTGATGTGGGCGTTGTTTTTTCCAAAGATGTTACAATTCTTTTTTTTTTCTTATATAATTCTGAAATGCTGCCTTGTCCTCAACAGGCCATAAAGTCATATCACACCTTGAAGAAACAAGATTTTTTCTTTTGTGCCATTAAGAAAAGACCGCATTTTTAGTAAAAAAAATATCAAACTGCATTTTAAATAACACGTCACTAAGGTGTAGTTTATTAAGTATGACCGTCCGTGTTGGCCTCTTTTTGCCCTTAAAGCTTAAGAAAAATTCTCAAAAAATAAACCAAAACACAATAAAATGTTGTCAATTTAATTTTTTTTTTCTTACCAGTTTCCATCATGTTGCATTTCAACTTCATATCGAAAACTGGTTGTTGGCAGTTTTTTGAAAAAAAAAATATATTGCAAAAAAAATTGAATCGTGAAAACTGAAATCCAAGACAAAGAACACAAAGAGAAGTGGAATTAAAGAAAAAAAAACTAGTTGAAATTTAAATATTGAATTGAAGAGTTGCAATTTTGTTAAATAAAGTGTTGCACACAAAATGATATATTTGCATATGAGAAAAAACATATACCCAGCAGTTCTGATAATAAGAGTTCCCAGCTTTTGGTGGGTACAAAATAATTTTACAATTTTTCATCCTGGAAATAAATCATGAAATATGAAGAAGGCTACACGTTCTATATTATCATTTTCCAAAAAGAATTAATGCATAATATCTATATAAAAAATTGAACAGGCGAGACTTGTTTTTTTTTTTGTTAAAAATATTATCCAAAAATATATTAGATGACTAATTTTGCGCCTCCAAGAGCACCACTGAAATCATTGACATATAACTTGTTGGAATAACTATTTCCTGAATAAATTTATTTGAACAAAAAAGCAATTAAAAATTATGCACATAAAAATTATTCTAATAAATTTTAAAGAAATATGTACATATATAAATAAAATATAATGCATCAAATAAATTTATTCGAATAAAAGTTAATCGAATAAATTTATTCGATTAAAAGTAATCGAATAAATTTATTCGAATAAAATCCAAACGACTTAATTTATTCGAATACAAGTTAATCTTATATATATATATATTCCAATTAATTTATTTGGATATATTTATGTATTCGAATAAACTTATTTGAAGTAAAGTTAGCCGAATAAATTTATACGAACAAAAGTTAATAAAAATTATTCTAATAAATTTATTCGAATACCAGTTAATCTAATAATATATTCGATAAGAAAGAAATATATATAAATAAAATTACTCAAATAAATTTATTCAAATAAAAATTAGTTGAAGAAATTTAGTCGAATAAAAGTAATTGAATAAATTTATTCGAATAAAAGCTAATGGAATAAATTTATTAGAATAAAAGTTAATCGCATAAATTTATTCTAATTCATTTGTTCGAAATAAAGTTAACCAAATAAATTTCTTCAAATTACATAATTTTTTCGAATATATTTATGTATTCGAAAAATATGATTCGAATTGAAGTTAATCGAATAAATTTATATGAACAAAAACTAATAGAATAAATTTATTAGAGTAAAAATTAATGGAATAAATTTATTCGAATAAAAGTTAAATTTATTCGATTGAAAGTTAATCGAATAAATTTATTCCAATTAATTTGTTCGAATATATTTATTTATTTGAAAAATTTTATTCGATTTAAAAATTATTCCAATAAAATTTATTCGAATACCAGTTAATCTATTAATATATTTGATAAGAAAGAAATACATATATAAATAAAATTACTCAAATAAATTTATTTAAATAAAAATTAGTCGAAGAAACTTACTAATCGAATAAAAGTAATCGAATAAATTTATTCGACTAAAATTTAATCGAATAAATTTATTAGAATAAAAGTTAATCGCATAAATTTATTCCATTTCACTTGTTCGAAATAAAGTTAACCGAATAAATTTATTGCAATTAATTTGTTCGAATATATTTATGTATTCGAAAAATCTTATTCGATTTAAAGTTAGTATACGAAAAGTTAATCGAATAAATTTATTCGAATAGAAGTTAATCCAACAAAAGTTTATTGAATATATTCATTCGAATTAAAGTTAATCGAATATATTTATCAGAATTACAATTAATCGAATATATTTATTTATTCGAATTAATTTGTTCGAATATATTTATTCGAATTAACTTGTTGGCATATTATTTATGTGTTCGAAAGTTAGTCAAATAAATTTTCTACGAACAAAAGTTAATTGAATTAATTTATTCGAATAAAAATTAATCGAATAAAAGTTAATCGAATAATAGTTAATCGAATAAAAATTAATCGAATAAAAGTTAATCGAATAAAAGTTAATCGAATATAAGTTAATCGAATATAACTTAATCGAATAAATTTTTTCTATTAAAAAATAATTGAGTAAATTTATTAGAATAAAAGATAATATTATTATGTATGCTATATAAAAATTTAGCGAATTAATTTATTCGAATATATTTCTGTATTCGAATAAATTTATGCGAATAAAAATTATTAAAATATATTAGCAGATTATGTTTGATGCTATTAACGGAAATGTTGCAGTTTATTTTTATATTTCTTGGTTGTAAAATGGAAAAAAAATTCGGTATAATTTCCAGATCTTCATGGCATTATGCTATACACTCATACAACCATAAATAAATTTGTGTATACATGAATGTGCCACACATATGAGCAAGTTAAATTGATTAATGCTGCCACGAAAAAGCAGTGAATTGCTCGTATAAATATTAAATAACTTACGCTTGAACAAATGTTTTGACAATATAAATATTTTTTATGGTTCTTTGAATTTTCTTTGTGTATTAATGAAAATGCTTAATAATTTCCATAAAGATTTTTTCATAGCAGAAGCATTGACAGCAGCAGTTCTCAAATCATGTCATAACACATAATTTGTATTATTTAGTGACTACTAAAAATATATCACACAATATAAATTATAGAAAAATTATTAAAAAAAAAAGTTCCAAAAATTCTATGTATGACTAAATCAGGAGATATTTATAGAACCCTAGAGCACAAAATTTGTATTTGCAGGCCACTCAAAAAAATTAAGAGGTTTTCTTTCTTATAAATTTTATATTCAATTTGAACATCTGGGTTGTGTAAACAGAAGGTTGAAAATGTTCTTTTAATTATTGTGGCTTCTGGCAGATTTTGTTTTTAAAAATTTTGTCCATCTTGAATAAAATGGAAATAAAACTAAAATTTCATTTGAATATTAAAAACAATTTTTGGGCCTTATACAAATGCCAGTTCTTTGCAGTAAATGAAAATTAAATCTTTGCAATTGAGAGAAAATAAAATTATAGTTTTTTTTTTCAAAAATATTTTTTAGAATATATAATTTAATTTAATAGAAGCAAATGAAAAATTGAAGAATTTGGAAAGAAATTTAAACAAAACCTAAAAAAACTGAATTATTCAAGCAAAACTTTTAACAATTAAGGCTTCACGAAAAACGAGAAATAAATGCCAATAAAATAAAAACTATTAAATTTAATTATTCTACTCAAACTGTACTTAGAGCGCAACTTAATTTAATAATTTTATATTTTATAGTCTTATTTGCACCCACTCCCATATAATTTCGACTTTGGCGCAGCATATTTTAGCATAAAAATTCTAATTACATTCATAAATAATTTCAAAGAAATATTTTTTTTCGATACCCCAAATCAAGGGGAAATGGTGTAAACTATTCGCCTCTAGCAGTTTTCTGTACAATTTCTAATGTTTTTGGCCTGACGGAAGACATGCTTGGTTGAATTTTAAGTTAATTTGTTTTATTTTTTAGTTTCTTTAACAAAAACTATAAATTCCATTCAAGCAAGAAGTTTTTTTTTTATTTTTACACAAAAATATTTTTTTGTTAATTCTATTGCGACACTGGTGTTTAGCTCCGGTGGTGTTGGTGCTGGTGGTGGCGGCGGCGGCGGCGGTGGTGTGTTCAACATATTTTTGTTAGTTATCCATAGAATGCATAAAGACACATGCATGCACACATCCAAGCACATCTATTGGAAATACTTGCGTCTGTAGTGGTTTTTCTATTAATAGAATTCATAGTTTTACACACAAAACAGATGCCTCTAATGCAGGGCATAAATAAATACTTGTGCACACATTCAGATGCAAATGTATTAATAAAGACCACGCAAACAGATACAAAAACACGAAATACAACAGCAACAACAACAACAATATTGGCATACACAAAAACCACCAACGCTAAATGCATTAGAATACAATACAAATCCCCTATACCGATTGGCCCCTTTTTGGTACCATTTGCACCAAAAATATTAAGAAGAGCCTCTCGCAGTTTTATATAAGAGATTTTCATGATTTAAGAACTCCCAAATTCTAGTGTTTTCGTTTGTCGCAGCAACTCTTTGGCGTTTTCAAACTAAAAACGCTAATTTTAAGCGAAATGATTGGCGATTGGACCCTTTTTGGTACCATTTGCACCAAAAAAAAGTTTTATATAAGGGATTTTCGTGGTTTAAGAAATCTTAATTTTCAAAACTCCCTACTTCTAGTGTTTTCGTTTGTCACAGCAACTCATTGGAGGTTTCAAACTATAAACGCTAGTTTTAAGCGAAATGATGGGCGATTGGACCCTTTTTGGTACCATTTGCACCAAAAATATTAGGACGCTCTTTGACTTAGTTTTAAATGAGGGATTTCCGTGATTTACGAAATCTAAAATCTTAATTTTCAAAACTCCCAACTTCCAGCAACTCTTTGGGGTTTTCAAACTATAAACGCGAGTTTTAAGCAAAATTATTGGCGATTGGCCTCTTTTTGGTACCATTTGCACCAAAAATATTAAGAGACTCTTTCTCTTAGTCTCAAATATAAAATTTTCATGATTTAAGAACTCCCAACTTCTAGTGTTTTCGTTTGTCACAGCAACTCATTGGGGGTTTCAAACTAAAAAAGCGAATTTTAAGCGAAATGATGGGCGATTGGACCCTTTTTGGTACCATTTGCACCAAAAATATTAGGAGGCTCTTTGTCTTAGTTTTAAATGAGGGATTTCCGTGATTTACAAAATCTAAAATCTGAATTTTCAAAACTCCCAACTTCCAGCAACTCTTTGGGGTTTTCAAACTATAAACGAGAGTTTTAAGCAAAATAATTGGCTATTGGTCCCTTTTTGGTACCATTTCCACCAAATATATTAAGAGACTCTTTCTCTTAGTTTTAAATATAAGATTTTCATGATTTAAGAACTCCCAACTTCTAGTGTTTTCGTTTGTCGCAGCAACTCTTTGGCGTTTTCAAATTAAAAACGCTAATTTTAAGCGAAATGATTGGCGATTGGCCTCTTTTTGGTACCATTTGCACCAAAAATATTAGGAGGCTCTTTGGGTTAGTTTTAAATGAGGGATTTTCGTGATTTAAGAAATCTAAAATCTTAATTTTCAAAACTCCCAACTTCCAGCAACTCTTTGAGGTTTTCAAACTAAAAACGCTAATTTTAAGCGAAATGATTGGCGATTGGCCTCTTTTTGGTACTATTTGCACCAAAAATATTAGGAGGCTCTTTGTCTTAGTTTTAAATGAAGGATTTTCGTGATTTAAGAAATCTAAAATCTTAATTTTCAAAACTCCCAACTTCCAGTGTTTTCGTTTGTCACAGCAAATGTTTGGCGTTTTCAAATTAAAAAAGGGAATTTTAAGCGAAATGTGTTTTTCAGAACAAGATTGATAAGCAGCAAACTCTGTTTTGGCGCCGCAATATATTCACAACATTTACAGTGACCAATCGCAACTTCTTTATGGTCCTTCGAGCCGGATTATAGAGGGCCTTGCAAGAGAGACTGCAGCTATTTACCGCCATGGACGAATATAGCCTACAACAACATGTGCCAGTAATAAAATTGTTTTATCAAAATGGGTGTTCTGTTCGGGAGAACATGCCTACACCTGAGAGTGTGTCACTATCTGTGTGAGTGTGTGTGTCACTATCTGTGTGAGTGTGTGTGTCACTATCTGTATGAGTGTGTATGTGTCACTATCTGTGTGTATGTATGTGTGTGTGTATATGTGTGTGTATATGTGTATGTATGTATGTATGGATGTATGTGTGTGTATGTATGTGTATGTGTGTGCATGTGTGTGTAGTATGTAAACTGCCTGTAACTTTTGAACCAGTGGACCGAATCGATCCAAATTAATGCCCTTTAAAAGAGTTCTCCTGTGAATTGGAAATAATTTGGATCCATCGATTTCGAGATATCCCAAAATTCTAAGAAAAAATTTTTTTCAATTGTGTTTTTTTCTTGACATTGAAAAACCACGTGGATCGCCGTTAACCGGATCAAAATTGGTAAACGAAAATATACGAAATAGTGATATTTTAAAAACTCCTAAACGACTATAGTGTCGAGTTCTTCTGATCAGCATTAATGGCATGGTTGTGTTAGTTGTTGTAATTTTGTTTCAGTGATGAAGGCAAAGCACTGGTCACTGAATATAATTGGCAGCGACTGACACTTTTATGTACTGATGAGCAGAAGAACAGCGCTGTTCTTCGTCGGGCCTGTAGCAATAAATTAGCCGGCGAAATAAAAATATTTAAATAGCTACAAAAAAATCTCTATATTTTCATCTGCCCTCTCAGTACTATCCCCTCCTTTCTCGTTCCCGTACAATGCACTGCATATGTAGGGGTCATCCCCTGAGAGATGGGCCGAGTTAAAAAAAAATACTGTTCATATCAGTTTAGTATTCATACAATTCTCTTATACTATTTCCTTATAAAATTTTTATAAATAAAAAGCTGTTGGCACATTCCACTAAAGCAACTAATAAGTGTCAATAAACAAGAAATACGCGTGAGTACTGATGATGGAAGTGCAGCGACTTCCGGAAACAGCTGGACTCTCTTCTGCTGTGAAAGTTGGAATATTAAATTGATATTGATTTTCTCTTGTTCTATGAATTAAAAAAAGATCCAGCCTAACAATATTAAAGTAAGTCGCAAATTTTGTAAATCACTTTGCTTTTGTGGAAGTTATAAGAAAGAAAAATTTTTTTTTTTTAAAAAATTTTAAATTTATTTTTAAAAAATTTAAAAATGTGTTTTTAAAAAATTTAAAAAATGTTGGTTAAACTATTTTTTGGCTTGAGCTAACCAACAAACATATTATAAAAAAAAGTTTACAACAAAACATAATCAAAATTTAAAAATTTCTTTTGAAAAAATTTTAAAATTTATTTTATTTTCGTACACGAATTGTTCACGCAACAAACAAAAATAAAAAATAATAATAATAAATAAAGAAAAACAGAAATTTTTGTATTCTTTTTGTATTTTTTGTATTTTTGAGCAAAAAGATCCACCTTATTTTTATACAAAAAACGTAAAAATATTAGTATGTAAAAATATAATAGGAAGATCTGAAGAAATTAGAAGAACATAAAACAGTAATTTTAAATATATTTACTTTCGGCGAAAATTTAAAAAAAAGTCAACGAAAACTCGGAGAAGTGCCAATTTTGAGATTTTGAATTTTTCTTTTTTTAGGAATTGTGGGGTTTCAGAAACAAATTTCCCATGGCATTCCTCCACACATATTTTATCCTTTTCCACCTAAAGGCCAATTTTTGGAGTAAAATATAATGAAATTAAAATTTCGAGAGTCGTTATGTCTTTTTTTCGTCGATTGTTCTAGAGAAATTTTAATAGAGAAAAAGTTTTGTTTTTTTAAATAAATAATTCTAAAAAGAAATCATCTCGCGCGGATTAATATCTCAATTTATTAATTACGGTGCGCCAACGATCTTCACTGTTCGTAAAACGAGCTCTGGCTTCGTTTCCAAAAAAAAAATTTTTTCCACATTTTTGGATTTTTTTATTTATTTTACTCTAGTAAAACTATTATCCATGTAAATAAATTTTTTATTAAATTTATAAAATCATTTGCAGTCATGCAGATTCGAACTTAAGCCCGTTGAAAAAATTAACAATTTACATTTTTTATTTATTTAAAATCTCTGTGCTGCAGTTATGATCATCTGTTTTGCCGAGCTGGAGGCACCCAATACATTAAACCTGGTCATGCATGAACACATGCAGGCGAAAAAAATATCTATTTAATTTTTTTTGTAGGCCAGTGTTGTTCTTGTAGAACTTCCATCCAAATTTATTTGTAACCATAAGAACAAAATTTATTACGAACTGCACAGTGGGTGCATGAGCATGTACGAGCATGTGCGTGTGTGTGTGTGTGTGTGTGTGGCTTTGAGTGTGCGAATTTCGAGACTCTTATTAAATGCTTTTACATGAAGTACGAGTACGAGGGCGAGTGCGAGTATGAAAGAGTTGCATTAGTGTGCAGCAGCGTTTTGTTGTGGCATTAAATAGTGTTAATATTTTATAGTTGCATACGCTCATTGTTGTTGTTGTTGTTAATGTAAAGTTTAAATGTTGTTGGTTGTTTTCTTTCTGTTTGTTGGTTGGTTGGTTGGTTGGTTGCATTTATTATTGTGCTGTTTTGCTTGTTTTATGGTGTCATTTAGCGTACGTTCGCTTTAAATATTGTCGGTCGTGTAGTGTGTGCAGCACAGGAGTACAACAAGTATTTCGTATTGTATTGGGTGCGTTTGCTGCCTGGAATGACTAATAAGCCGCGCCAGTAAAAGTGACTGCATCTACATGCTGCTAATGATGATGTTAATGATCATTGCATCATCATCATCATCATCATCATAAACATGTAAACATCATTATCATATGACCGTAGTTTTGTTTTATTTTATTTTTTTCTCTTCGTTTTTATATTCTTGTATTCTGTTTGTTTATTTGTTGTTTAATGAATGCATGCACTTCTGTGTGCATGTGTGTGTGTGTGTATCATACGAGTATGTAAATGTTGCTGTAGAGTGTGAACATTTTAAAAAAATATATATTTTTCGTTGGTACGAGTATTTTCAAATGTAAATTTATTTTTCTTTTTAAAAGAATGTTTTTTTTTGTTCATTTTGTATGTGTGTTAAATTTTAATGAATAATTTTTTGATGCCGTAAAATTTTTGTCAAAATATTTTTAACGCCATGACAAAAATGTTTTAATTTTTTTTTGGTGTATTTAACTTGCATGTGTTTTACTGCTGTTTTTTTGTAAATTTTAGATTTGTTCTAATTACGTGACCAATGAAATTTTAATAAATTTTAATTGGCTTAATACCGTTATCTACACACACACACACACACACACACACACAGCAGAAGGTTTTCCTCATACACGTTTCGACTTCATGGTGGCATGCCTTACAATGACTTTAATTAATCAAAAGTTTAAACTCTTTACAACTTGAAATGTAAATTGAAATTAGCTTCTTGGAAAACAAACAAAAATTTTGTAAATTACAAAAACGTATGGATACTTCGGTCCCTAAATTATTCAGCGTCTTGATGGGCCATTAATTTCGTTCACACTCTTGTCAAACTTGACACAGACAAAGAAAACAGAACTAAAATAAAAATAGAACACAAATTTAGAAAACCGAACATTTCTAAAGTAAATAATTTAACAGCAGCACAGAAATTTAAAGTGTGTTCCATGCAATTCTCGTATTATATTTTGTAATAAAATTTTTACAAATAAAAATTTTTTTGACAATCTTCAATTCAATTCTTAATAAATTGTGATAAACAGCAATACTCCTGACTATGGATGATGGAAGTGTAGCGGCTTTCGAAAACAGCTGTTCTGCTCTCATGTTGGATTTATTTTGTGCCTTGAATCTTTCTGAATTTAAAACAAATTTGCGAGCACTTAGTCTATCAATCTTAATTGAAATGAATATATGTAGTTATTCTGCCTTATTACGAATAACGACATCGACGTCACGTTAACACGACAGCAGAAACTTGTCATTTGTCGACTCTTTGTCGACAGTAATTGACTGTAATTAATATCCTCTATTAATATTATACGCCTTATTTTAATAGTAGGTGATTGTTTTTTGTCAAAAACTTGTAGGCAAGTGATAAATTTTTGCTGTCTAGTTGATGTGACGTCGATGTCGTCATTCGTAATAAGGCTGATTATTTTTTTATATTTTATTTTTTTATATTTTTTAACTTTTTTTATTCATTTATTTTTTAACGAAGCCATAGCTCGTATTACGCACAGTGAAGATCGTTGCCGCACCGTAATTAATAAATTGTGATATTAATCCAGACGAGATGATTTTTTTAGAATCGATTATTTTAAAAAAATACAATTTTTCTCTATTAAAATTTCCATAGAAGAATCTATTAAAATAAACATAAAGCCTCGTGAAATTTTAATTGCACAATATTTTGCTCTTAAAATTGGCCTTTAGGTGGAAAAGGATAAAATAAGTGTGGAGGACAGCCACTGGAAATTTGTTTTTAAAACCCCACAATTCCGAAAAAAAATTCAAAATCGCAAAATTAGCACTTCTTCGTGTTCTCGCTGACTTTTTTCATATATTCGCCAAACGTAAATATTTTTAAAATTTCTGTTTTACGTTCTTCTAATTTCTTCGATCATCTTATTATATTTTTATATTCTAATATTTTTACGTTTTTTGTATAAAAATAAAGTGGATCGTTTTGCTCAAAAAATATATGAACAAAAATTTCTGTTTTATTTTATTTATTATAATTTTTTTGTTGGATGAACAAATTGTATACGAAAATAAAATAAATTTCAAAATTTTTTCAAAATACATTTTAAATTTTTTTCAAAATAAATTTTAAAATTTTTTCAAAATTAATTTTAAAATTTGTTCAAAATAAATTTTAAAATTTTTTCAAAATTAATTTTAAAATTTTTTCAAAATAAATTTTAAAATTTTTTTAAAATAAATTTTAAAATTTTTTCAAAATTAATTTTAAAATTTGTTCAAAATAAATTTTAAAATCTTTAATTTAATTTTAAAATTGCAAAGTGTTTTACAAAATTTGGGACTTAGTTTAATATTATTAGGCCAGGTATATTTTTTAATTCAGAGAACAAGGAAAAATCAACATCTGTTATCGGAAGTAGCTGCACTTCCATCATCAGTACTCACGCGTATCTCTTGTTTATTTCCACTTATTAGATGCTTAAGGGGAATATGGCAACCGTTTTTTATTTATTTTAATTTTATAAGGAAATACTATACGAGAATTGTATCTATACTAAACTGATGTTAACAGAAATATTTTTTTTAACTCGGCCCAGCCTTCAGATATAGAGCCCTACATAGGCAGTGCTTTACACGGGAACTAGAAAGGAGGAGATAGCACTGAGACGACAAATGAGAAAATAAAGAATTTTTCGTAGCTATTTAAACCTTTTACTTCGCCGGCAAATTTTTTGCTACAGGGCCGACGAAAGAGGGCGCTGTTCCTCCGCTCTTTAGTACACGACCGTGTCAATCGCTGGCAGTTTTACCATTTGCCTTCATCACTGAAACAGGCTGACAACCATTAACACAGCCACGCACTAATGCTGATCAGCAGAATTCCACACCATAATCATGACTGAATGCGGGGTCGAACTCCGGAACCTGCGCTTCATAGTCTCCTGTTAACTACTTCAGCCAAGCCTCTATTCAATTAAATGATTGTGTTGCCGTCTGCCTATATTTTTTCAAGTCCTATTTTTCAGAATTTTTGTTCCATTTTATTCAAGTCAAATACTTAGTTTTAATTGTTCACATAGACTTTGACGTGTGTCAAGGGAAATCGGGGAAAGGGAACTTAAATGTTCTAATCAGGATGTAGATTGTAAAATTAAAATATCCTATTTACCTGATATAAGTGAGAAGCTTTACCATGAATAAATGAAAATTACCTGAAAGTAGAAGAGAACAAAATCTTTAATAATTTCTTAACATTAAATTAATTAATTAATATTTTCATATTTTTTTAATTGCGCAATAATTTGATTCAATTAATATAAAATTGGAAGAAAAGTCCTGTTTTTTAAGTAACAACTCTGAACCATGAGAATGTTAAAATTGAATTGTCAACCGTGATTTGGTTACACACAACAAGGGAAAGTTCCCCAGTTAAACGAATGATCTGGGGAAAACTTCACTCCCTTTATTCGCCAGGAAACTATAAACCACTCTCCCTTTAATTTCACTATAACTTTTAGCAACTTATTATTAATTTCTTTCTTTGTAGCCAAAATGATGACACAATCCAAAATCTTATCTATGACATAATTGTGTTGTACGTCGAAGAATAGTGTTCATCAAACACAAGGGAATTTGTTTATGGCAAAACTTTCTGCAGCCTCCATGGAAATCTTTACTACTCATCATTCTACGAGAGTGATTATGAAGTTGAAAAGTTGCCATAAGAAATGTTCATCATTAAGTGTTTTCTATAGACAAAAATATAAATGAAATCCAAATTAAACTCAAAATGTTTAATTGCCACTTGTAATAAAAAGTGGGTGGATACGCAGATACAAAAATATCACGGTGAGCCCATGTAGATGAATAGATACATAATGTTCTGTAAGCTGGCTGAACCGCAAACTCTAACTCAAACTTTTAAACAACTTTACAAATTCACACTCACTCTCTGCCAACTTTAATGGCGAAAAGTCTCAAGGATGGTTGAAGGAATCAAACTGATTTTTAAGCATTTCCCCAACCGCATATATTCAAAATAATTTGAAAGGCGCGCCAGCCAGCCAGCAATCGTTCTTAACATCTACTCATCTTATGCATTGAACGTCTGTCTGTTTGTCTGTCTGCTTGATTTGTTCCAGGCAAGAGAATAAAGGCTGGCTGAGTTTTAGGCAAAATAAAAAAAACACATGTGTGTGTGAAAGGGAAATAAAGTTTTTTATTTGATTTTCTTTTATTTTATAAACTTTTTGTTGCTGGCATTTCTCATGCTCGGCCTACAAGAAAGAAGTGGCAGGCAGGCAGGCTGCAAAACAAACAGCTCGTAAAGTAAAAGTAATTTGCTAAAACTTAATTTTATTAAAAACTTTTGCAAAATAAGGGAGTTTCACTCAGAAAATACACCGTTTTCTTAAAGATTAAGCGGCTAATGCTGTTTTTCATTTTGCTACATGAAAAATTGCTTATAAATTTGCCACCCCGTGAACACAATTTAATAAAATTATAAGTAAAATAATTTTTGAAGTATTAATTTAAGCTGTTACACTGAAAAAAATTTATTGGCAAATTTTATCAAGTGCTTAAAGGGCTTTTTAATTAAATAAAACCACTCAATGTTTCTGTAAAATCAATATTAATTAAAATTCGCCAGTCACTCCCAATTCATACAATGATTTAAAAATCGCGTTTTAAGTTTAATTGTTTTTAAAAATTGCTTCCAAACCTTTTACATTCACGCGATAATTTTTTCAGAAATTTATAAAAGACATATAACGTTCAGTACACAATTATGTAAAATACGGGTAACGTTCAATACGCAAATGTATAAAATACAGATAACGTTCAATACACAAATGTATAAAAGACAGGTAACGTTCAATACACAAATATGTAAAATACGGGTAACGTTCAATACGCAAATGTATAAAATACAGATAACGTTCAATACACAAATGTATAAAAGACAGGTAACGTTCAATACACAAATATGTAATATACGGGTAAAGTTCAATACACAAATATATAAGACAGGTAACGTTCAATGCAGAAATATGTAAAAGACGGATAACGTTCCATACAGAAATGGATATAAGACAGGTAACGTTCAATACACAAATGCATAAAAGACAGGTAACGTTCAATACACAAATACATATGTATATAATATAAGGGTAACGTTCAATACACAAATGTTTAAAAGACAGGTAACGTTCAATACAGAAATATATAAAAGACAGGTAACGTTCAATACACAAATATGTAAAAGACGGGTAACGTTTAATACGCAAATGTATAACATACAGGCAACGTTCAATACACAAATGTATAAATAACGGGTAACGTTCAATACACATATATGAATATACGGGTAAAGTTCAATACACAAATGTTTAAAAGACAGGTAACGTTCAATACACAAATGTTTAAAAGACAGGTAACGTTCAATACAGATATATATAAAAGACAAATAACATTCAATACATAAATTTCTAAAAGCTGGAAACAAAGTTTTAAAATAAAACAATCTGACTAAAGGCAGGTAACGTTTCATACAAAAATAACTAAAATGGGAAATCATAAAATTTACGTGTAACGGTCAATACGAAAATGTTTGAAAAGGGCAGACCTTGAGTTCACAAAGACATAGTCCCTATTAAAGACCGGTAACGCTCAATACACAAAATACAGAAACCACATCTTCAAAAAAGGGACTCTTACTAAAAATAATTAACGTTCTACACACAAATGCTTTGAGTTTTTTAAAATAAGGCGCACTTTGTGAACACGGTCAACGTTCAATACACAAAGTATGTATGCTTTTTGGCTTAGCTACAAAATAATAAACATTTTGGAGTTACAATTTTTTTTTACTTTTTTTGTATGGGAAATATAAAATAATTAAAACTTGTACACCCAAAATAAGAATCAACCCCTGCATATTTAAAGATTTTTTTTAAAATTCCTTTAATTTAAACCCAAGCAAAATATTTTACTTACGGAATGAACAACTTTTATCATTCAATTTTCGCAATCAACATCAATTTTCTTAAATTAAACTATAAATCTCCCCAGAAATATTTGAGAAACAAAAACCAACGACTTAAATAAATTTGTATGGTGTCTTTTTTTTATTTATTTTTTTGTTGATTTAGAATTTCATTATGTTATCAACTATTCATAAAGTTTTGAGATTGCTGGAACAAGAAGAAGAAGAAGAAGAAAAAAACGAAACCAGAAATAAATAAAGTTCTAAAACAATTTTCATGTAAACTGAATTTCATATTAAAAGTTCTAAACCATCCAATAAACAAACAAACTATTGAACATTTTACTTTATTAACCCAGTTTGAGAAAAATAGTTTCTCTCTTTTTTTTTGCATATTTCTGTTTTATTGACTTGCTGCTATTACAAAGAACGAGAATGAATGCTTTTACATTTTCCCCCCTTCCTTTTTGCAACACAATTTCAACCACAAACTACTCTGACAAAATGACTGAATGATAAAGAGTTTCAAGGCAGAGGCAAACAGACATACAAACGTCAAGCTAAACTGACGTTTTTCCTTATTTCGGTTGCCTTTTACAAGTTTGATTTTTGTGGTTGCAATTTTCCAAGCAAAACTGATTGAAATCCAAAAATTGCCATGAATAAAAATCAATATGTTCGTTCATATTTTCTGTATTATTTTGTAAATAAGTTTTCCTGCTTGATGTAAATTGCTTGAAATATTTCATTTATTTTTTTTTTTTGCACTTAAAATTTAATTCAATTTGAAAGCATAAATAAATAAAATGAAATGAATAGAAGCAAATTTCGTTCAAGAAATATTTGTGGTTTTCAATTTGTTTAAGCAAATAGAAAATATTTCATTCATGTGGAAACAAAACCACAAGTGTTTTTTTTTCTTATGGTTAAGTTTTAATCAAGGAATATTCTTAAACTTAAAATCTGATATTGAAAAAATAAACAATTTTCAAAACTTCTTGTTTTCAAAATATTTAAACAGTACACATGGTCTTATAAAATCCTCTAAATCGTACTCACAATTCAAATTAAATTGAAAAAACTAACTGTAAGGAAACAGGTTAAATATTTTAGAATTTTCTTAGAGTAACGTTCCATACGTATTTGTTTAAAAGCTCCGAGAGCTTAGTTAAATAAACTTAATATTTTAAATTCGTAATATTATACCGGAAAAAATTTCAACAAGACATTTAGATAATGTGCTGAACGTTACCTTTGTTTTTTTTTAAATTCATTCGATAAGAATTCCTTATACTTTAAAGGTTTTTTGTTGAATCATGCATACAATTCTCGTTGATTCAATTTAAAGTTTGTAAAATATATAAAAGAATGTATGGAACGTTACTTTAAGATAATCTTATATATTACAAAACTCTATTTAGCTTTAAGTTTTCAGCGTTAAAAACTAATTCCGACAGCGAATATATTAAAAATGCTATTTACACAAAAATGTATGGAACGTTACCTCCTGAAAATTCTAAAATATTATTAAAAATTACGTGGTTTTGAATTTTACGGTGCTAAAAATTTTTTCCGTTTAATGAAAATGCTGGAATCACATTTACTTAAAAATGTAAGGAACGTTACACTCAGAAGTGGCATTTATAAAGCGATTTACGCAATGTTACTTTAGAAAAATTCTCATATATTAATTGCTTTTCAATTTTACGATACTAAGACTTCGTTGAGACCAGCAAACACGATGCAATGTTATTTATACAAACTTGTATGGAACGTTACTTTAAGTAAATTCTGAAATATCATTAACTCCTAGTTGACTTTAAGCTTTACGCTAGTGAAAATGAACTTGGACCGCCAAAAACGCTGAAATGACATCTATACAACAATGTATTGAACGTTACTTAAAAAAAAATCTAAAATTTTATTACATATTATTTGCATTTGACATTTCAGATGGCAAAAAAAAAATAGTTAGACAACAGGAAACGCTAAAATGTCATATATACAAACATGTATGGAACGTTACTTTAGCAAAGTTCTTATATATTAGTAAATTTGTATTACAATATGTTTTAATATTTTAGTTTTGGGATGGTAAAAATTACTTCTTACCCCAAAAATAGGCTAAAATAGCATTTATACAAAAATGTATAGAGCGTTACTTTAATAAAATTCTAAAATATTATTAAATATTATTTGATTTTAAGTTTTTCTGTGGTAAAAGTGAGTTAAGAACAGCGGAAACGCAAAAATTGCATTTATTTAGAAGTGTATGGAACGTTACTCTAACAAAATTCTGAAATATAATTAAAGAATAATTGTTATACAGTTTTAAGAAGGCAAAAATAAAGTTCAGATTAGCAGAAATAACAAATACATATATACTATATAGATGAAGGTAGGGTAACGTTCAACACATAATTGATATACTTCACGCTTTTATTGAATGTTACCAAAAAAAAAAAAATTTTCATTTCCATTTTTGTTAAATTTAACAGTTAAAATCTCTGCATTCAAGCTGAGGATCACTGTATGATCAAAGACCATATTTAGTTCAAATTTTGCAGACTACATATTTTTTATTACAAAAAAAAATATACGATAAAATTTATTACAATTCACTCTTTTAGCGATTGTTTCCACTGTACATTTTCTGAAGGGTGAATAAAACAACCAAAAACGTTATTAAAACCGTAGACATGAGAAATACCTTCTGTAGGCTCTTGTGTACGGCCTAATAAATATTCACCTGTATTTTGTTGTTACGAGCCGCAATAAACTTGCCAAAAAAAAAAAAAACAATTCCACTTTTATGCTTATCTCGAATTCCTAAACAAAGTCATAAATTCTTTATAGCATAGGAATTTTTTCGTCTGTTTGATTTCTTTCTAAATTTGAAATTGTACGTGTTATTCGAGTGTTTTTGTTTTTGTTTTCGTTATTTAAAATTTCTTAACATGAACTGTTAAAAATGGCATTTTAAGCTCAACTAGTAAACTGCTAACAAAAATGCTTTAAATAACTCTGAGTAAAACTATTCGCCAAAAAAAATATAACAAAAGGAAAAGGTTCGATCGATAGCATTGCGGAAGAATGAAAGCAAAATGTATTTCTATGGTAGATTTCATTTTAAACTTTACATACGGTTTGATTTGAGCTTCTCCGTTCGTGGAATTTATCTACATGAAGATCTACAGAATAACTTTATAAAAACAACAAATGAAGTGGTTATATATGTAAATAGGCGGCTTTACTGAATTGTAAACACCCTTTAGATAAAATACAGATTTTAAAACAAAAAATTTTAATGTCGCCGGTATTTTTTTAAAAATATTTTGAGTTAATGAAATTGAGTTGTTAAATTTTTCTTTTCTACTCTGAACTTGTGGTCTCTTTGCCTCATTTTAAAAGTTTCAAGTCTTTGATGTCAGCTAATGTTGGTATTTTAACACTTTTTTCACTTGAATTCAATTTAACCTTTTTTGATATTTTTCTTTTTTATACCCTCCAAAAAAGAATTTGGGGGGTATATTCACTTTGTCATTCCGTTTGTAACGCATCGAAATATCCATCTCAGACCCCATAAAGTATATATATTCTTGATCAGTGATGAAATCTAAGACGATCTGAGCATGTCCGTCTGTCCGTCCGTCCGTCTGTGGAAATCACGATTCAGTCCAAACGAAAAGAGCTAGACCCTTAAAATTTGGTATAAATAAATTTTGAAGCCTAGAGCAGGTTAAGTTCGAAGATGGGCTAAATCGGGCAAAAGGGGAAAAAGTTCCCCTAAGAAGAACTAAACCAACCCAGAAAAAACAACATAATTTTTAAAGTTTTTTTGGTTATTTTGTTAAGCAAATGATATATTTTTATGTCTAATACGGTCCAACGCCTTAAATTTGGAGCCATAAAATTAAAAAAATAATTTTTGGACCCCGCCCACTTTAGTGGGCGTTATTATATGCAAAAATAGCAAGTAAATTTAACAAATTGTTTTACTTAAGCCTACATTTCATAAAAATAAAATTTTTAAGCTTTAATGACGAAGCTGAGACGATACCTGGTACTCCTCTGCCCTACCCCCTCATCCCCATTCACCCCCTACCAAAAAAAAAAATTTTTAAATTTGTATATAATCATCCCAAGCATTTATTTTTAGAGCTTTATGACTGCCGGTTTCTGCCCTACCCCCTCCTCCCCCTTTGCCCGCTAAATGACCCTATCAAAAAAAAAATTTAAATTTTGTACATAATCATCCCAAGCATTTATTTTTAGAGTTTTATGACTGCCTGTTTCTGCCCTACCCCCTCCTCCCCCTTTGCCCGCTAAATGACCCTATAAAAAATAAATAATTTTTTTTTTAATTTTGTACATAATCATCCCAAGCATTTATTTTTAGAGTTTTATGACTGCCTATTTCTGTCCTACCCCTTCCCCCCTTTGCCCCGTAAATGACCCTATAAAAAACTATATAAAATTTTATTTTGTATATAATTATCCCACCCATTTATTTTTAGAGTGTTATGACTAAGGTGAAATGTTTCCCCCACAGCCCTTGCGAGAACGACCCCGCCAAAATACAGTTTTTATACCCTCCAAAGAGAATTTGACCCTATAAGGTAAATATGTATATTTTTGATCAGTGATGAAGTCTAAGACGGTGTAGCAATGCCCATACGTTCGTCTGTGGAAAATATTATATTGTCTATTTTCGAACCCCGCCCCCTTTAGTGGGGCATTGACGTACGATATTATATAAAGGAACTCTGTTCCACCAAGTTAAACATTTTAAATTCACTTACTAAATATTTGGAGGGTATTTAAGATTCGACCCGGTCGAATATCACGTTTTTACTTGTTTTTTTAACTTTCTGTTCACTTTCAGTCAGTGGTTTCAGTTACAGCGTTGTTCAGTTCATTGTATCGGTAATTGCCATCAATTATTTTGAAGATATATAGAGAAAATACGGCAAAAGGAAACAAAAAGCTCAACAACAAAATCTAATATAAAATGCAATAAGCATCGTTGATTTATTTTTTCAAATTTACATAAATTGTACGAGTTTGCATTCTTTATATCAAACTATCAAAAAGAAACCTTAAGAGCTCACCTCAGTCGTCTAAACTGGCTGAATGTATTTTAAAAGTCAACACAGGTAATAGAATAACAAGAGTATAATTTTTATTTTATTTACTCCAAATTTTTGAATTTCAAATTCCTCGCCGAACTTATTAAACTGGGATTGCTTCGATGGTCTAGACATTTTACAAATACATTTTTCCAATTATAAAACTTACAAAGAAATTCTGGCTCTAAAAAAAACTCCACTTTCAATTTAAATTTTACCACAAGGTTGGACATTTTGCTTTAAACTGCTTATAAATATTTATTTTTATTATCTTCTCCAATATTTATTCACAATAGAGACAAAAAAAAAACCAACAACAACAAGAAAGAAAAAGTATGTAAAAGATAAACAGATATTTTATATCAACGGGTTTTTCACTCAACTCCCTGCCAACGAGACAATCCGTTCTATAAACACAATATTATTGAAGAAAAAAAAATCTCATTGAAAAGCGATATTGACAGTATTTTCGCATACAAAAAGTATTCCGTATGAGATTCATGTGTATCGTTTTCAATACAAGTATTTTGCAAATGAAAAGATTTTATTTTTATCTTAACAGAAAAAAACATGTGTAAAAGTATTTTATACATGAAAAAAAGACAAATAAATACGTTCATACATTCAATAATAAAAATGAAAATAATTCAAAGCAGCAAGTTTTGAATTTCAAACACTTTAAAGGAAACAAAAATAAATAAAATAAAGAAGTTTACAAAAGTATGAGTCACTGAGCACTTGAATACGTCATATGCTGAACGAAATTAATATTCGAAATCTGGTAAGAAAAAGATTCTCCTAATTTTTAAATATTAGCAGCCTACCAGTTTTCAACTTTGCCTATAAATATGTTCTCCAATTTTTATTGTTTATATTCAGTCAATCACACTCACGCAAACAAATTTCACCCACGTACGAGATTGTTTTTTTTTTACAAAAAGTGCAAAGTTTGTTTTTTTGTAAACAAATAAGGTTTTTGCTACATTGTTGAAAATTTAAAGGTTATGAGCAAATACAAAATGAGGGGCTCAGTCAGGAAGCCTTCCCAAAAATTGCCTTCTAACTTTTGACTTAAGAGTTCATTTTAATAATATTGTTAGAATAACTTTTACTAAAATATATGTATAACATTAACTGCCCGCTTCACGTAGTTTAAAGAACTCCTCTCTTTTGATTGTATCATTAGATTTTTAGCAAAAATTAAAAAAGTTGTACTATTTGCTTTAAATATAATTGCACGAAAGAAAAAGTTCTTTCGCCACAGTGAAATAGGCAGTAAATAAATCCTATTCAAATATTTACGGTTAATAATTTTCCATATAAGATTTTTTTTTTTTGGAATGAATTTCTTCGGGAAATTTTTATTCGAATAATTTTTATTCGGATAATTTTTTATTCGAATATATTTTTTCATACCAATTTTTTTTATTCCAATGCTTAAAAAAGTTCGAATACAGATGTAAATTTTATTCGAATAATTTTTATTATTTATAAAAATTTATTCGAATAAAATTTTCTCGAAAAAAATTTACTCGAATAAAATTTATTCGAATAAAATTTATTCGAATAATTTTTATTCGAAGAACTATTATTCGAATAATATTTATTCGAATAACTATTATTCGAATAATATTTATTCGAATAACTATTATTCGAATAATATTTAATAAGAAAATTTGCTTTTATTTTAAGTGCACAAATGCCACTACCCGCAAATTGTGACCCAGGAAACCCTCTATATTGCACAAAAAGTCTTATATCTGAAATACACAGTTTTGGAATTCGAATAATATCAATTTTAAAAAATTTTAAAAAATTGCATTAAAAAGAGGATTACTTGTCATAATTTGGTCATTACAAAAAAACTTGGATGAGTACCCGCAAATTGTGGCCCAGAAAGCCCTCTATATCATACAAAATATACGGCTCTAGTATATAAAATTTCTATTTGAAAAAATTTCCTATATACAATAATTTTTGTTCGAATAGTTTAATTCAAATAATTTTTATTCGAATAATGTTTATTCGAATAATTTTTAAACGAATAAATTTTATTCGAATAATAATTTTGTTTTTATCATTTCGTTTAAAAAAAATTGGAAAAATTTTCATATATGCATACATACATACATATTTTATTCGTAAAAAATTTTATTTGAATGATTTTAAAAAAATTTGTATTATTCCATTCGAATAAAAAAGTTTTCTATATGTTTTTGTTTCTTAAAGAGCTCTTCTCAATTACTTTTTATTCAAATAATTTTTATTAAAATATTTTTCTTCGAATAAATTTTATTCGAATAATATTTAATAACAATATTTGTTGTTTTTTTACTTCGTTTATATATGGGTCTCCAGTATATAATTTTTCATTAGAAAAAATTTCCTATATACTCGTACATGCACACACACATATTTTAATCCAAATTTTGTTCAAACAATTTATATTCGAATTTTTTTTTTTAATTTTTTGAATTATTCCATTCAAATAAAACAATTTCGCTATATGTTTCTGTTACTTAAAGAAGTTTTCACAATTATTTTTTATTCGAATAAATTAATTCGATTAAAATAAAAAAAAAAATATTATTTATTATACCAGCGAATATTTTTGATATAATTTTACTTGAACATATTCGATTAAATTTATGCGAATAATTTTATTTGAATAATTTTAATCGAATAATTTTATTCGAATAATTTTAATCGAATAATTTTAATCGAATAATTTTATTCGAAAAATTTTCAAAACAATTTTATGCGAGTAAATTTTTTGAACAATTTATTCCGGTATATTTTTGAAATAATTCGTAAAAAAAAGTTATGAATTTTGTAACAAAACTGTTTTGCATACCAGATTCAATTAATTTTTATACAAATTCCATTAAAATTGTTAATTAAAATTAATTCGTCAAACACTTTCAATGACAAAGCACCAGAGCTACACTAAAGCCTTAAACCAAAAGCACAACCAAATTTTTCTCATAAACATATTTTGCATATGACACATTTAATGAGCCAATTAGTCATTTCGATTTTGAAAATTCACAAAACTTTTAAACAGTTTAAGAAGACACTCGAGGAAAAACCACTTCATAATTAATGGGATTATTCACTACAAATACTCGTATACAAAAGCTGACTCCTTGTGCTTGATAAGCACACACATACACTCGTACACCTACAAACGAGCACAGAAGAATTTCTTCAAATGTTTAGTAATAAAACACAATATTTATTTAATAAAACAAAACAAAAATTAATAAAATGACACTTTCGCAATATGAATCATGATGTTGTGCTTCAGATGGGATCATAATAACGCGATTCCTAAAAATTAAATTGTTGTGTGTCTTAATGAAGATATTTATAGCAGTTCGTGCTAAAAAAGTTTGTGTTGTAAATTGAATACAAATAAAAATTGTTGTTCTTGTTTAACGAAATGATGTGTTACCAAAACGCGATAAGCATAAAAATAAATATTAAAAAATAAAAAACGTATTCAAAGCAGATAAATAACTAAATTGAAATAACTGCAACAAAAAAATAAACTAAAGTAAATACTTGCTGTGTAATTCAAAGTTTAAATCATTTATTATGGCTGCAGAAGATTTTCTTAGAAATAATAATGCCTGGTGTTATATCCGTGATTACATCAGCAGGAAATAACAATGCAAGCGCATTTTACTTGGAGTATGAGCAATTGCGAGTCATCAATAAATGTCAAATCTTGCCAAAAGCCTTAAAAGGTGTTATGACGATTTCGCAACGAATTGCCTAGTCCTACAAAAATATTATTTTTAGCCTGATTTGTATGTTTCGTACATTTCAATTTGAGTTTTAAGATCTTCTGTAGAAAATCGCCGACTCAAGAAGTAAAAACTCGGATCTAAGTTCAGTAGGTCATCATGTGTTACATGCAGTGCCTCGTTTCTGCACTTAAAATGAAAACTTCTCGCATCAAAACATCTTTATTATTCTATGAAACACAAAATAGATCAGAGAGAGAGAGAGAGAGAGAGAGATTTTATTAAGGTCACAATACTTTGGCCACATGCTTTACATCAAATTTAACTACATGTGCTTGACGTTAGAACACACACTTGCTTGAACACCTGTCAAACATTCATTTTTCAGCTTATTTTTGAACAGTAGAAAATAAAAAACCATTTAATATGTCGTCCTTTGAGCTTTGAATGCAAAATTCTAAGAAAAAAATATATTTTATAATTTTCATTTCAAATTTGAAACGATTTGAAATAATTTTATTTTCTATTAATATCTTACATATACGAGTATATCTGGCATGTTCAGTGTGTGTGCGTGTCTACAGTTTAAAATTTGATTTAAAGTGTGTACGTGTTTGAAGTGTAAAAGCAATATATTCATCAAAATTTTTTGTCAAGCATGCTTGTTGTTTCATCAAGCATGGTCGGTGTCACATATACCCACAAATGCTTGATGTAATTTTGATAAATGCAGTGTGGCATTTTGTTACATATCAATAAAAGCAATACATTCATTAAAATTGTTTGTCAAGCATGCTTGATAGCTCATCAAGCATGGCCTGTGCCACATATACAAATAAATACTTGATGTAATTTTGATAAATGCAGTGTGGCCTTTCGCTTTAAAGGGTGTTACATATAATAACTTAAGGAACACCCTGCGAAAGCTAACATGAGCATTAATTATAATTGTTTTATATATATTTTTTTATGTGCAAACTGATCGCAGGTTACAGAAATCAGGCTGAGAGTTTAATTTTTTTACAACTTTTCATCTTTCTCTATGGCTTTCATAAACAACAATTTACTATGGGATCAGTACTTTAAGACATAACGAATTTATAATATTAACTAGCAATCAGTCCCATTGTGCAATGCATATGTAATTTCAATACTAATGAAATTTTTTTTTAATTTTCCCTATAAAAATAAAACATATACTTGCTCAGCAGATAATTAAGCTTTTTTTTCTTCTTGAATATAAAAATAATTGAAATGTATTTAAAAAAAAACTTCTAAAAATAACTCTATTGGCACAACTTTGCCGATACAAATTTACCAACAACATGGCAGCCACTCACACGAAGTTCGTATTACAAACAAACATAGAAGATATAATAGACAACACAAATAAAATAAAATTTAGTTAAATGTGTTAATTAATATTTGCCTAAAACAATACAGAATTCGCACACACACTTAATTGAGTGGTTACGCTTATTTTGTCAAATATTTGCCGTATCTGTGCACACCTTTTGTCTTCTCTTCTTTTCTTTGCACTTTTATTTGTGTGCTTTATTCAAACAATCTTTAACCTTGACCAAATTTGGATGAACATTAAAAAATTATAGTAACAACAACAATTTTACACTAAAATAAGGCAAGACATCAACAAAAAAAACTGGATCATAAAAAGCAAAAAATTTACATAAAGAAACATTTATTAAACAACTCATATTTGACAAACAAAAAAAAAGGCAATAAATTAAGCCAATTCTGGTCTATAGGCGCCAAATTAAAACAATCGCACAAAAATAGTTTATTTTCTATTAAATTGCGAATTGCTAAATTTGAATAACGATCATTTTGCCAACAAATAAATGCATGCGAAAAACAATACCATCCGGTTTTTAATGGGCAACAATTTACAAAAAAAAATATTTTAAATACTTTTAATTAAAACTAAAAACAAACAGCAACAAAAAAAGTGATGTATAACCGACATTACGAACAAATAAGCGAACGTGTATTGTTGCAAAGCGTCTGTCTGTTTGTCAAAACAAAAAATTACACAACAAAAAAAAAAATAGAAAAAAATGATTGAATGGATTTTATCATCAACATGATTTGAATAAAATGGAAGCCTAAAACAGATATTTGATTTCAATTTCAGTTAACAATATGGGGAAAAAATTGCATTTTAATGTAGTAACTTTTTTTATATTTTTGTCAAATTCGCCTTCTTCATGTCTGCCATACACGACCTGATTTTTACAGCGGACATGTCATAAGATGCACGTACATCAAACAAACCTTCTTTAAAAAAAAAGGCAGACACAAAGTCGTCTGACAATATTTTAATTACAGCATTTTCTAGTTTGTGACAAACCATGTGACATAATATATAAAGTAGCCACCCCTCTGTTCTCTATTGGGGGAAACATTAGCCCGCCTGAAGTTGGTATTTGACAATTAAATAGCGTTTTGTTATTATATGAACAAATCTTGCGTGATGTACGCTATATTTGTAGTTTTAAGGTTAAAACATTAACTTCGAAATAATTGTGTGACGCACGCTACAAATTACAAAAGTTACTTGGGAAGTTGTAAAATAGGCTGAAAATTTTTAGTGGTATTCAGAAGTACTTTCGAATTGACTGAAACAGAATTTTTCGGTAGCTGTTGTGTGACGCACGCCACAAATAACGGAAGTTACTTTTTAATGTTTAATGGGATTTAAATGTACTTTCGTATTGAGTGAAACATAATTTTTCAAACAGTTGCGAAATAGTTGATCAAAAGGTTGTGTGACGCACGCTACAAATACGAAAGTTACTTTGGAAATTGTAAATTAGGCTGAAAGTGTTAAATAGAATTTAAATGTACTCTCGAATTGAATGACACATAAATTTTCAAGCAGCTGTTGTGTGACGCACGCTAAAAATAACGAAAGTTACTTTGGAAGTTGTAAATTTGGCTGACAGTATTGAATAGGATTCAGATGTACTTTCAAATTGAGTGAAACATAGTTTTTCAAACTTTTTGCGAAATAGTTGATCAAAAGGCTGTGTGACGCACGCTACAAATAACGGAAGTTACTTTGTAAGTTGTAAATTAAAATGAAAGTGTTTAATGGGATTTAAATGTACTTTCATATAGAGTGAAACATAATTTTTTAAGCAGCTGCGAAATATATTTTTTTTTTTTTTTTTTTTTTTTAGGAGTAGGACCAGCACTCAGGGGATGTCCCCTATATATGCAATGCATTGCGCTGGAACTGAAAACGAGGGGATAGTATTAAAGGGACAGATTAGGAAAGATAAGAAGATAAGACAGTTTTTTTATAGCTATTCCAACCTTTTACTTCGCCGTCTAATTTTTGCTACAGGCCCGACGAAGTTGTGTGACACACGCTACACTGAACGGAAGCCACCTGGAAATTTAAAATGTGATTTCGTAATTGGGATACAATATCAAAATGAACGGTAGCTGCGGTCGACATCTAATAGTATTCGAAAATAATTTTTTTCCAGCAAGAAAAAAATTTGTGTAGCGCACGTCACACTTTCTCCAATTCAGTTATAAAATCATTTATTGGTCCCTTCGTATGACCAAGAATTTTTTTATTATCAAACAATCTTCAAAGCTTCTATGCACGAAGTAGTTCGAGCGGATTAATCTTAATTTTAATTAACTTAATGAATAATTTCGTTTTTATGGTAAAGGCGAAGAATAGAATTAAGAAAAGAAAATTCTTATATTAAACTAACACTTTTAAAGGTTTTAATATAAGTTTTTAGAAGAAATTAAATCGTGACACACGCTACAGGAAAATAAAAATAAGAAATAAAAACTTAAATCGTGACGCACGCTACCGAAATCAATATGCACAATTTTTTTGTTTTTTATCTTAGGATTTAAAAATTTTATTGTACTTACGATATTAAATATAACACTATTTTCCGTGACGCACGCTACGCTTTATCTATGCCAAATAGTAAATAAAGTTTTTAAGGTTTTAGTATAAATTTTTAGAAAAAATTAAATCGTGACGCACGCTACAGGAAAATAACAATAAGAAATGAATATAGATAAGAAAACAGTATAACAATTTTGAAGATTTTACATAGTAATTTTTTGGAAGAACATAAATCGTGACGCACGCTACAGGATATTAATACGCAACATTTTGTTGGGTTTTCATTTTAGCATTTTAAAATTGTATTCTAATCACTATATAAAATATAACACTATTTTCCGTAACGCACGCTACACCACGTGGACCTTGGAGCTTTGCCAAATAGTAAAATTAAGTTTCCTACAAATTGTTGTAGGAAAAATTCTCGTAATAATTATTATTATTACTATTACTTTTTTTATAAAATTATATAGCAAATCTAAAACTCCAGAATATTAAAATGATTTACTCAGAAAAATTGTTCATGGCTGGACTATTTCTTATTATATCTTAACAAAGCACTGAACCTTTTTATGGCGGAAACAACAATTATTGTAAGCGGCAGTACTGGATTTCGAAACAGAAAAATGGTGTCGTCTCTGCAAAATAAATATTTTAAGGATATATTCGCCCGAATCAGCTGTTGGCAAAAAAGGATTATGTTTATTAAGTACGTTTAAAACCGAGTATTATAAACATTCTGTAACAACAATTTTGACAATTACTTTGTGGCCAGTCTTTGCTGCATTCCAGTCAAGCTGCTCGTTAATAAGTTAAGCAGCAGCAAAATAAAGTCTAATTCTGAAAAACAAACCGTGAATATTTAAATTTCAAATGAAGACGAAATCCGACACATTGTCTACAAACAACAAAAAAAAAGCTGGATTATTGTAAATATTCCCTCGAATTCTTTTAATGTAATTTATTTTTTAAACAAAACAAAATCTTTTGAACAATGAACAATTATTACTGAATCCGTTGTGGTGGTCATAAATTTTAAGAAAAATATATAAAAATAAAATTTTATTACAAATTGGTGAGCTTAAATACATGCGAGTACGCACATCCATACAAAAATATCTTACAACGCAGCGCTGGACTGGCTGATGGATGCTACAGCCTAGAGAGTCTATGCAAACGTTGGGCTGCCTGGCTGGTTGTAAATTGTGATTTGTCAGTAATCCCAACAACAAAATTTATGCGTAATGCAACATTTCATCGCAAAGTAATTGACCCACATTTCAGTTGGTGGGGTGGTGACGACAACGACGACACATTCAACGATATCAGCCACAGCACACATGAATAGTCGAAAAAAAAATATATCATTTATATAGTTTTCACTTCCATATTGAAAAGCAAACAAAAGAAAAGCTCGCATCAATAAATTTTTTCGGAATACAAAAAATAAAAGAATAGATTATAAAAAACAAACATTTGTTTACACATGTAAATAAATTTATCATCAATATTTATTTTCCTCATAAAATGTGGAAAATATAAAATAAAACAACGAGAGGAAAGCAGCCGCAAAATAGCATCGAGTATTTTTTCCAATCAAACAGCATTTTTTTATTCCTGACACACACATCAATATGAACAGCAAACAATTGTTTTGCAAACAATTCCACAAAAATAATTAAATTGTGAAACTTTGTGTTAAATTTAATTAATAATAATCACAAAGCCTTTAAGGGTTTCAATGGCGTTGAATGAAAGTTAAAAATTATGCTTTTGAAAGGCTGTTGCAAATATGACAATAACTTTTATACAATGGAAAATGCATCACACAGAAAATGTGCTAGAAAATTAACTTTTTTAACAGTTTCAATGAAAAATAACTTTCAAAATGTTAATTAAGTTACATTTAAAAATGTACACATTAAAAACACACGGATTTAAAAGTACGTACTAGAAAAGTACTTATTAAAAAAGTATATTTTAAAATAGTTTATTTCATAAATAAATACATTCTAAGAAGTACATTTGAAATTAAGTAGCTTTTAAGAAAATATTTTGCATATAAAGATCGATATTAGAATAAAGTACTTTTCAAAAAGTACCTTTTAAGAAAAAAGTTTTAAATTAACTGGCTTTGAAATAAATACCATGCAATTTATAAAAACTTCGTTTTATTGTTACTTGTTAGATAGGCCGATATACATTTTAGAAAATGATTTTAAGTCTTCAAGCATCATTAAAAAAGTACCGCCAAAAATCAATTACCTTTCAAAATAATAGCTCCTTAAAAGGTAAGTAATAGTGCAAAAAAGTATTTATTAAAAGATTACCTGTTGAAAAATACCTATTAGAAAAGAAGCTAATAAAAAAGGACCTAATAAAAAAGTACCTAATAAAAAAGTTCCAAAAGTAAACATTAAAAAAGTACCAATTACCTAATAAAAAAGTTCCTAATAAGTACCTAATAAAAAAGTACCTAATAAAAAAGTAAACAATAAAAAAGTACCAAATATAAAAGTAAACAATAAAAAAGTACCAAACAAAAAAGTAAACAATAAAAAAGTGCCAAATAAAAAAGTAAACAATAAAAAAGTACCAAACAAAAGAGTAAACAATAAAAAAGTACCAAATAAAAAAGTAAACAATAAAAAAAGTACCAAATAAAAAAGTAAACAATAAAAAAGTACCAAATATAAAAGTAAACAATTAAAAAGTACCAAACAAAAAAGTAAACAATAAAAAAGTGCCAAATAAAAAAGTAAACAATAAAAGAGTAGCAAACAAAAAAGTAAACAATAAAAAAGTACCAAATAAAAAAGTAAACACTAAAAAAAGTACCAAATAAAAAAGTAAACAATAAAAAAGTACCAAATAAAAAAGTACCAAGTACCTAACAAAGAAGTACCCAATAAAAAAGTACCTAACAAAAAGTACCTTATAAAAAAGTACTTAACAAAAAGGTGCCTAATAAAAAAAGTACCTAATAAAAACGCACCGAATAAAATAGTACCCAACAAATAAGTACCCAATAAAAGTACCTAAGAAAAGAATACCAAAAAAAGTACCTAATAAAGAAGTAACAAACCAAAGGTAAACAATAAAAAAGTACCAAGTACCTAATAAAAAAGTACCTATTAAAAAGTACCTAATAAAAAAGTACATAGTAATAAAATACCAAGTACATAATAAAAAGCAGTTATTAAAAAGTACCTTTAAAACATTGCCTTTTAAAAAGTGCCTATACAAAAAGTACATATTAAGAAATAGTAAATAGTAGCTAATAAAATATTAAAATAGTACCAAATAAAATAGTACCTAGTGAAATAGTACCTATTAAAATAGTACCTACTGAAACAGAACCTATTTAAAGACTACCTAATAAAATAGTACACATTAAAATAGCACCCATTAAAACAGTACCTTCTAAAATATTGCCCTTTAAAAATACTTATTAAAAAGTGCTTATTTAAAAAGTACCTATTAAAGAAGTATTAAAAAAGTACATTCCTAAAAATGTATATATAAACAATTCTATTAAAAAAGTATCTTTTAAAAAGTAGCTTTTAACAAACGCAGTTTTCAAAAAAGTAGCAACTGAAGCAACTCTTAAATAATGTACCTTTAAAAAAGTAACTTTTTTTAAAATTCCCCTCAAGAAACAGGTAAATTTTAAAAAAGTAGTTTTTAAACAAACTGATTTTAAAAAAAGGACCTTGAAACAAAATATTTTGTGAAAAAATATTTGAAGAAACGTTCTCTTAAAAAAACATTAAGCATTTTTCAAAAAAAAGTACCTTTTCCAAAAGGTTCAAAAAAGTACCATGCAAACAAAATATTTTAAGAATTATCCTTTAAAAACAGTAGTTTATTAAGAATCTTTCAAAAAAAGGTACCTTTTCAAAAAAGTACCTTTTCAAAAAAGTACCTCTTCAAAAAAGTACTTCGTCCAAAGAGTACCTTGCCATCAAAGTATCGTGGCAAAAAAAAACTTATCAATCAAAAATAAAATATATTTCTTTCCAAAAATTCCATTTTAAAAAAAGTACCATTTAAGACAGCTCCCTTTAAATAAATATATAAATTTAGGACAAAAGTATGTTTTAAAGCAATTTGCTTTAAAAAGGGTACCTTTTCGAAAAATAACTAAGTGAGGAGCTCGTAACACACGCACCCAGTGAAAGTCGCCGGGTAACTGGGTTTTGCATAGGAACTAAATTAATCAATAGAGTGGTTACCTTTAAAAGCAATCACGTCTCTATACAAAAAGATGGAGGGACACAGCGCGCGGTATAATTAATTTAATTAGAAATAGGAAACGACAGCAAAGTCATTCTCAAGAATAAATTTCATAAATTTATCATCCCAATTCAAACGAAGTTTCCATTGTGCAAAACACTTTTCTTTTTAAAAATATTTTATTTTTTATTTCAATACCCTTTACAACGCCTCCCTCCTCTCATTAGATGCGGTCTCTGCTGAGCAACTTATTTAGATATTTTTTCTTTATTTTACTTAACGTAAGAATTTTCCCATAGTGCTTAAACAAAGAAATGCAACATAAAGCTTTGGTATGGATTTATTTTCTTGTTATTCTTTTGTGGTGAAAAAAATATTGATTGATTTTTGTAAATTAATTTTACAATTTATTTAAACAATTTATAATCAATTGTAAAAATACTAAATGGGAGTGTTTAGATATTTAATGCTCGAAAGTTGTTAAAATGATATAAATCAAAGTTTTCAATTGGGTGTGGTGTGTCCACCGTATAAATAAATTTCAACAAAAAAAAATTAAATAAAAAATAAATAAATAAATGAAATTGTAGGCACTTTTTTTCTAATTGAATTATTTATTTAAAGCCATTTGTTGATTTTTGGATTAAATTCATTTTTTTAGTTTAAGCAAATAAAACCGAAAACCAAAAATTTGTCTACCGATGACCCACAAAACAAAATAATAACATAAAAAGTGCGTTCACACACATTTAAAACTTTCTATAAAAGTATTTTTATCGCAGAGTGTGTGTGTGTGTGTTTGTTTGTGTTTATAATGAATGTTCTATAAGGACTGTGGTCAGTGTTGTTTAATTCAATGCTTTCGAAATAGAAAATATATATTAAAAATACCAATAAAATTAGTTAAAAAAACAAATAATTGATTACAATTTCTAAAAAAGTATAATTTAAACGAGTCACTTAACACTTTAAGTACTACAGCTAAACAAATTGTTGTTGTCATTTTAGCAATGGCATGGCATGTCTCTTGTCTCTTGGATAAACAACAACTTTTGCCTTAAGATTTGACATCAACTTTCTTGTAAATATTTTTATTTCCTTGTTTATTTAATAGAATTTCATTTTATGATTTTTTCCCATAATTATTTATGGGCTTTAATTATGTTGGCAGCTTACAACTTAAAGGGTTAATTACTCATCATTATAGTGGCAAACACTACAGCAACAACAGCAAATAAGTTTATGTTCTTTGTACACACAGGCACTCTACAATTTTTAAGGCTCGCGTTGAAACTGTAGAAAATAAATAAACAGCAATTTTATAAAAAAAAAAAAAATTATAACTTTTTTTTTTATTTTTTTTTTTTTATTTTTTTTTTTGTAATAAAACTGCGTTCATGTTTTGTTCCCTTTTTAATTAAAGCGCAACGTTAGCTTTTCTGTTTTACAAAAACACATGCATATTCACCATGCAGCCAGCCAGTCACTCTCTTAGTTTCATAAAAAAAAAATATTTAAAAAAAAAATACTGGCAAGAAAAATATTTGTAATGACGATGATGATGATGAAACTGTATTTCACTTTTAACAAGTATCTACAAGTTTATTCTTTCTTGCAGTTTGTTTTTTCTTTTTACAGTCAAATATATATTTTTTTTATGTTTACACTTCTCTACACTGTAAGTTGATAATTTGACAAGCACAGCATAATCATATTGCACTTACAAAGTATTTATGTACAAGGGGGATGGAGGAAGGTAACCTAATTAGCAAATGCCATAAGAAATAATAACGTAAAATGGCAGCAGGATCAAAGGGAATTTTCACAGCATGGAAAGGTTAATTGTCACAAGGAATGCAATGAGTTCTTTAAAAGCCGGCTAAGCAATTTTAAGACTCAGCAAAAATTTTTACAATTCAAAGTGACTTAAATAATTTAACTATAAAATCATTTATCTTCTTTAAAACATAAATAAGACACTTACCTCTTATAAATTGATAAAATTCTGCAAAGAGATAATAATTTTAAAAAAAAGTACAATTAGTAAAATTTTATTAATTTTTTTTTTAATTAAAAAAACAATTGATGACAAAATATTTTAGTTTTCACTTAATTACTTTTCAAACGAAATGGATAAAATGCTGATTGGACTAAAGTTAGTGAGAAAGACAAATGAAAGTTAATTAATTCCATAACGCCCGTAACGGAACATAACAACGTTCCCGCATGTCTCTTTCAGGCAAATGAGATTTATTCTAAAGAACAAGAACAATTCGACAGTTTTTAACAGATTAAAGGAAAAATTTTCTTTAATCTACTGCAAACTCTAGAGGCGACTCGACAACCGTAATAAGGACCACTCATCGGATGCATATTTTTATGCTATTTTTTTTTTTTTGTCGATAATTCTCGTATCACAAAACACGTTGGCCCAAGAAACTTCATCCTGTGCCATTTTAGGCAGCCCATTTTTATTTAATTCAGCAATAGCCAATCGAAGTAAATGCTGATAAGTTTTATTGGCCACATCTGGGGTCAAATTACCGCATTCGATATCGATCAAAATTTCATTATCTATTAAAGGTGGGTCAAAATTAGTCAGCGTGAACACAGCACCATGCAGTCACTTTGAACGTGTCTAATGTCTCTTCGAGCAGCACTCCTGGATTTCGGTGCCCCAGAAGCGATAGTTTTGCTTATTCACGTACCTGCTGAGATAAAAGTGAGTCTTTTATTGCTCATTATGATTTTGTACACGAATTTTAAAATATATGGATTAATTTAAAGTGGGCGGGGCCACTGGCCACTTTTTATATAATTAGATTGCCAGTTTGATATATGAGCATATTGAGAATTGTATAGGCGTGACACTTTTCACTTTGCTATTAACAACTTTGTTTTCGTAAAGTGATCACTACCCTTAGAGATGTGCAAGTGAGTAAAATTAGGCTCACGATCATGAAAATCAAAATTTTTTTCCTCAAGCACAGCAATACTTAAGGCGCTCAAGAAAGCATAATTTTTAATTTTTTTTTTTCAAAATCGCTTTCTGTTTTGAGTCCGTGAATGTTGCACGTATTAAAAATCACTCACTAACACGCACGGTTGTAAGTTTTTGAAACACGCTCATGCAAGCAAATGTTTTTTAAAGAATTTATAATCTCGATTAGTGATGGCACGATTAATTAAAAAAAATTTGTAATAATCGATTATTTTCCTTTAATTAACGATTTAATTGTAGCGTGAATTCTCCTTCGTTTAATTGAATTAATCGATTATTCTAAAATAATAATCGATAGTTACCAACAGAGCGACTTTTTTCAAAAGCGGGTGCAATAATAACGGAAAAACGGAATAGAGTAACCACGTAAGCTCCTATTTTTAAATTCTGTACTAAACAAATAAATTATTTTTTAATTTTTTCAACGGGGCTCAAATAATAAAAACTAATAATAAAAAATGATTTGCAGTCTTGCAGATTCGAACTTGAGCCCTTTGAAAAAATTAACAATTTACGTAAGAAAGTTCGACTAATAAAAATTCTTTTTTAATAAATTGAATAAACAGAAAATTTGTAATTAATTAAATAATATATTTTATTTTATTTATGATAATTTTCAATTTTAGCTGCAAATATCGAGTAATCGATTAATTGTTTCCAATTAATCGCGATTAATTATTTGTCGATTCGATTAATAATAATATATTTTTTTATTTATGATAATTTTCAATTTTAGCTGAAAATATCAAGTAATCGATTAATTGTTTCCAATTAATCGCGATTAATTATTTGTCAATTCGATTAATAATAATATATTTTTTTATTTATGACAATTTTCAATTTTAGCTGCAAATATCGAGTAATCGATTAATTGTTTGCAATTAATCGCGATTAATTATTTGTCGATTCGATTAATAATAACATATTTTTTTATTTATGATAATTTTCAATTTTAGCTGAAAATATCGAGTAATCGATTAATTGTTTCCAATTAATCGCGATTAATTATTTGTCGATTCGATTAATAATAATATATTTTTTTATTTATGATAATTTTCAATTTTAGCGCAAAATATCGATTAATCGATTAATTGTTTCCAATTAATCGCGATTAATTATTTGTCGATTCGATTAATAATAATATATTTTTTTATTTAGGATAATTTTCAATTTTAGCTGAAAATATCGAGTAATCGATTAATTGTTTCCAATTAATTGCGATTAATTATTTGTCGATTCGATTAATAATAACATATTTTTTATTTATGATAATTTTCAATTTTAGCTGAAAATATCGAGTAATCGATTAATTGTCTCCAATTAATCGCGATTAATTATTTGTCAATTCGATTAATAATAATATATTTTTTTATTTAGGATAATTTTCAATTTTAGCTGAAAATATCGAGTAATCGATTAATTGTTTCCAATTAATCGCGATTAATTATTTGTCGATTCGATTAATAATAACATATTTTTTATTTATGATAATTTTCAATTTTAGCTGAAAATATCGAGTAATCGATTAATTGTCTCCAATTAATCGCGATTAATTATTTGTCAATTCGATTAATAATAATATATTTTTTTATTTAGGATAATTTTCAATTTTAGCTGAAAATATCGAGTAATCGATTAATTGTTTCCAATTAATCGCCATTAATTATTTGTCGATTCGATTAATAATAATATATTTTTTTATATATGATCATTTTCAATTTTAGCTGAAAATATCGAGTAATCGATTAATTGTTTCCAATTAATCGCGATTAATTATTTGTCGATTCGATTAATAATAATATATTTTTTTTATTTATAATAATTTTCAATTTTAGCTCAAAATATCGAGTAATCGATTAATTGTTTCCAATTAATCGCGATTAATTATTTGTCGATTCGATTAATAATAATATATTTGTTTTATTTATGATAATTTTCAATTTTAGCTGAAAATATCGAGTAATCGATTAATTGTTTCCAATTAATCGCGATTAATTATTTGTCGATTCAATTATTAATAATATAATTTTTTATTTATGACAATTTTAAATTTTAGCTCAAAATATCGAGTAATCGATTAATTGTTTCCAATTAATCGCGATTAATTATTTGTCGATTCGATTAATAATAATATTTTTTTTATTTATGATAATTTTCAATTTTAGCTGAAAATATTGAGTAATCGATTAATTGTTTCCAATTAATCGCGATTAATTATTTGTCGATTCGATTAATAATAATATATTTTTTTATTTATGATAATTTTCAATTGTAGCTGAAAATATCGAGTAATCGATTAATTGTTTCCAATTAATCGCGATTAATTATTTGTCGTTTCGATTAATCATATGATTCATTAATCGATTATTCTTCTTTTTTTTTTTTTGTTTGCCATCACTAATCACGATGCACCTAATTCACGCTAGAATCATGCGTAACACAAAAAAGTAGTCTCTAATATCTATTACTGCAAACCGGAAATTCATAAAGATTTCCTGTAATCCCTGTAGGCTATACTTCCTGCACTACCAGGAACACAGAATTATGCATGGGAAAAATTGAGGACAAGAGCAGACTTGAGCGGTTAGTTGGGCATATTAGAAGATACAAAAACAATAACATTTTAAAACAAACAACAACAAACTTCAATAACTTCAACAACAACAACTATTTACCAGCACGACCAAAGACAACATTTTATTTGTTGAAAGGCAAGTTTGTTTTACAAAATTAACAATTTGTTAAACGTTTCAATACACTCGAAATTAATGCCACTCTAGTTTGCGAGCACACCCACCCTTCTTCCCTACCTGCGAAACATTTCATTATCGTGTTGTTGGCACGACAACTTTCATATCTATAGCATTTCAGTGGTCAATTTTGCTAAGAGGGCGATTAATCCGTACATATTTCATTAATTGCATTTGAAAGCTTTCACGCAAACTTACAAGCGTACAAATGGCTTTTTGAAACGGGTGGGGGAGAGCGGGGCATAGCATGTTTGTTCATTGAATGACAAAAAGTGATTTAGCAAAACCCATGTTTTCGTTAAGGTAATGTGGGAGAGAGAGAGCGCGAGAGAGGGAGAGAGAGATAATTGAAGGACATGATAAGTTTTGCATAATAATTAAAGCCTAAAATACTAGATACAACTAAATGTTAAATAAATATAATTGCACTTGTTCTAATGAAGGCCGCCGGCACCAATGGCAGGTTTGTGTTGCCAGTTAAATTACAAATAATCCCACTATTATAATTAAATTATGGAAACTCTCAACAGTTTTAACAAGCCCTAAAGGATTTTTAATTAGTGAATTACTGACAATTAAGTAAATACTGTCGTAAATAGGGAGGCGTATACACACTGGGAACATAAAAACTAAAAAAACAGAAATATTTATAAATTCCTCACATTAAGTATTTCAGTTTGCCATAAAAATGTATATTAACAAATAAAATTTAAAACAAAAAAAAGACATGCACAAGCAAACATATTTTTAGGTTATTTCGTTTATTCCACATGTTGAACTAATTAAAAGCGTTGAAAAATTCTAGAGCAGCGGAGGCAGTTGGGGCCTTCGGTGGCATGGTTTTCTTTAGCACAGTAGTTCCATAAATTTTCAATGGATTGGTTACCAACAACAATCACCATCATCATCCTCATCATCCTCATCACATGTTGTAGCAAAGTTTTTTTTTTATATAATTTTTTATATCCATTTTTTTCTAGATAAATAAATTGACTTCAATTCTGGGAAAAAATATACAACTTTTTGTTTAGTTTTTTTCTTTTATTATTATTGGCTTCGTTTATTTTATGTTCTAAATTTGTATGGAATAAAAAGAAAAAAAAAAGAAAACAGATAAAACTAAAGACTCGAGGGAAAGGAGAACTCTAGCACATATTGGCTTGTTTGGCAAAATTTAGTTAATTGATGAATTTTTTTTTCTTTGGTTCACAATAAAGTTGCATAATAAAAAAAAAAATTAAACGAAAGTGAAAACAATGTAAAACTTGTATAATAGAATAGATTTTAATTTATTAAACTTATTTGTTCTACACTAAAGCATTTTAGTTTCTTCATATAAAAAAATAACACAAAATTAATATGTAAGAGTAGTGGAGCAAATAAAATGCTGAAAAATTCTTTCAATTTAATTTCTTTTTCCATACAATTTAATCACTTGGCGCAATTTGGCCAAACTTGTTCAGTTTGGTTTCAGAGTTGGACACTTGAGTTTTTCACAACTACAATTTAATGATTTTCAGCAATTTTTTTTATAAAGAAAAAAGGTTTAGTTCAAGTACAATAAAAATGAAAAATTCTAGATATGGGAAAATAACCAAACGGCTACACGGGGATTAAAAGTGTGTTCTCATCGGTTTGATATAATTCTCGTATGAAATTAAAATATTAAAATTTTTATAAATAAAATTTGTTTATCATATTCAACTAAGCCACCTAATAAGTGGTAAAAAAAGATATACATGAGTACTGCTAATAAAAGTGTGGCGGCTTTCGAAAACAGCTGTTCTGCTCTGCTGTGTTATCTGGCTAATTAAAATTGATAATGAGTTGCCTTAGTGCCTGGGAATATTTATTATGTCTTTCCGAATTTAAAAAAAAAATAAAAGTGTGGCGGCTTTCGAAAACAGCTGTTCTGCTCTGCTGTGTTATTTGGCTAACTAAAACTGATATTGAGTTGTCTTAGTGCCTGGGAATATTTATTATGTCTTTCCGAATTTAAAAACAAATAAAAGTGTGGCGGCTTTCGAAAACAGCTGTTCTGCTCTGCTGTGTTATTTGGCTAATTAAAACTAATATTGAGTTGCCTTAGTGCCTGGAAATATTTATTATGTCGTTCCGAATTTAAAAAAAAATAAAAGTGTGGCGGCTTTCGAAAACAGCTGTTCTGCTCTGCTGTGTTATTTGGCTAATTAAAACTGATATTGAGTTGCCTTAGTGCCTGGAAATATTTATTATGTCTTTCCGAATTTAAAAAAAAAAGTGTGGCGACTTTCGAAAACAGCTGTTCTGCTCCGCTGTGTTATTTGGCTAATTAAAACTGATATTGAGTTGCCTTAGTGCCTGGGAATATTTATTATGTCTTTCCGAATTTAAAAAAAAATTAAAGTGTGGCGACTTTCGAAAACAGCTGTTCTGTTCTGCTGTTATCTGGCTAATTAAAATTGATATTGAGTTGCCTTGGTGCCTTTGAATATTTATTATGTCTTTCCGAATTTAAAAAAAAAATAAAAGTGTGGCGGCTTTCGAAAACAGCTGTTCTGCTCTGCTGTATTTTTTGGCTAATTAAAACTGATGTTGAGTTGTCTTAGTGCCTGGGAATATTTATTATGTCTTTCCGAATTTAAAAAAATAAAAGTGTGGAGGCTTTCGAAAACAGCTGTTCTGTTCTGCTGTGTTATTTGGCTAATTAAAGCTTATATTGAGTTGCCTTAGTGCCTGGGAATATTTATTATGTCTTTCCGAATTTAAAAAAAAATTCGAACAATTACCCCATCAATTGTAATTTGAAAAATTCTGCTACTGCAGAAGGCGTCTTCTACTGTTTCTCAGGTCGCTACACCATCGTATTTAATGTTCATGTTTTGGCTTGATTTTGCCACTTTTTCAGTTGTATGCTGGGAACTTCAATTTAAAAAAATTTAAACATCTAATTCATTGAAGTTTCAGTTTGAAATAATATCTCTAGTTATTCTAAGAAATTTTAGTGAAATATGCACTAAAACTAGTTAAAAATCCCTTAACGATCACTTTAAAAACTTTAAGGAGAAAAAAATCGGCGCGATTAAAATGAAATTATGGAGTATAAAATCGCTGACTTTTTGTTGTAGAGAATCGTCGAATTACAATAAGAAAACATTAGCTGGATAGTGTAATGAAATTTTTATACCCTCTAAAAAAGCATTAGAGGGTTTATTCACTTTGTCATTCCGTATGTAAAGCAGTGAAATAGTCCTCTAAGACCCCTTAGAGTATATATATTCTTGATCAGTGATGAAATCTAAGACGATCTAGCCATGCCCGCCCATACGTCCGTAATTCTACGGAAATCACGATTCAGTCCAAACGAAAAGAACCAGACCCTGGAAATTTGGTATAGATAAATTTTGAAGGATAGCACAGGGCAAATTCGTAAATGGGCTGAATCGGGCAAGAGGGAAAAAATTGCCCCTAAGAGGAACTAAATCAACCTTTTAAAAAATACATAAATTTTATAGCTTTTTTTTTGTAATTTTATTAAGCAAATGATATATTTTTATGTCAAAAAATGTCCAGAAAATCCGAAAAATCCATTTTTGGACCCCGCCCCCTTTAGTGGGCATTGACGTAAAATATTATGTGCGAAAATAGTGTAAATAATTAACAAATTGTTTTACTTAAGGCTACACTCCTTGAAAACTAAATTTTTTTGACGAAGCTGCCCTATCCCCCTTTGTCCTCTGAATGACCCTATCAAAAAAATAATAATTTTTTTTCTGCACTTCATTACCCCAAAAATTTACTTTTTGAGTTTTTCCCACGGCCCTTCCTGTAGTGACTCTGTCAATATAGAGTTTTAAAATTGGGCACAGAAATGCCTTGAAGGAACTGTAACGCAGCGGGTTAAGAATTTTTAATTTATTTACTAAATATTTGCAGGGTATTTAAGATTCGACCCAATCGAATATAACGTTCTCACTTTTTTTATAAATCGTAAATTTGCTAAATTTTTACTAAAAACATTATCACTGAAAATCGTGTGTTCGTAAATTTTGTGGCTAAAAAAGAACACCGTAGTGCCTCAGCCTACGTACTCACGGGGAATTTGCCTCTCTGAGACATACATATTTCTGTTCCCAAGATTGCAGAGAACCGTGAGAAGATGGCGCTTAGCAACGATTGAGGGGCGGCTAGAAACCAAATCCCTGAGAGAATTCAAGCGTATACCCAGAAGTGCGCAAGTGTATCATATCTGAGGGGCGACTACTTTGAAATAGGAAAATATTAGAACTGATTTTTTTTTATAAAAATTAAAAAAAGTTTTCCTTATTCTTTGAACAGACCTCGCCTGTATATATTTTTTATAGACCTGCTCATTGCTGAGACGATGTCAATTAAAAATTTAGTTTTTTCATATTAATCAAGAAATTCATCGAAGATTTTTTTTTATAAATTCACAACATTAATTTTTACTTGTTTTTGCAATATAACAAGATTTTTTTGTTGTTGTACATAAATGTTCATGTAAGATATACATATTTACACTATTACAATACGACTGTTATAAGTGACCTTCAGGAAAATTGTTGTATATTTAAGGCAGATAATAAAAATGTTCACTTGGAATTCATGCATGAATAAAAAACGAATAGGTGTCATGCAGAAGTGTTAATCAATACATGTATGTATGCATGTATATATAGACATACATATATACAAATTTAAGTATATAATTATATGTTTGGATAGGAATACATGTCCTCGTACGTGCACGTAAATATGTAATTTATAAAATGCTGATCAGCAACTTTATTAAGTAGTTTCACCCAACACATGACCAGCAGTCGAAAAAGCGTTAATATTATAGCTTGAAACACAATATCTAGCCAAATATTAACCCTGGCATACTACAGCTCACCTCTGGGGAAAGAAACTGGGGTAAATTTCCAATATTTTTAAGTTCTCTGGCTAAGGAGTTTTGAATTCGTGTTCATACAACGTACAGAAAATCATATAGCTGGTAGACACGAAAGTGGGTCTTATAGTTTAAGGAAACTCGACAAGCATTTTTTGAAAAAATTATAAAAATTTTTTAAACATGTCTGAGCAATGTTGCAAATATTTTTAGATTTTTTTAGTAGCCTTTAAGAATTGTGTGACTAATTTTGGAAAAAATTCTGGTATTATAAGAAAACAACAATAGGCATGTCGTATAAAATTATAGGTTTTTTTTTTTTTTTTTTTTTTTAAATAATTGTGCTGCTTCTTATGGCAATTTGTCAGAAATATTAACATAAATTCTAATATTTTACACATAAATTCTAAACTTTTCAGGCAATAAATGGTAATTACAACAAAAACGAGACCCACATATAACCCAAAAAAAAAGTTTAGCATTCTAGGGTTAATATCCAAGAACATTCAATGAAGATGAATTTTAGCAGCAAACCCTTGTTATGACTTCAAAGAGCTTCCGACTGCATGCAACTGCAAATAAAAAAACGCATACCACTTGCAGTGAAAAAAAAACCCCCAGAAATTTTAAAGAGAAAAAACTTAAGACCCGATCTTCAGGTCTTGTTAAAGACTTTGCCTCAATGAATATTTTTCGTATGGTTAAACTGTGGCTTTTTCGAAAACGCAATTAGCCCAGCAAACACAAAAGTCTCGGCTTAATTTGAAATCAATTTCTATGAACACAACAAAAATTTATTAATTAATTTTAATAACATCTTTAATAAAATTAAATTGGGACTAGTGTAAAAAATATAGGATTTGAATGTGTTTCGTTATTATATATCAGACATGCTCAGACATGCACCTTAATTGGGCAATTAGAAAATTTATGCAATTAAAAACCTAATTAATTAACAATTTATCATACAATAAATCACTTAATAAATTGAGCAATTAGTGCTTAATTGCTTCATATTTTGAACTGAACTCACCATGCAAAACTTCTGAAGTGTGTCCAGTGAGAACGAAAAAGTTCTGTGGAAACAAATTCAAATCTGTTCATAGTAAAAAGAAATGTCAGATAAAATTTAAAAATATTAAAAAGAAAATACATATTAACCCCGGTATTCGTAAAATTTAAAATGAGTTTGAAATGTATTTTAATCAAATTTTTTGATACAAAATTTTCTTAAAACAGATTTCAAATACGTTTTATTTTTTTATGAATACCGGGGTAAATAATTAAATTTTTTAAAAACTACTCCTAGGAAAGTCACAAAAATCGAAAAGAAAGAAAACGTAAAGAAATCATGTCAACGCGGTGACACAAATTTTTAGGAAAAAAATTATTTTAACAAAATTCAGATCCCAAATTATGTGAAACTCTTTAATAATGAGCCGCAGGTCACCTTTTTGAAAGTCCTCTAATTTAAGCCTTTTTTAGAAAAAACTTTAAATTAGAGAACTTTCAAACATTCACATCAAAAGAACTTCAGTCCGTCAGGGCCAAAATTAGTAAAACAACACTTTAAAACAACCGTTAAGAACTTCATATTTCCTGCGTTTGGCCTTGTGTTTGCTGGGCAACATCATGTGTAGTTGTTGGTGTGAGTTGTGTTGCAATCCAGCGAGACATTTATTGTAAACCGAAGGCATTCCATGTTAACCAACATGTGGTCGTTGTTTATTAAAACAAAAACTATTGGGGCTAAATTGGTATTTCTATTTCACTTTTGTATGTGTGTGTATGTGTGTATGTAGTAAATATATTAATATAAATTTATGTGATGTATTTATTTTTAATGAATGAATTCAACAGATGCGTTAACAAATGACAGCATCAAATATTTTTTGTGTGTCTTAGAGATTTTCCTCATATCTTCATTGGGCATGCACATGCTTGCTTCCTTTTTAAACGAAAGATAAAGTCAAGACAAATGAAGATTATTGAAATTGTCGACAACAATTGATTTATGACTTTCGAGTTTTTCTAAGAGAAGTTGGGTAAAATATTCTTTGATCACTTTGATTTTTTTTAATATTAACTTCAAGGAATACGGAATATTTAAAATAAAAACTTCAAAAAAATAATTAATTTCCTGAAGAAGTCACACAAAGGAGTGACGAAATATTGAAATTAAAAATTAAACTAAAATAAAGAGACCTTAATGCTAGAGTTAATGTCGATGCCGTTGACGGCGTTTCAACGCCGAAAAAGTTGAAATAGATTGAACTTTTACGGCGTTGCAACGCGTTGAGATTAACTGCTCTCATACAATTTCATACGATTCAACTTTTTTTTTGACATTTGACGCCGTCGACGACGTCGACATTAACTCTAGCATAAGCTTAAAAATATCAGAATACAATAATATTTAAAATAAAATTTTGTGTTAAACAAAAAATCAAAAAAAAATTAAATTACAAATTTTGTGTCCGCTTGCTCAGGCACTGAACTCTGAATTTAAGTCATATATAAAAATTAATTACTATTGCAAAATACAAAAAGTATGATGTCAAGAAATAAATAAATAACTTAGAGTAAAATACTTACTAACTTTCAGAACTGCTGGGCAATAATATCTTTATAAAAACAATAAGCGTGCCGTTATGCACAAGATGCACATACAGCAGTCATGCCAACACTTGAATATCAATAAAATGTTGTTGGTATTAATTTAAGTATTTTAGTCTGATAAAGGAAAAAAGAGAACCTTTAAGAGTTCAATATGCACACACACACACAAACACTATCAAATAAACATATTTTTTTCACCAAATAAATTCAAACACAAGCACATAGAGAACAAAAATGCTGTTCTAATTCTGTTTTGTTTTTTTTTTCTTTTTGTTGACATGCAGTGAATATTTTCCTATAATTTGTCTAGATTATTTTCATTTTGTCGCTTTTATCAATTTTAGGCTGCTTCATAAGTAATTCGTGTTAATGTTACGTTTGTTTCACTTTCGTTTTTTGTTTTCAATTAAAACTTATTGCTCAATCGGGTGTTAATTTTATTGAACGGCTATTAATTTGTAAATGACACCATTTATACGAAACGCATAATTTTTGTTTAGTTTTATAATTTTTTTTTCTAGTAGCAAAAAGCCTTTGAAAAGTTTTAATCTCGTGCGAGAAGCACTTAAGAGATAAACTCGCTCGCTCGCTCGCTCACTCATTCATGCATTCGTGCATTAATTTTCATTATAATTAATTAATGAAAACGAGTTTGAATGCGATTGAATAAAATTGCAATAAATTTGTGTGAAACGAATTCTTTTACTTAAAAACAGTATTTTAATAAATAACTGTATTATGGCCATTTGGATTTTTCTTTCAATAAAATTTGTTTTTTTTTGTTTTTGCTGCAAATCAGGGCTGCAGTTGTGTGTGTGTGTTATTTTATGTTACAACTCTTGGAATGCAATTTGTAATTAATTCTTCTCCGAAAATATTCAAATTTTTACTGGAAATTTGAATTAATTTAAAATGTAAAAATTTTGTGGAATATCCCCTATATTTTTAACATCGTTTATTCGACATATTGTCTCAATTAAATAAATATTGTATTTATTTCCGCATATCGCCAAATCCCAGCAGCATTCCAACAACCAAATATTTTTAATATGAATCAACTTATTATATATATTTTTTTATTGAATATTAGATTAGCCACATAATTTAGCATGTAAATAACAAAAAATGTATTTCGTTGATCAAGAGAGGTGGAATTATCTCGCGAGTTTCCACATAACAAAAATATGTTTGCCAGCATCATTCAAATATTTTATTATTACTGGCAATTTCATTATATTTGGCAATTGAAAAATAAAAAACTTGCCTTGTAAAGGCAATGCACATGCATCAAGTGCATTGAAGATATTACGGATGGTCTTGTCCCTTTAATTCACAATAAATCGGTTCTTAAAGCCTAATGGATTGAAATATTTCAGATTATTTGATAAATGCATAATCCTTAGAGACCAATAGCTGATTCGATTAATGAATTTGAAAAATTGTCACGTGCGTCACAAAATATTTTGGCTGCAAATGACTATTTTAAAACATTTTTTGAAGCCGATAACCACAGCAGCTAAAGGATTACGACTTTATATTACATGTAATAAAGAATAATAACAACAACAATAATAATAATAAAAATAATTATAATAAAATTAAATAAATATTTTTTGAGGAACCAAATTTTGTAGTCGTTAGAGAAATTTGCTAAAAATTACAAATTCAGAGCAATTTTTAGTTTTTTGTAGCGTGCGTCACACAACTTTGTAAATCGTACTTCACCAAATATAGCAGTTAAAAAGTGCGTTTTATTACATGCGAAAAGACACTTAAGTCCCACTAAATACCAAGCAAAAAAATTACATTTTCAACAGCAAGGCGAATGTTGCGTTCGTTACACAAAATTTTTTCAAGCTTTAAATATCGATTGAGTAACAAAAATTATAAAATATATAATAATAAACAGTTTTCTGAACGAAAAAAAATTAATAAACATCTCCTTCTGTGTATATTAAGAAAATATGCGTGCGAAAGTTAAAATAGATTTCACTTAAAACAATTTAAAACAAAACTAAAAGGCGTTTGCTATTAAAGTAAAGTCTGCTTTTAATACATATTTATGGACATGTAAAAAAGAAAAATACAATTTCAAATATTATTTGCCCCGGGGCTGTTTATTTCAAACATCAGCATCACGGAAAGAGCACTTCATTCAGAAACACAAACGCCCAAATACGTATTGAAGTTGTTACCGTGTTCGTTCTCATTCCATAGATATTAACGGATATTTCATATTTAAATTACGAGTATTTATCACACCAACCAAATGCCCATAAAAGCAAAAGAAATAATAATAATAATTTCCGTAAAGGTTTGGCCTTTATGATTTCCATTTAAGATAGAAGCTTCATTCATATAAATTTGAGTTGGTCTAAATACTTCAACTAAATGTAACCCCAAATACAGAAATTAAAAGAAAGGAAGAAAAAAAAAATACTTGCTGATGGTTTTCATATCTAGGTTCCTTCGTTTTGTTCGTTTGTGTGTTATGCCATGTTTTTTTTTTCTTTTTACATTTTGCGCTAAATGTTCCAGTTCATTGAAGTTGATGACATCACTTTGTTAACATTTTACCCTAGACACATTATTTACGCCAAATGTTTATTGTCATCTACATATGAGCACAAACACAAATAAACTGACACACATACGAGCACATTGTCGTAACATGTAATAATACGTTTGTTTATTAAAACAAACATTTGTTTTCTGCAGCATAGAAAAACAAAACATCCTCTTTATCTTTCTTTACAAACTCGCATTTTTGCACTCATACTTGAAATCAGCTTTTGCAGCTTCTTTGACAGAAATTCCCTGCTCATTACAATCAAGTGTAAGTAATGTGACTTCTAAGCGAAAACATGTCATTTTTTGTTTGGAGGATGTTTGTTGCAGTGATGAGGATTTGTTGCAGAAAAAAATATATATAAAATATAAAATTCGAACAAAGTTGACGATTATTCAACATATTGCACAGTGGCAAATTTTAGAAACGAGTAAGTGAGTCAATCTGTTTTTATATTATTGTTAAAAATTAATAAAGGATTTACATTTTAGAGAATCATGTCTTTAAATATCTTTTGTAGTATAACTCCTTCTCTTCTTCCTTGTAAAAGAAGGAAAGAGACGAGACCTTCTGTTAGATATTCTTTAGCAGTTATTTATGAATATTTATTGAACCGGAAAATATCTTGAAGGAAGCTTTCAAAGGAGTCCGAATGCACTACGAAGGTCCTCTGAGTTTTGACGTTTGTTTTAAATACAATTGTGTGACAGAAAGACATTTTACAGCATTGTAAAATGAAACGTACTTTTTCGAGAAAAAGTAATTTTTTTTAAAAGGTACTTTTTTCAAAAAAGATACTTTTTCAAAAAGGTACTTTTTTCTAAAATTTACTTTTTTCTAAAAAGTGCTTTTTACGAAAGGCACTTTTTTCCAAAATATACTTTTTCTAACAAGGTACTTTTTTCTAAAAGGTACTTTTTTGCAAGAGATACTTTTTTACCAAAGGTGCTTTTTTCAAAAGGGTACTTTTTCCAAAAGATACTTTTTCCAAAAGGTCCCTTTTCCAAAATATAGTTTTTTAAAGAGGTACTTTTTCCAATAGTTACTTTTTGGAAAAGTTAATTTTTTTCTAAAAGGTACTTTTTTACAAACAGTACTCTTTTCCAAAAGGCATTTTTTCAAAAGGTACAAATTCCAAAAGGTATTTTTTTTTTATAAGGTACTTTTTTCCAAGAGGTACTTTTATACAAAAGGTACTTTTTTCCACAAGGTACTTTCTGCCAATGGGTACTTTTCCACAAGGTACTTTTTCAAACAGGTCTTTTTCTAAACGGTACTTTTTCCAAAATGTACTTTTCTCCAAATAGATAAATTTTTTCAAAACGTACTTTTTTCCACAAGGTACTTTTTGCCAAAAGGTACTTTTGCCAAAATGCACTTTTCTCCAAAAAGATAAATTTTTTTAAAAAAGGTACTTTTTCCACAAGGTACTTTTTGCCAAAAGGTACTTTCACAAAAACGTATTGTTTCCAAAACAGAACTTTTTTATATAGGTACTCTTTTAAAAAAGGTACTTCTTTAAGAAATGTACTTTTTTACAAGACACTTTTTTCCAACAACGAATTTCTTTGGAAAAGTTACTTTTTTGAAAACTTATCTTTTTCAAGAAAATATTTTAATCAAAAAAGTACTTTTTCAAAGAGATACTTTTTTCTAAAAGTTTTTGTTTTTTTTTTTTGGTAAAGGTACTTATTTTGAAAAAGGTTATAAAAAGTCTAGGGAATGTAGAAAATTCAGATTTTTATAAGTTTCTAGTCAAAAAGGAACAGGTTTTTTAAAGCTACCTTTTTATAAGGGTATTTATTTTTAAAAGCCATTTTTAATTAATTTTTTAAAAAGGCCATATTTTGATAAGGTCCTTTTTAACACGGTTTTTTTAATGTACTTTTTTGAAAAAGTAAGTTTTTTAATAGAGTATTTCTTAAAGAGGTGCGGTACAAACCCTCTAATGCGGACACTCTCTAGTCCAGACTATCCTGTAATCTGGCCAAGTAACCTCTAAATTAAATAAATTATACCTCTATTTTTATCGGAATTTTCTAATTATTTGTGGAACTTTTAAAGAATGTCATTTGTGTAACTTAAAAAAATTCCATGGGACTCTTATCTTTTATGCAAATAATTTATTTATAAAATTTTTTACCAACAAGAAAATTAATTTTGTGGACCTGTTTTCTCTCCTGTTTTAATAGAGATATCCTTCTTTGTGATAAAGGAAAAATATAAAACAGGCATTTTAAAAAAAATTGCTTAATGTATTCACAAAAACCAGAGATTTTGTGGTAGAAAAAAAGTCCCCGCTTGTTGTTAGCAGCAGCTTCATGCGTAAAGTACATTTATGAACATACGAGTACGAGTATTATATGTTTGTTTTATTCATTTTGCCAGCTTTTGTTTACCACAAAAAGCGTACACAGTCGTCGTGCTGTAGTCGTATGTAATAAAAGTATGCATTTGGGAAGGAGAATATGTAAAGAAACTGTTGGTAATTTACACAGCACGCATGTTAAATACTCTAGTGGTTGGCTCCAAACAACACAACTCGAAATCTCCCACTAGTTATCAGCGCTCACCCTTCTACACTTCAGCTGAAACGTATTTTTTTTTTTTTTTGTAATATAAATAATAAAGTGTAGCATGACAAACGAGCGTACTTATGGGCACACATGCATGCAGCTATACATTGAATGTACAAAAAAATACCCTTTTTATCTCTAGATGTCGCCCAACATCAAACTAACCTTCCAGCAGAATGGTGTTTTGTCTTGAAACACGTAAACGCTAGTTGGTTGCTCTCTATTTTTTTTTCTTTTATTTTTATAAAGTTATTTGAGTTTTTTTCCAATTCCTATAGAGAAAAAAAGCCGCCTGCCGCCACAAAAGCCGCCTGGCTGCCGCTACTGACCTAATTTTCCAGACCCCAGTAAGAAAAACATAATAAATAAATAAATAAATTTTATTTTCGCTCCACTGTGGTTAATATCTTCTCTTAATATTTTCCCTGCTGTTGTTTCTCAGTGTTGCACTCGTTTTGAAATTTTGAAAGTGAACTTAAGTGAAATTGTTGTAATTGTGTGTCGTTGTTGTTAGTGTCTAGTGTTGGCAGTTGGTTGCAGTTGTTGTTTATTAAGTTTGTTAAAAGTTTTCATGTGTTTTCTATCATTAACATTCGCTGTCATTGCTAATGTTTTGTATAGTTCGGTTTTATTTTTCACTGTTTAATTGTAGAAAGAAAAAAACACAAAGTTTTCAGCTGCAAATGAGACACAAATGACATGTGAAATTCAATGACAACAATATAAGAAATTTCAAAAAGTTTTTAGCCCAGCAATTTAATAAACTTTTCAAAAGACTTTTGTCAAACTAAAATGGTTAATAATAGTATGTGAAAATGAATTGCAATCAGGGAATGCAGAAATATGAAATTGCAAAATTTACCCAGTGCGAGTTATAAGTGGAATTATGCAAGAAGATCGCGATCTTACTGGGATTACAGGCCATTTTAATTATTTTCGTAGCAATTCAGCGATTACACCCGCAGTACAGAACATTTTATTTATTTTACATTGAGTTTTTAAGGCACACTTTTTTTGTACATTTTACACTTTAATGCACTTTTAATCCTTAAGGCCTAATTAGTTACAGTTTTAGTCCATAACATAATATAAAAAAAAACTAATTCTACAGTTTCGTATTCAGGACACTAATGTTGATTTCTTTTCTGGAAAAGAATGCAACATTTTTTAAACTTTTTAATGAAAAAGTGCACCATCATGTCGTTTCGAAATAGTAAATCTATTAAAAATTAATCTACCATTGCTTAGGAAAATATATTATTGTTTTAAAAATCCACTTAAATGCAAATTTTTGGATAAGAAGTGAAAACATTTTACATGTTTTCTAGAAAAGAAAACGTCATAAGTGAGTCAAAAATTTTGTGATCTTGTTAATATCGTGAGGTACACAAGGGACTGATTATATGAGCCAGTTACACCACGTCGCCCAGATCAGGTTATTTTCTCGGAAGCCTTGATCAGCTGTTTTATATTTTTATTTTCTATATGTTTTACCTTCAATTGCTTCTTTCTAACGGAATATAAGACTATTGGTTTTTATTTATTTTATTTTTATTTCATTTAATTTTTTTTTAATTTTTTTTTTAATTTTTGTTAATTTTTTTTTTTAATTTATTTTAAATTTTTTTTTTTTAATTTATTTAAAATTTTTTTTTTTTAATTTTTTTTATATTTTTTTTGCATTTTTTTTTTAAATATTTTTTTCAATTTTTTTTTTCAATTTTTTTTAAATTTTTTTTTAATTTTTTTTTTAATTTTTTTTTTTAATTTTATTTTTTTTTTAAATTTTTTAAAACAAAATTTTTTTTTAATTTTTTTTGAAATTTTTAAAAAAATTTTTTTTTTTAATTTCTTTTTTTAATTGTTTTTTTTTAATTTTTTTTAAATTTATTTTTCCAATTTTTAATATTAATTTATTTCTTTCTAATATGTAAAATATGCCTGCTTACCAAAGAAAAAACTAGTTTTATTTAATTCATTTAATATTTCAAAAAATAAACAGTATAAATTTCCCAGCTCTGGAGCAGTCTCTTTCCCTTTTCTAATTTCTAATACTAAAAACATGTCTTTGGAAAACGTCAAAAACACATTTTTATAAATAAAAAGCCAAAATTTATTTTACTGGGTTATTTTTAGGCACCAAAAAAAATTTCCAGTGGCCCAACCCTGAAGTTGATAAGAGTTCCTTTATTGGACTCAAGTTCAAATCTGCAATCTGCAAATTCTTTTTTTTAATGATTTTTGATTAAATTTAAGTTAATTTTGTTTAGAGTGGAATATTTTAAATCAGCAAACTAGCAGAACGCATCAGTACTGAGGCCAAATTTGAATACAATTTATATATAAATTTCTAACGATATCGAGTGCCGTAATTTGCCTCCTGATTTCGAGGCCGCTACTCCATGAGACATCAGCGTTTTTTTTCCACTTTCCACGGTTTTACTCTTCATTAGGAATATCAAATATTTAAAAAAAATGTTTTTTAACGAAATAGAATATGAGAACTTTTTATATTAATTTAGCACGAAATTCCCCAACCCTGACTATTATTATTACAAATATTCCATTTTTCTCTTGGCTTTTTCCAGAGTCTTTGGTTTAATTTAAAAAAAAAACAACAACAAATTTTTATGTACCAAAAATAAGTTTAAAATTTCCAGCTCTGGAATCTTGTTTTGGATTGTGCTAATTTTTAATAACAATCTATTTAGGCCTATTTCCAATACCAAAATCTCTATTTTTTTGGGGGGGCTTCGGAAAGCCAATTCCATTTACAGACAGACGGACATCGCCTATCCGAATTTCCGATCGAATGAAGAGGTCATATATGAAACAAACGCCTATTTTGACTGCCTTACAGAAACCCATTCTATGGAAGGAAAAACAAATTTTTTTAAAATATTTTTTTTAAAAATTTTTCTAAAAATTTTTTTTTTAAATTTTTCTAAATAAATTTTTTTTTTCATTTTTTTTTAAATTTTTCTAAAAATTTTTTTTTTAATTTTTCTAAATAATTTTTTTTTTAATTTTTTTTTTAATTTTTTTTTAATTTTTTTTTTTTAATTTTTTTTTTTTGAAATGTTTCTAAAAATTTTTTTAACATTTTTTTTTTAATTTTTCTAAATAAATTTTTTTTTTAATTTTTATTAAAAAAATTTTTTAAAAATTTAAAAAAAAATTTTTTTTTTATTTTTTATTTTAAAAATTATGTTAAAAGATAAAACTTTTTTTGCCGAAAATAAAATTGTTATTAAAATAGACGCAGCCCTAGCAGTTGGCCTAATAATTATGGCTAGCACTGTATGCATAAGATAACTATTAAAAAGAAGTCTTACCGTTTCATTAAAAACCTTTGGCAAAAATATGCCTTTAATTAGGTTACAGGAACAACAACAACAACATACCTGAAAATACAACAAAAAGAAATAAAATATTAATTATAAATATTTTTCTTCATCTAGCAGGAAGTTGTATTAAAATTGAAAAAAATATATCTAGATGATATAAAGCAAATTATTTGCAAAATTGAAATTGTTTACATTTACAAAAATTATATAAAAAGAAATTAACTTCCACTGAAAAGAAAACTTTTTGCGCACCGGACGAAACAACGAACGCCACAATTTTTGTGAAAATAAATAGATTCAATAATCAACGTCATCGACATCCTGGCGATAATTTATGAGTTCATTGTTATGAAAACTAAATGAAAATGTTATTCTTAGAACAATTTTATTTCATTAATTTTTTTTTTTTTGTAAAAATAATATTGGCAGTTCTCAAATTGAGTTCAGCAGAACAAGAAAAATCAAATGAAAAACCTGCAAAAATGTATTGTTTATTTTATATGTATATGAAAATATGCAAAAATAAACAAAATATTTGATCTTGTTGAAGATGAAAACAAAATACTTTTAAAAAATTTTCATATAACAAAAACATATTTAAGTATGTGCATGTACACACACTCTTTGCAAACAATTCAATGAACCTTGAAAATCTGTTCTTTTTTTTCTTCAACAAAACAAATTTACACATCCATCAAGATAAACATCATTTTGATGAAGAACAAAAACCACTAGACATTTAGTTTTTCTAAATGATGAATGGCTATCATACCTTGAGATGACTGGATGAAGGAGGGCTGGTTAAATTGAATCCCTGATAATGAAAGAAAATATCAAATTACCAATGAAAATGATCAATCTTTAAGCCATACGCCCGCCTGCCTGCTTTTAAGCCATAAATGAATGGATGTTTTTTTTTCAAAGGCTGACGGAATTATACATGATGAAATGAGATTTTTGTAATATTGACAAATTAAAATTAGATTTTGGGTTGTCAAATGTCTTTAATACTAATTGGTAATTTGTAAGGGAAATTTATAAAAATAAATGCCCTACAAAATAAATGTACGGCAGTGCCTTAATTTCTGGCCTCATTGGCGCCACTGTGTACGATTTTATAAATGAAATTTATTCGGCTAAATATTAAATATTTTGTTGTACAGAAAAAAATGAAATATTTAAAAGCAATATTTTTTGAGAATAAAATTTAATAATTAATTTATTGTGTTTAACTATCGTATGTTCAAAAACAAAATAAATCAAAAAAGATTTTTTTTATTTATATATTTTTTTTCTTAATCATAATCAATTAAAAAAGTCTATTTTGAATTATTTCTATATTAAAACAATTCTGCAGTTTCCGAACGTTTAATGGGATTATAATAACTTTTTTTAATATTTAAGCAGGTATTTTTAAGTTGTAAAAAATTATAAATAAAAAAAATGCCACGACACTTTCATTTCTTAATATTTTAGGTGGAAAATACACATTGAGCTTAAAACTACTATAATTACATTAAAGCTAAGAACAGCCAATTTGTTTTGAAAGTTCTGCATGATTCCCAAAAAAAATTTGCAAAATCCCAATATTGGGATTTGTGAAAATACGCATTTAGCTTAAAACTGCTATAATTACATTAAATCTAAGAAAAACCCAATTGTTTTCCCAAGTTTTGCATAATTCCCAAAAAAATTTGCAAAATCCCAATATTGTAATTTTTCAATATACGCATTTAGCTAAAATCTGCTATAATTACAATAAAGCTAAGAAAAGCCCAATTGTTTTCCAAGTTTTGCATGATTCCCAAAAAAATTTTGCAAAATCCCAATATTGGGATTTTTCGAAATTTTTGCGGAATTTTTTATAATTTTCCAATTTTTGTAATATTTAAAAGACCATTACAATTTAAAAGGTATTTTGGACATTTTTCTTTATTACAGTCTGGCAATTTGTGCAAACAGGCCCAAAAAATTTGATATTTGTAATATTTTAATAACGAAAATTGAAAAAGAAAAGATTCTTATAAATATGGCATAATTATTTTTCTTAAAAACAATGTTAAATTACATATTAAAGAGTGTCTCAGTAAGAAACTATTTTTTGAAATTTTGTGTTAATTTGTTTTTGCGCAAATGGCAACTCTGAAATTTGGTAATTGGGAAATATGCTTATACCGATTGTTAAAAATGGCGTTCTTTACAACAAAGACCAACAGCCCGGTAATTGGTTGAATGGGAATGCAGCGAAGTGAAGATCCCAGTGACTCAATCTCAAGTTTCCCCGAAAAAAGTCATCTTCCCCGTATTTCCTTCTGTATAGCTTCGTAATTACCAAAAAATTGCCGAATTTTCAATCCTTGATGCGGATTTTGGTCTGTGAAAAAGTTATGAAAAATTTCATGAACAATTTTACGGTTTGCCATGGGGACCTTTACACGTATATTTTATTCCACACTTTAACTGATCACGTCTTCTTTATAACCCAATAAAAAATTACCATTTAAAAAAAATACCTGTTTTTATTTTAACATCAAAAAGTGCATTCTTACCAAAACACCCTTTAATTTATTCATTTTTTCCCCCAGACAGCGGGGAAAATTGATTCTTTTTAACATTTCAACTTAAGCTGCTGGCTGAAGTATGAAGTGTTGTGTGTACCAGTGACACAAAATGTCCCAGTGTGTTGTCGGGTTTACATAAATCGATCGCACTTCGAAATGATATTAAGAATTCATGAATAACTTTACTAATCACAAGACAAAATAATTCCGCAGCCTCCCTCGTAATTTTGAAAAACTTAAAAGTTTATTCTGGGCATTTAGTTTTGAAAGTGTCATGGAGATTATTTATTCTCCACATACACAAAAACAATCAATAAAAGAAAACTTTATTAAAAATAAATAAACTGAAAATGTTGTGCTTAAGACAAAAAGCCTCTTAATAGTCACTAAAATTAAACAAATAAAAATTTTAAAATTTTTTTTTTATTTTATTTTATTTTTTTTTTTGTACAAAAAAGAATAGAACTTGAACTTTTTCTTCAGATTTCAGTGATACGTTAATTGTATATTTAAATTCAATAGCAACAATGCACAAGGGAAATTGGACGTTAAATACACATACACAAGACCTAAAGTTCATTACAAAAACAACAACAAAAAATTAGAAGAATTGTCAAGAGTGTATTTATATATTTTCACACCTTCTTGGTGGTTATTTACCTTTTTTTTTGTTTTTTAATAAAAAAACAAAACCATGGGAGAACCCAAAACCACAACACAAGTTGACAGCCCATTAAAGCATAAAGAATTGAGTGAATGAAAATGCAGATTACACGAACTGAAATCGAATGTGAACTGAAGAGGAAGTGAAGAAATATTAGAAGAAGAAGAAAACAAACAAACAAACGAAATTACCTTTGAAAGAAATAGAAATTAAAATAAAATAAATGTTCGTATTGTTGTCATTCAAATGAAATAAAATGCTTCAATTCATTCGAGTGTTAAAAGCTGAGCACTTGTGGAAACTCAATGCAATGACTTCCAACACATTATACGAGGATTAGGAAATTAATTCTATTTAAATGTGGTTGCTATATTTAGTTTTGAAAAAAAAAAGAGTTATAATATGATCGCATAATATGCAATTGGTAATTATTTAATTTTAACAAGTAAAAACGCAACGAATATTTAGTAAATAAATTAAATATGTTTAACCTTAAGGGTCAGAATTCCTTTAAGATATATCTGTGACCAATTTTAAGACTATATGTTGACAGGGTGAATACGGGAAGGACGTTGGGAAAGAAATCTCACCTTTGCCGTAAAAATTTAATAAGTAAATTTTTTAGGTAAATTTAAATGTAAAAAAAATTTTTTTTTATAGGTCATTTAGGGGTTAAAGGGGCGTAAGGAGAGGAAGATCAAAGAACATCTCAGCTTCGTCATAAAAGCCTAAAAATTTAATTTTTAATGAGTGTAGGCTTAAGTACTGCAATATGTTAAATATTTACACTATTTTTGCTTACAATATCTTACGTCAACGCCCACTAAAGAGGGGGGGTTCAAAAATGGATTTTTTTCTGATTTCCTGGCTCCCAGTTGAACACTTTGGATCTTCTTTAACAGAAAAATATATCACTAGCTTAACAAAATTACAAAAAAGAAGTAAGAAGGTTACATCCGACCGCATCGAATCTTAAATACCCTCCAATTATCTAGTAAATAAAAACTCTATTTTGTAGGGGTCACTCCGGGAGGGTCTCTGGGGGTGATACCTCACCTTTGTCATAAAACACTAAAAAGTAAATTTTTGGAGTTATTAAGTGTAAAAAAAATTTATAGGGTCATTTAAGGGTCCTAGTTGGGCGAGGGTAAGACAGGGGAGAATCAGAGAACATCCCAGCTTCGGCATAAAAGGTTTGAAACTTCATTTTTAAAGAATGTAGGCTTTAATAAAATTTTTTAAATATTTACAATATTTTTGCATATAATATCTTACGTCAACGCCCACTAAAGGAGGCGGGATCCAAAAATTATTTATTTCTGATTTTCTGGCTCCAAAAAATATATCATTAGCTTAACAAAATTTAAAAAAAAAATTAAAATAATGTTCTTTTTAGAGGTGAGTTTAGTTCTTCTTAGGGGAACCTTTTCACCTCTGGCCCGATTCAGCCCATTTAGAAACGTGACTTGTAATATCCTTCAAGATATATTTATATCAAGTTTCAAGGGTCTGTCTCTTTTCGTTTGGTCTAAATCGCGATTTCTACAGAAGGACGGCCAGACGGGCATAGCTAGATCGTCTTAGATTTCGTCACTGATCAGGAATATATACACTTTATGGGGTCTTGGAGGAATATTTCGCTGCGTTACACACGGAATGATAAAGTGAATATACCCTCCAACTCTTTTTTAGAGGGTATAAAAGCTCTAAAAATTATCTTGTTTTACCCCTGGTTCGATCTAGTCCATTTCCTAACTTGACCTAAGATATCCTTCAAAATTTATCTATACAAAATTTCAAGGTTGCCGCTCTCTCCAGTTTGGACTGAATAGTGATTTTCACAGACGGACGGACAGGCGGACGGACATGGCTAGATCGTCTTGAATTTCATTACTGATCAAGAATATATAAATAAAGTGATTATAACCTACAATTCTTGTTTGGAGGGTATAAAAAGTTTCATAAAAATATTAAAACCAGATTTATTAAACAACTTTTTTCGTAATGATCTCAAATTTTAACTCACTTATACATTCCTTTGTTATGAAAAGAAAAAAGAAAACTTTTTTTAAACTTCAATTTTGATTTACTAACCAATCAATCGCTGTTCGTAGACAGGAATGCCAAAAATTTTGATGTAAGACACAAAAAATTCGTGTATGGCAAAATGTTGCAACAACAATATCATAAGTACGACTGCAATTTAATTTTAAAATTATTCAGCAGAAAATAACTTAGCCAACTAGACAACTAGAGACTTTAAACATGCTATTTTGCCATGAAATTTTATAAATAAAACATGAAATCTTTCACAAAACGTACCTGAAAAATTAACAAACAATGAAGGAGAAATATTACAAATAAATATGAAACATGCACCCATATAAAATAATTATAAACATTAAATAATAAAAGGCTGCTAACCATCAGTTCATTGGTAATAATGATACCAGGTCAATAACCATAGTCTATACACATACACAAACATTTTTGTATGCCTTTTGAATGGAAACCCCAAATTATGAAACCCATACATGCATACACCCCAAACCCATACATGCATACACCCCAAACACTACTCTTACAAATATAATGAATTGAATTTTTTTCTTCTTCTTTTAATTAAACCAACAACTACACACACAAGAAAAATGTATTCCTTCAGAACAGAACAAAATAATTACTTTTCCAAGCAGGAATATCAGGTTCCACTTAAAAAGAATTATATTTTTTTTTATAAAAAACAATTCAATCAGCAAAATAGTGTTGTAGATTGTGTATTACTCTTGCAGTTTTCAGTGAGGAATGCACTGGTATATAATTACAACTTTATTTCAAAATGATAACAAGCTTAATTGGGATGAGTATTTTTGATAAAAAGTATTGTTAAAGGAATTAACTATTTACTTTTTATGTAATACTTTTTAATATTAAATTTTTTAAAAAGTAAAGTTCTTTTTAAAAAGTTCTCTTTAAATATAAGTGCGCTTTAAAAAAACAGTACCTTTAAAAAAATTACTTTTTAAAAAAAGTATCTTTCAAAAAAGTATATATCAAAAAAGTACTTTTTAAAATAAGTACATTAGCAAAATAGAATAACAATAAGTACGCTTTTAAAAAAAATTTACTTTTTAAAATAACTACCTTTCAAAAAAGTACTTTTTAAAAAGAGTACCTTTCAAAAAAGTACTTTTTAAAAAAAGTATCTTTCAAAATAATACTTTTTAAAAAAGTACCTTTCAAAAATATACTTTTTAAAAAAGTACTTTTTAAAAAAAGTACCCTTTAAAAAAATACTTTTAAAAAAAGTATCTTTTAAAAAAGTATATTTCAAAAAAGTCCTTTTTAAAAAAAGTACACTAGTAAAATAAAATAACAATAAGTGCGCCCTTAAAAAAAAAATCTTTTTTAAAAAAAGTACCTTTCAAAAAAGTACTTTATAAAAAAAGTATCTTTCAAAAAAGTACTTTTTAAAAAAGTACCTTTCAAAAAAGTACTTTTTAAGAAAAGTATCTTTCAAAAGAGTATCTTTCAAAAAAATACTTTTTAAAAAAGTACCTTTCAAAAATATACTTTTTAAAAAAGTACCCTTCAAAAAAGTACTTTTTAAAAAAAGTACCCTTTAAAAAAATACTTTTAAAAAAAGTATCTTTTAAAAAAGTACATTTCAAAAAAGTACTTTTTAAAAAAAGTACACTAGTAAAATAAAATAACAATAAGTGCGCCCTTAAAAAAATATATTTTTTAAAAAAAGTACCTTTCAAAAAAGTACTTTATAAAAAAAGTATCTTTCAAAAAAGTACTTTTTAAAAAAGTACCTTTCAAAAAAGTACTTTTTAAGAAAAGTATCTTTCAAAAGAGTATCTTTCAAAAAAATACTTTTTAAAAAAGTACCTTTCAAAAAAGTACTTTTTTCAAAAAATACCTTTCAAAAAAAATGCTTTTTAAAACAAATACCCTTTAAAAAAATTATTTTAAAAAAACGTATCTTTCAAAAAAGTATATTTCAAAAAAGCACTTTTTAAAAAAAGTTCATTAGTAAAATAAAATAACAATATGTGCGCTTTTAAAAAAAAGTACTTTTAAAAAAAGTACCTTTCAAATAAAGTACTTTTAAAAAAAATTATCTTTCAAAAAAGTACTTTTTAAAAAAAATACCTTTCAAAAAAGTACTTTTTAAAAAAGTACCTTTCAAAAAAGTACTTTTTAAAAATAGTACCTTTCAAAAAAGTACTTTTTAAAAAAAAAGTTCCTTTAAAGTAATTTTTAACAAAAGTAATTTTTAATAAAAGTAGTTTTTAAAAAAATTATTTTTTTTAAATAAGTACATAATTTAAAAAAATACCTTTTGCAAAAAAGCACCTTAACAAAAAAGTTATTTTAAAAGGAAGTATCTTTTAAAATAAAGTACTTTACACAAAAACTATCTTTTAAAAAAAGTAACATTTAGAAAAGGTGCTTTTTTACATAAGCAGATTTTAAAAAAAGTTCCATTTAAAAAAGCACATTTTAAAATAAGAAGATACCTTGTTCAAAAAGTACCTTTTATAACAAGTACCAAGCTGAAAGGTTAGTTTAACAGGTTGCTGGTAAGGGGAAATATAGTCCAGCCCACTTGGGTCCAATATGATCCCTTTGTGTTACAAGCAGAAAACAAGTTTAAAAATATAAGTTTTAAAATATATATATTAAGATAAGAATTACTTTAGTGGACTCAAGTTCAAATCTGTAATCAGCAAATTATTTTTTTATGAATTTTTATATAAAATATTTTAAATCATCAAACTAGAAGAACGGAAGTACTAATTTCGAGGCCGCTACGCCATTTTTGCAAGTTTCCCAAGTTGGTACTAGTCATTAGGAATAGTCATTGGAATTTAAAAAAAATATTAAAAAAAATTGTTTAATATTTTAAAACAAATACTTTGTGAGAAAGTACGTTTCATTTTTCAAAATAATACATTGTAAAAAAATACCTTTAAAAAAGTACCTTTTATGAAAATTACCTTTTAGCGGAAGTATATTTTAAAAATTACCCTTTTAGAAAGCACTTTTTGGATTAAAAAATGCTAACAATGCCATCTTAATTTGTTTTAATTAATTTTATAAAAAGTATATTTAAAATGATGATCCTTTAAAAGCACACAATGTTTTCATATATCCTGCCTCCGGTAGCAACAAGAATATATCTATGTGTGAGTGTGTGTGTAGGTGTAGCTTTGTGCCGTAAAAAGATATCATGTAATTTTGTGTGAGTTTGTTCTTTATATTTCTTTTTTTTGTGAATAAATATTTCTGCTTTCTTTAAATATTTCTTCGTTTTATTTTTTAAATGTAATATTTTTAGGGTATCAGTTGTGCAGTCACGTTTAGTATTTGTGCTGATTAAAAAATATGTGAAAAAGTAACTGAACAGCAAGAAAAACGTTTTGAATTTCAAAGAATGATTTTGTATATTTTTTTACACACTTGAAGGGTGTTTGATGAAAAGGCAAGAAATGGGCTCTTGTTGTTCAAACTTGTATTTAATTATAATATTCATTGTGTTTACAACACAGTTCTCTGACTTTAAACTTCTTTCTGTTATGAAAGACATGGTAAAGAATATTTCAAATGAAATTAAAAAAAAAAATTTCAACTTTTATTTTATTTCTTTATTCAATTAATAAATCAATCAAATTAATGATGATTAAACGTCTAACTATTCAGTGACTATGCCGCACAGTTTGTGTCATCGTGAAATTTATGAATCGACTGGTTGGTTATATGAGATATTGACACAATGAAGATGTCAATTGCTTACTCATTCATGCTGTTCAATTCGAAAGGTTCTGCTTGTTTATATGCACTTGTTTTGTTTCATGGCACAGTGGTTCAAATGGAGAAAGCGTTAGATCAGCAAACAATAATAAAAGATCTGGAGTTTTTGTAAGGGCTACTAAAAAACAATTTTGAAGTTCTCTTTTTTCCTTTAATGATTTTTTTTTTTTGAAACGTGAAGACTAGCTACATATTTTTGTAGTACACTTTTAACTGTCTTATCGTTCACCAATATCAGTTCATTTTATATAATTTAAAAGGCAATTTTGTGCAGATATGCACAATATAAATAGATTTAGACTTACTTCAAATTATGTTTTTTTAAAAGCTGTTGTCATAGTACGCAGTGTGGTGCACGAAAACTAGTATATCATTCTGAATTTTTTTTATCTTTAAAAAAGGGATTGTTTTGAAAAATAACTAACCAAAAACACCATAAGATAGCACTGAACAAATTTAGTTTTTAATTAAGACAATATTAAACGAGTTGACTCAACCACAGTTTTTATTAGTTTTATTGCTTAAGTTGTTTAGAATTTACCACCAACGGCGGCATGAGTTTTATAGTGTTTGAGTTTTAGTTTTTCTTCTTTTTTTCATAATTATGATCAATTAAACTTTATCAAATATTCTGCTATATGGGTTAAATAGTACTCCCAGCATGAAATAGTTCAACAAAATTAAGTAGAGAATTACGAATGTATTTTATTTTTCACACTAGCAGCCAGAAAACTGATATACATTAATTGATCATCATCATCGTAATTATTGTCATCATTATTACAACCACCACCACTACTACTACATCCACCAAATGAAATGATCGTGAAATTGCCTTTGTGAAAATAACAGAAACACGGAAAACAACAACGAACCCCTTTCTTATCAAAAGCCATTATTCACACTAATAAAAAACTTTTTGTCTTCCTTTAACATATTTTTGTAAGTTTTTGTTAGCCTTTTCTGTTGAAATCACCGAGGCGAAAGTCATTCATTTTGCTTTCTTCTTTATAAAAAGTTGTAACGATACGGGCGTATATTACAGCAATATAGCTCTTCTTATTTATTACACAGGTCTACAAAAAAAACTAATTTAAGACCACATTAATTTTTATTTCAGTCAAATGTTTTATACAAATTTTATTAGAAAATAGTACGCGAAAGTTTTAAGATTCTTGAAGACTTTGTAAATATTTCAAACTATTTATTTTACCATTTCTAAAACGGAGTTCGATTGCGGTATTTCAAAATTCAAGAAAAACGTACAGGCCTCATTTTTAAAGGAATTATTCTAAATTTTTAAAAGAATTATTCTAATCACAATTTATCCAGTAACATGAATAGAATAATTAAATTAAAAGTGTTCTAATCATATTCGAATAATATTTTAAAGAAAATTAATAAAATAAAATTACTAAAAATGTTCTTTTATCGATTCTAATATATTTCGAATAAAATATCTTAAAAATGAATGTTATTAAATTGTATACGAATAATTTCTAAAAATTAATTAGATAAACATATCTTTGGCAATAAAAATCATTCAGTTAAAAAGAGTCGAAGGAAATTATTTGATGTCAAAACGTATTCGAATAAAAATCATTAAAAAAAATATGAAAAGCAATATGAATAATATTGTGAAGAACTTTTAAAACAATTTCTAAAAAATAATCGAATAAAAATTTTTTTAAAACAAAATTAATTGAATAAAAATTATTCGATTAAAATTTATGGGAATAAAATATTTTGAAAATTTTTTTTGCAACAAAGATTATTTGCGTAAGATCAGTCGAAGAAAATTATTTCAATCATATAAAAAAATATTAATCGTATAAAAATTGCTTAAAAAATGTAAAATTAAAAATTATTAGTCGTAGAGAAATATTAAGAATTTTTGAATCAATTTCTAAAAATTAATCGAATAAAAATTTTTTAAAACAAAATTAATCGAATAAAAATTGTTAGGAATAAAATATATTGAGATTTTTTTTGCAACAAAGATTATTTACCTAAAACTATTCGAAAATTATGCCAAGCACATGAAAAATACTTAATCGATTAAACATTTCTTAAAAAATTTCACAAAACATTTTGTTATAAAAAAATAAAGAAATAAATATTATTAAAAAATTAATCGAATAAAAGTTAATCGATTAAAATAGTTTCTAAAGATTTTGTAATCTTAAAATATGGTAACAATATGTTTTGTGTATTATATTGTTACCAAAAATCAAACAAATAAATATTATTAAAAAAAATTAATCGAATAAAAGTTAAGCGATTAAAAAAATTATTCGATTAAAATAGTTTCTAAACAGTTTTTAATCATAAAAAATTTGACACAAAACATATTGTTACCAAAAATCAAACAAATAAATATTATTAAAAAAAATTAATCGAATAAAAATTAATCGAATAAAAATTAATCGATTAAAAAATTATTCCATTAAAACAGTTTCAACACATTTGGTAATAAAAACCAATTGACTAACAATAAATTGCGAAATCCTATCAAAATCATATTATATAATTGAAAAAAAAGTTGTCAATACACATGTGATATCCTTTATCAAAATCGTGTCAGTTTGAGTAAAAAAATGTTCATGGAAAACTTGTATTAGAATTGCATATTTCTTTTTTTTAACAAAATCCTTGTTGGCTAGTGCCATTTGCTTTAGCTTAAAAGCAATCAGAACTGTGATGATGAAGATGATGATGCCAAATCCATTGTGCGTAAAAGTAAATTTTCATTTGGTTGGTTGGTCGGTCGGTCTGTTTGAAACCCTTTTCATATAATAGTTTTCTGCTATTCATTCTCCGCAATTTCTTTTCTTTCTATTTTGTTTTTTTTTTTTTTGTTAATAAAAAGTTCTTCTCCTCGAATATGTTAAAACCATAAACTTTTCATTTTTATTATTGGGCTTTCGTATGCTAATGATGGGGGTTGTTGGTTGGCGCGCACATCGTTAATTGTTGGAATTTAAGTCGTTTTAATTACAAGTCGTTTTTAATTGTTATTTTCTTTGTAACGATACTTTAGAATAATAATGTTGTAATTATAAATGTTAAACATGTGGTATTATTTAATTTAATTATGCTTTAAAAAAGGTTTTAATAACTATAATAAATTTATAAATTTAACGCCTTTGAAATGTCAGCTGAGTTTAATCTAAAATGTGTTTTATTGATTTATAAAAAACAAAATTATAAAAAGCAAATTATTTGTGGAAATATTCATAAGCTTAAGGTCAAATTTGTACAAAATATTTTTGTTCTTATTTTCAGTTTCAATAGTTTTATGAACAAGGTTGTGAGATATAAGGGTTCCTTTTGTCTATTTATTTGTTCTTTTTTTTCATTTGTTATTTGAAAATAACAAAAGATCTCTCTATACAATAGAAAGAGTTAATTCTTTTGTATAGGAAAAATTAAAGGCATACAAACAAAAATTTGTTTTCTGGTGCCTGAAGTACTAGTAATTCTGTGGTGGTTTATTAATTAAAGGTCACTGATCTGAAGTCTTCTGTCCGATTTTCTATCATAAGAGTGTTTTTAGTGTAAAAGTTTCGCTTTCCCTGATACAATTTATTTTAAATCAAGCAATTTTAATTTCCTGCCTTTTATTTCGATCCCACTCAGTTAAAGGACCTCCTTTCTCACAACAGTTTTATTGATTTTTACTGCACAATTACCTAAACATCATGGTTTTATGTCTTCCTTTATTTTCTGTATTTATGAAATTTTCCCTTTTCATAATTTATCTTTGCGCTGGCAAACATTTTCAAGTCAAATACTTAAATGTTTATTTTCCTACTTTTTCCTCTCAAAAATGAAAATAAATAAAACCAAAGTTTATTTACTTCTTTGAGTTCAACAAATAAAATTAGAAAAAAATTAAAGAACCAAAAACAACAAGAAAAAGGCATTTCAAAATATGGGAAATCATGCCACTTCCGTTACATCAGCAGAACAACACAGCAAAGTGTACGAGTATTTTATGCTGTCCCTGCACCAGCACGTCTGTCCATCCATCTCTCCAGTGTCTGTCTGCCTGACTTTACATGGTTGCTTGGTTGGCTGTTAGTTAGTTTGTTTGTTTGTTTGTCAGTTACGTCTTTGATATCGAATATCTAACATCTTTCCTAAACATTGTAATCGCTCTTAAAATCAAAGTAAATATATTTATATTAAATAAAGTCGTACAATGGATGTGTTATAACTTCATTATGGTTTCATAGCAACTTGGCATCAGAAACTCTAAATACGGGTACACAAAGCAGACTTTCGTTCAAACACTGAAAGCATTTTATGCACACAATCATGTTGTTTGTTCAGTGCATTTGACACGAGTGTCGTTTGTATCTGAGTTTTAAGAATTTTCTTGTTAAAACTTTAATTCAGCTGACTGACATGTTTTGTGCAAGACAGTATTGAAATAAAATAAATTTTTAAATAAAAATGTTCAGAGAAAATGTAAATGCAGTTTTGCATAAAATGTCACGTCTTACACAATATAAAACAAAATAATATTTAACACAAAATTTGCTAAAAAATAAAAAATTGTACAAAAAGAATATGAATATGGTAACATATCATTCGTTGGTGTCACCGATATTACAGATGACCTCCTCTTATTTACAATAACTCAACTTGAAAAGCTTACTGAATAGCACCATTAAAAATTATTTAATAAACACATGGCCCCCAGTCATATCAAGGGGCTAATAGATGATTTGATTAATGAATTAGAGAATATGTCACGTGCGTCACAACTTTTTGATGGCTTTACAGAAAAACTAACAAAATTTTTTTTGGCTGCAATACCCCCCAGTCATATGAGGGGCCTAATATACATATAATTTTATGAATGAATTAGAAAAAATGACACGTGCGTCACAACTTGTTTACGGCTTTACAGAAAAACCAGCAACAGTTTTTTTTCTACAAATAAGCTATTTTTGTGTTCTTTATTCAAAAGAATTCACTTTCAAAGTCACTAGCATTTTTTGTAGCATGCGTCACACAAAAACTAACAACATTTTTTGCCTACAATACCTCCCAGTCATATGGAGGGCTTAATATATAATTTGATTAATGAATTAGAGAAAATGTCACGTGCGTCACAACTTTTTTACGGCTTTACAGAAAAACCAGCAAGAGTTTTTTTCTGCAAATAAGCTATTTTTGTGTTCTTTATTCAAAAGAATTCACTTTCAAAGTCACTAGCATTTTTTGTAGCATGCGTCACACAATATTAATAGCAATATTTAAAAAAAATATTATGTTTTATACTGTTCGAAAATACACCTAAATCCCACTAAACACTGTATATAAGTTAAAACAACAAAGTCACAACTTGTTTACGGCTTTACAGAAAAACCAGCAACAGTTTTTTTCTGCAAATAAGCTATTTTTGTGTTCTTTTCACTTTCAAAGTCACTAGCATTTTTTGTAGCATGCGTCACACAAAAACTAACAAACTTTTTTTGACTGCATCATCCCCCAGTCATATGGAGGGCCTAATATATAATTTCATTAATGAATTAGAGAAAATGTCATGTGCGTCACAACTTTTTTATGGCTTTACAGAAAAACCAGCAACAGTTTTTTTCTGCAAATATGCTATTTTTGTGTTCTTTATTTAGAAAAATTCACTTTCAAAGTCACTAGCATTTTTTGTATCATGCGTCACACAATATTAACAGCAATATTTAAAAAAAATATTATGTTTTATACTGTTCGAAAATACACTTAAATCCCACTAAACACTGTATATAAGTTAAAACACCAAAAATTTTGACATGCTAAATAAAAAACGAGTAGGAATGTAGCGTACGTCCCGCTGGATTTAAATATATTTAAAACTACTTTCATAGATTTCTTCAATCTTACACACAGAGAAAAGACACATGGCATGGTTAAGGTATTGTTTTTGGTAAAAAAAAAAACATTAATGTTGCGTCCTCCGAAAACAGCATACCTCAACAACTGCGTTAAATTTTTTGCAATTACTGGCATGTTACTGTATTCCTTTTCAAATCAAATTAATTTGAATTAAAAAAGTCGAATCTACTGTTTTGCCTTTTCAATTAAGGCTATCATTCAAAGAATCACTCACTTACGGCTCGTGCTTTCAACAACACAATTTTGTAACAAATATTGAAAAGTTTTAAATAATTAAAAAGGACTATTTTTATAATTGAATATACAAATGACATCATTGGTTGAACATAAATAACACGAGTAATTAAATATGCAGTTCCTTAATTATTTATAATCAAGTTAAAAGCGAACAAACTTTTATTGCTTCGGATGCTGGAAGCCAGCTTGGGATGTTATTCACTCATTTTCGTTGTAGCTTTCTATTTGTTTATTTTTTTTTTTACTTAATCGATAAGGAAGCAGACACAAAAGAGTATGCAAAACTGTTGTACTGTTTACTTCATTGTCGGCCATCAACTAACAGCCAACAGCATCATAGTTGTCGCCAGCATGTTGTAGCAACATTGTGTTTGTATGTTTTTTGAAATAGAGTTCAATTGTATGCGACTATGCCAGTAAAAGTTTTAATGGCAATTTGAAACTGTAACTTTTTTCAGTGTTTGATGAAAATGCCATAGAATTAATGGCTTGAAATATTTCAATTAAAAAGTTGTTCAAAACTGAAATGGCTATCAATGAAATTTTTTCATTGAATTAACTGTTTATAAATAAAAGTTTTCAGGAATTTGTTAAACATTTTTGTTTTAGTAATTTCTAAATTGGATTTGAATATAATAAAAACAATAATAAAATAATATTTTAAAATTTTTTAAATAAAAATATAAAATTTGTTAAATTGTGAAGAAAGATTTGATTTGATTTGATCACAAAATTGTTGCTATTGAAAATATTTTTCTTTTTTTGTAACAATGCCATGAATGTGTAGTAAAAGAAATAGATTTTGCTGGGATATTCCATATTTATTTCAGATACATATTTGCACATGTATTACGTATACGTGTGTGTATGTAGAAATTTATCTGTGTGGCTGTGTGCATCTGTGATTTCGTTTCTTTATTTTTGTTTTTTTTTTTTGCAACTCCGTCTGGTTTCCCTTTTTGTTTCATTTCATTTAGCCGCTTTTAGTTTTCCTTTCTGGTCTGTGTTTACTCAAATAATAACAAAAAACTTATTTATAAAAACTGATATTTTCTGTTGCCTTTTTTAACTTAATTTTTTGGAATAAACTGATTTTTACACTCGTATAACAATGCGGACATCACAGACATCAGCTTTCGTTTTTCTCTTTACTTTCTAGAAGATTTCACAGAAGTTTGTTTTTAATTTCTTTTTCTTTTTTTTATTGTATTTTCCTTTTAAAGAATCATGTCAACAACTGATGCCTTTTCACAGATTTTATTAAAGTTAAATGTATGAAAACAAAAATACGAATTTATCAAAGGGAAAAATAAGTTGAAAAACTAAAAATGATGTTAAAATAATTAAAGTAATGTGTATGTAAATAAAAATAGTATTTTGCACAAGAAAATTAAATTTTATCATAATGAATTTAAAGAACTTTGGAAAAAAATATCTTTCACTTTATATTAAAATGCATACATAATAAATAATTTGCTAAAACTTTAGGCAAATAAAAACATGACATCATTTTCATCACAGAAAATAAAAAATTTATAGAATTTATTGTTGTTTCCGTACTCAAATAACAAAATGATTTGATTCTAATCTTGCTGGGAAAAAAGTAAATTTTAAATCACATATGTTGTACATAAAAGTTTTATAAAATAACTTGTAATATCTTTCAAATAACAGTTACTAAAATTTAAAATCTCTGTTTTCTATATTTCGCTAAGTAAATTTATTAACAACTTTCAATAACAAAATATTAATTTTGAAATTTTTTTAACTCAATGAAAATATGCTTTTTTAAAAACGTACTGTTTTGAAAAAAGTTAAATTTTTTATGTGTACTTTGTAGGTTTCAAAATGTAGTTTATTAAAAGGTACTTTTTTAAAAGTTACTTTTTAAAAAGTACCTTTTTAATTGTAGTTTTTAAGCCGTATTTTTTAGAAGTACTTTTTTCAAAAGGTGTATTTTCAAAGGTACTTTTTTCAAAAGGTACTGTTTTAAAACGTACTTTTTTCAAAATGTACTTTTTTTAAAAAGTAATTTTTTAAAAGGTATTTTTCTTAAAGATGTATTTTTAAAGGTAATTTTTTCAAGAGGTACTTTTTTAAAAGGTACTTTTTTCGAAATGTACTTTTTTAAAAAGTACTTTCATTAAAAGGTACTTTTTTAAAAATCACTTATATTAAGAGGTACTTTTTTAAAAAGTACTTTTATTAAAATGTACTTTTTATAAGAGGTACTGTTTTTAGAGGTACTTGTTTTTAAAGGTACTTTTTTAAACGGTACTTTTTTAAAAGAAACTTATTTTTACGATTTTTTTTAAAGGTACTTTTTTTAAAAGGTACTTTATTTAAAACGCACTCTTTTAAAAAGGTACTAATCGAAAAAGGTACTTTTTCAAAAATGTATTCAAAAAAAACTTTTTTAAGCTGGTACCTTTTAAAAACACACTTTTAAAAAGGGTACTTTCTAATAGGTACTTTTAACAGGCCAATTTTTAAGAAGGTACTCTTTAAAAAGGCACTTGTTTTAAAAACTACTTTAAAAAAAAATCCCTTTCAAAACAACTCTTTCTTTAAAATTTTCTTTTTCAAAAAGGCACTAATACTTTTTTAAAAGGTACTCTTTTAATAGGTACTTTTTTAAAATGAACTTTTTTAAAAAAGTACTTTTTTAAAAATTACTTTTATTAAAGGTACTTTTCTTAAAAGGTACTTTTTATAAAAGGTACTGTTTTTAGAGGTACTTGTTTTTAAAAGGAACTTTTTTTATGAATTTTTTTTAAACAAAAAGGTACTAATCGAAAAAGATACTTTTTCAAAAATATGCTCAAAAAAACCTTTTTAAGCTAGTACTTTTTAAAATGGTACTTTTCTGAAAAGGTACTTTTTAAGAGGACAATTTTTAAAAAGGTACTTTTTAAGAGGAGAATTTTTAAAAAGGTACTTTTTAAAAAGGCAATTTTTTAAAAAAACACCTTTTTTAAAAAGTACTTTTAAATAAAGTGCTTTTCACATTTTTGAAAAGGTACTTTTTAAAAGGGCACTTTTTCAAAAGGTGCTTTTTGAAAAGGTACTTTTTAAAAAGCCATCTTTGTAAAAAGCACTTTTAAAAAAGTGCTTTTCAAAACAACTCTTTCTTTACTTTTAGAAAAATGTACTTTCGCAAAAATGTACTCATTTAAAAAAGTGTACTTTTTTAAAAGGTAAATGAAAAAATTGCCCGGCGAAATAAAAGTTAAAAGCTACAAAACAAATCATTATCTTCCCAACTTTCTTCATCTGTCTTGTCAATACTATTCCCTCTTTTCCAGTTCCTACGCAATGCACTTGTGTAGGGCTCATCCCCAGAGCCCTGGTCCTACTTACAAAAAAACCATTTTGTTAATGGACCATTTAATGTAGAACACAGTGAAACTAACCTGATGGTCCAAGACCAAGTCATATGCAGAAATAAATATTTCACAAAACATATTTATTTATTTCCTTTGCCTCTGATATTTTCATTTCTGTTTTCCTCTGTTTTTTACGGTCACATTTTTCTGCATCTTTTGTTTTGTAAACCAAATTTTTGCCCATTTTTGTAATTCCTGCAGTCAGCATTTGTGTCTGTACACTCGAAAATACTTTGTCCCCTGCTTATTTTTTCTTATTGTGAAAACAATTCTTTTTTTCTTCGGTCAGACTGACTTCCTTCTTTGCAGTTTTCATGGAGCAACACAATATTGTATGATTTTTTTTTTTTTTTGTTTTACGATTTTTACGAAGTATTTTATTTGGTGGTTACATCCAGTATATTATTTGGTCCCTTTTACTCTTTAGTAATTTCATTATTTAGCGAGACAATGTGTCGCTTTGTGCCATAAAATATTATAAAATACTCCAGAGGATAGAAAATGCAAAAAACAGAAGGGAAAAAATCTGGTGAATAAAAAAAAGTGGAAGAGCAGTTTGCTGATCATGATGTGGAAGTGGATGGCTGAATTTTATTGTATGGACTGCTTTTATGTGTTCGCTTTGGAGAACAACACAAAAAAATCAATGGCAATATGTTTATTGTCGTGTTGCACGTTTTAACAGCAGCAGCAGTGGCAGCAGCAACGCCAACAATAAAAAACATCAATGACATTAACAACTTCTACATACAACATGTTCTTGTTTTCAGATTTAAAAACATTTAAGTTTCTTTGTCCCCTTTTTTTAAAGCAAAAAACAAAAAAAACAAAAAAACCAAAAAAAAGAAGGAAATAAATAAATCCTTTTAAGAGCCAAACAGCAACAAACATGAACACTCTTTGCACTTCTCCCCGTGCTGCACTGCTCGGTGTTTTTAATTAAAATATTTGTCCATGTTATGGATTGCAAGATATTTTTCAAGTTTCCTTTTTATTAATATGCACTTAAAAGAAATTAAATGAAAAAAAGAAAAGAACTCTTACAATGAACGAAATGTGTTTATGAACACAAGAACTCCTCTCTCTCTCTCTCTCTCGCTCTCTCTCACCATCATCCTCTTCATAATTTGGATGATTATTTATGCAACATGTCAGTCACTTTTATCCAGCATTGGCCACTCAAGTGCCTGCTTTTCTTTGTTTTTATACCCTCCAAAAAAGAATTTGGAGGGTATATTCACTTTGTATTTCCGTTTGTAACGCACCGAAATATCCATCTCAGACCCCATAAAGTATATATATTCTTGATCAGTGATGAAATCTACGACGATCTGAGCATGTCCATCCGTCCGTCCGTCCGGCTTTCCGTCTGTGGAAATCACGATGCAGTCCAAACGAAAAGAGCCAGACCCTTGAAATTCGATATAAATAAAATTTGAAGGATAGCACAGGTCAAGTTCGTAAATGGGCTGCATCGGGCCACAGGGAAAATAGTTCCCCTAAGAAGAACTAAACCAACCTCTAAAAAACAAGACAATTTTAACAGTATATTTTTTTTAATTTCATTAGGCAAATGATATATTCTTCATATCAAAGAAACTTGGAGCCCGAAATCGGAAAAAAACCTTTTTTTTATCCCGCCTTGTTTAGAGGGCGTGGACGTAAAATATTATATGCATCACACTATAACGTTATATTCGACCGTGTCGAATCTTAAATACCCTCCAAATATTTAGAAAATAAAATTTCCACTTGCAAAAGTGGAAAAATTGAACAAAGAACGCTGATAAGATGGCGTAGCGGCCTCGAAATCAGTACTGATCCGTTCTGCTGGTTTGATGATTATTGAAAATATTCTTAATATTCCAATCTTAATATAAAATATAATAAATAGAATTTGAACAAATTAATTTATTAATAAAATAATAAAGAATGATTTGCAGGCATGCAGATTCGAACTTAAGTCCGTTGAAAAAAAAATAAAAAATTAACAATAAAATTTCTATTTTGTTAGAGTCACTCCGGGAGGAGCCGTAGGGAAGACATCTCACCTTTGCCATAAAACAGTAAAAAGTCATGTACTTAAGTAGAAAATTCAAACCAAAAAAGTTTGACTTGTCAGAAAAATGGGACATGAAGAAAAATAATCGAACGGTAACACGGGTATTAAAGCAATAACATGTTAACATCAGGTTGATACAGTTCTCGTATCCTTTTTCACAATAAAATTTTTGTAAATAGGAACTTTTATCACATTCAACTAAGCCACCTAATAAGTGGGGACAAACACAATACACATGAGCACTGATGACGAAAGTGTTGCGGCTTTCGAAAACAGCTGTTCTGCTCTGCTGTGTAAGTTGAATAAAAACTGATGTTGACTTTCCTTTGTGCCTTGGAATATTTATCATGTCTTTCTGAGATTTAAATTAAAATTTCGAACAATTAGCCTATGAATATTAATTCAATTTAAGTAAAAAGTTAATTTTTGAGGTTAAGTATAAAGAAAAAAAAATTTTTTTTGATAGGTTCATTTAGGCGCCAAAGGAGAGGGGAGGGTAGGGCAGAGTAAAGTCCGAAAAATGTGCAGCTTCATTATAAACGCTTTAAAATTTAATTGTTAAGTCTTAAATTATACAATTTGTTAAATATTTCCGCCATTTTTGAATATAATATGTTGCTTCAACGCCCACTAAAGGGGGCGGGGTACAAAACTGAATTTTTTCCCTTATTTTCTGGATCTTCTTCTTTGACCTAAAAATCTATCATGTGCTTAAGAAAATTACAAAAAAATAACATAAAAATTATGTTTTTTTTAGAGGTTGGTTTAGTTCTTCTTAGGGGAACTTCTTCCCCTCTGGCTCGATTCAGCCTATTTCCGTACTTGACCTGTGCTATACTTCAAAATTTATCTATAACAAATTTCAAGGATCTGACTCTTTTTGTTTAAACTGAATCGTGAATTCCGCAGGCGGACGGAGAAGCGGATGGGCATGACTAGATCGTGTTAGATTCCATCACTGATCAAGAATATATATACTTTATGGGGTCTTAGAGGGCTATTTCACTGCATTACAAACACCGCATAACAAAGTGATTACACTCTCCAATTCTGTTTTGCAGGGTACAAAAATCCAAAATCTTTATTTCAATTGCATGCAAATTCCCAGCCCTGGCTATGACCATGTATGCCTGCATTATTCTGAAAATGTTTTTGTCATTTTCAATTTTGTTTTTCAACATTTTCATTTAAAAAGTTTTCACCATTTGTTTTGTTTTTCTGAAAAATAGTTTTTGTTTTTACAACATATTGAAGGCACCAACAAACACATTTGCAAGATGTTTGATTCTTTTTTTAGTGAAGTTGATCGGCACGTCGTTGTTGTTCGCTTCTGCGTTAGTTTCGTATAGCGCTGGTTGGCATGCTGTAGGGTCAGGGTATTATAAATCTGTATCTGTTTTTATCGCGTTGCCTCGTTGGTTGCAGTTGTTTTGTAAATATAATAAATTGCCTTAAGCCATTTTTACTTGTTGTTAGAATGTGTGCCTGAATAGCACTTTATACTCGTACAACAAAAACAAGCAATAAGAAGAAGAATATAAGACAGCATTTGTCTATTTTAATAACAGCCAATAATAGATGAGAGAGATTTTTAGTTTATTGCAACATCTTCAAAAATATGTACTTATTGTGGTTTTATTTTCGGTGGCTGAAGTCAAAAATTTTTTCAAATTAGAAATATGAGTCATGGGGCAAAGTACAAAGTTTATAAAACTCCTTAAAGGAATTTTTTTCTAGTGACGCAAATGGTTAAACAGTTTTTCTGTAATGGCTACTCTGCATCAAGTCAACTTTAGCCGATTTTATTTATTTATAATTTTTTTTTTTTTTGCATTGGCATCACTTCATCCCATCAATTAATTTAATACCGAGAAACCATAATATTTTTAATAAATTTAAATCATAAAACATTTCACAGAAATTTTTATAATGCCTCGAAAAAGTCTGTGATTTGTAAATGCCACAAAAGGCATAAGCCACGAAATTTTCAAACACATTTAATTTTTTTGTGTTATTAAATAAACAAAAATCTGGTAAAATATTAATAAACAATTTATTATTATCATTTCCTTGGCATGTCAGCACCCTAATAAATCCCTCAACAAAAGCCAATATTTAAAATGCAGCCAAAATTTTGAAAATTTTTTTTATAAACAAAACAAACAAAAAATAAAATGCGGAAATAAATCTCTGGGTCTTTCTTTTATGAAACTTGAAAAATGTCTTCTTAACAATTATTTTATTTATGGTTTTTAATAATTACACTAATTTTTTAAGTACATGTGAGTGCTGTATCTTAACTCAAGTGTTTGTTGTTGCTACAAAACATTTAATTTGTCTAGTGTTTTTTTTTTTTGCTGAACACAAAATGAAGTAACTATAATAATAAGTTTGACAGCTGCACTTTGGAAAAAGTTTTGAAAAAGAAACACATAATTTATAGTGTTTTTTATTTAAATGTAAAAGAAATCTCATGCAGTTCATGATGTCAACGAAAACTACAACAATAATTATTGTCATTTCTATGGTTTAGAAGAAAAAAAATCAAGACACTCTAGTAGTCATCACTCGTGCCACTTGACTTTTTCTATTGTACCATTTTATTTTAATTATTATTATAATTTTTTTTTTTTTTAATTTTTTTTTCTTGGCTTTCTCAACTATTTTCTTTAAGCATTTTAACACCAAAGACTGGCAGCAGAAATGCGTTAAAATAGTATTGCATTTTAGGATGCTGTTTCTAGAACCCAAGCGATCGGCTTTTGTAGAGTAATTTCTATACAAAGTTTTCACTCTCTAATCGATCGGCTGGGTTATGTAAACAGAGTAATTTAGAAAATTTTTTTTCTTTATTTTCCCTGCATATGCAGCGCATTGCGCTGGAACTAGAAAGGAGGGGATAGCAATTGCCACCTTTAAATTGTTTAAAAATAGACCTATAGGTTTCATAATCACTCTCTTTTTTATAAAAAAATGTTCAAACATCCTTTTGCCCACTTACATGTCTAAAAATTTTATTGGGTGATTTTTTAAGAGCTCTAGGATGTTATTAAAAAAAAAACTAATACAATTTTGAAAAATATATGAAATCTCTATTGGAATCGATGATTGCCTGATACACTGGCTCCAGTTGGGGCATATTCTGTCCAACATCTTGGCCGGTATCTTACGTATAAATTCTTCAATATTGACTTCTAGTTCGTCAACCGTTACGAGGAGTTTGTTCCTATAGAGCCTTAGCATAGGCCCACAAAAAATAGTCTAAGGGCACACGATCTAGGCGATGTATTGACCGGCCCCCAACGTGAAATGAACCCATCACGGAACTCGCCTCTCAATGGGGCCCATTTTTTGCATGCTATTTGGACTGTGGCAACGTCTTGTTGAAGCCACATGTCAGCCAAGGCCAGGTCTTCCAATTTCGTTGTCATTCACAATAACGTTCGTAGTCCTTCGAAAATGATGCCACCGGTGCCAAAAACCACACGAAATAGTAAATTTTCGTTTTGCGTTAGCAGTTCGGAAATGATCATGATACATTTTCTTAACCGAACAGGAATTTTGATTAAAAAAAATTCAATAATTTCCAGCGTGGTTTGATTTGTAAAGCGATTCTTAGTTAAATTCTAGGCAGTGACATGTTACACAAAACAGCTGATTTGACAAAAACAGCTGATTTGACATAAACAGCTGATTTGACAAAAACAGCTGATTTGACAAAAACAGCTGATCTGACAAAAACAGCTGATCTGACAAAAACAGCTGATTTGACACAAACAGCTGATTTGACAAAAACAGCTGATTTGACAAAAACAGCTGATTTGACAAAAACAGCTGATTTGACAAAAACAGCTGATTTGACAAAAACAGCTGATTTGACAAAACCAGCTGATCTGACATAAACAGCTGATTTGACAAAAACAGCTGATTTGACAAAAACAGCTGATTTGACAAAAACAGTGTTGCCAAAAGGAAAGCAACTAACAAATCGTCCGTTACATACACGTTTCAGATATTCGTATTAAGGAATAACAAAAATTGGCATTCGGCATATCGACGCTCACAAGTACAAGGTGGGCCAAAAGAAATCACCCTATAGGAAGATGCTCTTATTTTTGCAAATGGCGTCCAATGTCAAATCTGTTTTTTGACATTTGTGAACCTAGACAGATGTAGAGTACAATTGAACAAGCTATGGAGCGATATATTCGCCTTCCTCAATCTCGAGGACGCAGTGCAGGATTTTTCGAGCAAAATCATAATGAGCGATAAGACTCATTTTTACTTCAGCGTGTAAGTGAAAAAGTAAAACTATCGCTTCTGGAGCACCGAAAATCCACGAGTGATGCACGAGTAGCCATTTGCACGAGTAGCCATTACACCCGTTCAAAGTGACTGCATGGTGCTGTGTTCACGCTGGAGGAGTCATCGGATGACTAATTTTGGCCCACCTTGTGGAAAGGCCCTAACTCGTATTTTTACGAAATTGACTTTATCATTGATTCCTAAACATTTCACACAAATACAGCGCGTCACAAAAATTTATTTGAGTTTGGGTCTGATGCTAGGAACACAACTGGGACGAACGACGAATTTCGCTTAGTACGACGAATTCGTTGATAAAAAATCGCTCTATAAATTCGTCGTATGAAACACAATAACGACGAATAAATTAAAATAATAAGCAAACAAAATTTTAATATTTGTTTTTTAAATCATTGTAATCCTCTGATGCCAGTCAGATTGTTTAGACACTCAATAATTATCCCGGTGTTATCCATTTTTTTCAGAACAAATTCCTTTTTGTAAATATTTTCTGAAAAATTGTTTGTCTGTAAATAAATTATTATTTTCATTTAACAGCTGATGGGGTGACCATATGAAAAAGTGAGAAATAGAAAGAAAAACTATATTATAAAAAGTGTTCAAAATTAATAAAAACTCGTCCGAATGATACATTTTTGTACTGAAAATTTTAGTGCTACATGCAACAATACAGTAGTGAACTATGTTTTTCCACAAAAAACCAGTTTGAGTATATGAAACCTGGTCACTTTATATTGATTTGTTCGTCGTTCGTTGACGAAACAATTAGAAATAATGTATTTCAACTTTCGCTGAGTATGACGAACTTCGACCAACGCCACGATTGTGTGCATTTTCATATACTTCAATGTGTTTTGTTTTTGGCGACGAATATTCGCGACCAAAAATTCGTCGTTCGTCGCAGTTGTGTTCCTAGCATGAATTTGAAAATTCAGCATATTTTTCGAATAGACCTCGTATGCCAACAATCGTTAGCAAATGAAGAGCTGAAAACCAAGTAAACAACTTGAGTAACCACCACACAAAATAATATTCCATTCAGACACATGAAGACTGTTGCACAATGTGAAGTCGCCAGGGAATGTCACTATTCTCTACAGTTCTGTTTAGCATTTTTTTTCTTTTTCCTTGTTTTTTTTTTTTTTTTTTTGTGTCAAAGCATTTAGCCAACAAATAAATGCAGTCCAAATTACAAGCAATTAAATCGGCATATTAACATTTTGCATAAAAAAAAGTGGCGAGAAGAAGCGACTGTTTCATCACTGGCTCCATGCAATTGCAATCAAAATCGAATTAAAAAGAAATTATTAATTTAAAATGTTATTTGTTCTTGGGCATCTACATACTTTTTCCGTCTTTTTATCTTGGCCACTTGAATAGCCACCTCAATAATAAAGTACGTTTTATGTTGATTAAGCTGCCACAAGTGACCTGATAAATTTATTTTACTTGTTGTGTCTGCCTGCGCTGCAAGGTACTCGTACTCCTGCTCGTGCTCGTACCCATTCTTCATAATAGAGTTTATTTCAACTTTTGAATAAATAATAGAAAAATTACTAGAAATACATTGTGGATGTGTGTACGAGTGTGTGTAGTACACAGTATTCGTAGCTGCTATTTATTTTTATTTTTCATATTTTTTTTCCACTTCAAAAGAACTGGAAAAAAACAATAAAAAGTACTTTGGAACAGCAACAGAAAAACACAGAAGAATGCAGCATAATTTCTCATTTCGAATAGAAAATAATGCACATTTTAGATGTACGTGTTGAGCATTTGATATGCAAAAGTAAAAAGATGCAACTTTTAGAAACATTTTTTTTACTGCAACAACTAGCAGTAAAGAGGAAAACATTAACAACAACAACAACAACAGCAGCAACAACAAAGTCTAAAGAATATAAGAAATGAAAAATAAAATAATAAAACGTTTAAAAGATATAAATCGTTAAAATAAAAGAGAGAAAACTACAACAACAAAAACAACAAATAAATAAAGGAAAAACTTACAGAAAAATCATGCCCAGAATGAGTCATGAAACATGAAATTGTGTCTTGCAGTCCCAGCAACAAAAAGTGGCTTGAAAGTAATGACGACCGACTACTACTTGCCTGCTAATATCTGCCGCATGCATTTCTCATTTTCATTGTCTTTTATTCTTCTACTCTTTGCTACTTTCCGCTTTTCTTACACTTCACATACCGGTTTGGATGTTTAATGGATCCTACAGATACTTTAACTCTTAGCCAAAGTTCATATTAAATGTTTTCGTTTTTTAGTTTAAAGTTCGTTCGTTCGTTCGTTTTTTGCTTGCGAGAATGGCTTTAAATGGTTTTATTGTCATATTTTATTGCTTTATTTACTTAAAACCCCAATTTAATGTTTAAAAGTCAGTAATCTTGGGAGTTCATTTTGGTAAAGAAATTTTCATCATTTTTTTACACTTTTTCAAGTTAACATTTCCTGCCCTTTTTTGTTAATAAAAAAAAATAAATTGAAACAACAATAAAAACAAGTGAGAACGTTATATTCCACCGGCTCGCATCTTGAATACCCTCCAAATATTTGAAAATGTTTAACCTGCCGGGTCAGAGTGTCATTAAGACATTTCTGTGCCCAATTTTAAAACTCCATTTTGACAGGGCCTCTGCGGGAAGGGCCGTGGGGCAGACATCTCATCTCCGTCGTAAAAATTTAATAAATAAATTTTTGGGGTAATTAAGTGCACAAAAAAAAAAATTTTTTTGATAGGATCATTTAGGGGGTAGGGCAGGGGGAGATCAGAGAACATCTCGGCTTCCTCAAAAATAACAAAAATTTTATTTTTAATGAATCTAGGCTTAAGTAATATAATTTACACTGATTTTCCATGTAAAATATAACTGCAACGCCCACTAAAGGGGGCGGGGTCCTAAAATAGTTTATATCGTATTTTCTACAGGCGGGCGCATGGACAGGCAATATCGTCTTAGATTTTATTACTGATCAAGAATATATTCTTAATGGGAACCAATTCTTTTTCAGAGGGTATAAAAGCTCTATTTGACCGGGTTCATTCTGGCAAGGGCCGTGGGGGAGACATCTCACCTTTCCCATAAAACACTAATAATTAAACTTTTGCATTTTAAGTATAAAAAAATTTTATTATTTTTTTTTTTTTTGGTCAGGGTCATTTAGGGGCCAAGTGGAGGGAGGTGGGGGCTAGGGCAGAGGACGATCAGATAACGCCTCAGCTTCGTCCTAAAAGCTTAAAATTTTATTTTTTAAAGAATGTAGGCTTAAGTAATAAAATTTTTCAAATATTTACACTATTTTTTCATATATGTAATATGTTACTTCCACGCCTATTGAAGGAGGCGGGGACAAAAAATTGATTTCCCCGATTTTCTGGCTTCAAGTTCAACGCTTTGTTTAATAAAATTACAAAAAAAAGCAATAAAAATGATGTATTTTTTCAATAGGTTGCTTTAGTTCTTCTTAGGGGAACTTTTTTCCCTCTAGCCCGATTCAGCGCATTTACGAACTTGACCTGTGCTATCCTTCAATACATATTTATACCAAGTTGCAAGGTAGTGGTCCATTTTGTTTGGAATGAATAGTGATTTCCACAGACGGAGGGGCGGTTTTTGGTTAGATCGTCTCAGGTTCCATCACTGATCAAGAATATATATACTTTATGGGGTCTTAGAGAGATATATGTCGATGCGTTACACACGGCATGACAAAGTAAATACACCTTCCCATTTTTATACCCTCCAAAAAAGAATTTGGAGGGTATATTCACTTTGTCATTGCGTTTGTAATGCATCGAAATATCCATCTCAGACCCCCTAAAGTATATATATTCTTGATCAGTGATGAAATCTAAGACGATCTGAGCATGTCCGTCCGTCCGTCCGTCCGTCCGTCTGTGGAAATCACGATTCAGTCCAAACGAAAAGAGCTAGACTCTTGAAATTTGGCATAAATATATTTTAAAGCTTAGAGCAGGTTAAGTTCGAAGATGGGCTAAATCGGGAAAGGGGGAAAAAAGTTCCCCTAACAAGAACTAAACCAACCCAGAAAAAACAACATAATTTTTAAAGTTTTTTTGGTTTTTTTTGTTAAGCAAATGATATATTTTTATGTCAAATACGGTCCAACGCCTTAAACTTGGAGCCATAAAATAAAAAAAATAAAAATTTGGACCCCGCCCACTTTAGTGGGCGTTATTATATGCAAAAATAGTGTAAACGTTTAACAAATTGTTTTACTTAAGCCTACATTCTTTAAAAATAACATTTTTAAGCCTTAATGACGAAGCTGAGACGTAACCTGGTACTACTCTGCCCTACCCCCTCCTCCCCCTTCAGTCTCTACATGACCCTACCAAAAAAAAAAAAATTTTAAATTTTGTATATAATCATCCCAAGCATTTATCTTTAGAGTATTATGACTGCCGATTTCTGCCCTACCCCCTCCTACCCCTTTGCCCCTAAATGACCCTATCAAAAAATAAAAATAAATTTTTTTTTAAATTTGTATATATGTAATCATCCCAAGCATTTATTTTTAGAGTTTTATGACTACCTGTATCTGCCCTACCCCCTCCTCCCCTTTTGCCCCTAAATGACCCTATCAAAAAAAATAAATTTTAATTTTGTATATAATCATCCCAAGCAATTATTTTTAGAGTTTTATGACTACCTGTATCTGCCCTACCCCCTCCTCCCCCTTTGCCCCTTAAATGACCCTATCAAAAAATAATTTTTTTTTTTTTAAATTTTGTATATAATTATCCCAAGCATTTATTTTTAGAGTTTTATGACTACCTGTATCTGCCCTACCCCCTCCTCCCCCTTTGCCCCTAAATGACCCTATCAAAAAAAAAGAAATTTTAATTTTGTATATAATCATCCCAAACATTTATTTTTAGAGTTTTATGACAAAGGTGAAATGTTTCCCCCACAGCCCTTGCCAGAATGGCCCCGGCAAAATACATTTTTTATATTCTCCAGAGAGAATTTGACCCTATAAGGTAAATATGTATATTCTTGATTAGTGATGAAGTCTAAGACGGCCTAGCAATGCCCATACGTTCGCCTGTGGAAAACATGATATTGTATATTTTTTAACCCCGCCACCTTTAGTGGGCGTTGACGTACGATATTATATAAAGGAACACTGTTCCACCAAGTTAAACATTTTAAATTCACTTACTAAATATTGGGAGGGTATTTAAGATTCGACCCGGTCGAATATAACGTTTTTACTTGTTTTTTTTTTTTTTGTTTTCTCAACTATTTTCTTTAAGCATTTTAAGACCAAACACTGGCAGCAAAAATGCGTTAAAATAGTATTGCATTTTAGGATGCTGTTTCTAGAACGCAAGCGATCGGCTTTTGTAGAGTAATTTTCATACAAAGTTTTCACTCACGAATCGAACGGCTGGGTTAGGTAAACAGAAGAATTTAAATCGCTTGAAAATGAAAATTAAAAAAAATATATTTGTAAATTTCTTTTTTTGCAAAAAATATTTGAAAATTTATTTTCATAGTCAGTGTAATTTTCGACTAAATTTTAAAACATTCCAGACTCAATCACGTCGCCTGAACAAAATCCGCACTAACTGTGCGGCTCGTTGTGGATGCATTTGTATCTCATATTGCAACACATATTTTTAATATACAAACAATTTTTGTTTTTCCCTCATTTGGTTTACAAATCGAATTGATTTTGTGTAAATAAATTTGGGTGTCGGAATGTATCTGTTTCAACTTCAACAAAACAACATCAAGCATAAACTTCCGGTAAAACAAAATGCATTTTATTCCAAATTATTCACTCGAATCTCATCTGTAGCTGGAACATGTTCTCATATTTGTTGTGTGTAATAATTTATTAAATATAAACATATACAATATATTTTTTTATTTACAAATGATATGGTAAAAATTTAGCTGAAGGCTAACAAAATCTGTACACTAGCAAAGATGACTTAGAAATCAAATCGGATTTGATTATATTATCTACAATTGGAAATAACCTATCGACCTTCGCATTAAAATAAGTAAAATATTTTTATATTTAAAAAAAAAGAAATATTAATAATAATAGTAATGCACAAGTTTTTACATTTACTCGTATGATGATGCAAATGAGTGGTAAAGACACGTAAACACACACACACACTCATACACATAGAAGAGTATAAGTATTTCAATGCAGGAGTGTGTACGAGTGTGCAGCAATTAATAGCAATAAAAATACACTAATACAAAATGTTTCTCAAGACATTTTATAAACAAAATGTAATTTACAATCAAAGTGTGTTGTAACAAGTGTGGTCCACTCAAAATGAGGGAATATTTAGATTGATCGGTTTTATGGTTATTGGCTTGGGCTGGAGCCCTTCAGATTTTTATGATTGATAAATTTCCCAATGTCTTGAGCTAATGGCTTTTGGAAAACCTTTTTTTTTTTTTTTTTTTTTTGCCTTTAATGTGTTAATAAAAATGTTATGAAATGTTTGTAAAAGGTACTTTTTATAAGAGACTTAAAAGTCTGTAACTATTTGAAAGCTATTTTTTGTGAAAAAGTTACTTAAGATGAAGGGTAATTTTTTTAAAAAGAACATTTAGAAGAAACGACTTGGTCAAAAACATTTATTTGTTTAATTGATGTAAATTATGAAACCACTTGAGTAGGTTGTACGTTAAACTTTAAGCGCTGCTTTTTTAAAACAAAGTTGTTCTCAAGTTGTTGTTGTTAAAAGAAAAATACATTTCCATAAAAGTTGTTATTTGAAAACCTTTTTTAAGTTGTTTTTGTTACTTGTTTTGAAAGAAATTTTTCAAAAACCATCTTATTTTAAATGTACTAGAAATATTTATTTATTCCTGACCTTTTAATATTATTTTAAAAATAATTTTTTTATAATAAAATGTTTTTAACTTTTCAAAACTACTGATGATTTGGTAAAGCACCAACGACATTGCTTAACCATCAACAAATAAATGTTATTTAAAAACTAAAATGTTTAAAATATTTATTTATATTTTCAAAATTTTTTTTCTGAAGAAGACACGCAAAGAAGAGGCGAAATATTGCAAATATAAATAAAAATTTTTAAAAATTATATATTAAAAGACCTCAGAAAATATTACTTTTTTAATAGGTACTTTTTAAAAGGTACTTTTTTAAAGGTACTTTTTTAAAAGGTACTTTTTTAATGGTACTTTTTTAAAAGTTACTTTTTTAAAAAGTACTTTTTTAAAAGTTACTTTTTTAAAAGGTACTTTTTTAAAAGGTACTTTTTTAAAAGGTACTTTTTCAAAAGGTATTTTTTAAAAGGTACTTTTAAAAAGGTACTTTTAAAAAAGTACTTTTTTAAAAGGTACTTTTTTAAAATGTACTTTTTCAAAAGGTATTTTTAAAAGGTACTTTTTAAAAGGTACTTTTTTAAAAGGTACTTTTTAAAAGGTACTTTTTTAAAAGGTAGTTTTTTAAAAGGTACTTTTTTAAAAAGTAGTTTTTTAAAAGGTGCTTTTTTAAAACGTACTTTTTTAAAACGTACTTTTTAAAAGGGTACTTTTTTAAAAGTTACTTTATTAAAAAGTACTTTTATAATTGTACTTTTTGAACGGTAGTTTTTTAGAAGGTACTTTTCTCAAAAGATGATTTTTTAAAACGTACTTTTTTAAAAGTTACTTTATTAAAAAGTACTTTTATAATTGTACTTTTTGAAGGGTAGTTTTTTAGAAGGTACTTTTCTCAAATGATGATTTTTTAAAAATTAACTTTTTCGAATGGTACTTTTTGAAAAGAAAATTTTTTAAAGTTACTTTTTTTCAAAATGCCTTCCTAAAAGTTCCTTTTAAAAAATACTTATCTAAAAGGTACTTTTTTAAAATGTACATTTTTAAAAGACAGTTTTTAAAAAGGCACTTTCTTCAAAGATATTTATTTAAAAGGTACATTTTTAGACTGTACTTCTTTCAAATGTATTTTTTTAAAAGGTATTTTTTTCAAAGGTACTTTTTAAAAGTTACTTTTTTAAGAAGTACTTTTTGATAAGTGTATTTTTTTTCTTCAAATGATAGATTTTTAAAAATGTATTTTTTTCAAAAGGTACTTTTTCAAAAAGGCAAGTTTTTCAAAAGGTACATTTTTTATAAGGTACCTTCTTTAAAAGTATACCTTTTTAATATGTACTTTTATTAAAATGTGATTTTTTAGAAGGTACGTTTTTTTAAAAGGTACTTTTTTTTAAAAGGTACTTCTTTTTAAAAGGTACTTTTTTTAAAAGGTACTTTTTTTTAAGGTACTTTTTTTTAATTGTGATTTTTTAATAAGAGAACTTTTTTCAAAAGAACTATTTTTTTAAAAAAAACTTTTTGAAAAAGGTACATTTTTAAAAGGTACTTTTATTAATATATGATTTTTTGGAAGGTAGATTTTTAAAAGGAGCATTTTTAAAAGGTACTTTTTAAAATGTACTTTTTAAAAAAGATTTTATAAAAGATACATTTTGAAAGGTACCTTTTCAAACCCCACTATTTAAGGAAAATTTTGTTTTAAAAGCTATATTTTTTATACATTTCACAAAAGGTACATTTTTTAAATGGAGTATATCGTTTTGCTTGACCAGCTTTTAGGTCAAGCAAAAGCCGACTTTGTTAAAAACCATTTAAATTAAAGTTTCTATTTTAAAGAACAAAATACCTTTTCGAAAGTTGTTTAAAATATAATTTTTATTACATTTTTCATTACTTTAATTATAATGCACTTTTGTTAAAAAATAACAATTCATATTAAAATATACTGTAAAGGAAAATTTATTTTTCAAAAGGTAAATACGAGTACATAAAAAGTTATTTCTTCGTAGAAGTACTTATTGAAATAACAATTACATTATGAAGATATTTTTCTAAAACAGGTACTATTTCAAGAGATTGAAGAAAACTGTTGCCGGAATGAGTTTTACGATTATTGAGCCCTTTCAAAAGTAAATAAAACTAGAATATCGTAAATTCTTTGCAGTCCTTAAATCATTGAGGTGTAGCTAATTGCTAGACAGCACATACACATGCGCACATATGTAGATGTGTGTCTGTGTGTGTGTGTATGGATTTATATAAAGATGTCTGTATAAAATTTACAACAATAAAGAACTCAACAAAGAAATATCATAAATTCATTGAAAATAAATTAGAAGAAAATTCAGAGGAACAAAAAAGAACGACGACGACATAAAAAAAGAGTGAACGATTCAACATCAAAGTCAGTCCTCAGTTGTTCAACATCGTTCGTCATAGTCGTCATTGATGAAATCTCAAACAGTAGACAGGCAAGCGGACAGACAGGCAGGCAGGCAGGCAGGCGTACATGTGTTGGACAATAGTGTAAATACGCCGGTAGACAGACGAGTGTGCGAATACATAAAACAGGACAAAATGAAATTACACGATAACAAAAAGGAAACTAAAACAACAAAAATTGCAACAATCATTGCTGCAAAAACAACACGGCAAAAGCAATTAAGATTTTAAATGCGTTTGGCACACGTAGAGAGACAAACAGCAAACAAACAAACAAACAAATAATAAAAATCAACTAAACAATTGGACGACAGAGTTATAGAGCAGCCAAACCAATCAGCCAACTAACCAGCCGATAAACGGACAAAAACAATTGCATTCATTGTTCTGCGGGCTGCTCAAATTCATGAGACCATCCATTTAATAGACCAACAACAACAACAGCAACAAACGGCAAGCAGATACAACACACATGTGTGTGTGTAGTGCCTGCTGCTGCCATAAAATTTATAATGTGCGCAGATTTATTGAATTTTATTCTGACAACACGGACTTTCAAGCCGGAGATGAAATCTGAAGCACAAAAGGGATCTCTTGGCAGATATAATTTTCAAATAAATAGAAAAAAACAAAGAGGCAACATGTTGTATTAAGTAGAACGATATTCTAGCACATTAACAGCTTTTTTTTCTTGAATATAAATAAAATTTGTTCTTTAGTGGCGCTATTGGCGAAAAAGTGTGTGCCATTGCCGAACTCAATTCGCCAGGACTGTAGGAAAGTTCTGTCCCTTGGAAAACTGAACTGCTGTAGATGACATATTTGCTGGGACGGATTATTTTACAAACCGAAAACAGCATCAGGGATAAAGGGGAAATCATTTCCAATTCCAATTAAAAAAACAGGGTTAAAAATTTATTTTAAAGGAAACATTTAGTTCATGGAGAGTTTTACGAAAAAATGTTTAATAAAAAATTTGGTTTTTATTCAGAAGAGAAAAGGTTCCAAATAAGAAATTAATAAAATCAGAATAAGAATTGCTATCAGCCACCTAATAAGTGGCGACAAAATACACCACATGAGTACTTAAGATGAAATTGTGGCGGCTTTCGAAAACAGCTATTCTGCTCTGCTGTGTAAGTTGAATAATTAAAAAACTGTTGTTGACTTTCCTTTGTGCCTTGAAATATTTATAAATCTTGAATTTAATAATAAAATCACATTTAATTATTTTATTGACATTTTAAAAGATGCGTTCATTTTTTGAAAAAATTTTCTTTAAATTTTTTCTGACATTTTTTTACTTCTTTATGAACTTTTGTTTTAGAATATTTTAAGAATTTTCTAAAGAAATGTTTTAGCAAAAATATTGCCCTATTTGCAAAATAAAGTGTGGCAATTAAGAAATGTATTTAAGCCCAAACTTAAACTTTTTTAGTGATATTTTTAAAAAATACCTAGTTCTTTTAATTTTTTTTTGTTCAAAGTATTTTTTTTAATTATTTATAAGATTCTTTTCTTCAATACGAACTTTTTTATATAATATTTTAAGGGACTTTTGTTGAGTGTAGAATTTTGTGAAGAAATGTTTTAAAAAAAGATGTTGCCTTTTTTGCAATTTTGTTTTTTACTCACAGGAGAAAAGGTTCCAATTAAGAAATTAATAAAATCATATTAAATTTTTATTGATATTTAAAATTTTTCCTGAAATTTTTTTACTTCTATATGAACTTTGGTTCCAGAATATTTGAAGAATTTTCTGAAGAATTTTTTATCAAAAAATATTGCCCATTTTTGCAATTTTGTTTTTTAATCAGAAGAAAAAGAGTTGCCATTAAGAAATTATTAAAAAAAAAGAGCAGTTCTTTTAATTTGTCATGCATTTGTTTTAGTTTTAGAAAAAAAATTTTTTAGAAAAAATTTTTTTTAGAAAAAAATTTTTTTTTGCAAAATATTTAAATTTTTTTTAATTATTCATAATATGTTTGTTCTTTTAAGTTTAAGAGTTTTCTGCAAAAAAAAAACAATATTTTTAACAAAAAAGTTCTCCAAAAATATTGCTTAAAATATCATGCAAGGCGAATTCATACCAGGTGGCCTTAGTTCAGAAATTGGTGATCAGCTGTCACCAAGGCAAAATTATTGAACTGTCAAAGTGTTCTTCTGGTTTTTCGTTTTTGTGTGCGGCCATTGTTTTTTCCAAAGCATTTTATTTGATAGTTCAATAAATTTTACACAGAGTTGCATAAGTGAGTTCACCTTGTATGAATTCGCCTTGATATCATGATTCTTTGTCGCATTCTTTTAGTACTCTTTTAGTACACTGCCAAAAAATAAATAAATATTTCCATTTTATATGCCTACATCAGCTACTCATTTGCACTCTTTTTGCAATTGCAACTTCTTTTAGCAATTCCTCTCGTCCCCTCAAAGTTTATTTCATACATCATAAAATAAAACTTTCCCGTACTCGTAGTCGTGGCATATGTAGTAGTTGTTGCTATTGTAGCGTATTGAAGAGGAACACGATAGACAAACGCCCACCATAAATGCGTTTGTTTTATGGCAAAAATTTTAACATAAAAATAACAATAATGAAAAATGAATTTAAGCTGATGTGCAGTGAACGCTAGAGATCCATTGGAAACAATTTTTATCATTTTATTACCATCATACTGGTTGGCTGTCTCGTTGTTGTTGTAGTTGTTTGATAACTTGCCAACCAGCCAGATAAACAGACAGACAGCCGGCCAAGCAACCAGTTGCAAGGACTACTTACACTGTTGCTTAATAGTGTTGTAATATTTTATGCAATCGGTAAGGGCATTAATAATAAATGCCTGAATGTGTTCGCCAGTTATCTAAAATTTATGAAAATTAGTTAGATTTTTTTTAAGCCTTCAACTATTTTTATTTTTTTATACAGAAAATATTAAATCTCAATTAACAAAAGATTCGGAGACGAGTAACCGATTACCAGCACTTTTGCATAATTTATGCTCTACGCCACAGCCACACCAAGAGCAAAGTGCTAACGACCAAAAAAAAAAAAGGTGGCCAGTAAAAAACTCTACAGCAATAAAATAAAAGCCATCACTTGTGTAAAATGTATGGCATTTAGCAGACACGAGAATATTGTGTGGAGGGACTGCTACTCCTGATGCTAAGAACAGCCAGAGACAACAACAGCAACAAAAATGTCCAACATACACAAAATAAATCTGCGTCCTTTCATAATGAAATTTTACAACATTAAATTCCTTATATACCTAAAAGCAAATACATATGAGCAGCAAAAGGAAAGGCAAGTGTTTATGCGGATGTACGCACTTGTACACACACACACAGTGGCAGTGTGTGTATGCAAGCGAGTGTGTAACATTGCGTTGGTAGTGACTACAAGTGAGTAAAAGTGTGTACTTTTTAAATGCAATAGAGATGCTTAAAATGTTACATTAAATAACAATTTAATGTCGTTAACGTACTTCTAAGCAAACACACACATATACATGTTTAAGTATATATGCATGTATATACTCGTGCTTGCAAATCCACATGATACTCTGCTGTCTTTGGCAATCAAACACGCTTGGATGACTGCTTTGATAAAATTATTTGAAAACATTAAATTCTGTGCAAATAAAGCTGATACATTTAAATAAATTTCATATATTTTAACTAGAGATGGGCGCGTGAGTAAAATTAAGCTCACGCACGGTAACGAGATTTAAATTTTTTTCACGCACACTCACGCACTGCAATATTTAAGGCGCTCACAAACACACACACTCACGAAGACATTCTTTTTAATCACGCACTTTTACGCAGAATGATAAAAAATATTTCAAAAATCTCACGCGCTCACAGTAAAATTTTTGTCATGTGTGAATATATCCCCTGCAGGAGGATAAGCGTCAATTGTTTTTAAGCTACTGGTACGATTACTAGTATAGCAAGTACTAGTTCAAAACATGATTGAACATATACAGAAAAATACTAGTACTTCAAGTAGTTCATTTGTAGATTGATTTGGCTTGAAGAATTTCATATTACTTTTTGATCATGTTTTTACGCGACTTGCTAATTCGCATTTTCATTTATTTTATTTTTAATTGTAACAATTTTTAAACAAATTCAAATTTGAAACAAAGAACAGGATAGTGTGTACTTTTTTGCTGCACCGCCTCTGAAAATTATTAGAAGACTTTGCCAACTGCATATCAGTTTATTTATTCGATAATTTATGTAAGTAAGCCGCACTTTTCTTGTGTGTTAAAAAAGTGACATTTTAAAAAATAAATAAGATTAATAGGTAATTTAAAATTTTTTTAAACGTGTTTTTTGTTTAATATTGATGTTCATATGTAAAATCAGCGATCTTTCCTAAAATAATTAAAACTGAAGATAAAGAATTAACAGATTTCATTGTTTTTAAAAAACCAATAATTTTAGGGATTTTTTTATATAAACCAGTTCTTATTGCAGAACTTATTGTACTAGTACCCGACTACAAGAAATTATACTAGTAATTATCTAGTACTAATAGTACTAGTATCCGCCTAGTTTCCATCTAGTACCAATGATATTGGTAATTTTCCAAACATACTCAATGTTAATTTGAGCATTAGCATGGTATAGGAAAGTTCACAGTTGGGAACTAGTACTGGTGATTTTTGTACTAGTACAATACTAGTTTTATACTAGTTCGATCTCCTGCAGGGTCCCTATAGCACATACATATATATTTATGTACGTGGGTGTGTGTATGTACACAAATATTTTCTTTAATATTAAAAATTCGAAAAGGAAAAATTCATGGTGATTTCTTTTCTGAAAAAAATGTAACATTTTATCACTCTTTTCCTAAGAAACTACAATTGGGCGCATTTTTAAAATAAACATAATTTTTCGTAAGAGAGGGTGGATTAATTTCTAATAAATTCAATATTTCCAAATGCCATAATATTGCCTTTTTTCATTGAAAAGTGCAGAATATGTAGCATTGTTTTTTAGAAAAGAAATCAGCATTAGTGTTGAGTGCGTGAATAGTATACGTATTAAAAATCACGCACTATCACGCATGGTTCTAAATTTTTCAACCACACTCACGCACGCTAGCGTGGTTTTAATAATTTATAATCACCATTCACGTGATTCACGAGATTTGCACATCTCCATTTTTAACACACACGTGTAAATTTAGCACAAAAAAAAAAACAACGAAGAATATATTTCCTTTTTCATGTTGAAATCAAATTTAATTTTGTTACAACATGTGTTTGCATGAGTTGCAGACATTTTGCCACTAAAAAAAAAGCAAAAAAAAATATCCTTGCAAAAAGTTAAAAATATTTGGTTCTGTACTCGGCAGGGTGACCAGCTGTTGAGAAATACTACCCCAATCCCAAAAAAGTATTAAGTACGCACACAGTTTTATTTAAAAAAAAGCAAAAAGTGTGAACGAGTTGTACTAGGAAATCAGAATTTCTGATCCAAATTTTATAGAATTTTAAAATAAATGAAGTTTATTTTTTTATAATTTTCTGGTAAAGAGAAATATGAAAAAAAGACATGAAATCAGAAATCAAGTCATTTTTTCTACCCCCTTTCTTCTCTACACCGTTTGCTATGGAACCAAAAACGACGTCGAAAATTGGACGTCATAAAAGTCATCGTGTGAATTGGTTGTTTAATGACTTTTACTTTTCCATGCCATGCGTGATAATATTTTTAAATTGTGAGCTATAATATAATTTTTTATATATACATATAAAAATGAAAATTCACATCAGTACTGTTGATGAAAATATAGAGACATTCGAAAATCTTGTTCTGAATAATTAAAGTGTGTCGATTTTCCCTTGTTGTTTGGAATATTTATTAAGCCATTTTGAATATAATAACACTTTTGGAATCTCGGCTTATTAACCTTAATTGTATTTAATATAAGAAAAATTAAAGAATTTTTTGCAATTATGCCTTTTAGACATCTTTTATTTAAACAATTCCAATGAAAGATTAACTCTTCAGTTACAACAAAAAACAACCTGAATGTGCCAACTTCTTAACGCTTCCTTATTAAATAATAAATTTTATAAATTCAGCAATAAAAATGTAAAATAACTTAAATGCCTACAAAAAAAGAAACACTGTTTTCTGTTTATTTGGTCGGTTTAAAAGTGTGATATTGTCTAGAAACAAAAAGCGGCTGCTTATGATCTACAAAATTATTTATGAGTTTAAATGTGGAAAGACGAGATTTTCATGCTAAACATTTAAAAACCTATACAAATAAAAGGTTAACAAACAAAAGCCCAGCAAACGTATAAAAAAAATTAATTTCCAAATGCCTGTCCAAACTAAATGTTTGTTGGGTCACTGCAATGCCAACAGCAAGCACACATCCATTACATCTAGTGCAAAAACACTATAAACATTTTTGAACTTCCGTGTTGTTAAAATCGAATTTGCTGCACACACTCACACAAAGGGAAGCCAAAATTAACAACAACATGAAAGCATACACACAGGCATTTCGAATATTCCTATTTCCACAATTCCTGCTGCTACAATGGCAAAAATGAGTGTGTGTGCGCGAGAGTGCATAAATGTGCGAATTCGTGCGGACTATGAAAAAAAAAATAGCAAAAAGTACATGCAAAAACAATTCTAGTAAATACCGGGGAGTATTACAACAAAATAATAATGTAAAAGAAACAACAATAAAAAAATGCAGAAAACACGAGAAGAAGCAACACTAAACATGCGGCGCACGCAAAAATCAATAATTTTCGTACAGATGACCAGTTTCTGCACTTGAATTAATTTCGCAGAGAAATTTCACAACAGACAACTGATAGAAAATGTTTGTTTAAGTTGAAGTTTATTTGAAAAGAACAATAATATGAAATATAATTGAATTGTTTATGTCACAGGCGCAATGTGTGTGTACGAATGCATGTGCATGCATGTATTCAGGAACAGCTTTTAACTCTTCACAACACTGTAACATGAGTTTTCATATGGGACACCTTTCCTTTGATGATGTGGTGTGTGTGTGTGTGTGAGGTGTGTTTGTTGGTGTGTTGTGTGTATCTTGTACTCTCAATCTGTCAGTTTATTTTAAAACATGCAGACTCTATATTTTTTTTATTTTGCTACATTTTCACGGTATTTTTTTATTTTCATTGCACACTATTCACTTACCTTTTTCTGTTTGTGAAATGTTCTCGTGTGCAGAGCGGGCCCCAACTTGTGAAAGAAGTTCAAAGAATGTTGGGTGATGGAGGGGAGCATCAAAGGGATATTATTGTGTGTGGAAAATGTCTAATACGTCCAGAATTAGAAGAACAAATAGTAGCTACTCCAACTTTTCGTTAAAAAAAAAATAAACTTTACACCGAAAATCTATTTTAGTATTTCATATGCAAATTTATTTAGCTTATTTTTTTAATGGCGCTTGTTGTCTCTGTATTTCGCATACAATTGCATGTTAAGAATTTTTAATACAACTTTAGCAGATATTTTTAGCCACACTTCTTTATAAACGTTAAAGTAACTAGCACTTATTTCTTTTTAAATAACTATTTGTTTAATTTATGTTTAAACATTTATGACACATACTTTTGTAAATGGTGTACGTTTATTTCAACTCCTTGCAATTTTTAACTAAAGCAAATTTAGTTTCTTATTTCATAAATTAAAATTCACTATTTTCTTTGCCTCCTTTTCGCTTGTCTCGTACAAAAAAAAAAGAAAATAAAAAATACATATGTGTATATTTACTCGAATAGACGACACTACGCGCACAAAAAACAAACGTAGATGTTGGAGCACGCACAACTCGCAATTGAATGGTTGGTAATCAAGTTGGAAAGTAAATGCAGCCAGAGCCAGACAAACAACCAACAACTACTACAAATTTGAAATACTACTAAAAAGGCAAAAAGACAAGCAAAATGAGCCCTCTCTTTTATGGGGAGAAAATTTTACTTTACAAATTCACTTTTCTTCATTTCATATACATATTGACGGTTTCTGCCACTTCTGTGTTTTCTTTTAGACCACTTTTTGTGCAATATTTTTTTGATATTGCATATTTAAACTAAATATTTTGTTGCCGCAAACGTTTTATATATTTAATAAAATACTTTTATATTGTAATTTCTTTAAACACAATTGCTTTCTTCAGCACATGATATGGCTTTTGTTTGTTCACAGCTGTTTTTAAACAATTCTCTACTAACATTTTATTTTTACTTATTAAATGTGTATTTCTTTAGTACCGCACTAGTTAAGAGAGTAAAATAAATTGTTTGTGGAGGAAATTGAGCAAATGTTAGACAATTTTACACTTTGCAACACTGCTCTGCAGGTATGGAGACTTGTGACACAATAATTATTGGTACACAACCAACCACCAGATGACACTGATATATATGTAAAAGAAACAAATATTTCACATATATTCGTATCAGGTAGCGGTAATAGAATTCGTTTTGTGCTTTCCAGGTGAAAATATGTGCAAATAGTATTCAAATACTTTATGGTATAAGATTTTACATTTTACTTTAGCTACCAGCAATGCCGGGTGATATTTTTTAAACAGCTGACAACAAAACTTTTTTTAAACTACAAAGGTACTCAAATATCTTTATAATAGAGAATATTGATAACTAAGGTTATAAAAAAAATTTTATATATGTACATAAATTTTTCATCCTTTTAAAAAAGTCCGTTATGAAAAGTTTTCAGTACTAAACTAACGTTTTGCTGAATTGATTTCGAAAATATTTTTTATAAATTTTTAAAAATCTAGAATACAGAAAAATTCGCAGCGATATAAACATATAAACACAAAAAAAAACGATCTGCTGTCATACTACTTGCCAATTAATTTTGCCCCATTTCACAACGACTGGGCATACGCGATATTATGTGATATGGCAACTTTATGATTAAGAAATTTCAGTGGTGAACATACCTCATTAACTGTCATGTGTTCATGCAAAGCAGCCGGCTTTATATCCGCCGTTATATTTAGATTCTGGATGAGACAATACAATTTAAAGTGAAACTTCCATATAACGAATTCCAATGGGATCCGAAATTCTTTCGTTATAGCCATTGCTTCGCTATATATATAATCAGCAAAGCCTTGACATAACAACATTTAAAGCAGTACTAAAAAATGCTTTATAACTATAGTTTGCCACACACATTACAAATTCGTTCCTTCGTATAATTCGTATAATTTATTCTTATTTCTTTATATAGACGCCGTTGTACGAGTGCTACGTTGTGTAGAGGCCTTACAAAATCTCTTGTAACTGAATTTAGACTTGGCTATTTTTATAACGGCACTTTATTATTTAGGATTTATTCCGATTTATTTATATTGGCATTTGAAGAAGTATTTCGCTATATAGAGGCGTTTTCGCTTAGACTTTTTACAAAAAACTTTTTGAAAGGGGTTTTCTCAAGGTGCGCAATAAAACGTACGTTATATTGATTTTTATTACAAAGTTCGTTATATCGAGGATTCACTGTATTAACGATTTTCAAAACTTCTTCCTGTACAAACTGTATTAGAAGTATTTTCTTCACACATTTTTACTTAACAAGCAATCAGGATAACACACTTATATCATTTCATCTCATTCCTGGACGTCCACCTGTTCATATTACCAATTTTTAATTGAACTTAATATATTTAAATTAACGTTATTAATAACACCACCGACCTTTTATATTTTTTTTAAGCTTACTAAATTACTTAGCCGACAAGTTGAAAGCCGATAAGTTTTGATAGATGGTAATGCCGCCTGCAGCTTTAATAAACATCGGCTACGGTATTTAGATATAACGGCACTTTACTTTTAGGATTTAGTCTGATTTCGTTATATGGAGGCATTTGGAGAAATGTTTTGGTATATAGCGGCTTTTTGGATCAGACTTTGTATTTTTGTATGAAAAACTTTACATTAAAGAGGTTTTCTTAAGGGGCTTAATAAAACATACGTTATATTGAGTTTTCAGTATTAACAAACTTCATTATATCGAAGATTCACTGTATTAACGAATTTGGAACCTTTTTCCTGTACATAACTGAATTAGAAGTATTTTCATCACACATTTTTACTTAACAAGCAATCAGGATATCTTTTCATCTCATTCCTGGACTTGCAACTGCTCATTGTATCAACTTTTAATAGAATTTAAATTAACATTAATAACACCACCGACCATTTATATTATTTATTTAACTGTACTAGAAGTATTTTCTTCACACATTTTTACTTAAAAAGCAATCAGGATTACACACTTATATCATTTCATCACATTCCTGGACGTACATCTGTTCATATCACCAAGTTTTAATTGAATTTAATATATTTAAATTAACATTAATAACACCACCGACCATTTATAATATTTGGTTTTAAGGCTACTAAATTACTTAGCCGCCAAGCTTAAAGCCGATAAGTTTTGATAGATGACGCCGCCTGCAGCTTTAATAACTATCGGCTACGGTATTTACATATCATTTGCAATTAAAGTGTCAAATTTGTTCAAACATGTTCTCAAATATATTGCAAAGGTAAGATATTTAATAAAAATTTCATGAAAAATAGAATATATTGAGTGTATTATGCATTTATTTCACTCTAGAACTTGCCAAACCCTTAGCGGTTACGGCCAAATGATGTTTTCACGAGAGGCTCACATCTTCAACAGGGCAGTGCTGAAATGTAAAGTTCGTTGCCACTTCCCAAAACCGAGGGAGGTAAAGCGCATCAATGTACATGGTCTTGAAAAACGCATGTCCACCAACGAAGGCCGTAGAGTTTTAATGAGGCGTATTTTAAAAGGACGTTATGATTTGTGTCATTAAAAAATTTGTATGTACATTCTAGTCTGCAATTGGGTACAAGAAAAAATAAAAATTTTATTAAATAAGTTAGTACAATAACACTTCAATTTATAAAAGGAAAACAGTAGATCTTAATCTAACGTTTTATGGTTTCCTTTGAGGAATTTATGTGGCCGGTGATAGATTTGTTTTATGGCTTTTGAAACGTTTGCATCTACTGTGTTATAAACAAACGGAGCTATATTTTTAACTTTAGGTCCTTGATTGGTAAACAGCGATGTGGGTAAAGGCATCTCTCCAATGGCTAAACAGTTAACATTCTTAAATAAGGCTTGAGGTAAAGCTGGAATGATATACAGTTGCCGGACATGAAAGTCAATTGCTCTTACAACTCCTGCAAGACACATGTTATGTAATAATAGAAAAAATTTTTTAAAATCATATTAAATTACTTACCAATGCCTAAACATTTTAAAGCTTCGGAGTCATCCTCATGCTGGCATAAATAGACTAGATTAGCTTCTAAAGATTTTTCCAACTCTTCTACAGTTGTCGGAGAGCTACTCTCCATTAAATTAATAATTTTTATTTCGTCCAACGAAGCACTAATCGGGAATATATTTAGATATATGAAGTTCATTTCCAAACGGTATTAATTATTCATGAAAACTTACCTTAACGGTTTAATATCTGTAAGCCAATCGGCATGTCCTTGTAGGGCATCACTTAAGCGCACTAATAACATGGCAAAACGTAAGTCCTTTGCGCTCATTACCCATTCCTTTTGGTAGCGCGACTCTTGCTGCACAGCCGACTGCATTACATGTAAAGAATATTTTAAATTCTCGTTCATAGTTTGTCCTGTTTCATTACATTCTTCGGGGAAAATATTATGCGGCACGCTACTCAGCACATGATCGTGTAAGATGCTATCAAAATTATTTATCTCCTTGTCACTTTGCAATTGAATCACATCAGTTAAGGGCAACTGCTTGGCAATAACAGATATTAGCTCCAAGCCAAAGCCTTTGTTATATCCCATGGTATTTATAAGCCAAGGAATTTCTTTATATTCTTCTTGGTTTTTGCAGTGCTCTATTAAACAGCGCACTGCCTTAATGTATTTGTGGGCACACAATGCTATATTCGTATGTCCTACAGCGAATGCTAAATCAGGTTGTAGATTTAGGAAAAATCCGGGGCCCAAGAGTGGTTGCTTGATGACTGTGCAGGATATTGTTTGTGGTGTGAAAACTTCCGGTTGTCCAATATCCAAATCGATTAATAGTATTTCTTGGGTTAAATGTCTATTGATCAGGTATCTTAACAAAGTAGACTTCCCAACACCTTTACCACCTGCCAGCATGACACGCGAATTCGTATTTATACTCAACTGTTCCCACTGTTCCGGTAAACGCAAACATTTTTGCTCTTCGGCAGAAATATTAATCATGCAACGTAATAAATACTCTGAATTGTATAAGGGACGATCAATATTGATGTTGCTAATGTTGGGAAAGACATTTTCATTCATGAACTTTTTAAATTGTTGTATAATCTTCTTTCGGGCCTCATTTCGCTTCAACAGAACAACGGCATCTGTTTTACAATTATACAAATTGGAAATTCTTTTTAAATCGGCCAGGGCAAAATGTCGTTCATAAGGTTTTAGTATCTCTTGCAAATTGTCCTTGGAAATGTTACATGTTGGATTTGCAGAGGAAGAAATTTCTAAGACACTGCATCCTCGGGGAGAAAATATTTCTACTTCTTCATTTAAACAAATTGAATGACCATACACCTCAACTGTGCCTGATAATAATGTTAGACGTACTGTACCGTATATATAAAATGGATCTTTAAGAAGAACTATAACTAAGTTTGACTCGAAAGCATTAAAAAATTTGGTATTGTAGTTTCTTAGGTTTTGTCCAAAAGATTTTGAATCTTTTGGCGACTGTTCGGCTCTAGATTCGTTCTCAATTTGTAAATTTTCAATAATTGCCTGTTCGGATGAGGTTGTTGTATTAGTTTCATCCAAGTTTTCATCCAATATTTTAGCATCTACAACTGTTGCACTCAAAATAGTACTTTCAGTCTTTAGGTCAACATTTTCATAAAGTCTAAAGGAAGGTGTTTCTCTACTATCACAATTTAAATTGTCATCTGAACGCTCACTGTTGCTGTCAATCACATTTTCCACTTTATAACCGGTTGCATCAATAACATCCACTTTGTGTTTCTTATTCCATATAATTTCGTCAATGCTGCTGTCACTGTCATTATGACATTTATTTAAGTATTTCTCATTGATATCATCCGATAGAGAGGAAGCGTCATCGTCCGAATCAATTTCGGTATATTCGCTACCTAAACTTTCGTCATCTATAGAATCAGTTTCATACTCCTCCAAGGATTCCCCCTCACTCTCACACTCCTGTTCCGATTCTTCTGCATCGTCCTTCGAATTGTATAGCTGAAAGCCATCCTCGTCGACAATTGGTATTAATTTTGGGCAGTCGCCTGGGTTATTAGATATAATTTCCTTTTTATGGAAAACCATTCCTACCGACGATTTCTCTTCATATTGAAGTTTTAACAGTTGCTCTTTTTCATAACCTTTGGGCTGGTATATAATTTTAACAGCATGCTGGTCTCTTAATTCCACAATTTGGGACTCCTCATTGTCGAATGAAACATTATCTTCCGGTTTCAAATCTCGTTTGGTGGCAGTTCCTAGAATAACAAAACATTTAGTGGATTTGTTTTATTTAAATTATGAAGGACTTTAATAATTAAAAATATCAATTTTAGGTTAAGTGAATAATATATATTTTTATCGCATGTAACGGTCCTATCACCCTAAGATATGGCAATATTTATGATGGAGAAATTATCTGCTGTGAAAATATTTCGTAACAAAACTTTCCCAAATATTTTGTTATATATAAAAAATATCATGATTTAATATCTTTCTTATTTTATGCCTAGCTTCCATAATTTATTTCACAAATTTATTCGACCTTTTTTTATTATTAATAAATTATGTTTATTCAAGCAAGAGGTCAATTATTTTTTATAAAAAACTTTGTTTATTCCCAAAATAAACAAGATTTAAAAAAAAATTAATTAACCACTTGCTTAAATAAACACAAATTGATCTTCCGTAATTTTAAAATTAACGCCAAAAAAACATTTGAATTTATTTCATGAAAAACATAGCAGGTTTTCGATTAAATAAATAAATAACGCTCAGTGGGCATCGTGTGACATGTTAATAAAATACTTAAAATTAATATATAACTTGAAGCTAGAAGTTTTGATATGAATTCGGTCATTGATAAGTAATTTCGGCACGACTGTACAAACGCTTTACATGAAAATACGTATCAATATTAAGTTAAGAATGGCAATTTTTTAATTCAAACTCTTACCTATCAAGAAGTGTATTAAAGAATGCATAATAGAGCTAAATTTCTTGTTTAAAGTATTTCTCTAACCTTTGTGTATTATTAAATCCTCTGGTATATGTTTAGGCAACTCATAATCATCGTCGCTATAATTAAAATCATATGACATGCTATCATCATAATCTAACTCATCATAGTCATCATTATCCATTGTATAATCGTAACTGTCATCGTCCTCTTCATAATCATTTTCATCAAAGTCGGAGTAGTTTTCTTCTTCCTCTTCATACGAATCGCTACAATCATCCTCATTGTCCGATGAGGAATCTTCTTCATTAAAATAATCTACACAAGTGTCATAAGATTCATTGTGATCATATTGTTCCAGTTCAGTTGGAGAATTGTTTTCAAATCTCTGTATTAGATTTTTTTCCTCGGGTAAATTGTCCGAATTATATTCATTTTCCTCTTCCATCCAGTACTTGTGGTCCATTTCACTTTCTTCGCTGTTTGTATCGAGGTCACCGCCTCGTACACAGCCTGTCATGTCATTGATATTATATTCATCCTGAAACTCTGAAGATGATGAGTCTGATTCGATTGTAACGAAGTTTTGTTTCTTATTGGAGCTTGCAAACTTTTTATTATTTGCTTTATCCGACTTTTTATCAATCTTTTGTTTCTTATTAGATACTACAGGTTTGTTGTTTGTCGCAACATAGGAGAGTACACGCTTTTTGGCTTGTTTCTTTTGGACTTTATTAATTTTTGTGTGTCCACTTGCTGCTGGATCACTCTGTTTGAACGTTGATTTTTGGTGGGGTTTAGGAACATTTTTCTGTGGGCGTTTTTCGGTTGTATTTTCAAAATTTTCCCCACTTATATTTTCAACTGCCTCATTTTTATTTGCATTTTTCTTTAACTTTGAATTTTGGTTCAGTTGAGGCTTCATTGTCTTTACTTTTGGTGGTTTTGTCTTGTTAGAAACTGATTGCGACTCTGAGGAAATCATTTCCTTCGTCTTTTTTGCTATGCGATTTTTTTCTCCGTGTATTTTGGTATCTTTTTGTTTATCTTTCTTCAAAACAATTCCTTTTGATTGTTTTGCATTTTTAATAGGGTTTTGTTTCTCTGCTGGCTTTACAAACTCACTTTTTTTCGCAATCTTCGAAGGACTTGTATTATTAGGCACTGACTTGGAAGTTGAGGAAATCTTAGTATTTTTTGTCACAGAAGTATTTTCAGCTTTTAATTTACTTCCTTTTTGTTTCTGTTTCTTCAAAACAAATCCTGCTGTTTTTTGCGAATTGTTAACAGAGTTTTGTTTCTCTGTTGCCTTTACAAAAGTACTTTTCTTTATTTTTGGTAGACTTGTATTGCTAGACACATACTCGGGCTTTGCGGAAATCTTCTTAGAATTTTTTGGTAAGGAACTAATTTCAGCTGGTAATTTGTTATCTTTCTTTAAAACAAATCCTTCAGTTTTTGTTGAATTATTAACAGACTGTTGTTTCTGTGGTGCCTTTACAAACCCATTTTGTTTTAATTCATTTTTCGATATTTGTGAAGTACTTTTTTTGACCGCCGGTGAATTATTTGATTTCACCGGTTTCTGGTGGTTAGCGGTTTTATTCTTTTGAGTGTTGCTCATTTCAGCTTGTTGTTGAGTAGTTATTTTAAATTTACCGTTTATGTTCTTTAAGGTTTCTTGTTTTTGGAAAAGTTTTTGCAATCTCTTTCTTAATTTTTCCTTTTCCAGGGGCGAAAAACTCATTGTCCTGCAAAATGTTTCAGAACCGTCGGAAAAAGGGCTTTATGAAGCTTTTGCAAATAGTTTTTTTATCAGAACGTGGAGTAAAGAATAAACAAAATGTAGCACATGTTGTAGAGTTGCCTCGTTTGATATTATGCTTTTATGACCTATATGAAAGTTATCGTGTATGGTATTTTAAAAGTGGCACCACATTCCACTTGTGTGCAACATATGGGAACGCAAAGCCAGATTGTCAATATACAAACGTTTCAAATAATCAGTCCTATTATATGTCTACATCGTTACGGAATCGGTATGTACTATATGGTAACAAAGCTTGGTATATACCTGACATTGGAGAATTTTTATTGCGATTGTGACAACCGTAGTGAAAAATATATAAAAAAGGTTCATATGTGATCTGTACATTGATAGTGAATTCGCCTTGATTCGTGAAGAAAATAATTTATATGCAAATGGTCAAAATCGTTACATGCTCTTGACGTGATGTTGATGTATATGTAGTTCTAGAACAGGGGAAGTGTGGTAGATATTCAGCAATTAGTATACTAATGAATGGACCATATTGTATTACCTGTTATAGATGTGAACACTATAATCTTGGTTTTGATATGCTTCTATGTCATGGACGATGCAAAATTATATTATTTTTATTATTTGCAGGCCCCTGAATCTACCGCGTCTTAGAAAATTGAGATATATATAGCTCTCAAGCAATATATACCGTAAACTTATATCAAGGTGTATCAATATGAATTTGCCTTGATTTATATAAAGCAGTTTGGTACTCCTTATGTCAAAAAGTGCCATCACAATTGGAGCAGTAAATTCAAAAACAGTCTGGCAGTATCATAAACTTCACGCCATTTTCTTTTTCTTCGTATAACATCGGACGTCAAGGCGTTGTCATCATAATTTTTCAGACTTCTCAAAGAGAAAAAGAAATTCAGTTTTTTTAATTTAATTTATTTGTAGTAAAAAAAGGGCTTCAATATAAATAAAATTGCAACATACTTTCAAAACAAATTGAAAACTCTGTAGAATTGAAAAGAATTTGATAAAAGTATTAAAAAACAGATTTCTTTTTCTTCGTTTAACGAAAGGGAAGCAAACAAATATCAAAAAATGTAGGTACCAAAGAAGTGAAACAAATCTAAATATTTCTGTAATAAAATGAAATATTCAAATAATTTATGTTGAATATAAAACTATAAAAATGAGTACAATTCTTTTAATAGTGTGCGTCGGGAATAGCGTATTTTTACAGAAAATAATGAAAAAAGTGATGACTTGAATGTGTATGTAAAACAACAATAAAAAAGTGAATGATTAAGGTGGAATGTATACATCGGGAATTTTGTTATTTCTCTTAAGGGTTGTGGGGAGTGCAAAAGAAAATACAGAAATTATACACAGGGTGTTGCCTGTTACATTAAACTTGATTTTTTTCCTCAAAAAAATTGGAGTCAATTGCTTAAATATAAAGGAACTTTTATAGTAAAAACATTTTTAAGTGCATCCATATGTGCATATGAATTTTGGTATCTGCAGTGATTGGAAACATTCAAATATTAGTTCGTAATCGATAAATATGTTATTTCAGTTTACCTTTGGTTAACTTGATAGACGGTTGATAGCACGAATTGACTATTGGAAAAAAAACAAAGAAATAAAAAATATATACATAAATACATATGCACATATTTATATGAAGAAAAAAACTTCCCCAAGTAAAACGTCAACCTTTAAATATGAACAAACGTACAAATGCCCGATAGTCACCTCAGTGTTTTGAAGTGATGACAAAAGATATTTATTTAGAAAAAATTGTAAACAAGAATTATTTTAGCTGGTGCCTGGTTCCAGAAAAAGACGAAAAAAAAGCAATTGAAAAGTGATAAAGAAAAAAAAAAACGTTTTCATGTCTGTCCCTATTTTGTCATCACCACCGTCATCTTAAATAGGTGCTACACAGAGTTACCATATTGTTCGATAAATAAGAATTACGCTGTGTGTGTGTTATAATAATTTTTTTTAAGGAAAGATTAAAAAAAAGGTTTACAGAAAATTATAAACTATACAATATAATTGCATTGGCTTCATTTTGTCATATTTAAAAAAATGTCTTTATTTTCATCGTGTTTTCCTGCCAGTGGGTGAAATTATTTAATTAAACAATATAAATATATTTTAATAAAGCGTATATATTTTTATTAATACTTCTAGAACCAATGACGACGATTCGCAAAAAGTTGGTCATTGTTGGCGATGGTGCCTGTGGCAAAACCTGCTTGTTGATTGTGTTTAGCAAAGACCAATTTCCCGAAGTTTACGTACCCACTGTATTTGAAAATTATGTGGCTGACATTGAAGTAGATAGCAAACAGGTATGTTTACTTAATGTTTTAACAAATTTCATATGTTTTTCTCTAGCAGTAAGTGAAATTTATAAATAATCATTGTTCATTAGCGATAGTAGTAAAAATATTCCTTGCATGATTTTATTTATTTGTTTAGGTATGAGATATTTTGAAAGCTGGGTAGGATAACATGAAAAAGCAATGGCTACTGCGGCCTTCCTCTTATTAAATTTACGAATAGATGAATTTTATATATATATTTTGATATGCTCTGTTTCATATTATATACGAGAAATTGACCAGCGATTGTGCCGACTGTAATTAAATGTTTATATGCATTTGGTAGTATCAATTTCATTATTTAAAAATAATGTCCTGTGTTATGTAACTAATTGGAAACGTCACGTCAAGACAATATTAAAAATGGAGCACTTACCTACTCCTCGTGGACAACAACTAATTACTTCTGGCATTCTGCGACTATTTGCTAAGCGCTGGAATATTGCAAAAGGCTGTTAGAAATAAAGAGTTGCTGAAGAAAAATAATACAGGAGTGTCCCATTTCTTATATTGTCTTGTCGTGACGCTGACAAATAGTTACAAAATAAGGTGGAATATCAAATACTGAAAACTTAAAATGTATCAAATATTAGCAGCCATATCAAAATCCAATACCGTTCCCAAACGGAATTGATTTCGTATTTGGAATCCTTAGGAAACAAGAAAAGAAAAATTTGTTCGAAAAGAAAACCTCTTAATATCACTGGCCGATTAGCGTTGCTTATCGTTCTGGAGGAACCAAAATAGGGAATAAATTGTGTCATCTTTCATATGTATATTGCAAGTTTCCGTTTGATCAAAAAGTTTTTAAATAAAGATAAAATTAGTGCTTTAAGTAAATTATTTAAATTGAGACAATATGTCGAATAGATTTTAAAAATAAAGATAAAAAAATTAGGTGTTTTTTTAAGTATTTCTTATTTATATTGAAACCAACAATAAAATTGGGAAGTTGTGGCATTCTTTGTAATTCAGGCTATATGATAACATCCGCAGACATTTCTTATTCAATGAAACAATTGTACAAAGTAATTCCTTTTATATTTCTTAAATTTATCAATTAATTATTAAATCAGTTTTTATAAAAAATTGTTAAATTATTATTTTACTTTACTTTAAGTTAAATATTGCTGGGTAATATAAAACACTTTTCTTTTAATGGCGATTTCTTTTCTGGAAAATATGTACCATTTTGTCACCTGTTAGTCTAAAAAACCACAATTAGGAGCATTTTTAAAATAAAACACATCTTCATAAAAGATCGTTGATCAATTTATAATAAATTCACTATTTGCAAATGCCATAATGTTGCTGCCATTTGCCATTGAAAAGTGTAAAAAATGTTGCATTATTTTTTAGAAAAGAAAACAACATAAGACTAATTCAATTCCAAATATTATGCATTTTAAATGTTATTTCGGGTAGCTAATCTGCTAGATATTGGCTTGTGTGCTTTCATATAAGTAATAGTTTCAGTCGAATTTTCACTAAAACAGTGGTCATGATGTGTACGTATGTGATGTGAAATAAAGTTGTGTTGTATAACGTTTTATAAGTACTCACATAAATAGTTTAAAGGAAGAAAACGTTTCAGGTTCTTTGACGAAGAACACTTTTTCAATGTTCATACAATAAAGTGTTGGAGTTTCGTTTCCCATGTCGTATCATATACATACATTGTATATATTTTTAGACCCGGTCTCTGGGTCATAAAATGTGTGGATGTCCTCATTAAAGAACGTGAAATGACAACTTCAAAACATTTTGAATGTTATTGCAAGAAAACACTAAAATAGGCAAAAAGAAATATAGAAACCATAGAATACAACAGTTTGGAGGAGGTCTAGGTAGCGTAATAAAAATCCTTTCTGCGGATCACTATAATGTTTGTTAAGAAAAGACAATTACTAAAATCTCCATAGTTGTATGTAAGTGCTGTATTACTTCATATCTGGAATAAGATACTCAATTGCATGCTTACAATAGTATGAAACGTATTCTTTAAAATTAATCATCTGTAAATATTCCTAGAAGATATCAATTGAAAGATGTAAAACATAAATCTATTACATTAAATAAGAAAAACATACGATTGACATAGACACAGACTCTTGTGGAGGGGGATAGAGTCAAACCACTTTCAATATAAATAAACATAAAAAGTACAAAGAAAACTGAAAATACATCACACAAAAACAACAATAACAAAAATTACCATAACACACTAGAAAGAAATGCGCAGACAATTTTATTTAAATTCATTTGTTTAACTAGACATTAAATAAAATTATGAATTAAGTAGAGAGATCACTCACAGAACAACAAAAATAAAATAAAAGACAGTTCAATATGAGAAGACGATGATGACGACGACGACAAGAGCAGAGGAATTTTCGCAATGGATATTTAATGTAGTAAAATTATGCAAAGTATACTTTGCAAGTGTGTATACAACAAGAAATCCACACATACATAAACACACTACACACTCTTAACTAAATAGGTGGTATGATGTCGTCGAGTTCATGTAAATATATACATACGTGTACATGTCAACATTTATTACTATTCATTCATTTATTCAACTGCAAGTTGTTAAAAATCATTTCCATCTTTTGTTAGCCCGCAAAGGTTACAAAAATAGAAATATGCCGTCAAAATAGTATATTTTGCCCTTAATAGCTTTTTCACATGTACATATGTATTTTTACGCAATTGAGTCACAACTCATTTCTACTAACTTTATCATATATTAAACAAACCGATAAATGTTTCTCCCCTGTCACACTATAAATAAACAAAAGCTGGTTGTTACTTTATTCCTCTAATACTTGACTACACAGTGATTTTTACAGAATTGTAAGAGTTTCAAAATTAGTCAAGAAAAGCAGATTTTTTTTTTTTTCGTTAAAATCAAATATGTATAAGACATACTTATGTCTGTGTGTAAATAATTATATCTAAATATAAGTTGATGTCTTATAAAACTGGCCGTGAAGAGGATACCTATTCTTAACATTAACTTTTGGTTAAAAATTGATTTATTTGTATCTCATAGTTAACAAAAAGTCTTTTTGATTATTTTAAAACAAACACACAAATATTACAACAAATGAAATTCATTTATATACATACATGTTATTCATAACTTAACTTTAATCTTTCTCATTTTCTTATCAGTTTTTCAAAAGATGACTGTTTTATTTACCGTTTTCGGAATTTTAATAATATTGTTGCTACGAAAACTCACGAATATTTATGTGAAAATTTTCCCTCTCGAAAGTTAATATTAAAGCGGAATATAAAAAAAAAAAATCCCTAATATATTTGATTGCTCTGTGTTTTGTCAAGTCCGTCATTGTTCGAAAGTATTCGCGTTAAAACTTGGAATATCCATAACTCAAGTTTCAATTTGACGTATTATAAAAATAAATAACAGCTGTTTATGAATACGACAGAAAACCAAAATGCATTTAGTTTCTATGGTTATGACGTTGTGGTATCTCACCTATAACAAAATACATATACAGTGAAACTTCGATATAACGAACGTCGTTATAGCGAAAAAATTAATTCCCCTTATTCTGTAACTTTGTCGACGTCAACGTCAAGATAATATCAAAAATGGGATGCTTAAATACTCGTTGTGGTAAACAATTGGATTCTCCTGATGACCTCAGACTGACTATTCTCTAAGGGCTAGAAATTAGCAAAATGCTGTTAAAAGCAGATAATTGGTGAAGAAACGTTTTACATAATTGTCCTATTTTTAATATTGTCTTGACGTTGACGTCGACAAATAGTTACATAATAAGGGGGAATATAACGTATGCTTTATTGAGTACCTTGAGAAAACCTCTTTATAGCAAAGTTTTTCATACAAAAATACGCTTTACCTATAACGAACAAATTCTGAGCAAAAAGCCTCTTTGTAGCGAAATATTCCTCTAAATGCCTCAAAATATAATGAAATCACGATAATTTCTAAATCGTAAAGTCCAGTTATAAAAGCAGCGAAGTCAAATGTATTTACAAACGCATTTATACCTCTATACAACGAAGTACTCGTACAAAAGCGTACACACAACGAAGTAAGAAAATGGTAAAGTCCCGTTGTCAAAAGAACGAATTCTTAATGTGTGTGCAAAAGCATTCTCATGTTAAATAGAATTTGAATAAAGAAATCTGGTTATAACGATTTTTTTTTCGTATTTCTTCAAACTTCCTTATTGTTGAGGATTTGGTGATTATATTTATAGCAAAACAATCCTATAACGGAAGTATTTTCTGATCCCCCTGGAATTCGTTATATCGAAGTTTCACTATAGTATTTTCGATAAGGTTGCTTCGTTAAATAATCAAATAAATAGATGGTATTACTAAAGCCGAGAACAGGGGACAAAGTAGTGCATTCGATATCGATTGAAATTTGTATTTAAATTGTACTGAAATTTTAATCGATATCGAATTCGGTAATTTGGCTCCAGAGCCTATGAAATTTTGTGACATCGCGGTTGTGCTGTCATTTAGAAATTTACAAATTGAAAGGATACACCGAAATATACGAATATTACAAACTTCGACACTAGCACACACATTCAGAGTTTTAGTCGAGTAAATTAAGAAATGTTAATTTAAAATTTGTACGATCAGGGCTGTATAATATTACAGTACAATAAAATATAATAATGCAAAGATAACTGAAGTTTGATATTAACAAACTCTTGCTACTTTGCTGCCCCTGTGTATAATTGTTAAAAACTTTTGCTACCAACTCAGCGATGATTAATCACTGTGGTATTTCCTCAATACTCCAGAACAAAAACAAAAAAAAAGCAATCAAAATAAATATCTGTACGTACATGTCTACTCAACTGTTTTTGCTCCCTATGCACATACACATATGTACATATATACATACATATGTATGTATATGTATATACATAGGTATATGTAGGTACTCTATACTAAACATTTAAATAGCTGTATGTACATACATATAAATTGTTTTAACATTTATTTACTATCATATTCTGTTTATTGATTTTTATTATTTTCTTATCGTATTTTTAAACGACTTAACAGCGACAGAATCTGTGTAAAAAAAATCAATCAACATTTTAGCATAATATATTAACTATATTGTAGATACAGTTTTGATACACATACATACATATGTGCCACTTAATTACATGTGTAGAGGTGTACAAACTGTATGTATATATAGTCGTATGTTTATGATTAAATCAATATATTTATCCTTAAAAGCAAATAAGTACGAATGTTGGTGTTTATAATTTATTAAATTATCATTCTTACGTTCTTTCTTTCAGGTTGAATTGGCTCTCTGGGATACGGCTGGTCAGGAAGATTATGACAGACTTCGACCACTCAGTTATCCAGATACAGATGTTATTTTAATGTGTTTCTCTGTTGATTCACCAGATTCATTAGAAAATATTCCTGAAAAATGGACACCAGAGGTGGGTGTAAATAAATAAATATATACAAAATAAACGACATTATAAAATTCAAATTTGCTGCAACTTCACGTAGTTTAAGGAGTAAAGAGTATTTGAAAAATATAACAATTAATTTGTGCTGTTTAAATAAGCATTCGAAAATATTTCTATTTAGGCTGCTGTTTTGAAAATCGGGTGATTTATAAAAATGAACTACATATAGTTAACTTATTATTATATTCTGATATTTTTAAGCTTAAGGTCTCTTTATTTTAATTTAATTTAACAAAAACAATTTTCATATCAAATAAAATAATTAATTTCCTGAAGAAGTCACACAAAGGAGTGACGAAATATTCACTCTTATCGTGTTTGGCGTTTTTCGCTTTCAGATACGACATTTTGTAATAGATTAAAGAAAATTTTATCATTTTGTCTTTAAGCTATTACAATAGGGGTGATTGAAATTAAAAATTAAATTAAAATAAAGAGACCTGAAGCTTAAAAATATCAGCATATAATAATAATTAAAAAGAGCTCAAGAAACCAGAAGAATTTATACTTAACTTAATTAAATTTAATATTTCAAGCAGTCGGAATAAGATATTTTAAACGTCGTAAATAGAACCAGAGGAAAAAATTTCAAAATTTTTTTTTATTCATTTTCTGACATAAAAAATTGATATTCTATAAAATACTGACCCCGATATTCTTAAAAAAATAAACTGTATTTGAAATAAATTTTTAAAAAATGTTGTAAGAAATTTTTTTAATAAAACACATTTGAAACTCATTTTAAATTTTATAAATATGGGTTTGATATATTACAATAGTTTTTTTTTTAATTTTTATTTAATACGTTTCTTTTAGGTCAAGCACTTTTGTCCAAATGTCCCCATTATTTTAGTGGGCAACAAAAAAGATTTGAGAAATGATCCTAATACTATTCGGGTAAGCAAGACATAAAAAAACATACGCACTAAAAAAAAGTAATGCCTTAATAAATTGTTCAAATTCTTATAACCAAAAAATAGGATCTTTCGAAAATGAAGCAAGAACCAGTCAAGCCACAGGAGGGTCGTGCTATGGCTGAAAAAATCAATGCCTTTGCTTATTTGGAATGCTCGGCCAAGTCCAAGGAGGGTGTTAGAGATGTCTTCGAAACAGCTACTAAAGCTGCATTGCAAGTTAAAAAGAGGAAGAGGACCAAATGCCATTTGCTCTAAAAGAGTTCATTCAACTATATACCAACAAAAAACAACTACCAACAGCAACAACAACAAAATAAATTTACTTCTAATACCAACAACAAAATCTACACACAACAAATAATTCAACAGCACACGGAAATTTTTCAAAAAAAATCTAAAAAAGCAGAAAAAAAAACAAAAGATAAAGGAGAATTGAGAATGGAGAATTTTTTGATTAATTTAATAAAAGTGTTTCTTTTGTGTTTTATTTTTTTAAACCACAATCGCTATCTACTATATACATTTATGTTCGTATAAAATATTTTTTATGATTCCAAAATTTTGTTAATTTTGTTTTGCTTTTATTTTAACAAGTATTTTATTTTTACAAAACCAACAAGTAAATGGGAAATGTTTTAAAGAAAAATATAATTTTTTTTTTATTTATATACTAGAGAAAGTTTAAATCGGAAATATCGCAACTCATCTATTACACAAACTTGTGAGACAAAACGTAAAATAATTAAGAAATATACATTTATATTTAATATAAATACCACAAAACAAATGCTTCGATATTTTTTTATTTAAAAATTTCGTCATCTAAGCAACAAGTAGATTTTGTATATTTTTTTACAATAAAAATAAAGTTTTAATTTCTATTAACCACCTATTATTATACAAACATAAATTGTTTTACGTTGTCATCGTATATACAATAAAATAAAGAAACAAATATAATTTTTGAAATAAACTCTAACATCATGTGTAAACGTTTCTCAAAAAAAAAAAAAAAAAAAAAACAATTATACAAAATCGATATTTTTTTAAAAAAATAATATGAAGATAAAACATATAAACCGCCAATAAATATAAAACAAACTACAACAATTACCACAAATATTGCATTCATATTTTTTCTTAATAAAATAAAAAAAAACTTGAGTAAAAAATACTAATAAAACATAATTAAATCTCAAAAATACATATTTCTTAAAAAAAAGAAACAAACTGTAAAAAATATTAATTAAACATGTCATTAATGCCTCCAAAAAACTATATTATCAAGAACACTATTTTACATATGAAATTACAGCTTTTTACCATTTTTTATTTAACTCAATCTAAAAGTTATTGTGCTGTTTTACGTTTTAGATTTATTTAATTTATTTGTGTGTCTTGCTTATCAAAGCTATTTTTTTAGTTGTTTTAATTTATTTAATTTTTTTTTTAATATCAAACCATAATTTTGAGTTATTTTCTATATCAGTGTAATAAAGTTGGTGTTCGTTTTTTTAAGTTAAAACAAAAAAAAAACATTTCAAAAGTATAAAAAAAAATCTTAAAAAAAAACTTTTTTATATTATGCTGTACGCGTAATATTCCTTACAATAAAAACAAAAAATATTTTACTAATACATACATATTATATAATAAAAAAAAACAAACTGAAAAAAACAAAAAAAAAATACAATAAAAAATAAAAATGATATATTGTTTTATTCCACCGGAATATTCAAAAAGGGGATAATTCTAGTGACATGTGACCAGGGCACACTAATACCGGTAGGAGTGATAGCCCAGTTGGTTATTTTGTTGTTGGGAGAAATTCAAGTACAAACGTCAAAATTTGTTTACATATTTACATACATACAAAACTAAAGAGCAAATGTAAAAACAAACATGTATATTTGTTTTTGCACTTTTTTGTTTTGTTTTCTTCTACACATTTAATTGTGACATTTGAATTAGATTTTACAAAAGCAAAATGCATGTAGGTTTTTATTGTTGTAGAACCGCTCCTAGCTGTATCAGTGTGCCCTGCATGTGACTTATTCACCCTTATCGTGGTTGGCGTTTTTCGCCTTCAAATTCGACAATTTGCAATAGAATAAAGGAAAATTTAGCTTTTTGTCTTTAAGCTATTACAACTTGTCGAATTTGAAGGCGAAAAACGGCAACCACGATAAGGGTGATTGTTTAAAAAGTGAGAGAAGAAGGCGGGTGAAGTTGTTTACTAAAGAGGGAGTTAAAAGCAAGTGAAGGGGGCCACTGGCCATACCATATTTTTCATAATTGCCCTGCTAATTTTCTACCTTTTGGTTGCGGTACATATGGCGAGTTAACTACTCCCCGTATTCTGCAACGTCAAGACAATCCCCTTATTCTGTAACGATTTGTCGACGTCTATTTCAAGGCAATCCCCTTTATTCTGTAACTATCAACGTCACGTCAAGACAAGACGAAAAGTATGACACCACCAATTAACTACTGCTGACAGCCTGTTACTATCCTCTAAGGCCTTTTTTATATAGCGAGAGGCAATTAGAAATTGTCACTGCTGAAGAAAAGGATTGCTGAAGTGCTCTTTTTTTATTATGTTGACGTAATGACGACATTGACGCACTTGTTTGTGGAGAACAACTAAATACTGCTGACAGCCTCCCATTGCTCTCTAAGGCCCACAATATAGCGGGACGCTGTTAAAAACACCAAATTTCTAAAGAAAATTACTTAATTATAAATGCTCCATTTTTTATATTCCCCGGATTCTGTAAGTATTTGACGACATCACCTTAAGACAATGTCAAAAATAGGACGCCTGTGTACACTTTCGTTACAGCATTTGACAGTTTCTAACATCTTACAATATTCAAGGCCGTAGAGAGCCATAAGATGCCAGAAGAAGTTAATTGTTGTTTACAACGTTTGAATAAGTGTCGCATTTTTGATATTATTGTCTTGATGTTGACAATTTGTTACAGAATAAGAGGCATTATCTGGACCTTGACATATAGTAAACATAATAAGGGCGAATAAAAAATAGGACGCACTCGTTTTCTTTAGCAATTAGCTAATTTTAAAATCCTCTGGATATTTTCTAGACCTTAGCAAATATTTAGAGGCTACCAACTCCAGAATAAAATGTATTGTGCTTTATTACTTACCCATTGCCGATTCGACTCCAATCGAACGGCTTGCACTCTTATAAATTGATTTCAATTTAATCAAACAATTTAAATTAATAACGGAGTCAAGGTTAGATAGACATGTAACTTTAAAACGTTTTCCGTTATAGTTTTGTATAGTATCGATTGCATTCGATAGCAAAGATCTTAAAAAGCAAAACAAAAGAATACCTTCTCTACAATGCACTATTTTATTTTAGTCTTTAGTTCGCAGTCAAACCGAGTGTTTCGTTCAAGTGGCATGTGGTGAAATAAATATTTATATTTTGTTAAATAATATCAATTTCATAGTGAATGTTGCTTAAAATATATGATATTAATTGTGTTTACTTTCTTTTACATTTGCTAATAAGAATAAAAGCAGGTCAGACAAATCACAACTAGAAGTTTGTGTGTTTGTTTTTGCACAAAATGCCGGTTTTGTTGAGACATGCAAGCAGCCGCACAACAAAACTGCATGCATTTCATTAAAAATATTCATTTAGTAGTAAATATTGAATTGAAATGAAGAAAAGAAATAGTAATTTAATAGTAATTTAAGTGCAAGTGATAAATTGTAAAATCTTAGTGCAAAAATATTTGTGTTGTGAAAACATAACCTCCAAAAAGGCTGCCACTTGATTTCGTTTTATGGAGTAGAGCTTTTGTTGTTGCAGCAAAATGTATGTAAGTTAACAGTCATGTTATTGAAACTATGTAAATAAATTATATTGCAAACAAAGTAGTTTTTGAGCAAATCTGTCTAAATAGATCTCCAGCTGTATACGAAGAGCGATTATAGCCTACCGTCTAGGTTTTTCGTTAAGGAATAAATAAATAAAATTAAAATCCTATTCGCTCATTGCATAAATGTTTGTAATAAAGTGTTAAGCTAGGTTCACATCTATCGAATATTTGATGAAAGAAGCGTAACCAGTATTTTTTGAACAACGTTTCTTTAATATTTGAGACAATACTGATTGTGTCTTTAATTTTTTACCAAATAGACACATATTCATGTTAAAAATGTTTTCCTAAAATTATACAAAACTATAACAGTGATTTCTGGTTACATTTATTGCGTCAAATATGTAATAGATGTGAAAGTGACTACTGTTGTATTTATAAAAAATATTTTGTACTTTAAAAGTACTTTGAAATTAAATTTTGTATAAAAATTATATTTTTTATATAATTATATTATTTCGTCAAATATTTAATAGATGTGAACGTGGCTTTACTGTTGTATTTATAAAAAATATTTTGTACTTTAAAAGTACTTTGAAATGAAATTTTGTATGAAAATTATATTTTAAATGAATTTTAAACAAAGTTTTGCATACAAAATTTTCTTGAAATAGATTTCAAATACATTTTATTTTATTTTTTTTATAAATATGGGAGTAAGACTACAATATTTTTTATAACTACAGCCGTTAATGTTTTGTGCTCACTTAAGAAATATTAACATATCATAAATACCAAATTTAATTTCAGGTTTCTAAAATCTTAGGCTTTAGATAATCAGGGTAACAAATTCTATTAACAAAAATATATTCCTAAATTTGTGGCGTAAAAATTGCAAATACGTCGCACTTTCATTACAAGTCGAAACGTAATTTTCAATGCCGTTGCCATCTTTTACGTTTTGAATTAATTGCCAGCTTGGTTGTAGCTAGAAACAAACTTGCTAAAATAGTTTGTGCAAAAAAGAAAAAAGATTTTTGAAATTACATACATGAAAATGACCATAATTTCGGAAATGGGTGGTCAGCCATACGTCGCACCATCGATTCTAAATACGAATACGATGGTGATGACACAACCGCTTCTAAGGCCCAATTTAGATGATGAGTTTTAATTAATGAATTTTATTTATCATTGTTTCAAAGTAACTTCTAAAAACCTCGGTGATTTATAATTCATGTATATTTTTATTTCAGGATTGATTTTTTAACTTGCAATAGTTTAACTTTCTTTGTTTGGTCATTCGCATTCTAAAATTAATCGATTTATATACAAGAAGAACGAAAATTAGGTCGGTCCTGTAGCAAAAATTAGCCGGCGAAGTCAAAGGTTGAAATAGCTACAAAAACAACTGTCTATCTTCTCATCTTTCCGAATCTGTCCCCTCGTTTTCAGTTCCGGAGAAATGCATTGCATATATAGGGGTCATCCCCTGAATGCTGGTCTAAGATAAAAAAAATAATAATGATTCATGAAAAACAGAAATCGTGATGTTTTTTCTGCATGCATAATAATAAAATTTATCATCTAAATTGGGCCTGAGACGAGTCACAAAAATAGTCACTCATGCAGTTCTCTGATACGCACCTTATTAAATAATAGGGCCTATTTCTCATTGTCGAACGAATTCTTTCTTTCGTACAAATATACTTAAAACAAAAACAACATTTTATGAATTGTTTTTGTTTCAAATGTATTTATGCGAAAGAAAGAATTCATTCGACGATGAGAAATAGGCCCATAGATTTTTTTGAATGTTTAGATAAATTTTATTTTTCAATAATTCAAAAAAGGTTGAAATAGCTGCAAAAAATTCTCTATCTTCTCATCTTTCCTAATCTGTCCCCTCAATACTATCCCCTCGTTTTCAGTTCCGGAGCAATGCATTGCATATATAGGGGTCATCCCCTGAGTGCTGGTCCAAGATAAAAAAAATAATAATAATTCATGAAAAACAGAAATCGTGATGTTTTTTCTACTGCTATTACGTCTCTACAACGCTCACCCTCAAAAAAAAAAAACATCATGAATAATATTCATGAATAAAATTCATCATCTAAATTGGGCCTCAGACGAGCCACAGAAATAGCTACTCATGCAGTTCTCTGATACTCACCTTATTAAATAATAGATTTTTTTGAATGTTTAGATAAATTTTATTTTTCAATAATTTTTTTTCTCAACATTGTACATTCAATACATTTGTTTTAATAATTTTAGTATTAATGAAATTTCTAACATAAAAACTTGCATATGAATAAGTTTTCTGCAAGTTTTTTTTTTTTTATTATTTATTTATTAATTATTTATAATAAACAATTTTCACTATTTTATTAATACGAGTAAATTCTGATATTTATTGTTTTTTTTTTGCATAATTAATATTATTTTTTACTGCTGTGAAGTGGTATTTTGTTGAACAAAAATAAATAATAACAAGAGTGAATAACACATTTTTTTTTCTAACAATAGTTCATTATACACAATACATGGTTTTGTTAAAAAAATTATATATAGAAAAGAACTTAACTATTTCTGCATATTCATTTTGCTTAAGTCAATGAGCAAATAATAAAGGAACTTTGTTAATAGACAGATATAATAAAGATGTCTAGTAGTGAAAAGAGGTGTGCTCCAAACAAATTTATTTTTGTTAGTGGACATGTTGAGATTGGGGGCTTGAAAACTATGCATGAATGATCTTCAAACGTTCTTACCAATTTATAAAGTATTTTCGAACCACATGATACAAACTTGTTCCAGAATACATTGAATGTTTACTGCCTTTGGCATAAAAAATATTTCTGCTTTATAAAAGGTTTATAAAAAAAAATTTTGCATGGAAATCTGTTTTATAAAATTTTTATAAGTCAAAAATATTTTTTATGAATAAGGCCATTAATGTTTAATGAATGTGTAAGATTAATGTTAATTGTGGTGTTTCAAATAATATTGTTCTTGCAGTTATTTTTTATCCGCAATAACTTTTAAAAGTGAAAGAATTTATAATGAAATATTTACAGGCCAAAGACATACTATTTAAGAAAAAGCTCTTACCATCCCTGGTCTCTATATACGTTATGGTATATAAATTCGCCACATGCAATTTTGTGGTGCACTTTTAAGTATCTAATCGTTCATCAATATTGAGGAAATGTATATAATTTAAATGGCATTTTTGTGCAGATAAGCACAATATCAATAATATTTCACTTTTTCCCTTTTTTTCCTTAATACATGATTACAAATTATAATTAAAATCTAAGTTGTAACAAAAGTTAAGAACATATGCAAAGTATGATTGATAATATTATTATGTTAACATTGAAAAAGTTTATAATTATATTTGGACTTTGTATCTTAATTACAATTTCCAGTGTTTTCCAGTGTACAATTAATCATTTCTTTTATTTGAAACTTAGACTCTACATATTTTTATAGTTTGATTTATTTACGAAACAGTTTAATGATATTTCTCTTTATCTGAAACAATATTTTACAATACATATATTATCAACTATTATTAAATTCTTTAATTATTTTTTTATCAAGATCTCTTCAAATTTATTCTTGAGATGGAAATAAGAAATACTCAACATTATTTATGATGTTTAATTAATCTCTATATTTGATAAATATTAATGGGTTTATGAGACAAAAATATATATATTTTTTTCTTTACGGAACATATAATTTCATACTTAAAGTTACAGGTATCACAAATGTACCTTTACAACTCTACTCGGCCAACTAAAATGTGTAATTTGCTGCACTATTATTTATAAACAAAAAAAGTAAAAATATAAAACTGAACATCGCCGACTTGCGGTCAAAGTCATCCCGTCGGCATCTGTGCGCTAATTCTCTGTAATGTATTCTACAAGTTATTAAATTATTAACCCCTTTATTCATAAAAATTATGAGAGGCTTATAAGAGTGCAATAGAGCAAATTTCATATGAAATTTTGTTTTATTACGCTGTTATTAGACTCTCATAATTTTTATGAATAAGGTCTTAAATAAATAAATAAAACGAAACAATTGGGCTACGCTTAAGAATTGTGCAGCTGCGTATAATATTTAACCCCACATATTATTTAATAATCCCCCATTGGCATTCGGGGGGCGAGGAACTTTTAAATTAAACTAAAATAAAGAGACCTTAAGCTTAAAAATATCAGAATACAATAACCTTTAAATTTAAAATCTAAAATTTTATTGCACAATATTTATTTAAATTAATTAACACAAGTTTTCACAAGTGCAACAAAACGTTCAACAGAATTTCACATATTAAAAACCGTGAAAAAGAAATACCTGGCGTATGATACTATTTCTTTGAGGGTATTGTCGGGTACAAGAATTTGAAATTCCTCTAGGCACTAAATGCTCAATAACTTTGGTGAATAATGACCGATTTCCAACTCTTTAACAGATTTGGAAATATCAAACTGTAACCTTTCAAAGCAAAATGCATTTGATTAACTTATTTTTAATATTTTAAAAATAAAAGATGATTTTACACCGTTTTTTTCAGTATAGCAATTGTATTAAAAATTAGTTATTCAAAATCAATTGGGTTTTAAAAAATTAAAAAAAAAAATCATGTAAAAATTTGGATAAAAAAAATTTTAGAAATTGCCTTTAACAAAATTTTGATGAAAATCATTGAATTCTAACACATTTTTAAGAAGCAGGGCAGTCGATATCGAAATCCAAAAAAATTGCATGAGAGTTGAAATCGTGTAAAAATTTTATTTTTCTTGTTAAAAAAAAAAATTTTTTATATTTATTTGTTGACAAATAATTTTGTTTCCTAACAAAAAAATTTTTCATATCAAATAAAATAATTAATTTGCTGAAGAAGTCACACAAAGGAGTGATGAAATATTGAAATTAAGAATTAAATTCAAATAAAGAGACCTTAAGCTTAAAAATATCAGAATATAATAATTTACTTTAACAAAATTTTGATTAAAATCTTTGAATTCTAACAGATTTTGAAGAAGCAGGGCATTCGATATGGTTCGAAAATTGGTATTTGAATTGTATGGAAATTTGGATCGATATCGAATGCCATAATTTGGGCCCAGAAATGTTAATTCAACTGCCTGCTTCTGTAAATAAAATAAAAATTTTGTGTTAAAACAAAAAAAAAAAAAAAAAAAAAAAATCTCAAATTTGTTTTTTTTCAATATACAATAAAAAAAACTAATATTTTTTATGTTATTTACAAAAACAGGTCTTAATTAATTTTTGTTTTCCATGTCTGAGTTTAAATATATGAAAAAAAAAATTTAACAAAATGGCGTTTGCTGGAGAAATATTTACATATATGCCATAACTCCTTAAACAAACTCTATGTCTATCGAAAGGTCTTACGTTTTTCTTTCCAAATCTATATAGAAACTATAAATCGGCTAATATTAACGGAAGTTATTGAGCTTTAAATGCTTGAAAGCATGAAAAGTCACAACTTTTCCCGTAACTTAAAAATTTCTAGGCGTTTGGGAAAAAATAGCACATTCCTCTTGCACCTGAGAACATCTACTTGTAAAAAAATGTAAATACTTCCCAGGTATTCCTCTTTCATTCTTGTTCTTCTTCGTCATAGTGTTATTGAAATATGTAATACTAAAAAACAAATTATTATTAAAGCAACAAATCTAACCTGGGGGCAAATTACGGCATTCGATATCGATCGAAATTTCCGTTTAAATTGTATTGAAATTTCGATCGATATCGAATGGTAATTTGGCCTCTGTTGAAAAACAAATTCTGTTCATTTCCCTTCACTTAAATTCTACAACAGATATAAATTCATATTATGTAACGCTTTAACTTAGATCTACTAAACGAGACACTTTTAGTTCTGATGCAAAGATGATCATCAATATTTCGTAATAGTTGAGATAAAAATATTTTTTTTTTTTATGTTTGATATTAAGTCTATAAATAAATAACTTCACTATGTGTTGTAGTTTCTGCAAAAATGTTACAAAAGTCGAGAGTTTGATGAAAGAAAAAAAATAAAAATAAAAAGAAGAAAAACCAATTCAATTTAAATTACGTCTACGTCGAAATACTAGTGCAAATATAGAACGTATACGCCACCAGCGGCTCCGTCGCCTTGAATGCAATTTTTCCGAACTGGTGCCGTTGCCCAGTGCTTTCTGTTTCTCTTTGCGTCGTATTTCACGTACCAAAGCATAAAATGCTTCATCAATGTACAAACGTAAAGCGGCAGATGTTTCAAAAAATGGACAACCAAATTGATTCGCTAGATTGCGGCCTTCCTCGGTCGAAACCTGTTTTAAACACACACACACACATATTTTATATACATGCATATATTGTAAAAGGCTGTTTCAATAATTCACCTTTCTCAGCGACTCCAGGTCACTTTTGTTGGCTATTAATACCACAGGTATATCTTCGGTTAATCGTACTCTTTGTATTAATTTGCGATACTCGGAGGCCTCCTCATAGCTGTGCCGATCAATTACCGAATAGCAAATTATGAAACCTTCACCACAACGCATGTACTGATCACGCATTGCCGTAAATTCGACCTGTCCTGCAGTATCGAGTATGTCCAGTAATGCTGCTTCACCGTCTATAACTGCCTGCTGCTGATATGAATCCTCTGTAAAAATATTTATAAATGCATAAGTAGATGTTGTTGCCATATCAGAATTATTTATATAATTCTACTTTCTCTAAAAAGTTTTATGTAAAATTTTTTTTTAGTTAAATATCTAATAATTATCAGTTTTTTTTAACACGCTTTGTGCTACTTTTTTATAAAAGATATTGAATTTTGTTTGTTATCCAGTATTTCGATATCCTCTGAATATCTTCTTCAGGGAAATAATTATAATTAAATTTAATATAATAAGTAATATTTATAAAAAGTGTTTTAACAGAAATTAAAAATAGTTTTTATGTTAAAAAATAGTTTTTATGTTAAAAATTTTTAAAAATATTGTTATACCAGTTTTTATCCGTGACTTTGCCCGCGATGCATATGTGAAATTTCAGCTAATGTGTGTGTTACGTCAATGATGTGTTGTATTTTTACTGGGTCAAAGTTTAAAACATTCTTAGTTATCAGTTTAATAATTTCATATGTCTATACAAATTTTCAACCACCCTTGACCACTCAATGCGATCATTTCCAAAAACAAAAACCACCCTTTGTTATTCCACAGATCTTAAACTATGTCTATGCCAAATTTCATTTAAATCGGTTCAGTGGTTTGAGCATGAGGGGCTAACAGACAGACAGAGAGAAAGAGTTACTTTTCTATTTATTGTATTAGTAAAGAAAAAAGTGCAAGTCTTTATAAAAAGTGCAAGTCATTATAAAAAGTGCAGGTCATTATAAAAAGTGCAAGTCATTATAAAAAGTGCAAGTCATCCTAAAAACTGCAAGTCATTATAAAAAGTGCGAGTCATTATGAAAAGTGCAAGTCATCAAAAAAAAATGCAAGTCATTATAAAAAGTGCAAGTCATTATAAAAAGTGCAAGTCATTTTGAAAAGTGCAAGTCATCATAAAAAATGCAAGTCATTATAAAAAGTGCAAGTCATTATAAAAAGAGCAAGTCATCGTAAAAAGTGCAAGTCATTATGAAAAGTGTAAGTCATTATAAAAAGTGCAAGTCATCGTAAAAAGTGCAAGTCATTATAAAAAGTGGAATTCATTATAAAAAGTGCAAGTCATCATAAAAAGTGCAAGTCATTATAAAAAGTGCAAGTCATTATAAAAAGTGCAAGTCATGATAAAAAGTGCAAGTCATCATGAAGAGTGCAAGTCATCATAAAAAGTGCAAGTCATCATAAACAATGCAAGTCATTATAAAAATTGCAAGTCATTATAAAAATTGCAAGTCATCATAAAAAGTGCAAGTCAAATACAATATAAAAAGTGCAAGTCATTATAAAAAGTGCAAGTCATTATAAAAACTGCAAGTCATTATAAAAACTGCAAGTCATTATAAAAGGAGTAATTCATTATAAAAAGTGCAAGTCATCATAAAAAGTGCAAGTCATTATAAAAAGTGCAAGTCATTATAAAAAGTGCAAGTCATGATAAAAAGTGCAAGTCATCATAAAAAATGCAAGTCATGATAAAAAGTGCAAGTCATGATAAAAAGTGCAAGTCATCATAAAAAATTAAAGTCATTATAAAAAGTGCAAGTCATTATGAAAAGTGCAGCTCATTAGAAAAAGCGGAAGCTTATTCACGTATACCAGCGTGTATGAAGTATTAAAGTTTGGTTTTAGAAGAAGATATCCCGAAGATATCGAAATATAGGATAATAAAAATTTTCAATTTCTTTCGTAAAAAAGTGACCCAAAGCGTGTAAAAAAAAACCAGATAATTATTATTCGACTAAAAAATTTTTTACATAAAGCTTTTTAGAAAAAGTAGAATTATATAAATAAAAATGATTGGAATATGATTTATTTAAATAATTATATTTAAAATTAAATTATTTGGATTCCATTAACAGTTAATAGAATTCAATTATTTAAATATTCGGCTTTTGCATGTTTTTAACATAATTTTTGTATAATTATTCCTTACGAAAACTTATGAAAACTCCGAGTTTAAAAATTAAAATTTTTTTCATTTCGATCTCTTTTTATATAATTTTCCTCTAATTTACGAAACAGAGAGGTCTGTTTTTTTTACAAAAAATATTTATACTTCAATATGTAACTTATTTAGGGGAAAAACTTAATAGAACTAATTGATAAAAATATTTTGAAATCATTTAAAAAAATAAAATAATTTTATTAGTTAGCCCTCATTTCTTTTGTTGACTAGTGTAATCGAAAAAATGTTGTTTACACCGCCTTTGTTGGTGTTTATTGTGTGCTGATGATGTTACTTACCGATTGTTGGGTCATGGTAGTCCAAAAAGTTGTGACTAACGAACTGTAGCGTAACAGCTGTTGGTGTTTTTTTTTTTTTTTTTGTATTTTGTTACGCACAAAACATGCCACAACATAACGCAGATAGCCAGAATATCAGCAAATGAAAGCGAAATGCCAATAAACGAAGAAAAAGTTTGCAGCGTGCGGCAACAGCACATCAAAAGTTATCAAAACAAAAACAAAGAAATTCGATGACAAAAAGAAATGGAAGGGGGAAAAAAATTGTTAACGAAAATTTATTGATTTTTCACTTCAGTCGCAGGAAAATTCCAAGAAAAATCCATATCATATGGAAGTTTATTTACCCGATTTGCCGACACCGCCATCGCCCAAAATAACAATTTTATAAACACGTAAACCTCCACGCATATTCTGAGGCGGAACATTTGATGGCTTCATGGCCAAATTGCCGTTCTCCTTGCGCCCCACACCAATTCCTCCTCCTCCTCCTCCTCCTGCTGCGTTGTTGATGCCAGCATTGTTTTCCTTATCGTTGGCCAGTTTTTGTTTGGACGATTTCTTAAGAGTTGCACAGCCTAAAGCAGACATATCACCAGCCATGCAGCTGCCTCGGGGTGGGAGACAAGTACCTCTAGCACTAGACGCAACAAAATAATGTTGCTGCTTATATTTTTTTTCTTTTTTATTTTTAACAAACACTGACGACCTTGAACTACACGCTTTGTTTGCTACAACAAAATCTGCTCAATAGGAATTCTGTAACCGTCTTATCAAATATTTATTTGCTATATAATTAAACTAATTTTCTATGGAACAATAGGCTGTACGGGATTCCCCGTTTATCAGCAAAATTCTGCAACGCAACGACCGTTTCAGCATAGACTGAGTGCTTTTTTTTTAATAGTAAAGAAATATTTTTATGGTTTGTGTATATTTTAATTTTCAACGAATGGTGAGGGACGTATGGATGTATATTTTTTTCAGTTCAACTAGATTTGCTTGTTTCTTAAAAAAGCCAAAAATATTAACGTTTAACACTCTTATAAATTAAAATATTTAAACGGCACCTCAGTTTTGCTAAACATTTTTTTATGCGTATAAATTTTCTTAATTTCGATTTGCTTTAAACTTAAATAACTAAGATTTAGTGTGTGTGTGTGTGTATGTATAAATTTTCTATTAAAAACCGAAAACAACTGAAGACTTTTCACATTTTTCACACGATTTTCCTTTTCAACTGGCGCATCAAAGCAACAGCAAACCAGCAACCACCCCTGTTGTGCACTGGTGGCGTTTTCTTTGCTTTTCATTCTTGTTCTGATATTGTTTCTTATTTATTATTTTTTGCCCATTTTCTGTTTATTCATTCTTTTGTGCTTGAGTTTCTTCCTTTTGTTTTTCATTGTATACTTATTTGTTTATTGTTGTTGTTGTTGGCTTGAATTTATTTATATGCGAATATAAATATTTGTTGTTGGGAAAATCTGCGGGAATATAAAATTAATACTAAAGATGAAATGCTTTTATGGTGATACGAATATAAATATTGATGTGTAATTGGTTGGAGTCTTAGCTAAAAGCTTAGCCTTTCAAAGAATTAAGGTTGCCAGTTCGGGTATTTGTGGTGGAAAATGTTTAACTTAAATTAGACGATTTGTTTTATATATTTCAGACACATATAATTCTAAATTTCATATACGGCTCTCATAACAAATATTTTGTGTTTATTAACTGCTTATTTAACTAATTTCTATAAAAAATATATCAATCAAACAAGCAGTTAATAAACATGTATTTCACCTTCTTGTCCAGCGCTGCCAGATGCTTTCTGTGGAAAATTATCAAGTGGTGAAATACAAATGATATCGACGCTTCCATTCTATAACGTTCTAAGTGTACTTCGAACGTTTTTAATGTTCTTGAATTTTTGAATCCTACTGTCAAAATTTGGTTAAGATGGGCCGATCCGTTCCAAAGTTATAGGCATAAATATACTTAGACTACACACAAAACTTTGAGAGCTCGTAACTCAAAACTCACATTTTCGACTTAGAATGTTATAGAATGGAGGCATCGATATATGTATGTTTAAGAAAAAATCGCCATGTTCGTTAAAAAAAATTTTGATTAAGGCGGATTTATCCATTGAATCTGAAGAAATTTGTTTTCTGAAGAATAATATATTTAATGAGAGTTTTTGCGGAACAATTCCCTCATTTAAAATTTTTTTTTTTCAATGAAATCAAAGCTGTTGTATGTAAATAAAATGCATTCGTTTTAAAAAGTGGGCAAAACTGATTTTACTTTTGTTTTTTTTTTGGGCGAATATTCATTGTTCTTCATTTGAAAATATATTTCTTTATATTTATTATTTTATATAGGAAATTGTCACTCACAACCACTTCACAACTTCACGGCTTAAAATGTCTTTGTAAATTTTACAAATGGGGGGCAACTCAATTCAACTTTTATTAAGTTTATTGGCATCTCATTTCAAGTTTGCTCAGAATACATATAAAATTAAACCAATTCAATCTGACAGCTCTCCGGGAAAAATTATTTATCTCCCTCTCTGAGAGAGACGTCAAAATTCGTATAAAAATTCATTTCAAGTTTGTTCGGAATAAATAATAAATAAGATTTACCAGGTACTCTCACTAGTACAATAATTAACAACACAAAAAGCCACACGCATATTTTTGATAGAATTGGTAGAGCTAATGTCAAAATTACGATAGAAGAAGCATCTTTAACAAGGCAGGTTTAAGGTTGTAAATAAACTTTTGACAGTAATTCGACACGTACCAAGGAAAATTGAGTAGACAGCTCGCTGCTGAGAGTACCTGGTAAATCTGCCTTGGTACGTGCCGAACTACTGCTTTGATATAAAATTAAACAAATTCAATCTGTGAGTTCTCCGGAAAAAAACAATTTGTCTCCCTCTCTGAGAGAGACGTCAAAATTCATATAAAAAAATGTTGTCAGAATCGAAATATTCTTAAGAAAATTTCCGCCTTTATTCGATATAAAAGCATAAAAAGTGCAATTTTTATTTATAAAAAAAAACGAAAAAAAGAAAAATAATTTTTCTGTTATAAAATTAAAAAAAAAAATGATGACGAAATATCTGATAATAATAATAAATTTGAAATTCTTTTATAAAAAGCGACCTAAAGCTTGATAAAAAAATTTATATAATTAAAAATCTAAAAAGGACACGGAGTTTTGCACGCCAGCATACAACTTGAAAATTTTTCAGCGATTTCAAAAAAATTAGTTTTCTTCCACTTTTTTTTTTTTTTTTTTTTACGGGCTGCCAGTTTTGATTAACAAATCCAGCACACTTGGGTCCTAACTAATAGATCCCTTTGTGTTACCTGAAAACATCACAAACACCCAAGGTCCTTGGTGGGAATCGAACCCCCAACCTCTGTACTAATAGGCTAGCATCGCTACCAATCAGCCACAGCGGCACCCTTTCTTTCACATTAGAAATATTGAATTTTAAATTATTGTGATTTTCCTGAAATAAAGCCAGCGCTGCCATTTTACCTTCTTTGGGGTATTTTCTACAGCTTTTCCCCTTTTCAAATACCCGAAATACTTTGAAATATACTTTTTTTCGCAAACGGCTATTTTTAGCACTTATTTACAAGTTCCTACAGCTCTGGACTAACCTTTTTTATAATTTCTTACAAGAAGAATGATAATTTATTTAAATTTAAATTCTAAAGGGAACGGTGTTTAGTACGCCCTTACCGACTTGTAGTCACAGTATTACCAAAAGTTACCGTTGAACTGGAAAAAGAGCAACTGACGATGTTATAAACAGGTGGCTTTACTACGACAGATGTTTGTGTTTATTTATAAGTGAACAAAACTTATCAGAAGTTTTAATTTAAATCAATTAAACAAAAATTGTTTAAAGTTTTCTGTTTTTAAATTATTGAAATTCTTTGAAGCTAAGGAAAACGGCTCAAGGGTGTTTTACAATTTTAAGTGTAATAAAAAGAAAACAAAATTTTCTTTAAAAACGCGTGTTTAAGTGCTTGTTAAAACTAAAACAAATTTTTTTAAAAGTTTTAAAATTACCTATAAAACAGAATCAAATATGTGTGTGCCTCAGCGAAATTTGAAAATTATTTTATTTAAGTAAATTGTTAATTTTTTTTGGGCTTAAGTTCGAATTTAAGTTATTACCTTTTTGGTTAGTACAAAATTCCCCAACCCTGACGATTAATATTCCCAATATTCCATGTATCTCTTTCGCTTTTTCCAGACTGATCCGTTCTGCTGGTTTGATGATTATTGAAAATATTCTTAATATTCCAATCTTAATATAAAAAATAATAAATAGAATTTGAACAAAATTCATTTATTAATAAAAATAATAAAAAATCATTTGCAGTCATGCAGATTCGAACTTAAGCCCAAAAAAATTAACAATTATTTTATTTATTTATTTATTTATATATTTTAGCTTATAATTAAAAATTATAAGATAAATTAAAAAATAAGTAAGTTAACAATTGTAATGCTTGCAGCACTTCAATTTCAAGTTGGCTTGAAATAATTTTTGACTTATTTGATGTCTTTGTTGCCCTAGTCACGCCACTAGTATTATTGCATCAAGTTTTAAATAGTTTTTATACAAAAATCTGTTGCACTCATTGATCGCTATTCCAATAACTGGATTAACCACTCAGTTAATCCGGTTTAAACCAGACATAGGCACAAACACATCAACATTTAGAGTTTGTGTGTGTGAGAGAAATTTTGCAACCAAACGAGCATTCATTCTCCCCACCCTTAAATAACTTTCTTTAACAAGAGCCCAAACAACCGCCTTGGTTGGAAGCTTGTGATAGACTGAATTGTGAATCACAATTGTTGTGAATTGTGAGTAACTACAAATACGTGTGACTCTCAAGAGCGAATTTATATACATACATGTGAAGCTCGCTCATCCACAATGCCTATGTCTGGTTTAAACCAGTGGTGGGCACCGTCAATATATTGGTAAATTGTGTATGTGTTGAGCTTGCAAGCTACCCACCAAACAAAAAGCCAAGTGTTTGAAGCAATATTTTCTAAGTTGAAAAAAAAACGTTGATTACGTACAATTATTAATTAAAAATAAAACTTTTTCTAAGTAAACAGTCAAATGAAAAACATTAAAAAAGATAGCACAATCATTTGTTATGTTTTCTATTCACGAAAATATTAATAAATAAAAGAATGGTTGCTTGCTGGAGCATAACACTGAATATTCTTACTAAAACTCATAAAGGGTGTTTTTTTATAGACTGGCACAAGTTTAAATGATAATAAAATAAGGAGATATTTATGAAATTACTGTTTATATATGATTTCTGCCTTGTGGTTGCCACGGCAGGCAAGTAGAAGGCGCAATCGGGAACATCTATTTTCAAGAACTAAAAAAATCTGCCATAAAGTGCAAGGCCACAACCCCAGTTTGCTGAGAACGGCGACGAATGGATTGCTTAAGATCATCTTCAATGCTTAACTGTACAGCAGCTACAACTTCTTCAGTGCACACTGTGTGGCGTTTCACGGAGTGCACATGATCAGTAACTGTAAATGAGGTTCGCAAATGTTCTATTGTTGGAAAAAGTGCACGACGAGTTTGACGAACAGAACAATTATTTTGATTAAAAATTTCAAAAATTCGCACGCATTGTTCTCGGGGGCTTATTCTGTAATGCGATGCGAATGAAAAACTGAACGTATTTGTATGCCATTTACATTAAAATGCGAAAGCAATTCCTTTCGCATCGCATTACGGAATAACCCCCCAGAGCAACGCGTGCGAATTGTTGACATTTTTAATCAAAATAATTGTTCTATTCGTCTAAAACACACGCTATAAATAAAACTTCATATAAAATTAGTTTAAGCGGACAAAATTATTTTGCCAAAATGAAATGGTTAAATCCAGCTTACTGTTCGTTTAAAACCAGTTTATGACGCAGGTAATAAAAATACAGCTTCAAATATACAAACATCTGCGTATCATTATCAAAGTAAAAGTTTTATTGTAATTTATGGTATAATTTTATGATCAAACTACTAAAAGAGATGAGATCTATTCATTAAATGGAAAATATTTGTGATGACGCATGCCGCTAAATGGTATTAATCTTCGGCCAGTTTCATATCGATCCATTAACTTCATATCGTCGGGTGTCAGCTCAAAATCAAAGCAATCGAAATTCTCGGCAATTCGTGATTTTTTCACCGATTTCGGTATAACAATACAACCCAGTTGTATCAAATAACGCAAACATATCTGAGCTGCTGTACGATTGTAGCGTTTACTTAGTTCCTGTGAAGTTTGGTCATACAAAAATGCCGGCCATTTATGCTCAGGTTGTGGTCTAGCCAAGGGTGCATAGGCTGTAACGACAATTTGTCTATTACCACAAAATTCAATCAATTTTTTCTGATTAAAGGCAGGATGACATTCAACTTGATTTACAACGGGACGTATCCGGCAATTCTGTAAGATCCGTTCGATTTGTGTAGCATTAAAATTCGATACACCAATGCCTCTAACTAAACCTAAATCCAGCAATTTTTCCATTGCTTTCCAAGTATCCAAGTAGTCGATGTCACTTAATTGACTGCTGCCGTGGACATTTTCATCGCCACAATAGACTTGAGCCACCGGAAAATGCATGAGATAGAGATCAATATAGTCCAAAGTTAAGTTATTTAAACTTTTGCGACAGGCGTGCTCTACCAATTGCGGATCATGATGTATGCCACCCAGTTTGGTAACCACAAAAATGTGTTCTCTTTTGATTTTACCCTCGGCTATTTTGCTCTTAATCGCTCTCCCCACTTCATGTTCATTTTCGTATACGAAGGCTGTATCAATGTGGCGATAACCCACATCTATGGCATCTTTTACAGCCTGTTCTGCTTCATTTTCATAACTACGCCAGGTGCCCAAGCCCACCACCGGCATTTCTTGGCCATTGCTGAGTTTAACACAAGGCGCTAACTTTGCCATAGTTACGTTTTTTTTTTTTATTATCAAGAGTTTATTATTGTCACAGCACTTAAATTATTCAAGTTGTTTGATACTTTTATTATTTATTTACTTAATTTTGTATATTATTAAGTGGATGTTTCAATAGCGACCTAATGGAATACGTATCTATCAATAACTGCAATTATATTTAGTAAAGCTGTCCGTAATTATACAAAAATTTAGATTTCTCTTGTTTACAAAAAAGCTTTGAGTGAAAACAAGTTTCTACCGCAATAGAGTTGCCACTACACAATTTTATAATTGGGAGTAATTTGCCCTCGAAAAAGAAAATGTTCTTGCACGACATCACAAAGTTTACGTTTTTACATGTTACCAGAATATTTCCCCTTATTCTATAACTATTTGTCAATGTCACGTCAATATTAACTAAAAGGTACGCCATCTAACGTTTTTTTTCAACTAGTGCTTATTTCGTGAATGGTAACACTTAGCTCATGTCTTATTTGACAGATAATTAGTTTTATCCTTCCGCTGAACGAATATGGTTGTGTATATGTTACGTTTTCGCTTCGCTAAGTGGGCCTGCGATCGACTAACAGAAGATGCCGATTTTGCAAAAAAAAAAATCATTTTTTCAGATGAAGCTCATGTTGATTTTGGCGTGTATGTAGAAGACAAGCAAAATTGTCGCATTTGGGGCACAGAAAACCCGCACGCATACATTCAAAAGCCGACACACCCAAAACGAGTCACTGTTTGGTGCGGATTTTGGTCCAGAGGCATAATTGGGCCATTATTCTTCGAAAATAAGCAAAAAGTGGCCGTTACAGTCAATGGCGATCGTTATTGGGCCATGTTAAACAAATTTTTGTTCATAAAAATTGAAGAGGAGGATATTGGCAACATTTGCTTTCAACAGGACGGCGCTACGTGCCACACAGCCGAAGCTACACTCGATGTTTTGCGCCCTGTTTTTCAAGATCGCATTATCAGCCGCAGAGCTGATGTCATTTGGCCACCTCGGAGCTGAGATTTGACACCATTGGACTATTATTTGTGGGGTGCCGTCAAAGATAAGTGTTACACCGACAAGCCAGAGACAATTTACGCTTTAAAGGATAATATTCGTGAAGCCATTGGTGAAATACAGTTGCACACAATCGACTGCATGGCCAGCCGAGGCAGCCATTTGAATGAATTTAGTTTACATTATTAACCGGAAGGATTGTACTTTCAAATAAAAAAAGAAATTTGAGAAAATATTCAGTAGTTTTTTTTATAGCATTTTCAAAAAAAAAGTTATTTGGCGGATCCTGTACTTCTGGCAGTCTCTGTCTACTCCCTATGGCGTTTAATATAGCCAGAGCTTTTTTGATGAAATTGGTAATTGTTGAAGAGAATCATTACAAAAGTGTTCTAATTTTGATGTTTTCTTGACGTGACGTTGACAAACAGAATGACTATCCTACACACTCGGATGAGTTATTCACAGGGAATTCTTGTAAAAGTCTGAAAGATTTAAAAAAACCGGCTTAAAATTGTGTTTTAGGAGACACACTCTTATACAACAATGATGAAAAAGCAATAAATGCAACCCTGATCGCGTTAGAAACTATAATATTATGAACATTTTCATAAACATTTTCAAATAGAGCAGCCTTTTAAAAAAATCTGTTACAGCAGTTACGTTTTTAGACCACACAATCATACTACTTTAGCACACATGTCATAATTGACAGATTGCGCCATTATGTAGGATAGTCAATCACGCACGGCCTTTACTGTAAACTTTATTAATTAACGTCAAGATGTATTCACTACATTGAATAATTACTTAATTTTGGCATTATTTTTAAAATACTAATAAATTGTTAAATAATTAAATTGCGCTGGCACTAATGAATCACATACATATATGCTTATCCCTTATTCATAAAAATTATGAGAGGCTTATAAGAGTGTAATAGAGCAAATTTCATATGAAATTTTGTTTTATTACGCTGTTATTAGACTCTCATAATTTTTATGAATAAGGCAGTTAATGTATACACAGGTCTCTAAGGTCCACGTAATGCTTTGTCCTTTTTCTACTTTACTTACGAAAAAGAGACTAGTACTTAAATTACTTTTAATTTATTTTATTATTTATTAAGCCCAAGGTCGTATTTTATATAAAATTATTACAATTTTATTGTATTATTCAATATTATGTCAACAATTTGTCACATCGTCAGGAATAAGTAAGAGGAAATTGAATTTTAATATAAAAAATTGTTGACAAAATAGTGAATATAATTTATTATTTGTACAAGGAAAAATATATGGCAGAGTACGACGTAACGAGCGCTGCATTAGCACTCGTTTTAAAATTAAAATAATTTTGAGGTCTTTCAGAAACAGAAACCTTTAACTTACAATAGGATTTAAGTGTACTTTATCACACATAATTTTTTTGATTGTGAAATATTAGATCACTTGTTACGCCCGCTTGCAAAATCGCTAAAAATTCTGAATTTTAGTGGCTACGTTAATTTCTTTGATTATAGCTGGAAAACTTTTGTTAAAGCTGTTATTGGTATAAAGCTTTGGTGATGTCATCATTAAATAGCAGGGGTGGGAAATGTACGTTTATAATTGTATTTGAGCAAAGTCGCACATGCACCCACTAAAAGCCAACATATAGTGAAATAGGTATAATACAAATCTTCAATAAAAAGGGTGATTTTTTCGTTTGCGGTATCAAATGAATTTTTTTTATCAATTTCAACAGATTTAAAAGCGTTTAAATATTAAGAAACAAGCGATCACAAAATTCCTTTGTGATAAAAATGTTTACATACAACCTAAAATCTTATATACTATTTTCATGGTGAGCATTTCATAGTCGTGGTAACTTGGCCACTAAATATGATACTATAAATTTTTTAACTATTGCAAGCATTTTATAATAATATAGAGATGGTAATCATATTATTATCATCGAAATCATATTATGGTCATATCAATCATATTATGGTCATTGCAAACATATTATTGTCATGTCAATCATATTATGGTGGTGACAACAATTAAATTTGTTCCTTATCACGTATGAAGTGGTTATCATTTTATATTTGTGGAAGTTACTTTTCTTACATAAAATCAAATTCTGACATTGCAAGCATTTTATGATCGAACAGCAAATGTATTTTTGTTGATCATAACATCATAATATTTTATATATTGTAGACATCAAAATTATATTATATATTAACATCAAAATCATATTATGATCATGGCAATCATATTATGATCATGGCAATCATCTTATGATCAAGGCAATCATATTATGGTCATGGCAATTATATTATGGTAACAACAATAATTAAATTTCTTCTTGTCACATATTTCTCACTTTATATTTGTGGGAATTATTATACTTATTTATCTTGTCTTTACTAAATTTGTTTCTTAATAGGAAATGTCACTAATTCGTTAGAACGTGTGACTGCAAATAAATGAAAAGCGATATTTATGATGGATCGATGTAGCACCGCATTCTTTTTTCATTTACGTGTACTAGCAATTAAAATAAAAAGCGTAAATATATATAATTTTTACAATAAATTTTATTAGTTTATTAATATGAATGAAGAATAATTAAAGTTTATTTAAAAAGTAGCTAGGATATCATATTATTTCTTTAAAAGATACTATTGCTATTAATATGTCTTACGTTTTGTTTAATGTTTTTCAATTTTAATTTTATTTCAAAATGAATTTGAATAAGTTTTCTCTTTGCCATTATAGAAAATATTATTTGCACAAAACACTTTAATATATATTTTTCTTGCGTATTCCGTAAATTTCGTTTATTGCAGTTGTGTAATTTAAAAGAAACTGTAACCACAGATTTAGTTTTGCTTCATTTCACTTGTTTGCACATTTAATTTAATTTATTTATTTGTTTGTTTGGTTTTTTTTCTTCTTCTAAACAAGTTTGTGTGTATTTTGTGTAATTGTAAATTCTTAAGTGTTAATTGGAGTTTAACTTCTTACAGTGAGTATTTTTTATTTTCCTTCCTTGTTTTTTCTTCAACGATTTTTAAAAATTTGTTTTAAATAATTTGTGTGATTGAGTTTATTTGGTTTTATTTTTTCAGTGTGGCTTTTAAGGGAAATAAATATGTATAGTTTAGAAAAAGTTGTTTGTTTGGCTTTTAATTACAAAATTATTTGCTTATTTTTGTAAGAGATTTTTTCCTATTTGAGATTGTCCAATCTAATCACATATAAATTTTAAGTTTTATTACATTTGATTTCTACATATTTTATTTTTCTCAACTATTCCTTAATGAAAAAGAACACCCAGGCAAATATTAATTGTCTCGTTCAGTATATCATTCATAAAATTGTTAATTTTAAATAAAAACAAAATTGTAAACGCAGGCCATTGCAATAATTATTTGTAAAACCTTTGGAAGATCATGTATTACGTTGCGGTGTAGAACACATTCTGTTTAATAACACCAGGATAATAAATATATTCTTGATGTTAAATAAAGAAAGCCGAGTCACAAAATCAAAGTTATTGGCGGCTTTCGTGAGAATAGGTTTCATAAGAAAATCCTAAAAGCAAACTAAATTTGTTTTAAGATTTTTCTAAAACAAAACTGGATGTGGAGTCACCAATAAATTTCTCATGGCACTAAAGCCGAAAATGATTATTTCCAACTATTTCTGTTACATTTCCTGGGTATTCAGCGTTCATTGTCAATTGAGTAATTTTTCCGGTTTATACTCGTAATAAAGAAAAGCTATTAAGGTTATTGGACGTTTGAATACGGTTTTTACAATTTAAAGTAATTATTTTAAAGGCTGATTGTTATATATGATTGAGTTATTAACTTCGTTGGTCTTGCCTCCGAGTTTTTGTCGGCATGTGAATAAAAGTAATTTTTTTCTTCTTCGAAATTGTTTTAAAAGACTTTTTCTTGCTTCTTCGACTATTCTTAATTATAACATATAAAAAGAGTTTGGTAAAATATACCAGGTGGATGTAGTAAATCTGCAGCCTCCGTCGGGCTTTTTTTAATGGGTCTAGTTGCAAGTACTGCTTGAAATAATTATACATAAAAGGTAGGGTACCAACTTAAAGTAAGTTTTAAAAAAAGTGTCTTTTGAAAAGTACATTTTAAGAAATTATTTGTTGAAAAATACTTTTTAAAAAAGTACCTTTTGAAAAGTACTTTTTCAACAAAGTACTCTTTGAAAAGTACTTTTTCAAAAAGTACCTTTTGAAAAGTACTTTTTCAAAAAGTACTTTTCCAAGATATTTGGCTTAAAAATTTCCTTTTGAAATAGTACTTGTTAAAAAAATTACCCTTTGATAAAGTACCTTCTGAAAAAGTACTTTTTCAAAAGTAGGTTTTAAAAAAAGATCTTTTGAAAATTACTTTTTAAAAAATTATCTGTTGAAAAATACTTTTTAAAAAAGTACCTTTTGAAAAAGTACCTTTTGAAAAAGTACCTTTTGAAAAATACTTTTTAATAAAGTACCTTTTGAAAAGTACTTTTTCAAAAAGTACTTTTCCAAGAAATTTGGCATAAAAATTTCCTTTTGAAAAAGTACTTGTTAAAAAAAGTAGCCTTTGAAAAAGTACCTTTTGAAAAAGTATTTGTTAAAAAGTAGGTTTTAAAAAAGTACCTTTTAAAAAAGTAGCTTTTAAAAACGTACCTTTTAAAGAAGTGCCTTTTAAAAAAGTATCTTTTGAAAAAGTACTTTTTAAAAAGTATCTTTTAAAAAAGTACATTTCAAAAAAGTACCTTTTAAAAAAGTACCTTTTAAAAAAATACCTTTTAAAAAAATACCTTTTAAAAAAGTACCTTTTAAAAAAGTGCCTTTTGAAAAAGTACCTTTTAAAAAAGTATCTTTTACAAAAGTACCTTTTAAAAAAGTACCTTTTAAAGAAGTACCTTTTAAGAAAGTACCTTTTAAAAAAGTACCTTTCAAAAAGTACCTTTTAAAGAAGTTACTTTTTAAAAAAGTACATTTTAAAAAAATACATTTTAAAAAAATATCTATTAAAAAGTACCTTTAAAAAAGGTACCTTTTGAAAAAGCATCTTTTAAAAAAGTACATTTTAAAAAAGTGCCTTTTAAAAAAATACCTTTTAAAAAACTACCTTTTAAAAAGGTACTTTTTAAAAAAGTACCTTTTAAAAAAGTACCTTTTAATAAAATAACGTTTTAAATAGTACCTCTTTTCAATGTACACGCAAATCATTTCCTTCCTTTTAGGGCTGCAATTAATTTGAATATTATTGTTATGAATATTATTTGTGCTGTATTGAATAGTAAAAAAGTGATGGAAGTCGAAATTCGATAATTAATTCGAAGAAAAAACTATTGAGTCGGTGTACATTTTTGAAATATTAAAATTATTGATTCCAAAAGTATTATAATAGTATTAATTTAAGATATTTGGTACAAAAAAATTCGTTAATTATTGGGAAACCTTTTAGTGTTCAAAATGTTTTGCAAAATGTGTTAAAAAATTAGGTCGTGGGTCTGTAAATGTTATTTTTTGTGTTCCCCTTGAGCTCTCTTTTTTAACTGCTTAAAATCACATATGGGCAGGCTAGGAAATAGCGCTTCTCCTGGATCTCGCTTTGATGACGAGCATAAAAAAAATAAAAATACTTGAAGATTTCGTTTTACGCAATACTGAAGCCATTTGCTCAGGGGAACACATTTAAAGTATTTCATGTGATATAAAGCTCAAGTTTAAATATAGTTTTTCGTGTGAACGAGCATTTGTTAAGGCTTAAGTTTATAAAATTGAAAAGTTGTAGAGACCTATTATATATTTTTTAAATAAGTTTTGCTGATTGAAGTTTAAAAACTGTGCTGCTCTGTTGCGTCTATGTTAATATGTATATTTGTTTTTACTCGTATTGTATATTATTTATTACTAAACACATTTATTACTTATTTAATTAATAAAAATAAAATACATATTATTTCACTGTTACATATAATATTTTTAATATTTATTGTTTGTTAACAGTTAACAAGGTCCCTCTCCAGTTTATTATTATTATTTTTTGTTTGTTTGTTTATTTCAATATATTTTTTGTCAATGTCTTTATAAAAAATATTTAAATTATTATTATGTTTTCGAATTAAATGGAAAACCTTTTGGCGCAAAAACCTTTAAAGCTCGTGAAAAGCTCATACATTATTTTTGTAGGTTCTTCTTATAACAGGCAATAAAATTTATAGATCGGTCAACTGACCTTCCTTCTTCTTTCATTTTTCATTATATCCAATTTTGTAATAAAATTTGTGAAATATTTAATCTATTTTCAATAAATAAGAATTTTACACCAATTACAAATACAATATTCTCTACATATTTTTTTATCAATAGCGCTTATCACAGGATGTTTTAGGCTAAGAAAAACAGATAGACAACAGAGACTGGAAAGAGGGAGAGAGATAGATATATATATATGTATATATATATAGAGAGAGGGATAGATTGTTGTTTCGAAATTTTCTGAAATAATTTAAAATATGCACTGAGTAGATATACAAAAAAAAAAAAATAATAATAATATATGATTAAATAAAAAGACACCAGGATAATCCATCTACAGAGATAAATAAAACAAAAATCATTTTCAGTAAAACTAAAAATTTATTTAATAATATTTTAGTTAAATATATTTTTCAGCTAAAAACTAATTAAAACATAAAATTTGTTTAGAAAATTGCAAAAAAAGTTTAACATTTAAAAATTAACTAAGAAGTCATATAACTAAAAATAACTGACAAAATTTATACAAATATTATTGAAAAAAAATTTATAAAAAAAATTCATATAAAGGAATTGAAGTTTATTAAATTTAAAAAGTTAAATGTGATTTTTAAAGTTATAAGGAAAATAAAATAGGACTGAGTTAAGTTATTTATTTTACGCACTACCTATTTACAAGATTTTCATTTAGAAGTGAACGAAAGGATGGGTGGAAGGTATTGATTTCTTTGAAAATCTGTTTAATAAAAAAAAGTGTGTCTCTTTAAATGCTATAAAAAGCCTTTGCAAGACAATTCTAAAAAGGAGTTTTTTTTTAAAAAAAGGACTTTTAATATAAGAGCTTATATGCTTATATTTCAATAACATAACTAAAATGCAAGTATCTATTCCAAAATTACTTTTCAAAAACTGTGCAAAAAAAATAATAATAATTATTATTAAGGAAAACTAAACCAACCAAAAAAATTAAATAAAAAATTTTTTTTTAAATATTAAAAAGTTTAAAAAAATAAAAAAAAAAATTTAAAAAATTTTTTAAATACTTTAAAAAATGTTTAAAAAAGTTTTAAAAAAATTCCAAAAAAATTTTCAAAAATTTTTAAAAAAATTTCAAAAAATTTTAAAAAATTTTTAAAAAAATTTAAAAAAAATTTTCAAAAAATTTTAAAACAAATTAAAAAAAAAAAAATTAAAAACTTAAAAAAAGTTTTTTTAAAAATTTTCTGAAATTGCTTAAAATGATTATTTTGGAAATTTTATTTTTACTCAGCTATTTTTTTATTTTTACATATTTTATTATTTCATGTTTTTTTATTTGATTTTTATTCTATTTTTTAATGTTGTTTTAAATTTCTGTTTAAACTTTCTTTTAAAAATTTTTAAAAATGTTAAATGATTTAAAAAAAAAGTTTAAACAGATATTTAAAACAACATTAAAAAATAGAATAAAAATTAAATAAAAAAACATGAAATAATAAAATATGTAAAAATAAAAAAATAGCTGAGTAAAAATAAAATTTCTAAAATAATCATTTTAAGAAATTTCAGGGCTTTTCAAATTACTTCCGTAAGAAAGTTTTTTTTTCAAAACTCTGGTTTTCAAAAAATTAGCGCATCGATATCAAAGTAAATTTTAATACAATTTAAATAAAAATTTTGACCGCCCCTAGCTGCTTTAGTGTTTTTGAAAAAGATATCGTTATAAAAAATATAAATTGAAAAAAATCCCATCCTTTCTTTGAAAGAAGTTTATGAATTAGAAGTCTTTAAAAGGTTGTTAAAAATGTTTACTTGGTTTTATCACATATAAATAATTAAAAATACATACATACACATAATAATTTCTAAATTTATAATATTTACTAAATGACTAATGAACAAATACAATATATATATATATTATTTATTCGAAAAACATACTCGCACTTGCGTACTATGTTTTCTCTTTTCGGTAAAATATATTTAAAACTGTTTTCATCCAATAATAAAAAAAGATTTTATTTGTCGATCCTTTAATAAAGTACTTGGCATACTTAACGTATTTAAAGTTTTCCTTAAAATTTTGTTTACTAATTTAGATCTCTTTTTTATAAATTTAAATTTTGCGATTTGGTTCGATTTTTTGAGACATGGCTGTCAGGACTCGCTGATTGTCTATAACACGTAGACAACTAATAAACGAACGTACTTCGCCCTCACTTTTCGGTGATGGAGGTTCAAGTCCTGAAAATTTCCCAATGAAAAAAAAAAAAATATATATAATCGAAATAATTTGTATTTCTTATCTTGCGACCACTTACCCAAACTTCTAGAACGACAGAATCTCAAAGTACGCATGGTTTGTGCCATCATGTGCATTTTTTCGAAATTTACCAAACCATCCAAACTTGTCTTATTGCCCTCGTGAGCGAACGTCATGTCCTTAAGCAATAGCGGCATAAATGGTATTAACGGAGGCTGTAATTTGCCCACAAATACCCGGTAGGCTCTGTGATTACGACTAGGATCAATGAGAGCTTCAAATTCTTGATACAGTTTTCGAAATTTCGAGGGAATTTTCTCCCAGGTCTGCTGCAGGCGAGACACAGCCATATTCGACAGACCCATGACAATGGCAAAGAAAGCATTCAGATTTTGGTATTCTTTGCAGCTGTAAAAAAAGAAAGTAAATAAATTATTAAGGCTCATCTGCCATTTTAAAATTTTCTTTCCAATTAAAACTACTTGTTACACTTACTAAGCTGCCAGTTTAATAAACTTTCTTAGCAAACCCACGCGTTTGCTCATACTGGATGCGGACACAATTTCCGTTACAATCCAATATTGCAATTCATTGAATCGCCTTAAAAACACATCCAAATTGGCCGTTATCTGCGTATGATAAAGAAAAAAGGCATAAAATAAGTAAATGATGCTGTTAGTGCATTTTCAATTTAATAAACTCAAGCTTTTTTTTTAATAAACTCAAGCTTTTCAAGTAACTAGAACTGGGCAACATCAAACAAAAAAGTTATACATAAAACTAAAGAAAAACAAATTACTTAATAGCAAGTTTCAAAAACCATTACAAACGCAACAACTTAAAATTTTTGTATCATGTTATAGTGAACGGTGGGTCCAACCTCACAATGCAGCAACCATAAACGGGCAAGTTTCCAATGGCCAACATACTTTTCAAGAATAATTAATTTCAAATTAACAACTTATTAAAAAATATACATTTTTGTTAAACGAGTACATTTTGAAAGAAATGACTTGCATAAAAGCATCATTAGTGTAAAGTATATTGGGAATAGAGTATGTTTTTAAAAAAGTACTGTTTGGAAAATATCTCTTGAAAAAAGTTCCTCTTAAAAACGTTTTTTGTGAAGAAAGTATTTTTAAAAATACCTATCGCAAAAGTCCTTTAGGAAAATCTATCTTTAAGCAAATATAATTTGGAAAAAGTACTTTTAAAAAAAGTACTTTTAAAAAAAAAGTACATTTAAAAAAAAGTACCTTTCCAAAAAGTACCTTGTTCAAAAAGTACTTCGTTCAAAAAAAACCCCTTTTATAAAAAAACATATTTTTCAAAAAAGGTACCTTTGCCAAAAAAATTCCTCTTTGAAAAAATTTCCTTTTTCAAAAAACAGTCTTTAAAGTGAGTTAATTTTAAAAAATCCTTTCAAAAGTACCTTTAAACAACTACCTTTTAAAAGTAGTTCGTCTTTCAAAAAGTACCTTTTTAAAGAAGTCTATTTTCAATAGAGTACCTCTTAAAAATTAATTTAAAAAAAAGGAATTTTTAAAAAAAGTACCTTTTAAAAAACGTAGTCTTTTAAAAAGTACCTTTTAAAAAAGTACCTTTTTAAAAAGTGCTTTCTAAAAAAAGTACTACATGTTTAAAAAATGCATTTTAAAAAAAGTACTGTTTTAAAAAGTACCTTTTAAAAAAATTACCTTTTAGAAAATGCTAAGTCTTAAAAAAGTAGCTTTTTCAAAAAAGTTTTTTTGTAGCTTTCGAAAAAGTTTAGTTTTGAAAGAGTACCTTTTTAAAAAAGTACCTTCTTAAAAGGGCACCTTTTAAAAAAGGTACATTTTTAAAAAATCACATTTGAAATAAAGTACCGCTTACAAAAGTTCCTTTATAAAAAGTACCTTCTTAAAAATGTACTTTTTAAAAGAAGTACTCTTTTAAAAAAGTACCTCTTAAGGAAAGTACCTTACTAAAAAAGTACCGTTTTGAAAAGGTTCCTTTTTAGTAGAAAGTACCTTTTTAGAAAAGCACTTTTTTAAAAGAGTACCTCTTTAAAAAAGTACCCTTTTAAAAGAGTACATTTTTAATAAAGTGCCTATCTAAAAAAAGTATCTTTTCAAAAAAGTACCTTTTAAAAAAGTCTCTTCTTAAAAATGTACCTTTAAACAAAAGCACCTTTTTAAAACTTTTTAAAAATGTACCTTTTCAAAAAAAGTCCTTTCTAAAAAAGTAACTTTAAAAAAAAGTACCTTTTAAAAAAAAGTACTTTTTAAAGAAAGTACCTTTTAAAAAAAGTACCTTTTAAAAAAGTACTTTTTAAAAAAAATTACTTTTTTTTAAAAAAGTACCCTATAAAAAAGTACCTTATTAAAAAAGTACCTTTTTGTAAAACAAGTACTTTTTTCAAAAAAAGTACTTTGAAAATTGTTTTCAGAAAGTACATACCTTTCCCAAGATCAGCTTTAAAGCAGTTCATGAACATACCTTTTAAATGAGCACCTTTGAGGAAGTACGACTACATTAACAAACACTCTTCAAAAAAGTACTCTCTACAACATTATCTTTACAAAAAAAACAAATTGCTTTTAAAAGCGCCTTGTAGTAGATAATAGTTAAAACAATACATTCTGCCATACTCTGCACGGATAAAGTGTGTATAAATGGTGACGTGAATGTGTGGTAACAATCGAAAGGAAAATCATTGATGGTTTCATCCGAACTACAATCTCACTCACTGTGCATTCGTGTTCGGTTGTTCTTGTTAAAAGCACACAATAAGGAAATGAAAATACTGAAGGAATTATTATTCATTTCATTGTTTTCCTGATAACTAAATCTAAATGTACATTTATCGAGTTTGTTCTAATTACAATATGGAAGCAATACTCCTTTCGGCTTAAGACAATAAATACAGCACTTAAATACGAGGAAACCCACTCACAATGGGAATTTGTAATTAAAATAGAATGTTTTCAATTGTGGTTTGTTGTGTTTTAGATTTCAAATCGAAAATACATACAATTCGGATATGGCATGATCTGATTTAAGTTTTGTCAAGAACAATTTACAGAACAAAGACAGAGCAAAATAACGTGAAGTTGATTAAGGAATCAAATTAAAAACAATATAACGAACTTTGAAATTGGCACTAAAATCATTAAAACAAATCAAAAATAACAACATAAAAGCATTTGCTTAAAACAAATTAAAAAACTTGATTGTACAGCTTAATTTTTTTCAGCAAACTTGGCATTTAAACTCTGTTGAAACGAAGACAATTTAAATAATGCTCAATAAGTTTTATTTAAAATACAATATTATTTTATTCTTAATTCATATATATATTTTTCTGTGGCCACAAACACAAACTTTAACTCAAATAAGCATTCAACTTTAGGTTTTGGAACACATTCAGTTTTTTTGGTTTAATTTCTTTTTGCATACAACTTACCACACGATGTCCTGGCTAAAAAAATTTTAAGGAAGGGGGATGTGATTTAATTTAAAATTTTACTTGAATTTTAATGATTTTAAAATAAAATAAGCAGCTGAATTAAATATATTTTTTATCCTCTTAATTTCAGGTGAGCAACATAAATCTTTAAAGGAACTACATGAAAATAATGTAAGTGGAAATCTTATTCTAATATTTTAATAAAGTTTTTTTAATTGCAAAAAAGAAGTTTGCTCAACGATAAATATCTTTTAATTTATTTTTAATTAATTCTACGAAGATGTATTTCTTTAAAATAATATGAACACAATAATTTTTTTCGATTAATGTTAATTTATGTAATTTTGGTCAAACATTTTCTTCAAATAAATTTATTTTAATGATTTTATTCGACTAAATTTATTTAAATGACTTTACTCGAATAACTTTATTCGAATAATTGTATTCGATTAATGTTATTCAAACAATATTATAGAAATAATTTTATCCGAAGAATTTATTTCTAAAAATTTTTTTTAAACTAATTTTATTTTTAAGCTAATGGTATTCGAATAATTATATTCGAATAATTGTATTCGAATAATTTTATTCGAATAATATTATAGAAATAATTTTATCCGAAGAATTTATTTCTAATAGCTTTTTTAACTAATTTTGTTTTTAAAGTAATAATTGTAATTGTAATTAGCGAAAAATTGTATTCGAATAATTGTATTCGAACAATTGTATTCGAATAATTTTATTCAAATAATATTATAGAAATAATTTTATCCGAAGAATTTATTTCTAATATATATTTTTACTAATTTTATTTTTAAGCTAATTGTATTCGAATAATTTTATTGGAATAATTGTATTCGACTAATTTTATTCGTACAATTTTATCCGAAAAATTTATTTCTAATAGCTTTGTTTTAACTAATTTTATTTTTAAGCTAATTGTATTCGAATAATTTTTTTTTTGAATAATTGCATTCGAATAATTTTATTAGTATAATAGAAAGAATTTATTTCTAATAATTTTTTTTAAGCTAATTTTATTTTGAAGCTAATGGTATTCGAATAATTGTATTCGAATAATTTTATTCGAATAATTTTATAGAAATAATTTTATCCGAAGAATTTTTTTCTAATAGCTTTTTTTAACTAATTTTGTTTTTAAGCTAATTGTATTCCAATAACTTTTTTCGAATAATTGTAATAATTATAAGCGAATAATTATAAGCGAATAATTGTATTCGAATAATATTATAGAAATAATTTTATCCGAATAATTTATTTCTAATAGATTTATTTTACTAATTTTATTTTTAAGCTAATTGTCTTCGAATAATTTTATTCGAATAATTGTATTCGAATAATTTTATTCGAACAATTTTATCCGAAAAATTTATTTCTAATAGCTTTGTTTTAACTAATTTTATTTGAAAGCTAATTGTATTCGAATAATTTTTTTCGAATAATTGTATTCGAATAATTTTATTCGAATAATTGTATTCGAATAATTTTTTTCGAATAATTTTTTCTGAAGAGTTTATTTCTAATATTTTTTTAAACTAATTTTAAACTTTATTCGAATAATATTATAGAGATAATTTTATCCGAAGAATTTATATCTAATAATTTTATTTGAAGCAGTTAATTCGAATAATATGTGTTCGAAAACTTTTATTGGAATAATTTTTATTCGAGCTCTTTAGTTTTATCTAAATGATAGTTGGAAATTTCAGGAGAAAATTGTAACATATGAATATATTATTTAAAAAAATTTTTATTCGATTAAATTAATTTGACAACTTTTATTCCCCAACTATTTTTGTACAATATCGAACGGTTCGTCCGATTATACTTACTAAAGAATAGCGAAAGACCTTAAGCTATAAAAATAAAATATATATTCTGGAAAGTTGTCTTATTTTAGTTTTCAATTAAATGTATTAATTAAAACGATTAATTGACATTATTTGAAACATCAATAATGCTTCCTAAAACTATGCCGCGAATAATTTCGCGAACATTAAAATACTTTACAGACGTACACACATTTGACAGGGGCGATTATGATGTTTAATCTGCCAACGATTTTAGTAACAAATAAAATTCCCAACTTCACCATCTACCTTCCCAGTCCTATCAATCCCCTGCTTTCTGCAGCTGTAGCACAATGGACTGCGGGAGAAGGGACTGACCCTTGTATAAGACAGTTAAATAATACAGCAACGCTTATGAATTTATGTTGCGGCCTGGCATAAGTAATAAACTTTTCCTATTTACACTCCTTCATAAAAACAAATTTAAATTAACAAACTCAAATCGGACATAATAACTTTCAATTAAAAGTTTTTCTAAGGAATATTCAACAAATTTTTAAAATATTGAAGAAGTTTCTTAAGAAACATTTCAAATAGCTTAACTTAGTATAAAGGAATTTAATTGAATTTGTAATTAATTTTGTAAACAACAGAACCAGGATATAACGACTTTAGCTAAAAATTCACTGTGTGCTATTAATAAGTTCTACAAAATTATTTGCCCATCCCATAATTCAATAACGAATAAATACTTTTACTAAAGCAAAGCAAATCAGGCTTTATAATAACTCACCTTTCCAAAATGATGGCGGCCAAATGTATGATACAACAGCTCATACTCGTGTACAGCCCAAAACAGATCCCAATCAAAGGTTGTAATATAATACGCTAACTCTTTGGTACTCAGCAATTCCAAATCAATTTCTATGCCTTCCGTTGCTCCTTCTTGTTCGGCCAGCGGTGTCTACAAATAGACAAGCAATAAAAAAAACGCGAAATGAACACAAATACAAACACATAAATATTCAATTGTGTAGCCATTAAACAAATTGGCTTGGCCTGATGATGGCCTGCCTGACAACATACCAGTGCATCTAGATGATCTTTGACAGAGACAAATAGGCGTCCATTTAAACTCAAACCCGTTGGTATACTGACATCATTATCCTTAAAAACAGAACGTTCACCATTCGATTTGACTTCTACCAAACACAAATCCTCGGGGCCACGATTCAATTGTAATTTGTCGGCAGCACAGGCTTTAATCATTTCCGCTGTCGTATGCAATGGAAAACGCAAAGTGCAGTACGTGTGGTCAGCACAATAGACACGGAATATGACTGAAAAACAAATTTTTTAATTAAAAATTCAAATGAACAAAGTAAATATTGCAAATTTAAATAAGGTAACAAAAAAAAAAGTTTAATTAGAGGCCAAAAATTGTACTCACTGTCATCATCTGGCCGTATAACTGTTTTTGCAGGCGTCATATTGCCGCTAAATAGGCAAATAGGCTGGCCATTAGGTGGCAATTTCCATTTTTGCCCAGCATTTTGATTGCGATCGTCTTGATAGCGTGTCATTTGTGTTAGAATATTGTGTATAATACTGGTTTCCTCTTGTAGCTCTGGATCGGCTTCGACTACAGCTGCCAAATCTTCTATAAAATCACAGACACTAGGCTCATCGAAGGCTGCATGTCTCACGGCCATCACCCATTTTTGCATAAACTGTATAACACGTTTCTTGAAATTTACAATATAATCCCGATCATCGGGCGTTTGTGCACCATCAGGGATGTCACAATGAAAAGTGCACAGAAGTTAAGGAATCATGTACAATTTTGGCAAAGAGTTTTATTTTGAACAGGGGTATCATTTAATAAAAAAATAAATAAATAAAATAGAACTAGAAATAAATAAAATAGAAATATAAAGATTTTGTTGTTGCTTTTCAAGCAAATTTAAAGCCCCTTTTTTAGCACTTTTGTACTAGGAATTTAAAACAAATTTTTATATTAAACATATCTTTGTCACAATAGCTATTAAACTACACATATTTCATCAATATTTGGGACGCTAAGAAACTTTAAAGTGTACCACAAAAAAAATGTGTAGCACCCTTATTTGTACAAGAATATTTTTATTCTGCATGTCTACTTTAAAGTACCTTCCACACTATAGATGTTTCATCAACATTGATTAACGCTAATATATTTGGAAGTGTACCACAAAAAAAGTGACTCTTTATATTGTGCGTTTTTACACCGAAACTCCTTTTCAAATATATATGTTTCATTACATCTAGTAAACAATAAGGCATTCAAAAGTGTACAACAAAACATTGTGTAACACCTTTATATATAAATTTTTTATATTGTGTATATCTACATAAAATTAACTTTCAAGTCATATATATTGCATTAACATTGGTATACGATGAGATGTTTGAAAGTGTACTACAGAAAAAGTGTAGCGAGTTTATAAATATACAATAAGAAATACGGTACACATCTACATAAAAATACCTTTTAAATAATATATGTTTCATCAATATTAGTGGTGGGTAAAGCACTTAAAAGTGTACCACAAAAAAGTGTAGAGAATTTATATATAAGATTTTTTTTAATATTATGCACATCTACATAAAAACTTGGTTTAAACTATATAAGTTTTATAAATTATAGAAACTGATTAGGCACTTAAAAGTGTTCCACAAAAAGTGTACCAAGATATATATGTGAGTTTTTTTTAATATACACATCTACCGAAAAACTCCGTTCCCAATATATATATTTTGTAAATTACGCGAGCGTATTAAGCACTTAAAAGTGTACCACAAAAAAGTGTAGAGTATTTATATATACGTTTTTTTTCTATATTATGCACATCTACATAAAAACTTGGTTTAAACTATATAAGTTTCATAAATTATAGAAGCTGATTAGGCACTTAAAAGTGTACCGAAATATATATGTGAGTTTTTTTTTAATATTATACACATCTACAGAAAAACTCCCTTCGCAATATATATATTTTGTAAATTACGCGAGCGAATTAAGCACTTAAAAGTGTACCACAAAAAAGTGTAGAGTATTTATATATACGTTTTTTTTCTATATTATGCACATCTACATAAAAACTTGGTTTAAACTATATAAGTTTCATAAATTATAGAAGCTGATTAGGCACTTAAAAGTGTACCGAAATATATATGTTAAAAGTTTTTTTTAATATTATACACATCTACAGAAAAACTCCGTTCGCAATATATATATTTTGTAAATTACGCGAGCGAATTAAGCACTTAAAAGTGTACCACAAAAACATGTAGAGAATTTATATATACGATTTTTTTTTATATTCTGGACATCTACATAAAAACTTGGTTTAAACTATATACGTTTTATAAATTATAGAAGCTGATTAGGCACTTAAAAGTGTTGCACAAAAAGTGTATCGAAATATATACATACATACATATGTGAGTTTTATTAATTTTATACATAACTACATAAAAGTACCGTTCGAACCATATATGTTTTGTAAACTAAGCGATCTAATTAAGCACTTAAAAGTGTTACACAAAAAGTGTGTTGCCCACTTATATATACTTATATATATATATTTATATATATTTATAAGTAAAGCGCAACACGCTTTACTGAAAAAAATCGGATTAGTGAAAGCGATACAAATCCCCGCACTGATTTTAAACGCAGCTAGTCTTATTCACTTCGCTTTTGCGCAACACGCTTTACTGAAAAAAATCGGATTACTGAAAGCGATACAAATCCCCGCACTGATTTTAAGCGCAGCTAATCTTATTCACTTCGCTTTAGCGAAACACGGTTTATTTAAAAATATCGGATTACTGAAAGCGATACAAATCCCCGCACTGATTTTAAACGCAGCTAGTCTTATTCACTTCGCTTTAGCGCAACATGATTTATTGAAAAACATAGGATTACTGAAAGCGATGAAAATCCCCGTCTTATTCACTTCGTTTTGGCGAAACATCGCTTTACTGAAAATATCGTATTACTGAAAACCAAAAGCTAGTCCACAACTACGTTTTGTATGAAACTTACTTGGCTTTAGTGAAAAAATAAACAATGACATCGAATCGATTGCATAACTTAAGGCTGAAAAATTTTTTCATGTTTTGTACGTTAAAAAATTAAATGGCAAAATGTATTTGTCCTTTTCCCTCTTACGTACTTTATTGTATTTTTCTATTATATTGTCAATGCAAGTGGCTAGAGATTTGATATAAAAAATATTGTTTTACTAATTTCAAGCAGTACGCTTAACTGTAACAAATTTCAGTAATCCGAACTACGTTTTGAGAAAAAATCGGATAACTGAAAAGAAATTGGGGTTTGGTTATTTCCAGTAAAGCGGAGTCGAAATATACAATTCAATTGAACAAGTTTTTAAACCGTAGACGTGACAATTCTTTTGCTATCATGTTGATGCGACGTCGATGTCGACATTCATAATAGGGGTAAATGTTTTTCTTCGTGAAGCAAAAAAGAACTTGGGCCTATTTCAAAGTCTCAGCATTTAAACCTTTAACAGTGTCAACAATGCGCCATTGCCCTAAACTTCTTTAACCTTATTTGATATAGTCTGGTGTAATCAAACTCTGAGATTGAGTGCCCGATAGCTGTAACCTTTCCAGCCCTAATTACTATATGGCTAAATCAAATTCAGTTTATTTGTAGCTCCATATTTTTTAGCAGCCATTATATGCTTTTAAAAATGCCTGCCAACTTTATTATTGGTTAAAAATACAAAAAAAATTATAAAAATAAAAAATAATAGCAAAAAACACTTAATTCAGCTCATGCTATTAAAACAAATACCCTGCCTTAGACTTGTCTATGTGTACTGGTATCTTTTCAAAACATTTTTAAAACAATTTATCTCCCCGGGTAACTTGACTGTAAAGTCAGAGTGCATTGATGCATAAAAATACCATAAAACTGATTAATACCTTGTGAGTGAGTGTTTTATTAATCATAAATACTATTTAACATAATCTCTCTGGTTAAGCAACAGCAACCCTTGGCAAAAGCAACAGCCGGAAACAGGAGCATAAAAGAGGAGCAAACAAATAGAAAGTACTTAAGGTTCCAAAAGCTCCAAATGGTATTTCAAGTGTAAAATTCTTTCTTCTTTGACATCATAAATCTAAAACACACGTACGGACATGCTGGCTGGCCACACAAAACCAGCCTTCCACAGACTAACTCTACTGTTAACATCCTGCTAGACGGCGTTAACTTTTTTGCAGGATTTATCACAGGACCATTTATAAAGGTATGCATAAATATTAGGGGGGAAAAATGATGAGAAAGATGAGAAGCTTCTGCTGGAATAAATTACATTTTAACTTGCCACCAGCAAAAAATAAAAAAAGAAAAAAAAAATCAAATGAAACAATTTCCTTTAAGATTGAGTGAGTGTTTTAAACACGTATGAAGTTCAAATTTCAAACTTTAAATGTATTCGTGTCCCCCCCTCCTCTTGCAAAACCTTGATGGCAAACACTTGATATCCCTTTTATGGAAACTATGCCATTAATACACAGCAGTGCTGGAATTCAGGCTTTGTTTTTGGCATAAATCTTTAGGGAGGAGGGGTTTAAATAAACAGTTACTGATTTTGTATTTTTGTTTGGTTTTGTTGCTTTGAAACCTTTTACTTCCGGTTGTCTGGCAAACATGTCATGATAAAATAGCAGCCAGTGTCACTGGTTCAGCTGTAAGAAGTACGTGGGTATTTGCAAGGATTATTTTTAATGAAATACTCTACCAAGATAAGATTTTAATAGCAAAACAGCTTTAATACTCTTATATAAAAGAAACATCATTTGAAAAATTCTATTACGAAAATATTCATTTCACGCACATGTATTTTATAATTTATAGAGTGAAAATCTGGTATGAAAAAATATTAAATCTCCAGAGATTCTTTTTCGTAACAGTCCATTAATTTTATACTGGCCCAAAATAAATATGAATTTCTTATGCGAGGGTTACTATTTATTTTATGCTTTATACTATATAAGAAATTTTGTTTTATTTTGTTTTAAGCACTAAAGGTACGTTCACCCTTATCAAATATGTATTTGCCCGGAAAAGCGTAACCACTAAATACTAATGAAAAATATTTTTGTTCAGATACGTGTTTATTAATTAAAACAGTTTCATACAAGACTAGTAGACAGTATCAGGAATCCAATATTATTGGAAACTATTTAACTCAATAAATAGTTTTTTGAATTAAAAAGTTCTTTCTTAGTGTTTAGTGGTTACGCTTTTTTGGTCAAATATTTGATAAGTGTGAACGTACCTTAACAGTAATGTTGTCGCTGTGTTTATTGCTACAAAAAATAGTATTCCCATTGTCGTTTGACTAGAAGGAAAAATTTTTTCCAAATGAAATGAAACAAGTGAAAACTTTTTATTCGACCGGGTCGAATCTTAAATACCCTCCAAATATTTAGTAAGTAAATTTAAAATGTTTTACTTGGTGGAAAAGAGTTCCTTTATATAAAATCGTACGTCAACGTCCACTGAAGGGGGCGGGGTCCAAAAATCGACTATCATGTCGATCAAAAATATATATACTTTATGGGGTGCAATTCTTTTTGCAGGGCACTGTAACTGTATTTTTACGGGATCTCTCTGGCAAGGGCCGCAAGGGAGACATTTCATCTTTGCCATAAAACTCTACAAATAAATGTTTAGGATAATTAAATGTAAAATTTAGTTAACAAAATGCCTACTATGCACTTCTCATACTTGCACTTAAGATAAGTAAAGATTTCTAATTGTTTGTTAGTGATTGTATTAATTATGACTTCTGTTTTTGTGCCACACAGTTAAGCAGTACGCTTAACTGTAACAAATTTCAATAATACGAACTACGTTTTAGAGAAAAAAATCGGATAACTGAAAAAAAAAAATTGGATTTTGGTTGTTTCCAGTAAAGCGGAGTCGACCGCACCACAAACAAAATGGCGTATAAACATGTGTAGGTCTGAGATGTTATATTTCTTATTGTTATATTATTATACCCTCCAAAAAACAATTGGAGGGTATATTCACTTTGTCATTCCGCTTGTAACGCAGTGAAATATCCATATGCGACCCCCTTTAATTATTTAATTAAATGTAAAATTTATTTAAGAAAAAAAAATTTTTTTTGATAGGGTCATTTTAGGGGCAAAGGGGGAGGAGGGGATAGGGCAGAGAAGTATAAGGTTACGTCTCAGCCTCGGCATTAAAGATAAAATATTTTAAGTAAAATAATTTTTTAAATTTTTACACTATTTTTGCATATAATAACGCCCACTAACTAGGGCGGGGTCAAAAAATTAATTTTTTTTTTTATTTTATGGCTCCAAGTTTAAGGCGTTGGACCTTCTTTGACATAAAATTTTAACATTTGCTTAAAAAAATTACAAAAAAACTTTAAAAATTATGTTGTTGTTTAGAGTTTGTTTTAGTTCTTCTTAGGGGAACTTTTTTTCCCCTAGGCCGATTCTGCCCATTTCCGAACTTAGCCTGTGATATTATTCAATACATATTTATACTAAATTTCAAGAGTCTGGTGGCTCTTTTCTTTTGGACTGAATCATAATTTCCACAGACGGACGGACGTACAGACATTTCATCACTGATCAAGAATATATAATATACTTTATGGGGTCTCAGATGGATATTTCGCTGCGTTGCAAACGGAATGATAATGTGAATATTTCCTCCAATTGTTTTTTGGAGTTTATAATAAAATAGAAGCCGTGGCCAAGCCGTTAATATTACCTTCAACTTTAACTAAATGAGAATTATATATTACGTTATTAACATACACATATAGCTGGAGTCTATTTTTGGGCGTAGAAATATTATACTTTTGCCTACTCTGCATAAAAGCTTTTTAAAATGTACTTCTTATATGGTCCTTCGAACCGTTTACACTTAACAAAAAATTTAAATTTCTTGTTGCAAAAAGGATATTAATTAGCCAATTCATCTACCAGTTGTCCAACCGGCATAAAAACAATATGTGTCAGCAGGAAATCATCTAAGAAAGGATCCACGCCGCTGACTTGACTGCCCAAGCGAGTCTCTAATAAATGTTCCAACATTTTTGAAGGTGTACCCGACATGACAGTGTATCTGTGCAACAAAAAAAGGATATGAAAATTAAATTAAATTTCTTTGATAATTTAAAGCAAACACACAAGCACACGTAGGATCTATTGCCAAAGGAAAACTATAAACTAAAAAAAAACGTGTGATAAATTTACTTACTTAAATGCCGAATGTTGTCCTCTCTGTTTTGCCACACGTTCCAAAACTAAAACATCTTTGCCATGCTCCTGCAATCTTAAAGTATTTGCCTCAACATCACGTAGAATACGATTAAAATGTTCTTTATCCACCCGCAACAGATGGCAATTGTTTTCTTTCAAAACTATTGTAGCAGCTCTGCAACAGGAAAAATAATATCATAAAATTTTTATTGTTGAAAAATGTTGTTTTTTTTTTGAAATATATTTTTCTGTTTAAATTTTCTTGGTATTTAATTTTCACGGTCTGGGCCAAAATGTAGCGTAATTACAGTCAATTAAAAATTTAACAGCTTTAAGCGTTTGCAATTAAAAATTCAATTTTATTTCCGCTCATTTATTCCGCTAAATTTTCTGTGTTTTTTTTTATTTAATATTACGCTGCTGCACTGCCGGCAGGTGCCTACAGTTAGTCGTATGAGTTTGTTACAACGTTTGTTTGCTGTTGCTACGAAATTCATTAATCAAAATTCAATTAAAACATGATATTTCTTTAAAAAAAAACCTATGAAAATTGCTAAGAAAAATTTTAAAAATTATGTGGTTTTTTTAGAGGTTGATTTGGATCTTCTTAAGGGAAATTTTTTTCCTCTGGCCCGATTCGGCCCATTTACGAACTTGACCTGTGCTATCCTTCAAAATATATTTATACCAAATTTCAAAGGTCTAGCTCTTTTCGTTTGGTTTGAGTCGTGATTTCCACAGAGGGACGAACGGACATGGTTAGATCGTCTTAGATTTCATCACGGATCAGGAATATATATATATGTATATATATATATATATATATATATATATATATATTTTAGGGAGTCTTAGAGGGATATTTCGCTGGGTTACCCCACCTCAACAGCATTAAGGATTAATGGGCTCAGTTTGGAGGCAAGAGCTATTGACAGTTGTGCCTGGACTAGGGGATAATAAAGTGGAAATGTGTACTGGCAAGCATTCAATCTCTGGCTGGACTTAAAAGACATGTCATCAAGATAGTTTGGGTTCTAGGGCATGACGGCATTCAGGGAAATGAAATGGCAGACGAATGCGCAAGAGCGGGGTCGGCCTTGGATGAAGCAGTCTCACGTAGGAATATTGACTTTCCCTCAGTGGAGCTGCTGAACAAGAATTAGGAGTGGGCAGAGAGGGAGGTGGCCAAGTATTACCACCTGTAGGCTCTCCAAAACTCTATGGCCCTCGCTTAGCAGAGTTAGGACTAGACAGCTTCTAACTTTTGGCAAGAAGTCGTTGGCACTCCTGGTAGGGGTCGTGACGGGGCACTGTGCAATTGGGCACATGTCGGAGAGTTTGGGCTGCAGGAGCTGTTTCGATGAGAAAGAGGAAGAGTCAGTACAGCATTTCCTTTGTGATTGTCCGTCCCTGCAGGAGCGTACGCAGGCTTAGACATCTAGGCTGTCATTTCTTGCGAGATCTGGACTGCATCAGGGATGCCCTGCTGACTACGCTGGCGGGTTTTGTGAGAAGTTCTAAGTGGTTCTCAGGAACCAGTACTTCGTTTTGAAAAGATTGTGTAGGGTATAGTCCTCTGGGCATCACAAAGGGCCGGCCTTCTATGGCCTTCGAGTGTTTTATCGCTTAATGCGGGCAGCCCTTCAAACCTAACCTAAACTACCCTGCAATTCTTTTGTGTAGAGTATAAAAATGATGTTCTCTACAAATTAATTTCTTTCATATCTTTTAATATGGAAGGGTGCAAAAAGATTCGTTATGACCACATTTACGGCACTGCAAATAGTTATTTAATTATTCTTTACTTTTTTTTTTTGACATTTTGCCTTGGCCTCGGTGTGAATGCAAATAACTGTTTTATCCTATTGCAACAGTCAGCCAGCCAGTCGCCAATGCATTTTGTTAATTGAAACTTAATCCTTGTTCGATAATATTAACACTTTTTCTCTCTCAAATAAAAAAAAAGCAGAAACAAAAACAAAACCAAACATAACAAAACAAAACATAGCACGCACACGAAAACACCTGAGTTTGTTTTTAGTGTGGCAAATTGCTATTTGCAATCATTTTGCCAACTAATCCTGTTGTAGAATCCATTGAAACTACGAGTAGTAAATTTGTTTTCAATCTTTATTTACGATTCCATCATGTTTTACATGGCTTGCAACCAATTGCTGCTATTATTTGCATTGACCATGCAACTGCATGTTTGTGCATGTTTCTGGGAATAGACAAATATTCATGCATCCGTCTGGGCAGTATTCTATGGCGCGTTTAGCTTTGGGATTTTTATTGGTCCGGTGGCCTTACAAAAATATTTACATTGTCCACACACACACACACATACAATATGACACACAGGCATAAGTAAATGTATGATCGAGTGACTTGCATAAATAAGTATGTAATCAGTTTGTCAGTTAAGTTGATTTAATTTTTATTTACTTTGGCTAAGTTTGACTAACCTTAAATGTGGGCTCGGTTACACTGGAATTTTGCAGTTTAAATAATTATAAATATAAAATTTTTGGAAATTTTTTTTCTATTTTTCTGCAAAAAAACAGGCAAATTTTTACTTCGTGAAAAATTTTAACTTAAACTTTTTATAATTGGTAGGGTGTATTCACTTTGTCATTCCGTTTGTAACGCAGTGAAATATCCCTCTAGGACCTCATAAAGTATATATATTCCTGATCAGTGATGAAATCTAAAACGATGTAGCCATCTCCGTCCTTTCGTCCTTGGAACTCACTATTCAGTCCAAACGAAAAGAGCCAGACTCTTGAAATTTGCTATAAATACATTCTGAAGGATCTCACAGGTCGAGTACGTAAAGGGGCTGAGTCGAGCCAGAGGGAAAAGAGTTCCCCTAAGAAGAACTAAACCAACCTCTAAAAACCAACATGATTTTTAAAGTATTTTTTTTTTGTAATTTTGTTAAGCAAATTATATATTTTTAAAAATTAGAGCCAGAAAATGAGAAAAATACATTTTTAGACCACGCCCCTTTTAGTGGGCGTTGAAAAATAGTGTAACTATTTAACAAATTCTTAAATACATTCCTTAAAAATTTTATTTTAAAGTTCTTGTGACGAAGCTAATCTTCCTCTGCCCTACCATACCCTCCCCCTCATTGTCCCCTAAATGATCCGCTCAAAAAAATAATTTTTTTTACACTTAATAACATCAAAAATTGATTTATTAGTATTTTATGGCAGAAGTGAGATGTCTCCCCCACTGCCCCTCCTGGACTGACCCCTCCTACAAAATAGAGTTTTCAGTTACTAAATATTTGGAGGGTATTTAAAATTCGACCAGGTCGAGTATAACGTTCTTACATGCTTTTACAAGTATTGAAAATTTTCTTTTTAATGTAAAGAAGAAGTTTTCTTTTGCTAATCGCATAGGATTTTAGAAATTTTTTCGCAAAACAGTGGGCCAAAGTAGGCAAAAAACTTAAAATTTTAAATATCTGCTTAAAAGAGAATCTAAACACATGAAAGTTTTATTTGAAATCGTGGATAGGAAAATCTCTATAAAAAATATATTTTATCAGGTTTGACTTAGACTGTATTTTTTGTAAATTCGGTGTGGCCCATTTGAGGGCGTCATGGATCCATTGAATTTTAAAATATAAATTCGCAGGTGGAAACTTAAACTCAGCAATGATTTTTGAAATGTTGTGTGAAACTTTATAACAAGCGGACTATTAATTTATGATTATTTTGCTACAAAATTCCCCACTGTGCATTGCCTAAATCGCAGTTTGGACACATTTTTAAATTATTTTTCAAAAATATTAGACAAATTGGAGGCAATTTTAAAGCAAAATAAGCTCTAACGACTTATGCTTGTGTAGGTCATGCCACAAAGTTGGTGTTGTCCACTGAATTTGATTCCAACAAAAAAAAAAAAAAAATAAATAAAAAATTAAAGTCCCTTAAATCTTTTATACGAATTATACAATTCAGCTCCCCATACCCAAAAGCTTTTCTAATTAAGATCCTCAACAATTAACTTTTTATTATTTTACTGTTGATGGGAGACTTGAAATTAAGTTCAGCAAAAAAATTCAAACTTAAAACTCTAGCAACTTCATGGCAGCCAAATTCATTATATTATTACTCGTATATTATTTTATTGTGGCATCAACACGTGTTTAATACTCGGTTGTGCCAAAAATATTTACAGCTTGAAATTTATTTTGACAGCCGGAGCTGTTAAATGTTAATTAAATTGTTGAAATTCCATGAAAATCAAATAAAATCATGTTCCATCAAAACCGTTTAATCCCCATTGCATGCAAAGCAATAAGCAACAGCAGCAACAGGAACAGGAAGAGGAACAGTGAAAAAAAGTTAAGAAAAATATTTAATGAAAAAGAGAAAAAAAAGAACGTTTAACTCACCTGGGTGCGTCGTTAATCAAAGCCAGTTTACCAAAGTCATCACCACTCTTAAGGGTGGCCACAGTGCCTTTGCCATGTATAACAACATCCACAGATCCTTTAAGTATTATATACCAAGAACGTCCCTCATCGCCTTGACTGAATACTGCTCGGTCGTACGAATAGGAGAAAAACAAAAAACAAAAACCCACATGAAAAACAGTAAAAACCTTTAAACGAGCATTGAAAGGAATTCCAATCAAACATTTTCTTTTTTTTTCTGCAAATTATTTACATTCAGCACAGTAACAAGAATTCAGCAAGTCTCTGTTGTGTTGTGTTGTATTAAATTATGCCATTGTGCTGGCTTGTTGGCTGGCAGCAGTAGGTGGGAAGGGGGTCTGGTAGGGTTTGTTTGTTTACAAATTAATTTACTACTTTTACCGCATACAAGTATTTTATTGTGAATTTCCTTTCTTTTTGTACGTGCGCTTTGCGTGCCATTTAGTTCAGCTTTGACAAAAGTTTAATTTGATTAAACTTTCATAAAGATTATGCCTTTAAGGTATTTAAGTAACTATAAGACACAGTTTTTCTGTGGGCAAACAGATAAAGGCAACGAAAGAAACTTAAAGTTCGCGAAAGTTTTTATTTCGCTTTCCCCACTTCTGTTTTGACTCGCACAATTAGTTTATAGAGGAAAATGTGGTTATTCTGATAGAATTCACAAATGGAAATTACTGCTGAATGTTTAAGCTTTTGCTATAATTACTTGGGAAACAGCACAGTGCACAGTGGGCAGAAATGGTAAAAAATTAGAAAATATATAAAATTAAAAAAAGGTACGACATCAAAGTGGCCTGGCATGCAGGCAAAAAGAAAAAACTTGTTCATCTTCATCTGTGCTCTCAATTGTATCCTCTCTTTCCTAGTTTCGGAGCAATGCACTTCATTTTATAGACTAAAAAAAAATATACGACATTACATTTCAGCTGACGATATATTAGTATAGTTTTTTATATAAATTTTTTAACGTGAAAATTCGTTTTTTTCTTTTTAAAGATTGAAGAAAAGAATTAATGACGAAAAGTCACCTATTTATATTTTTTTACCAATTTATTAAAATTATAAGTTTGCAGTTCTGCTGACGATATGTAATATTAGTAGAATTTTTGAATGCAAAATAGTTTTTTACAGATTAAAAAAAATAAATAAATGAAAAATATTCTGGCAACGCTGCCTACGGCTCCTACAAATTTATTAAAATTATAAGTTTGCAGTTCTGCTGACGATATGTAATATTAGTAGAATTTTTTTAATGCAAAATAGTTTTTTACAGATTAAAAAAAAAATAAATAAATAAAAAATTTATATAAAAAAAAATTCTGGCAACGCTGCCTACGGCTCCTACAAATTTATTAAAATTATAAGTTTGCAGTTCTGCTGACGATATGTAATATTAGTAGAATTTTTGAATGCAAAATAGTTTTTTACAGATTAAAAAAAATAAATAAATGAAAAATATTCTGGCAACGCTGCCTACGGCTCCTACAAATTTATTAAAATTATAAGTTTGCAGTTCTGCTGACGATATGTAATATTAGTAGAATTTTTTTAATGCAAAATAGTTTTTTACAGATTAAAAAAAATAAATAAATAAAAAATTTATATAAAAAAAAAATTCTGGCAACGCTGCCTACGGCTCCTACAAATTTATTAAAATTATAAGTTTGCAGTTCTGCTGACGATATGTAATATTAGTAGAATTTTCGAATGCAAAATAGTTTTTTACAGATTAAAAAAAATAAATAAATAAAAAATTTATATAAAAAAAAATCTGGCAACGCTGCCTACGGCTCCTACAACTATGGCGCATTGCATGTCCTGTTACTGGGTTTTTTTTTATGATATTCAATATTTTCCAATTAAATTTTATCTGATATTAAACAGAAATTGTTTTATGATTTGGGAATCTTTACTGTTTCGCCCCACTGTGCATATACATAAATGCATATTAAATATTTCTTATTCATTGCTAACTTTCAAAGCAAAAATTCTCGTTAAACATTCCTTTCAGCTCCTTCAGTTTAAAATATGCAAAAAGAACAACTAGATGTTGACTAGAAGAATAGATAATAAAAAGGAAGAAAAAAAAAATACTTACAGATGGTTCCAGCTTGTGCATGCGATTCGAAAACAATAATTGAGGATAATTCACGTTTAATACTCGTAGATAAATGCGAAAGGGCTGCAATATGTAAAAGCTCCTCAAACACCAATTCTAATTCTTCCGGTGTGCGTTCGTGTGAGCTGGCGAAAAGAAGACAGACAGACAGAGAAATAATTAAAACATTAGAAATGCAAATCTTTTTTTGTAAACAAATGAGTAGTATGTATGTATGTGTGGCTGTGCACTATGAAACTAAATATTTGCAAGTGAAAATTTAATTTTGCTAAAGTTTAAATAAACCTTAAATTTTAGTTTTTTTTTTTGCTTTATTTATGAACTTCAAATTCTTCCTTCCGCCTGCTGGCATTGAATTGAAAAGTTTGTGTTTATTTTGTTGTTGGCTTTTAAATATTTTATGATTATTGTTGTTGTGTGTTGGGGTTCCATTATATTATTTTTTATTATTATTTTAAATATGGTTTTAATATTTGCTCCTAACAGTTTCATAAAATATGCATTAAAAGTTATTTGTGTGCGTGTGTGTTGTTTTTTGCACAAAAGATATATATATTTTGTGTTAGTTTCATTTGTGCCATAACATTTATTTTATAGTACTTACGGTTTTCTTAAAATCATACGTAACGTAGCATCGGGACCACGTTGTAATAGAGTACTTAAAGCTTCACGTACATGTTCATTGCTTGCATTTAAATCGTCTGTGGAAGGATGACCGCCCGCGGTACCTTCTTCATCAACACGAAATCGGTATAGAAAACATTTATCCTTGAAGGGTTGTTCTTTGTTAACTGTATGTTGACATCATACAGACACACAGACACACACATTCACATACAATGATATTTGATGGTTTACATGCAAAGAAATTTGTTAAAAAAAATGATGGCATTAAAATTGTTATGATTTAAGCAAAAATAACAGTCCGCAAAGGGAAACAGAAATTCAGCAAATAAATATCTCTTTCATGACGGGCTCATAAGTGCTTGTAGTCATTAAAATTTTTTTTTAAAAATCTTGTGTAAATTTTAACTTTTAAATTTTTTAAAAGCACTTTTTGAGAATTAAACCCATTTGGGACTTTTTGAGAGGAGTTTTAAACGAAAAGTTAATAAACCACAAAAAAAAACTGTCTGATCCACAAAATGATAAAAAAAGTCAAAATCCAGCTACTTTCATTATATCACTTTCAGATATAAAAAACTTATACGAGGTCTGTTCAAAATATAAACATATTTATTTCTTTATAAAAATATTTTCAGTTTAAATATTTTCGCCTTCAAGAAAGTATGCCTTTCGTATATAAATATAAAACACTTTTGCCATATACGAGGTGCGACCAAAAAAAAAACTACTCTGGACAACAGAGACCGGTAGTTTGGGTCTATAAATTCTATTTATTAATTAATTAATTTTTATTATTCCCAAAATATATTTATAAATTCATTAATTTTTGATTTTTCCCTTGAAACGAGACCTACGAGGTCTGTTCAAAATATAAAGTGAATTTGAAATTGTTTCTAAAATTATGTATTTATTCAGTTGATATATTTTCACCTTCAAGGAAGTGTGTCTTTCGGATATAAAATACTTGTGCCATATACGAGGTCCGTTAAAAAAATTAAGTTTAATTTTTTTATTTTTCTCTAAAAATATGTATTTATTCTATATGAATTTTTGCGCCTATTATAATATATATACAATTGTGCCATATACGAGGTCTGTTCAAAAACTAAGGGTAATGTAAATATTTTTCAAACAATATTTATTTATTCTTCAATTTCTATTACGCAACCTTGAAAATAGTGTTCTGCTCAGATATAATATGTTTATGTCATATACGAGGTCTGTTCAAAAACTAAGCGTAATGTAAATATTTCTCAAACAATAGTTATTTATTCTTCAATTTCTATTGCGCAACCTTGAAAATAGTGTTCTGCACAGATATAATATGCTTATGTCATATAGGAGGTGCGTTCAAAAAAAATTTTAATTTCAATTTTTCGCAAAAAATATGTATTTATCCATAAATTTTTGTTTGTGTAGTAGTGGTCCTTCAATATAATACCTGTCGTATACGAGGTCTGTTCAAAATATATGGAGAAATTTAATTTTTCTCAAAAATGTGGATTTATTCAATATCTATTTTTTTTTCAAAGTATTGCGCCTGAAATGCAATACTCTTTTGAAAAAATTCTATTCGAATGTACGCAGCCTGCGAAATTAAAAAAAAATTACTTAATTTTTTGAACCGACCTCGTACGTCTATTTGTTTCAACGACTAGAATACTTGTTTCCATTTCTAAAATGTATTTTCTTTCTCTGAGCATCGAAACAAAATCAATCACAGTTTCCGTTGTTATTAAAATAATCTTTTCTAAATCCCCAATTTATTTTAGTCTCTACTAAGAAATATTTGGCTTAAGCCACAATTGAAATATGAAAATATGCCAGAAAATAAATAAAGAATATTTAATTAAATATACATTTGCAATTGTGTGCAGACTGAAGAGTCTCCCTTTAATAAATAATTTCACATATTTCTTTCACTTCATGTAACATTGAGGCAAACAGTACTGTTACGTTGTTGCAAGTAAATTAGAAAAAGTTTAGCTCATTTATTTACCATGTGATAATATGCCCTCCTCAAGCAAAGCTTGCCACATGCCAGCCGCTTGGGCTCTTGTATGAACAATGGGCGATAAATTTACCAGCCAATCCACCAATTCTGTACCAGGAGCACACTTGCGTATAAGTTTGCCAGAAACCTAAATGCAAAAGAAAAGAAAGAAAACTAAGTTAAAGCAAATAAAGAAGTTAATTCAACACATATAATGAGCAAAATTTTGCGGCAAAGTGAGCAAGTACAAACATTTTTAGTATAATAACATTATTTGAATGGTTAACATTTGTAATCCTCCCTCTTTTATTTCACACAACTTAGAATCTAAAACATAAAAGTTTTTAACACAGACACTAGCTTACTTTACACATACACACACACGCACACATACACTTGTGCATGGTAATAAAAAATAATTAATTCAAATACACAAATGTTTTTATTAATTAAACGCTGCTTAAACGTTAACAGTTGGTTCTAATTTAAACACTTCAGGATATTTTATTGCGTGCCCTCGTGAATTTGTACAAGAGTTAATACGTTTCCTAAACTGCCATTTAGTGATTAATGGTCAGGCTAATAAAGGCATTCTATAACTGGGAGCAATGAAGGACATCATGGTGGAAAAGTCGCCCTTAAGACGTCAATGATATTCTAAACTGGAGCCAGAAGGGATATTCTGAAGGAAGCGTAATCTCCTCTTCTTGGTAATATGTGATGGCCATCAAGATCGCCCGATTGAATCACCCCAGACCGTTTTCTTTGGTGGCTACTTGAAATGTTACGGGCTTAAGCTAACAATCGCAGCCCTTAAGGTGGATATTCTAAAGGAATGCTAATGGTTTTTCAAAAGAGTTACTTTTCTACAAGTCATTTTTTTATAAAGGTTTTCGTTTTGAAAGATACTTTTTTGAGAGGTATTTTTTGGAACGTACTATTTGGGAAGGTACTTTTTTGAAATGGTACTTTTTGCAAAAAGTACTTTCTTTTTAATTTTATTTATTTTGAAAAATGCTTTTTCCAAAAAGTGGTATTTTCAAAAAGTACTTTTTCCAAAAAGTACTTTTTTCGAAAAGTACAATAGTTTTTCCAAAAAGTACTTTATCCACAAAGTACCTTCTTTTTAATATAAGTTTTTTTGAAAAGTGCTTTTTTCAAAAAGTAGTATTTTCAAAAAATAGTATTTTCAAAAAGTAGTATTTTCAAAAAGTCCTTTTTTTAAAGTACCTTTTGCAAATGTACTTTTTTCAAAAAATGCTTTATCCAAGAAGTACTTTCTTCTTAATTTAATTTTTTTTGAAAAAGACTTCTTCCAAAAAAAAAGGATGTATTTTCAAAAAAAACTTTTTTTAAAAAGTACTTTTTTTTAAACATATACATATAGGTACTTTATCCAAAATGTCCATTTCCTAAATTTTGTATTTATGAAAAGTACTTTTTCCAAAAAGTAGTATTTTTAAAAAGTATTTTATCCAAAAAGTACTTTTTTAAATTAATTGTTTTTGAAAAGTACTTATTTCAAAAAGCAATATTTTCAAAAGGTAGTTATTTTTTAAACTACTTTTTTACGACATAATTTTTTAATTTAGTGAAATAGTAATTTTTCCAAAAAGTACTGTAGCCAAAATGTACTGTTTTTATATATTGTGTTTTGAAAAGTACTTTTTCCAAAAAATAGTATTGTTAAAAAGTACCATTTTCAACAGTTACTTTATTCTCAATTTAATTTTTTTGAAATAGTATTTTTTCCAAAAAGAATTTTAACCAAAATGTACATATTTTAAATTTTGTATTTATGAAAAGTACTTTTTCTAAAAAGTATTTTATCCAAAAAGTACTTTTTTAAATTAATTGTTTTTGAAAAGTACTTTTTCCAAAAAGTACTTTTTTTAAAAAATTACTGTTTTCCGACATGATTTTTTAATTTAGTGAAATAGTAATTTTTCCAAAAAGTGCTATAGCCAAAATGTACTGTTTTTATATTTTGTGTTTTGAAAAGTACTTTTTCCAAAAAATAGTATTGTCAAAAAATACCATTTTCAAAAATTACTTTTTTTTAGTTTAATTTTTTTCAAATAGTACTTTTTCCAAAAAGTACTTTAACCAAAATGTACTTTTTTTAAATGTAGTGTTTTTGAAAAGTACTTTTTCCAAAAAGTAGTATTTTCAAAAAGTACCTTCCTCAAAAAAGCTTTCTTTTTAATTTAAGTGTTTAAAAGATACTTTTTCCAAAAAGTACCTTTGAAAAAATACTTTTGGAAAAAATTTTCAAAAAAAAAGAATTTTTTAAGAAAAGTACTTTTTTTCAAAAAGAGTACTTTTTTTCAAAAAGTACTTTTCTTAAAAAGGTTTTTTTCTAAATTCTTTTTTCCAAAATTATTTGTTTTTAATTTTGTAACATAGTTACTCAAAAACAACATTTGATAATTAATTTTGCGCCACCCTGTCTGTATTACTGTTGCCTTGTTTCATACAATTTTATTTTTCATTCACATAATTTTGTTTAATTTATTTTAATTTTATATCTGTTAATATTTACTTATTCTGTGTTAATGTTATTTATGCTGTATATTTTTTTAATGGCATTGTTTTACATAATTGTATACTCGTTTTTTATGAATTAATTCGAAACAGGGAACGTAAAACGTTAAGTTGTACCGAAAATGACTTTAAGAACTTAAATGGCATATTAATGGCTTTTTAATTAATTGTTAAGTTAATGTTGATATAAAAGTAAAAAACCAGAAGCTAAACAGAATTTCATTAATTAATGTTTTAGAGGTCTACCTAAAATTCACTTCAAGTTTAAAAAGTGGGGCAGTAACTATATATTAGACGTACATGCGGTTAAAACTGCTGCAGTTTTATCATTATCCTTCGTAGAATTTTTAAACTTGTAAGTGTGTCCTAAAGAACTTCGCTTGTGTGTATGTGATTTTCTGTTGGTGTGTAGATTTTCTGTTTTTATACTTTATTCTCGCACTTGAAACCAATTACACAATTATTAAATATTATTATCGTGGTACTTTTCTCGGTTGTAATCTTTTGTCCACTATATACAAAATTAAAGTATAACATTTGCTACTTACTTTTCTATCCTTTAAACAACTTGAGCTGTCAGCAACCAATAGTGTTCGCAAAGCCCATCCCATACGATTCATAGCAGGACTAGGAGACTGAGAGAAAAAATAAAGTAAAAACGTTAGAAATAATTAAATAAACATTTATTATAATTTTATTATGCTGTTTCTGTTTGAAAATGTGAAAAGAGTAGAGGCCAGTTGTTTGTATAATTAAAAATGTGAAAAAAGGTTAAACAAAATATTATTGTCATTGGAGCGTTGACGATATGAATTATTAAAATTTAATTTATATAATCTTGCAAGGACGTTGGACAAATAAGCTCAATTTATGCTGCAGTTTGGAAAATGTGTTTGATGATTTCTAAAGAAAATTTATAAAGTGAAATTAAAAAGCACATGACGGAATGCATGTTTTCTGTGTCCGCGTACAGTTTTATTTATTTGCTTAGATTCTGTTATAAATCTATTTTATTTGACATTAAAATTTTTTAGGCTATAAATCTAGAAAAAATATTTATAACTTTTATATGTACACTAAAATGCCTATTCCACGGTTTGTATATCATAAATATTTTTGAATGACAAGATAATTAAAAGTGTACCACAAATAATGTGGGCGGTATTTATATAAAAAAAGTATTTATATTGTGCATATCTACACAGAAACACCTTTCAAAAAATATATATTTCATAATTGTTAGTGAACGATGACATATTTAAAAGTGTACCACAAAAAAAAATTAAAAATTTTTTTCCACATTTTTATGCAAGAGTATTTATATTGTGTCTACCTGCACAAAAATACTTTTTAAATGAAATATGTTTCAGAAATATTGGTGGACGATGTCATACTTAAAAGTGTACCACAAAAAATTGTGTGCTTTATTTATAGTAAAAATGGCATTGAATATTTGCATATGCTACTGGAAAGTGAAAATTCTACAAAAGAATTTAAAAAAAGCACATATTAAAATAGTAATTACTTAAAGCTATGACGAATGTTGTTTGATTAGAAACAGCAGTAAATTGAACTACAATCGTTTGTTGAATCCATTTAATATTTAACTAAAACATTGTGCGCTTCTGTAATTCAATTCCTTCATGAGCAAAGCCAAGTCGTTGTTAGCATTATGCAAATCAACTCATTTGCTCTATTTAACTTTCGGCCTCCAATCACCAAAATAATTAAAATGTGTCTCACAAGATGAAACTTTTTTTTTTTTTTAATGTCTGTCTACCACATAAAATTTACCACAATATCTATCACCAACATTTGCAGGCAGCCGTTTATAATCTTTTTGTGTTTCTTATTCCCCCTTCAGCCTCATTGCTGTGAGATTTAAAACAAAAATTTTTCACAGATAAAAACCATAATAAATGTCATTTTAACAGCAGTGGAGACAACCGCAAACAAACGTAATGAACAAATAATGGAAATATAGGAAAAGGCAAGGAAGAATATTTACAATAAAATATTTTCTTTTTACCTCGGTTATTGGTAGGGCCGGATTTGGATGATCGGGACTTAGTGGTCGTTTTGTGGGTGATGAGTTTGATTGTTGTACAGCAGGACCAAAACCTAGAAATAAATATAAAATGAAAAATTTTATTAGTTTAACAGAAAAAAATACAAGAAAATGGACATAAGAAATATTATCAACATTTCAAGGAATTTATATTAATAATTTAAGCAATTAAAAGTTGATGTGAAATTTAATATGAAGAATTGTTTTTGACCACCTCAAGTTTTAAAGACAATAGCAATAATATTACAAGGATGTATATACTTACAAAGAAATAAAATGGTAAAACCAAAGATTAAGTTAATTGTAAAAAAGCTATTCTGTTTCAGCAATGCAACATTAACATTTTCAGTATAGCAAATTTAACATATTTTTATTTTATCATTTAGTGAAACACTCCCATATATTTATCAGACATTTGCATATTGAATTAATTTTTTTAATCACTTTCTCTTAAATAAAATTTTAAATTTTGATAATAAAATTATAATAAGAGAATTCACTCTTCGTAGCAAATTGCTCTTGCAAACATTTGTACTTAATATACAACACAACAACTTGTAAATGTAACAAATTTCAATTTGCTACACTGTTTTCTATACAAGAAGCATAAAATCGAAAGTTGTATTCTATGTTTGGTTCGTTTCCTATAGCAAATTTTGGCAATTGTAAATGTTTTTTTTTTTTTGGAATTTCATAATAACAATTATTTTTTATTAAAAATATTTTATAAAATAAATTAACTACATGATTTTACTCTTATATAAAATGTTAAGTTGCAATTTTCATTACAAAATTATAATAAGAGAAATCACTCGTCGTAGCAAATTGCTCTTGCAAGCATAATAACAATTACTGTTAGTAAAAATATTTTATAAAATAAATTAACTACATGATTTTACTCTTATATAAAATGTTAAGTTGCAATTTTCATTATAAAATTATAATAAGAGCATTCACTCTTCGTAGCAAATTGCTCTTGCAAAACATTTTGTAGTTAATATACAACACAACAACTTGTAAATGTAGCAAAGTTCAATTTGCTTTGTTTTTTATACAAGAAGTATAAAATTAAAAGTTGTATTCCATGTTTGGCTCGTTCCCTATAGCAAATTTTTGCAATTGTAAATTTTTCTTTCGGAATTTCATAAAAACAATTTTTTGTTAATAAAAATATTTTATAAAATAAATGAAATGAAATATGTACATGATTTTACTTTTACATAAAATTTTAAGTTGCAATTTTCATTAGAAAATTATAATCAGAGAATTCACTCTTCGTAGCAAAATGGTATTGCAAAAATTTTAACATGCAGCAATTGTGGTATATATTATCTGATATGTAACCCAAAAGCTTTCAAATGTACCAAAAATCAATTTGCTACACTCTCTTCGTAGTAAATTGCCCTTGCAAACATTTCTAGATGTAGCAAGTGTGGTATATATGCTCTCATATATATCGCAACAGTTTGTAAATGTAGTAAAGTTCAATTTGCTACACTCTCTTCATAGTAAATTGCCCTTGCAAACATATCTAGATGTAGCATGTGTGATATGTATGCCCTAATATAAAACACAGCAACTTCTAAGTGTAGCAAAAATCAATTTGCTACACTCCCTTCGTAGCAAATTGCCCTTGCAAACATTTCTAGAGGTAGCAAGTATGATATATATATGCCCTAATATAAAACAAAACAACTTCTAAGTGTAGCAAAAATCAATTTGCTACACTCTCTTCGTAGCAAATTGCCCTTGCAAACATTTCTAGATGTAGCAAGTGTGATATGTATGCCCTAATATAAAACACAACAACTTCTAAGTGTAGCAAAAATCAATTTGCTACACTGTTTCGTATAAACGAAGAATAAAATCAAAAGTTATATTCGATGTTGGGTTCGTTCCCTATAGCAAATTTTGGCGATTGAAAATTTTTCTCCTCAATTGTGAACATTTTTAAGCAGAAATGGCCAATTGATTTAAAGTCTTTTGGAATTTCATGTAACAATTATATTTTTTAATAAAACAATATTTTATAAAATAAATTAACATACGCGTTTTTACTCAACTCCAATTCGGTTGCTGTTACTGGCAGTCATTCAACCAAATTGTTTTCCTTGTTATTATTTTCAAAATAAAGTCATTAAATATTGATATAATTTTATTGCCAATTTTAATTAATTTACTTCTTTAACATTAAATTCCATAAAATTTTAATCAAATAATTCACCATTCCGTTCCGCCCCGCTAAAAGTTATTGTATTGTTTGGCCAAGTAATTTGAATTGTTTCCTGTTTCACGGCCTGATGTGTGGGGGTGGAAATGCGGTTTGTTTTTCTTCGTGGTTTTGTAATTGTTTACAAAATTAATTCATTTTCCATTCAAGGTCAAGACTACTCGTAGTGTGTTTTAATTTTAAATTTGAGTGCGGTTTATAAGTTTGTTTAATTTCATTTGTTTGTTTTTAAAGATAAAAGTTCATTAACATTTTACATTGAAACACGGTTGCTGTTGCTGCTGCTGCTGCTGGCATTTGGGCAAACAACTCAACAGTTTCGGCAAACAACGAACAAATTAAGCTGATAAATATGAATGAGTTTGGAGAGTATTTGTAAATAAAATAGTACTTTTTGATAAAAAAGTGTCGTTTTTTTATAAATATGTATTTTAAAAACCGAAGTAGTTAGTGTGCTTAAAATTCACTTTTGTATAAAACACCGCTTGTTAATTGCATTTTCTATGCTTTTTTAGAACGTTTTCGTTTTGCGAAAACCGGCAGTTAGAACGAAAAGATATTGTTAACTTAGTACTCTTTTTTGGAAGATAATATTTAGTAAAAACAATGTCTCATTTTATAAAAGTATATTTTAAATAAAAATCGCAAAGTCACGTAAAAGGAAACTTTTTGAAACGAAGAGTATTTTGTCTACAAAAAATATATTTGTAGCAAAATTCTGGTCTGTTCCTTAAATAGGAATTTTATTAAAAAAAAATTATTTTTCTTATAAAAAAATGTATTTGATTAGCAGAAGGCTCCTCTTAAAAAATTTTTTTTTTTAAAAAGTTATTTTTTTGTAAAAATTCAATTTTTGTAGAAAGTAAAATTTTTTGTAAAAGGATTTCACAATGAAGTAATTTTTCATAAAAATGTACTTCTTTCGAAAAAAGGCGTTATTGTGTAAGAAAGTACTTTTTATAAAAATATTTTCTTTTCTATAAAAAGCGACTTTGTTTTTAAGAGAATTTACTTTTTCACAAAAACTTACATTGTTATAAAAAGTTACTTTTTTTTTGTAAGAATTACCTCTTTTATAAAAAGTTAATTTTTTATATACAATTTTTTTTATGAAAATTTACTTTTTCATAGAAAAGGTTAAATTTTTCATAAAAAGTTGTTTTTTCGTAAAAAGTTAATTTTTTTATAAACAACTACTTTTTCATAAAAAAAATACTTTATTATAAAAAGTTATTTTTTATAAAAATTTACTTTTTTTATGAAAAGTTGTTTTTTTATGAAAATATACTTTTTCATAAGAAGGGACATTTTATATTAAAAGCTAAAAAAGTTACTTTATAATAAAAAGAAAATTTTTTATAAAAAGTTACTTTTTATAAAAAGTATATATTTTTTTATAAAAAGTTACTTATTATAAAAAGTTTATTTTTCATAAAAAGTTAATTTTTTATAAAAAGTTGTTGCTTGCAAGCAAAGTATTTTTTTATAAAAATGTGTTTTTTTTGTAAAAAGATGCTATTGTGAAAGAAGGTGCTTTTTGTAAGAAGGTACTTTTCAATAAAAAGGTAATTTTCAATAAAAAGGCACTTTTCAATAAAAAGGCACTTTTTAATAAAAAATTACTTTTCAATAAAAAGGTACTTTTCAATAAAAAGGCATTTTTCAATAAAAGGCACTTTTCAATAACAAGGTACTTTTCAATAAAAAGGTACTTTTCAATAAAAAGGTACTTTTCAATAAAAAGGTACTTTTCAATAAAAAGGTACTTTGCAATAAAAAGGCACTTTTCAATAAAAAGGTACTTTTCAATAAAAAGGTACTTTGCAATAAAAAGGCACTTTTCAATAAAAAGGTACTTTTCAATGAAAAAGGTACTTTGCAATAAAAAGGCACTTTTCAATAAAAAGGCACTTTTCAATAAAAAGGCACTTTTCAATAAAAAGGCACTTTTCAATAAAAAGGTACCTTTCAATAAAAAGGTACTTTGCAATAAAAAGGTACTTTTCAATAAAAAGGTACTTTGCAATAAAAAGGCACTTTTCAACAAAAAGGTACTTTTCAATAAAAAGGCACTTTTCAATAAAAAGGCACTTTTCAATAAAAAGGTACTTTGCAATAAAAAGGTACTTTTCAATAAAAAGGTACTTTGCAATAAAAAGGCACTTTTCAATAAAAATGCACTTTTCAATAAAAAGGCACTTTTCAATAAAAAGGCACTTTTCAATAAAAAGGTACTTTTCAATAAAAAGGCACTTTTCAATAAAAAGGTACTTTTCAATAAAAAGGTACTTTTCAATAAAAAGGTACTTTGCAATAAAAAGGCACTTTTCAATAAAAAGGCACTTTTCAATAAAAAGGTACTTTTTATAAAAACGTACTCTTTAATAAAAATCAGTTTTTTTTTGGTAAAAAACTACTTTGATGAATTTTATAGTTAAAATAAAATATATATTAAAAAGTACTTTTTATAACAAAATACATTTTCATAAAAAGGTATTTCTTTGTAATAAAAAGATTCCTTTTATAAAAAGTGTGTTTTTAAAGTTTTTATAAAAATGTACTGTGTTATAAGAATGTACTTTTTATGCAAAGTACTTTTTAGACGATACATATACTGCTATTTTTATGTAAATATAAGTTTGTAAAAATAACTGTCTGTTTCTGAAAATGTTCGTTTTGTAATTTATGTTGATGCAATAATTATTACTTTTGAAAAATCATTAATTTTGTATAAGTTAACTTTTAAAAGTCCATACATACAACTACTCGTATTTCATTAGTTTGTGTGCATGTAATTTCTGCTTCGAACCTGCATGAGGTGTACTTACCATTTTTCAACTTGCAGCTGGTGATAATATCATTCATTAATTCCTTGTTTTTCTGTGAAAAAAGATAAACAAGAAACACATTAGTGTCTAAAAAAACAACAACAACTATTTAAAAGTAATAATAATTAAAATTGTTTTAAGACACGCCGGCCAAAGTAATGAGTAGAAAAATAAACAAAAAAATTTTGTTAAATAAATTTCAATTTGAAAACTTCTAAATGACGAGCGAAAACTACGAGATAAAATGAAAACTTCGTACATGATCTGCTGGTTCGAAACATGAGATGGGTCGTATCAACAGTCTTCTTCGTCTTCTATTACTTTTCATTTCTTGTTGTTGCTGTTGTTGTTGTTGTGGTGGTGGTGTTTGTAATGGTGTTTGGCGTTGGTGGCCATTACCATTACCATAAACGTTGTTGTTGCTATTTTTAGCCAAGCCGGAAGTATTGGTTACCGATAAATTAGCTTCTTTATTGTGTGGAGTTTTTGTACTTGAGCCACCGTCGCCGCCGCCGCCACTGCCACCATTTGCAACTGCCAACACAACACTGTCTATATACAAGTTGTTCAAGTTATTGCAATTGTTGTTGTTATTGTTGTCGTCACTTTTACTAGACGTCGTAGTGTGATGATAATGTGTGAGGGTGGAATAGGTTTTTGCCGGAATGTGATTAAGTTTTGCACTGTAAGTCAGATCATCTTGTGATCGATGTCGCGTTTGGTATTTCAATAGAACACAAACATCATCGTAATTCGATGCAACAATATGTTGGGACCAACGTTTTAGCGTGGAACTGGGTGTTTTGGGCCGCACAAGGGAGTGAGAGGACATGTTTCTTATTGAGGTGGAAAATTACTTTTTTTTTTATTTATTTAAATAAATATTGAAATATTTTCAGGGTTATGATTAAAACGTTTGGTTGTTGAACCATTTTTTTTTATTGATGTTATTATTGTGTTTTTGGCACTGCACTCTGTTCTGTTGGATTTATTTGTTTTGTTTTTTATTTGTTTTTTTTTAATATTAATTATTAAAAATTCACACTCCCTCTCCAAAAAAAAAAAAAATTAAATAAAATAAAATAAAACAAAATAAAAAGACTGCAGAAACCCTCTGCTTATAACAGCTGTTTCCATGCTACTACTGCGTTTTGTGTTGAAATGAATTGAATAATGCCTGGTTGTCCGCTCTTCACAGAAAGAAAACAATAAATAAACGTAGCAAGTAGTCGACGGAATTTAAATAAGTGCGCTTTATCGCTGAATGCCTTCAATTTTTGTCGGAAATGCCAGTGATAAAGCAGAAAAATTGCCACTGAAAAAAAATATAAAAAAAGTACCGCCTGCTTTTAAATGAAATGCAAATTGTCTTTTGGATCTTTAGATTGAAAAGGAAAAAAATTTGAGTTGTCTAACATACCGCTAAGAAAATTTGAAATATTAAAAAAGTGGGAAATTACTGCTTTTACCCCGTTTGGAAAAAATAGAGTTTTCACCAGATCTCGAAGTTTTGAGTTCCTAGGAAGTTTTCCCGGCTACTCCAGACATGCCGACACTATGTCTGTATGTATTTGTGTGTGTGTGAGTGAGTGTGGGTGTGTGAGTTTGTGTGTGTGATCCGCTTATAACTCTTGAGAACCGAGTCCGAATCCAAACTGGTCGCGTTTGAAAGGATTCCTTCAAACTTAGATTTTCTGTAAATTGGAACCGGTTTGGACCGGTACATATTTGAATATATCAAAAAACACTGGAAAATTTTTATTTTTCAAAACTGAATTTTTTTTTTAAATAAGTTTTAAACAGCTCCTCCGATCGATTGCAAAAAAAAGCTAATTAGCTCTTGACAATAAAAAATCACGTCGACAGCTTCCAACCGGATCAAAATCGCTGGATGCATGCGGGAGATTTCGTGAACGAAAAAATTCGAAAAAAGTGATTTTTTAAAGGAAACTTTGAATTATATATCATCTGATCAATTAGTGTTCGAACCAAGTTAGTCACGATTCAAAAGTTTGTTTGTAACCTTGATTTCCAGTGAATTGGAACCGGTTTGGAACGGTAGATTTCAAGAAATATCACACAAACCAAAAAAAAAAAATTTTTAATTGTTTTAAAAATAACTAAAACGACTTTTCTGATCGATTTTAAAAACTAATGAACTCTTAACAATTGAAAAACCGGGTCAAAACCGGTTAATATTGTGAACGAAAGAAATTCAAAAAAGAGTTCTCTGAATTATATATCTGACCAATTAGTGTCTGAGACAATCTAGCCGCTCTTCAAAAGGTTTCTTCCAAACATCGATTTCCTGTGAATTGGAACCGGTTCGGAACGGTAGATTTCGAGAAATATCACACAAACAAAAAAAATTGTTTATTGTTTTAAAAATAACTAAAACGACTTTTCTGATCGATTTTAAAAACTAATGAACTCTTAACAATCGAAAAACCACGTTCAGCACTACGAACCGGGTCAAAATCGGCTAACGCGTTCGGGAGATATTGTGAACGAAAAAAAATTCAAAAAAGGGAACTCTGAATTATTTATCTGATCAATTAGTGTCTGAAGCAATCTAGCCGCCTTTCAAAAGGTTTCTTTGAAACTTTGACTTCCAGTGAATTAGAACCGCTTTGGACCGGTAGATTTCGAGAAGCATCACATAAATTGAAATAAAAAATGTTTAAGTGTTTTTTTTCAAGAATAACTTTTAAAAGGCTTTTTGATCGATTCCCAAACTTAATAAACGTTTAACAATCGAAAACCACATGGAACTCTACCAACCGGTTCAAAAACGGTTAACACGTTTGCGAGATATTGTGAACGACATTTTCGTAAAAAGTAGATTTTTCAATACAGTAGATGTGTGATCAATTAGTGCTCTCGATTTTTTTATAGGTAACGAACAATTACTTCAATGCATTACATTCGAAACGGCTGATCAATTCGAAAGTCATAACAGTTTTAAAATTAAAATGATTTCATTTTTAAAGGCTAAAATTATCAGGAAGGCCTTTAGGGTCAACCGTTTTCCATATATTTATTTTTTTATTGAGGTTTCCATATAAATTTTGTTACAATATAAATATTCTTTACAAAAAATTTTAATTCCATCAGACTCTATAGGATTTAAAAAAATGGCTTGAAATGAAATTCCTAGACTACTTTCTATTCTTTTATTCGTATAATTTTTTGTTTTAAATTAAAATGCTTAGATAATTTTTGTGCGAATATATTTCAATAACTAAATAATTTGTAATAAAAAAATCTATTTTAATCGAATAATTTTATTCGAATAATTTTTTTGGAATAATTTTATTCGAATAATTTTATTCGAATAATTTTACTCGAATAATTTTATTCGAATAATGTTATTCGAATAATTTTATTCGAATAATTTTATTCGAATAATATACAATAACATACAATAATAATTTTACAATATTATTTTGCTTCTTTTTTACACAGCGGATGTTTTTGTAAAAGAATTGAAATTTTAAGTTCTTTTATTGTTGCTTCAATATGTGTAAAATTTTTACTCTTCTTACAAAAACCGGCAGTTAATGATATCTAATGAAAATGTTTCACAAAATAAGAAATCGTTTAACTCCAGCCATTAAATAAATTTACCACACTGTAGTTGTTTGTAAATCGTGTTTATCAACAGCAAATAAAAATAAAAAATAAAAATTAAAAATACACCATTAATGTTTAAACATGAAAACTAAATATGAGTAAAAATTCAGTTGAGCTCTTTTTTGTTCAACACATTCTCTCGCTGTTCTCTAAAATAAAAATCAAATAAATTTTAACTGTTTCAATTGTTTAATTATTAAAAAGATGAAAGTAAGAATATAGCAAATAAAATACTACTTCACAGAACAAAACTCTTAAACGCTTTTTAAGTTCTCTAATAAATTGCCTAAAAGCTGCTCACGCTCTTTGCTTTGCAACATCAATTTAAAATTATTAAAATGCTCAACATATACTTAAATTGTAATAAATATTGATTAAACAACAAGTGCTTGTGGCTATTGACGGTATGCGGTGCCATATTTGCACTTTTGTTTTGAATTTTAGTATGCAGACTCGTTTTCCGGCGATACCATTATTTGAATGATACTCGTATTTAAGGCTGATTACTTTCATTTCAAAAGCGCACATTAGCAAAGCGTACACACAAATTGTTGCTTACTGTGATTTAGTAAGCGTGAGATCTCCTTATCAGCAGTAGGTAATAAAAAGAAAAAAATAAAATAGAAAATAATTCATGTATGGTGTGGTTGTTTTCATTGTAATAATGGGACAACAACAACAACAACAAAATAGCAATGAGCCATATCAGTTAAAGGTAAATTAGTGAATATGTATTTCCAAAGCTTATAAGGGAAGTCTGCCACTCCACAAACTTGGAAAAAAGACTAATATTGTATACAAATCTAGAAAGTTTAAATGAATGCATTTAAACGTAAATTTTGAAAATAGGAAATCAATTAAGGCAACTCCAGTTGTTATAACGAATAAAATTATTTTTAAACAGAAAATAAATTCTTGTAGTCTTACTGTCTGGAATCATAAATTTGTAGAAAATTTGGACAGGTTTGTGTTTAAAATGACTAGATTAAACCAATTGACTGTAACATTTAAAATAGATCTTCAAATGTGTGATTAAGCAATTCTTCAAAATAGAGCCACTAAAATTTATAAAAAAATCAAAAATGGTTATTCAATTGTTGTTACTAAAATTACTAACTTTTATACGAATAATGCTTGTGGAAAATATATTTAAAAAAATAATTTTTATTCGAATAATATTTTAATCGAATAATTTTTATTCGAATAATATTTTAATCGAATAATTTTTATTCGAATAATATTTTAATCGAATAATTTTTATTCAACTAATATTTATTTGAATAACTTTTATTCGAATAATATTTTAATCGAATAATTTTTATTCGAATAATATATTAATCGAATAATTTTTATTCGAAATTCAATTAAAAAGTCCGAATAAAAATTTTCATCACTCATAATAGTTTTTTTTTTTTTGAAAGTTAATAAAAAATAAAATTAAATAATTAATTTGGCGCCATCCTGTACTTTCAACCACCTTAAAAAATGGAGAGATTTCTTTATTAACATTTTCAAGTAATTCCAGCAGTAAATCGTGATTATCATTTGCAATTAATAAAAGTGCTTGTAGCTCGTAATCAATTTAAAAATACATCTTACATATAATTATATCCATCTTTTGCATACTCGTGTCATTATTGTACATTTCTTCTACTGCATTTGCATTGAATACATATTAAATAATAAAACCAGTGTTTGCTTATTTTGCCGGAGTTTAATTTAATTTTGCAAACATGATAAAAGCATCGAATTGTCATTATAATCAGTAGAATCTTTCAATGAATTGTATTTAATGCTTAAGTATCGTTAAAAGTTAAGCTTTAACCCTTTGCAAACCAGTTTCATACAAAAAAAATATCCACTCACCATCATACAGTCTTGGTGCAAATGCGTTTTGAATGGACAATAATATTGATATTTAGGGTCCTGAAATGATTCAATTCAAAAACAGTTGGCATTAATAAAGCTTTTCGATTATTAATTAATTGCTGGACAAAACCATTTACTTTTTTTTGGGTACTAAACGAGTTAATAATAGTGGTTGTGGTCCATCAATGTGAATAAATGGACAACATGCTTGTTTTTCATTATGCTGAACACTTTAGTTTTAAGCAGGGCGGGCATTTAATATGAAGTTGAATTGCAACAGCGACGGGGAAGCACGACAACAACAACAACAACAAAAGAAATTAATATGGGAAAAGTGACCACACAATGCTGACATTAACTATGAAATTATCGATGGACGCCATTAGCATACATTAAACAGGTATTTGTTGCAGATTGCGGTATTAAGTGAATTGAGTAGGAGTTGTATCGTTAAATTGGTTTGTACACACAATGAAGAAATCATAAAGATGCTATTTTTAAATGAGGCAAAACAATAAGGAAAGCGAAGCTTTTTTAACACTATATTTTAATAAATTAAAAAAAAATCACGTAAATTATTTTCTAAAATATCAGAATATTCCAAAAAAAAAAATTATTAAATTATTGTTATTCAAATCAATAACTCGCACAAAAAATATATTTTAATCAAATAATTTTTATTCGAATAATATTTTAATCGAATAATTTTTATTCGAATAATATTTTAATCGAATAAATTTTTTTCGAAAAATATTTTCTGAAATAATAGTTATTCGAATAATATTTTGCTTTAAATTACTTTTTCCTTACTTGCCGTAGCTACAAAGAATAATTTTTATTTAAATAACGTTTTGTTTAAAATTACTTTTCTTCTACTGTGCTTAACATTTGCATTTGAAAAAATAATTTAGTTCATACACTTAAATACTATGTATTTTAATGTGTTGGTTCAAATAAGTCCAATAATCGTATATTTTTTTGCTACTAAATCTGCTAGAAAGCATTGCGATAAATTTTATTCGAATGATTTTTTGTTTTAAATTACAATACTTGAGAATTTTCGTGCGAATATATTTCAATAACTAAATCATTTGTAATAGAAAAAAAAATATTTTAATCGAATAATTTTATTCGAACAATTATATTCGAATAAATTTATTCGAATAATATATATTACAATAATATTTTGCTTCAATCTTCGTGTTTGCTATTTTTTTATAATATTTACATACATATTTCAGCCTATTTCTATACACGCATATTCGAGTACTTAAATTTATTCGATTAATTTTATTCGAATAATTTTTAATCAAACTCGTAATATCTTCTGAATAAAATATTCAGCTAATATTATTACTAATGCATCGCGGAAATAATTTTTATTCGAATAAATTTAATCGAATAATTATTATTCTAATTCTTATTGTAATATAATATAATTTGTTTTATCAGATCATCAGGTTAGCAAAGGTTTTAATTTTTCATGGCTTCAAAGACAATCTAAACTCTAACTTATGTTGTGTTCTTTTCTACAAAAAAAGTGCAATATATACGCTTTTAATAGGTTCTACTGTGTTCGAAGTGCACATGATGCCTACATATTTTATGGCAATAGAATTTGCTTTAATACAGACAACAACAAACATTATAACATAATATGATAATTTCTGTATAATCTTGACTTTCTTCAAACTATAATAATAAATAATAATTAAGTAATTGCCTTGGCTGTCTTTTGTAAATGTTATTTTTCTTATATAAATACATAAATTGTATATAAACCTTTTTCCCTAGATAATGTGGCCAAAGTGCTTGTGTGTATCGTGTGTGAATTCTCACATGTACGAGTATAAATAACAGCTCTCCGTGGAAAACTATAATGAAATCATTAAAGTGACCAACATATTTAACGATGCACTAAAAGAGGATTAGAAGCAACCAATAGTTCAAACTAGATATTCAGTATTATATTATGAACACATTTTGTGTTGTGTAAATATTGAAAATTGAAATAAACCGGAAGGAAAGAGTGGCAAATGGCAGATGTACTAATACAAACCAACATATTGACAACATAAAACTCTTTGAGGCTTATAGTCGTTATTTATGGCGTGTTAAGGTTTATATACGTTTTTATATTTGTTTCTTCATTTACTTTTGATAAATGAAATTTAAAATGTTCCTTAACGAAAATGTTTTATCACAGAATATGTATATGTGAAAAATGAAAATGGAATACAAATTTTTGGCTTTGAAAAAATATAAAAATAGCGTTTCGCCGATGGCGAGCATAACCATTATTTAAAGTCAAAACAAAACGAATATAATGTTGACAGTAGACATCAATTATAGCTCTAAATTTTTTCTAAATTGTGTGTTCAGTTAATTTGTTTTTCCAAGGTAATTGTAAAAAAAAACAGATGCAAAATTTTAATGTGGCTAATTTTACAATGTGCTTTATTTATGTCTCTCCAAAATGATGTTATTTAAAAATTACATTAATTTTTTAAAATTTCTGTATTTAGTTGTAGTCACATTTGTACATCACATTTGGTATGTTGCACGGGACATTTTTAGCCGGCATAGTGCATAATAACATAACGTCTTTAGATTTCGATATCTGGCATATTTTTTCTCTTGATATTTGCTAAGATTTAATTAACGGCACGTTTAAGTTCCAATAATTTGTAGATAAATAATTGAATATAAAATATTTCATTCGATTAATTTTTATTCGATTGATTTTTAATCGATTAATTTTTTTATTAAATTTTTTCGCGCATATCTTTCGAATATATAAACGATTTTGTATAAATGAAGCAAAATGATTTAAGACTCTGCTGAAATAATTTTTGACACATATCACATGTTCCACGTGAAATTTTTTTGCATCATGCAGCGTGCATAACGACGTCTTTACATTACGATATCTGGCATATTTTTCCTCTTCATATTTGCTAAGATTTAACTAACGGTATGTTTAAGTTCCATTAATTTGTGGATAAATAATTGAATATAAAATATTTTATTCGATGAATTTTTATTCGACTAAATTTTATTCGATTAATTTTTATCCGATTGAATTTTATTCGATTAATTTTTATAATATGTAAAAAATTTTTTATAAATGAATCAAAATGATTTCACTACTATTTTAATAATTGTCGTCACAGATAGCATGTTGCACGTGACGTCATTTCTTTTCGATATGTGGCATATATTTCTTTTCCTCTTGATATTTGCTCAGATTTAATTAATGCTACATTTAACATAAATAATTAAATATGAAATATTTTATTCGATTAATTTTTATTCGACTAATTTTTATTCGACTAATTTTTATTCGATTAATTTTTGTAATATGTAAAAAATAAAAAATTGTTTATAAATGAATCAAAATGATTTCAAGACTATTTTAATAATTCTCATCACACGTGACATTGTTTTCATCATGAATCGTCGTGCATAACGAAGTCATAAGATTTCGATATCTGATATATTTGTCGTCTTGATATTTGGACGGCTGCCTGTCCATGCAAAAGTATTCATTATTTTTTTAAAGAATCTAGGTTTTTATATAAAATTTCATTTTATATTAGAAAAAATATGTATATGTATTTGAATAAAATTCTTAGAAGTTCTTAAGCTCTCATACAAAGTAATTATTAATTTGATATTAGTTGGTCATAGAATAGAATCAATTTTCATATAAGATCTTCATGGGACTGATGGGGGAAGAGCAGTACCCGCTGTACAAAAAAATTATTTTTTACATATTCTATCTCTATTTTAGGAGAAAGGAGATAGCGCCAAGCATATCGAACGTGGCTAGTTTATAAAAAAAATATTTCAAGCTTAAAAAATCTATTATTCAATTTATTTTAATTTTTGACATGCTCTAACGATTTTAAACGCGGGCATAAAAAATTATTTTTTTTTGCAATGTCGCACGTGACTTCTTAATATTTATGTGATTTATTAACGCAATAAATAAACAATCATTTGCAATCGCCATTCTGACTTTTTGCACCCTCAGAAAGATTTACGGAGCAGAAGTCCAAGGATGAGGATGAAAAAAAAGTAATACATCGAACCTGCAGCCTCTAATAAAATTCTTAAACTGTTGCTTGGCAGCTACAATGAAAACGTTTTTCCACAGAAATTGCAATTTTAACAGAAAAATATTAAAATTTTAGCTGCGAAAAAGAGTTAGAAAAAGAAACAGTCACGTATATTGTAGTTTGTAAAACAAACTAGTAGAACTTTTACAATCTTGTTGCAAAAAAATTCTTGTTGTTTGTAAAAATGTTGAATAACAATTTTTTTACAACTTAGAACAGCTCAATTTTCTAGCAATTCTTGTTGTTTCCACTTAAGTACGATTTTCAAGAAAAATTACTTTATTTATTACAAACGGAAATGAAAAGCTTGTTACGTAAAAAAAAAGTTATATTTCAATACAACTTGGAAAAAGGGGGAAAAAACTAAAGCGACATTAAACACAATGAAAAATAAACAAATGAGAAAATATATATATCATGTTTTTATATGTTTCTGTTAAATTACTTGGAATATTTCTACGTATGAGTAATAAAAATTGTGCTAAATAAAATAATATTACGTATACGTTCTAGTGAAAATTTCACACACACACACACATTCCTACGAATATAAAACCCACACATCCTTTTGTTATATATTTTTCAACAAAATGACTAATCGTTTTGGGTTTTTTTTGATGAATGTTAAAAAAATAGCATTTCGCTTTCGTTGTGCTACAATTCTGCTTAACAATAAAGTAAGCAATTCTTGGTAAGCCACCGACGTGTGATAACAAAATATATAATTAATTGTGAAAAATTTGCTGTCAAAAAAAAAGAGAAATTAAATTAAATAAATGTTTGGTTTTGTATATTGTTTGGGGTCATGAACTTTTCATGTGATTATGTGGCAAATGCAATCTATGGAGCTTTAAAAGAGAAAAATAGAAAACACAACATGATGATTAATTGTGCTGCTTTCCAATAGTTTTGCTGTTTTATAATGATAATTTAAAAATAGCACATTATGAACAAAAAACAAAATTTTATATAAACAAGAAATTTAGAAAATCAGAAAATGATAGTTTTGCTCATGAAAAATAATTTTACAGAAAATGTATTATTATGAAATGGAAACCATTAAACATTTTTCTAAATAATCCACTGTCATGAAAATGGAAAGAGTTGCAGGATACCTACATTTCGATTTTCTAATTGCTTCATCTCTATTATTAAGCATTTAAATACTGTCAGAAATTCTTTCCTTTTTTAATTTTTAAAAATATTTTTTAATTAAATATTTAATAACTTCAACTTGTTATCCTTGTAATTTGTCACATTGTTTAATCGCTTTATTTTTAAGGCTACTAAAAATGAATTTAATGAACAGGAAAATGAAACCTGTTAAGAAAATAATAACGACAAAGATAACGAAATAAATTTAAAAAAAACCACGCAGCTGTGAAAATAAGATAAAAACCAATACAAATAATTAAGAGTTTATGGCACAGAAAATGAGGGAACGAACAAACAGCAGTGCTGAAAACTGAAGTCTAATTAACTTTCATCTAAACAAAATTAAATGCTGGCAAAATATTTGAAGTAAAAATTTTATCACAAAAAAAAAGAAAGCAACACAAAAGCATTTTTTTCATATATAAAAACGTATTAATAAAAATTACGGCCAACAGCTGTGACAATACCAAAGGCGCTGCTTGAATTATAGGGGTTTGTATCACTAAAAGTTAAGTAACGGAGACATTGTGAAACACAGATGCGTGAATGAGTGTGCAAACATCCCAACAAACACAAAGTCAGAAGCGCGAAAGCAAAGATGACACATTTTTCCAAAATACATTAAAATAATAGCTCTACAGGTTCCGATTAATCTAGACTATTTTACAAAAAAATTTGTTTTTGTTTTGATACATATATTTTTTATAATTTCTAATTTCTAACCTTACACGATAAAACAAGGCTTGTAAATTCAGCACCTACTCGTATGACACCAATCGTACTTCTCTATAACTTAATAAAATTCGTGTTATTTTTAGATAACAGTTTCTATACGAATACATTTTTTTCGAATAATGTGTTTCACATGAAATTTTTTTTAATTTTTTGCTTTATTTTGAGTAATTTTATTTGCTTGCAAACATTGTTATTCGAATAATTTTTGTTTAAGCTCTAACAATTCGTATGTATTCGGATATTACATGTTAAACAATTTTTCTACAATAATTTGTAGATTAATAATTTAATATAAAAACTTCATACGATAAATTTTTTTCGAATAATTTTTAATCGATTAATTGTTAATCGATTAATTTTTAGCGAACATTGGTTTTGAATAACATTGTTAAGGCATTTCCGGTTTGAGTACTAAAAGAAAAAAAATTATTTCAAGACCGTCGAAAATATTTTTATTCGAATAATTTTTGTTTAAGCTCTAACAATTCGTATGTATTCGGATATTTCATGTTGAAAAATGTTTCTACAAAAATTCGTAGATGAATAATTTAATACACACAATTTTATTCGATTAATTTTTAATCAAATTATTTTTAATCGATTAATTTTTAATCGATTAATTTGTTTCCTTTAATTTAGATTGAACATTGGTTGTGAATAACATTGTTAATACATTTCCGGTTTCAGTACTACGAATATGTATACATATAACTAATTTTGTAGGAATGAAAGAAAACAGAATTATTTCAAGACCGTTGAAAATATTGTTATTCGAATAATGTTTGTTTTAGCTCTAACAATTCCTATGTATTCGGATATTTGATGTTAAACAATTTTTCTACAGAAATTTGTCGATAAATAATTTAATATACAAAATTTTATTAGATTAATTTTTTCGAATAATATTTAAATCGATTAAATTTTATTCGATTATTTTTTTTTTCGTTTAATTTTGATCGAACAGTAGTTGTGAATAACATTGTTAAGACATTTCCGGTTTCACTACTAAGATTATGTATATAAAAAATTTTCTGAAAATAAAAGAAAACAAAATTATTTCAAGACCTTTGAAAATATGTATTGTTATTCGAATAATTTTTGTTTATGTTCTAACAATTCGTATTCGGATATATCATGGTATACAATTTTTGTACAATAATTTATAGATAAATAATTTAATATTTAATTCGGTTAAAAATTTTATTCGATTAATTTTTATTCGATTAATTATTAATCGATTACTTTTTAATCGATTAATTTTTAATCGATTAATTTTTATTGAACATTAATTTTGAATAAAATTGTTAAGGCATTTCCGGTTTGAGTACTAAAATTATGTATATAACTTGCTTTGTAGAAATGAAAGAAAGCAAAATTATTTCAAGACTGTTAAAAGAAGTGCTTTAATCTCTGAAAAAGGCATCAATAATGAAAAATATTCTGTTTTATAGTCCTATGAATTGTTCTATTGTCGAAGAAATTAATAATACTTTGAAATTCTATTCCTTATAAAATTATAATAATAATTAAGGAAATTCGGGAATTTTTCAAGGACAAGAATTTCATAATTTCAATAATTCTTGACTGTACATGTACATCATTTACTTGTCAACTTGCTAGAGTTTAAACAAAATGATAAAAAACATTAAGTGTATGCGTGCATTTGGTTCAAAGTGTTTGTATGTGTTGTGCTTAAAACAATTTCCATATCAAATATTTAAGGAAAACAAAAGACAGAGTGTGCGCTTTTGTGTCTGATGAATGGTTTGATTTAGATATAATTTTTTTTCTGTATTAAATGCGTAAATGTCTTGCTGATTTCTTACCTCCCAAATTAAGCGAAAATCCTGTTGTTCGACACGTAACAGCTCACAGGTTGTCTTTGTTACCACGGTGCTGTCACGTGGTAAATCGTGCAATATTGATTCGCCAAAAGTTGCTCCTACACCCAAATTGCATAGAGTTACTGGTGACTGCAAAAGGAACATACAAAAGAATATAATTAAACACTTTTAGCCTAGAACACAATTTTTGAAATATACAAATAAATATTTTTCTTGTAAGTTGAAAGGAATTTGATTCTGTTAATTTTCTATTTATTCTTTGAGGTAGAGTTTTGGCTACATGTGAAGGTTATATTTGTTATTCCAGTGCGATTATTTTCATGTGGCACATACACTTTTTGTCATTCTATAGAAGCTGAAAGTTTTGTTTGTATGTGTTTTGTTTTTGTTACTTTTGCTTTCGGGCCGAAATCCGAAACTTTATTTGGAGTTCATTGCCAATGATCCTTATAAACGTTAATCGACGTGGGCCAAAATTGAAACCGTAGATGTAATTATCGTAAAAGCTTTTTTTCATAAAGGTTAAACCACCAAGGGTACACTTGTACATTCTAATGACCTGTTTCGTTGTTTGTGTATTAAATTTTGGCAGCAAAATCTTTTAAACGACCTTGTTCATGGTTTTTGTGTGTTAACATTTTCTGTTTTTATACTCAATCGTATTTTCTGCCGCCAGTCTTTATGTATCCCACAAACTTTTTTAGAGGATTACAAAGTAATAACTTTTACAATATTACTTAAGGTATGAGTACTTGTGCAAATGTTTTTAAAAAGTTTGTTACAAAATGGTTTGTTTTGGGAAAGCAGCTTTTAATACGGCAGAGTGTAAAGAAGCCTGTAGAATCTCAACAATGGAATAGGTATTTCTTAAATAGAGTTTCATTCTTAAGTTTAATTGCAGACTTGCCCCACGAATAAAATGAATTTATTGAATGACAAAAGATTTTAAGTCTTAACAATATTTGGGTATTCATTTGAGAACAATAAAGATAATTAGATTGTAAATAGGTTTTTAATGAAGCTAAAATGTCTAATTAAAAATCTTTTATTACAATCTTTTATGTCCAAAAATTGGAATGGCTGAAAAGACACCTACAAGAAAAAAATTCAGTTTATATGAAAATAAGTTCAATAATTGTGGCTCATTTCATACGGTTTTATTGAAATGTGAGTGAAGATAAATATGCCGAGTTAAATATGTTTTGACGTAAGCAGTTACGAAGTTAAATATGTTATGACGTAACGAAATGGCAAACAGTGAAGTTTTTTATATATGAAAATCCATATTTAATAAATTTTTTTTTGCATTTTGTGAAAATATTTACAGGCCATGAAAGATCAATTTACAGGCCATGACAGTGTGTGTGATCTTGGGGGGATTTTGGCCCAAGTGACCAAATAAGGAGTTGTCATACACTGCCAGTAAAAAAAATGGTAATGGGATAGAAGACATTTCCATAATCATTTTGTATATTTTTTTAATTTTTTTTATTTCATAAATTCATCTTTATTAACATCTTATACTTAGCATATAAATTTATAATTTCGAGATTTTATCTATAGATACTACAGCGAATAATATTGATAATCGAAAGAAAAACTTAATATTAACAAGTTTGATATAAATATGGATTTTGATACAAAAAACTTTAATGATTGCCATTTCGTTACGTCATAACGTATTTAACTTCACAGCTAAATACGTTGTTTCGTAACTGCTTACGTCAAAACATATGTAACTCGGCATATTTATCTTCACACATTTTATTTAAAAACTATTGGGGAAAATTATTGTCTAACAACGAGTGAAAAATTCGCTATATCTCTCTCTCTCTCTCTCTCTCTCTATCTTGTGCTCACTATTTCCAGAATCTCTCTGAGTCTCATTTTGAATTTATTATTTATTTATTATTACTGACAATTAATTGTTATTTCCAATAGATCCTAAAATTTTTCTATAAATAAATGAATGTACGATTTTCGTTTAATTTAATAAATAGTTATAATTTAAATCAGTTTGCAGCATCATTCTTCCGTTCATACCCCTAGGATGTCCGCTTAATGTATTCACTTCACTTCATTTCTTTATTTTATTTTATTTTTTGAATTTTCATTAAATATTCCAATGACTTGCTGTAGTAAAATGAATTACTCTTGATAAACTTAATATGCGAGAAATAATAATAATAAAAAAAAGAAAAATACTGACAGAAAAATTACTGCAATTTGTTTAAGACAAGTGGTTTTGTATGTTGTTGTAGTTGTTTTTGTTGCAAATGGCCAGATGGGAGTAGTTATGAGTCTGTAATATTCACCTGCTTTTTTATATTCTTATTCAACTATTAAATAAATATTGATTTTAATTTGAAATGGTGTGTATATGCAACTGTCAGTTGGATGTATTGTAGCAAAAAAAACAAAAAAAAACAAATAAAATCAAATAAATAAAAAATAAGTAATAAGAAAAGAAGCAGATAATTTATCTTAAAAATGAATGAGACGAAACTGGAAGAAAATCAATAAATATTTTAAATCTTCTTGGTTTTAGTCGAATTACACTGTCACACAAGAATTTGTGTTTCTTTTACAGGTAGAAGTAATTTTTCTTGGAGGGAAAAAAAATTTTAATTTTTATACCATAGTAGTTTTTGAAGCATTACACAAGGCAACACAAATTTGGTTGCTAGATATTTATTGGTCAATTCCCATACCAATCAATATAATTTTGAAAAAGAAAAAGGAGCTTCGCAAGAAGTAAGATCGTTACGCGATCTTTATATGTCACTACATCGTTCTTTGATTCTACATATCATAGCTTTTGAATATCTAATATAAATTGGAGAAATAAGCATACAAAAGTATTTGCATAAATTTATTTGAATAATTTTATTCGAATAATATATTTATGTATATTCCAATTTATTCCAATAATATTTTGTTTAAAATTATTTTCTTTTTACTTTTAATAGTTTTTGCATATTTCTAATATAATTCGCATAAATATGCATAATAGTATATGCTTAAATTTATACGAATAATTTTATTCGAATGATTTTATTCGAATAATTTTATTCGAATGATTTTATTCCCATAATTTGATTAGAATAATTTTATTCAAATAATTTTATTAAAATAATTTTATTCGAATAATTTTATTAGAATAATATTATTCGAAAAATTTTATTCGAAAAATTGTATGAGAATAATTTTATTAGAATAATATTATTAGAATAATTTTATTAGAGTAATTTTATTTGAGTAATTTTATTGGAACGATTTTATTCGAATAATTTTATTCGAATAATTTTATTAGAATAATTTTATTAGAATAATTTTATTAGAGTAATTTTTTTATTAGAGTAATTTTATTCCAATAATTTTATTCCAATAATTTTATTAAAATAATTTTATTCGAAAAATTTTATTCGAATAATCTTATTCGAATGATTGTATTCAAATAACTTTATTCGAATAATTTAATTAGAATAATTTTATTCGAATAATTTAATTAGAATAATTTTATTCGAATAATTTTATTAGAATAATTTTATTCGAAAAATTTTATTCGAAAAATTTTTTTCGAAAAATTTTATTAGAATAATATTATTAGAATAATTTTATTAGAGTAATTTTATTTGAGTAATTTTATTCGAATAATTTTCTTCGAATGATTTTATTCGAATAATTTTATGCGAATGATTTTATTCGAATAATTTTATTTGAATGATATTATTCGAATAATTTAATTAGAATAATTTTATTCAAATAATTTAATTCGAATAATTTTATTTGAATGATTTTATTCGAATAATTTTATTAAAATAATTTTATTCGAAAAATTTTATTCGAATAATCTTATTCGAATGGTTGTATTCAAATAACTTTATTCGAACAATTTTATTCGAAAAATTTTATTCGAAAAATTTTATTCGAAAAATTTTATTCGAAAAATTTTATTAAAATAATTTTATTCAAATAATTTTATTCAAATAATTTTATTAAAATAGTATTCGAAAAAATTTCTAAGAATAATTTTATTTGAAAAATATTCAAATAATTTTATTCGTATAATTTTATTCTAATAATTTTGTTCGAATGATTTTATTCCAATAATTTTACTCGAATGATTTTATTCGAATAATTTTATTCGAACAATTTTTTAATATAAGTTTTATACCCCTTGAGTAAAATTTTCACTTAATAATATGCGTATATATGTATGTATACATATGGAAAATAAATTTTATTAGAGTAAATTTAATCGAATAAATATCATTGTAATTACATCGTTATCTGAAGCTTAAAACGGCCTATCTACTATTTGGATAATATTACAGGAGATGGAAAAACCTGTTAAAGAGCAAAATATTAAAGTCTTCAATGCGAACAAGAAGTCTTAAACAAAATCATGCCACAAAATATTTATTTATAATATTGCCGGCTGAAAATTCCTTTTCATTTTTGGAAAAAAATGCAAACAGTTCTAGTTTTTTTTTCAAATTTAGAAAAGAATATGACTGATTTATATACTTATAAGTATTTTTATGATGTTCATATTTAAACAAGAATACCTTTTACAGCATATATTCTATGTCGTTATTACAGTACGAGAATATATTAAAATTATACCGCAAAATATCAGTGACGCTTTTTTATGGGATTATATATATCGTGCATATCTACATAAAATCACCTTTTAAACCATACATATTTCATTAATATCGGTGAACCATAAAACACTTAAAAGTGTACCACAAATGTATGGCTTATTTATATAAATAAATACATATGTGATTTAATAAGCACTAAAATATTTTCTTATGACAGGTTCGCTGGAAAAAACCTTCAATGAGATACAAATACACTTATAAGGTCAGTTACAAAAGTACGAATGCTAATATTTTGTGTTTCTCATTCCTAGAAACTTTCTTTCTGTTGCACAGTGTTATTTTGTATGTATCGAAATTGACCTCATAAAAAGGTGAGCAGCAACACCAATTTTTGTTTGTTTGTTTCGATGTGTACCCTTCAAAGTTGTTTTGATAAGGGCATGATGTACATGCTGTTGACGCAACAACAAAAAACTAAAAGCTTTAATAAAACGCAACAGTCTTGTTGCTTGATAAATCTTAAAGATTTTCGAATATATTTTAACTTTGATGTTTATAAAATGGAACTGCCAGAGAACGATTACTGTTAAGGTATACCAGCCGGGAGGGAGTAAAAACTCTATAAAATTAAAATAAAAAAAAAGGAAATGTGTAAGTGGAAAATTTATGTTCAAATGCTAAACAAGAAAAACTTGGATTTCTAAAGGCAGACAAGAGGCTTTTAAATTCCGCCCTAAAGCCAAAGAGAGAATAATAAAATTAAAAGTAAATTTCAAAAATATTTTCAGCCATCAGTGGGTTAATACTATTGGCCAACTTGGGTATATACAAAATTATAAAATATACAGTTATTTTATTTAATAAAAACTTTATATAATAAATTTAAAAAAATAATAAAAATTTATGTTTGAAGCGCATAAAAAAAAATCTTAAAAAATATTTACACTCAACCTAAGAAAATGAGTAAAGAAGTAATAAACCACAGCATTGCAATAAAAATATTTGACAAAAAATACATATTCACATTTTATGAAGAAATACACGTGTACCTGCAATATCAGTAGGGGTATGCACTGGATACAAGGTGAAACATGCAACAAGTGATGAATAACAAGAACATGATTTTTTATTAGGAATGATATGAAAATTAGTTAAACATTTCCATGATAATGTAGAAAACTTTGCATATCTACAGTTCCAACTGAATACCCTTAATGTGGTCATTTCATTTTGTTTAACCACCATTACTAAAGAAGCTTTAAGTGTGTCTGCTGCTGCTTTTGTTATTTGTTATTGCTTCATTTTTGGCCAGTTAAAATGTTTTAAATTAGAGCTCTGCCTTGAGATATTGTTGGATGAAGTATGAAGGTCACAATTATTATGCTTGAAAGACTTTCGCAAGTGTACTAGTGCGGCGAATAGATATAAAATCCAAGCTCTACATTAAGTCGCAGTATTAAATGCTTTATGTATAAATGACTGAACAATAAAATGTGATATCATTCAACAGGCAATTAGTTTTTAAATAGTATTTAATAAATACACTTGTATCTCCATTAATTTATTCGATTATTTTTGTGCAGAAAATTTTCATTAATCGAATAATGTGTAGTTTATTTAGTAGTAGAAAATAAAAAATTTAAATTTTAATCGAATAATTTTTACTCGAATAAAATTATTCGAATAGTTTTATTCGAATAATGCATATTCCAATAATTGTTTGCTTCAAATTACTTTGTTCCTACTTTTCATAGTTTTAGCATATTTCTACTATAATTCGAATATATATTCATTCGAATACATGCTTAAGTTTATTCGAATAATTTTATTCGAGTAATATACATGTATTCCAATAACATTTTATATCAAATTACTTTCTACTTTTACTTGTTTCTGCATATTTCTAATACATATTATATATGATTAAAAATATTTAAATAATTTTATACGAGTGATTTCAGTCGGATTATTTTATTCGAATGATTTTACTCCGATAATTTTATTGGTATGATTTATTCAAATAATTGTTTGCTTTAAATTACTTTTATTCTTTATTTCATAGCTTCTGAATATATCCAATGTAATTTGAAGAAAAATGCCTAAATTTATTTGAACAATTTTATTCGAATGATATACATATGTATGTATATACTATATATCAATATATTGTTTAAAACTATTTTCTTTTTACTTTTCATAGCTTCTGCATTTTTCTAATATAATTCGCATAAATATGCATAACAGTATATGCTAAAATTTATTAGAATTATTTTATTCAATTAATTTTAATCGAATAATATTAATCGAATAATTTGATTCGAAACATTTTATTCGAATAATGATATTTTAATAATTTTATTCGAGTAATTTTATTCGTATAATTTTATTCGAATAATTTTATTCGTATAATTTTATTCGAATAATTTTATTCGAATAATTTTATTCGTATAATTTTTTAATATAATTTTTATACCTCTTGAGTAAAATTTTCAATATGCGTATATACGCATAGAAAATAAATTTTATTGGAGTAAATTTAATCGAATAAATATTTTTCCTTAATTTGTTGCATTTCCGTTTTCGAATACTCTCAGAATTTAAATTTTTATGTTATAAAACATCGGAATTGTTTAATAATTTAACTCAAATATATTTTTAGAAACACTTAATAGTTTTTATTTAAATAATTTGATTCGTATCGCATTTTTTCGTATAAGTCGGTTCATTTTAGCAGTTTTGCTGCATATAATTTTTCACATCTCTAATTTTAAGGTTTCTTACTCTAGCCAGTAATAAGAAGAGAAAGAAAAAAGAAGTAGATCATGTAGATCGGTTAAATTCTACGAGTACTAACAGTTTTTCAATGTGTATGTGTGTGTTCATGACAACATGGTTGTTGTGTAAAGTGTATTAAGATCTCTTTGGCAGGGCTTTAGTTTGAACTTTTTTTTTTTTAATTTTATAAGAGTGTTGGTTGGTGTGCGCTTATTTTTCTTTTAACAATTTTTTGTTGTCTGGTCAGTCGTAAACCCAAAAATGCTGTAAAAACAAGCAATTTTTAACCATTTTTTTTGGTGTTGTTGTTATTTCATTTTATATATTTTATTTGCTGGAACTCCAGGTTTGAGATAGAACATAAAAAACTTAATGATTTTATTTTTAACACTTTTTCATGTTTATTATTTCAGTTGTTGCATTACCAGCAAATAGTTTTTTTTGCTTGTTTCCTTTTCAAGCAATTATTTCCAGTTAAAGTGATATGAAAACGAGTGTTTTTTTTTATTGACGGATGTTGTAGCAATTTTAGAAAAATTACGTTTATATAAACATAAATATTTTAAATTGCCAGATTATATGGAAATGATACGACAGAAATTTTTTATTTTTATATTTTTTGCCAAATAAAAGTAAATGTATTTTAAAGTTACCAAGAATTGTTTTTTAGAAAGTCTGTTGAAATTAAATGTGGATGGAAATAAAATACCATTTGAAATTGGGGTCGAGACTGAATTTGATTTATTTTTGAGGCTAAAGAAATTTTGGAGGGCTTTTGTTTTTTATTGCTTTTAATTGCAGCAGCAAAGAAAGAAGAAATTTAAATAAAGGAAAATAAATAAGAAAAAAGTAATTTAATTGAAAGAAATAATTAAAAATGAGATTATTGCCTTCATGCTCTGCGTGTGACCAATTCAAAATATTTGGGTAAAGTTTAATAGATTTAAAGTTAATTCATTTTGAATTTATATGCATGTTTTTTAGGAAGTTTTATTTTTTTAGGAAGTTTTATTTTTTAAATAATTAAAAAAAATGCAAAATATGAACAGTGGAAAAATTGAACAAAGAACGCTGATGAGATGGCGTAGTGGCCTCGAAATCAGTACTGATCCGTTTTGCTGGTTTAATGACTATGAAAAATATACTTAATATTCCACTCTCAAAAAATAATAAATAGAATGTAATCACGTTCATTTATTAAAAAAAATAAAAAATAAAAAATAATTTGCAGTTTCGCAGATTTGAAAGTTTCTATATCTAAACCGCCCTTAAGAATATCCCCCATTTCTGGATGAATGGGTACGTGAACAAACAAAATTGTCGAATGTGGGACAGTAACAATCCTTATGAGATCACAGAGAGTCCGCTTCCCCAAAAGGTCAAAGTTTGATGTAGATTAATAAAAGTAAGTGTAATAAAATCATAAGTGCAGTCATGTTTACAAGACCTAAAAGTATGCTACACTTATAGCCAACTGCATATAAATGAATTTCATGCTCTTGAGGTTTAATTCATTTATATGTTATTGTTTAACTAACGAAGCACAGCACACAATTTATTAACTCATTTGTTCATAGTAATAATTTTAATTGCTGGTTATTAAAAAGCATGCAATTTCCTTAATTGTATAACAATTTGCATGGGTTTTGACTGTCTGTCCTTCTGTCTGTCTGTGTGCTTCTTTTTTCACTCAATAGCTTTCTTTTACTACAGCAGCAGTTGGTGCAATTAAACACTCACTAATACAATATATTGTTTAATATTTTTTCGCCAAAAACTTTTGCACAATGGAAAAAACAGCTCAACAATTACATGAAAAAAATAAAATAAAACGCAAATAGAAAAAAAAAACTCTTTTGTAGAAATAAAGTAAATAAATGCATGAATATAAATTGTTGTATCTTGTTACCTTTGCATAACGACGAGTCGATTGCTCCACATCATATAAACCGCGACGTGATAACATGTTTAAATTTCAATAACTGAACGCCAGGCCAACATACGTGCAACCAAATAAACAAACAAACAAACAAGCAGGCAGGCAGGCAACAATTGAACACAAGTATGAAATTAAATTTAACTTGTCGAGGCAGCTACAGCACAGTGTTACGATTCGTTTAGTGTTTTGTATGTTGTATGAATTGTAGCACAACAACTGGTAGATTGAAAGTAAATTAAAATTAATTGTTTAACTGCTGGCGCTTAACATTTACACACAACTATTGGCAAAAATTCACAGAAGTAAGAGAAAAAAATTAAATAAAAAAAATAAAAATATTTTTTGCATAAATAATCACAACAAAAACCGTTTTTAAATTCGCATACTTTGATTATAATTAATGGTCTTTAGAATGTTGAACTACTACAGCGAAATTTATGTATAAAATAAAACGGTCAATGAACAAAAATAAACAATAATTTTTTTTCTTTTTTAGTTTTATTACTTTTCGTTTGGCCCAAAATCAACACACACACATGCATAATTTAATGAAATTTTATTATAAAAATTTATATATATTTTTCCTTCTTTGTTTGCTTGTTAGATTTCGCAAAATGTTAAATTTCGTTTTATGGCATTTATTGAAATTGGGTAAAATTTAATGTTGTGAGTGTAACTGTAAAAGACACGTATTTTGTTTATTTTTTTTTATTTGCTTTTAATAAAAACTTTTAATTAAATTGTGTGTGTGTGCTATGAAATTGGATTTATTAAGTTTTCTATGAAATTTCAGAGGCAATTACTTTATGTAAAAACACTTGCAAGAAAATAACTTTTTTTCTAAGTATTTTTGTTTTATTGTATGTAAAGTGTAGGATAGAATGAACTTTCTGTTCGTTACAGCACAAAATGTGACAGGAAGTGTATAAATCTTCGAAAAGTCTTATTAAATATGTTTCATTCAAAGTCATTAAATCATTCTGCACATCGTTAATTAAGATCATTTTGTAATAGGCATAATAAATTCTGATTAATCCAAAGTTTTCAAAACCAATCGCTATGAAATAGCACTGAAGTACTTTTATAAGAATTTAATTAAAAATGTTTAAATTTAAAATGATTTAACATGCTTTTTTTGTATTTTATTTTCATAAACAACTGTTTTAATCACATTTTGCCTTCATATCGGCGAATTGTAGAACAAACTTCTTTATTATGGCAAATAGAAAGAAAAAATATACATAAAAAGTAAATAAAAATAAGCTAAAAAAATACAAAAATAATAAAAAAATTTAAAATAAAAGTAACAAATTTAAATATATAAGAAAAAAGTAAAAAAAAAAATTAAATATTAAAAAAAAGTAAAAATTAAAAAATAATAACAAATTTAAAATAAGAGGAACAAATTTAAATACATAAGAAAAACGCAAAAAGAAGTTTAATATTAAAAAAAGTAAAAGTGAAAAAATAATAAAAATTAAAAAATAATAAACAAAAAAAATTAAAAAATAATAAAAAACATTAAAAAACAATTAAAAAATATTAGAAAAGTATATCAAAATAATAACAAAGTTATAAATAACAGAAAAATTTTTAAAGTAATAATAAAAATTTAAAAATATAAAAAAAAATTAAAAAATAATTAAAAAACATTAAAACACAATAAAAAATATTAGAAAAAAATTTCAAAATAATAAAAAAAAATTACAAATAACAAAAAAAAATTAAAAAATAATAAAAACAAATATATAAAAAAAGTTAATAAAAATTAATAAATAATAAAAAACAAGAAACTAATAAGAAAAATTTTAAATAAAAGATAAAAAAATTAATAAATAAACGAAATAAATTTTAAAAAATAAATAAAATGGAGAAAAGTAAAAGTTAAAAAAAATCAAATAAAAATTTATTTTTAAGTAAAAGAAAAAAAAATATATAAAAAATTAATAAATGGAAAAAAGTATAAATTAAAAAATTAAAAATACTGAAAATAAAAAGTAATAAAAAATAATAAATAAAAGTAATATAGAAAAAGAAGTACAAATTAAAAAATGCTATAATTAAATATTATAAATAAAAAATAATAAATAATAAGTAAAAAATAATAATGAATAAAATTTAATAAATGAAAAAACAAAAAAAAATAATTAAAAAATATTAAATAAAAAATAATTATAAATAAAAAATAATAAATAGAAAATAGTAAGTTAAAAATAATAAAAAATAATAAATAAAAAATAATAGTACAAAATAAAAAAATAAAATAAAAAATAATTATAATTAAAAATTATAAATAAAAAATAATAAATAATAAGTAAAAATTATAATGAATAAAATTTAATATATTAAAATAATAATGAAAAAATAAAAAAAAATATTAAATAAAAAATAATTATAAATAAAAAATAATAAATAAAAAATAATAATTTAAAAATAATAATAAATAAAAAATCATAGACAAAAAAAAATAAATAAAAAATAACTATAATTAAAAATTATAAATAAAAAATAATAAAGAATAAAAAAATAATAATAATGAATAAAATTTATAAATAAAAAATAATTATAAATAAAAAATAATAAATAAAAAATAATAAGTTAAAAATAATAATAAATAAAAAAAATTAATAAAAAAAAAAAAAATAAATTAAAAAATAATAAATATGTAATATATAAAAAGGAAAAAAACCAAAAATAAAAAACAAAAATAAAAATGAAAAAATAATAACTAAAATTAAAACTGCAAATTAAAATGGCCCATCCTTTTGCAATATAAAGGAGCAATTTTTTTTAGAGCAGAACAGCTGCTTTCGGCAGCCGCTACACCTTCGCCATCTGTACTCACGCGTATTTTTGTTTATGACAAATTGTCAGATAGAAAACTAGTGCATGAAGAGCAGCAATCAAACAGCACCTCTGGGTTTTGCGTTATTCACAGTTTAGTATAGATACACTTCTCGTATACTAATTTCTCATATAATCTGTATATGTGACCCTCTCCGAGAAAAGGGACCTAGTGTGTCAAAAAACGTGTTTGGACTTAAGAGTTGATTGTGGTACCTAAAGGCGGTAGAATAAGATGAAATGAGTTAGATTTCTGATAAAAATTTCACACACTAGGGCCCGTTTTCTCGGAGAAGGTCACACATACATATACATATAAAAAAATGTAGTCATATTCAACTAAGACAGTTAGCAAGTTTGTGATAAACAAAAATACATATGAGTACAGATAATGGAAGTGTAGCGTCTGCCGAAAACTGTTGTTCTGCTCTAGTGTGTTAGTTGGGCTTTCCCTTATGCCTGGGAATATTAATCACGTCTTTCTGTTTATCTATCACAATATAAATCTTAATTTATCTGTCAATCTTAATTGACTTTTATATAAAGGAAACGGGTCTTTTGTTATAGCCATAAACAATAAGAGTTTAAAACCAGTATTTCCCTGCAAAATACTAGTTTTAAATATTTTGTTTATCACTATTGTATTTCGTATTTAAAATGAATGAACTCAACTGTGATTTAATAATTTGAAAAAAAAAAAATACATCTGCAATATAAAATTTGGCAATAAAGAAACAGCGAATAAAGCGAAGCAAAGGAAAAAACTAAAGTGTTAAATTATCGGTTAATTGGTTGAGTTTCTGCTTAAGCAATTTTAAAACTATTCATACAAGTTTTTTTTTTATATAAAAAAAACAGTTTGCGAAAATAAAAACTTAATTTAATTGTGCACAAAACATAAAATTTAAATAACTATTTAATCTATAATTATTAATAAAAGCGCTTTTTGCCTGTTTGTGTGGTTGTGATTAATTGAACAATTTATTTGAATGGCTGGTTTAGTTAGAAAACCATTAAAATCGTTTTTAACAAATAGTTTATTAATTAACAACGAACGCACTTTGTGGACGTTTTTTCCCCGTCTTTTTGTTTTAAATGTTAACTTTTTGTATTAATTGTGTTTTGGTGGCTTGCAGCGTTTAAGTTTCTATTAAACGGATCTGTAGTTTTGTTTTTATGGCCGCACTTGTTAAAGTTAAATTTAGCACTAAAATTTTCTTTAAAGCAGCATTGCATGGCAGCTCCAAAAAAAACAAGCAAAACAAAAAAAGAAAAAACAACAGAAACATAAAAACTAAAATCCATTACAAAAACAAAAAGAGTTTTTAAGTCACACTAGTGGCGGCAGCGTATTTCCCATTGGTGTGCGAGATGACAATAACGCTAGACATGCAATGCATTATTTAATACATATTTTAATTGTTTTTTTCCCTGTACTGCAGATATATATTGTGTTGTTACTGTTTTTATAATGTTAAATAAAAAAAAAATAAGAAAAATTAAGAAGAAAAAACTGCATTTGAAAAACTATGGTTTCCAAGCATTGACTGGGTTTTTCTTTGGGCTGTTGCAAAAATACTAGTTTCTTTTCCCAAAATTTATGTAACCAAATAAAATTTTGGCCATTATTATTTGCTAAACTTTTAGACAAAACTTGTTGTTACTTTTAGGATATATTTGTTTGTAAAATTTCATTTTACACCTTTTATTGGTTTATAATAATTGTGGTTTTGTCCTGCAGTTTTACGAAATTTATGATAAACAGTTTGTGGTTTCCAATATGTTTGGAATACTACCTACTACAGCATGTTGCTTGTGCTTAGGATAATATATGTATTTATGCTGTGATATTTTAAATTTATTAAACATTTGGTTCATCCTGCTTCCGTTAATAATTTTACTTAAATATTTTCTCATATTTCATGTTTAGTTCCAATCATTTAGCATTATAGTGAGGGAAATCGTAAATATGCAATTGCATATTTCTTCTAATGCATTTAATGGAGTTAGAATCAAATTTTTTGTGCTTTTTAGAGGTTTTTGTGAATTTTGACATGCATTTTGTTAGTGCATATTTTTGCATATATTTGCATATTTTTGCATATTTCAGTATTTGTTACAGTTTTGCTATATTTAAGTTAAGAAAAACGTTTTCTAGTAGTTTCCAAGTTTATAAAGGACATTCTGGTCTTTAAGGACCTGTTTTTGTATATAAGATTAAAATTTTCGTGTAGGATTTTATATAAAAATTAATTTGAATTTTTTTATTGTTGTTTCAATATAAGAACATGGACGAAAATTATTTAGTTTTTTACAAAAATTGGCAGTAAAGTTTATATTGATACTTTTTGAGTATTTTTTTAAAGCCGCAAAAATTTTTTTAAGTATTTGTCAAAAAAAAAAAAAAAAAATTAAAATACATAATAGCACACTTTTAGCAATAAAATAAATATAAAATAAATTGAAAAAGCAGGTTTTTAATGCCAACATGAAGACCAATAGCAGTGTGAGGACCTAAGTTTGCCCTAATAGGTGATATAATTACTGTTTCCATGTGCGACGATGTGTGTTACGAAAAACCTATCCTGCGAAATGGGTGCCGGGATCAAAATAATTCGCTAGTCAATATGGCAAAAATCCATAAATTGTGATACGAACTGCTTTAACCACTTGCGACTATTTTCTTTTTCCACACCTGAATAAATGGTTGGGGTGGTAAGCAATTTGTCCCAAATGATAACAGAAAAAGCAAATTTTTTTCACCAGAATATCAGCCTTATAATAAAATTTTAAAATCTCATGCAGCAAAAATAATATCCGTTATATGAACTCGTAATTGTAAGCAACATTCTACTAAATCGTATAAACAATCACCCATCCTAACAATTTCTATTGGAGCCTATAAAATGTACCAAAGCCATAAATTTGTTTAATCATAAGCTTTTCGTTTACCGCAAGCAATACATTTTTTTAAACTCGTATCTGCATCTTCTATGCTTGTAGGATAATCATTATGGTGGTAATAATGATGATGATTAGCCTATAATTAAAAAAGAATTGCTACAAAAACAAGCGTTTGTTAGAATGAGCACCTTCGAAGTTTTAAAAGTGTCACAAATAACAAATGCACACACACAATCTAACAACAACTCGTAGGAATGTTATTTTCTTACCAGTAACACTTGTAGATGCCAAGAAAATGATTAAACTTGGAATTAGTAAAACCGTATCGTAACGTTGCGTGTCAGCTGACAAATAACGTTACATAGTTTTAATTAAAAAATAAGTATTACTTGTCACGATATTTGTCGTGGGTTCAAAGTGTTATAACCGCGATGTACAATTTGTCGCTTGAAAATATATTTTCCACCTTATGACATACGTGAAAGTGACAAAATTTGAGATTACGTCTTAAGTAATCGTATAACTTAACGTATAAGCTTACGAACAAAATTCAGTAGACGTGCAAACAATTTTATTTATTAATTTTATATTCATATATGTTTATTTATATATGATTATAAATTTGATCACAAGTCAGGGTAACTGTGAATTAGACTTGGGTCCAACTGGCTCATTCGCTCAGTTTTGACAAGAACCTCTGATCAAACCTATGTAATTTAAATGGGTTTGATCAGAGGTTCTTGTCAAAACTGAGCGAATGAGCTAGTTGGACCCAAGTCTACTGTGAATGATAGCAAAGACTTCCACCTATTGTAGTGAAAGTGATGAGAGTCTAAGATGTACATCGACTGTAGAACCTCCATGCTGAAAGTGCACTCTAGCCTACCGAGGCAGTCTTATAAAAAATGCATAACAAGTAAATTGAATAGTATAAAACAAAGATTTACCACAAAATTTATAATTTCTTTGTATGGCTCCCCTCTAGGCGGTACCGCCAAAGTTTTATTTCAAAATGCCCTTTATTTTAAGAGCAATTAATATCAAATATAAAGCCTGAAATTTGAAGACTCTTTATTGTAGTTGATTAGATGTACTAACAATTTCTTTGTACAGGGGTATCCGACTCCCCCTCGCTAAACTGTAAAAAATATGCTTCTAACTCTCACAGCAAATCACATAAAATTTAGCTAGTCCATGTGCTGTAGTTGTGGATGTATGGGAAGATCAAAAGGTACTTAGAAGAAGGGGTACCACCTTTCCCCTATAAGTGCTTTAAAAATTTGCTAAAAGATAGTATTTGTTATAGGAGAACACCCAGTCAAATTTTGATAGATTCTTCTATTGTAATTGTGCCGATATATAAATCATATATACAATTACGCCTTAGCAAATTTTTTGTGGTACATTTTTATGTACATCATAATATAACGATATTGATAAAGTGTATATAGTTTGAAAGGTATTTTTGTGTAAATATGCACTGTATAATAATTTCTGTATATAAATACGTTACACTTTTTTGTGGTACACTTTAAGATACCTTATTGTACGTCAATAGTTTTGAAATATATTTGGTTTGAAAGGCATTAATGTGTAAATATGCACTGCGTAAAGATTTCGCTATATAATTATCCATTAATTTCTTGTGGTACAGTTTTACGTATCTTATTTTTTATAAATATTTTTGAAACATATTTCCTTTAGAAGGTATTTTTGTGTAGATATACATAATATTAATATTATTTTAAAATTAAATAAATTTGAAATTAATTTTTTTTTGTGGTACAGTTTTAAGTACCTCATCGTCCTGCTGTATTGATGAAATATATACGGTTTCAAAGGTATTTGTATGCAGATATGCACTATATAAATAATTAAAATTAATTACTGAACTTAAAACTTTACAATTTGGTAAAATTATTAATATAATTTTTTAAAAATTAATTTGCACTAAACCATGAATTTATAACAACGAAAACAATTTTATGAAAATGTCTCTTTCTTCGACTTGCTATAAATTTTTAATTTGGTTAAGATTTATATGTTGAAATGCAAGAAGACTTGATTATTATTCCAAGGAACAAAAAAGAGTTAGAGGTTTAAATTGTTTTTTAAAAATTGTTTCTGGTGTTGTTTTGCATAAGAAAACTGATCATGTTTTATATTTAAACATAAGACTTATAAAATTTTTAAAGACGATTGCTAATTGTAAAGGAGCATGAAATTAACCCTTAAGAAGGGCTTAGGAGTTCAAAGATTTCTGGTGTACAAGTTAAGCCTAAAGTTTAATTGTCTTTGAAGATCTATAGAATAAATTAAGGCCTTCATTCTTCAGCCGTTTTAGAGCTTTTTTTATGTTTTATTACAATGTAGCCAAAAATTACCATTATGCAGGAGGTTGCAGGGTTAACACGGTTCACAAAAATATATTCTTTAATATTTTGTGTACAGCTCAGATGTAAAGAACAAAAAAATGATCATTATGTGTGAAATTACAAGGTTAATACGGTTACTTAAATATTTGCTTCAGATGAAAAGAACACAGAAACTATCATTATGAAGGAGGTTACAGGGTTAATGTGGTTCACAAAAATATTTGCGTTAATATTTTCTATACAGGTCAGATGTAAGGAACACAAAAATGGTCATTATGTAAAAGGTTTTAGGGTTAATGTGGTTCACAAAAATATATGCTTTAATATATTTTTTAAACCTCAGATGTAAAGAGCGCAAAAATGATCATTATGTAGGACGTTACAATGTTAATGAGCTTTACAGAAATATTTAAGTTATTATTTTGTGTGCACCTCACATGTAAACAACACAAAAATGGCCATTATGTACGAGGTTACAGGGTTAAAGTGGTTCAAAAAAATATTTGTTTTAATATTTTTTGTGCACCTCAGATGTACACAACACAAAAATTGCCATTATGTGGGAGATTATGGGGTTAATGTGGTTCACAAAAATATTTACTTTAATATTTTTTGTACACCTCAGATGTAAAGAATAAAACAATTATCATTATGTGTGAGGTTACAGGGTTAATACGGTTACTTAAATATTTGCTTTAATATATTCTATACACTTCAGGTGTAAAGAACACAGAAGTCACCATTATGTAGGAGTTTATAGGGTTAATATGGTTCAGAAAAATATTTGCTTTAATATTTTATGTTCACCTCAGATGTAAAGAACACAAATATGATCTTTATATAGGAGATTACAGGGTTAATGTGGTTCACAAAAATATTTGTTCTAATATTTTCTGCACACTTCAGATATAAAGAACTCAAAAAGAGCCGTTATGTATTAGATTACAGGGTTAATGTGCTTCACAAAAATATTTGCTTCATTTCTGTACACCTCGGATGTGCCCAACACAAAAATGGCCGTTATGTAGGAGGTTATAGGGTTAATGTGGTTCACAAAATTATATGCGTTAATATATTTTGTGCACCTCAGATGTAAAGAACACAAACGTGACCATTATGTAGGAGCTTACAGGGTTAATGTTGTTCACAAAAATATTTGCTTTAATATATTCTGTACACCTCAGATGTAAATAACACATATGCCTCACTAAAAGACTAAAAGGGGAGTAACTTTAAAAAGTTTTCGTTTGACTACTTGTACCATATAAGGTTGCACAATGGCACCTTGGTACCAAAAAATTTTAACATGTACTAAAAAAGTACTTTTTTGTCGTGAGTTCCATCCCTGTATTAAAAACGATAATTTGGCACCAGACCCCTATTCCGCTGCAATACACAATTCCAACTGAAATATGTTTTAAATTAAAATCGCCTTACGCTTAATGAAAACACTGTCGCACTGTGTTACACCTGGTAAATTGAGCAGTTGGTGTATGTAATTGTTATTTATTGCAGCAGACGACTACAATTTGATTGTTGCTTCAAATTTCATTGTTTAGTAGTGTGTGATTTTGCACTTGTTGTTGTTGTTAATGGTGTTGTTGTTGTTGAGGCTGGTGTTGGTTGGTACTTGTACCACTGGCAACTGGTGTTTGAGCTGATGGTCATTTATGGGTTTCAATGATTTTCACTAACAGATTTGTTAGTTTTGTTTCTAGTCATTTTCATTGTGCACTTGCAGTTATTCTAGGTTTTATTTTCTGATACTCTTTTTTTTCGTTGTTGTTTCTTTTTTTTCTGCTCTTGAGGTTAACTGAAGTGTAACACTGGCATGTTATTGTTAAGGTTCCTCTAACAATAGTACATTCCGGCAAGCAGTCACACACACACACACACTTACACTCACATAACCAACGTTTGAGTGCGTCCATTGTTCTGACGTCTGGTTATTGAGTGTGCAAGCATAAAACCATTCCATGACCAGCTATTCGAAACATGTTTTATGCCAGTATGCAAGTTTATGCCCAAATGCATGTGTGTGCTTTTTTTAAGCTTTTCTGTTACTGTAACGAACACTTAACAATGCATGGCGTCCACTCTCGTTAAGTTAACGTAATAATGTTGATGGTCACTAACATGAAAATAGCTGCCGCTCGTTGTAGTTCATTTTGATTTTTATTATTATTGTTTCTTTGTGTTTATTTTGCAATTTTATATTAACACACATACACACACTCACTCACGCGCTCCAACTGACTACCGCTGTAACATTAACTTTTTGCACTTTGATGGCAAACATAACACACACTTGTCTCCTGCCCCATAGTGCAGTCTGCTGCATAAGCACTCTTTCCAACTCAAGTTAATGTACAAAAAATACTTCACTTGATTGATCAAAGTTTAATTGAAACAATAGAGTGCATGAGGGATGCACACTTGTGATCAAGTACATACAAACTTGTTAATTTGTTTTTTATTTAACAATTTATTGTTAGCAATTGTTTAAATTAAATACGTGTACTTTTCATACGAGTAGTTTGCTGTAATAATAATTTTAACAAGCTTTTAATAATGTTGTTGGTAAAAATTAACTTTGAGTTTAAGGCATTCATATCCGTGAACATGGTGATAAGTTTTGCACTGCTTTTGTAGTTTCCGCCCTATAAGTTGCTGTCATATATACTGGAAAAGTGAATTATAAAGCAACAAAATTTGTCATATGTTACACAAGTATTAGTGTGTTACTAAATCTCATTAATCTGGTGAGGTTTTTGCACAATTCTTACAGCCAAAGAAACAAATTATAAATTCAAAGAATCTAGTTTTTTAATGCCACTATTTGAAGATGATTCTAGGTACCGAGTACATGAATAAAATGTTTTATATATTTTTTATATTTTTATACATTTGCTTTAAGCACTCATGAGAAATGCCTTCAATACCGCACGGCATCAATCTGAATCTGTTAAAGTTCAAAATATTAAAAGTTTCATGCAAAAAAAAAAAAAAAAAAAAAGTGAATAAAAAAATAAAGAAATCAAAAGAGTAGTTAGTTACCGGTTTTATTCGTTACCACTTTTTCTCAAATCTGCTCATTAAAAATCTTGTAAATTAATTATCGCAAGAAATGCTGACGCTATAGAGCCGAAGAGTAAAAAGAAAAATGTTATAATTTTAATGTGAATTAACAACCAACGTTCATTAACACACATGTCTGAGCATGCACTTGCACGCATACACATGTAAATAAACAAAATACATCTAAATAATTATTTGTACAAGATAAACCGTTATAAGTTTTTCTCCAACTTATCGTGTCATCTACTCATTAATACAACAACTAACGCAAATAAATTGAAATAATTGCAACAACAAAACTACGAGTATATGTATATGTATATATTTCCCAGTGTGCGAGAAAATAATAAAATACCTTTCATGTAATACAAGAATTACACCATTTCCGAGGCTTAAAAAAATATGTTTTGAAATTTTCAATTTGGCTTCTGCCGCTTTAGTTTAGAAGGGAAAATTAAAAAAATTGTCAGAAAAGCGGAAAATGATTTTTATTTCTCTTGTATTGGGTAACGAACGAGTAAATTGGCGAAATTGAAATATATTATTAATAAAATGGTTTCTTTTATAGAAAAAAAGATATTAATTATGGTTTCATAAAAAATTTTCAAGTAAATTACGCCCAAATTTTCCAAGTCACGTGTAGACCTTGTAAAATTTATGGGAAAGCAAGAGTAAATTTTTGTAAAAAATTAAGAATAATATATTTTTTAATCACCAATAATTTTTATTTGACTGTTTTTTATTCGAAAAATTTTTATTCGAATAATTTTTATTCGGATAATTTTTATTCGGATAAATTTTATAAGAATAATTTTTATTTAAATGATTTTTAATAGAATAAAGACTTTTCAAAATAACATTTTCGGAATAATTTTTATTGAAATATTTTTATTCGATTAATATTAAATTCAATATATTCGAATAATATGTAATACTTTTGTTCAAGTACAAGATGTAATGTAATTTATTCGTGCAATATAGTGTAAAAATAATTTTGTTCGAATAATTTTTATTCGACAAATTTTTGTTCGAATAATTTTTATTCGAATAATTTGTATTCGAATAATATATATTCGAATAATTTTTATTTAAATGATTTTTTCGAATAATGACTTCAAAATAAAATTCTCGGAATAATTTTTATTAAAATATTTTCATTCGATTAATATTAAATTCAACTTATTCGAATAATATGTAATACTTTTGTTCAAGTGCAAGATGTAATGTAATTTTTTCGTGCATTATAGTGTAAAAAATAATTTTGTTTGAATAATTATTATTCGAATAATTTTTATTCGGATAATTTTTATTCGAATAATATATATTCCAATAATTTTTATTTAAATGATTTTTTCGAATAATGACTTCAAAATAACATTCTCGGAATAATTTTTATTAAAATATTTTCATTCGATTAATATTAAATTCAACTTATTCGAATAATATGTAATACTTTTGTTCAAGTGCAAGATGTAATGTAATTTTTTCGTGCATTATAGTGTAAAAAATAATTTTGTTTGAATAATTATTATTCGAATAATTTTTATTCGGATAATTTTTATTCGAATAATATATATTGGAATAAATATTATTTAAATGATTTTTTTCGAATAATGACTTCAAAATAACATTCTCGGAATAATTTTTATTAAAATATTTTCATTCGATTAATATTAATTAAATTCAACTTATTCGAATAATATGTAATACTTTTATTCAAGTACAGGATGTAATGTAATTTTTTCGTGCAATATAGTGCAAAAAATAATTTTTGTTTGAATATTTTTTATTCGAATAATATATATTCGGATAATTTTATTCGAATAATATATACTCGAATAATTTTTATTTAAATGATTTTTAATCGAATAAAGACTTTTCAAAATAACATTCTCGGAATAATTTTTATTAAAATATTTTCATTCGCTTAATATTATATATGTAATATTTTTATTTAAGTACATGATTTTACATAATGGAAACGGTGTTGTAATTTACAAATAGAAGGTAGTTCATTATCGCTAAAGCTTGTAGTATAGTTATTTATCTTTAGACATTTCCAAGATGCAGAAAATGATAATTTCCTCTTTTGATAGACAGACGAATATGTGAAAGAAAAACAATAACAAAAAAGTACGAGTACGTTAGATATCAAATCATATTTTTATCAAACAGAAAGTATAATGAAGGTAATTAGATCTATACATGTACGAATAAGCATCTTCTGGCATTAAGTTATTCCGCATGTAAATATAATTGTATCTTAAGCATAATGAAAACGTTCTAGTCACATATTGTTCTAGAAGATTTCTTTGCTCCATTTTCATGAACTAAATTATATTTAAACTTAGCGATGCTTAAATGATTTTATTATTATATTTTTTCTCGGTTTTATATTTTAGTCTTTAATATAAATTCTTTAAGTTGGAATTCTTAATTATGAACAGTCACTCGCTAGTCATACAGCAGTTATTTTATCGGGTATGGCGTTAAATTTTGAAATTTATAACCCTAGACAGAAACCCAGTACGTTAACAGAGCTCTCTGCTAATATGTTAATAAGTACTTTTCCCAAAAAAGTGTCATTCTCAAAAAACAATTTTTAATAAAATAGTGTTTCTTAAAAGTACTTTTTCCATTAAGTACCATTCTACAAAATGTGTGTGAAGATAATTATGTCGAGTTAAATATGTTTTGTCGTAAGCAGTTACGAAACAACGTATTTAGCTGTGAAGTTAAATATGTTATGACGTAACGAAATGGCAAACAGTGAAGTTTTTTCTTTATGAAAATCCATATATAATAAATTTTTTTGAGTATTTTGTGAAAATATTTACAGGCCATGAAAGGTCAGTTTACAGGCCATGAGAGTGTGTGTGATCTTGGAGGAATTTTGGCCTCAAATAAGGAGTTGGCATGTATTTCCAGTAAATAAAAAATGATTATGGGACTGTATTCTATCACGTACATCATTTGGCGTTTTCTGTTATGTTCAATATTTTATAAGATGTATAGGTTGTATTTTCAAAAATCTGTTCTTAATGAATCTATACATGATAAGGGCAACCTAGTCCGCTCTCTAATCATTTGGATTTTCATACGAGGAATTTATGCAACGAATTCGTCGTTCGTTCCAGTTGTGTTCCTTGGGTTATTATAAAATATATTTTCCAGCTATAATAGAATACGATAAAGTTGTCATAACTATGACACAATTTGTTTTATTATGAACAATTAATTGGCATAAATAATTAGGTCAATTGCCATTTGTACAATCCTTATAACGTCTTAACGAATGTGTGCACTAGACCATTACGGACAATTGCTTCTTTACGCTGCTTGCAAAGTCACCAGCTGTTGAATAGCCTTCAGAACTGTTGGGTTATTTACTTGAGTAACATCTATATTTTGATTACATACAAGGACTTATGGCCCTGTTGACAAGGTGTTTTTTCTTTGTTTTCTACATTAATTTGAAATAACAAATTAAAGTTTTATAATCATATTTACACATACTCGTACACACTTGGTTCCTTCTAGATGTTTGTATTTAAGTGGAATTATTCATGTTTTCAGTACTAGAAAAGCACACACACAGTCGAAATACATACCTGAAACGATACAACGATAGAAAATAATTTTGTTAGTAATTATTTCATAAAGCTTCACTTATTTAGTTGGAACTTAATAATTAAAAAATACTAAAATTGACTGAGCTGGAAAGCAATTAAAAGTTATAATATACTCGTAGAATATAGAACGTAAAAACAAAAATAAATACTTGAAAATGACGCGTTAAAATTTTAGGCAAGTGATCTTGCAGTTGTTTGTGAAGAGATTATATTATACAGAATGGCACAAAATTAGTCAGTCTATTGGAAAAAGTTTTGCATATGACGTTGTACGTCAATCATATTTGATATTTGTGAAGTGCTAAAGCAGCCTCCGGCGAAATAAAGTATCAAACGACTACAGCAAATTTTCTGTAATTTTTAATCTGTCCTCTCATCACTATCCACTCTCTTTATGGTTCCGGCACAATTCGTTACATCTGCGGGGATCATATCTTGAGCGCTGGCCCAATTAAAAAAAACAAATAAATAAATAAACAAGAACGGCATTTTTTCGAAAGTGCTCATTTTGATTTTTAAACGTAGTTTTTTGAAAGGCACTTCTTTGAAAAGTACGTTTTTGAAAGGTACTTTTTTGAAAGGTACTATTTTGAAAGGTAGTTTTTCGAAAGGCTACTTTCTCTAAAAGATAATTTAAAAAAAGCACGTTTTCTACCTACATAGTACCTTTTTTAACGGGTGCTCTTTCTAAAAGTACTTTTTCTAACAAGTACCTTTTTCAAACTGTTCTTTTTCTAAAAAGTAATTTTTTCAAAAAGTATATTTTTCAAAAAGAATTTTTTTTCAAAAAGTACTTTTTGTAAGAAATACCTTTTTTTAAACAGTACTTTTTCTAAAAAGTACTTTTTTCAAAAGGTACTTTTTCTAAGAAGTACTTTTTTTCAAAAAGTACTTTTTCTAAGAAATACCTCTTTTTGAAACAGTACTTTTTCTAAAAAGTACTTTTTTCAAAAGGTACTTTTTCTAGCAAGTACTTTTTTCAAAAAGTACTTTTTAAAAAAAGTACTTTTTAAAAAAAGTACTTTTTGTAAAAAATACTTTTTTCAAAAAGCACTTTTTGTAAGAAATACCTTTTTTTGAAACAGTTGTTTTTCTAACAAGTACTTTTTTCAAAAGGTATTTTTATTTTAAAAAGTACTTTTCTAACAAGGAGTTTTTCAAAAAGTACTTTATCTATTAAGTGCCTTTTCCAAACAGAACTTTTTCTAGCAAGTACTTTTTTTCAATAAGTATTTTTCTAAGAAATACCTCTTTTTGAAACAGTACTTTTTCTAAAAAGTACTTTTTGCAAAAGGTACTTTTTCTAGCAAGTACTTTTTTCAAAAAGTACTTTTTCTAAGAAGTACTTTTTAAAAAAAATACTTTTTCTAACAAGTACTTTTTTAACGAGTACTTTTTATAACAAGTACTTTTTTCAAGAAGTACTTTTTCTATTAAGTGCCTTTTCCAAACAGAACTTTTTCTAGCAAGTATTATTTTTCAATAAGTACTTTTTCTAAGAAGTACTTTTTAAAAAAAAATACTTTTTCTAACAAGTACTTTTTTAACGAGTACTTTTTATAACAAGTACTTTTTTCAAGAAGTACTTTTTTTCAAGTATTTTTTCTAACAATTACCTTTTTCAAAACAGTACTTTTTCTAACAAGTATAGTTTTCTTTCAAAAAGTACTTTTTCTAACAAGTAATTTTTTAAAAAAGTTGTTTTTCTATTAAGTACTTTTTTCAAACCGAACTTTTTCTAACAAGTACTTATTTCAATAAGTACTTTTTCTAAGAAGTACTTTTTTAAAAAAATACATTTTTTAACAAGTACTTTTTTAATGAGTACTTTTTCTAACAAGTAGTTTCTTCAAAAAGTACTTTTTTCAATAAGTACTTTTTTCAATAAGTACTTTTTTCAATAAGTACTTTTTTCAATAAGTACTTTTTTCAAAAAGTACTTTTTTCAATAAGTACTTTTTTCAATAAGTACTTTTTTCAATAAGTACTTTTTCTAACAATTACAGTTTTCAAACAGTAAATTTTGTATCAAGCACTTTTTCAAAAAGTACTTTTTCTAACAAGTACTTTTTTCAAAAAATACCTTTTCTAACAAGTACTTTTTCTAACAATTATTTTTTTTTCAAAAAGATCTTTGTCTAATAAGTAAATTTTTTTCAAAAAGTGCTTTTCTAACAAGTATATTTTTTAAAAAGCATTTTTTTTAAAGTCCTATTTTGAACAAGTACTTTTTTTCAAAATTGTGCTTAAACATGAGTCAAAAAAAAAATTTATAACAATTCTCGACAACTTTTACCATAAATTTTTTTCTTATTTTTTTTATATCAACAATTTGAAAAGTCACTCTCTTACTCCACGTAATTTATCATCCTTCGGTTTAAAATGACAGTGAGAATTTTGGTCCTTTTTTTATACATTTTCCAAAAAAAAGGTCGTATGAAAAATGCATTCACCTGAAATTTTATTTACACACATAAAAAGAGTACAGGTGCGTCAAGAGATCCATTCAAACTTGCAAACAGATGAAATGTGAGTGGCATTCTGCCTCTTGTTGCTTTAACAATTGCTTAAGCTGACTGCTGCAAAAGAAAAAGTATCTGCGGAAGTATTTGTCTGATTCATTTTCAATGATTCACTTGTGAAGAGATTTCTTGCTCTCAAATACTTTTATATCTGCAGTTTTTTAAAGGGTGAACAATTTTAAATTTTCTTCTTTTACATTTGAAATAAATAATAAAATTGTTTTACGTTGTAGCCACTTGTATTAGGGCTTAATGAGCTCTTTTGCTGGATGCAATTTTATTTAATTGAAAAGTTTGTCTCGGATTTCTTGCATAAAATATAAATAAAAGTTTTGCTTTCAAAGTTAGAATTATTGAGAGATTTTTTATATAAAGATTTTTTAAGAGACTTTCAAGCTAATGCCATATCCTTTTGCCCCTTTTATCTTGTATAACTAGTTTCAATTAAATAATGTTAATCTAAGTCAATATCAAATGGCAATGGGCTTCTTGTGTTTTGTTAATTTCATCTGAATGATGGATCTCAAAGTCCATTTCACTGAAATTAATTAAAACAATGGAAACCCAAATGTCAGTGATATGAATTTATAATTAAGAGCCTGTTAGCATGGGTTCGTTCAATAGCAACAGAAATGTATGATGATTATGATTTATTGCCAAGGATATCACTTCAATTTAAAATTATGACATAAATTACAATGATCTTGACTTTATTGTGCCATGGCTTCTTTATTGTGGCCATTTAAAAGAAATCCCATTACATTTTTTATTACATCCTTTGCCGTTTTGTTGAAGCATCATTTTGCCACCAGCTCTTACAAATATGCGTTTAACTGGTTGCGACACTAGAATTATTATTATTATTGTAAAATGATGAAGATGACTCCCTTTCTTTTCTTATTTGCTTTTTACATTTTTACGAGTGTGTGTTTGTTGTTGTAAAAAATTCCTCCCTTGTCCTTATATTCTCCCAAAAGAAATCAGCCTGCCATAACGTAAATTATGAAAAATGAAAAAAAAATTGAATTTATTTTTGTTTTCAAAGTTGATCAAGGCCAATTAAATCAATCAATTAATTGCTCAAGCTAATGAAATGTTTCCAAGGATATTAGAAAAAATATTTTACAGTTACTTTTAGTAAAAAATTCCTAAGCAGAAGCACCACAATTTTGTGTGGTAATTAATAAAACAAAATATAATTTTATTAGGAAAATTAGTTAAAAGGGAGTTCAAGAAGTCCCAGAGTGGAGGACAACTAATATTTTTATTATTGGAATTTTCGGTTTTGAAAAAATGCTGATACGCGTGTAGTACATCTGAAAGGTACAGCATAAAAAATTATGATTAAATAAATATATTTTGACAAAAATTAAAGTTCAATTTAGTCTTTGAACGGGCCTCGTATATTAAGCAAATAGTTTTAGGAAAATGTATTTGTCCGAAAACCAATTTTTACATGCTGCAAGAAATAAGTTCTCCAAATTTTAACCTTTTCAAAAAGGTAGCTTTTGGAAAAAGTACCTTTTAAAAAATTTCCTATTTATAAAGTACCTATTACAAAAGTGCCTATTGTAAAAGTACCTATGAAAAGAAGTACCTTCATGGATATAAGTAACAGTTGGAAAAAAACATCCATCGGAAAAAGTACCTATTGCGGAAAGCACCTATTGGGAAAAAATACCTGTGGGATAAAGTACCTATTAAAAAAAGTACCTATTGCGAAAAGTACCTATTGTGAAAAAGTACCTGTGCAATAAAGTACCAATTAAAAAGGGACCAATTGAAAAAGTACCCATTGAAAAAGTACCTATTGTGAAAAAGTACTTGTGGAATAAAGTACCTATTAAAAAACGAGCCATTGAAAAAGTACCCCTTGAAAAAGTACCTATTGGGAAAAAGTACGTATGGGATAAAGTACTTATTAGAAAAAATACCCATTGAAAAATGTACCTATTGCAAAAAGTACCTATTGCAAAAAGTACCTATTGCAAAAAGTACCTATTGAGAAAAGTACATATTGGCAAAAAATGCATGTTGCAAATAGTATCTCTTGGATAAACTATCTATTAGAAAAGGTAATTATTAGGAAATGGACCATTTGAAAGAATTAGTATTGAAAACAAATCCTTTTAGATAAAGAATCTGTTGAAAAAATTAATTATTTTAAAAAGTACCTATTAAAAAAGTACCTATTGAAAGAAGTACCTACGGAAAAAGTACCTATTGAACAAAGTATCTGCTGGATAAAGTATCTATTGCGAAAAGTACTTATTGGAAAACAAACATGCAGCTAAAGGTACCTTTTGGTGAAAGTACCTATTAGAAAAAGTACCAATTGGGAAATGTACCTACTGTAAATATTTTTATTGAAAACAAATTCTTTTTGGATAAAGTACTTGCTAAAAAAATTACCTATTGGAAAAGTACCAGCTGAAAAGAGTACCTATTGAAAAAAGTACCTATTGAATAAAGTACCTTTTGGACAAAGTACCAATTAGAAAAAGTACCAATTGGGAAATGTACCTATTGTAAATATTTGTATTGAAAACAAATAATTTTTGGATAAAGTACTTCTTAAAAAAGTTACCTATTGGAAAAGTACCAGTTGAAAAGAGTACCTATTGAATATTTTTATATTTTTTTAAATAACAAATAATTTTTGAAAAAGTACCGGTTAGAAAAAGTACCTTTTGGAAAAAGTACCTATTAAAAAAAGTACCTGCTGGATAAAGTACCTACTGAGAAAAGTACTTATTGGAAAAAATACATGTCTCTAAAGGTACATTTTGGATAAAGTACCTTAGAGAAAGTACCAATTGTAAATATTAGTATTGAAAACAAAATTTTTTTGGATAAATTACTTGCTAAAAATTACCTATTCGAAAAGTATCTATTGAAAAGAGTACCTATGGAAAAAAGTACCTATTGAATAAAGTACCTTTTGGACAAAGTACCAATTAGAAAATGTACCAATTGGGAAATGTACCTATTGTAAATATTTGTATTGAAAACAAATCATTTTTGGATAAAGTACTTTTTAAAAAAATTACCTATTGGAAAAGTACCAGTTGAAAAGAGTACCTATTGAATATTTTTATATTTTTTTTAAATAACAAATAATTTTTGAAAAAGTACCGGTTAGAAAAAGTACCTTTTGGAAAAAGTACCTATTAAAAAAGTACCTGCTGGATAAATTACCTACTGAGAAAAGTACTTATTGGAAAAAATACATGTCTCTAGAGGTACATTTTGGATAAAGTACCTTAGAAAAAGTACCAACTGAAAACAAGTTTTTTGTGGATAAAGTACTTGCTAAATATTGCCGATACGAAAAGTACCTTTTGATAAGAGTACCTATTGAAAAAAGAGCCTATGGAATAAAGTACCTATTGATAAAAAAAATTGTTTAAGTAACTTTTAGAGAACAAAAAATTTTTGAAAAAGTAACTACTGGAAAAAGTACCTTTTGAAAAAAGTACTTAATAGAAATAGTGCATATTTTAGTAATTTTTTTTTTAAAATACCTATTGGAAAAAGTATCTTTTAGAAAAGTGCATTAAAGGCATGTTTCACAGAATAAGTTCCTTTGTGAAAATTACTTTTAAAAAAATGAGGCATTTAAGAAAAGTACTTTTTTGTAAAATTGTGTTTTGAAAAACATTTCTTTTTGCAAAAGCAAATTCTTTAGAAAATGTAGCCTTAAGAAAAAGTGTATTAAGTTTATTAAAAAAAATGTTCTTTAAGTTAAAATCTCTGTCACAAAAATCTACTTTCGACGTGTGAAATGTGCGCGTGATTAAAATTAAGCTCACGATCACGAAACTTGAATTTTTTCAAGCACTCTCAAGCACGGCAAGATTTAAAGCGCTCACGAGCGGACTATTAATTTTTGGCAAAAGGTATTTATAAAACTTTCATTTCTTTGCAAAAATATCTTTTAAAATTTAGCTTAAAAAAATTCGTGATGGAGTAATTATTTTTATTTTAATAAACCTGTAAAACTGATAAACAATAATAATCCTTGATAAGTATTGATGCACTTTTAATGTACTCAATGAACAAATTGTCGTGGGAGTATGCACACACACATACACACCTGCTTGCTATTTGCATATGAAGTGAAATTTGCATAATAGACCAACATTAACTTGACTTTTTTTCACTTCCTTCATTGCCTCGCCTGGAACTATAGGACAAATATTCTACAAATAAATAGATGCACATCAATACGTAAATTAACAATGATGTACTCGTATGTGTGTAAAAGTATGTAAATGTGTTTTGAAATTCAAACAAAACGGTGAGGGTCATACCCTTCAACACTTTCGAAGCTGTTGCATGGAGATCAAACAGCCCGTATAATTGTGCTTTAAGTTGACACGCATTGAACTTTATTTTTTAATGTGGTGCAACTGTGATTTATCTTGATGTTTGCTGTAATTTAAATTGCATTTTATATTTTGTAATTTCTATGCTAAAAGTAGCAACTAAGAGTTTGTTTAAAACATATTTTTAGTAAAAATGTTTCCTTCATAGTTAATAAAAAACATAAAATTAAGGTCACAGAATTTTTAAGACGAAGCGACCAGGATGTGAAGCTGAATTTCTTTACTATAAGTGGATTAGTTTTTTTATTAGGTTATAAAATATATGTTATGTGATGCACTTGCATTTGGCTGCCAACAGTATAAAATTTAATCGAATTCATTTTCTTTGATATACCTGATCATATTGAAACCTACACATGTTCTTCGCAATACACTTCTTGCCCTGGCACAGCATTTTCTATAAATTATGTTATTGCGAGTACATTAAAATACACTCAGAGAAAAAGGAAATGTGTATGAAAAAAAAAAATAAATAAATTTTACACATGAGCAATGTTGCACAGAAATATCTGTCATAAAACCCTACTAAAAGTCTTTCAACACTTGCTTTGAGCAACAGAAATAAATCAAACGTTGAAATTCTTAAGAAGCTAGAAATAAGGATATCAACCAGTGTTACCATTGTCGGTCTTTTCCCAAGAAATTTTATGATAAAATTCTACTATTAGTATTACAACATTTGTTTTATATGATACAAATAGATAAAAAAAAATTAAAACTGTTTAGAAAGCGGGAAATAAAGATTTCAACCAGTGTTGCCATTGCTGATATATTCTAATCGAATATCATTAAAAAAGTCTACTATAAGTCTTTCAAAATTTAACTTAAATGACAGAAATAAGTAAAAATTAAAATTTCTTAAGAAGCATATACTAAGGATATTACCCAGTGTTGCCATTGTTACTTTTTTTACAACTAAATTAGGTCAAAAATTCTACTATAGATTTTTGCACATTTAATTTAAATGACAGAAATACGTAAAAACTCAAATTTCTTAAAAAGTATAAAAGACTGATTTTATCCAGTGTTGCCATTGTTGCTTTTTCACCACCAAATTAGGTGAAAAATTCTACTATAGATTTTTGCACATTTCGTTTAAATGACAGAAATAAGTAAAAACTAAAATTTTTTAAGAAGCATATAATATGGATGTTATCCAGTGTTGCCATTGTTGGTATTTTACAACCAAATTAGGTGACAAATTCTACCATAGATTTTTGCACATTTCGTTTAAATGACAGAATTAAGTAAAAACTTAAATTTTTTAAGAAGCATATAATATGGATGTTATCCAGTGTTGCCATTGTTGGTGTTTTGCATCCAATTTAGGTGACAAATTCTACTATAAATTTTTCCATATGTAGTTTAAATGACAGAAAGAAGTAAACACTCAAATTTCAAGAAAAACATATAATAAAGATTTTATCCATTGTTGCCATTGTTGGTTTTTTACGATCAAACTAGGTGAAAAATTCTTCTATAGATTTTTGCATATTTAGTTTTGACGATTTATTTTGAATGACAGAAATAAGTAAAAACTTAAATTTCTTAAAAAGCATATACTAAGGATTTTAACTAGCGTTGCCATTGTTAGTTTTTTACGCCCAAATTAGGTGAAAAATTCGACTATAAATTTTTGCATATTTAGTTTAAATGACGGAAATAAGTAAAAATTTAAAATCCTTAAGATCCACGGAGTAAGGACTTTAACCAGTGCTGCCATTGTTGGATTTTTCACGCCGAATTCGTTTGTAAAATTCTATTATAAGTCTTTAAAAATTTGCTGTGAATGACATGAATAACACGAAACTTATCTATCTGTAAAGTGCTTAAGAATCATGAAGGTAACATTTCAACCAGTGTTGCCATTTTTGGTCTATTCCGTTCTAATTTGGTTATATAATTCTACTACAACTCTTTCAATATTTACTTTGAATAACACAAACAAGTCAAAATTTAAAATTCAAGTCGTAAGGATTTTAACCAGTGTTGCCATTATTGGTTTTTTCTAAACAAATTTTATTATAAAATTCTGCTATATGTTTTTGAAAATTTTGTTTCAATGCTAGAACTAACTTAAAATTTAAAATTCCTGAAAAGCTAGAAAGACGTTGGTAATTTTAAAAATAAACATCTGATATTTACATACGGTACACATATTGTTGTCGTACACTTTCAATCGCCGTATCGTCCACCATGATTTACTGGATATTTATTTATAAAAGGTATTTTTGTGTGGATGTAAGCAATTTTTCTAAATTGTTAGTATGAAAGCGGTAAAATAACGTTTATAAATTGTTTAACTTTCAGATATGAACCCTTTTAGTTCTCTAATATAAATTTAAAAAATTTGAAAATTTTATTTTCAGTATCTACTGAACCGAGTCTAAAATCTAAGTCAATGTTCTTAGAATGCGTTTCGGCTTTTATGAGAACGTTACATAAATACATACGCACACATACATATATGTATAAAAAATATCTCCAGAGACATTATGGTACAAAAAAAATATACGGAATATATTCCCATGACCTAAGAAAACGTGACATGCGATGAATTTTCGGTTTACCAAAATCTGAGGGGGAACCAATATATAACATTTTATTTTTATTAAGAAAAAGTTAAACATTCTTACCCGTAATATTATAATCCCTTAATTTTAAACTGGCAAAACAATAAAAAACACGATTTTTTTTTTAATATAGTATGTATTTAAAAAAAAAAAGTAAAAACTTATAAAATCGTATTATCATTACAACCTAAAACTAATTTCTTTAGACATTTTCTGCCAACCAAATGACAGTCAGCCACTCATTCATTTATTCATTTCCTGGTATTTTCTTTCAATGTGTAGCCATTTTTTATATTTCATGTTTCACTTTGCAACAACTTGTGTGTGTGTGTGTGACTCCTGTTGAGCACAAGTGAGTTAAAATATCCCGTAACTGTGTCCAATCTACAATTTTTCTACATGCTGCTGCATGATTCTATAAATATTGGTTCTATTTCATGTGGCGTTTTTCCCTCCGCTGTTGCCTCTTGTTGTTGCCATCATAACTCGTTACCAGCTTACGGCATTTGTTGTTATTCAGTTTCTTCCTTAGCCAATAATACGCATACATACAAGCTTCCTGCCACTTACTTATTTATCCTGCGACTTACAGACTGACAACAAACACGCATACACACACACACATACACACACATACACACACACATATACACACACATACATACACCCATACTTTTCCACACACTCACATACCTTAAGTTATTCATAGACTTTAATTTATCCTTTCTCCTTTTAAATCTTTTTATTTCCTGTTTGCATGAAGGCAACAACAACAAAAAAAAAGAACAACAAAAGGAATTGATACTCATATGAAAGAGTTGAAATCATCTCGTTAGGTTGTCCTGTTCTGTGCATAAATATTTTGTATGAATTTATTTGTTAAATGTGGTCCAGAGATGGAAAGTTGAATGTATTTGAATTTTTGATGTGTTAACATCTATACGCGCGCCTCTAGGGCAGTAAACTATCAGTTTCAATACATACGCAACTGTAAGGTGTAAGAGTATGTGTTTTTTCGTTGCTTGGCAGTCGGTATTGAAAGTGATTATTGGGCGATTTTCATATAATTTTCCCACGCGATTTTCTCCGGAAATTCATAGCCGATTTTATTAATTTTTGGATTAAAACGCTAGTGCGGCTTTCGACGAAGAGTTTAGGCCAAAAATTAAGGCGATCCGATATCGGCGAGCGGAGATTTAAGTGTTTTAATTCGGAGTAATAATTTGGAGTAATATTAAAAAAGTGTTTTTTGTTGATCTTCGGTTTTGTCTTATGCATAGCAAAGAGAATAGTGACGTGGTTATACGTACATATATAAAAATGAGATAGCAAGACAGCAACGTATGTAGCTTATGTACAAACATAACAATGTATGTATGTACATTTGTCTGTTGCTTTGCATTCTCTTTGTTTTTTGTGGGTTTAATATAAAATAAATAAACAAAAAGGTGTTAACACATCGCCCGTGAGTTCGAACACTCATTGATTTTTTTTTTCAAAATATTACTTTAAAAGAAAAATCTTTCTAAATTAAATTGGTATTAAAGTTGAACAAAAAAATCGAAAAGACGTTTCCAGGGTTGGACAATGGAAACTTTTTTTCGTATATAAAAGACAACAACTGAATATACGAAATTGTAAAATATCTCCTAAAGTGTAAACGTTTATCCAACTCTGACTGTGGTTTGCTCTGTTTACTTACACGTGCAAATATTCTAGTGACACTGTAACCAACGGAAATTTATTCTCATATAGAATGTGTATGTGTGTGTGTGGGAAAATTGTTGCTCTGGTTACTGCTTCGGTAAATGTGTGCAGGATATGAAGGGATTTCTTTTTCTTTTACATGCCCATTTTATATCTAAACAGTAAATGTTTTGTTGTCCTGATTTCTGATTGAATTGTTTTTGTTGTGTTCTTTAAATTTTTATTATTGTGGGCTTTTTAATGGCCATCATTGTTATTGTTTTGCACCCACACATGCACACATTTTTATTTATTTGTTTTTCTTTTTTTTAACTATTTGCATTTGTGTATTCAAATTAAACCGCTTTTAGGATTAACTGGGAAAAATATTTATTTGTACAAACATTTTGTTATTTTACAATTTACATGCATTTTAAATACGAGTACAAACAGAAATGAATAAATTTATTTATCAATTGAATGGGCGGGCTGGCTATTTATCAATACACAAACAAGAAAATCGCTTTGAAATTTATTGAGCCTGTGTCATTCATAGTTTACAAGTGAGTAGATCTTTATTTACATTTAATTGTTGCTGAGTTCTTTTTATATGCTCCTGGAGAAGGTAGTAGCGAACTGCTGGAAAGGATTTTTCTACCTGAAATGAATTAGCGAGATATATATTTTATAGCCATACTTTGTCACGCTTTTAAATAAAAAATTTAAATAAAATAATAAATGGCCTGGAAAATAGTGTCAATGAACCCCAGAGCTTTTTCTAAAGCAAATACGAGAGTTGTATAAGCCAGTTGACACAAGGGAGGCTCTTTTTTTTACACTACGTGTGTGTATGCTTTGATTTAAATATAAAATATTGTACACAGAGCCCAACGCATTCATTCGTGCCTATTTGTTGTGTGATATAATTTAGTTTTGCCTCATAAAAAACTCAATAAAAAGCCACTAAATATGTTATAAAAAAAATCTCGTAAAAAGATTTACAAAACCAACCGCTAAATATAGTGGAATTACAATTAACTAATGACACACACAAATTTAAGATACAATCAATTTAGAAAAAAATTAAATACTGAAACAAACAAGAAAAAAAAAACATCTTCAAAAAAAAGTGATTCAATGTATGGAATTTTCAAAAAAACACAAATTCGATGCACACATGCATGGAACGTAATTTTTTTTATCTCAGACTAATACATTCATGTTTTTATGTGTGCAGGTGTTGTACAGCAACCACTTTAAAACTTTATATCTCTAAAAATATTGTAAAATATCTAATAAAGTCAGGCTGTACTTCTACACAAATACCTATGAAATAATAAAAATTATATCCATATCGGATTTAGAATAAGCTCGTAAAACTGATAAATATCGCTAAGAACATATGTGATGAACAATTATATAAATTAATAATAAAATTTTTGATATGAAAATAAAATGTGTAATCATTGATGATGGCTTTGAATGAAAATAAAAATTTTATTATGTTATAAAAAAAAACATAAAATCATAAGCAATTTAAAACGCATTCCAGCCCTGACACAACCCAGTTTAATTTAGTTGATAGAACGATAAAGTTACATATATTCGTGTTGTATTTACGTTGTAACACAAAATTCACATCAAAAGAAAATGACAATAAAATCGTTGTCTCTTAAAAAATCGTTCACTATCATAAAAAAGCCGCAAAAATACAAATAACCGCAATTATTACAGTTATATAGTTGAGCCAATTTTCTTCAAAGTATTTTGTTTTCTAAATATGTAAAAAAAAATCAAAATAGCTGATGTCATAAAAAATCGCCAAAATGAAATAAATTGCAGTTAAGATTACAAATTCAGTTAGATAAAATTTAAAGCTTTTTATTTCCAAAAAAAATATATATGTAAAAATCGCTTATATCATAAAAAATCGTCAAAAGGAATTAAGCACAATTAAGACCACAACTTTAGTTAGATAGAATTTCCTTAAAGCTTTTCGTTCAAAAAAAAAAAAAATAAAAAAAAATAGAAAAATAGAAAAATTTATTAAATCGGTTATATCATAAAAAAAATCGCCAAAATGAATTAAATTGCAGTTAAGATTACAAATTCAGTTAGATAAAATTTAAAGCTTTTTATTTCCAAAAAAAAAAAAAAAATATATATATATATATGTATATATATATATATATATATATATATATATATATATATATATATATATATATATATATGTAAAAATCGCTTATATCATAAAAACTCGTCAAAAGGAATTAAGCACAATTAAGACCACAACTTAAATTAGATAGAATTTCTTTAAAGCTTTTCGTTCCAAAAAAAATAATAAAAAAAATAGAAAAATTTATTAAATCGTTTATATCATAAAAAATCGCCAAAATGAAAGAAATACAACTAATACCACAATTTTAGCTAGATAGTATTTGTTTTTTTCCTAAGAAAGATAAAATATCGAAATCGCTTATATAATAAAAAAAATCGCCAAAATGAAATAACTACAATTTTAGTGTGACACATTTTCATGTAAGTTTTTTTGTCTCCTAAAAGTATCAAAATTTATATAGATCGCCCATTTCATAAAAAGGGCTTCAACTGTAGATGCAAATTTTTTTTAAAGTTTTTTTTCTGAAAAAAAATAAAAATGAAAATTATATCATAAAAAATCGCCAAAATAAATAAATACAGCTAAGATCACAAAAATGTCAAAAATGCTCTAAGTTGCTCTTAGAAAGGAAATATGTGTTGTTTTCTAAAAATTTCGAAACTTATTAAAATCGCCTATTAAAAAAATTACAAAAATAAGTAATTGTTCTCAACATTTAAAGTTAAAAAAATTTTCTTTTGCGCAAACGATAAAAATCGGCTATTTCTTAAAAAATCGCCAAAATGAAAGAAATACAACTAATACCACAATTTTAGCTAGATAGTATTTGTTTTTTTCCTAAGAAAGATAAAATATAAAAATCGCCAAAATGAAATAACTAAAATTTTAGTGTGACACATTTTCATGTAAGTTTTTTTGTCTCCTAAAAATATCAAAATTTATATAGATCGTCCATATCATAAAAATCCTCAAAAAAAGGACTACAACTGTAGATGGAAAAATTATTTTAAGTTCTTTTTTCTGAAAAAAAAATAAATATTAAAATTATATCATAAAAAAATCGCCAAATTAAATAAATACAGCTAAGATCACGAAAATGTCAAAAATCCTCTAAGTCGCTCTTAGAAAGAAAATATTCGTTTCTAAAAATTTCGAAACTTATCAAAATCGCCTATTAAAAAAATTACAAAAATAAGTAATTGTACTCTAAAGTTGAAAAAATTTTCTTTTGCGTATATCGTTTCCTAAAAATATCAAAAATCGAAAACGATAAAAATCGGCTATTTCATAAAAAATCGCCAAAATGAAAATAATTTCTAGCAAGACTACAATTGTGCTTAAACAAATTGTTTTTGAAGTTTTTTCGCTCCTACAAAATTATTGGCCTTGTGTCGAGTTATTTGATTTCAAATGACTTCGAATTTTGAGAATTGCAATTTCAAAAAATTATCTTCGCTGTATTCATTCATATAAAATTCATTACAAATTAACAACAATGAGAAATTAATTGCAGATACATATATGTATGTACATGTAGTAAAATTTGTCATAAAAATTTATTATTCACACACTCTTACACATGAACACTCACACACACACACATGCCAGAATAATAACAATTTCAAATGACATGCGAACAGCGCAGTCGAGTTGGTTTTTAAAAATTATAAAAACACAATGGCGAAATGAAATGTTAAAATGTATCTGGAAATGACATTTATTTATGGTTAATTTGGTGAAAAGAAATATATAAAAGACAAATAAATAAAATAAAAAATATAATAAATATCAGTGCTATTATGAAAATATTTATTCAAATGCAAATAGTTTATTTAGCAGTAAAACTGCAGTCCGTGTAAATTTTTAAAGTGTGTGAATGTGCGGTATTATTTGCCAAAAGAAATTTATTTGAAATGTATTTAATTTATGCAAATTCTCTTCCTTTGCCACACACTCATTTCACATGTTTTTTTTTGTTTAGGTGGCAGTGAAAGCAGTTCAAGGAAATTGAAAGCGATATGTTTTCCAATGCCTGATCTCAAATTACTCTTGTAACAGCATTTTTCTAAAATGTTTGTCTTGCAATCTTGAAAAATAAGGAAAACCTACACTAATTTTCTATGTCTTACTTTTCAATATATCCTGATATTGTAACTTTTTTTTATTAATTGAAAACTTTTTGTACACATTCGGCTGAAAGTGTATAAAAAGCTTTTGCATGTTTTCCAGTCATTTGAAGTTTTACCTTTTGTTGCTGTTGTTGTTGTATTTAAAAAAAAAATTATTTACAAGTAGTTACCATTATTTTTCTTTGGTTTTATTTTACGGTGCCATAACAGGAATATAACCATGTTTCCGCTTTAGTTGGTTTGAAATCAATATTTTCTATGATTATTAGGGTCGTTCGTGATGATATGTGTACTTGTTGGTTTGACTTTAAAAAAATATTTTCTTAAAATTTTCATGCTATTTTAATAAATTTGAAATAAAAAAAATTTATTATAAAATAACAAAAAAAAACCTTAGGAAAAAAGCGTACATTTTTCCCGCACCCGTAAATGTAATTTTTTATAAAAAAAATGCATTTTGTCAATCATTGCTGAATGTAGGGTGCACTTAAAAAGTTAATGCTTGATTATTTAAAAAAAAATTTAAATATTCTATTTGACTCGTTTTAAAAGGAAAATGTAAGTTTTTGTAAAAAAACGATTTTTGCGATCAATACTGAATGTAGGGTGCACTTAAAAAGTTAATGCTTGATTATTTAAAAAAAGAATTTAGATATTTTATTTGACTCGATTTAAAAGAAAAATGTAAGTTTTTGTAAAAAATGAAATTTGCGATCAATACTGAATGTAGGGTGCACTTAAAAAATTAATGCTTGATTATTTAACAAAAATTGAACATTTCTATTTGACTCGTTTTAAAAGAAACATGTAAGTTTTTGTAAAAAAATGATTTTTGCGATCAATACTGAATGTAGGGTGCATTTAAAAAATTAATGCTTGCTTATTTAAAAAAATTTAAATATTCCATTTGACCCATTTTAAAAGGAAAAAGTAAGTTTTTGTAAAAAATGATTTTTGCGATCAATACTGAATGTAGGGTGCGCTTAAAAAATTAATGCTTGATTATTTAAAAAAAAATTAAATATTCTATTTGACTCGTTTTAAAAGGAAAATGTAAGTTTTTGTACAAAATGATTTTAGCGATCAATACTGAAGGTAGGGTGCACTTAAAAAATTAATGCTTGATTATTTAAAAAAAAAAATAGGTATATATGTATATTCTTATCTGTTAAAACTTTCTATTTGACTCTTTTTAAAAGGAAAATGTAATTTTTTGTAAACTGCTTGTTGTCAATCAATGCTGAAAGTAGAGTGCACTTGAAAAATAATTTTTTTTTCACATTTTCCTAAAGTCTTATCTGCTTTAATCAACCGAAAAATGTTTCTAAATGATTGATTATATATTTTTTTTCTACTTGCCACCTTTTTTAAAAACAAAATTTTTTTTTGCAATTGAAATTACTTTAAAAATATTTTTCAATGTTGATTACCGGCCTTTTAAAAAAAATCATTTAGATCGTTTGCTATTTACAAAAGTTACAAGTTCCAAAAACGTCAAATATCAACTCAGTCGTTCTTTGAATCTGCCTGTTCTTGCAACAGGATGCCTCAAAACTAAAATACCTTGTCTAGTTACAGTGAATGTTATAACTAATCGATTAGAAAAATCAAATTTATTTGAAATACTCCCCTAATAAAAGAAGTAGTTCAAAACACACCCAATCAAAGACACTTGGAAAAAGTTAAGTTTAAACAACCATTTAAGGCACTACTTATTTGTTCAACAACCTGCATTAAAATTAAACAAAATTAAAGCTGAATCAAAATATCTCTAGCTAAAAATAAGCTTAATTCATATTAAATTAAAACCTACGGATTTGTTTAAATTGTAATAAAAATAAAAAAAATAAAATTCTTGGAAAAATATATAATAAAAAAATATCTCAACACAATGTCTTTATCGCTTGAACACCCACCTTGAAAAATAATATTTTGATTTGTACTTGGAATGAAAGAAATACGAAATGAAAATAAAAAAACAAACAAAAACAACAAAAATTTCAATAACAGCTGTATTTGATTTATGTCATTCAAAGCTAACGAGATCTACTGTTGGGCTGGGGGACGAGAAGTGAAGTACACACACGAGTACAGTTTTTAATAGAAAAATATTGAAAGGTGCGAAATGATAGCAAATAGAAAAGAATTATCACTGGATAACGTGCACTTCAAATCGTAATACTCGAAGTCATTCCTTTAAGGGTCTGTGTGCAAATTTTACTGCCAAACAGCAGAGGGAACTTAAAACTGTGTACGAGTGTGTGCGTGAGTTTAAAAGGCAAAAGTTCATTTTTGAGCACATGTTTTTTCATATATCCTGAAAGAAAAGTGTGTGTGTGTGTGTGCGAGTGTGCGTGCGTAAGTGCACATGTGATATATGCGTGTGTTTTTGTATGTGATTGTGATGTTAAAATGAAAAATAATGTTTTGACAGTCAATCTTTTTTTCGTCTTCTTCTTTACAAAAAAAAAAAAACATCCAGCTTCTGGATATGCAAATTTTTATGAACTCCGTCTCTCCCCTGGCAACCACCGGCATAAATCTCATCACAACAGCAAAAATCTTTTAAAATTACAAAATTACTTGACATGAATTATTGTTTGTGTGAATAGCATGATGAATGTAGTGTGTCATATAGAGTGAGTCATATTCAACATTCTGATTTAATAAATAAAAATAAAAATAAAAATGTAAGAAGTATTTATTATTATCTTTTGTAAAATTGATTGTTTAGTACCGGTTTCAGGAACAAGCGCTTAAACTTTTTGGGAAACTGAGTGCAGATAAGAAAATTACACCCACTTATAGACTCTAGGAAGTGAAATTAAATTTATCAGCTATTCAAAAGTTATTCAAATGCACAAACGAGTTCAACAATATTCGTTTTGGAATTTTTGTTTTATTTTTTCCTTGTATCGTAAAAAGTAAAAGAAAAGGGGGCCAACAAGTCACCCCACCTGCTGCGTAATTTATACAAAAAAACATGAATAATATGTTATAATTTTAATGCGACATATGAAAGTTGGTTTAAAAGATGAATAAAGAAATTAATATGTGTATGCTTAAAATACGAGGTCTGTTCAAAAATTAAGGTAAATTTTAGTTATTTACTTAATCATAAATTTTTATGTTGCTCCTATGAAAGTAGACCTTCCTATTATAAACATGTTCCATATACGAGGTCTGTTCAAAAATTTGGGTGTACTCTCATTTTTTACTTAATCATCAATTTTTATGTTGCTCCTATCAAAGTAGACCATTTTATAATACACTTGTTTCATATACGACCTATAATACAGTTGTTCCATAAACGAGGTCTGTTCAAAATTTAGGGCGAATTTTCAGTATTTTACTTATAAATCAATTTGTATGTTGCTGCTATCAAATTAGGCAATCCTATAATACACTTGTTCCACATACGAGGTCTGTTCAAAAATTTGGGCGAATTTTCAGTTTTTAACTTAATCATCAATTTTTATGTTGCTCCTATCAAAGTAGACTATCCTATAATACACTTGTTCCACATACGAGGTCTGTTCAAAAATTTGGGCGAATTTTCAGTTTTTAACTTAATCATCAATTTTTATGTTGCTCCTATCAAAGTAGGCCCTCCTATAATACACTTGTTCCATGTACGAGGTCTGTTCAAAAATTATTTTACTTTTATTTTGATCTAAAAATATTTATTTACTCATCAATTTGTTTTTATTCAAATTGTCCCCCTCGGATAAAATGACACTTGTGTCAGCGTTTTTGCCAATCATCGAAGCTGTTCTGGGAGCTCAATTTAAGACTTTTTTTATTAGTTCGTACGCCCTTTTAAAGGATTTTTCAACTTATTTTTCTCCTGAAACTTTTTCAAAATCTCCAAATTGGGATTTTCATATATTAAGATTTTCGCCTGGAAAGGCTTAATTTATTGGAAAAGCTATATATTTAGTGTGACAAAAAATAAATAACAATTATTTTTGAGATCCCCACAATTCTTAACAACATTTTCAAAATCTCCAAATTGGGATTTTCATATATGTATTAATATATGCGCCTGGAAATGCTCAATTTTTTGGAAAAGCTATATATTTAGTGCAACGAAGAATAAATAATATTTATTTTTGAGATCCCCACAATTCCCAAAAAAATTTTCGAAATCCCAAAAATGGGATTTTTCGAAATTTTTGCTGGATTTTTTTGCTGGACTCAAATAAGTTTTTGCAATTCTTTAATAGCACATTTATTCTTAAGATACAATGACATTTTTGATATTTGCAATAAAAATGGGTTTTCCTTGAGCGGCTCGAGTTCCTTCAAAAACGGAAATTTTGAAACAAGTCATATTTTCTCAATATTTCTTCTAATTACCTCTCAGCAATGCTTATTTGAATGCTATATGTAATTTTTTATTACAATTAATTAAAAACTGCCGACTTGTTCAAATTCTTTTATTTTGGGAAAATCCCCCACTGTGCAACGCTTGTCTTTAGCTACCCCATGTGTGGTAAAAGCATTCACCATGATCATTTTGTTGTACCACCTAAGCTGCTTTTTCCTCAAACATAAATAATATAATAACTCTTTGGCTGAATTTGTGTTTCCCAAAGAAAGCTCTAATTTATTGAACGATAACGTGCGCGATATCTAATTACATGTGTGTGTGTGTCTGAGTGTGTGTACAAGTATATTGATTTTCAAATCTTCGAACTTGTGTTCACTGGCTTGCCATTTGATTAATAGATAAAAGGTAGTAAAGTAAATATTGTTAAACTGATAAATGTGTTGTTTTCCAAACAAACAACAAGCAACAGCTTACAAACTGCGCTAGAGCACAAAATAAAAGCAGGAATTACGGCAAACACAACATTAAGTGATATTTATAGTCTCATCAACAACAAAAAAAAAAAAAATTAAATAAAAGAAATAAATTTGATGGGGATCACACACGCATGCACCGCGTGACGGCGATGACAATGAATCGGAAAATCTATGGCAGACAGAATGATAGACAGACGGGCAGTAAATATTTGACACATTTTATGTCGTCTACAAATTGTCAAGGGGTGACAGACAACACAACACGATTATCTGTTTCAGTGCCTGCATGTGTGCCAGTGCCCAAGTAATTTATCGGCACACGGGAAATAATCACACTTTCTTTATCCATCATTGACGGTTGTCGAGGCTGTTGGTGGCTACACGCGGCTGAAAATCGGAGGGGGGCCTTTTTATGTATAAATTTGAACAAACAAAATTATTGTTACAATAAAACTCCAACATGTAGATTCCTAGTTGTCTTGTAGTTTTTTTTTATAGGTTCATCAAACAATTTATCCATGTAAATTTTGAGGACATGTCTTTTACGTGGGAGTGTGAGTGCGAGTGTGGAAAAGTTCATTGATTTTGTTGTAGTTCATTGTTTGAGCTTTAATTGTATTAAATACAATTTTATTATAAACTTGTTTTATAATTAACATGATTTTTTTTTTATTTCGACACTTTCCCTTCAAGACAGTTCAATCAACCTGCTGGCAAGACTAAGTGTATTGCTCTATTGTTCTGTAGTTACAGCTAATTGTTTTTCATTATCAATGACCTATTGATTAATTCAATTTACTTCAAACGTTGCCCTCATTAGGCAAATTAGCTGCTACGCAATTACAATAAAGGTAAAAAGTTGTTGGGAAGTAGATAAAGTTAATTATTTAAATCAACTAGTTTTTAATACAAATTGAAAATGATTACGCAGAAAAGAAAAATTTTTATATCTGTGAAAAAGGTATTTTCTTTGAAGGAGAGCTTTTTACGCAGAAGTTATTTCTTAAGAAATACTAGGAAACAATTTGTTTTCTTTATTATGTGTTTTCTAAAAATGTTCTTTAAATGTGCTCGTACTTTGTAAAAAGAAAGCAGTTTTAAAACTTGTTCCTTTATAATGAATTGAATTTTCATATAAAAGTGCAGTTCCTAAAAATATCTCATTTGATAAAAAAACACATATATCTCCCATAACTATTAACCCCCTTATTCATAAAACTTAAGAGAATCTAATAACAGCGTAATAAAACAAAATTTCATATGAAATTTGCTCTATAATACTCTTATAAGTCTCTCATAATTTTTATGAATAAGGTGGTAAATATTTATTTCAATATGTTCGCAACTTTAAATTAAAATAAAATAAATATAAAAAAATTTTTATTATCTTCTATTCGACATATTGTCTCAGTTAATTTATTATATATTAGCACTAACTTTTAATCGTAATATTTTTCCGACGTAGTTTGATTGAGTTTGTAACAATGCACAGTGGGGTTTGAAGCCCTATTTTTCCGGATCAATTCGTATATTCATAATATCTATAAGGGTAATTTATTAAAGAGTTAGCTGTTGAACGAGCTGTCATACTGCGCACACATTTTGGACATTTATGATCCATATAATCTGGGAAATCATTATGAATAGTCACGAACCAAGTGCATAGTGGCAAAACTTTGTGTAACACTGAAGTTCTTTTTTGGCTTAACAAATAAAATAAAATTAATCGAGACCCATGCGTGACTTAAGCGTGACTCACGCGTGACTTAAGCGTTACTCACGCTTAAATTATGCGTAGCTCACGCTTAAATTATGCGTAGCTCACGCTTAAATTATGCGTAGCTCACGCTTAATTCATGCATAACTTAGGCTTAAATCATGCGTAACCCACGCTTAAATTATGCGTGACTCACGCGAGGCTTATGCGTGACTAACGGGTGACTTAATCGAGAAGCACGCGTGTCATATTCGTGACTCAAGCATGATTTATGAGTCACTTACACGTAAATTACGCGTACCTCACGCTTAAATCATATGTAAGTCACGCTTCAATCATGCGTAACTCACGCTAGGCTTATGCGTGACTAACGAGTGACCTATCTGTGACTTACGCTTTTTTTTATGAGTCATTCACGCTTAAATCATGCATAACTCACGCGTGACTTATATTTGACTCACGCGTGACTTAAGCGAGAAGCACGGGTGGCATATGTGTGTCTCAAGCATGATTTATGAGTCACTTACACGTAAATTACGAGTAACTCACGCTTAAATCATATGTAACTCACGCTTCAGTCATGCGTAACTCACGCGAGGTTTATGCGTGACTAACGCGGGACTTATCCGTGACTCACGCGTTTTTTATGAGTCACTCACGCATAAATATATGCGTAAATCACGCTTAAATCATGCATAGCTCACGCGTAAATTATGCATTACTCACACGTGACTTATACGTGACTCACGCCTGACTTCTGCATTCTCTTCCTGGACATTTGCACGTGTCTAATTAAATCCCAGAAACCAATGACAACCACAAGAGCAATAAAACTCTTAGCAGAAGTCGCGATGAACTGCTAAACTGAACGGATAAGACTATAAATGTGATCCCGTGCTCACCACTGCCAGCCCAATTTGCAAATTGGACGAAAAGTGATACCGTACTGCAAGATTGTTTAAATGAGAGAGCTATTTATTGCACGAAACAGACAGTCCGTTTACGTCGAGTTAATTTGGGCTAGCAGTTAAATAATCATCTGTTCGAGAATTAAACAATAACAAAGAAAGAATATATGTTTTGCGGTCACTATAAAAATAGCACTCATTTCTTCAACCTTTAAAATAAATTGAAAAATCTATACAGAGATTTTCAAATGAAACTCAGAAAATCTTTATGCATTTTAATCTATTACATTTAGTTTTCAAGGTATATGAACTTTTATTTTTAATTGATCTGTGAAATGGCCACCTTTGGCCCCAGTGTGCATCGCTTAAATTGGCTGATAAAAAAAGTAGATCAGCAAAAATTCAACACCACGTGCTTGACTGAGTGAGGAATTGGATACACCACGCTCGGCTTCGTAGTCCACGCGTTTGAGTTCTTAACCACAAGCACCGATCAGTTTTGTTTGTGGATTAACTGTGTACTCTTCAACTTTTTCATTAGTTTTAATAAAATGGAAACCAGTTATGACTCTAGTATTGTCCCATGGTGATGCAGACACAATTTATTTGCAAAATTGCAGGGAATGGCACACACGATTTTTTGAAACTAATTAAAAAATGTGAAGGATATAAAAATTAAATCAGCAAAGTCCGGGTCTGATTGGACGAGTCTGTGCTTGTTTTGAATCATCAACAAATATTTCTCTCTCCGTCTCTCTCTTAATATATCCGAGAGTTCCATCTGTCATTCCTCTTCCGCGCGATGTGGTAAAATGTTATAAAAAAATACTTTTTTATATAGTCCGAGTACTTAAAAAATTTTTCTTTCAAATATTGAATTTCTTCTTGGTAAATATTTGAGTTCGTAGGGTTGTGTTACTTTATTTTCCAAATGTAAACTTTAGTTTAACTTGCACATAACCTTAGAAATACGATACGTCATATGCAATTTGTTTGACAGTTAAGTAGTTTAAACGATCATAAATAACCACGAGGTAAATTGTATTCAGAATTTGTTATTACCGGTACACAAGTATGCAACTTTGGTTTTGTTGTTGTTGTTTTTTTCTTTTGTACTAAAACAAAAAAACAAGAAGATTGTTAACCTCAAAATATGCATGGAAGATATCTGTTGGCTTAAACTCTGGTTTACCTTCTTTTCGTAATTGTCAGTTGTAAGTAAAAGCATTTCAGCATGACTGACTGACTGAATACATGGATGTTTGTTGGTTCGTTCGTTCGGTGTGCAGAGTGAGTTTGAGAGTGTTTGCTGCTGTTAAGTGTGCATATATTTGTTGGATACGGCTGCTTAAATGCATTTCCATATTCGTAGTCATCTCAAATTTCATTTGCATTTAAACAAAGTGCCCGTAATAGTTTTATGCCAATAAACTGTTTAAGCCATGCATGCAGCCATCCCACCTTCTTGGAAGGCAAGCAAATGAAGTCAATAGTTTTTGCAGAGATCTTATAGATACGAGTACTTTGCCACATTTAGCTGTAAATGGTGTTCAGTACTTTGTGAGGGCAAGTAGTAGCTGGCAGTTGTTGTAATAACTGTATCTTTCATTTGTTTTAGACTCAAATCCCTTTTCATTAAACATTTCAATATTTGGATTGAAGAGCTGCTGTTCAGTTGTTTTGTTGTATTGTGGTGGGTGTTGGAGTTTTCTTCTATTCCACTAAAAAGTCATCTTTTATTTTCTGCCTCCTCCTGTTTTTAATTCATAATAAACGCTATTTGTTCTAATAACGAAATATGTTTACATTGGAAACTGTTCATATATCATTTTGAATAGAACTCTTGTATTCTTCGAAGGCAATTGGGAACAGCACCAGTGCGGCGCCACCTGTTGTTCACCAGCAGTTTTTCAATCTCATTTAATGAAGCATCTGTATTTTGTAGCTTAAAGCAGCATAAATACGAAATTTCTGGGAAATTTTATTTCCGGTTGCTGGAGATTTTTTGAATTTAAAATCATGGCTGTTATAAAGTTTGACATTTTGTAAACAAAATTAGATATTTAAATTTGAAGAAAAGTGCTGGTGTTATGAATAAAACAAGAGGTGTGGAGGGAGGGGTGATTGCTTTCAATAAAATTCTGAATAACTTCAGTTACGAATTATAAAAGAATATTTTCATTACAACAATCCTGGGAAGCACTCAGCAAGCGTGAGCATTAAAGTTTTGTAATTACAGACACAATATCTCATCCTTGTCATAGATAAAATTTCTCATGGAAATTTCCGAACGTTTGAACACTTGATACCACGAATAAAATGTAAAATTTTATAAATTCGGAATTTTATTCGGAAATGTGCAATTCATGATAAGGTTCTGTATAATTTAAATGTGTAGTCATCTGTTAGTTGTATCTGGTGCTCACGCGTGACTTATGCGTGATCCAACCGTGCCTTATGCGTACCTCACTCGGAACTTTCTGTGTAACTTATGAGCAAATCGGGTATACTTTTTGCATAAATCACTTATTCGTCACTCAAGTGTCACATATGCTTGACTCACGCGTCACGTATGCGTTACTCACGTATCACTTTTGCATGATTAACATGTCACTTTTACGTGATACATGTGTAACCTATGTTTGATTCACGTGTCACTTATTCGGTTGTCACGCGTGACTTCTGCGTGACTCACATGCCACTTTTGCGTGATTCATGTGTAACCTATGGTTGATTCACGTGTCATTTATGCATTAGTCACGCGTGACTAATGCGTGACTAGAACGTGACTGACACGTGACTTCTGCGTGACTAACTCCTGTGTCGTGCGTTTAAAACCACAGCATTATAACATTTCCAATAAAAACAAATAAAACAATGGCAACATCAACAACAGCAATAAAAGTGAAAGCGATTTTTTCTTGGTAAATACAATGCGTGAGACTCTTATTAATGAGATAGTTTGTTCTACATTTAAAATAAAATTAAAATATCTGCTTAAGTAAGCATAATTAATAGGTTATAGTGTTTTCTTTTCTAAAAAAAATTTAGCCTATTTTAATATATATATTATAAAAAAAATTAAATAAAAAGTCTTTATAAAATTTTCTTGTCACTCGCGACTCAGGTGTAACTTATGCGTGAAACGGGAGTTACTCATGCATGTATCAGTTATGTCTGACTCACGTGCCACTTTTGCGTGAATTACTTGTTCAAAGCTCACCTATGTGTTACTCACGCGTGACTTTTGCCCGACTAACTCGTGACTTTTGCGTGACTAACTCCTGACTTCATTATTTTTTCTTATTATAAAAAAATCAAATAGGAGAGCGCGTCTTTATGGAATTTCCTTGTAATTTATGGAGCAATTATTGCGAAGGAAACCAAAATACTGTAATTTTGCAAACTTTCGTCAAAAATTGCGAAGAGACGTTGCACTTTTTCCTAGAAAAAAACATAATTTAAATGGGACATGAAGAAAAATAATCAAACGGTAACACGGGTATTATAACAATAACATGTTAACATCAGGTTGATACAGTTCTCGTATCCTTTTTCACAATAAAATTTGTGTAAATAGGAACTGTTATCACATTCAACTGAGCCACTTAATAAGTGGTGACAAACACAACACACATGAGCACTGATGATGAAAGGGTTGCGTCTTTCGAAAACAGCCGTTCTGCTCTGCTGTGTAAGTTGAAAAACAAAAACAGATGTTGACTTGCCTTTGTGCCTTGGAATATTTATCATGTCTTTCTGAGATTTAAATTAAAATTTCGAACAATTAGCCTATAGAATCTTAATTCAATTTAATATAATTTAAATCCTTTTAAGCTGAGAAATTTTTTTTGCGTTTTGCTACAGCGTGCGTCGCTAAAATAATTTTTGTTTAACATTTTAACTCTGCAACTCACCAAATGCTGCTTGTATTCTCCAATTTATATGATTTCAATACAAAATATTTTATTCTCCCTGGACAGGAAAAGCAGCATTGCAAATGAGCATCTCCAACAGTTACAGCCAACTTGTTTAATTAATATTTAAGTTTTATTATTTAATGAGCATAAAATTTAAATAACATATTTTTGATGTTTGTGTTTTTTTTTCTATTTTAGATATTGCCCGTGGCCGCTGTATTCGGTAAGTTTATTTACGAAAATGTGTAAATCTTTAATTTGTTAAAAATATTTAAAAATAATTAAAAACGATTTGTAACACAAGTTAATTAATTGAATGACGAGCAAATGGTATGCAGCGAAAAAGGTTTTAGCTGCTGTCAAAAGTAAAACAAAAATGAAGAAAAATTGTGTTAAGAATCCAAATCTGTGTGGATTTTAATTAAAGCAAATTTATTCAATGTTCAAATAAATTTCAGTTGAAACGCATTTATAATCTAATGAATTCTGAAATGTTAATGGTAATTCGAATAAAATAAATAAAATCAAGGAAGTCGCAAAATAAAAGTTTCTAAAAGGCAATAACGCATTTTTAAAATCTGGCTTCCAAAAATGTATTCGAGAATACAGATGAGACAAATTGATATTTTACATTATTTTGTCAGCTGCAAAGCACAAAAAAAATATTTAATTTAATTTTTTTTTTTGATCCAGCTTTCAGGAGAAGACCCCTACATAGGCGACGCACTGTGCCAGAACTAGAAAAGTTGTTTATGGGAAGGCGAATAGAGGGACTAGTGTTCGATTTGAACCTCCCCTAGTTAAAAGACCTGCGCAGGAAGTTTGTTCCACATACGCACCGTATTGCGTTTTAACAAATACTTTAATTGCCGCAATTAATAGTAAACAAACCAGTAGTTTTACAATAATATAAGGCGGACAATTTACTAAATTTTATTGCGTTGCATAATTCTATTTAAAGCATCATAATCATTTTAATTATTGCATAAAAATACGCCTCGCTTAACACAAATTTTTTCAAATAAAATCCTAGCCATCGAACTTTAAATACGAGCAAATTAATTGCTTTATTATATTATATTTTCCTTATGCAAACAATCACCACACTTTAAATGGTATTAAAAATTAAAAACATGGCCAACCAACATTCCAAAATAAGTAAAAATATTTAAAACTGTTTTCATAATTCATTCAATACGAAATTTAAAATAATTAACACAAATTTTTAAGCAAATTATATTGAATAATACATCATGTTATTTGCCAATTTGCATAAAATTAAACAACAAAAAAATCTAAATTGATTGTTACCCTACAAACGGCTGCTACTTTAATAAATTTTTTGAAACACAAATTGTTATCTTATTTGCAACTGTTGAATGTCTCAATGTCTAAAAACGAATTTGAATAAAATTCAAATGCCTGTAATAATTATAGAGACTCAGTTTTGAAAAAAATCGATGCGCTACTCATGACTTACCAGGAGTCGAACTCACCAGCTTTGGCTTTATAGTCAATGCGTTAAATACTTCAGCTAATAAATAGTTTTTATGAAGAACAAAGTTCAACTTGAAAATTTTATTATTTAGTTCCAGTTCAGAGGCTGTAGATCATTTTCCTTGCTTTTTTTATTTATATCCACTGCATGAATCCCATCTGTTCATGTTTGAAAGCGATTTATGGAGACCCCACATAACAAACGACAGGGTGTCGTAAAATTAATCATCTCTATACATCGATAATCTTTCAACTTTTTGCTTTTAGATAAAATACTATAGGACAATTTTGAAGTTACAAAAATTTACTGGTACATTCTGGTAAATTAAATTCAAGAAAAAATACCTTTTGCAAATAGTACTAATAGTTAGAAAAAATACTTTCGGTACAAAGAATTGTTAGAAAACGTGTTTTTCAAAAAATAAATTTTGGAAAAGTACTTTTTTGAAAAAGGTACCTTTTGGGAAAAGTACTTTTTAGTATAAGTACTTTTTGGAAAGAAGTTGCTAAGTTTTGGAAAAATAATTTTTGCAAAAAGCACCTTTTTGGAAAAGGCACCTTTTGAGAAAAGTACCTTTTGGTAAAAGTACTTTTTGGGGAAAAAACTCCTTTTCGGAAAAAGTAATTTTTGGTAAAAGTAACTCTTGGAAAATGCACCCTTAGAAAAAAGTGCCTCTTTTGAAAAGTTTTTTTTTGCAAAAAGTACGTTTTGTAAAAAGTACTTTTTGTAAAAAGTACTATATGGAAATATTACCTTTTGAAGAAAGCACCATTTAGAAAAAGTATTTTTATTAAAAAGTACGATTTCCAAAAAGTACGATTTCCAAAAAGTACAATTTCCCGAAAGTGCTTTTTGGCAAAAGTACTGTTGGAAAAAGTACATTTTAAAACAAAGTTCTTTTTAGAAAAATTAAGTTTTGGAAAAACTATTTTTGGAAAAAGTATTTTTGGAAAAACTATTTTTGGAAAAGGTACATTTAAGTGAAAGTATTTTTTGGAAAAAACTACTTTTTGGAAAAAAGTACTTTTTGTAGAAGTACCTTTTACAAAAAGTACCTCTTGGGGAAATGAAATTTACTTTTTGGAAAAACTATTTTTGGAAAAACTATTTTTGGAAAAACTATTTTTGGAAAAACTATTTTTGGAAAAAGTAAAATTTTGGAAAAGGTACTTTTTGGGAAAAGTACATTTAAGTAAAAGTACTTTTTGGAAAAAAGTACTTTTTGTAGAAGTACCTTTTACAAAAAGTACCTCTTGGGGAAATTACTTTTACTTTTTGGAAAAAGTACTTATACTTTTTGGAAAAAGTACTTTTACCGTTTGGAAAAAGTACTTTTACTTTTTGGAGAAAGTACTTTTACTTTTTGGAAAAAGTACTCTTACTTTTTGAAAAACTACTTTTACTTTTTTGAAAAAGTACTTTTACTTTTTGGAAAAAGTACTTTTACTCTTTGGAAAAAGTACTTTTACTATTTGGAAAAAGTACTTTTACTCTTTGGAAAAAGTACTTTTACTTTTAAAAACTACTTTTACTTTTTTGAAAAAGTACTTTTACTTTTTGAAAAAAGCTCTTTTAGAAAAAGGAATCTTTACGAGAAAGTACCTTCTAAAAAAAGAATTTTAGAAAATTAGACCTTTTAAGAAAAAATTCCGTTTAGAAAAAGTACATTTCAGAAAGTTTTATGGCGCAAAATTAATCATTAAATTTGTTGATAAAATATGCAGAATGATGGTAATCTTTATTGAACTTCTTACAATTTTTTCTGTTAACTGAAGAAAAATGTTATCCGTCAAGTGGTTGTCGTGAGTCTTGATACACATGTTTATCAAATTTATTGCATTTTCCTCGACTTTTCTCAAAGTATTCCTTTAATATAGCACGCATTCCTGTCGAACATATTTCTTAAGACCTGCGATTGTCTGCAGCTTGCAGGCATAAGCTCGTAAAGATGTCTGGATTTGACAATCAGTTAATAGGGAAGATCATTCCATATGTTTTGTCAGAGACTGTAACCTTAAAATCTTTATTTATATTGTCTTATTAAAATATAAATTGAAAAATATTTCTTTTAATGTAAATTTACCAAGAACTTCTTGTAAATGCCCTCCTTTAATAATCATACATATTAACCTGATGTTTTTTGAAATTTATAACCACTGATTTTTTCTGCTGTGGAAATTTTGGCTAAACAACATGTTAAAAACCATATAAAAGGGCAACAAAAATGACAAACATTTTTGTTTAGAATATTTAAATAAAACATATTTTCAGAATCTAAAATTTCCATTAAACAAAAATAGAATTGTGTGTTTCTTTTGTGTATGAAAAAAAAAAACATTAATCAAATTTAAAGCATCCCCCATGTGGACTGAAAGACTTTTAAAGAAAAATATTTTCAATTAAAATTGTTTATTTAAGATTTTGTAATAAAAACTATTTGTCTTAGTTTGCTTTTCTAACAACTTTAAAAACAAACATACAACAAATTCCAGTTTCCAATGAATCTGAATATGTGTCTACGGTGATATTTTTATAGAAAATTTTAATTATCTATCAAAATTTTCTGCTTTAAATCGAAAATAATAAAATACTTCCAAAAAGAAAAACTTAGACCAAAAAATAACTCTTATTAAAAAACTTCCCTTTAAGGGAAATTTTATTTCTTGTTTGTTGTATGCAAAATTTTGCTGTTTTAGGAAAAACAAGTTCGACTTATAACAAATTTAATATGATTTAAAAAAATTCCGCTTTAATAAATAAAAAAACAACTAAATTTCCATAAATAAATAAAAATATATATCTTTTCCAGGGAAATTTGAATTTATTTTATTTTATTTAAAATTATATTATTTTAGCGAAAATCAATGAACAGCAATAATATTAGTGCAGCTTAAATAGTTTGGCCATTTAATTGAAAATAACTGCAAATTAAGAATTTAAGAAAATTATTTTCTGATTTGTAATATTGTTCTCTATTACAAATCAGAAAATAAATTAAATTGTTGTTTTTTTTAATTTTAATGAATTTTTAAAGCAACTAATTTGTGTTTTAAGTGAATATTATTTGGATTTGAAATCATTTTAAGCTTTTATAATTATAATTTCGTAAAATGAGCAACAAAAACAATATAATTATCACGATGGAAAAAATGTCACGTGCAACATTTATAATGTCACAGGCGAATATGTCACGTGCGACATATCACATACAGCTGTGACTAACAACAGTCTGCTTAAGGATGTATCATTCGATCGCATAAATAACATTTAAAGGAAAAGTAATTTTTTAAAGTTGTTGTTTCAAATGCACGATTGCCTACAACTTCCTTCAAGAGACAGTAAAATGAAGTAAAACTAAAAGAAAATATCGGAACAAAATCGAAATCCTTTTCAAAACACAAAATATTGCAACAAGAGTCGTTGAAGTTGCCGCCGTTTTCATCGTTGAGCTCAAAAATAACGTCTGTTTTTGTCACCTGTTCGCCGTTCCCTCCAACTGGAGTTGTATCTGTCCACTTTATGGAAGATTTTGTTAATTGTTAAAAATTGGTGTTTCAGATTGCGCCTTCTATGCGCCACATGCTAGAAATCATATTTAAACATAATTTCATAAAATTTTCTTGCCAATAAGGCCAGTTTCCTTGATATTAAAAATATATGTATTTCCATGTGTTATTATGTTTTAAAATTTTTGTCACTCTAAAAAAAACACCCTTTATAAATTACTCAAAACATTATGGAAATGCCCATATGCTTTATATCCATCTTGAAGAAAATGCCTTGAATAATTTTCTTAAGAAACCGTCGCGTGCCAGATAAAAAAGGATTGCTTAATGTCACGTGCGACATATCACATGCGACCGTGATTAAAATTAAATTTTCAAAAATATAAATAAGTCGCAAAGCAGCTCTGAGTCAGTCAACATCAAGCCTCGTTGGCAATTATTTTTTAAATGAAGCCAGACCACTGATCGTTTACTCTCTTTCGAGTGTTTTGCGTCTCACTCGCACTAGTTAATTTCGACACCTCAGATAACTGTATAGATTTACAGTTTTTCTGAGGAATTTTCCGTGGTTAACTACGTTGCTACTTTCTATGTGAAGGTATAAGTCGTGTACAGTCAGTCACAGTAACGGAAAAAATATGGGTTAATAACATCGCCGACATATGGTCTAGTCACTCCGTCGGCATCTGTGCAATAATACTTTGCAAATTTACTTTGTAAAGTATTCTACGAAGAATAAAAATAAATAAATAAAGTTTCTTTAAAAAGGGTTTGATTCGCTTTTAAAAGAAACATCAATTAAAATAGTGCTTAAAATGTCCTGAATAATTTTCTTAAGAAGCAGTCACGTGCAACATAAAAACTTGTGTAATGTCACGTGCGACATTTAACATGCGACCGTAATTTTCAAAAATATAAATAAATAAATAGATAAATTTTTTAATAAATAAATTTTAAAGAAACGTCAATTACAATAGTGCTTAAAATGCCCTGAATAATTTTCTTAAGAAATTGTCACGTGCAACATAAAAAACTTGCTTACTGTCACGTGCGACATATCACTTGCGACCGTGATTAAAATTAAATTTTGAAAAATGTATAAATAAATTTTGAACGGAATCAAACCCCTTTTTAAAGAAACGTCAATTAAAATAGTGCTTTAAATTTTGCTGAAATTAACATTTTAATTGTTGACCCTCAAAGTTTCTATTTTTGTCACATGCAAACGTCTGATTTTTTTTGGAATTATGGGTATCTTCAAAATTAAAAATTGCTGAAAATCATACTATCGCACTTTACGTTTTATTGGAAAAATAAATTTTAAAATTTTGCTTTCAGTTTAAATGTATTTGTTCGTTAGAAACGATATGTGACAGGTGTGACCGACACGTAAATTCTCATTAAATGTATTTGTTTCAACTAATTTTTCGTACAAATTATAAAAAAAAAATACATTAACTCTTTTTTTTATTTAATATAAAAATTTGAAGAACCTGCGTAATTTCTAAAGCAGTTTTGAAAATAAAATTACTTTTGATTTACAACCTAGATTTTTTTTCATGTGTCGTTACATGATGCCTTTTTGCTTTACTTACAAATTGCAATTTAAATTTGTAATATCCGTTACATATACATATAAATCTACTTTTTATATAAAATATGTTATCAAAGGAATATGTAATTTAAAAAATATAATTGAATTATTTTTTTTTATATATTTTTGTAAAATGGCTTGACTTTATTCAAATAACAAATATTAATTATTGTATAAACTTTTTTAAAACTGCAACACACATGATGCAAATGCAGTCTATTTTAAAAAACATTCTGCTGCTGTGCTTTTAAAATATGATTTATAAATATTAAAATTCTGGCTCACTTACGTACCTTTTAGTGTCTGAGAGTATTTCAAAATAATATCGGCAGCAAAAAAGTTGAATGTGTGTGTGTGTGTGTAATTATTCGCAATCAAATTAATAGAAAACTCATAAAATAACACAAGCACTGGCATAAAAGGTTGTAGGGCTGACTTTTACAAAAAAAAAATTGTTGTTTCTTGCAAAAAAATTTATAATCGCAGGGATATTAAGTAAAAACTGTTATTCATTTTACAAGCGGAAAATGTATAATTTTTGTTTGTTTTTTTTTTATTTAAATAAAATATTGTTGTTAACTTTTTTTATATGTTTAAAGCCAAATAAACCAGCATGTTTTTTAAATAAATACACAGGGAATTCAATTGATGTTTTATATTTTTAATATTTAATTTTTTTCCTGTGACTTTGTTTGTTTAAAAGGCTGCGCTTAAATATGGACAAATTCCCATTTATTGCTTTTATAAGAAAATTATTTATTTTTAACGACTTTTAAAGTTTTGAAATTTATGGATTTCCAGTGTTTAAACAATTTTATATGGTATTTTATTTTTAGCTGTTGGCTGATGTGAAAGAAAACTCTTTCTACTCCTTTTTTTTTGTTTTTTGATTTGTACACTAACTTAATGTTGTGTTGTATTCTGGGAGATACAATTTTATACCCGTAGTACGATTATTTGTTGTTAATTCGATATAAATATTTTTTTTCACTTTAGAAGACACGCAAGACGTAAATTAAACGCATAACGCCCGCGCATTTGTTATTGCTGGTGCTGTACCCAACTCTACCCACTCGTAAGTGTATTATTATTGCCATTATATCTCTGCTGCTATATCAGCCTAAAAGCAATAACAACAAATCCATATTCACCATATAGATTGTTATGGGACACCACCGGTTTAGCTTTCATTTAGACGCCAAAAAAAAGCCACAAAAAAGTACGAAAACCAGCAAAACAGAATTATTAAAAGAAAGCCCACACTAGCATTTGAAAGTTACAAAAAGAAAAAAATAAATAAATAAAATTATTTATATTTAATAACCACACAAACTATAGCAAAATTTTTCTCATTGCTTTTAAAACCGCAGACAACATACAAACAAACGTAACGCACATTTCGTCGCACTTTTATCTTTTGAAAAATGTAAACACCAAGTTAACGATAACTATCGTCTTCTTATTTAAAAAAAAAAAAAATAAAGTATTTCGTTTTGGTTTTTCGTTAGTCAATTATTTCACGCGCATTGCCCGCAGTGTTCGTTGTGTCGTAGTGTTAAGCTACAATGTTCAATTGGTATTAAGAATAAAAAACAAAACAAAATTATATTCAACACCATCAGATTCCAACAAAATGTAACACTACTCACACTCACTAAACATGCACACACACACACACACACACACACACACTCACACTCACCTATAAGCCACTTAGCAAGACACATACATGCATGGCTGTACATTCAACTGCCTGTTTACCTCATCAGTTGATCTAAAAGGGAGAGGTGTATGTGGAAAATATATGTAAACAAAATCATAAACAAAATGTAAACAGAGAACTAAAACTAATTTGCCATAAACAATATCAAACATATGGTCGGTCTCTCTGCCAGATTCTCATGCAGCATCCTACGTGATCAAAGATAAAGATCACTACTCAACATATAATCAATTAATTCCAAAGATGTACAGCCGAACATAATAGTAAAACTGAAAACGAAAAAACAAAAAAAAAATTTATATTAATTACTGTAACCCCCCTACAATGACAGAACCTTTCATGTCATATTCCGGCACTCAAACCCTGGGAACGATCTTGTGACAGTGACAGTGTCAGTTTTCAATCGAGAAACACTCTACTCACTTAATTTTTAACCCCGGTATTCATAAAATTTAAAATGAGTTTGACATGTATTTTAATAAAATTTTTTCATACAAAATATTCTTAACCCGTTTCGTCCCAGTGTTTGATTTTTTGAACAGTAAATTTCAAGCATTTTAAATTTATTTGTCTCTGTTTGGGCAAAACTAAGAACATATCTTTTTTAAAGAAAATGTAAAAAAAAATTGTTTAAAATTTTGAATTAAGATTCTATAGGCTAATTGTTCGAAATTTTTAATTTAAATCTCAGAAAGACATGAAAAATATTCCAAGGCACAAAGGCAAGTCAACATCAGTTTTATTCAACTTACACAGCAGAGCAGAACAGCTGTTTTCGAAAGACGCAACCCTTTCATCATCAGTGCTCATGTGTATTGTGTTTGTCACCACCCATTAGGTGGCTCAGTTGAATGTGATAACAGTTCCTATTTACACAAATTTTATTGTGAAAAAGAATACGGGAACTGTATCAACCTGATGTTAACATGTTATTGTTATAATACCCGTGTTACCGTTTGATTATTTTTCTTCATGTCCCATTTTTCTGAATTTTTTGTTCCATCATACCTAAGTCAAACTTTTTTGTTTAAAATTTTTTTTTTAAAAATTCGGACATCTGATTCGAAGTGTCTGAACCCAAATTACCATTTAACTACGAAGTTTTATAAACTTATTCGAAAAAAAAAAATATTTCTGGGACGATATGGGTTAAAACTGATTTCAAATACGATTTATTTTTTTTATGAATATGGGGGTTATTATATAAACTTAACTTTACCCACAAACCTCTGTTTAGTGCGGCCTCGAAATCAGTACTGATCCGTTCTGCTGGTTTGATGATTATTAAAAATATTCTTAATATTCCAATCTTAATATAAAAAATAATAAATAGAATTTGAACAAATTCATTTATTAATAAAATAATAAAAAATCATTTGCAGTCATGCAGATTCGAACTTAAGCCCGTTGAAAAAATTAACAAATTACATAAGAAAGTTCGACTAATAAAAATTCATACATAATTTAAAAATCAAAAACTTCAAATTTGTGGTCAATTGGGATGTGGACAGAGATTTCTACTTCTACGTGTTTATCTCTCGTCTTTAAAAGTTCAAACACTTTTTTATGTTTTGTGAATTCTGTTTGTATTAAGATAAAGCGGAAATACTTTAATTTCCCCTCATAAATTGTTTCTGGTTTTTTTTTTAACAAGAGGTGAAAAGGAAAGAACAGACACTTTAACAACAACAACGCAACGAAAAAAAAAATGGGTTGTAAAAAATGTAGAGCAAGAAGACTTCGACCATGAAGAAATTGAAATTATTTTTCAAAAAACCTGCACAGACGAGTGGAATTTAGAGCACAATAAATACAATTAAATATAAACCAAAATATTATGGCCATAGAAATTAGTTAAAATGTTCCAAAATCCCAAAAGTAAAAATTAATAAAATGAAAAAATAAAATAAATAGAAAATCGTCATCAGTAAAATTATTTAATTATTTAACAAAAATTCTTTACTAAGCAAAAACAAAAAAAAAAGCAGTTGTGTATATCAATTCATCTTCCAGCACAATGTACGCATGAGAGTAGGGGTCATCCCCTGAGTGCGGGGGCTAATTAAAAAAACCGAAATTTTTAAACATTTTAAATTAAAAAAAAGTAATAAGACCAAAAAATTATCAATTAAATTTATTTATTGAAAATTGTTGTGAAAGAGTAAAATTTCAATCGGGAAAATTTTTTTCCCAACTATTCAAAAATGTCAAAATGAATGCAAATCATCAGGCAACATTTACCCAAAGATTTTGAAACGAATCAAAGATGAAAAACTTAAATAAAAAAAGAAAATAATGTTTCATAAATAATAAAATTAAGGAAATAAAATAAATTGTTGCATACTTTTAGGAGCTTCTACCTGTAGCTAATTATACCCGATCCAGCATATGTCGGGAGTCATTCCCCTAGTGCTGTTATTACTAAAAAGAAAAATTGTTACCATCGTGCGTGAAAGTGCGTCTTAAATCTTACGAGTGAACAAAATTTGAGTTTTGTGATCGTCGGTGATCATGAGCTCATGCGCACGACTGTACTATTAAGGAACATTAATTTAGTTAGTTTTTTATAAAAAAATTTAAAAACCCAAGATTATTAGAAGTCAAAAAAAGAGATTTTCAATTCTTCTCTATAAAAAACCCGAAAATAAAGGAACACAAGAGAATTTGAAACAATTATTTAACATATTTTTAGGGGTCAAAGATAATATTATTATTAAATTTAGGAAAAACTGTAAATGCTTAGCGTTTTCAGTAATGAGAATGATATTTGACAAATAATGAAATAAAAAAAAGAATAAAATATTTTGTTGGCATACTTTTAGGAGCGCCAAGTAAATATTAATAACATTTATTTGTATTTTTAAAAAATCGTGAAAACAAAGTTTGTTACAAATGAAACGATTCAAAACGCTTTAAAATTTTCACTGCAATAAAAACTGAATTTTATATACAATTAAAAAATAAGAAATAAAGGAAAGATTAAAATAAGCATTTGACATAATTGTAGGGGCCAAAGGTTTGTTATAAAATTTAAAAAAAAAATTAAATATTTACCATTTGCAGTAGGGAAAATTAAATTCTAAAAATAATAAATTAAAAAAAATACTGAAATAACTTCCTTGCCCACTTTTAGGGTCTTAAAAATAAATCTGAATACCGATTGTTTTGTATTTTGGGACAACATTGGAACAGAAAATTTTATTATAAGATCTAAAAATAATCTATATAACCTTTTCAATAGTAAGAATAATAAATATGAAAGTAAATTTTATTTTTCGAACTAATTAATTTATTATTAAGATAAGAATTTTCATTCAGACTCAAGTTCAAATTAAAATTTTTTTAACAAATAGTTTGCAGACTGTAGATTTGAACTTGAGCCTGAATAATAGTTCTTACCTTAATAGTAATGCTTGGTTTTCACTATGTCATTTTTGTTGTCAAATTGTTGTCAAATTGTCCAAATTGTTGGCAATTGTATGAAAACGGGTAGTCATATGGCGTCATCTATGTTTGCATAACTGACTGCAAACATAGATGACGCCATATGACAACCCGTTTTCATACAATTGCCAACAATTTGGGCAATTTGACAACAAAACTGACATAGTGAAAACCAAGCATAAGAATAATATTTAAAAATAACAATAATAATAAAATTAAGCAATACTAAATGTGGCTGCATACTTTTAGGAGCGAAATAAATATTAATTCCATTTGTTTTGCATTTTTGAAAAAATATTTTAAAATAATAAAATAAAAGAAGTCTAAAATAATGTTGCTGCCTATTTTTAGGAGCAAAATAAATATTAATTTAATTTGTTTTATAATTTTGAAAAAATATTTTAAAATTATAAAATAAAACAAGACTAAAATAATGTTGCTGCATACTTTTAGGAGTGAAATAAATTTTAATTCCATTTGTTTTGCATTTTTGAAAAAATATTTTAAAATAATAAAATAAAACAAGACTAAAATATTGTTGCTGCCTACTTTTAGGAGCGAAATAAATATTAATTTCATTTGTTTGGTATTTTTGAAAAAATATTTTAAAATAATAAAATAAAACAAGACGAAAATAATTTTAATTGAATTTTTTTTCGTATTTTTGGAAAAATATTTTAAAATAATAAAATAAAACAAGACTAAAAAAATTTTACTGCCTACTTTTAGGAGCGAAATAAATATTAATTCCAATTGTTTAAATATTTGAAAAAAATATTTTGAAATAATAATAAATTAAACCAGAACAAAATAAAGTTGCTGCCTAATTTTAGGAGCAAAATAAATATTAATTTAATTTGTTTTGTATTTTTGAAAAAATATTTTAAAATAAAACAATACTAAAATAATGTTGCTGCCTACTTTTAGGAGTGAAATAAATATTGATTAAATTTTTTTGAATTTTTTTAAAATTACCTTAATTTCAGAAAAGTTTGTGCTAAATTCGCAAGCAAAATTTGAATACATTTTATACTCGTATAAAAAATTCGTTTGATATCGTATGCCGTAATTTACTCCCTGACTATGACTGTCTAAAGTGTGCTGTCGCAGCTAAAATTATGGCGAATGAATTGGAAACGTTGAAAATTCCCACTTCCACAGAACTTTCGTGACATTCTTTGACTGTTTATTTAATTTTCATAACTTTGTGAAGAACAATATTACAACACATTGTTTAAATAATTTACAGATAAATTTCTTTGCTAAAAAACTTTTTTTTAATTGTGTTTGTTTTCTCACACCTCAGCGTTAAGTTTGTTACAAAATATTTGCATGCAAAACCTGGTTTTGGGAGGTGACATTTTTACTTAACACGTTCTAATTTTGTTGGAGAAATGCTTAACTTGCAAACATTTCGTGGCCCCAGTCTGCCTTTCTTCAAGCATTTCAAGTGAAAGAATTGATTCATGATTTGCTATTTGCCCAAAACAAATATTTTCATAGAAATATGATGTTTTCCTTTAGTCTATCAGTCCGGCTGTTGTTGGTCTGTGTACAAATTTCTTTATCTGTGTTATTTTAGATTATTTTATTTACTATTTTATTGCTATTCAATAAACAATTCATTAGTTGAAATTAATGTACAGCCTCGCTCGTGTTTGTTTGCATTGAAATTGTCATAACATTTTTATGTTTTACTTGCTTTTGTTTGCAATAATTTATGTCTACCTCCTCTGTGCCCTGGAACGTTGATTCTAATCATATGAATAAATGAACAAACGAAAGAACGAACGAAAGAACAAACGAACGAAAGAATTAATGAATAATGAATGAGCGAATGCTGTCAAGTTGTTTGCATAAGTATTTGTTTGTCATTTTGAATATCTTTTGGGGAAAAGTTGTTGAAATTTATTAGCAAATCGCTATTTAACTTGCTGTAACATGTTTCTGTTTTATTTGCCATTCAGTTCAATTGTGCCAAAGTTGAAAAGAAATTTCTATGTAAACGATAAGCGAGTAAATATTTTGAAATAAAAAAGAAAACAAATGAATAAATTTCAGAGAATAGAAAAGTGTGATCATAATAATTTTAATGTAGGCGAAGTAAAAAATATTGGACAGGGGAATAAGTGAAAGAAGTCGACACATGTCTGTTGCTGTCCGTGTCTAACTGTTCAAAGTTCAAAAAAGCATATAATAAGAGTATGATAGCAGTGGATATGTTGATGTTAAATAACACAGTTCTAGAAAATAACACTGGGCAACAAAATAATTTTTTTTTCTCAAAATATCTAAAGCGAACAAATTAAAATTTTCGTTATATGCAAAATTTTTTTTATAATTTTAGTAAATGGCCTTGCCACATCTGCTGAATACGGTGGCTGACGCATAATGACTCGAGCAAAATTTGCTTACCATCGATATGCCGACATCCTCAGCGGCGTGATTCGATAATTTTCCATAAAAATTATTTTCACTTTCTCGAAATTTTAATCGCTTGTTGATGTGTTCTGGACCCTCCTGGAGGCCCTAGCCTTTGTCACATCTTCTTGAACTGCTTCGAAAATGTTATACGACTTTAAAAAATTTATTTTTTTTGAAGTACAGTATAATCTAAAAGCTTTTATGCTAAAAACTCTTTGATTCATTTTGACTGCAAAAAATCGCCAAATATGCAAAACACTTCTAATGTTGCTTTTGTGTTTCTCTTACGCAAACTAAACGTGCTAAATACATATATTAAGACTTTGAACATCTGGGGCCAAATTATTGCATTAAATATCGACCGAAATTTCAATACCTTTTCACAACGAACTTCGATCGATATAGAGCGTCTTATCTTGCCCCTGGTATTTTCGAAACGAGTTTACTAACATTAAAAAAATCACTAATGGCAAACATGTAACAAATTTTTGTTTTATTTATAAAAAATGTCCAGTTAAATTCAGTTTTAAAAAAGATATATTTTCTTAAGGAAGGGTAGACAAATTTCGAGTAAACTCATTATTTTTGAAATACATAATATGATAATTTTTCTCTGAAAAGTACAAAAAGTAATGCAAACAATATAAGTGTCGGTGCACACACTTACATGTATGTGCAGTGAATCGCACAATTTTCGAATCACATGCGACTTGAAAAACGCCAATGGCTTTTGAACGATTTTGAGCGATTGCGAACTCCAGCACACCAATTTTGTGACTTCAAATCGAAAACGCTTTTTTTTCATGCGATAAGCGATTTCCATCACATGGCCGATAATCTTTTTCTAATCAAGTTTTGATTTTTCTGTGACAAAAGTAGATAGACTGCAAATTGTTTATATTTCTATTCCATTCCTGCTGTTTGAACAGACCTCGCATATAATGATATTTTGAAAAATTTATAATAAATTGTAGGTGTAATATACTTTGAAAGTAAACAATTAGCCTTCGTCGGCCCTGTAGCAAAAATTAGCCGGCGAAGGAAAAAAAGTATGAAATAGCTAAAAAAAATTTCTGTCTCTCTTCTCATTTTGCCTAATCTGTCCCCTCAATACTGTCCCCTCGTTTTCAGGTCCGGCGCAAATGCATTGCATATATAGAAAGTCATCCCCTGAGTGCTGGTCCAAGATAAAAAAAAATTATTTAGATCTTGAATTATTAACCCTCTATTTCCGGTAAATGCCCTTTTTGGTTACAACGACACATGAGTATGAGCGATATCCCGACTGCCGGTCTTAGTTAAAAAAATAATAATAAAATTAATAAAGCAAGAAAGAAAAATTGTATAGATATTTCCAAAAAAAAAATTCAAATTTTATCAAAAAAAAAAAACTAAATTTAAAAAAAAAATAGAAATATACCATAAAATTGATAGCATGACATTTTTTTTTTTTGTAAATTGTTAATTTTTTCAACAGGCTTAAGTTCGAATCTGCATGACTGCAAATGATTTTTTATTATTTTATTAATAAAAATTCATACAAAATTTAAAAAAAAAATTTTTGTAAATAAAAATATTTATTTAGGATTTTGAATTGAAAAATATAGCAAATTTGAATTTTTTCATTGTTTGTTTCAAAATTTTTATTTCATTTGCAAAAACAGGCAGTGAATTAAGCAATTTTTTTTATAAAAAAATGGCAAAAATTTTTATCAAAAATATATGATACAAAATATTTTAAACATAGAGAGTTAAGAAATCATGCTATTAAATATTTAGTGAATAGATTAACCAACTCTCCTATTCTGCATTTCATGATAATTCCGATTTAAAGGTTTTGCTGGATAAATATAACTGAAGCAGTGTTGTCACATGATTTTTTTTTCCTTCCCCCCAAAAAAAATTTAGAAACCCCCTAGATTCTACACTTTTTCTTAAAAAAACCCCTAAAGCAGAGAAGTTTAAGTAGTAATTTGGTTTCATCATTCTTATCCCTATTAAATTTGAATTGAGGTACTATCATTCTTACGCGAAAAGCACGAAAACTCCCAAATTTTTATTTTATTTTTTTATAAAAAGCCCTCAAAAATATATCTGCAATCTCTCTTTCTTTTGCAAGAGACGGCTTGAGGAAGTTTGTTACGGGTACATGTACATCTTTTGTTTGTGATGCAAATCCAATATGTTTTTTCGTATGTTGGTGCGCAATAAGGTCTCCTGTCAGCCACCATAATGCTTTTACAATATTTGCATAAAGCTTTGTAGTTGTCTCCCTGGACAGCGGCTAATCAATCTGAAATTTAATTTTGCATTTATTGTGTTTAAAATTTTATTTAAAAATACAATAGCTTTACTGATCTGCTTCCCACTCCTTTTTATATATTTGTTTATATATGTTATCCTTTTTTTTTGGCATATTCGTAATAAATTGTAAAGATGAACAACTTTTTAAAATTTATATTTTGCAGTTCAAGGAAAACCAAAAAAAATTGATTTAACGAGAAAAATGTTTTAATGTTTGTATTTGCCAGGTTACTTTCTAAATCGTTATTTCGTTACAATATCTTCGACATGCTCAGTTGTTTAAATTATCTACTATACCAAAATATAAATTCGAAAATCCCCTAAGTAAAATTTTCTTACCCCCAAATTTCCTCCTAAAGAATATTAACCCCTAAATCTGCCCTTAAATAGAAAAAAACCCTAAATCTAGGGGGAAACCCCCTAATCTGACAACACTGAACTGAAGTGTGACTGCAATTGAGTTAATCGTGTAATAAAAATCACTCTCTCTCTCTCTCTCTCTCTCAATCACACTCTCGTAGTTGTCGGTGCCAGTGATGTTAACTTTTTTATTTCAACTTCCGTACAGCCCTAAAAAAGTTACCGTTTTTTAGTTAAAACTACTGTACGCAAAGCCTTTTACAAAATGAATAAAAAGAAATGTTGTAATGAAACCGTACTTTTTTGATGTTTTTACTGAGAAATATGTAGTCGCAACAAAATTTGCAGTGAAGAATTTATATTTGGGCTGTCACAAAACTGATCTATTAACACAGTTATGAATTCGCCCTGGTAGACGCATTATGAAAAAAAATGTTTGGGGTCTAACAATTAAATATTAAAACTTTTTAAAATTACCGTACAAATATAGAAATTACCTACTAACCGTTCTAAATTATCGCACAATACGGTAATTACCGTACCGTTAACATCACTGGTCGGTGCTAAAATGAACATAACAAATTTTCTCCTATGAGAACTACTACAATATTACATGCCCCAAATGTCGGTCCCGGAAAAAAAATCTGATATTTTGAATTCTTGCTTAAATTTCAGCACAAAGAAAAACCTCAAAAATTCAGCAAATAGAATTATATTTTCATGCCACTGACTTAAATTCTAAAATAAAAATAACCAGGAAATACTCACTACTTTTTAACTAAAAATATACTTCAAAATAAATTATATTTCTTATTTATAGATCAGACATCTTTCACATATGTATTTCAATTACCTTTCTTGTTGTTGTTGTTATCTTAAAATATTCAGTGTAGTGAACAAAAAAAATAAATAAATTAAAATAAAAAATTCGAAATTGTCAGTGGTGGTACATTCGTAACTAATAACTGGCAGCATGCGTGCAGCACGTAATATTTTTCTTCAGGCATAGATTATGTTTCCGTTTTCTACCGAAATAACAAATAAAACCAAAAATAAAATAAATGAGTACTTAAAATAAATACACACACACGCACACACAAATGAAGAAGAAAAAATCAAAAACATATTTTCACTGAACAGCGCAGACAACAATTCCCACTCACTCACTAACTCCTTCTGCCCCCTCCACATATAATCAGACAATACCAACAATCAAGTCATTCATGCCAGGCAATTCTGTATTACGCTGATTAATTTACAAGTACTCACGCTATAAAATAGAAAGAAGAAAGAAGAAATTCACGTGACATACTGTTCAACAGCAGCCATTGTACGAGTAGTTTTTCCAGAACAATAACAACATCATGCAGCTTTATTTTTATCATCACATCGCCATGACAGGCAGCAGCAGCATTAGCAAACAATAACAAAAACAATAACAAAAACAACAGCAAATATCACACCCTTTGCGGGCCTTTCAATCAAACTAATAATCACTGTAATTATAATTGTAATTAACATTATCATTGCTGTTAGTGTTGATAAGTTTTGAAATTTCAAACTAATTAAAAGGTGCGAAAATACAGACGCATTTAGTGCCTTTATTGGAAAGTGATAGCAGAATAAGTTTTTTATCCTTTATTATTAAACATCAAGCAGAAACTTGACAATTCCTGTGATAACAAAAAAAAAATCCCCCCTAAAGAGTCCTATTAAAGTTTTGGTTTTTTACAGGCCACAACAAGCAAAAACAAACAATTCAGCATCTAAGAACTGGAAACGTTCATTATAGTCTCTTCCACGTTTCTCTAGTGGTTTGCCAGATAACTTAAAGCCGTCATCATTATCCTTGTGATTTGTGTAGTTGTTTGCATTTGTCTCCACACAAAAGGAATTTGAAATAAATTCAATACATTTTTCAAAAAGGGAAAAAAGAAACGTTCCATAAGACAGAGTGATTAATTTATTTGTCAACTTTTTCTACTGCTTATTCAAGAACAAATTGTTTCCAGACAGAAGGAACATAAAAGATAATAAAACAGGATAATAATAAAGTTGTTATAATACGAGTACGCGCGAGCATTTGATAAAGATTATTATTGGATATAATCAACTATTTTGTAATTAAGTCTTTGCAATTAATTTTTATATTTCAATTTAATCTTAAAAATACAAGCAAAATTTAATTTTTTCCTTAAAGAAATAAATTTAGTTAAAATTAAAATTATTTCTTAAAGAGGTTTTAACAGGCCAAAGCAGTACTTGTGCAGCGTGAGTGTTAAACTTAAATATTTTGCTTGAAATATTTTTAAATATCAGTCACGCGCAATTTTCGCGTGACTCTTACGTGAGCTATATTTGACTAATGCATAGAAAAATACAGTGTTAGCATATCTCTAATATTACACGAGCTAAAATCAAGCACTTAATTTTTCTAAAATCAGTCACGCACATTTCACGCGTGACTTGTGCATGACTAAGGCATACCAAAATAAGGAAATAATATATTTCTATCAATAACAATATTATTTTTAAAATTGCGTACGTAAATCTTGTAAAGTCAGTCACGCGTGACTTATGCACGCCTCACGCACAGCAATTGACAGAAATATTACATCTCTATTAATATGATTGTTGATATTATTATTGAAATTACGCATTCAATAAATTCAGTCACGCATAAATCACGCGTGCCTTATACTTGACTCACGCATATAAAATGGCGCAGTTAACGTATCTCTAAAGTTATTATTCATTTTATAATTATTATTAACAAAAGTACGTGCATAAATCTTGTAAAGTCAGTCACGCGTGACTTATGCACGACTCACGCACATTACATCTCTATTATTATTATTATTATTATTATTATTATTATTATTATGACTGAAATTACATATTTAATATCTTGTAAAATCAGTCACGCATAATTCACGCGTGACTTATGCATCACTCACGCATAGCAAATGACGGAATTAATATATCTCTAAAGTTATTATCAATTTTATTATTATTTTTATTAAAATTACGCTTTTAATATCTTGCAAAGTCAGTCACGCATAATTCACGCGTGACTTATGAAGAACTTGCGCTTTAATCAGGCATAGAAAATGAGAGAATAACATATCTGTAGTGCAATTACTAAATATGATTATTAAAATTACGCTCGTAATATCTTGTAAAGTCAGTCACGCATAAGTCACGCGTGACTTATGGAGAACTTGCGCTTGAATCAGGCATAGACAATGAGGAATAACATATCTCTAGTGCAATTACTAATTATGATTATTAAAATTACGTTTGCAATATCTTGTGAAGTCAGTCACGCATAACTCACGCGTGACGTATGCATGATTCAAGCTTAGAAAATGACGGAAATAAATATCTCCAATATTTTTATTAATATTATTGAAATTACGCACGTAATATATTGCCAAATCACTCATGCATAATTCACGCGTGACACATGCAGGACTCACCCATAGAAAATGACGGAATTAACATATCTCTAAAGTTATTATTAATTTTATTATTATTGGTATTAAAATTACGCTTTTAATATCTTGCAAAGTCAGTCACGCATAAATCACGCAAGACTTATGCAGGACTTGTGCATCACTCAGGCATAGAAAATGACGGAAATAACATATTGCTAATATTATTATTTGAATTACGCACGTAATGTTTTTTAAAATCGGTCTTACATAATTCACGCGTGATATATTCATGACTCACTTGAATTTTTACTTTTACAATTATTCCGTAAAATGGGTGCATACTTAAGAAAATCTATATATGAAATTTACTTGCCTGCAAATTATTACCTACAGCTGGGATGTAATAATATCTTAAATGGCAGGATAATTTGTGTTCGACTCAAGGTCACATGAATAAAAATCAATTAAAATTCTTAACTTTTATATTACAAATTTTGAAATGTTAGGAAATAATAATTTAAAAACCACTTAAATATAAAAGTGCAATTATTATTGTTTTAATTAAAGTATTAATTAACAGCAAAACTATATTTCGATTACACAATTAATTGGAAGGAATTTGATCAATTATTTTTTTTTCTGTGCATGAAAGTTTGAATATAAAAGAAATTTTTGTTTTACATGATTAAAATTTGATCCAAAAACTATTGTAGCCGAAGAAATAAATTATGTATTGCTAACCCACACATTTATTTAGTTGATATTATTTTCCTTAGGCCACCAACATCAATCCATTATTTTATTGCCTGTTTGAATTTCAATTGTTTAACTTTTTTTCTAGTTGCTGAGTTTGTGTGTAGAAAATGTGAAAATATCAAAGTTATTTGGGAAAATCTCTTACTTGTTGGGTGCCAATCAATATACAAACCAAATTTAATAAAAAATAAGCATCATAAACACACAAACACCCGATGGTACTTACGTGCATGTGTGAACTATTTATTTATTCATTCTGTTGTTATGCTCGCATACGAGTATATCTATTGTCACTTTGGCAACTTCTCTCTGTTACTTTTCTTTTATTGTTTTGTAGTAATTTAGAAATCCACACAGTCATCACATATATTTCATATTATTTTGATTCATTTTCAATACATTTTTTGGGGGAATTACATTGTGTGACAGCATTCAACACATTTATTTCCAAGTGTTAAAGTTGGTAGGGTTTGCGTGCTTCACGCGACCCATTCTTCTTTAATTGAATACAAAAAAAGAAACTATTGTTGTAAGTGCTGATGGTTTTATACAACTGTATCGTTTTCAATTAATTTTTATTGCAATTAACAGTCACCAGTTTCAAGTTATTTTTATATAAAAAATTGGAATTTATCTATAATTAATAATGTGAAAATCTATTGGCTGCACACTAGACTAAATTTGTGTTAGGTTTAATACTGGGATGTCTTTATAGACTTCATACAATTAAAATGTCTTCCTTAATTATTGTTTTAACATATTTTCATAGATAGATAATAAAATTTGACTAATATGACAATATTTTCTATTTATAATTAAGCCATTTTTAGATATCCAATTGAAAAGTCACACAAGGACAATTCTATTTATTTAGATGTCCCTCTTGCTCTCTAAAACCTTTCTGTGTGTCAAGGAATAAAATAAGAATGCATAACAGACTATGCGATTGGAAATAAATTTCAGTTCTGCAAAATTACATTTTGGATGTCACGTGCGACATTGAAAAAACGCATTTATTATGAGTGTGTTAATTATAGATTAAAATAACTGTAGTTTCTCCTTGATCAAAATTCGACTTCAAGACAATTACGGTAAAAATAACTCTTAATATGAACAATTTTGCTGTTTTATAAGTAAATTTGAAACTATTTCTGGGGTTTTTTATGTTACGAATTTTGAAAAAATATTTACATTGTGCACGTTTACGCTCAAATACCTTTTAAATCATATATCTTTAATTAATACCGGTGAACAATAAGATATTAGAAAATGGACCACAAAAAAAGGTATAGCTTATTTATAATTGTATAAAATTTTAATTTAAATAATTTTAATAATTTTTTTTATATAAGAATTCTATTTTATTTTATACGGCCAATATGGCACGCTTTTAAAAAATATGAAAAAAAAAAAATTTTATTAAATTAAAAATTTATTTAGTTTTTTCTAAATTAATAAAAAGAAAAAAAAGCAACATCTTTTCATATATTCCTGCAGAAGCTAACCAAGAAGGCGTGGCGAAATATTTGCACATATAAAAATAAATTTGTGCCTTGGAATATTTATCATGTCTTTCTGAATTTAAAACAAACAAAAATTTTGAAAAATTAGCCTATAAATTAGTAATGAAATTTCGATATGAAATTTCAAGTTTATACGAAGTTAAATTAAATTTTAATATAAAAAACTCAAACTTACAATTTATCTGTTTTATTAGTAGGCTTTAGGTAATTTTTTTTAAAGAAAATTCATATATTTAGTTTCCGATATTTCGATACTCCGATATACTTGATAATGTTTTTTAAAAATTGTAACAGAAAAAAATTATTCAAATAATATAGTTTTTATTAAATTAATACGACCATTAAAAATCCCTGTTAAATATATAAATATTTTTGATCTGGATCCTTATATAAAGTTGGTCACGTGCGACATAGTAAGTGTAAGATTAAAAAAAATTTACTTAAAATTTATATTAAAAAACCTTCTGAAATATATAAACATTTTTAATGTGGCTCCTTTTATAAAGTTGGTCAAGTGCGACATAGTAAGTGTAAGATTAAAAATAAATTTACATAAAATATATATTAAAAATCCTGCTGAAATATGTAAACATTTTTGATGTGGCTCCTTTTATAAAGTTGGTCACGTGCGACATAGAAATTTTCATAAATTAAATACATATTTTTTAAGTATAACTTTAGATGTTATTTTTAATTCAAGTATTTTATTTAAAAAAGTGTCCTAAATTTTCTAATAAAACTAATTTCAATTTTGACACTTCACTCAAAAGCATTTTATGTCCTCCAAGAAATATTTAAATGCTTTGGAACGTTTGAAACAAAAAAATGTGTGCACAAGTTTTTCAAGTGATTGATTGTTTGCTTTCAGTTGAAATTTAGCCATTTGCACACAGTGCGTACGTACAAGTGGCATCCGTGTGCTTAAGTTATTCATTTGCATAAAGTTTTCATTCATTTCCTCACTTGAAATATTGCACACAATAGATTCTATGAATTTCTATTTTCACAGCAAATTCGTTATTTCGAGTCACTGAAAACAATATTTATAACAGAAACTATTAAAAATGCTAAAACAAAGTGGCAACAGAGAGATAAAAATTCTTGAAAGACTGTATACGAGCAGCAGCAGTAGCAAAATATGTATTGCAAAGCTGCCAAAACAGAATTTTAATTTTAAGGTTAACATTTTTTTCCTAATTTTTTATATAGTGAATATGTTGGGCTTGTGAATTATTTTATTTTCAGAAAAACTTTCTATGGCATTAATAGGGAATTTATTTTGCCATACATATTTAAATATAAAATCAAACAATCTGGCATCACTTGCTTTGAACTACCCATTCACTAGTTGTTTGAATCACAACAGTTATTTGTTGTCATGTATGTTGCATAAAGAAATTTCAATGCACCTAAGAGGGGGCGGAGGCAGGCGGCTACGTGCATAATACTATTCTGCAGCACAACAGGAAAAACTTGTAGCAAAAAAGTTCCCTTTTCGTTCAGCCATACGTGCACTCTACTGCTGCTCTCAATAAAAATTTAACAAAACCATGAAAAGAAAGCTGCTTAAAAGAGTGATAAAACGATGCAATTTGTTAAACAAAAATAAATATATAAATTTTTTGTGGCTTAAAGTGGACCTTGCAAAGTCCTGATGAACACTTCTATAGGATGTGCCACGCATATGGAACTCAATAATGAAATAATTCAATTATATATCTGTTGTAAAAAAAAATAATAGTAAAAAAAAATAAAAATGGGAATAACTTGCAAATTTATGCAAAAATACTACATCGATGCATGTTCTTGTTTGTGAGTGGATAAACAAATTTTCTTTAGTCAATAACTGAAAGGAAATTTTGTAGAGAAATTTTAAATTTCTTTTTTCGCTATTTTACAAATAATTTCTGTGTCAATACTACGAAAGAATTTTTATAATTTTAAATAAGTTTTTTTGTTAAAAAAAACTATGTTTTAACAAATTTGTTTTATAAGGAGTATTTGAAATTATTAATTAAGTTGTATGTGTTTCGAATTACTTTGTATTGAATTCTTTATTCAATAAATAGTTGAATAGAAAATAATTTCGAAAATAATTCTGTTTTTCTGCCAGCCAAACGGACAATATTAAATTTGTATGCCAGCAAAATCATGTTTTAGTGTGATTTTATTTTAACGAAAAAATCATATTTCATTGTTTGTGTTTAAAAGGATGTTGACCATTTTTCGAAATAGTCCAGCAAAAAGAGTTTTGCTTATAATTATATCTACTTTCTACACATTTTTTTTGAGGTTATCAGTAGTTGTTTATATGGAAATGATGTACTAGAAATTATGCATTTGTGTGTATTAGAATAAAATAAAAAGATATTGTTGTTGCTTTTAATTAAATTTTAAAACCTTTTTTACTACTATTATATTAATCCCCTTATTCATAAAAATTATGAGAGGCTTATAAGAGTGTAATAGAGCAAATTTCATATGAAATTTTGTTTTATTACGCTGTTATTAGACTCTCATAATTTTTATGAATAAGGGGTTAAGCATTTAGAAAAAATTTAACTATTGGGAAAATCTACATAAAATAGCTTTTGATAATTATACGTTTCATTAATATGACTGCACTATAAGATACTCAAAGGTGTACCACAAAAATATGTGCAGCGCATTTATATATAATATTTTTTTATATTCTGTATATCTACATAAAAATACCTTTTTAATTATACATGTTTTGTCAATATTGATTGACAATAAAATGCTCAAAAGTGTACCACAAAAATACGTAAGGCATATAATAATATGTTTTTTTATATTCTGTATATCTACATAAAAATATCTTTTTAATTATATATGTTTTATCAATATTGATTGACAATAAGATGCTCTAAAGTGTACCACAAAAATATGTGCAGCGTATTTACATATATATATGTTTTTTTTTATATTCTGTATATCTACATAAAAATACCTTTTTAACTATATATGTTTTGTCAATATTGATTGACAATAAGATACTCAAAAGTGTACCACAAAAATATGTACATATTTATATAAATAATGTGTAAAATTAAGTATTCTTGTAATATGATTCCACTGTATCAAACAATTTTGTCGGGTTTAACCATTTTAAGATTTAAAAGCTAATTAAAGACATGGTAAAATGTTACAATCAGTTTTATAATATAAATCTATATATTGTAAAGACGATATTATAAATCTTTTAAATAAAAATGACATATACATTTTTTGTGGTACATTATTAAGAGTTTTATTGTCCACCAATATGGAACAAATCTATATGGTTTAATAGGTATTTTTATCTAGATATGCACAACATTAAAAACATATTCTAAATTCTTGGCATAAAAGTCTGGTATCCTTGCAAACACATACACACGTATAAGCGTTCAAAAGTGTCTATATTTTTTAGTGGCTGGTAAATAAGCAGTGCTTTACAAGAAAAACAATTAGATATAAAAATTCATTTATTATTTCCCCTAAATTTCAGAAAATGTCAAATGATCGAAAAATGATATTCCTGACTTCTTTGTGAATAAATCTGAAGGCAACTTAAAGTTGAAAATATTTTCTACTGCCTTTCATTGCAAAAATCCTTTAATAAAATAAATTATTCTACTAAAAGAAAATTGTCTATAGTAACATGAGATTTTTGTGATTTGTCTGAAGATTTTTGAAAAAAAGTTATATGGCAACGCTGGCAAACAAATAAAAAATAAGTAAATGTGTGTGTGTACCGCACAAACTTAACTTCATCTTGCCGCTTTACAATTTGCCTTCATTCAAATTCAACTCTCTTGGCAAAGTTTTCTTTTCCACCAACGATCGCCCTTCATGCCGTTATTTTCCTCATTTCTCTTTTTCTTGCATTTCGGCTTGTGTCATATTGCAATTGAATTTTCGAATAATTTTTATTAGCTGCTAATTATACATTCATTTATGTAGGTGACATTTGCCATTTCTTTGAAGAAATTTTCTCTGCTGTTTGCGAAACTTTATATTTTTTGCCATTTCTTGTCTCCATTACTTTGGCTCGCAACAATTGCAAATTCATTCAAACACATTCACTTCATTCATATTTAAATTCTTTTTTTTTCTCCCTAACTTTTGTTACAAGTTACGAGCAATAAAAAATTTAATAAGCAGACTCTTGTACATGTGAGTGCCAAGTGAAAAAAAAAAATAATAAAAATATATACTCACGTAACTTTTGTCGATTATAAAAGTCATATTTTTACGCTGCTGTGCCCTGAATATTTAATGTTGCTAGACAGACAAGTGATTTAGATACACTTCTTACACTCGTACAAACACACTCGTATGAAATGAACACTGACATAATAAATGTTGAGTTGGTGTTTTGTTGAAGGAGTTATGCCACACATGGTTTCTCCCAAAGCGAATTTGTAGTGCATCAGTTGGCAATGTTTAAGCTCTACTTCTTCAGATTTCATAATCATTTTGGTAGAAGAAAAAAAAAATAAATTGATACCAAACAATTTCATCCACAAATTTTCACTTGTGAGAATTGCGTACTCTGGCTTCTTGTGTGTATGATGTGAAAAGCAGCTCTGAGGATTCTATGTTTTTAGTTTTAGTTTTGAGTGAAGTTAAGCCGCAAAGCGCTTTGACTTGTGTGAGGAAAACATGTCAGGTCTCTGGCGGTAATCGAACTCAAGACCTTTCAACTAATTGCCTAAATATTACTAGATAGTAGCCCGGGGGGCATGGCAAATGCAAGCGCAAGAGGGATGCCGAAAATGTAACAAAAAATCATGTTCATATCTTTTTACATATATAAATATACCACACAGTGGTACACTTGTAAATATTTTATATACAGTCGAATCCGCTTTAGCGCAACACGCTTTACTAAAAAAATCGGATTACTGAAAGCGATACAAATCCCCGCACTGATTTTAAACTCAGCTAATCTTATTCACTTCGCTTTAGCGAAACATCGCTTTAGTGAAAACATCGTATTACTGAAAACCAAAAGCAAGCCCACAACTTCGTTTTGTATGAAACTTATTTCGCTTTAGTGAAAAAATAAACAATGACATCGAATCGATTGCATAACTTAAGGCCGGAAAAATTGTGCATGTTTTGTCCGTTAAAAATTTGAAAGGCAAAATTTATTAGTCCTTTTTCCTCTTACGTACTTTATTGTATTTTTCTATTATATTGTCAATGCAAGTGGCTAGACATTTGATATAAAATGTATTGTTTTACTGATTTCAAGCAGTACGCTTAACTGTAACAAATTTCAGTAATCCAAACTACGTTTTGAGAAAAAATCGGATAACTGAAAAAAATCGGGTTTTGGTTATTTCCAGTAAAGCAGAGTCGAAATATACAATTCAATTGAACAAGTTTTTAAACCGTAGACGGAATTACCTTTGCAGTGATATATTACAAGTCCGTAGCATTAATATATAAAGCATTTAACTAATAAACTTCTTCAAAATTGCCTCACTGTGTATTCTTCCAACAAAATGCCTACTATGCACTTCTCATACTTGCACTTAGGCTAAGTAAAGATTTCTAATTGTTTGTTAGTGATTGTATTAGTTACGATTGCTGTTTTTGGCCACACTCTGAATTCTTCCATCAAAATGCCTACTATGCACTTCTCATACTTACACTTAGGCTCAGTAAAGATTTCTAATTGTTTGTTAGTGATTTTATTAGTTAGGATATCTTTTTTCTGCCACACCGTGATTTTAAGCAGTACGCTTAACTGTAACAAATTTCAGTAATCCGAACTACGTTTTAGAGAAAAAATCTGATAACTGAAAAAATTGGGTTTTGGTTATTTCCAGTAAAGCGGAGTCGACTGCACGTACGATTTAAAATACATACACAATAGAAATAATTTTATATAGACCGACGGCACACAGAATATTGCAGTACACTTTTGAGTATCTTATTGTTCGCCAATATTAACGAAATATATATTGTTTGAAAGATATTTTTGTGTAGATATACCAAATATAAATGGCCTTGTATATAAAGTCGTCAAACATAATTTTGTAGTACATTTCTAAATATCTTATCGGTCATCATTACTGATGAAATATATATTGAGTGAAAGGTATTTTTATGTAGATATACAAAATATAATTAGCTCTGTGTATATTGTCGCCAAACACAATTTTGTGGTACACTTTTTACTATCTTATCGTTCGCCAATATTGATGAAATATATATTGTTTGAAAGGTATTTTTATGAAGATATGCAAAATATAAATGTCCTTGTATATAAAGTCGTAAAACACAATTTTGTGGTACACTTTTGAGTATCTGATCGTTCACCAATATTAATGAAATATATATTGTCTGAAAGGTATTTTCATGAAGATATACAAAATATAATTAACTCTGTATATAATGTCTCCAAACACAATTTTGTAGTACACTTTGGAGTATCTTATCGTTAACCAATATTGATGAAATATATATTGCTTGTGAGATATTTTTCTGTAGATATACCAAAGATATAAAATCAGCAAACATAATTTTGTGGTACACTTTGGGATATCTTATCGTTAACCGATATAAATGAAATATATATTGTTTGAAAGGTATTTTTATGTAGATTTACCAAATACGTATATAAAGCCGTCAAACCTAAGTTTGTGGTAAATTTTTTTTTATATTAATAAAACATACATTGCTTGAAAGATCGTTTTATATAAATATACCAAATAAAGGGTGTTTTTTAATGAAGTTTTTTTTATACGAATCACTCTGTTGTCTGACAGCTGTTTTGACAGTTTAAAGTGACGTCTCTACTCAGTATTGTTTGGCAAATCATCATGAACAGGTTAATTCCAGAACAACGCTTCCAAATCGTGGAAATTTATTTTCAAAAACAGTGTTCAATTAAAAATGTTTATCCGCTTTTTTACCGCAAAATTCTCTTCAGTGATGAGGCGCATTTCTGGTTGAATGGATATGTGAACAAGCAAAATTGCCGTATTTGGAGCAAAAATAATCCACACGCCCCGTTCAAGAATTACCAATGCATGCCGATAAATGTACTGTTTGGTGCGGTCTATGGGCTGGTGGAATCATCGGTCCTTATTTCTTTAAAAATGAGGAAGGACGACGCGTTACCGTGAATGGATACAGAATCATGATCAATGAATTTCTGATGCCAAAACTTCAAGATATGGATGTAAACGAAATGTGGTTTCAACAGGATGGTGCCACTTGTCATACTGCGTGCGAAACAATGGACTTATTGAAAGAACATTTCCACGACAACATTATTTCGAGAAATGGACCGGTGAATTGGCCTCCGCGTTCGTGTAATTTAACGCCACTCGATTATTTTTTGTGGGGATACCTGAAATCATTGGTTTACGTGGATAAACCAGCAACGATTGACGCTTTGGAAACCAGTTTTCAACGTGTCATTGCTGAAATACGCCCTCAAATGCTTGAAAAGGTGGTCGAAAATTGGACCTCCAGAATGACCTTTGTGCAAAATAGTCGTGGTGGCCATATGCCCGAAATTATATTTAAATGTTAAATGACAAGAAATTGTCTACCAAATAAAAAATTTTTTTTGGCCATTTCATAATTTGGCATGTGTTTTATTTAAATTTCAAATCTGCAAGCTCTTATAAAAACACCATTTATAAAAGTCCTTTTATATAAATTAGTCAAACACAATTTTGTGGTACACTTTTTACTATTTATCTTATGGTTCACCAATATTGACGAATCCTATATGTGAGATGTGAATTTTTTTTTTAACTTGGACCAGCAGTCAGTGGATGAGCCCCCCTACTTATGCAGTAGATTGCTGAGGAACTAGAAAGGAGGGGATGGTATTGAAGAGTTTTTATGTAGAAATGCATATTCTAAATTATATTATACAAAAAGGAGCAACTTATGTTTTTGTGGTACATTTTCAAGTACCTAATCGTTGACCTATATCAATAAATTGTATTTAATTTGAAAGCTCTTTCTAAGTAGACATGCACAATGTTAATTTTTAAAATATAAATTTAAAAGAAAAAAGTGTTTCATATGTGCTTCAGAAACAAATGCAAAAGTCCCGCTGGTTATAGCATATTTCAAGATATACTATAATCAACTAATTGAGTAATTATGGGAGTCTTAAGTATTTAAGAATCGTCAAAGTAAAAAAGTTTATCGAAATCGTTAAGTAGTTCCAAGCATCCATTCTTCGTGTGTACCTTTGGCGTGTAGTCGTTTGAAACTATTAAATTATTTCATGTTTAACTGCAGCCAAGATATCACAATGAAGTGCACTAATATGTGTTCTAATCTGAAATGGGCTGACGCGGGTGTGTATCAGTTTTATTCTATTTTTAAATTTTTTGCGGTTGTACTTGTATTATGACGTTTTGATTGTCATGCTTTTAAATTAAATTTGTTCTCATTTCTTGTCTTCTAGTTGTCGTTTGTGTGTGTTTTTTTCTTCTTCCTATATGTACATACAAGTGTATGTGTTAAATAGAGTGCGTGTATCCGTTGAGCGGGTGTTTGTGTCTAATTTCCATTGGGACTAGAAAAAACTAACGCTTCAAGCTAAAACGGAATATGAGCTCGAACATATTTCAACACACAAACAACATGAATTAGTTTGATTTACTTCCTTTAATATTCATGGCTGACACAATTTTAAATGTACTGCAAGCGTTTGTTAATAAAAATGTTAAATAATTGTGTGTTTTTGTATGCGTGTGAGTTAGTGTGTGTTCGTGTTTTTGTTACCATGCATTTATGCAATTTATATGCGTTTCATATTTTCAGTTGATGTTTAGTGACATGTACTCGCACAATGTGGTATGAAATTGGTTTTCGTTGCATTTGAAATTGTTTGTGAATTTGTAATTGACATCCATATGTGTCAGCAAGGCTGTCGTAATTATTTGTTATTAAATCTTAAATAACAATATGAAAAAAAAAATAAATAAAATATATCTATATGTACATTTATAATACGAGTATTATTATGAACATACAATTTAGTTTAAAAGTTTCCTGTTGGAAATGAAAATCATTCCCAGAAAGGGTTGATTTCTTCATAGAAAATTTATACCGATTATCAAGTAAGTTTTCATGCCATGACTGCTGGAAATTGGAGTTGTATTGCGATCTTTCTTTTTGCTGAATTTGACTTAGGTATGATGGAACAAAAAATTCAGAAAAATGGGACATGAAGAAAAATAATCAAACGGTAACACTTGTATTATAACAATAACATGTTAACATCAGGTTGATACAGTTCTCGTATTCTTTTTCACAATAAAATTTGTGTAAATAGGAACTGTTATCACATTCAACTAAGCCACCTAATAAGTGGTGACAAACACAATACACATGAGCACTGATGATGAAAGGGTTGCGTCTTTCGAAAACAGCTGTTCTGCTCAAAAACTGATGTTGACTTTCCTTTGTGCCTTGGAATATTTATCATGTCTTTCTGAGATTTAAAAAACAAATTTCGAATAATTAGCCTATGAATCTTAATTCAATTTAAAATAGCACTAGTATTTTGTATCACTTATAAAAAGTCTCAAAATATATAATTTATTTTCACAGATCTCCAAATAGTCAACTAGACAATTGTTTGTAATTTTTATACCCTCCAAAAAAGAATCTGGAGGGTATATTCACTTTGTCATTCCGCAGCGAAATATCCATCTGAGACCCCATAAAGTATATACATATATTCTTGATCAGTGATGAAATCTAAGACGATCTGAGCATGTCGCTCCGTCCGTCTGTCTGTGGAAATCACGATTCGGTCGAAACGAAAAGAGCCAGACTCTTGAAATTTGCTACAAATACATTATGAAGGATCTCACAGGTCGAGTTCGTAAATGGGCTGAATCGGGCAAGAGAGAAAAAAGTTCCCCTAAGAAGAACTAAACAAACCTCTAAAAAACAACATAATTTTTAAAGTTTCTTTGCAATTTTGTTAAGCAAATTATTTATTTGTATATCAAAAACAAATAATTTTTGGACCCCGCCCCCTTTAGTGGGCGTTATTATAGGCAAAAATAGTGTAAACATTTAACAAATTATTTTACTTAAGCCTACATTCCTTAAAAATAACCTTTTTGAGCTTTACTGATGAAGCTGAGAGGATACCTGGTACTCCTCTGCCCTACCCTCTCCTCCCTCTTCACCACCTAGATGACCCTACCAAAAAAAAAAAAATTTTTTTACTTTTGTATGTAATCATCCCAAGCATTTATTTTTAGAGTTTTATGACTGCCTGTTTCTGACCCACCCCCTCCTCCCCCTTTGCCTCCTAAATGACCCTATAAAAAAATTTTTTTTTTATTTTGTAAATAATCATTCCAAGCATTTGTTTTTAGAGTTTTATGACTGCGTGTTTCTGACCCACCCTCTCCTCCCCCTTTGCCCCCTAAATGACCCTACCAAAAAAAAAAATTTTTTTTTTATTTTGTATGTAATCATCCCAAGCATTTATTTTTAGAGTTTTATGACTGCCTGTTTCTGCCCTACCGACCTCCTTCCCGTTTGACCCCTAAATGACCCTATAAAAATTTTTTGTTTGTTTTGTATTTAATTGTCAAAAACATTTATTTTTAAAGTTTTATGGCGAAGGTGAAATGTCACCCCCACAGCCCTTGCCAGAGCGACCCAAAAAAAAAACAGTTTTAATATCCTCCAAAGAGAATTGGACCCCATAAAGTAAATATATTCTTGATCAGTGAGGAAGCCTGAGACGATCTAGCAATGCTCATTCATTCGTCTGTGGAAGACATGATAAAGTCTTCTTTTGAACCCCGCCCCCTTTAGAGGGCGTTCACGAACGATATTATATACAAAAGTAGTGTAAATATTGAACAAATTTGTATGCCTTAATCCTATAAGAAACTGAGATGTTCTCTGATCTTGCAGAGGTGAAACGTCTTCCCCACCGGCCCCCACTTCCCGGAATGACTCTCTCAAAATAGAGATTTGAAATTGGGTACAGAGATATCTTAAATTTACTTACTAAATTTTAAATTTACTTACTAAATATTTGGAGGGTATTTAAGATTAAACCCGGTCGAATATAACGTTTTTACTTGTTTTAACTCGGACTAGCACTCAGGGGATGACCCCTACTTATGCAGTGCATTGCGTCGGAACTAGAAAGTAGGGGATAGTATTGAAGGGAGTTGTGAAGAAGGCTGGGAAGATAGAGATTTTTTGTAGCTATTTTTGCTATAGGGCCGACGGATATAAATAAATGAAATTTTTTTGTTTTCAAGGAATTACTTCTATTCAGTGTTCTAAGAAGATTGAATTTAAATATAAACAAGTAAAAACGTTATATTCGACCGTGTCGAATCTTAAATACCCTCCAAATATTTTGTAAGTGAATTTAAAATGTTTAACTTGGTGGCCCAGAGTTCCTTTATATAATATCGTACGTCAACGCCTACTGAAGGGGGCGGGTTTAAAAATAGACAATATCATGTTTTCCACAGACGAACGTATGGGCATTGCTAGACCGTCTTAGACTTCATCACAATTCTCTTTGGAGGCTATAAAAACTGTGTTTTGGCTGGGTCGCTCTGGCAAGGGCTGTGGGGGAAACATTTCACCTTTGTCATTAAACTCTTAAAATAAATGCTTGGGATAATTATATACAAAATTAAAATTCCTTTGTTTTTGATAGGGCCATTTAGAGGGCAAAGGGGAAGAGGGGGTAGGGCAGAAACAGGTAGACATAAAACTCTAAAAATAAATGCTTGGAATGATTATATACAAAATTTAAAATTTTTTTTTTTGGAAGGGAGGGGGTAGGGCAGAAATCGGCAGTCATAAAACTCTAAAGATTAATGCTTGGGATGATTATATACAAAATTTAAAAAAAATTTTATTTATTTTTAATAGGGTCATTTAGCGGGCAAAGGGGGAGGAGGGGGTAGGGCAGCAACAGGCAGTCATAAAACTCTAAAGATAAATGCTTGGGATGATTATATACAAAATTTAAAATTTTTTTTTTTTTTTGGTAGGGTCATTTGGGGGCAAAGGAAGAGGAGGGGGTAGGGCAGAAATCGGCAGTCATAAAACTCTAAAGATTAATGCTTGGAATGATTATATACAAAATTTAAAAAAAATTTTTTTTTTTTGGTAGGGTCATTTCGTAAAAAGAGGCTCAAAAAATTGTTCTTCTGCAAACTTAAAACCATTTTCCCTGCCCTAAAAACATTTCCTGTATGAGAGCGTAATAAGAAAACCATATTTTCCAATTGGGTCCATTTATTTATTTAGTTATGAATTGCAAAATTGATATTGTTTTATACACAAGTATGTACATGTGTGCCCATCTGTAATATATGTAGTTGTACGTCAAGGACATATTCATAAACAAAATTTTTATTGTTATTCGTGTTCGTTGTAGACAGACATTTGATTAATATTGAAAGCAATTCATTCATCCATTTAGGCAGAAATAGCTAAAAATTATATTATTATTATTAGTGTTTGTTTTTATCACCCAGAAACAGATGCTCAACCGTTTGCCTCTCTGGCGTGTAGTTGTGGCCACTGGCGATAGTCAATTCCAACATCTTATCTGTTCATATTTATGGCATTTTGCTACAACTTCACAGACACATTTCAAGTGTCATAAAAGAAAATGTTGTGTAACTCTGCACGTGTTTGGGTCTTGCTACTACTTTTATGTTTTATTTTCGTGTTTATGGCTAAGGACTTTAATGTTAATAAAAAGGACATCAATGTTAATAAATAGTTTCTTAGGCAGGCTCAAGATTCTGAAGAATGGAAAATTTTTTTTTATTGGGAAAACCTCACAAAATTAAATTGTTCATGAATAGAAAATTTTTATGTACTCGTATTTATCTCCATGAATCATTCTAATAGGACAAGTTCATCAGTAGATGCTATCTTAGATTGTGCTAATTGTTAGCACAACATAAATATTTAACCAACTAAAAATAATTTTATTATTGTGTAGTTCTTGCCATGCACACTGGGGCCAAGGCGATCATATTAAAGAATATTTATAAAATAATTTCAATTATACTAAAAACTAAAAGCATTCACCTAAAGTGCATAAAATTCTGTGTCAACAAAACAAAATTAATGTCAAACGGTTAGCGCTAGTTTTGTAGTAACGCAGTGATACTAAACAGTTTGGCACAAAACTGGGAAAACAGGCAGAATAAAAGCTAAAAATTTTAGTAATTAAATTCTAGTTTCCTCAAGTAAAAGGTAATAAATTTAATCATAAATTTCCTTAATTTGCAATAAAAATTATGTGTGAAAAGGTTTTTAATATTATTATTTAAATAAAAAATTAAAAATAATTATTCTCAGTTTAAGTGGGCAAAAAAAAATATTTTTAAACCTTAATTAAGCAGATATTTTAATTTTATTTTAAAGATTGAACACATGAGCGTTACTTTGAAAAAAAACCTGCTGCATCTGCAGTGCCCCTCAAAAGTTATGGACGATTTAATACTAGTCTCGCCCATTGAGTTTAACAACAAAAAGCAGTCACGAAACTTCTGCTAAGAGTTTTGTTGCTCTTATTGTTGTATGTGTTTTCATTAGGAATATATAACATGCCTTATTTTTCACGCTTGAATCACGCGTCAGTCACGCTTGAGTCACGCGTCAGTCACGCTTGAGTCACGCGTGAACTACACGTGACTGGTTTTAAACAAGATTTCGAGTGGGATTTGGGTTGTTAAAAAATAAATATGTGTATAAGCTCCTCAAAAGTTATTAATCCTAGTCTCACGCGTTAAGTTTAACAACAAAAAATGTTTCGTGACTTGTGCTAAGATTTTTATTGCTATTATTGTTGTTATTGCTGTATGTTGTTTCAATACAAATAAGTAGTATGCATTGTTTTTCACGCGTGAGTCACGCATGAGTCACGCGTGTGTGACACGTGACTAGTTTTTAACAAGATTTCGTGTGCGATTTTAAAGATTTAATTTTCACGCTACGTGAGTGCTTCTTAGGAGTGTTAAAAAATAAATATTTGTATAAGCTCCTCAAAATTTATTAACTCTAGTCTCAAGTGTCGAGTTTAACAACAAAACGTGCTTCGTGACTTCTGCTAAGAGCTTTATTGCTCTTGTTGTTGTTATTGTTGTATGTGGTTTCAATATAAATAAGTAGTAGGCATTGTTTTTCACGCGTGAGTCACGCATGAGTCACGCGTGTGTGACACGTGACTAGTTTTTAACAAGATTTCGAGTGCGATTTTAAATATTTAATTTTCACGCTACGTGAGTGCTTCTTAGGAGTGTTAAAAAATAAATATTTGTATAAGCTCCTCAAAAGTTATTAACTCTAGTCTCACGCGTCGAGTGTAACAACAAAAAGTGCTTCGTGACTTCTGCTAAGAGCTTTATTGCTCTTGTTGTTGTTGTTATTGCTGTATGTGGTTTCAATATAAATAAGTAGTAGGCATTGTTTTTCACGCGTGAGTCACGCATGAGTCAAGCGTGTGTGACACGTGACTAGTTTTTAACAAGATTTCGAGTACGATTTTAAAGGTTTAATTTTCACGCTACGTGAGTGCTTCTTAGGAGTGTTAAAAAATAAATATTTATATAAGCTCCTCAAAAGGTATTAATTAACTCTAGTCTCACGCGTCGAGTTTAACAACAAAACGTGCTTCGTGACTTCTGCTAAGAGCTTTATTGCTCTTATTGTTGTTATGGTTGTATGTATTTTCATTACAAATATGTAATAGCCATGATTTTTCAAGCGCAAGTCATGCGTGTATGTCACGTGATTCATTTGCAAAAAAAATTCGAGTGTAATTTTAGAGATATAATTTTCAACCTACGTGAGTGCTTCTTAGGCACTCCTCATTAGTCATTCAATGGCGGCCAATTCAGCGCATGCGTGCATGAATAAAGAAACCATATTTGGAGATTAATTAACAATTGCGTGTTATGCTCGTAGAATTTAATGGTCTATCTTTTCCTGTGTATACCTTGGAGATTTTCTTGGAGGCGGATAAAAGAAAATTAATATTAACTTATTTTATCAAGAACAACCGAAATCAGTGTTTACAGGACTTCCCGATTTGTAAATGTTTTCAGTTGATGTGAAAATCAAATTTTTTATTCAGTTGTAAAATAAAAATAGAACAGAATGAGAGTTATATGTGTTGAACACGTATAATTGCTATAACATGTTTTACCACCACTAGTTTTAATTAATTTTTCAATTGTTTTTTTTTCTTGATGTGGATTCTATTCTTTATCAATCATGCACTTGGTGTTGGTACTCTTTTATTCTTACAACTTATCAATATAGTTTCACATCCCATTGAAAAATATTTAATCAAATAATATTCATTTTGTATTTTATAAAAGATTTTTAAGCTGAGTATTAATCTTATAGTTTTTTTCTTATCTCAAAGTTTTCTGGATACAAAATATATTTTTAAAATAGTTGCTGATTGATAATATTTTACTTTTCCTTTTAAACAAACAGAAAGCAGTTTATCTTAAAATCGTTTAAGACACTTATATCAAAATTAAACAAAAGTTCAAGTTTGCGAAACAAAAACTTTTAGAAAAAATTTTAATACTCTTATTACACATTGAATCCAAGATAAATATGCTGTTTTTTAATATAAAAATTCAGTTTTTTCTATCAAAAAGATTTGCCTCTGCAGACAAGTTTCTTCAAGAAGAATGCAGTAAAATATTTATAATGGCGGCAAGAATATATATAGAACAGGTTATTAAAATTTTATGATTTTTTATAAGATTTCTATCTGCCGCTGCAGCCATTTGTAACCAAGAGCACTTTCGCTCTCTCTCTCTTTCTGTATAGCTGGCACTTGTGTGCTGCAACTACTTGAAAACTACTTTTACTAACCTTTCCGTCAGCATCGGTGGCATGATAGCGAACTTCCAAAGAGCCACCTAGAACAGCATACCAAAAACGACCTTGTTCGCCGGCACGAAAAACTAAAAAGAAAACAAAATGGTTTGTTTTTAGCATACATTTAGGCAGTAAGCCAAAAAAAAAGTGAATGAGAAAAAGTTAAAGCAAATGCAAAAAAGCATTAGAGCAGAATAACAAATCGTTGTTATTTTCATTGTTGTTGTTATTCTTTTATACCCTTCACCAAACAAGTAAAAAAGTTATCCAAAATAAAATTGAACGATTAATTTTGCGACGTCTATTTTTAAAATATTTTTTAAAAAATTGTCCTTCAACTAAGTCTAGCTTTTAGATATTGTGACTTTAAAGAAGAATTTTTTTTTAAAGTGTCTCATAAAATGCCCCTTTAGAAGTAGCTTTGTCAAAGAAGTGTTTAAAAAATTTACTTGTTTTAAGGAAAATAATTTCTTTCCAAAAAAGTACTTTTAAAGATTAAAATATCTTAAAAAGCACTTTTTTGAATTTTTTTAAGCACTTTCTTAAGAAATATTATATTTTCGAAAAAGCTCTTTTAAAAAAAGTTTTTTTCATCTTGAAAAAAGTATATTTTTTTAAATACTATATATTTTAAAAAATTATATTTTTAAAAAATTTTATTTTTTTTCAAAAGTATATATTTTAAAAAAATATCTGCCAAAGAAGTAAATATTTTGAAATAGTAAGTTTTTGAAAAATATACTTTCTTGTACTTTTTTGAAAAAAGTACTTTCTTGAAAAAAGTACTTTCATGGTAAAAGTGCTCTCTTGAAAAAAGTTCTTTCTTGAAAGAACTACTTTCTTGAAAAAAGAACTTTCTTGAAAAAAGTACTCTTTTTAAAAAAGTACTTTCTTGAAAAATAGTACTTTATTGAAAAAAGTACTCTCTTGAAAAAAGTGCTTTCTTCAAAAAGTACTTTCTTGAAAAAAGTATTTTCTTGAAAAAAAAACCCTTTATTGCAAAAAGTACTTTCTTGAAAAAAGTACTTTCTTGAAAAAAAATATTTTCTTGAAACAAGTACTTTTTTTGAAAAAATTACTTTCTTGGAAAAAGTACTTTCTTGAAAGAAGTACTTTCTTGAAAGAAGTACTTTCTTGAAAAAAGTACTTTATTGAAAGAACTACTTTCTTGAAAAAAGTACTCTTTTTAATAAAGTACTTTCTTGAAAAATGGTACTTTATTGAAAAAAGTACTCTCTTGAAAAAAGTGCTTTCTTCAAAAAGTACTTTCTTGAAAAAAGTATTTTCTTGAAAAAAACACTTTATTGCAAAAAGTACTTTCTTGAAAAAAGTACTTTCTTGAAAAATATATTTTCTTGAAAAAAGTACTTTTTTGAAAAAATTACTTTCTTGGAAAAAGTACTTTCTTGAAAGAAGTACTTTCTTGAAAAAAGTACTTTCTTGAAAGAACTACTTTCTTGAAAAAAGTACTTTCTTGAAAAAAGTGCTTTCTTGTAAAAAATACTTTCTTGAAAATTTACTTTCTTGAAAAAAGTATTTTCTTGAATAAAACACTTTCTTGCAATAAGTACTTTCTTGAAAATAAGAACTTTTTCAAAAAGTTCTTATTCAAGAAAAGTACTTATTGCAAAAGAAGGACTTTTTCAAAAAAAAAAAAAATTATTTTTCTAAAACTGTATTTTTTTTAAGTATCTTTTTCAAAACAGAAATTTTTTAAAAAGTAGTCATAAGTTTTTAAAAAAAGTACATTCCAAATATAGATCTCTATGGCTCAAAATCATATGTTTAATTTTAGTAAAAACAAAATTACAAGATTAATTTTGCAGCCAACTGTATATAGATTTAATATATTGTTGAAGGAGGCAAAAGATTCGGCTTGGCCGCATATGGCCATGTAACACTTTTGCTCTTTTTAAGCCACCACTAACGATTTCTAATTCCCCACTTAAGTTGCTGGTGTAGCAGTTGTTCTTATTGTTGTTGTTCTGGTTACTGTTGTTGTGTTAAGTGGGTGGTGTTGTAGGTGGTGAGTTGTTTGGTCGTTTACATTTTCAATGATTCATTATTCTTTCATGTTTAATATTCTAAAGCACTTACGTGTAACGCCTTTCTCAAGATCCTCGTAAAAGCCGCACATGGCCAATTGCTGTAATGCTGAGCCAGGAAGGCGACACAACGGCTCCACGCGACGCAGACGACATGATATCAATTCAACATCTCGCAAATTACGGTCACAAGGTCTACAAAGAAGCAGAAAAATAAAAAAATTAAAATTGAGAATGGGACCCATGAATAACATTAAAATCAACAACCGAACAATAATAAAATAACTTTTTACCAAAAATAAATTTATTGTAATTGCACAAGTATTTCTGTTGATGTTGGCAAAATGTTTACCAACTTTTCAGTATTCAAGCAATTTAATTAAGTATCACAAAATAAATGTGATATTTAATTAAATTGAAAAGGAAAAGTTGAATAAATTTTTTAGATTTCGTTTTAAAATTTATAACTTTAGTTTGTGTCGCATTAAAATGGTAGCAAACTAAAAGGCCTTTTTAAGTGAGAGATAATTCAGTTGGAAATTGAAATTGAGAATTTAAAATTATAGTTTTTTTCTTATTTCACTAATACAAAACCTTTTTGTTAACTTTGCCGTTATTGGCTTATTATTTCCACTCAAAACTCTTATAACAAGTTGTTTGTTTTATTCATTCTTCCCATTTCTCAGGGCAATTTCCATGATAGTGTAGTTTAGTTGATGATCCTTTAGATTTGTTTTTGTTATCTTTACGAAAAAGAACAAACTTCAGAGCTCGTTTTCGTTTAAAAAAAAAATAACAAAAAAATAAGCAAACAAAAATTTTTTGTTGGCAAGAATTATTCCCAAACTATGGAGATAACAGATGACTTTATTTCTATTGAAAATAAATTGATTTCTTTTTTTGCTAACAAGAGCAAGTGAAAATAGCTATCATAGTAAATAAAATGAAGTCTACCATTTTATTTACTCTGATAGCTTCTTGGAAAACGAAATTTCAGCTGAAATCAACAATAAAAAAAAAGTAAATAAATAATATTTTGTACAAAAATTGCTTGACAGTACAATTTGGAGATTTCATAAAATAGTAAAAGGTGGCATTTTTGTTTGATATTCTGTAGCATCAACGAAAGCAATCATGTATTTATCTCAACAAATTGGTTGTGAGAAATAAAAGATTTTCCCTCTAAAGGGAATTTGAAAATTCGTATTTGTTGTGTTTTCTATAAATTTCCAAATCTATGGATTTGCTTGTGTAATTCTCAATTAGTTTGCTACAGAATGCTACAGAAGATTTGAAGTAGGAATAAATAAAATGCAAACGAACCATTTTTGTTTAATAAACTAAGAACTAAACTGCTAAAAAAATATAAAATCAAGTGAAAATTATGAAGTCGGTTGTGCCGAATCTTCACCGAATTGTGGAACCATCTTGTTGACCTTTCTGAATTTCAATACAAATTTATTTCTTTCGAAAATAAAAAATATGTTTAACTACCAAAAAAAAAAAAATTAGTTAAAAAAGATTAAATTTGCCAGCTCTGGAGATGTCTTTATTGCTTTTGTTTCTTTTAAGCAGCAAATATGTGATTATATGATGTATAAAGAAAAAGAAAAGATTTATTTTAATTAAATACTTTTATGTACCAAAAAAAAAGTTATAGTTGTGCAACCCTGGAATCGCCCTCTAGATTTTATTTGAATTTTAATACCAATTTAATTCTTTCTAAAATATGAAATATGTTTGTTTACCAAAAAAAAATTAAAATAAAATTGTTTTCCTTAGTTACTTTAATACTACAAAAAATTTTAATTTTCCAGCTCTGCAGCTGTCTTTTTGGCTTCCCTGATTCCTAATGCCAATAAATTTCTTTCAAAAATATCAAATCAATAAAGAAAAACAAAAAATTTGTTTAAATTAATGACTTTTATGTTCCTAAAAAAGATAAATAAATTCAATTATCCAACCCTGGCATTGCGCTTTTAATTTTGTTTGAATTTTAATACCTATTTAATTCTTTCAGCACTTTATAGTGCTTAATTAACAAAAAAAAACTAAAATTATTTTTGGCTGATTACTTTAATATACCAAAAATTTGTATACATTTTCCAGCACTGGAATTGTATTTTGAATTGTGCTCATTTCTAATATCAAAGAATTTCCTTCAGAAATATCAAACATGTTTAATTAAAAAGAAATTTGTCTTAGTTGCTAGCTTTTATATAAAAAAAAAAATCTCAATAGTCCAACCCTGGAAATGGCATTTTATATTGTTTGACTTTGAATTCTAAATTAATTCTTTTTTGAATATAAAATATATTTTAATTACCAAAGGAAAAAATTAGTTTTAGTATTAAAATTAGTTTAGTATTAGTTTTAATATTAAAAAAAAATTATTTCCCAGCTCTGGAGCTGTCTTTTTCGTCTTCTCTGATTTATAATACCAATCAATTTCTTTCAAAAATATCAAATTAATAAAGAAAAACAAATAAATTGCTTTAATTAGTTATTTTTATGTACCAAAAAAAAATTTCAATTGTCCAACCCTGGAATTGCATTTTTGAATTTGTGTGATTTCTAATACACTTAAATTCTTCTTAAGCTATAAAATAGTTTTGAGTAAAAAAAACTAAAATTTTGTTATTTTTATATATAGCAAATATAAGTTTAAAATTTCCAGCTCTGGTAGTGTATTTTGAATTTTTGCTGATTTTTAATACTAAAGAATTTCCCTCAAAAGCATTAAATTTGTTTAATAAAGAAAAAGAAAACTTTGTTTTAGTTGGCTAGTTTTATGTAAAAAAAAAAAAATTGGGACTTATCCAACCCTGACATCGTGTTTTAGAATTTGCTTGACTTTTAACACCAATTTAATTCTTCCTGAAGTATAAAACAATTAAAAAAACACTAAAATTGACTTTAATTCGTCAATTTTTGCATGCCAAAAATTGGCCTAAATCCAGCTCTGGAAATGAAATTTTGGCTTTTGCTAATTTGCAATAGCGATCTTTTTAGGACTATTTCCAATATATCAATCTAAAAGCGAAGTCTTTGGGGGCTACGGAAAACCGATTTTTCCCACAGACACCCGGACATCGCTTAATCGATTTCCCTTTACTCACGCACTCATAATATAGTATACTTTAAGGGGTCGCATATTAATATTGTGGAAAATACACACGGAATGACAAACCTTTCACCATTTTTAGTGTAGGGTATAAAAATTATTATAAATAAGTCGTATTTATGTTGTTCTGCGTAGAAATAATTTAATTAATTAAAATGTTTGCTTATAATTAAATTGAAAATGTTTTGTTTATGCTGCCAGCGTGTTGTGCTGTTCTATTGTAAATAACAAGTGCGCTTTATCTCATTCTTAATTTATTTAATTAACGATTGAAATTGTATGGGACTTTGCTACAAGCATTTTATATGCATTTAAGTTTTTTAAAGGTAATTAATTTGATAATATTTACGCAATTGTGATTATTTAATTTCAATTAGAAAACTATTGAAACGACTTGTATGGGCTTCACTCTCGGCAAAACGCGTGCTATACAAAATTAGAAATTTTATTGGCAGATAAACTGTAAACGGCAATTGTAAAGATATGATTTCTCCGGGAAGGAGGACAGTGCACAGTAGTCATGGCTCTAGGAATTTTTAAGGAAATCACAATTTTAAAATTTAATAAAAAATATTATTGTATGTATTCTGATATTTTTAAGCTTAAGGTCTCTTTATTTTAATTTAATTTTTAATTTCAATATTACGTCACTCCTTTGTGTGACTTCTTCAGGAAATTAATTATTTCAATTAGAAAAATAATATAATAATTAATTTCCTGAAGAAGTCACACAAAGGAGTGACGTAATATTGAAATTAAAAATTAAATTAAAATAAAGAGACCTTAAGCTTAAAAATATCAGAATACAATAATAATTAAAAAGAGGTCAAGAAAGCAGAAGAATTTAATAAAAAAATATTTCTCTGCAAAGGCATTTTAAGTAGACCATTCCTTGCCTTCTGTATTTTTTATGAGAAACGCTGAAGAAAAATTTTCTAAAAGTCATTATGAACTGATTTAATTAAAATTAGAAAATATTTCTCGCATGCTAGAATATTTTGCAAACATCTTTAACTAGACATGCATATTTACCCGCACACGAAAGCTAATTTAATTAAAATCCAAATTGCAATCATCTCTTCTTCCCTCCTCTACTAAATTTTTACTCGTACAATTTAATAAAGAAAATTAAGATTTTCATTCCTTTTTTTTTAATAAAATTTTCATCTACTAAATACTCGTATAATATAAAGACGCGTATAACCAGTTTAAGACTTGTTGGCATAACAGGTGACAACACAAACTCTGTTATTTTTACCCCCGTTGCGACAGACGCCAGTTTCGTTATTTAATTTTTATTTTTCAATGCTCTGTGAACTGTAAGTTTTATTTTAACAAAAGCCCAGGATTTATGTTGAGTGTGTTGGATGTGGAAAATTAGGAAGAGAATATAAACCTTTAGCCACAACTGATGGCATAATTTGCAAATTTCGCCAACAATCTGTCTGTTTTCTGTTGCACAGAATAAAAGAACAAATTTATGAATTCTTAAAAAGGCAATTTCCTTGCGAATAGGAAGCAGTTATCTTTTGTATGATGATGGAAAAAAAGAAGAAAATTCCTTTCATTAAACATTCCACTGAAATCATTTGAATAGAAACTTTGTTGTTGTTTCATACAAAACACTGATAGATGCCACAAAATGTGGTAGGATTTTGCATAAATTTCTAAATCACTAAATAGTTTTAATAGATTTCAAGAATAATTGTTTGACTTTTTAGCAAAAGTTGTCTTAATTTATTCGGTGAACTAAAGCTGAGAATGCTGTAAGGCTTTTGGCGCCATACCATATCATGTGTACTAGTGTCAATCTTGTCATTTTGGTATATTTCGTTGTATGCCCCTGCCCTGCCAACAATAAAATGTCAGCTGTCAAAGCAAATGAATCGTTCGCCGTTCAGGCATGAGGAGTGATTGGGCCTTTTTTATACCCTCCAAAAAAGAATAAATATACTTTGTTATTCCGTGTATGTAACGCAGCGAAATATCAATCTAAGACCCCAGAAAGTATGCAAATATTCTTGATCAGTGATTGAATCTAAGGCGGTCTAGTCAAGTCCATCCGTCCGTTTGTCCTGCTGTGGAAATCACGATTCAGTTCAAAAGAAAAGAGCCAGACTTTTGAAATTTGATATAAATTGTATCTTGAAGGAAAGCACAGATCAAGTTCGTAAATGGGCTGAATCGGGCCAGAGATAAAAAAGTTCCCCTAAGAAGAACTAAACCAACCTCTAAAAAACAACATCATTTTTTATAGATTTATTTTTATAATTTTGTTAAGGAAATGATATATTTTTATGTCCAAGAAAATCCGAAGTGTTGGACTTGAAGCTAGAATATCAGAAAAAACCTATTTTTCATCCCCGCCTCCTTTAGTGGGCGTGGAAATAACATATTACATAACAAAATAGTATAAATATGTAACAAATTGTTTTACTTAAGCTCTACACTCCGTAAAAGTTTAATTTTTAAGCTTTTATGAAGAAGCTGAGACCTTCTCTGATTTTCTCCTGCCCTAGCCTAGCCCTCCACCCACCTTGGCCTCCTAAATGAGCCTCTCAGAAAAACTTTTTGTTTTCTACACTTGGTATACGTGGCTGCCTGTAAGCCACAAGCACTCAACTAGGATTCTACACTTATTTAGCCCAAAAATTCACTTACAGTCGACTCCGCTTTACTGGAAATAACCAAAACCCAATTTTTTTCAGTTATCCGATTTTTTTCTCTAAAACGTAGTTCGGATTACTGAAATTTGTTACAGTTAAGCATACTGCTCAGAAATCAGTAAAACAATATTTTATATATCAAATCTGTATATTTTTTTGCGTCAATTTAACGTAAAAATTTTATTTAAAAAAAATTATTCATAGAAACATAATTTTTTAACTGACAAAATATGCACAATTTTTTCAGCCTTAAGTTATGCAATCGATTTCTAATAAATAAATTTGTCATTGTTAATTTTTTCACTAAAGGGAAGTGAGTTTCATACAAAACGTATTTGTGGGCTTGCTTTTGGTTTTCAGTAGTACGATATTTTCAGTAAAGCCATGTTTCGCTAAAGCGAAGTGAATAATACTAGCTGCGTTTAAAATCAGTGCGGGCATTTGTATCGCTTTCAGTAATCCGATTTTTTTCAGTAAAGCGTGTTGCGCTAAAGCGGATTCGACTGTATTAAGTTTCTACGACAAAGCTGAGATATCTCCCCGACTGGCCCTTCACGGCGTGACCCTCTCAAACTAAAAGATTTGTGTCACTCAAAATTTTTCTTTTTTTTATAAAAGTTATTCAAAATAAAATTGCATTTGATATATTATTATATATTTTCATCCACGAATTCTCTATAATAGCGATGAAAGAAAAAAGATATTAATTGATTATTTTAGCCACAGGCCTACAACAATTAATGCAACCACACTCGAATCTAGATTAGAAAAATACTAACTAATCTATTATAAAATTCCTCTCGCTTTATTTAACAATTTCTAAGCTCTTATAAAAATTTTTTTCTTATTGTAAAATATATTGTAAAACCAATACTGAAAATTACCCCATAAACTCCATCGTAAATAAAAGCCTAAAATTATACCACATATTTCCTATTAAAAGAAAAACCAATGCTGTGTGCCATTAACAACACATGTTTCACCTTTCATCAATAACTGGACCTTGTGAACCGTAAATTTTGTCCACTCTGTTTAAAATCGACCCTTCTTCTTATTTGCCCAAACACTCGCTCACTCCTAAATTCCATGCATTAGTTTGAAAAAGGAATATTTCTTTCAAAAAATAGGGACTCACACAATCTATTTCCTGTTTGAACACACGCACACATTTGCACAAACTTACATTTGCTTTTCTCTACAATATAGGCTATAATTTATTGTTTGCCTAGAAGTATGCTATCAGATACATAAGGCGTCTTTAGTAAATCTCTGCCATGCGTTTAAATATATGTTGTATATATATTAGTGTTAAAAAAAAAGTAAAAAAGGGATACTAATGATCAAATAAAGGATGCTGCTAAATGGCCATTGAATAAATAGGCTGCTTTTGTTTGCAATACAAATCTGATGAAATGCTCAGCAACAAGAAAGTTAATTACTCAATTTTCCCCTACTGACAAAACTGTGAAAATATCCGTAAACGATTTTGACTTTAACGGCTGTTTTATGATAAAAAAACAATTTAACTAAAATGGAAAATTTTAAACGATATATTATTTTAAATAGGTCGTAATAGTTTTTTGTTTTATTTTTTTTTTGTTTTTCAAATACAATATTTACATTTGCTGAGGGGAACTGTAAATTGGCTATATTACTTTTAGCATACGATAAAAGAAAGATAAAGAACAATAAAATAAAGTTAATCTTTTTCACTTACTCCTTAAAAACTACAAAAATGCGCAGCAAAATGTTGAACATATAAATTGAAGAAAAACATAAAATTTTTTTATATGAAAAAGACTTTGTGCTTAAAAGAATATTACAATTTTGTATATAAATACCCTTTACATATATTTGTGGTACACTTTTAAGTATCTTATTGTCATCTAATATAAATGAGACAAACATGATTTAAAAGGTATTTTTGTGTAGATGAGCACAATATTAATATTACAGTATGTAAAAGAGTGACACATATTTTTGTGGTACATTTTTAAGTATCTCATCGAACACCAATATTGCCAAAATTGATGTTGTTTGAAAGGTGTTTTTGTGTAGCTGCGCACAATGTAGATGATTTTATATTAAACGTGTTATACTTTTGTAGTACACTTTCAAGTATCTTATCGTCCTCAAATATAAATGAGACATACATAATTTAAAATTTATTTTTGTGTAGATGAGCACAATATTAATATTCACGTATGTAAAAGAGTGACACATATATTTGTGGTACATTTTTAAGTATCTCATTGAACACCAATATTGCCAAAATTGATGTTGTTTGAAAGGTGTTTTTGTGTAGCTACGCACAATGTAGATGATTTTATATTTAAAAGTGCTATACTTTTGTGGTACACTATTAAATATCTTATTGGCCTCTAATATTGATTAATAATCTAGTATGTATGTAAAATAGCCATACATATTATTGTTGTACACTTTTAGGTACCTTCTTGGCCTCTTATATGTAAGAGATATATATGATTTAGAAGGTATTTTTGTGTACATCAGCACAATATTAATATTCACGTATGTAAAAGAGTCATACATATTTTTGTTGTACACTTTTAAGTACTTTATTGCTCTCCAATATCCATGAGACATATATGATTAAAAAGCTATTTTTGTGTAGATGTGCAAGTAACACAAAATAAGTAAAAATGTGTATTAAATTTTAAGCAAAAAAAATTTGAAGAAGTACTACTTAAAAATGAAATTGCTTCTCCAAATTTCTAATGACTCAAGGAAATATATATTTAGCTAAGAAATATATATTTTAGCCTTGAATAATTTGCAGTAAATAAAATTTGCTGACTAAATTTATTTTACATTTTCTAACATAAACTATAAAACTATGCAAGAAAAAAATAATTTTCTTTGCTCTTTAAATATCATTTTATATGTCATCAAAAACTGATATGATTTAAATTATTTATGACTGTAAACTTATGCAAAAAAAATAATAATTTCTTTATTTGTATGTATTTGACATATTCAGAAGCATATAAATAGGAAAATAAAAATAACTGCAAATAGTTTATTAAAAGAAAATAGAAAAAAAACAGAAACTCTCAGTATTAAAGCAAAATTATTTCCACTTAAAAGATATTTATAATATTAAAAGGAAACAAGTAAATAAATATTTGAAATTCCAAGGCAACTCTTGAAGACAAGAAAAATAACTGCTGGTATTTAAAATATATATTGTGAAATATTTTTCAAAGCATAACTTCAGGAGCCAAATATACTTATTTACATATTAATGCAAAGAATGTTAATTTGCAAAAAAATAAAAGCATATATATTTATATAAAGAAATTAAATAAATATTACAAACTTAATGAACTGGTTCATACTAGTGACAAGAGCATTTAAATAATCCTTCGGACGTGCTAATTCCTGTGTGTTATTCAAATAAATAAGAAACGAAAATGAAATGAAATATTCCAAAAGATCCGTAAAACATGCGTTTATTTTCTTAGCTACTTCCTAGTATTATTTGCTCGATATCTGTATAATGATGATGGCTAAAGTTGCTATTGTTGCCCCCAGAGATGTTTGTTATATTGTTATTTGTGTGCTTTTAGGAGGAATTAATGTCTTAAGTATTTCCAGAGAAAATTCTCCCAATTTGTCTTTTTATTTGCCATCATTTAGCATTCAAAATATTTTTTCACTTAATATGCCAACGGAAATGTATTAAAAGTGTCACTTCATTAAAGTTTGCCTATTTTCCCTTTCTAACTCAGCTTTGCTAGGTGCTGAAATAATATTTTCAAATGCCAGCATTAACTGTTGCTTCATAAAATATTATAAATCATAATTTATGTTGTTATTGTTGTTTTTCTACGAATAATTTGCGATTAAGTGGCACGCTCGCAGAGTATCTGTTACCATTCGCGTGTGAAAAAAGGTGTTTGTCAAATTTGTATATGACTGAGGTATTTCCATTTAATAAATATCGTATTTTTCCCCATAAGTACCCTAAAAGTGTGCTTCATATATTGATTTAATATTGGCAATATACTCGTTTATTTTTTGCCTTTATTCACAGCAAAAGTGTTCATGATTTATGGCTTTATTTCAACACAATCAAGTGTGTTTTCCCGGCTTCCATTCAAATAATGATTAATAAAATTGGGAAATTTTCAAGCCAATAAAGAGAAAGAATATTCATAAAATTGTTTGATGAGTGATTGCTTTTTGAAGCTTTTAAAATTAAAATCAGCTGCTGAGTAGAATAATTAGCGTGTCTAAAAAAGAAGAAATTCTTATGGCCTTGATTTAACAATAGTTAAACTGCTGACTCGACAGCTTGTAAATATATTTATTCTAGAGCTTTTCTTTTCTGTGTCAAAACAATACAGACTTTATTAAGTAAAACTGTGCTGCCTGCCAGTCCTTTTTTCCGTATGCTAAAAGTCATCCTTCGCTTAGAACATCCTGCTGCCCTCCAAAAGGCTGACTAGGCACATATTTTTTTTTAACATCACTCAGTGTAAGTAATCCTCTAATAATTATTTTGGGTCTGATTTTATACAACATTAAGGCCTTAATAGTGTAAAATATTTTTTTGTGTACACGAAAACAAAATTTCAAAGTGTCCTTATCTCTTTTAATCTATTTGCTTTTGTTTTCCCTGAACATGTTTGAAAGTCAAAGCAGCTCATGAATTTCTGACAAAAAAAAATTGTTTTCGTAACTGGAACAAATTTTTACACTTTCAAAGAATTCCTTGTTTGCTTTCCGTAAAAAGTTCACTAACTCACAGTGATTTACAAAAATAGGGCCCAAATAATAACAAAATTTTAAACAAAATCGCTATTTAATATAGGCTTGATAATTAAAGTTGTTAACTAGTTTCAAAATGCTGATTCTGTAAACTTTTGATTTTTTTTAGCATACTTTTAGGGTAATTAAATAATGTTTTATGCTGCATACTTTTAGGTGCTTATATTTGAAAAAAATCAATATTTCTATCAAAAATTTCCAACTAATAGATAAACACCAAATCCAATTATGTAATTCAAATCGCTACTTAATATTGGATTGAAAATTAAACTTGTTAATTGTTTTGAAAAGCTTTTAATTTAGTTAGCATACTTTTAGGATAATTAATAATATTTTAAACTCGTTTAAAACGAGATCAATATTTCTATAAAAAATTTTCAATTATTCTAATAGATAAACACCAAATTCAATTAATTCAATTCGCAATTTAATATTGAATTGAAAATTAAACTTGTTAATTGATTTGAAAATTCTGATTCTGTAAGCTTTTAATTTATTAACCATACTTTTAGGTTAGTTAAATAATATTTTATGATGCATACTTTTCTGGGCTTATATAAGACAAGATCAATATTTGTATAAACAATTTTGAATTATTCTAATAGATAAACACCAGATCAAATTCAATAAAATTGCTATTTAATATTGGATTGAAAATTAAATTTGTTAATTGATTTCAAAATGCTGATTCTGTAAGCTCTTAATTTATTAAGCATACTTTTAGGTTAATTAAATAATATTTTACGCTGCCTACTTTTAAGTGCTTGTACATAAAACAAGATCAATATTTCTATAAAAAATTTTCAATTATTCTAATAGATCCAATCCAATTCAATAAAATTGCTATTTAATATTGGATTGAAAATTAAACTTGTTAATTGATTTCAAAATGCTGACTCTGTAAGCTTTTAGTTTATTAAGCCTACTTTTAGGTTAATTAAATAATATTTTATGCTGCCTACTTTTAAGTGCTTGTACATAAAGCAAGATCAATATTTCTATAAAAAATTTTCAATTATTCTAATAGATAAACACCAAATTCAATTAATTCAATTCGCTACTTAATATTGGATTAAAAATTAAACTTGTTAATTGATTTCAAAATGCTGACTCTGTAAGCTTTTAATTTATTAAGCATACTTTTAGGTTAATTAAATAATATTTTATGCTGCATACTTTTCTGGGCTTATATAAGACAAGATCAATATTTCTATAAACAATTTTCAACTATTTTAATAGATAAACACCAAATTCAATTAAATCAATTCGCTACTTAATATTGGATTGAAAATTAAAGTTGTTAATTGATTTCTTAACGTTGATCCATGTAAATGTTTTATTTATTAACCATACTTTTAGGTTAATTAAATAATATTTTATGCTGCCTACTTTTAAGTGCTTGTACATAAAACAAAATCAATATTTTTATAAAAAATTTTCAATTCTAATAGATAAACATCAAATTCAATTAGCTACTTAATATTGGATTGAAAATTAAACTTGTTAATTGATTTCAAAATGCTGATTCTGTAAGCTTTTAATTTATTAAGCCTACTTTTAGGTTAATTAAATAATGTTTTATACTGCATACTTTCAGGTGCTTATATATAAAACAATGTCAATGTTCCTATCAAAAATTTCCAATTGTTCTAATAGATAAACACCAAATCCAATTATGTAATTCAAATCGCTACTTAATATTGGATTAAAAATTAAACTTGTTAATTGATTTGAAAATGCTGATTCTGTAAGATTTTAATTTATTAAGCATACTTTTAGGTTAATTAAATAATGGTTTATGCTGCATACTTTTAAGTGCTTACATATCAAAAATTTCCAATTATTCTAATAGATAAACACGTGGTATAAAGCTAATTACCTTTTGTCCATAGCAGTAATCCATTCCATCGCCATGATGCTGAATTATCTTTGCTTATTTTTGTAACACACAAAAAACACTCTTTAGAATTGCCAATGAATTGTATTTATTTGATGTTTTTATTAAAGCAACAGACATTAACACGTGCTTTTATTCCTTCTCCCAAAAGTGAAATAAGAAAGTATAATAAAACACTTAACACGCACACATTGGCAAAAAAATAGTATCAGAAAACAAAAATCAAGAAACGCACAACACTTTCACACTGGTAATTTGAAAAGTAACAGCAACAACAACAATTCAAGGTTAAAATAATATTTAGGAAAAAGTAGTGAAAAAAAATCTCAACAGAATATTTGCTTGACTGAAAAGGATTTCTATTGAATATTTGCCTTCTTATTGTACTCCCCCTGTTTTGTTTCAGTCTAGGGTATACATTTCATTAACATTTTCGGTTTCATTATTGTTATTTTTGTTCTTTTTTTTTTTTTTGTTTTGTTTTTTATTTGCTCTCCTTGGGTAAAGATTGTTTTAATTGTGTGCCAGTATTTCGGCCTGCTGAAGAGCTGATAGCTTTCTTTTATTCAAATTAAATTTTCTTTGTTTTCTGCTTTTCTTGTTACCGAATTTTTAAATGAAACGGACTTTTAGCAAAAAAAAAATATTAAATTAACTTAAGTAAAACACTTGCACTTCTCCATTAACCTTTTTCACTTTTTGTAATTTTTATATTTTTTTTGAAATTTTTACATTTCCTTCCGCCGGTTTTTATAGCTTCTGCGTTTTAAAGTTGCACCCTTTATTCGCACAATATAGACAATGTGTTGTTGTCAGCCCAAAACATGCTGTACAAGTAACACAAATTTACGGGCGCCAGCTAAAATAAAGAATAGAAAAATATTTTTGCATTAAAAACAAAAACTTGTAAAATTTAATCAAAATGTTGCAAATATTTTTCAAATAAAAATGTAAACGTTGCATTTCACAAACTAGACAGTTTGCAATTGAAAGCAAACTTTAGTTTTTGTTTCAATACTTAAATCCCTTACGATATGCAACATGAAATGTATTTCCATTTTAAGCCATTTGTGTATGCAATATTGTTATTGAAATTATAATATAAAAATATTACAAGTGTTTTATTAAACCCAGGAGACGGCTAGAGAAGGACAGCTAAGGATACATATTTCAAGGATTTGTTTTGTTTTGTTTTAATTTAAATACGCTTTGGGATATAGTTTCAGCAAAGAAAAATTGTTTTTTGCAGAATTGTCACAGAACTTGCAGAAAACTAAAAATATTCATATTTTATTCAAATGCGCAATGCTTTGCTTTTACCAAAGTCGGTTTTCATATATTTTTGATAAAAAAATTTTGACACAAAACATATTCAGCGCCATTCCACTATTGCCATTTCTAAAATTATCATATTGTTGTGTGTCTTAATGCTATTTTTATTTACATATTTTCAAGCTAATATATTCTGATTCCTCCAGTTTTAACCCACGAATTTGCAGAAATAAATTATCTGTTTATTTTTCCTAAAAGTATGCAAAGAAATTGGCCCGTGTTCATAGTAAAGCCAGTGTTGCTACATAAAATACTGGTTTTTTAATTTTAAAGTGTACTTTTGTTTTCACTATGAATATGGGCCATTGATTTTTATTTAAAATTTAAATTTTATAAAAAGAATAGTTTCAGTAACTTTAAATGTTTCTATGATATATTTAAAAAATGTTGTCCCACATAAAAACCTCTTTCATAAAATTTAAAAACTTGTGCCTTACAAGTTTTTCCTGTATTTCATAACTTTTATTTTCGCTGCAATTTTATTGTAGAACTCAATTGGTTGCGCGGCAACTAAATTTTATTAATTTTATAATCTTTTAAAGTATGCAACCACTAGTTTGCAGCTCAGCAGCTACTTTGGCTTGCAAGCATTTAACAATTAATTAAAATACAGTACTCCCCTGTGCAGCGACCTTTGATAACACAACTTTTAATAATGCTTCAGGAGAAACAATTAAATTAATACTTTCATTAGCAAGAAAGATGAGAGGACAGCATGCTGCAGCATGATTAATGTGACCAGACCGGACGACTTTCTGTTTAACATAAAACGTAAGCTTTTTTTTTTAAAAAATCCTGTGGTCACGTTGGGCAGGATAATGTTAAGCGATTCTTGGAAAATATAAAATGTGTATAAAATTTATTTAAGCTTGAAACCTTTCAAAATAGAGTTAAAATTAATTCTAAAACTAATTGCAGCTAAAATATCTATATGAAGTTGTAAAAATATTAATTTATACAGTAAAATGAAACTGAGAGTGATTAGAGGGAGAGGAAAGCTTTAATACGTTTTATTCATATGCGAATGAAGGAATTTTCACAAAATGTTAAAAATTTTGATGAGCTAAATTATAAAATTAAATTCGCTGCAAAATTTATTTAACATATTTTATTTCAAACTCGTACTATAACAAACTATTTTCAATAGCTGGAATTTCTTCAGTAAATTAGTTTATTTAAAATTCAAACTTATTTACTTAAAAAGTGTTATTAATTAATTAATTTATCCTTCTACTTGGAATATGGATGGCCACATGAAATTTATAGATTATTTTAGAAAATATAATTATTTGTTGAATATATTAATCCTTAAAGCCTACAGTCGTTATGACTAAACAGATTATAATTTTAGCATATCAAAATTAATACAAGTGGTAGTATTAAAAATTATAGCATGCGATAAAAAAAGCTTTCCTACATGTTAACAGTTGTTCTACAAGTCTTCTGTATATAGGATCAAAAACTAATTGTGATTATATGAAAAATTACTTTTTATAAAAAAATATCGCATGCAATAATTTTGTATTGTTGATTACCATAAAATTATAGCATGCAATAAAATAGTTTTAAAATCAGTTTATTGTTTAATTTTTTATATAATATAATATTTTTATAAATATAGTCGCTGCAACAGAGTTTTGCCGCATATAAAGCTAGAATTCAATAAATGGAATATTTTACACACTTTTGAAAAAAAACTTTCATGTGATTAAATTTATTTATATTTATTTATATAAATTTAATTTAATTGATAAAAATTTATACAAAATTTAGGAGGTTTGAGAAAAACAGCACACCTAAACTAAAAATAATAATTATATTTGAATTAAGATTCTATAGGCTAATTGTTCGAAATTTTAATTTAAATCTCAGAAAGACATGATAAATATTCCAAGGCACAAAGGCAAGTCAACATCAGTTTTATTCAACCTACACAGCAGAGCAGAACAGCTGTTTTCGAAAGACGCAACCCTTTCATCATCAGTGCTCATGTGTATTGTGTTTGTCACCACTTATTAGGTGGCTTAGTTGAATGTGATAACAGTTCCTATTTACACAAATTTTATTGTGAAAAAGAATACGGGAACTGTATCAACCTGATGTTAACATGTTATTGATGATGGAACAAAAAATTCAGAAAAATGGGACATGAAGAAAAATAATCAAACGGTAACACGGGTATTATAACAATAACATGTTAACATCAGGTTGATACAGTTCTCGTATCCTTTTTCACAATAAAATTTTTGTAAATAGGAACTGTTATCACATTCAACTAAGCCAACTAATAAGTGGTGACAAACACAATACACATGAGCACTGATGATGAAAGGGTTGCGTCTTTCGAAAACAGCTGTTCTGCTCTGCTGTGTAAGTTGAATAAAACTGATGTTGACTTGCCTTTGTGCCTTGGAATATTTATCATGTCTTTCTGAGATTTAAATTAAAATTTCGAACAATTAGCCTATAGAATCTTAATTCAAATTTAATATAGCAATATAAAATGTTCGTTAAAATTCTTACTACAATAATAATTATATTTTAATAGTAATTATTCAAGCTCGAGTTCATTTAATTTAAAAAGAAGGTTTTAATAAAATGGGCTATAATTTCTTTTATATAAATAGTTTTTTATATACTAAAAGACCTTAAGCTTAAAAAATTATTATTAAAATAATATAAAAATTTCAAGAACAAATGGAAATCAATAATAATTATAGATAAAATTCGCAAAAACTGATTACAAAAAAAAAAGCCACACACGTGGACTAATTGAAAACTCATGAGAAATTACAACAATTTGGAATCATAGTGATGTTTTGAGTGCAGTAAATGTAGAGATAAATTGATAATAATTTATTTTGAAATCACTTAAGCAGACAAAATATATGTACAAGTATTTTTCGCCTTAATCCGGAAGCTGCTTTTTTACGCCAGATATTTTTTAAGAAAACTTTATAAAATAAAATCACTTTCACTAAATATTTTTTTTTTTGTACAATATTTTTTTTTAGTTATAGCTTCTTAAAAATTTTATTTAACTTAACATCTAAGACAAGACTGAATTTTGAAATTTCATTTAATTTTGATGATATTTTATAAATTCCTTAACCTGCAATATTTATAAAAATTACAAATTTTTTGCTCTAAAAATTTAGAAACTTGGTAAAAATAATGAATAAAAATGTGTAAGAAAAAAAAACAGAAATTAAAATTTCATGTGATCTTTTAAAAGCGTAATAAATTTCTACCACAATTTTTTTTTTTTTTTTTTGTATATTTGTTAATAACATCCCACTTGTATATTTTAATAAATATCTGATTTCTCGTTTATTTTTAATGTATTTTTTTATTTTATTTTATTTAATTTTTTTTTTTTTTTTTGTAAAGTCACTTTAGTACCTGAGTACGAATTTGCATGATTTTTCTTTTCTGCTTTCGGTATATTGACTTGCTACTCAACTGCAGCTAATTTGTTTAGATATTAAACATTTTATATCTGTGTGTGTGTGTGTTTGTATATTAGCATTTAAATCTAAATATTATTTAAAGCTATTCCTGTCCAAAGTTTCCGTTTTTAAATACTTGCACGTTTAATATTCAAATACAACTAAATTTGTGAATTGTGTGTTGCCTACTCTTTAGCGTTGAAATGAATAAAACTGTAAAACTGTAGCATGTTGTGTGGTGAGTTTCATCATATACATTTTCTCTTTCTATTTGTAACGGTGGGTGGTGAGAAAATACTGGGAAATTGGCTTGGCTTTTGTATTGCGTTTTTATTGTGCGATTGGCATAATCGCAATACAATTGAAATGAATTTCAAATAATAACTGCAATTCAAAGAAATGATTTCTATTATTGTGATGCGTGAATGGGTAGAAAATTATTTTTTTATAGGCTATTTTTAAAAGTATTCTTTTAAATGTGTGTATGTTTGTATCTATATGGGAAGTTGTTTTAAAGAAAAATACTGCCTGTAACGTAAGTGTTAAATTTTATTTTCAATCAAAGCAGTGATTTAATTTTTAAAGACATCTGCCTACAAAAAATGTTTTATTTTCAAAAAAGATTGCTCAGCTTAACAAATACTTTGACACACATGTGTCACGCCTGCCATCAGCATTCCTTGTTAGCAAACATTGTCTGTCGCCTTTGAATTTTGTACATATTCTACAAATATCCCTAATCTACATTTTATTTTCTGTTTATTAAATCTTTAGCATACGATTTAAGCATTTGTGTCACACAGTTAGTGTTACAAACACACAAATTCCCAATCTGTTTGCCGGAGACATTTGGAGAAAAGGTCTTGTGTAGTTCTTTCTTTGGCAAATTTTTTAAAAAGTTTATGCACAGCAACATGTGTTTGACTTAAGGTGGTTTGCCTGGGTTTCTATGTTTTTGGAAACTCTTTTTTTTATTGTACAAATCACTTTGGATGTATTGAGGTCTTTAGGGTCTTCCCCCTTTGCTGTAACTTTTTTACTTTTACACATTTGAAATTGTAACAGCATTTGAAACAACCCGACCAAAGAAGAATTTAAAATATATAAAATAAAATTATTAAAGTTAAATAATTCTGATTTTTTTATTGATTTATTTGTGTTTTTTTTCTACTACAATTGCTGTTTATTAAATTTTAAGAAACCAGCTTGATTTCAATAAATTTCGTTTGAAAATTCTCAATAAAATATGGGCATAAATTATGGAAAATTTTAGAGGAAAAAATAAATTAATGTGCATAATTTATCTTTAAAGGTATTTTATGTTGAAAAAATATATTCAAGCATTCTTTAATTTTAAATAATTTTTTAAACAGCTAAAGAATTATTGTATGAACTGTAATTTATTAAATTCGTTGTGCGGAGAAATGGCTAAAGTGGCCAATCAATTTCTAATTTCTTATACGTAATTCTTTTTGGATTTTCGTAAATGTGTTTTTAATACTTGAAATGATATCAAAAGTTATTAACATTTTTGTGCGTATCCACACAGAAACAGATTCATAACTGAAAGCAATTTGCTTTGGAAAATTGTGTTAGAGCAAAAGAAATTTCTTATAAGGAATTCTCGAATTCTTTTGCCAACCACTAATTTAATTTAATTTAATTTAAAGGGAATTTATTATTAATATTTAAAGAATTATTCGAGTTTCTTCTAGAATTCTGTAAAAAAAAAAATTTAAACTAAAAAAAATTGATAATTGCTAAACAAAGTGTTCTCCCAAATTTAAAATATCAAATTCCCAAAAAAAAAAAAATAAATTCCCATACAATTAAAAATACACCCCTAATCACAAAAATCTTTCCGTGAGCACAAACACACGTATGTCTACAACCATGATGCCGGCTGTCTATTTCTTATATATTTTATTTTTTTAAAAGAACTGCATGCACCATAATTTATTTCCAAGAAATAATTTTTCCTCTAACACAAATCTGACCCCGAGTCCCCTTCTTCGCATACAACATTCTTTAAACTCACTCGTTCGTACTTTAACTGTCTAACTTAGTGAATTGTTCTGTACAGAAACATTTAAACAAACTGTTTTTGTTTGAATCTATCAGTTCATGTTAAGCCTGTCCCCGGTGTAATTCGCAAGTTTCAATGTTCTTTAATGTTTGTTCATTAGGGTTGGAAGTGAGTGAGTAATTTCAGACTCGAAATCATGCAAGTGACAATAGAAGAAAAAATTAATCACGAATTCACTTACGGTTTTTATTTTTAAATATATAAATATTTTCCATTGATATTCAGTCATGCCACGCCATATTTGGTGGCAAACAGACCGGTTTTGGCAATGTGTTTGATGAGTTTCTTAATTCTAGTTATTTAATCAAGTTGTCCAATACTATAACATAGTGGAACAATATTTTATTTTGTTTTTTAGACCGCCACATACGAGGTCTGTTCAAAAAATAAATTATATGGTAATTTTACTAAAAAATATTTATTTCACAAATTTATTCAACCTGTTTTTATTAAAAATAAAATTCTTAGAAAGGTACACAAGGAAGCGGTAAAATATCGGAATAAACCAAGTTCTTTATAAAAAATAATTTATTAAAAAATATTTATTTATTCATCAATTTGTAATTTCTTCCCTTGAAAGTGCTTTGCTCAGGTACAATGCAGTTGTGGGAACGTATCCTTCCACTGAAAATTTTAGCTTAAGAGTTATTCGAGTGAAAAAAATTTTAATTTTATCACCCATTTTCGTAAAATTTAAAAAACGTTTGAATTTGTTGCAATCAAAATGTTTCAGACAAAATTATGTTAAAGTGTTTTATATTATTTTTTGTGTCTTTTGCCTATAAAAAAGGGTTTTGCTTATCCGATTAGCAATTTTTAGCTTTTTTTTTTTTGAGAATAAAATTTTTTATATTGGAAAACAAAAATTTTGTGAAAAAGTCTTGATGCAAACAAAAGTTATACACGGTTAAATTAAAGTTATTATTTTGAAAAAATATCGCATTTTATGGTAGAAAAATATTTTTATAATATCCTACTTTAATGTGTTTTTAGAAAATCATCTAGTCTGATACAAAATGCACGAATTCCGCAAAAATACAGAAAAATCCCAGTTTGGGGATTTTTTAAATTTTTTTTGGTAATGGCGGGTATCTTAAAAACAAATCTTCTTGGTTTTATTGTGCTTCCATTACATTAATTAAATGTGATTTCAGACGAATAAATTGATAAATACAAAATACACGAATTCCGCAACAATATAGAAAAATCCCAATTTTGGGATTTTAAAAATTTTTTTTGGGAATGGCGGGGATTTTACAAACAAATCTTCTTGGTTTTATGGTGCTTTCAGTGCATTTATTAAATGAGATTTCTGACGAATACATTGATAAATAAAATGTTTTTTTTTAATTTTTGTAAATATTTTTAATACAAAATTTATTAAAAAAAATTTATAATAATAAATAAAAATAAAAAAAAATTAAAACTATTTCTTCGTTAGGAAAATCTACCAGCTTAACAAATTATTTCGTTTAAAAGCATTAGCATGGCATAGTTTTGAATAATTCATAAGCTCGGGTTAAACTTCTTGGGGTTCCCGTGGTTCCCACCTCTTTCAATATATAAAATGCAAACTTTCAACATCAGGTCAATAACACTTTTTTTAAAAGCTGTACGGACAATCGGCCTATTCTAATTCCATTTTACTATATTTTAAAATCAATTATGAATTACAGGCAGAAATTCGTATTAAATTTAAATTCGCATTAAATTCAAAAACATTGTTTTTGTTTTTCAAAATCCCCTATTGGGGGTACATTCACATGATTATATAAAAGACAAGACATGTGACTGTGTTATATAAAAAAATCTTACTCGCGAAGCCATCTCTAGTGAACAACATCAGGCTGAAAAATGAAAAAGAAACAATGGCCTATGGTTCAGTTTAGTTGTTTCTTTTCTCTTTGTCATTATTTCCAAATGGCAAAATAGCTACAACAGAAAAATAAAAACAAACGTGGGAAAAAAACGGAAACAAGTGTAGAAGGACCTGGATACAATATAAAGTACCAAACAAGCAAATAAAAAAAATTAAAAAAAGTGAAAGAGAAACACCTTTAGGGGCTTGTCTTACATTAGAAAAAAGCAAAGAGAAAAAAGATGAAAAAATAATGGAAATAAGTAGAATAATGGACGATATCTTGGCAGTGCTAAACGTGTAACAACAGAATTTACATTCTTAACAAAATTGTATGCTTTAAACAGGCTGATGCTTAATATGGACATGATGTCGAAATTACAATGTAAAAATAAGTAGCTTTTTAGCCAAGCCGGCAATTTTCTAAGATCATTATTTGTCATTAGAAGAGAGAGAGAGAGAGATCCCAGGGGGGCAAAACCAGTAGATTGTGGCGGTTAATGTTTAAATTGCTGGCAAATGCCAACTGATTATATTTTAAGTACGAGTCAGCCGGGTGTTGGACAAAAAACTTATTGCGCTGTTTTAATATTTTCTTTAAGCATTTCCACAAAATAAAATTACGGAAATTCATTTGGCAATTTGTCACGAATCCTTTAACACCAGCACCACTCTTTCAAATTATGGCATTTATTTTGAAAAAAAAAATTAAAAATGTGGAGTGATTAAATGGATCATAAAGCTATAGTAACCGTGACAGAAATATGCTGGAATGGAAATCTTATTTAAAACAAGTAAAAACGTTATATTCGACCGGGTCGAATCCAAATATTTAGTAAGTGAATTTAAAATGTTTAACTTGGTGGAACAGAGTTCCTTTATATAATATCGTACGTCAATGCCCACTAAAGGGGGTGGGGTTCAAAAATAGACAATATCATGTTTTCCACAGACGAACGTATGGGCATTGCTAGACCGTCTTAAACTTCATCACTGATCAAGAATATACATATTTACCTTATAGGGTCAATTTCTCTTTGGAGGGTATAAAAACTGTATTTTGGGGGTTTCGCTCTGGCAAGGGCTGTGGGGGAAACATTTCACCTTTGTCATAAAACTCTAAAAATAAATGGTTGGGATAATTATATACAAAATAAAATTTTATATATTTTTTTATAGGGTCATTTACGGGGCAAAGGGGGGAAGGGCGTAGGGCAGAAACAGGTAGTCATAAAACTCTAAAAATAAATGCTTGGGAGTATTATATGTATACAAAATTTAAAAAAAAAAAATTATTTATTTTTTATAGGGTCATTTAGCGGGTAAAGGGGGGAGGAGCGGGTAAGGCAGAAACAGGCAGTCATAAAATTCTAAAAATAAATGCTTGGGATGATTATATACAAAATTTAAAAAAAAAAAATTTTTTTGTGGTAGGGTCATTTAGAGGGTGAAGGGGGAGGAAGGGGTAGGGCAGAGTAGTACCAGGTTACGTCTCAGCTTCGTCATTAAGGCTTAAAAATGTTATTTTTAAAGAATCTAGGCTTAAGTAAAACAATTTGTTAAATTTTTATGCTATTTTTGCATATAATAACGCCCACTAAAGTGGGCGGGGTCCAAATTTTTTTATGGCTCTAAATTTAAGGCGTTGGACCGTATTTGATATAAAAATATATCATTTGCTTAACATAATAACCAAAAATCTTTAAAAATTATGTTGTTTTTTCTGGGTTGGTTTAGTTCTTCTTAGGGGAACTTTTTCCCCTCTTGCCCGATTTAGCCCATCTTCGAACTTAACCTGCTCTAAGCTTCAAAATATATTTATACCAAATTTTAAGGGTCTAGCTCTATTCGTTTGGACTGAATCGTGATTTCCACAGACGGACGGACGGACATGCTCAGATCGTCTTAGATTTCATCACTGATCAAGAATATATATACTTTATGAGGTCTGAGATGGATATTTCGATGCGTTACAAACGGAGTGACAAAGTGAATTTCCCTCCAAATTCTTTTTTGAGGGTATAAAAATAAATGCATTAAATAAAATAATTTCGGTTCGAAAATATTTTTGTGTATTTCATTTTGCAGCTAAAGAAAACAAGGAAATTTGAAAAGTTAGCTTCCACTGAAATTATAACAACTAACCCTCACTAAAATTGATATGATTTGAATTCCAATTATTTCAGATATAAGACTTTTTGTGCAAGAAAGAGGGCGTCCTCAGCGACAATTTGCAGGTAGTGGCATATGTGTACGCAGCTCCGTTTTCTTATAATGACCAAATCATGGCAACTAATCCTCACTAAAGTTGATATTATTCGAATTCCAATAATTTATTCATTTAAAATACTGCTTGTCTTTAAATATTTAGAAAACAATTTAACTTAAATGCCGGTATTTTTAATGTAAAATAATCTAAAAATTGTTTTAACATTTTCATCCTGAACATATTCATCCTTTCAGCTCTCTACTATTCAAATTGGCAATAAATAAAAAAAATACTCTTAGCATGTAATGAATTTATTGAAAAAAGCGTCTTCGAAATCTATTATGTAAAATCCAACTCAAATCAAAACAATTTTAAATATTTCCCAATAAATTTAAATGCTTTTAAGAAAAACAAAAAATAAGTACTCGAATTTATTTTTATAAAATTTCTGAAAGCTTTTTATTTTAATTTAATAATAATAATAAAATTTCAATATTGTAAAAACATTTCTTTTTCTAAAAATTAAAGTTTATTTAATCGTAAAACAACAACAAAATTCTCTGAAGTGAAAACTTTTCCATTTCCGGTTGTAATTTCTACTGTTTCTTGTCTCTTAGTTTTTCATTCTTTACAGCCAACAATCAACTGGAGAATTAGAATATTTTTATAAAAATTATTATCCAACAACAAACACTTGTTTGAATATTTTTTTTTCTTCTTCTTCTTCTCTGAATTAAGTATTTCTGCATAAAATACTTGTAGGGTAATAAATTAAATTTCAATAGAAAATACTACCTGATGCCTTGCACTTGTTTCCTTTTATATATATTTAAGTGGAAGGCACAAATAAATATTTGCATTTTCAAAATTTAATGCTTTCAAATTTTAAAAATTCAAATGTTATAGTTTCTTTGTTGAAGACTCTCAAGAGTTATTAAGTTTTCAGAAGCTTTCAACACTCACTAGATACATGAGTGTGTTAACTAGTGAAGGAGTGTGATCGAAAAAATCGCAACAGAATTTAAATGTATTAATGTTTCTTTGGATAATATTAAATAATTAAATACCGTAATTTGGATAAAAAAGACAGAAATTTTGGTAAAAAATTTATTTGAAAATAATTAACCAAATTATTAAAAATAATAGGCGAAAAAGAAGTGGAATTTATATTCACTTCGTCAATCCGTGTGTAACGCAGCGAAATATCCCTCTAAGACCCCATAAAGTATATATATTCTTGATCAGGGATGAAATCTAAAACGATCTATCCTTGTCCGTCCGTCCGCCTGTCCGTCTGTGGAAATCACGACACAGTCCAAACGAAAACTGCCAGACACTTGAAATTTGGTATAGATAAATTTAAAAAATAGCACAGCCCAAGTTCGTAAATGGGCTGAATCGGGCCAGAGGGGAAAAAAGTTCCCCTCAGAAGAACTGAAGAAACCTCTTGAAAACAATATAATTTTTAAAGTTTTTTTGTTAAGCAAATGATATATTTTTATGTCAAAGAAGATTGAGAGCGTTGAACTTGGAGCCAGAAAATCACAAAAATTGGTTTTTTGAACCGCGCCTCCTTTAATGGGCGTTGACGTAAAATATTATGTGCAAAAATAGTGTAAATATTTAACAAAGTGTTTTATTTAACCCTAGACTCTTTGAAAATAAAATGCTTAAGCTTTTCTGGCGAAGGTGAGATGCCTTCCCCTGCCCTGCCCTGCCCTGCCCTTCCCCCCTCTGCCCCCTAAAGAAACCCATCAAAAAAAATTTTTTTTTCTACACTTAATTACCACAAAAAATTACTTTTTAAATTTTTACGACAAAGATGAGATGTCTCCCTCAGGGCCCTGTCAAAATATAATTATCAAATTGGGCACAGAAATGTCTTAAAGGAACTCTGATGCAGCAAGTTAAACATTTTTAATTTATTTACTTAATATTTGGACGATATTTAAGATTCGACCTGCTAAAATATAACCTTCTTACTTATTTTTTCTTAAATTTCTCTTGATTATTAGTAAAACACCTTGAAGCATGATGCATGAGAATTTTAAATATTTCAGGAATATTAAACACCAGAAATCGTTTAATAAAAAAAGTTCAAAACTTCTAGCTTCCTTGTGTGTGAGTGTGTGTGTGTTCAGATTTTTTCCTTTCCATTTTTATAACACTTTTAGGAATTTATGTATGCAACTTGCACAGAATATCTGGGGATTAAAGCGTACAAAACAAAACAAAAAAAACTGTTTTTAATAATAAAAATGGGAAAAAGTTAAATCTAGTTGATTAGTTTTTGATAAAAATTTTTTAGAAAAAAATTTGCATTTTTGTAGCAGAATTAAAAACTTAAAACCATATCAAAAGAGCACCTAAATTTGATGATGGAGAAAAGTTATGCCAAACACATATCGTCACATAAAATGCTAACAACTGTAACAATCATATCCTTTTTATTTTTCATATACACACAAACAGTGATACTTTTTTGCATCACATACTATATTAATATAACAAGAACAAAATAAATAAATTTTGTTAACCAAAATTATCAACGCTGGAAAAGTTCGTTCATTATTTTTCGCACAACAATTTTGTAACAATAAAAACTGCCCGCATAAATTACACATCCTTAAAGCCTGGAACTGTTTTCTGTAAGTAGATAAAAACAATAATTACTTTATCCTCTTAAATATTGTGTTATTTGTGTTGTTAAGCCCAATAAGAATAATTTATTAGACAAATATAAACAATGGAATAAACAAAATTTTCAAAGAAAGTAACGAAATTGTTAGTTTGACTTCCATTAATGGCAGAGGACAATTATATTTAAGCTAAAATAATAATTAATATTTATAAGTGTAATTGGTTTCTGTGTGTTGTATAGATTTAAGCTGAAAGGCATTTATTACAAGGAGTTAAAAATGGTTTTTTCTACAAAATACAAAATATTTCTCATATGAGTACCATTTAAATGGTACATATATTTGAAAATGGTACTTTTTTTTAAGTACAATTTTTGAAACACAATTTTTGGAAACACACTTTAGAGAGGTTACTTTTAGAAGTAGTACCTTAAGGAAAAAAAAGTACTTTAAAAAAAGTACCTTAAAAAAAGTACTTTAAAAAAAGTACCTTAAAAAAAGTACCTTAAAAAAAGGACCTTAAAAAAATTACTTTAAAAAAAGTACCTTAAAAAAAGTACCTTAAAAAAAGTACCTTAAAAAAAATTCTTTAAAAAAAGTACCTTAAAAAAAGTACCTTCAAAAAAGTACTTTAAAAAAAGTACTTAAAAAAAGTACCTTAGAAAAAGTACTTTTAAGAAAACGTTTATGCGTGTGCTTTTTTTTTAAACGTGCGTTTAAACAAACGCACTTTAAAAAAAAAAGCACACGCATAAAAATGTATCACTAAACAAATTTTATAGAAAAGGTACTTTTCTGAAAAAACATGTTCTTTAAAAATATACTTTTTTTTAAAGTACTTGCAGGTAAAGATATTTATTTCAAAAGTGGTGTTTGGAAAATTTTTTTAAAAAGTACTTTTACAAAAAGTACTTTTTGTAAAAGTACTCTTGCGAAAAAGTACTTTTTGTAAAAGTACTTTTTGTAAAAGTACTTTTTGTAAAAGTACTTTTGAAAAAAGTACTTTTTGTAAAAGTTCTTTTTTTTAAAGTACTTTCGGAAAAAGTACTTTTTGTAAAAGTACTTTCGGAAAAATTACTGTTTGTAAAAGTACTTTCGGAAAAAATTATTTTTGTAAAAGTATTTTCGGAAAAAGTATTTTATGAAAGTACTTTTTGAAATGGGTACCTAGTCTTTAAATGGGCTTTTTAAGGATTACTTTAGTGCCTTTTAAAAAAACTCTTTTCTCTTTGTAAAAGTACTTTTGTAAAAGTACATTTGTGAAAGTACTTTTGGAAAAGTAATTTTCGAAAAAGTACTTTTCGCAAAAGTAATTTTGGAAAAAGTGCTTGTTGTAAAAGTACTTTCGGAAAAAGTACTTTTTGTAAAAGTACTTTCGGAAAAAGTACTTTTTGTAAAAGTACTTTCGGAAAAAGTACTTTTTGTAAAAGTACTTCCGGAAAAAGTACTTTTTGTAGAAGTTCTTTCGGAAAAAGTACTTTTTGTAAAACTACTTTCGGAAAAAGTACTTTTTGTAAAAGTACTTTCGGAAAAAGTACTTTTTGCAAAATATACTTGTAAAATGTACTTGTAAAAGTACTTTTTTTGTAAAAGTACTTTCGGAAAAAGTACTTTTTGTAAAAGTGCTTTCAGAAAAAGAACTTTTTGAAAATGCTACCTAAAAAGCAATATAAGAAAAATTAGTGGGTTATATATAACACGTTTATGTCCGATTTTATACTAAATATTATATTTTTATATAATAAATAAAATGACCTTCTGTTGGATTCTTTTCTACCTGTAGATAATATTTTAAATGTTATGGCTTCATTTAAAAAATTAAATGAATCATAAAATATCCTTTAATTATTTAAATTTCCTTACATTTTCAGTATTACGTTTTGCTTAATGAAATTAGTTTCAATTCAGTGATTTTCTGAACAACAATATTTAAATTATTTATTCACAACTTTGCTATGGTATAAATTTTAATGAAAGTCCTTCAAGTTTTCCCTCCCTAATAAAAACAGAAAGTCAAATGTTGTATACAATTTTCAAATGTACACACACAGACACATACACCCTAGACATCAAACTAACTATCACTGAAACTAAACTATTATTTGAAAGAGAGAAAAAATTAAATAAAAATAAAATAAATACTTGTTTATTTTGTTAATTTGGCTATAAATCAAACAATTAACTGCTTGTTTGAAAATAACAATTTCCTTTTGAGTTTTATTACCAGCCTAAAAGTATACTCTCAAAGTTGCTACAAGTACTGCTGACAAAGCATAATAACTACTCTGAATCCTTTTTAGAATGCTGCTCACACAATGAATGAACAAAAGAGAAATACGAGTGAGAAGGCATAAAAGTTTTATTAGTTTCTTGTACAAAGTAGATATTTCATTTCTATAATTATTATGGCCACCAACGGCGTGCTGCGAGCACAAGTTCATTTGTTTTAGAAGTATTTTGTAAAACAATACTGCCATTGTCGTTCGTTAACAACAAGTGCGGAGAGGACTGTTAATCGTAAATATTTTCGTTTATAATTGCGGTCATGTAGCATTAAGTTTGCGAGAAATAATAACATCAATATTATGAACAATTAGACGGCAATTTATTGGTGTTAGCAAGACAATTTGGGGGCGACGGTTGAATCCAAGTGTTGGAATTGAATATATTTTGTTTGTATACAAACAAAATTAATACTTTTTGAGTGAAAATGACAGAATTAGTTAAACTTGGGGCAAGAAAATAATTTCGCGCCTAACCAGCATACAAAAAAATCATTAAATTTACAAAAGCCTAAAACTATGCAAACAGCAGCTCTCTTAAACAGTAGCATAACACAAAGTTACTTGTTGCATTATATGATTGTTGCATACTTCTAAGCATAATTATAGTTGTTTCGTTATATTTTCTTAGGACTTTTACAAAATTAGAATTCTACAAAGAGCAGCTACACACTCAATTTAAAAAGCATTTACTAAAATGTAAATAATAATTTTTAAATACATTCTCTGTACTGATACATTCTGGCATCAACTAGTACGTACTTGTAAACTAAAATGCAACAAAAACAAAAACATGTATAAACATTTAGCAAACATTATATGATTGTATACAACAGTCGTCTGTCTTGCATCTTAATAAATCGCAGTTGGAATCAATGTGATGGAAATTTATTCTTATTTATTTATTTATGTGCATGACAAAGAACAAAAAAAACTTAAAATAAAATACACTAATACGCGCGAAATGTGTACTCATGTTCAGTCAAGCAGAACAACCTGTGAAATGAATTTTGCACACAACTACACACATAAATGCACATTTACAATGTGAAGCGGAGAAGGTCATACGCACACACACACAGATGCTTGAACCCAAAGATGTATTAATTTCAGTAAACAAAAGCATATATTTAAAACATTTATATAGATTTCGTTCTTGTTTTTATTTTTATTTATATTTTTTGTGCAACATCATTAAGCAAAATATGCTTTGCAATACGAGTATTAAAGATACGTATAGAATATATTCACAAAAATTGTGTTGGGGGGGGAGTCTTTTGTTAATAAAATACTGAAAAATACTCCTCAATTTGTTAACCTTTCTGGCATGTGACAACACTCACACACACACACACACACACAATAAACACAAAGTCATGACAAAGTCAAAGGCATACGAAACACTCTCTGTTGATGATTTTCTGAAAACAGTTTTGACACTGAACTTTTGTCGCCTAAATGCATGCAATGAAATGGAATTGTTTGTTTCTATGTTTCTTATTAATGGATTTATGCAGAAAATACTTTATAAATTTAAGTATAAAATACATAAAAAGGTAAAGGGCTTGAAATTTACATATCATATGGTAAATAATTTTGGTACGACGTCTGTTCAAAATTAAGGTGAATTTTAAAAATTTTTATAAAATTTTATGCAAAAAAAAAGTAGTTATGTGCTCAAAAGCAGTAGAAATATTAACAATGACAGGCGCTGATTGTGCTTTAAGTTAGAAACAATTTTCAAAGAAGATTGGGAAGATGTGAATGCCCTGCCCTGCCCTGCCCTGCCCTGCCCACTTTCTAGACGCCCCAGAAAATTTTAGAAAATTTTTTCAAAGATGATGGAGAAGATGTGAATGCCCTGCCCACTTTCTAGACGCCTTAGAAAAATTTTAGAAAATTTTTTCAAAGAAGATGGAGAAGATGTGAATACCGTGCCCACTTTCTAGATGCCCCAGCACATCAAACAAACCACAAGTATGATGAATAAGTGAAAAAAAATTGTTATGCAAAATCGTCGTATCACTATTAGAGAAGTTGTTGAGGATGCCACGTAATTTTTTTTTTGGGAAATTTTTGGTATATGACAGTAAACGGGGCAGCCTGAAAATATTATCAATTCTGGAAATAAAGTTGCCACGAAATTGATTTTGCAATAAATCGATTTTGAAGCGCGCTAAAGGGTAATTTTTGCCATTCTGTTGGAACCAAATGTCGTGGATGTCTGGCTGATTAATTTTTCAAATTAAAGTTTTCATCAGGATGGCTTAATCGTGCGCACCATTTGCCGTAAGGATAGCACCTGGTTCGTCTTGTTGTTGATTTTGAACCGGGAACAGTGCGATAGACGACAAATAATTGGGCGAATTGATGATTGATTGCATGACCGATTATATTGACCGTAAAGAATTGTTCTATAAATTTTGGAGATTTATTTTTTTAAAGTAAATTTCGGCGCCGTTGTTCTGGCGTCAAACGATTTCTGATGACGTGCCAAAAATTACTGCACAGAAATGTCACTACACTTTGACATTCTCAGCGTCAAACTATAGTTATCGATATCGAGAGATCTCGAGCGGCCCAAAAACACCCAATACTTTTAGTTTTTACAAAAAGGACACCCTCATTATTGTAATTGAAATTTAAATTGTTTGGTTTTTGTAAATTTTTACATTGATTGAATGGTTCAAATATGTTTAAAATATTATGAATAGTAACGTCTTATTGTAACTAAAAAAAATATTTTTCCCATTATTTTATGTAAAAAAGTCTCAAAATCTATGAAGTTTTATTGAATTTAATTCAATTATAATATGAAAATTATTTTCAGCCTGAATGTAGGCAGTTAAATGTATTTAAAACAGCAGCCTTGAGTTAGAAAATATTTTTATGAATCTCTTTCTGATAATGACCTGCAGTTTTCGTAATGACTTGCACTTTTTATGATGACTTGCACTTTTTGTAATGACTTGCACTTTTTATAATGACTTGCACTTTTTGTAATGACTTGCACTTTTTATAATGACTTGCGAATTTCATGATGACTTGCACTTTTTGTAATGACTTGCACTTTTTATATTTACTTGCACTTTTTATAATGACTTGCACTTTTTATAATCACTTGCACTTTTTATAATAACTATATATTATTTATTTCAATTGTAATATGAAAATTATTTGCAGCCTAAAGGTAGGCAGTTAAATTTATTTAAAACAGCAGCCTGGAGTTAGAAAATATTTTTATGAATCTCTTTCTGATGACTTGCAGTTTTTATGATGACTTGCACTTTTTATGATGACTTGCACTTTTTGTAATAACTTGCACTTTTTATAATGACTTCCACTTTTCGTAATGACTTGCACTTTTTATGATGACTTGCACTTTTTATGATGACTTGCACTTTTTATGATGACTTGCACTTTTTGTAATAACTTGCACTTTTTATAATGACTTGCACTTTTTGTAATAACTTGCACTTTTTGTAATGACTTGCACTTTTTCTAATGACTTGCAGTTTTTATAATGACTTGCACTTTTTATAATGACTTGCACTTTTTATAATCACTTGCACTTTTTATAATTACTTGCACTTTTATAATCACTTGCACTTTTTATAATGACTACATATTATTTATTTCAATTGTAATATGAAAATCATTTGCAGCCTAAAGGTAGGCAATTAAATGTATTTAAAACATCAGCCTTGAGTTAAAAAATATTTTTATGAATCCCTTACTGATATAGACTAATAATTTCTCTGCTGATATTAATGAAGCAGCAAAATATTTTTAAACATAAAATTCAAAGTCAAAGTAAACCCTTAAAGCTTTCGAAAACTGAAAAGTAATCTGTGAAATAGCATAAAGCATTATTGCCTACGATTAAAACACTTTGTCAGCGTGTAAGAATTCTTATGGGGATGTAATGCTTGCCTTTAAATAATTTCATGTAAATGCTTAAATCCCCATTTTTATACATGTGCTTTTTTAACAAAAATCAACATCAAAAGTATACAAATCGTTTCAATTTAGTTGAAAAAAGATTCAATAAATCCCTTAAAGTATGCTTTGAAAATGATTTTATGATATTAGAACAAACAACAAATCCTTGTTTATTGTTTGTCTACCATTTTATTCTTTATAGCGACAACTGAAAAAGGAACTTCTCTAGTCTATTAAATTCGTTTTATGACTTTTGGCATAATTTACTCACTCGTTGCTTGGAATTCAACAATTGAAAAATTGCTAGACGGCAGCAATGCTGACTAGCAATTTTTTTTTATTATTATCTCAAATCAAAATTACATAATTTAAGTTGATGTATGCTTTTTGTGGCATTTAGTTTATTTCATTTGCGGTGGTGTTTCTGTGTTTTGCTTTTGCTGCCACACAACTTTTATGGGAATTATCATAAAGTTATATGATACAGTTGAAAGTTTTATGATGAAATATTCACGTCATTAAACGTTTGCATATGAATATGAGTCATGAATATCTAAGGGGGTAATTTCGCAATTAGATTTGTCATAATAAATGAATACACAAGTAAGAACGTTTGCAACTTTCCCTAGTCAGCATGAGGTAAAACTTTCATGTGAGTACAATTATTATTTTTATCTCTTAATCATATTTATTCATATTCCTGCGCTACATTTATTTAATTCATTGTGTATTTATAGCATGATTTGCGTAATGCCATTATCTATTTTTATTTATTTGTAAATGTACATGCAGAGTGTGATTAGCAGAACAATTGTTGGTGGCAGTATCAAGTTAATGATGAACAAATTTAATTGCGTAAATATCACTCAGTTTGTTTTATGCTTTTGACAGCTTTCATGTTTATATTTTTCATGAGTATTGAAAAGAGTATAAAATACTTTTATTACAAAAATAATAGAATGCTAATTTGGATGCTCATATATTTTGTTTTCCTTTTCACCTTTTATTATAATTTTTTTTTGTATTATTTGAAAAATAAAGTCAGCTTGTGCGAGTAATAAAAACGTGACATGTGTTAAGACGCAGTTTCCAATTACAGCCGGAAGTAGTCAACCCTAAAAGTATGCTTTTAACAGGGGTTTTTTTTTATTATAGCTACAAGTTAAAAATGGGATTACTAATTTTGTGTAGAAAAGAGAAATAAATCTACAAGCAGATAAAAAAAGAGAAACAACAAATTCCCAAATATATAAAATAAACTTTAAAAAATTCTATAAAATTGTAATACATTTTTCAAATTGTGTAATTTCTAACACGCATCTGAATACCTTCGAATTACTAGAGTTTTTTAATCGAACAGAGAAAATCATTTTTTCAAGACGTTTTGATTACGAGGCAGTGCTTTGGTCTTTTGTATATCTGGATTTATAAACAAACAAAAATTTAAAAAATTTTGTATTACAAATTCTTGCACTCTAACAAATTCTCTGTTAGGACATCAACATTTTAAAAATTTCACTTGTAAATTTATTTCTATTCATATTTATACAGTTGTGATTCAAAACAATAAAAAAAATTCTTCAGAGCACCCTAAAGCTATGCAGTAAAATTACATTGAACAAGGAGCCTTAAGTTTTAAAAGATTTTCCATAACAATAGCCAGCCGTGCGGCTGAATGAACTGTTGTAATGAAATAAAAACGTTAATTGTCTTGCAGGTTAATTACACAAAAAATAAAAAAGTTGACAGGATTTTTTGCTACTGTGTTGTGCTACACTAACAATAAAAAACAGTAGCAATTTATAAAATAGTTGTAATATTTTATAATGACTTGTAATTTTAATAATGACTTGCACATTTTATGATTTGCACTTTTTATAATGACTTTCATTTTTCATAACGACTTGCTGTTTTTATAATGACTTGCTGTTTTTATAATGACTTGCACTTTTTATAATGGCCTGCACTTTTTATAATGATTTGCACTTTTTATAATGACTTGCACTTTTTATATTCACTTGCACTTTTTACAATCACTTGCACTTTTTATAATGACTATATATTATTTATTTCAATTGTAATATGAAAATTATTTGCAGCCTAAAGGTAGGCAGTTAAATGTATTTAAAACAGCAGCCTTGAGTTAGAAAATATTTTTATGAATCTCTTTCTGATAATGACTTGCACTTTTTATAATGACTTGCTGTTTTTATAATGACTTGCACTTTTTATAATGACTTGCACTTTTTATAATGACTTGTAATTTTAATAATGACTTGCACTTTTTATAATGACTTGCACTTTTTCATAATGACTTGCACTTTTTATAATGACTTGCACTTTTTATAATGACTTGCACATTTTATAATGGCTTGCACTTTTTATAGTGACTTGCACTTATCATAATGACTTGCATTTTTTTATAATGACTTGCACTTTTTATAATGAATTGCACTTTTTATAATGGCTTGCAATTTTCATAATGACTTGCACTTTTTATAATGACTTGATTTTTTACGATGACTTTCACTTTTATAATGACTTGCACTTTTCCTAATAACTTGCACTTTTTATAATGACTTGAATATTTTTATGATGACTTGCACTTTTTATAATGACTTGCACTTTTAATAATGATTTGCACTTTTTATAATGGCTTGTACTTTTTATAATGGCTTGCACTTTTTACAGTAACTTGCACCTTTCATAATGACTTGCACTTTTCATAATGACTTGCACTTTTTTATAATGACTTGCACTTTTTATAATTAGTTGCACTTTTTATAATGACTTGCACTTTTTATAATGACTTGCACTTTTTATGATGAGTTGCACTTTTAATGATGATTTGCACTTTTTTCCTTACTAATATAATATATATGAAAGTAACTTTATCTGTCTTTCAGTTTATTATCTCTCACACCGCTAAACCTTTTTAGATGACATTTGGCATTGAGATATTTTGAGATCCGAGGTTTTTGGAAATTCTCCTATTAAGTGGTCAAGGGTGATCTGGGGGCATATGAAATTGTGAAAGTTTTAAACTTTGGTACAGTAAAAAATCAACACATCATTGATATATTAGCTGAAGTTTCACATATTCTTCATAGATAAAGTCGCGATTGAAAGCTAATAAGTCAATTAAACTATAAAAGAATTCAAAGATTTGTTTAAAGCTTCAACCTTCTTCACCTTAATAATACCATTAATAAAATATTAAACCACCATTTTGTTGTGTGCATTTACAATGCAATTACTTTGTTCTTAAGTGTATGGAAAAGTTCAGTGATTCTTCAAAGCCAGCAAAATCCTTAAACATGTTACTTACCGAATGTGTTTCAATAAATTTCTAAAATATTGCTAATACAATTTGGCTTTTACATTCACAAAATGTTTACGCCGAAGTAAGTGAATGTGAGAAGAATGATGGAAAACCTTAAATAAACTTTATGAAAATAGCTTATTCATGAAATTGTTGGAAATGTGTCTACCAATAAACTCACAAATTTAAAATAATCACGGTTTTACATATCGTCATATGTTTTCAAAAAGTCCTTAACTTCATATTGAAATTAATTTGTAAATATTTTTTTTTAATTTCTTCAGCTTTAGCTTATTAATAGAAATGTTAGCTTTAATTGTACAATTAAATTCACTTTTGAATTGTATTGTAATTTAGGGACTTTTTAAAATCATATTACTATATACTTAATATTATATTGCCTACATTTAGGCTGCTTTATACAAAAAGCAAACACCGTAAATAAACCAACTAAAAGGCAAGTGATCTTTTTTGTACTTAATCCACTTATTCAAATGGTGGCACAATATTTCAACATCAAATTAGCTTTTTAAATTCATTAAATATTAAAGCATAACCTTTAGGGATTTGCATTAAAAGGACACGTTGTTGGTAAGCAAACTATACCTTTCATGTTTTTACGTTGTCTTTTGCACTATTTTAGCCAACTTTCTTGGAATGTATAGATATTTTTCTAAACAATTTTCTTTATTATTATATAGGAAATTTTTTTGCTTTTCATTTTATATCCATATTATAGGTTAAAGAAATAAATTCATGTTTTTTTTTCTTTAAATATTTCAACCAACACGACCGTTTTATTGAAGAGTTCAACTTGAACTGTTTGGAATTGCTTAAGCAGCGAAGAGAACTCTGTTGTTTTACGAAATACCGTTACACTTGCAACTGGTTTTAAATTCACCACTTGGCATTCTGTACGTGATTCTCATTTAATTTAATTTTTTTTTTTTTTTTTTGGAAAATTCATTACTTGCTCTCTAACAAATTTTTTTTTTATGTTTTACCTTAGCTTAGGTGTGCTGGCAAACTTTTCTTTTACATTTAAGCATACACTTGCATACACACCTACATCCATACATATTAAACCGAACCGTGTAATCATGTGTGTATTTGCAGTACATGTACACAATGGAATTTCATTCTGACATACTTTTGCATGGATATATTTTGTTTACGAGTCGTTTTCAGCATGCAAAACAACAATTTAGCTTAAAAATGTTTTATATCTATTTGGCAGTAAGTTTTAGCGTATATATGCTTACATACACTATTAGATATAAACTAATAGAAGAAGTATCACAATGGGATGGTTTGTGATCGAAAGAGGGAGAAAAAAATTGCGAATTCTTTTGTCATAATATTTTTAATGTATAGTCTAATAAAATTCAATTTGGTTTTATTAAATCCGCAAGCAGTAGTAAAATGATTAATAAATACTATAAATAAAAAAAAATAAATCCAGAAAGCTACTGCTAAACTTGGGTTGAAAATCATTCATTAGCTCCTCTTCAAAAAAACATATGATAAAAAAAGGATGTAATTTAGAAGGGTCTAAAAATAGGTTTTTGTCTGAAATGAATGAATGAATGAATTTGACTCAAGCTCTTTCTGCTCCTGTTACTGTTAAAAAGCTTTTTCTATATTATTTTTGCTAAAAAAATTTTAAACATAGATCGTACTATCCAACGCATTTAAATTTAATTTTTTTGATCATAGAGTCTTGTCTTAAACCATATAATTTATTTTCGTATTGTCTCTACCTCCCTATCGAATGGATTTTATTTCTGAACATGATATAGAAAACTAAAATATCATTTTATATCTAACTATAGGAAAGAAAGATTTCATACGAAATCATAGTATCGAAATTGTTATTAAAATAATTCTAGTTCTAACGTTTTTTCTAAATATGTGGTTATTAACATTATTCTTTTATTGCTTTCAGATATCTTGCGGCTGTAATTAAGGTAAGTTTTAGGAATTAAAGTTTTTAGGTTAATCGAAATTTGAAATTTTTATCGAAATTAACTTCAGAAATTGTAATGTTCCAGAAAAAAAATTATTTATTAAATGTTTGTTAACATTTACTCAATCTACAAGACAGCAATATTTAAAAAAATACAATCAAGTATTATACGGTATTGAGACATGCATTTCTAATTGAGCCAATATTCACTTTACTGCTAGAATTATTTTTCTGTTTACATATATAAAATTTAGTCAATTCAATTAACGTATGACAACTAAAAGTAAAAATTCTTCATGTTCATAGGGACCTCAAGGTTCCTATGAATAAGGGGGTTCTTTTTTTATATTTTATATTTTTTTAATTTTTTAATTGATAATAAATTTAATACCAATAACTTAACTTCAACATGGTTTGACGTATATTATTTCTGTTATTTTTTGCTTTTTCCCCCATTTAAGTGATTCAATATTTTTTTCTGCTCTGAAGAAAAATATTTTTTTCTGCTCCTAAAACCATACTATAATATTTATTATATAAATGTTATATATGTGTTCTTCCGTTAAGAAGAAAAATATTTTTTCTGCTCCTAGAACCACGCTATAAAATTTATTATATACCTCTCATATTTGTGTTCTGCCGTTAAGAAGGAAAATATATTTAATCTGCTCTGAAGAAAAATAATTTTTTCTGCTCCTAAAACCATGCTATAAAATTTATTACATACCTCTCATTTTTATGTTCTTCCGTTAAGAAGAAAAATGTTTTTTTCTGCTCTGAAGAAAAATAATTTTTTTCTGCTCCTAAAACCATGCTATAAAATTTATGATATACCTGTTATATTTGTGTTCTTCCGTTAAGAAGAAAAATATTTTTTCTACTCTGAAAAAAAATATTTTATTCTGCTCTGAAGATCAATAATTGTTTCTGTTCCTAAAACCATGCTATAAAATTTATTACATACCTCTCATATTTATGTTCTTCTGTTAAGAAGAAAAATATTCTCTCTGAATATTTGTATTCTTCCGTTAAGAAGAAAAATATATTTGTTTCTGCTCTGAAGAAACATATATGTTTTTCTGCTCCTAAAACCGTGCTATAAAATTTATTATATTTGTGTTCTTCAGTTAAGAAGGAAAATATATTTTTTTCTTGCTCTGAAGAAAAATATATTTTTTCTTTCTCTGAGAAAAATATTTTTTTTCTGCTCCTAAAACCATGCTATAAAATTTATTATATTTGTGTTCTTCCGTTAAGAAGGAAAATATATTTTTTTCTTGCTCTGAAGAAAAATATATTTTTTCTTGCTCTGAGAAAAATATTTTTTTTCTGCTCCTAAAACCATGTTATAAAATTTATTATATTTGTGTTCTTCCGTTAAGATCTGCTCCTAAAACCATGCTATAAAATTTATTATATTTGTGTTCTTCCGTTAAGAAGAAATATATATTTTTTCCTGCTCTGAAGAAAAATATTTTTTTCTGCTCCTAAAACCATGCTATAAAATTTATTATATTTGTGTTCTTCCGTTAAGAAGAAATATATATTTTTTTCTTGCTTTGAAGAAAAGTATTTATTTTTTCTTGCTCTGAAGAAAAATATTTTTTCTGCTCCTAAAAGCATGCTATAAAATTTATTATATTTGTGTTCTTCCGTCAAGAAGAAAAATATATATTTTCTTTTGCTCTGAAGAAATATATATTCTTTCTTGCTCTGAAGAAAAATATTTTTTTTCTTGCTCGGAAGAAAAATATTTTTTTCTATACTCCTAAAACCATGCTATAATATTGATTATATACCTCATATTTGTGTTCTTTCGTTAAGTTTAACCAAGTTTTAGCTTATCCCTAACTGTGGATTAAAGTAAAGTTGAAAAAAAATTTTCCGGCCCATAACTAATGCCCAACTGTAATAAGTGCACTAAATGTGAAAAAATTTTCATAAAATTGTTTCTCATATTTTTGCAACAGTTTTTGTACAATAACCTGAATTCCAAAAATATTTTTTCCAGAATACCATTTTTGTTTTAATATATAAATATTTCGTTGGCTTTAATTAAGATAAGAATTGTTATTCCGACCCAAGATCAAATCTGCTATTATATTATATACAAATTATTTTTCAAGAATATTTATTAAGAGTGGAATACTTAGAATTAAATTTACTTGTTTTAATCTAAAAATATTACAATTAAAGTATACAAAAATTAATTACTTATTAGTTGTTCAATAGAAAACCTGCAAGTGGTCAAAAATTTGCAATGACAAAGTTGCTTAAATTGATTTACAATAAAATGAAATGCCATGATTGCATTACAGCACGTTAATAGCTCAGACTGGCAGCTCGGCTGAAACCACTAACTTTGCAAAACCACTGCAATGACAGCAACAGGATAGACGATTGTTTGTAAACAACATTGCGAGTTAATACTGCAAACAATGCCACAGTTTCCACTTTGTTTTATTACTTTTATGTTAACAAAGAAAAATAATATAAAAAAAAATTAAGCAACAGATGAAATCAACCAGGAGCAGGCGCCAAAAAACTCACACACACACACACACAACACTTTAAGCAAGAGAAATGTTTTGATGTAATAAAAGAGAAAATTTCCCCTTATTTTTTAAGAATATGACGACATCTGCTATTAAACGTGATTGAGCTTAAATTAAAGTCAAACGTCATAAAATTTGTTAAACAGCTTCAATAAAAGAATTCAAACCTTTAATTTTTTCTTTGTCAACGGCAAAAGGGACAGCACTTGTTGTGTGTGTGGGGTTATTAGGTCGGTTGCGGTTCATTGTTGTCTAAGATACTTTCGATTTTCCTATTTTATTCGCATGTTGTTGTTGCTTTTTGTGAGTTTTCTTTTGTAGTTTGGTCTAAAGAAGGAGATTTCAAAAGCCTGTTGAATATGAAAGCAAATAGAAATCTAATATTTTTAAGGAGTAAAGGATTTATTTGTTCTGTTTTGGGGTTTGTTAAATAAAATGGTTTGGGTTGTTGTTTGGGGCCTCTCTGAAAAAAAAGAAGTTTCTGTATTCATTAATTTGTAAAGATTTTTTTTTATGACGGTTTGGTACCATTTTTCTTTTCATTTAGATAATTTATATGGGTCATTTGTGTAAGATGTAAAAATTATTTATGAAAATGTAATTCTATAAATGTTTCTATGATGAGGGAATTCACATATATTTGTGTGTGTATGTGTGTGGGCAAATAGAGATGTATATCCGTTGACTATTGTGAATAAATCAAAGGTTGTGCATTAATTTAAGTGAAATATTTTTCTTTATGTGTGCGAAGTAAAAACGGGTTTTTGTTTCTTTACGAATTTGGAAGAATACAAATTTCAATCAAAAGATTTTATCGATTTAGCTTATTATCAAAGGAATTTCTTATATAATTACCCTGAACAGCGTTGCCACTTTTTTTAATCCGTATAATTTACAAAAAAACCGATTTTCACTTGAAAAAAAACAGAAAGACATGATAAATATTCCAAGGCACAAAGGAAATTCTGTTTTTGGTTATTCAACTTACACAGTAGGTGCAGAACAGCTGTTTTCGAAAGACTCAACGCTTTTATCATCAGTGGTCATGTGTATTGTGTTTGTCACCACTTCTTGGGTGGCCTGGTGTGGCGAAAAATAAAAAAGTTCAGTGAATATACTGAAAATCCCAATTATGGGATTTTGATAAATTTATCTGGGAATTGTGGGGATCTCAGAAACAATATTAAAAAATATATATCCCAGTCTAGGGAAAACTGAAAATTAAAAATTCTGTAAAAAATTGAGAAATCCCAATTTTGGGATTTTGATTATCTGGGAATTGTGTGGATCTCAGAAACAATATTACAAATATATAAATATATATCCCAGTCTAGGGAAAAATAAAAATGAGAAATTCCGTGAAAATCCCAATTTTGGGATTTTCATAAAATTATCTGGGAATCGTGGGGATCTCAGAAAAATATTGAAAATATATATATCCCAGTCTAGGGAAAAATAAAAATGAGAAATTCCGTTAAAATCCCAATTTTGGGATTTTCATAAAATTATCTGGGAATCGTGGAGATCTCAGAAACAATATTAAAAATATATATATCCCCGTCTGGGAAAAAATAAAAATGAGAGATTCTGTAAAAAATTTCACAATTCCAATTTTGGGATTTTCATAAAATTATCTGGGAATTGTTGGGATCTCAGAAAAAATATTAAAAATATAAATATCTCAGTCTAGGGAAAAATAAAAATGTGAAATTCCGTGAAAATATTGAAAAATCCCAATTTGGGGATTTTCATAAAATTATCTGGGAATTGTTGGGATCTCAGAAACAAAGCGCATTTATTTTTCTTACGATTATATGCGAACTACATAAATTGTTCCCTCTGAAGTGCAAATTTTCGGCCGATAATTTTCATAAATAAAAATTTTATAGCATTTGCTCATGCTTTTGAAAAATCTTTTAATGTTCATTTCAAAGATTTTATCTGCTGAAACGTGAGTAATAGAAATGTTTAATTTTTTCATAAATTTGTTTTACATTATTTCCATTATTTTCTCTAAAAATCCCCACTGTGCGGTATTTATACATTTTGCGCAGAGAGGCAATTCCACTTTATAAACAATAGCTTATTTCGTTTTGTTTATTTAGGAGCTGCAAAATCATTTTATTAAGAAGCTGTACACACATGCACATGAGAAAGTCACTGTAAAACTCAAACATGCCTAAAGCCGCTCTCTCATATTTACAAATGATCTTGAGATTTTCAAAATATTTTTAGTTGATTTCCTACTCACCTCCATATCAGTTCGACAGTCTTTCAATGGCGAAGACAATATTTTTCTATTACGTGATTGTTTTATGCGTTCTGCTACGAGTACCTCAGGTTTATCTGCAAATCTTGAACAATTCATTAACTTGTTCTGCCGAAAGAATGACAGCAAAAATCGTCTTTGATTTTTGGCAAGAGAACGTTCAAGGTTGTGCAATTGATGCCCTTAATTTGTATGCTGTTCGTAAAAAGTTTTCGATTCATTTTTCTGCTGGCAAACACAACAACGATCAAATTTCAGACCTGCTGCACGGCCATGTAAGCTCAACTTTAATACAGACGGTATTCAATCAATTAATTAATACAATTTCTACAAAAGCTTTTAGCGGGCAACCGGAATTAGAAAATGTGATGAATCATTTGTACGATGAACAGGATAAAAGTTTTGTGCTGAAAATATGGCAAAACGTTTTAGATGAAACGTATGCGTTTATGGGTGAAGAGGATTTATTGCAGCAGATTTTATTGCTCGACAACAGCGATTTGAAATTAAATCTTTTGGAATATTTATTAACAAAATATGAAAATCAGCATAAAATTAATAACAAATTCTTGCCTCTTGTGACCTTCGCAGTAGCCAGTGAGCTGAAGCAAAGACAGCAGCAGTCCCATACAGCAGTAGCAGATCGTACTATTGGCCGGCTTTTAAGCAAATTACCCGAGCAACTTTTAATAATTTTCCAATCTTACAATGTGTCGATTTTAAATCGCCACTACAACGATTACATATTTCCTGAACGCCATAATGGCTCAACGACAGCCAATAAACGTTTTCTGTTTAATTTTTTGCCCACAAAAAATAACTTGCGTGTGAAGGGTAAATTTAAATTGGAATTTAATCCCAGGGGTCTATTGACTGTTGGTGTTCCTTATGGCAGTGGCTACAAATACTTGATAGCCGATGAAATGGATGCTTTTATCTGCCTAGATTGTGTCATAGATGAACGTCGATGGTGGCAGGTCCTATGGCTCTCTAACGACTCGAAGTCGGAAGATAAGCAGTTTGTTTTATTTCAGAATATGAAAACAAAAAAGTTGCTGTGCAGCACCAGCATCATCAATGAATATTTCGTGTTAATATCCGTTTTAGATTTCCCCCCGCACTTGCATGATTCACAATGTCATTGGAAGGTGGTTAAAAGAGTCAAATAAATTGTAAATTTTTAATAAAAAAAAATATATAAGTCTGAATGTTTTCATTAATTTGTTAAGTTAATTATTTGTAAATAAAATGATGATGGGCAAAATTAAATGCTGTAAAGTAATTGCAAAATTTATTAGGGTAATAACCCAGTCAGCATTTCCAACTGCGGAAGATTCTCTTAGGAATCATATGATGAACATTTTTGATCATTAACAAAAAAGAAATAAGCCAAGTTAATATAATTAAAATATAAAGAAAAATAATAAATGGGTCTTCACATTTCATTTTATTCTTTACACAACACATTTTAAGAGAATAACGAAGAGACTTTTAATGTTTATACATGTCTTTGCAATTACAAAACAAAAACGAAAGTTTAAAAAATATATATTTATATTGTGCTTATTTACACAAAAATACCTTTTAAATAATATATATTTCATTAATATTGCTGGCTCAAAAAAGTATTAAAAGTGTACCACAAAAGTATGTATGGCATTTTGATCTATAACATTGTGTGGAAATCGCAACTTTTTTCAATTATATTCCTTCTTCATCCAGTTAATTGCGAATAATATTTTAATGCAGTTTTTAATTGTAATTTAATTCTTCGCATGAGAGAATCTATACTGCGCATGAGTACTGTTAATGAAACTGTAGTGGTTTTCGAAAACAGCTCCACTGTGCAAGTTGAAAATTAAGCTGATGATTCTTTTGTGTGTCGGAGAAAGACACTTGTATAGATCGCAAAAGGAAGCCTTTCATGTAGATTTTGTCTTACAACTCCTAAAACACTCAACCGTACAATTTTATTATATAATTCAGCCAGAGAGTCCCAAACGGTTCATGCGAAAATGGTTTAAGTACTTTTTTTAAATATTTTTTATAGACTTAATTTCATTACTTTTCTTCAGATTCTTACGATTCTTTGTTTGACTTTTATATGAAACACAAACGTCTACAAAATGGCCAATTCTAGAAGGAGGATTTTTTTTTATGTGTACAGAGTTTGTTTGAGGTAGAGCATCCCTCCCATGACCATAAACTGCAAGAGTTTTAATAAAATATTTTTGATAAAAAATTCATAATCCCTTAAAATTGCTGAAACAGCGGAAAATGTTGGATGTATAAGGAATTGAGGTAAATATTAGAAAATATACGAGGTCTGTTCGAAAAATAAGGTGAATTTTCAAATATCAATTAGCGCTTTTTTTATGTTGCCTCGATCACATATTCACTGCTAATCAATGAATTTTTCTTAAATTTTGCATGCAAAATGGAATTAAATTGTCAACAACAATTGAAATGTTGCCAATGGCACACAGTGATTCTGAGTCAGAAAAATGTTTGCAATCGTTGCAAATCCTTTGAAAGAAGGCCGAGAAGAAACTAATGACACAGTTCGCCTTCGATGCTCCAGCGCTTCAACAACCGATGAAAACGTTAAGAAAGAAGAAACCGTCGAATAGAGAAGCTGCTGAGAATGAAGGCAAATCGGTAGGATCTTGCCCTGTATTTTTTCGGAATTTTCGGGCATAAAGCGCGTGGCAACGAAATTCGAGCAAATTTTTTTTTCCATATTTTTTTCTCAGTCAGATTTGGTGACCCTGCAGTTCTTTTCCCTGTTCACAATATGGAAGAAATCCATGAAAATGTGTTTTTTTGCGGTGATTGAGCAGGTAAAAACCAAAACGCTGAGAAAGCTCACGATCATACCAAAAAGTGAGTGCTAGAACGGCTTAGAGTGTTGGAAAAAAATTTGAAAGTGACAACATTGAAATTGGTATCGTGAATCTCCCGTGAGAAATTATTCCCGCTATCAGTTTTCAGTGAATGTAAAAAAGCTGAAAACAACGTGATAAATCAAAGAAATTCGTGCTGCAAAAATTTATATATATGTAATAATTTAAACATTTTTTTAAAAAGTATGACTAAATATTTAGTAGTAAAATAATTTGAATACATTTTGGAAACCGAGGTAAACAATTTCAAAATATTCTTAACCCATTTCGTCCCAGTGTTCAATTTTTGGAACGGTAAATTTTAAGCATTTTAAATTTTTTCTCTCTGTAAGAACATATCTTTTTTAATGAAAACTTTTAAAAAAAATTTTAATGAAAATTTAAAAAAAAGTTTTTAATGAAAATTTAAAAAAAAAATTTTGAATGAAAATTTTTTAAAAAGTTTTTAATGAAAATTTAAAAAAAAAATTTGTATGAAAATTTAAAAAAAAATTCGGGCAGCTGATTCATATTTTCTGGACCCAAATTACCAGTTAACAACGAAGTTTTATAAACTTATTCGGAAAAAAATCTGTGGGACGATATGGGTTAATGTTTAGAATTGGAGCAACAAGTTTTACAAAGACGCAGGCAATTGATTTGCTGCAAAAAATATCAGTTTGTGTCTTACTAACGGACCTTGCCCTTAAAATAATATTTGTAAACTCCAATATTCGAATTATAATAGAAAATACTTAAATTTTCTACTCTATTCCCCACCAAAAACTAAGTGAACAAATTAAAGGGAAAAGTGAAAAAAACTCGCGGGAAAAAAACCATTCACGATCAGGGGAATGTAATTTTAGCATAAAATCATTCACGGGGAATTTTTTCATGACTGCAATTTCAGAGAAAAGGGAAAAATTTCGAGGTAAAAATTATTCATGATAGAGGTGAATGTATTTGGAGTAAAATGGGAATTCACCTGATATTTGGAACAAACCTCGTATATTCCAAAACAGCATTATTAGCACACATTGCAGAAAGCTTACAATATAACTGCATGTTCAGCGATGTCCCAACCTACGAATGAATAGAATTTAGGACAAAAACAAATTTTGCAGAAAACTTTCTTTTATATAAATTTTTTATTTTTAACATCTTCTATGCGACGTCTTGTCTCAATATATTTTTTAATACTATTTTTTATAATTTATGTATGAATTTCTAGTTTATTAGTCGAACTTTCTTATGTAAATAATATAGTACCGGATGTTAATTTTTTCAACGGGCTCAAGTTCAAATCTGCGAAACTACAAATTACTGTTTTATTTTTATTTAATAAATGAATTTGTTCAAATTCTATTTATTTATATTAAGAGTGGAATATTAAGAATATTTTCTATAATCATCAAACCAGCAGAACAGATCAGTACTGAATAATTTATAGTTTCGCAGATTTGAACTTGAGACCGTTGAAAAAAATTATTAATTTCTAGTTTAGAAGACCACTTCTTTTAGCTAAAAACTAAAATTAAAATATCAAAAAAAAAATTGTATGTGTTACATACGAATATTTTTAGCTGCCAGCAACAAAAGAAAAAATATTTACTTTTCAAGAAATTTTCCTTTCCAAGAAAAAAACTTTATTTTCGCTTTTGATAGATTTAATTAACTCTTATTTAAAGTGAGTAAACCCCAAATTACGATTGCCTTAATGTTTTTTATTAAAACCTGGTGATCAGCCAAAAGCAAGCCGGATTCTCAGTATTCCCCTTAACATTCAGCAGCGTAACGTAACGTCTGTTTTCGTCATATGCCATTGTGGCACACAACAAGTCCTTAGTTACTTCATTTTGAAGCATTATATAGCCACCACCACTGGCCAATGCCAGAGATTCATGAGGCCAAAGAATTTGCCACCATTGACTGGACTTGACACCGGAACCAATCCAAAAATAAGCAGCGCCATCATCCTCGTCAGCATATAAATATTTGGGCGATGCACCAAAACGACTGCCGAATGCCACTAAACCCTTGTCATTAAAACTGACCAAAAGATGACCATCTGAGTCCGTATTATTTTTATCTTGACTCCAGGTCAGCGGCAAACGTCTTTCCGCATCCGGTCCATTATCTCTAGGAGCATATAAATATTCAAAGTGATGGTAATTGAGCAGACCAATTTTCTCCTTAGAAGTCCCATATAAAAAACGTAATTCCTTCGGGAAACGATTATACAGCCTTTCTAAACTTTTAGTAAATGCCACTGAAGTAGATTTACTATTGAACAGGGAACTCAAGTGGTACGTCAAACGAGGTATTAGTGTTTCACTTTGCTGGGCATTTAGAAACACGTATTTGTTAAATAAACTTTGAAATGCTGCAGCCTGTAGTTCTGGCTCTTTCCACAGCACAATTTCATTGACAATCTCTTCAGGTTGAATAAATAAATACACTTCGTTTATGGCTCTCTCCCAAATGATTTGAGTCACCTTCTCATCGATGTGCTGCAGCTGTTGTAAGTCTTGTTTTAACTCTCTATTCGTTGTTATAGTTTGCAAAATAAAAGATTCTTCCAATTGCCCAGAAATTAATTGTATTAATTTTTTTCTCATTTGATGCTTCAGCAAAGCTGTGCAGTGATTTTCTGGCGCATTAGATCTGTCTAATAGTTGACTGTATAATTCTATAAGACGTTTCGATTCTAGTTCACAATCGGCAGTGGCGTCATGCCAAAATCTTTGAAGAGTGTTTGATGTTGAATGATTTTTTATGCAAAATGTTAAATCTTTGCTAAGTGTTTTTGTTGTTGTTTGTGTTGTTGTGGTCTGTTGATAAGATTGTTTAATCAGAGTGCAAATTATTAAAAGCGCTCTGATGGCGGTGAGAAATCGTCGCTTTAGCATCATCATCTTTTAATCGACGAATATAGACTGAAGTAGAGCTTTGAGTGTTTGATGTTGTAGAAAGATGTTTTTTTTCGTCAATATTATTACACTCGTTGTATTCAGGCATGGAAAATGTAGAATAATTTTTGCTCTGAAATTTTTATTTTTTAAGGAATTTTTTACTTATTTTATTTTTATCGTACAAACAAAAACAAAGTATTGCTATAAGTTCTATATGTGTGGTAGACGATTTCATGGCATCAAGAACGAATTTTTTAAATGTTATCAATTAATTCATTTAAATTATTTCCCTAAAGAAACTAAACAAAATATGACGAAATATTGGAAAAAAATAATTTAAATACACCGAAAATACTACAAAATCCCAATATGGGGACTTAATTTTTTTTTTTGGAATTGTGGGGATCTAAGACATAAATCTCATTTGATCGCATTTTACTGTTTCATTTTGTCTTCTACTGAAATTTCAATAGAAGTAAGGCCTTAACATTTCGAAAATCTAAAAAGTCTTAAAAAGGACGATGCTATAAAATTTCCAATTACAGCAAAAATTTTGCACTTATCAAAATAATAATAACAACAATCTAATTACATTTGTTTACAAGTTCCCTGTGATTCCCCCAAAAAATTAAAAATCCCAATATTGGGATATAATATTTTTGGGATTGCGATGATCTCAGAAACAAATAGCATTTGGTTATTACCACTTATCAAAGTAATAGTAATAAAAATCCAATTGGATTTTTTTTTGTAGAATCCCTGCGATTCCCAAAAAAAATTTCAAAATCCCAATATTGGGATTTATTTTTATTTTTTGGGATTGCGATGATCTCAGAAACAAATGGACTTTGATTATTATCACTTATCAAAATAATAATAACAATCCAATTTGATTTGGTTATAGGATCCCAACAATTCCCAAAAAAATATTCAAAATCCCAATATTGGGATATAATTTTTTTTTGGAATTGCGGGAATCCTAGAAACAAAAAGCATTTAATTATATTTTATTTTTAACTTTTTTCTTCCACTGGAATTTCAATAGAAGCAAGGTCTTAAAACTATCAAAAAACGATGCTATAAAATTTTTATTTTTCAATATTTGCAGCAGAAATATCGCGCTTATCAAAATAATAATAGTAATCTAATTAGATTTGTGATTCCCAAAAAAAATTTCAAAATCCCAATATTGGGATATAATTTTTATTTTTCTGAAAAGTTTAAAAAATCTCAAAAAACGATGCTATAAAAATTTCCTTTATCAATATTTTCTGCCGAAACATCGCATTTATCAAAATAATAGTAATAATAGTCATCCACTTAGATGTTTCATAAAATACCTTCGACTCCCAGAAAAAACTTCAAAATCCCAATATTGGAATTTATTTTTATTTTTTGGGATTGCGATGATCTCAGAAACAAATGGACTTTGATTATTATCACTTATCAAAATAATAATAACAATCTAATTTGATTTGTTTATAGGATCCCAACAATTCCCAAAAAAAATATTCAAAATCCCAATAATGGGATATAATTTTTTTGTGATTGCGATGATCTCAGAAACAAAGGGTATTTGATTATATTTTATTTTTTACTTTTTTCTTCCACTGAAATTTCAATAGAAGCAAGGTCTTAAAAACTCCCAAAAAACGATGCTATAAAACTTTTATTTATCAATATTTTCTGCACAAATCAAAATAATAATAATAATAATAATAACTTAGCACTTATCAAAATAATAATAATAATAATAATAATAACCATCCACTTATATTTTTTATAGGATCCCTGCGATTCCCAAAGGAAATTTAAAAATCCCAATATGGTGTATAATTTTTTTTGGGACTGCGAGGATCTTAGAAACAAATAGTATTTGATTGTATTTAATTTTTTACTTTTTCTCCCACTGAAATTTCAATGGAAGCAAAGTCTAAAATGTCTCAAAAAACGATGCTATAAAATTTTAATTTATCAATATATGCTGCAGAAATATCGCGCTTGTCACAATAATCATAATAACAATCCAATTAGATCTTTTTATAGGATAGCTGCGATTCCCAAAGAAAATTGTTAAAATCCCAATATTGAGATTTTTCGGTATTATAGCTTTATTTTTGCCCAAAACAATTCTTAAAATCCCAATAATGGCCCTTATCAATATTTTTATAATTTATTCGCTAGGCAGAAATTCAGTAAAAGAAAAGTTTAATTTTTACATTAATGAAATGCTATCCATGCTATCCAATAAATACATTTAAAATAAAAATAAATTTTTAGAATTTGTTTTTTGTTTTAAATGTAATTGTGCACCATGGGACAGGCAGTAATTGAAATAGGCTTTAATTGAAATAATCATTTATTGCGCTCACAGCAGGTTCAATTAAAGAAACCCTAAACAATAGTGGCTATTTAATTTTTAATATGTATTCTTTTCTTAGAAATATAATTTCAAAAAATTAAACTACAGCACATAATAAAAGTAAAATTAGTAAAAAATTATTTTTGAATTCGTGGATTTGAACTTAAGTCTCAATAGTAATTTTTAGCTTAATAATTAAAATTGAAAAAATAATTCACATGTCTGAGGCTGGTTTTCGGAATAGTTAAACAGCCAAGCAGAACATTAAAAAAATGTATAGCCAACTTTGTTGAATATTTTTATTTCTTATACTCGCGTATCAGGAAATTCAATATTTCTCTGCAAAAGTTTCAAGTTTCTTTTTTATATATAAATTATAATCTGCCTAAAATTATATCTAAATAATTTATGTACTCGCACGCCATAAATTCTAGTTTTTAAATGTTTTCACTTTCGTGGCAGATAAATCATCTCTAACGAATTCCACATAAATGCCACCTTTGGTTTGCAGCACAAAAGCTCTAGGCTCGAATTCTGGTTCAGCTATTGTCTGCGAACATGTTCTCACATAATGATTCTTCAAAAAGTGCACTAGAGCAACTTTGGCTTGCAACATGCCTAAACGAAAACCCAGACACATGTGGGGACCACCGCCATAAGGCAAGTAAGACATGGGAGCCAGCAATTTTTTATTGGCAGGACTAAAACGTTCCGGCTGAAATTTTCTGGGATTTGGCCAGTACTTTAATGGAAAAAAAACAAGACAATATAAAATTATTTAAATATTCATTTAAAATAAATAATTACCTTGGGATCGTTATGCAAAGCAAACACAGAAATATAAACGGGCATTCCCTTAGGCAGTTCATAGTCGTAATAGGGTTTCAAATTAAATCCCGCCGGCTGATGGGCATGCAATTCATGCATTCGCTCAAACATGGGTAAATTGGGATACATTCTCAATGTTTCACTTATCACCATTTGCAAATATTCCAATTTGCTTAGGGACTCATAGGAAATTTTGCCATTTTTTTTGGCTGAAACTTGTAGAATTTCATGTCTCAGGCGCTGCTGCACTTGCTGATTTTTGGCCAATTCCAGCAGAGTGAAATACACGGCACTGGAAGTGGCATCGAATGCCGCTGTCATCAATATGCAAGCCTGGGCAATTATACTCTCCTTGCAGTGGCTTACATCCTGTCCTTTCTCCGTAGCCTCTTGTTTGATTTTAACAAACGCATCTATAAGATCATTTCGTTTAAGGCCAGTTTTTTCTCTTTCGGCCATTATGTGTTCTACAGATGATCTCAGAAATTTCTCGGTGGAGGCATTAAATACTTTAGGTTTTGCCAAGAAATGCAACTTTGGCGCAAACAGTATAATTAAAAAATCTAAAGCTCTTTTAAAATTGAAATCCACCAGTTTGGCAGCTTCCTTAAACATCAACTCCTGGGGATTTTCCAAGGCATGGCAAGTGGCTCCTAACAGGGTGGCGGCTATGACATCCGTTGTATAGCGACCACAGAGATTCTGCAATTCACTTACAAAACAGTCCGGCTGTTTATGCAGAAAATCCTGTAAATTCTCACCCACCTGGCGTATTAAGGGATATAATTTCTTTAATTTGCCCGTGGAAAAGACAGGCACCAATTGCAAGCGTTGCTCTCTCCAGTGAGAGTAACGGGCAAAGAATAAGTTTAAAGAGCCCAACAGATCGTGTTCACCACCTTCACAAGAACGATTTCGAAATGAATTAAATTCTTTTATAAAAATTGATTTAATCAATTCGGGTTCACGTATCAACAAGGCCGGCTTATACAGACCATAAATGCCAACCACTTGCTCATTTTGAAATCTCTCAGCCTCATAGATTTTTCTCAAGTGAAAACCATAGTTTGTTCTGAACATAAGAAACTCTTTCAAACTGCCGCTAAATATATTTCCCACGCTGGGTATTTGTGGATAACGAGTCCAATAATTAAAATTTATTTTAAACCAACAATATACCGCCAACAAAATGCTGGTAAAGGTTATAAGCATAAGCGTTAAGAACATATTTTGGTTTCTTGGATAACACGCTTAAGTACAACCGTTTTCTTTAAACTGTAAAAATAGATTGAATCTTGAAATAATTTTTCAAAACAAATTCAAACAAATCAAGGCGGGGAAATGATCTGCCGTTTATTCACATTTTTTACTGATACCCTTGTTTTTAAACTCAACGCGTGTGTGTGTGTGCGGATAAAAAATTAGTTTATAAAAATGCTTTGTTGCATTATTTAGATTACGGTCAGACTAATCAAATATTTGAAATAAGTGTTGCCGATAAATTTAATAGTACACTACACCATCCCGGTTCAGTGGCACTAACAAGTGAAATTGAATCATTATCGCCCAAAATACCGTACAATCATGCTGGTGCAATATTTATATGATGTAATTAACTCCTCATTTAATATTGCTATTGTTTTGAAAAATTATCTCCATTTTATATCGCCATAGCAAAGCCTTAAATCACAACAAATACTCATATTCGCCTAAATCATTTGCACCAGCACTTGATTCCACAAGCATACGGGAGGTATAAATAGGCCCTCTTTATTAACAACAAGCTGCTTGGACCCGGCATTGCCCGGTTTCCTCAACTATTTGACTTTGTACAAAAGGTTTTCATTTAATACTAAAAATATTTTCCAATTATATGGGCGGAGGACAATGGGCGTGGCAAATATCCAAAAAACTTTGCAAATGTTTCAATTTCATAACACTGATAGTTTTTGCAAAGTTTCATAGTTTTTGGTGCAGGCACTAAAATTTGGGATAAAAAAATATTTTCGGGTTATATGGGCGGGGGGCTATGGGCGTGGCAAATATCCATAAAAGTTTCCAAATGTTTCAATTTCATAACACTGATTACTTGTGCCAAGTTTAATAACGTTTGGTAAATTAAAAAAATATATATTTTCGGGTTATATGGGCGGGTGGCGATGGGTGGCGATGGGGTGGCGATGGGTGTGGCGGGTTTCCACGAAACTTTCCAGATATATTAACTTCATAATACTGATTACTTGTGCTAAATTTAATAACGTTTGGTGAAGAAAGAAAAATTTAGGACTAGAAAATATTTTCGGGTTATATTATGGGCGCGGTGGGATGGGCGTGGCCTATTTCTATGATACTTTCCTGATATATCAACTTCATAATACTGATAACTTGTGCCGAGTTTCGTAACTTTCGGAGAAGAACCAAACATTTCGGAAAGAAAAATATTTTCAGGTTACATGGGCGGGATGAGATGGGCGTGGTCATGGTTTTAAAATTAGTTTTAATAAAAAAATTTTTTACGACATTTTCTTAAAATAGATTTTAAATACATATTCGCTCTTATTCTGTAACTATTTGTCAAGTCAAGACAAGACAATATCAGAAATGGTGCAGTTATATTTTGATTGTGAGCAGCTGATTATTGCCTACAGCTGATTACTGCCAACAGCTGATTACTGCCAACAGTCTATGGCTATTCCCCTGGGCATACAAAATAATGAGAGGCTGTTCAAAGTTATTAAACGCCAAAGAAAAAGAGCATCTCGATGTGACGTTGACAAGCAGTTACAGAATAAGGGAGATTATTATTGATATTCCATCAAATATTTGCTCAGTGTGAACGGAGCTGACTTAATTATTACGCATTGAAGGTGTCCTTCCCCTAAATGACAAGTGCTGTTGCACTTTGCACCAGATATTTATGAATGTAAATGAATGTGGCATTCGTATCAGTTTTTATTGGAAAGTAAATAATAAATAAAAATATAATACAACAGCGTGCAGCACAGATGTTGTAGCACAATTAATCTTCGGGCAGGGAATGTAGAAAAATATTTAAGAAAAAAAAAATGTTTGTTTTCCAAATATTTATTATTTATCACTTTTAGGAATCTCATTCGAATACAAGTTGTCTCGCACAAATTCAATATTTATCCCACCTTTTGCCAGCAGCATAATTGCTTTGGGCTCAAATGTGGGCTCGCTGGGAGCACACACTCTTACATAATGATTCTTTAGGAAGTGCACCAAAGCAATTTTGGCCTGCAACATGCCCAAGCCTCAGCCAATGCACATATGGGCACCCTCGCCAAACGGCATATGTGTCATGGGAGTGTGCAGTTTTCTATTAGCTGACGTAAAACGTTGAGGATCAAATTTTAGCGGATTTGGCCAATACTAAATAAACATGAAACAACAGAGCTTTAAATGAATTAAAGCTTTTAACAAAAAAAAATAATAATAATAATAAATAAATTTTACCTTTTCATCTCGATGTAAACCCAAAACCGACACATAAACTGGCATCTCGTGGGGCAATTCGTAGTCATAGTAGGGTTTCCTGCCGCCTTATGAGGACGATATTCATGCAGCCGTTCATAAAAGGGTAACACCGGATACAATCTTAAAGTTTCGTCTAAAACCATTTGCAAATATTCCAGTTTGTTGAGTGAGTCATAAGAAATTTCACCCTGTTCCTTTAGCAAAGTCTGAAAAATTTCTGCTCTTAAGGTCTGCTGATCGATCGGATGTTTAGCCAATTCCAGGAGACTTAGTGACACGGCGCTGGAAGAAGCATCGAATGCTGCTGTCATTAATATGGCAGCCTGAGCAATCAAAACCTCCATGCAGTGCGATACATCATCGCCTCTACTTTCCGTTTCAGTTTTAATTTTAACAAAAACATCTATAAGATCATTTCGTTTAGTTCCCAGTTTTTCCCTTTCCTGCATTATTTGTTTTATAGATGATCGAAGAAAAGTCTCGCTGCAGCTGTCCAATAGTTTAGGTCGGAATAATGAATTTAGCTTGGGAGCAAAAAATACAATTAAAAGCCCCAAAGATCTTTTAAAACTGAACTCCACTAGTTTTAGGGCTTCAATGAACATGACATGCTGAGGATTTTCTATCGAATTGCATGTGGTTCTCATAATGGTAGTGGCTACAACATCTGTGGTATAGCGACCTGATAGCTCTTTCATTTCTTCTATAAAACAATCGGGTTGGCGGTTGAGATAATTTTCCAAGTTCTCGCCAACCTTTTGTATCAAAGGATACATACTTTTCAGTTTTGCACTGGAGAACAAGGACACCAATTTCGAGCGCATATCCTTCCAGTAGGGATAACGGGCAAAGAATAAGTTCTGAGAGCCAAGCACATCATGTTGATCTCCTTGGCAAGCACGATTGCGAAATAAATCAAAGTCTTTGATGAAAATTGATTTCAACAATTCCGGTTCACGTATTAATAAGGCCGGTTTGTAAAGGCCATAAATGCCAACAACTGCTTCTTTCTTGTATCTCTTATCTTCATAAATGCTTTGCAAATGAAATGCAAAGTTTGTCTTAAAACAAATGAAATCTAGGAAATTTCCACTAAAAATTCTTCCCGCGGCACTGGGTATTTGAGGATAACGCGTCCAATAATTAAAATTTCTATTAAACCACAAATATATAAAAGCCACAAGACTTGCCAGAACTATTAAAACCACAGTCGGCAGCATTTTTGGCACAATGTTTCTGTTAGAAATGCAAAAAGATATTGAACTTTGCATTTCACTGTTTATTAAATTTAACGATATTTTTATGGACACGATTATCATCTCATGTTGTATTTCTAATTTCTATTTTTGTTGTTGTTATTCAATTTAAGCAAACCTATAAAAGTTTAGTTGATAAGTTAAAGCAAAAAAATGCTTTTATATAACAAAAATTCGTTTTCCAGCTCTGGAGCTGTATTTTTGACTTTTTTGGTTTCTAATGCCAATGAATTCTTTTCTGCAAATATATTTATTATATAAAGAAAAAGAAATATTAATTTTAATTGGTTATTTTTATTTACCAACAAAATTTCAATTGTCCAACCCTGGAATTATTACTTTGATTTTGTGTGACTTTTTAATAGCATTTTAATTATTTGTGAAGTATAAAATAGGTTGAATTTAAAAAAAAACAAAAAACAAAAAAATATTTTTATATGACAAAAAATAGTTAAAATTTTCCAGCTCTGGAGCTGTCTTTTTGCCTAGTCTGATTTCTAACACTAATGAATTTCTTTCAAAGCCATCAAATATATTTAATATATTAAAAAGCAAAAACATTGATTTTAATTGATTACTTTTATGTTTCAATTGTCCAACCCTGGTATCGCCATTTTGCTTCTGTTTGATTTTTAATACCAATTTAATTCTTTGTGAAGTACAAAAAAGGTGTAATTAGCAAAAAATTATGGTATCAGCTAATTTCTTTTATATACCAAAAATAAGTTTAAATTGTCCAACTCTGGAGCCGAACTTTTAGATTTTGCTAATTTTCATGTTCCAGACAGTCGATAGGAAAATCTTGTTTTTTGTGAGATCAAAATTATTAGTTTCTTATTAGTGCAAAAATTTTGAATTAGACCACTTTGTGATCTTGTAACTCCTCTCCCTTTAAAACTAAATAATTTAAATGCGGAAACTTTGCTGTATTAAAACTTTAATATGAACGCACTACTGCAGAATAATTTCCATTTTTAATTTAATTTAATTTTTTTTTTAATTTTTTTTTTTGCAAAATACCCCACTGTCACTTTAGTGTATAAAGAAAAAAGCATAAATAATGCCTGGACATTTACATGCATATTGTGCTGAATTATAAAATATGAAAATTGTTATCGGTTAAAGAAAGATTAGCGATAAAATTCTACATAGAAAAAAAAACATGGGAAATGGTGTTTTTAAAATAAGAGAAGAAGATAATGTTTTTTGCAAAAAAAAGAATAATTTATAAATAACTTAATGTTTAAGACCCTCAGTATATTTTGCAATTTCGTAGCGAACAATCAAACATTTTGAATGCTGCCGACATTAATTTTATTTACTTTATTAATAATTTTGATTATTTGGTATTTTTTGCTGAAAAGAAATGTCAACTATTGGAAATCACATCCACAAGTTTCCAGTGCCAAGAGTGGAATGTTCAATGGCAATTTCTGGAAAATTTTAACATTCAAAACAAATTTCGGCTTACATTTGCACGGGACCTATGAAGATGAGAAATTTAAGAATCAAGCAGTTGTAGGCGTTTACGGGCTGTACAAGCCGGGTTTGCTGATACGGGAACCCGATATTATCAAATCGATATTGATAAAAGATTTCGATTGTTTTACTGGACGATCGAGTACCACAGATGAGCATAATGATGCCATGGGTACTTTGAATCTATTCTTCAACCCCTATTATACGGGCTGGAAAGAAACGCGTCAGAAATTGAATGCAGCCTTTTCCAGTGGAAAGTTAAGGCTGATGTATCCGCTGATGCAAAGAGTCGGCACTAGACTGGAAAATTATCTGCATCAAAAGGGTGAACGTTTTACTTTGGAATTAAAGCAAACAACGGGTCGTTATACAACGGATATTCTGTCGACCACTTTGATGGGCTTCACTTCTAACGCCCTGGAAAATGAGGCAGAGGAAATTTACAAAGAAGCGGTTAAATTGTCGTTATTCAATCTGCAGCGGGCTATTGATTTTTTGATCATATATTTTGCACCGAAATTCAATCGTATTTTACGGCCCAAAGTTTTTTTCCCATCCACCGAACGATTTGTACGTTCGTGTACGAAACGTGTGATGGCGGAGAGGGAGCTCACCGGTGGTACGGGTAACGATCTGATAGATGTATTTGTTAAGCTAAAAACGGACGCAATGAATAAAAACCGAAATGTGCCCCAGTGTGTGGAGAATATATTTGCTCAAGCTTGTATATTAATGCTGGGAGGCTTTGAAACTTCCTCGGCCACCATATCGTATGCCGTATTGGAATTGGCTAAGCATCCCAAAGTGCAAAACCAGCTGAGGAGGGAAATCCTGGCAACTCTGGAAGAAAATAAATGTGAAATTTCTTATGAATCGCTTAACAAAATGGAATATTTGCAAATGGTGGTCGATGAAGTTTTGCGCTTATATCCGGTTCTAATATATTTGGATCGCAGTTATGTGCCACCTTCGGGCCGTAATGTTGAATTTTCTTTGAAGCCTCATTGTGACTATAAATTACCCAGCGGCATGCCCATATACATATCGGTATACGGTTTACATAATGATCCCAAGGTAAAGCAAATATCCATTTGAAATGAATTTATTTTCTAAAATTATTGATGCCCATTTTTTGTTGTCAGTATTGGCCAAATCCCACTGTATTCGATCCTGAACGTTTTAGTCCCGCTAATAAGCAACTAATTAATCCCATGACATATCTGCCGTTTGGCAATGGTCCACGTAACTGTATTGGTGCCCGTTTGGGTTTGACGGAAGTTAAAATTGGTTTGATACATTTCCTGAAGAATCATTTTGTTCAGGTTTGCCCGGAGACGATCATTCAGCCCGTATTCGATCCCAAGAGTTTTCTGCTGCAGACTAAACACGATATAAAAGTGGAGTTTGTACGAGATGATATGTTTGCGAATTTAAAGCCTTAAAGAGAGTTTCATAATATCACATATGTTTACTGCACAGTGGGATGGGATGGCAAAAATTATAATAAATAAAAATTAAATTTTTTTTCTTAAACAAATAAATAAAATGCACAGTGGGATGGGATGGCAAAAATTATAATAAATAAAAATTAATTTTTTTTCTTAAACAAATAAATAAAATACACAGTGGGATGGGATGGCAAAAATTATAATAAATAAAAATTAAATTTTTTTTCTTAAACAAATAAATAAAATGCACAGTGGGATGGGATGGCAAAAATTATAATAAATAAAAATAAAATTTTTTTTTCTTAAACAAATAAATAAAATGCACAGTGGGATGGGATGGCAAAAATTATAACAAATAAAAATAAATTTTTTTTTCTTAAACAAATAAATAAAATGCACAGTGGCATGGGATGGCAAAAATTATAATAAATAAAAATAAAATTTTTTTTCTTAAACAAATAAATAAAATGCACAGTGGGATCGGCTGGCAAAAATTATAATAAATAAAAATTAAATTTTTTTTCTTAAACAAATAAATAAAATGCACAGTGGGATGGGATGGCAAAAATTATAATAAATAAAAATTAATTTTTTTTCTTAAACAAATAAATAAAATGCACAGTGGGATGGGATGGCAAAAATTATAATAAATAAAAATTAAATTTTTTTTCTTATATAAAAGTAATAAATAAAATCCACAAAAACGTGTTTGACGCGTTGTCAAAAATAAAAGGGTGCTGTTGGCTGCAGCAGTTAACACGAGACTATGAAGCGGACAGTGCCGAGTTCGATTCCGCACTCGGTCATGAATATTAATTGTTGTCAACCTGTTTCACTGATGAAGGCATAGAACATGTCCTAAAGAGCAGAGGAACAGTACCCGCCTCCGTGGGCCCTGTAGGAAAAAATTAGCTGGCGAAGTAAAAGTTAAAAAAAAACTACAAAAGTTCTCTATCTTCTCATCTTTCTTCATCTGTTTTCTCAATACTATCCGTCATTTTTAGTTCTGGCGCAATGCACTGCATATTTTTTGGGGGTGATCGCCTGAGTGCTGCTCCTACAAAAAAATCGTCCCATTCTTATCTTTTTCTATTCACGCTCAGAACTCTATGATCTGCTTTCTATATATCCGGCACAATGGATTCCGGTCATAATAAAAAAAAGGAGCTCATGACATGGTGCCGGAAATATGGCAAGCAGATCATAGAATTCAGAGGGAGTAGTAAATATTCTACTTCTATAGTTTCATTATAAAACTTCCTCTGCTCTAAGTGAAAAAGTCGTTTGTCGATGAAATTCTTTGGGTAAATAAAAATCAACTAATTTTAAATTTTTTTTTCACACCTTCCATTCATGATTTTGCATCCCTACAGCTCATCTTGGCTTAATTCTACAACTTTTGTAGCCAAATTCCATTTCTGGTTTATTATAAAATTTCTTTTATTTATTATAACATATAAATTTGCTTCTATACAATTGAAAATCCAATTCATACTCAAAATATCAACTTTAAATCCAATTACAATTTCAAATAACGAATAGGTAAACACACAGGGACATACAACAGCTTGTTTGTGGCTGCCAATTGTTGATTAGAGAATGCAGTACATTGTGCCCTGCAGTTAATGCTGGGAAATATCTATAATGTCACATAGTTAAATAACGCTCAACATCCTGCGAAAGGACCTGCAAGCAGCCGGAGGGATATTTAATTTGAAAATGAAAAAAATCTGAATAAACTAGAATGCCCGGTGCTATAATTTTCAGAACTGCTGGGTACTTAGACACCATACAAGTGCTCATTGCTAGAAAACTATTCTCTCAAGTGTATTTACAATCATCCAAAGTATTCATCTTCATGTTAACTTGAAATTCACATAACTTCACAGTATGCACAAGTATTTAAAGATAAATTTAAATTTGTTTACAAAACAAACTTCTTATTATTAATAAATAGTTAATTCTTAATTAAATGCTTACTGCTAAGAAGAATGAATGCATTAATAGCCTAAATGTATGCCATAACTTTAACAAAACACGAAAAGTATGCTTTAATGTTAATACAAAAACAAATAAATTGAAATATTATTGCCAAATACTTTGAAACCACTTTATTTTATGTAAAATATTTTTGCAAATATAAATCTTTTAAGAAATGAGATTTATCCTTTTGTACGCATCAAAATATTTATGGAATTTATGTAAAATTTTATGATTTAACGTTTTGCGGTTTTGTATAATATTTAAATCATTTTATTTCATGCATTTCTTTTTTATGTTTAAATTTATGTACACAACAGTTTACAAAAAGATAATGGAATATTGTGGTGTAGAGGATGAAATAGGATTTAAAATTATTAAGCGTTTTATTATTGAAATTTTTTTATATATAATATATATATATATATATATATATATATATATATATATATATATACATATATATATTATAATTTTTTTGTTCTAATGGAACTTTTTTTATTTGCTTTAATTTAAGTGATTAAATGACGTGAACTCTGTTTTCAGAAACTGTAAAAATCATTAAAAGAATGCATTTGAGACTTGACAGGGCTCATATTGCCCACATGCACACACACATACACACACACACGGAAAACAACAACAACGATCATTGATATCAGTAGAAGTTATTAGTATATATCACTAAGGGATTCATAAATATATTTTATAACTCAAGGCTGCTGTTTTAAATATATTTAGCTGCATACCTTTAGGCTGAAAATATTTTCATAATACAATTGAATTAAATTAAATAAAAGTTCGTAGATTTAGAGATTCTTTAACATTAAATTATTGAAAAAAAATCTTTTTGATGTGTTAACATCTATACGCGCGCCTCTAGGGCAGTAAACTATCAGTTTCAATACATACGCAAGTGTAAGTGTAAGAGTTTGTTTGTTCGTTGCTTGGCAGTCGGTATTGAAAGTGATTATTGGGCGATTTTCATATAATTTTCCCACGCGATTTTCTCCGGAAATTCATAGCCGATTTTATATCGGCGATCCGATATCGGCGAGCGGAGATTTAAGTGTTTTAATTCGGAGTATTAATTTGGAGTAATATTAAAAAAGTGTTTTATGTTGATCTTCGGTTTTGTGTTATGCATAGCAAAGAGATTAGTGACGTGGTTATACGTACATATATAAAAATGAGATAGCAAGACAGCAACGTATGTAGCTTATGTACAAACATAACAATGTATGTATGTACATTTGTCTGTTGCTTTGCATTCTCTTTGTTTTTTGTGGGTTTAATATAAAATAAATAAAAAATACTTTATATTAACTCTACCTCCGTGTTTGTGGGTCTGTGTTCATAGAAATCGAACAGGTACCGTGTAACAAAAAGGTGTTAACACATCGCCCGTGAGTTCGAACACTCATTGATTTTTTTAAATATAGGGGCCGCCATCTAACTTTTTTTTCAACTAGTGCTTATTTCGTGAATGGTAACACTTAACACGTGTCTGATTTGACAGATAATTCGTTTTATCCTTCCGCTGAACGAATATGCTTGACCATCCAATGCGTTTTCGCTTCGCTAAGTGGGCCTGCGATCGACTTACAGAAGATTCCGATTTTGCCAAAAAAAAATCATCTTTTCATAAGAAGCTCATTTTGATCTTGGCGGGTATGTAAACAAGCAAAATTGTCGCATTTGGGGCACAGAAAACCCGCACGCATACATTGAAAAGCCGACGCACCCAAAACGAGTCACTGTTTGGTGCGGCTTTTGGTCCAGAAGCATAATTAGGCCATTTTTCTTCGAAAATGGGCAAGGAGTGGCCGTTACAGTCAATGGCGATCGTTGTCGGGCCATGCAGCCATTTGAATGAAATTATTTTCCATTATTAACCGGAAGGATTGTACTTTCAAATAAAAAAAGAAATTTGAGAAAATATTCAGTAGTTTTTTTCTATAGCATTTTCAAAAAAAAAAGTTATTTGGCGGACCCTATATAACAGGACGTTTCAATTCATAATATTTTTAAAATATCTGTGCCATTCAGTCAATGTTAAAATTTACAAAAACCAAACAAATTAAATTCCAAATATAAATATAATAACCAGGAATCTTTTCTCCTAAAAACTACAAGTATTGGGTGTTTTTGAGACGCATGAGAACTCTCGATATCTGTGTAATTATGATTTGACAGATGAGAATGTCAAATTGTGTTTTTATATATCTGTTCAGTCAAGTTTGCGCAAGTCGTCTGGAATCGTTTAACGCTAGAACATAATCGGCAATTCATGCAGTTATTGATCTTTCTTTTAATTATTGTCTTTTCGGCTCTAAACTATTAAAATTCAAGTAAAATTGCCATTTTGAACCTTTTACTTCGCTGGCTAATTTTTTGCTACAGGGCCGGCGGTTTGGCTTGTTATGGGGCTGCCTCCTTGAAGCATTTGAAGTCCATATGCCAGCCATTATTGATGCCATGATTGGGAAAAAGTACCCAAAAATTTGTCTGATCGAATTGATTATGTAACTCGTAACTATGGGGACATATAGCGGACATCATATTTATAAAACAAATGCCGCCTATCAGATTATAATAAAAAAATTCACTGCAAAGATTTGTATGTCTTGTATTAATAATATAAAATGTCATAATTGTCAAAAAGTCCTAAACTGGAAAAAAACATATTGTTTGTGCCTTAGCAGAATACATATTAACTTTTAATTTGAATATTTAAAATTGTTGCTGGTTTTTTTCTCTTTCTTTTGTAACTTAAAGCCACAACAAACAATTATTTATGTATTTTCATGCATGTTAACATTCAACAAATTGTTTCCATATTAAAGTCTTTAATTTGCAATGATTTCATTTTTATATTTTCTATTTTTTTTTTTTTTTAATAAAAAAAATCCTTTGCAAAATGTATTGATTTTATGTCTCGGTAACCTCTGAACAAATTCCCATTGTGACTTTTAGTGCACGCAATAAAAATTTATGAAAGATATAAAATTAAATTAGCACATGGTAACAAAAATGTTAACAACATTCGAATAGCAAAAGAAAATATGTAATTGTAATATTAAACATAAACACCTTTATTTCTAAATGGTAATGGCAGCCATTCTGTTTTAAGGGTCTGTCTGTCTGTCTTCTACCTTCCTTAAGGATTTTTAAAAAGTTTCCAAGAAGTTTTGTAGTAGGCCATTATTTTGCCACATAATTAAGGCTGCCGTATTTGATGATTCAATCTCATTTAACGATTTTTTAGAACCAATTAACCAAAATGATGATATTTTACTCACTAAATACGATTCACCACCCTCAACAATCCATACGATGTGGCAAATATATCGTGTGTGCTAAAAAAAATTATGGTAGTCTGGACATCAACCAATTGGTCATTTACAGTTTCTATTGTGATAAATACCGGGAATTACTTTGTAATGCGATACGAAGGGAATTGATTTCGTATTGCAATGCAAACATCATTCAAATGTGAAAGATTTTCCTTCCATATCGCATTACAGGGGAACCCCCCAGTTTCTATTGTACTTTATTATCATCTGCTATGAAGTTACAACTACATAGGGTGCTTTTTTGTGGAGTGCCGTTTACTGCGACTGAATATTGGTGAGGTCTCCTTCAGGAGTTCACATGGTGGTTTGTGGTTGATACCAATTGGTGGAAGATTTGTCAGATAAGGAGTGATGACCGATCTTTATGGTTGGGTTTCGGTCCGGCTGATAGCAGCAAAATCTATGTGTTGTTGTGAATCAACAAATTGGGTTCTATGGGGGTACTTTCGTGCCTCATAGAGCTAAGATCTTCTAGATAGGATCGAACACTTTAGCAAGGAGTTAGAGCATGGAACATTACCCTACCATGTTTTAGAAATTACCACTTGGGTGAGTCAAGGGTCGCTTAGGTGAGGCCCCTGAGGTGCACGGGAGTGGTGATGAACACCCAATTTCACACTATGTTGAGAGCATCTTCGGATGAGGTCCTATGGACAGGAGCTGTCTTATACGTAGTTGTCCTTCGAATTAGCCGCTCTTAAGAACGATTATGTAGGCCATAAAATGAAAGAAGTGCACGATGAGTTTAACGAACAATTATTTGTTTAATAGAACAATTATTTTGATTATAAATTTCGTTGCTCTGGTGTTGTAACACTCTAAAAGAACATGATATTTTAATTCTTTTTTTTTTGCAAAATAACACTTTTATATAAAAAACACGCTTTATGTGAGTTAGAAACTTTCGATCTCAGACCAACGACTCTAATATTTAAACATATTTTTAATATAAATCGAAAAATATATTTCAGTGAAATAATTAAAACTAAAATCAATGAAACTAGAAATGCCTTTAAGTCCCGAAATGCAAGACAATTCCCAATATCTGCAAAAGGGACATTTTCAAAATCCCCTATCAAGGGATTTTTTTTAGTGAAATTCCTAAAACACACAAATGTCTGAGTAATTCAAGCATTTATCACGAAAAAAAATATATTATAAAAAAAGTATGCTCTACACCTAGAGCGTATGAGTAATTTACATTTGCTGTGGTACAATACGCCCCCGAGTATTCGCTCTGCATAATTTATTATTCGCAACAAAAATGTGTTAGACGAAAGCCTCTTTCTATTATTTTATATTAAGATTGGAATATTAAGAATATTTTTAATAATCATCAAACCAGCAGAACGGATCAGTACTGATTTCGAGGCCGCTACGCCATCTCATCAGCGTTCTTTGTTCAATTTTTCCCACTTTTGCAAGTGGTGCTAGTTAGTAGGAATATCAACTATTTAACCAATATTTTAACGAAAATTGAATATGAGAAGTTATCACATTCATATTATTAAGTTATTACATTTTGGTTAGTACGAAATTCCCCAACCCTGACGATTAATATTCCAAATATTCCAATATCTCTTTTGCTTTTTTCAGAGCCATCGGCTGCTGATAGGTAAAGCTTCTTTGTTATTTATGTTCAAGTAATTGAATTTAGTTGTCAATTTACTTTGAACAAGTGCGCGTGCCCCCGCAATGTTTTACATTATGTATGAATTTTTATTAGTCGAACTTTTTCTTATGTAAATTGTTAATTTTTTATCGGGCTTAAGTTCGAATCTTGCATGACTGCAAATTATTTTTTGTTATTTTTTTATTATTAATAAATGAATTTGTTTAAATTCTATTTATTATTTTATATTAAGATTGGAATATTAAGAATATTTTTAATAATCATCAAACCAGCAGAACGGATCAGTACTGATTTCGAGGCCGCTACGCCATCTCATCAGCGTTCTTTGTTCAATTTTTCCCACTTTTGCAAGTGGTGCTAGTTAGTAGGAATATCAACTATTTAACCAATATTTTAACGAAAATTGAATATGAGAAGTTATCACATTCATATTATTAAGTTATTACATTTTGGTTAGTACGAAATTCCCCAACCCTGACGATTAATATTCCAAATATTCCAATATCTCTTTTGCTTTTTTCAGAGCCATCGGCTGCTGATAGGTAAAGCTTCTTTGTTATTTATGTTCAAGTAATTGAATTTAGTTGTCAATTTACTTTGAACAAGTGCGCGTGCCCCCGCAATGTTTTACATTATGTATGAATTTTTATTAGTCGAACTTTTTCTTATGTAAATTGTTAATTTTTTATCGGGCTTAAGTTCGAATCTTGCATGACTGCAAATTATTTTTTGTTATTTTTTTATTATTAATAAATGAATTTGTTTAAATTCTATTTATTATTTACATAAGAAAAAGTTCGACTAATAAAAATTCATACATAATGTAAAACATTGCGGGGGCACGCGCACTTGTTCAAAGTAAATTGACAACTAAATTCAATTACTTGAACATAAATAACAAAGAAGCTTTACCTATCAGCAGCCGATGGCTCTGAAAAAAGCAAAAGAGATATTGGAATATTTGGAATATTAATCGTCAGGGTTGGGGAATTTCGTACTAACCAAAATGTAATAACTTAATAATATGAATGTGATAACTTCTCATATTCAATTTTCGTTAAAATATTGGTTAAATAGTTGATATTCCTACTAACTAGCACCACTTGCAAAAGTGGGAAAAATTGAACAAAGAACGCTGATGAGATGGCGTAGCGGCCTCGAAATCAGTACTGATCCGTTCTGCTGGTTTGATGATTATTAAAAATATTCTTAATATTCCAATCTTAATATAAAATAATAAATAGAATTTAAACAAATTCATTTATTAATAATAAAAAAATAACAAAAAATAATTTGCAGTCATGCAAGATTCGAACTTAAGCCCGATAAAAAATTAACAATTTACATAAGAAAAAGTTCGACTAATAAAAATTCATACATAATGTAAAACATTGCGGGGGCACGCGCACTTGTTCAAAGTAAATTGACAACTAAATTCAATTACTTGAACATAAATAACAAAGAAGCTTTACCTATCAGCAGCCGATGGCTCTGAAAAAAGCAAAAGAGATATTGGAATATTTGGAATATTAATCGTCAGGGTTGGGGAATTTCGTACTAACCAAAATGTAATAACTTAATAATATGAATGTGATAACTTCTCATATTCAATTTTCGTTAAAATATTGGTTAAATAGTTGATATTCCTACTAACTAGCACCACTTGCAAAAGTGGGAAAAATTGAACAAAGAACGCTGATGAGATGGCGTAGCGGCCTCGAAATCAGTACTGATCCGTTCTGCTGGTTTGATGATTATTAAAAATATTCTTAATATTCCAATCTTAATATAAAATAATAAATAGAATTTAAACAAATTCATTTATTAATAATAAAAAAATAACAAAAAATAATTTGCAGTCATGCAAGATTCGAACTTAAGCCCGATAAAAAATTAACAATTTACATAAGAAAAAGTTCGACTAATAAAAATTCATACATAATGGAAAGCCTCTTTCACTTATTATCATATTTGTATTTCCTCCTGCTTTTAACATTTCAGTTTCAATTTATATTCAAAGAGATTAAGCTAAAGATGTTATTTTCTCGAAGTGAAACGCTTTTGCTTGTGTGTGTGTTTTTTTTTTAATTTTGGATTTATCTGTCTATATTTCTACGATTTCCTTTAAGTCCTTAATACTTTTACATATTTTTTATACAATTTGGATTGTTTTCCTTTTCTGCTTTAACAATTTTATTCTCTCTGAAAGCTTTACAATGCCACTTATTGTACGACAAGCCTGTGTATTCTTTTGCTTTCCCTTACAATTTATATTTTTATGGTTTTAGTGTCATATTTCGTAGGCTGTTCCGTAATATAATATTCCCTTTTCTATTTCCGTGTGCGCTTTATTTAGTTCATTTCTGCTTTCACTTCCGTCATTTGGGCATATTTAATGCCTGTGTTTTGTAAAGTATGTGGCATATACATACATGCACCCAGATTTGTTTTTAAATGTGGTGCCGTTTATTTTTTTATTTCTTTTTAACTCACCTGATAATGATAATATACGATTATTTATTTTAAAAGTCGTAAAAAAGTTAAGCTTATAGATAAAACTTTAAGGCTGGCAAAATTGTGAACCTTTTGTGGAGTGGGTATTATTGTTATTAATTCTATAAAATTTATACATATATGTATTTTAAATTTCTCTTTTCTTTGTCTGTAGGATTGTAATGAAATAGATTAAAAGGTGAAAATTTGCTATGGTGAATTTCATGGCAAATTTTGATCCCGCTATCAATACAAAGTGAATTGAAAATAACTAAGAAGAAAAATTGAAAATCTCATAAATTTAAAATCTCATGAATGAAATAAAAATTAATAAAATTTAAATTTTACAATCACCCCTAACGTGAATACCAAGTGGAATTTTAGTTCACGTGAAATTTTTATTCCACTCGAAGGGAAAAATGGTATTGTGAATCTCCCGTGGGAAATTATTCCCGCTATCAGTTCTCAGTGAATGTAAACAAGAGAAGAAGCTGAAAACAACATGAAAAATAAAAGAAATTTTTGTTGAAAATTTACATTTATGTAATAAAAACGTAATAATTTAAAACACTAAAAAATTAAAAAAAAATATGACAAAATTTTTAGTAGTAAAATAATTTGGGAACATTTTGGAAAGCGAAGAAAACAAATTAAAAATATTCTTAATGTAAATTGTTAATTTTTTCAGCGGGCTTAAGTTCAAATCTGCATGACTGCAAATGATTTTTTATTATTTTTTTATTAATAAATGAATTTGTTCAAATTCTATTTATTATTTTTTTTATATTAAGATTGAATTGACAACTCAATTCAATTACTTGAACATAAATAACAAAGAAGCTTTAGTTATCAGCAGCCGATGGCTCTGGAATAAGCGAAAGAGATACATGGAATATTGGGAATATTAATCGTCAGGGTTGGGAAATTTCGTACTAACCAAAAAGGTAATAACTTAAAAATATGAATGTGATAACTTCTCATATTAAATTTTCGTTAAAATATTGGTTAAATAGTTGATATTCCTACTAACTAGCACCACTTGCAAAAGTGGAAAAATTGCACAAAGAACGCCGATGAGATGGCGTAGCGGCCTCGAAATCAGTACTGATCCGTTCTGCTGGTTTGATGATTATTGAAAATATTCTTAATATTCTAATCTTAATATAAAAAAATAATAAATAGCATTTGAACAAATTCATTTATTAATAAAAAAATAACAAAAAATCATTTGCAGTCATGCAGATTCGAACTTAAGCCCGTTGAAAAAATTAACAATTTACATAAGAAAATTCGACTAATAAAAATTCATACATAATTTAAAAAAATAAATAAAAAATAAAAAAAGTATGGCAAAATTTTTAGTAGTAAAATAAGTTGGGAACATTTTGGAATCCGAAGAAAAAAAATTAAAAATATTCTTAATGTTTAGAATTGGAGCAACAAGTTTCACAAACAGCCAAGCAATTGATTTGTTGCAAAAATATGAGTTTGTGTCTTATTAACGGATCTTGCCGCTAAAATAAAATTTTTAAACTCCAATATTCGAATTATAATAGAAAATACTTAAATTTTCTACTCTATTCCCCCACAAAAAAACTAAGTGAAGAAATTAAAGGGAAAAGTGAAAAGTGAAGAAATTAAAGGGAAAAAAATCATTTGCGATAAGGGGAATTCAATTTTAGCATGAAATCATTTACGGGTAATTTTTTTATGTTTGCAAATTATAGGCAAAAGGGAAAAATTTCGAGGGAAAAATTATTCATGATAGCGGTGAATAACACGGATATATGGGAATGTGCCATAATAATTTTTTTTTTAACGAAGTTCCTTATGGGACGATGCGGAGGGGTACCCTAACCGAGAAAAAACGTCCCTAACGTAAGATATTTTGTTCCTAAATCAATGTTTAAGAAGTATGAGTAATACGATTCCATACAAACAAATATTAATCATACGCAACCGTGCCGTGACAGAATTCAATTTCGTTTGGGAACAAAATTGATTCTGTATTTTCGTTGGTCGGCGAAAAAAATAAAAAATCATAATTAAAAATGTATACCCGAATAATTATTTTCTTTATACCTCGACTAGAACTTAAAATTAATATTTTTATAATAAAGAACTTCGTTTCTATCCGCTGTCCCACGACACCACACATCTTTATTTGGTGTTTTGTGGTACCCTTTTAAGCATCTTATCCTGCACTAATATTGATCAAACATATGTGCTTTCAAAGGTATTTTTATGTAGATGAGCACAATATAAATCTTGTTTGTAAATTTTTAGAATAAAAGTACAAAACCAATTTTTTTAATTTGGCTAAATAAAAGCAACAACAAAGTTTGCACATATGTAGATGCTTTATAGACTGGTAGGAAGAGAACAAATTGTTTTTGATTTTCTTTTAAAATTTTATTTTCTCATAATATTGTTTCATTATCAAGATAAAAATTTTTTGTTTTTCTCTTAAAATGTTATCTTATCTTAAATTATGTACGAATTTTTATTAAATTAACAATTTTATCTTATCATAATTTTATTTCATTATTAAGATAAGAATTTTGTATTCAGACTCCTTATTTTATTTCTTAAATGTCAAGTGGTAGGATTTTGACCATTTTATGGTACTAAAGCTGGACAACATTTTCTTTCATATTTAAAAACAATAACAAATAATATTAAATACATATAAAAATGTTGTTTTTTAAATCTTATATTTTTCACTTCACTTTCGAAATGTTATAGTAATAAAGTGAATGCACGATTGTTTTTATTTTTATTACATTTCTTAACACACTTGTGTCAAATATATATAAAAAAAAAAGAAAAATACTCATGCATATACATTTTATAAATTTTATCACTGAGTGCAACAAGAAATGTCATGTGAGAACACGTGCTCTCTAGAATGACTGACCAAAGTGGTTTTAACAGTGTCACCTGAATATAAATAGTGGTTTCTAAATGTTTTTGTTTTTATTTGGCTCTACATTTTTAAAAATACTCTATTTAAAATGTAAAACATGACAGAAATGAATTTTAGCTAAAACACAACAAGTCTAAGCACCAAGACGATAGTAAAAAACGAAACGTAAAAGTTACCTTAAAGTAAAAAAAAATATCAAAAAAATAAAAACACTTAAATTCTGGCTAATTTTAAGCTTAAAGTTTTTAACACAAATTCCATATACAGAAAATCAATTTGTGTAAAACTTTCGTAAGGATTTCGTTTTAGTTTCTCTTCATAGGAATTTTTCAGAACTTTATGTCATTCGTATATGTGCAAAGATGTCAATGATATTTTTAAACATTTATTGAAATATTTAGTCTCCTGTTTAAAAATTTAAATTAAATCATGGAAAAGCTTAAAGCATGTAGTTTTATGCAGAAATTCTTTTTATGTTTACTTCAAACACAAACACTGTCACTCACATGCGGAAGAGTAGAAAAGTTAAGTAAAGCGCTAAAAGGAACTCTAGCAAAAGGGCCTTAGGGAAGAGGACCCTGGAAAAAATTTTATATACAGAAAAGCTTCATATTTAACGTAAATGTACTTTTAGTCGAAATAAATTTGATTACAAAATATATTTTATTTGTAGAGTTACACAAAAAAAAATGCAAGAGAAATAATCATTCTCATGTGAAATAGTATGATTTTTTTCAAAAAAATAATAATATAAAAAAAAATTTAATTGCATTGTTAGTCAAGAAAATATCACAAAAATTTAATCATAATTTTAGAAAAGTGTCTGATGATCGGATTTTGATCTCTGCAAAAAAAATCAATGAGTGTTCGAACTCACGGGCGATGTTTTAACACCTTTTTGTTTATTTATTTTATATTAAACCCACAAAAAACAAAGAGAATGCAAAGCAACAGACAAATGTACATACATACATTGTTATGTTTGTACATAAGCTACATATGTTGCTGTCTTGCTATCTCATTTTTATATATGTACGTATAACCACGTCACTAATCTCTTTGCTATGCATAAGACAAAACCGAAGATCAACATAAAACACTTTTTTAATATTACTCCAAATTAATACTCCGAATTAAAACACTTAAATCTCCGCTCAACGATATCGGATCGCCTTAATTTTTGGCCTAAACTCTTCGTCGAAACCCGCACTAGCGTTTTAATCCAAAAATTAATAAAATCGGCTATGAATTTCCGGAGAAAATCGCATGGGAAAATTATATGAAAATCGCCCAATAATCACTTTCAATACGGACTGCCAAGCAACAACAACAAACAAACAAACTCTTACACTTACATTTGCGTATGTATTGAAACTGATAGTTTACTGCCCTAGAGGCGCGCGTATAGATGTTAACACATCAAAAAGAATAAAATTAAATAACAGAAAATTGTCTGAGCATCAAAAATTAAATTTTTATCTTCTCGACAACGATTATTTTATTTTAATTTAAACTTTGCAGCGGCCGATACTGCCTTTGCGTTCTATAGAGTCCGCCAAATAACTTTTTTTTTTTTTGAAAATGCTATAAAAAAACAACTGAATATTTTCTCAAATTTCTTTTTTTATTTGAAAGTACAATCCTTCCGATAATGGAAAATAATTGCATTCAAATGGCTGCATGACCCGATAACGATCGCCATTGACTGTAACGGCCACTCCTTGCCCATTTTCGAAGAAAAATGGTCCTCTGGATCAAAATCCGCACCAAACAGTGACTCGTTTTGGGTGCGTCGGCTTTTCAATGTATGCGTGCGGGTTTTCTGTGCCCCAAATGCGACAATTTTGCTTGTTTACACACCCGCCAAGATCAAAATGAGCTTCTTCTGAAAAGATGATTTTTTTTTTTGGCAAAATCGGCATCTTCTGTAAGTCGATGGCAGGTCCATATTTCCCAGCGTTGTTCAAGCGTATACACAACCATATTCGTTCAGCGGAAGGATAAAACTAATTATCTGTCAAAACAGACATGATCTAAGTGTTACCATTCACGAAATAAGCACTAGTTGAAAAAAAACCGTTAGATGGCGGACCCTTTAGAACTGATTCGATTTTTCATTTATTTTGTATGGTGAATAGAAATAAATTGAGGGAAAAAACTGTTTAACATATTCTTGAAATGTTTTCAGCAAATATTTTTATTAAAAGCCTTAGAATTCAATTTTTTTTTCAATATTATTTTTTAGTAGGACCCGCACTCAGGGAAAACAGCGCACTCTGCCGGCAGAAGGGGATAGTATTGAGAATGCAGATAATGAAAGATGAAAAGTTAGAGAATTTTTTTTTTTAGATATTTTAACCTTTTACCGGCTAATCATTGCCGGTGTTGCCGCTTTATTTTTTTTCCTATTTATTGTTTTTCGGTTACACAGAAATATAACAAAATCAAAATAATAAAAGGAATAATTTTATATATTTGGAAATTCGTTGTTAAACACCAAATTTTTTAATTTTATTCGTACTGTTTCTTTTCTCAAATTTACAAAAGAAGTTTAAAATTGATTATTGAGGCATTAGACCCAGTGATATGGACTTAGAAACCAGCTAAGCTCCTCAATAATGAATTTTGATTTTTTTTTTGTAAATTTGGGAAAAGAATCAGTACGTATAAAATTAAAAAAAAATTAGTGTAAAATAAATAATTTTTATAGAAAATAGCCTGAGGGGGGCAAATTACGGCAATCGATATCGATGGAAATTTATATATAAATTCTATAGAAATTTCGAACGATGCGGTAATTTGGGCCCGGATATTTCCATTAAAAAAATAGAATTAAAAAAATGTATTTTATTGTTAGTCAAGGTGATTTTTAATATAATAAAAGAAATACAAACAAAATTAAAATGAATCATTCTTAAGGCGGATTCACCCATGTTGTCCGAACAAAATTTTTGTCCGGACAAATTTTTTTTCATATGTAGTTTGACGTCTCTCTTCTTGAGAGAGACAGAAAATATTTTTTACGAACAACTCTCAGCTTGAATTGGTTTAATTTTATATTTTGTCCGGACAAAATTGAACTGAGTTGCCAATACGTTAAACTTTTTCACATAAAGTTGAGGTGTCATTTTGTGTTTGATATATTAAATTGTGTGTGAGACTGAAAAAATAAATTTTGAGAACTAATATTATCTATTTGTTTCTTTTTTTATATGTATGTATTTTGCTAATAACAATGCCTTATGCAGTTCAATGGCCATAAGGTAAAGCAATTTACTTTTCTCGTCCATTATTATTATCACAAATTCTTGAAAAATAATTTAAAATATGTAATATCCAAATATCTAAAATATCAAGAAAACAAAGCAAAACATAACAAATCGCTGCAGTACTACCATTTTGCAAAACTCATTTTTTATATGACTGGCAACTTTGATTTTCCGGACAAATTTATTGAAATGAGTGAATCGTGCTGCAGAAAACTCTCAGTAAAATAAATTTTGTCCGGACAAAACTTTTGTTCCGAAAACATGGGTGAATCCGCCTTTACAGAAAATTTCCTAATATTTAAATAAAAAATAAATAAAATTAAAAATGTGGAAATAATGACAATAATTTTTTAAGCCTGATTTTTTTTATACATAAATTTTTTTTGTTTTATAAAAAGTCGTTATCAAAGCAATATAAAATTAGCCAAGATAACTGAAATCCATTAGCCTCATATATTTTTATATTTTATATTTATATATTCTTTTCTAAATTATTATAAATTATGCTGCCACTTAAAAGTTTTTAAAGTGTCATACCGAATAATTGAAAAGTTTCTTGTATCATTTGCAACATGAAATAAATCATTCGCTGGGCCCCATTATTGTTACATTTTATTTGTCCTCGTTATACAGTAAAAGTTTTAAAATGAGTTTAAAAGTCATGTAAATTTATTTACTTGCGTATCACACGGAGTATGATGTCAGTGGCTGGCTTTTTAAAATCTTACACTATTACTTTAAAGCAGCCTTTTCATATTTTCAAATTTAGGTGTTTGAGTCTTACAATTATTTTTTTACATACATTTTTTATTACATTTATTTCCTTGCAGATATAATGATTTTACTAAATCTTTTGTGTGCACGTTCTTGTCTGCTAGAAATTCTGTTACAACGGAAATTTAAAAAAACTTTCGCTATAAAAAATCATTTTACATATGATGCCTCATATGACTGGTGTTTGTGGAAAGGCCTGCAACCAGCTGGCCTTTTTCATAATTCTGGCTTTTGTAACAATATTGTGCTGACATGGCACATGACTGCTTTATATCCTTGTACTCGTATGTTCTTGTTTGTAAGATTTTCCTAAGCATGCAAACACATGAAATTTGTCAGCTTTTTATGTGTAACATTTTTTGTTGTAGTTATTGTTGTTGTTGTGGTTTTTATATTGTTGTCATTATTTTAAGATTCTGATGCTGTCATACTTGACAGCTTTTGGCATTTTATGTCTCGCATATGAATATAACAATGCAACAAGCTATCACATAAAAAACCCTGTAGTTCTGATTAAATGTATAAATTTTCTTTTGGCGAGTAAATTTTTTTTAGCTTTCCAAAATCAAGCCATTGAACTTACAATTCGGTAAATAGGAAAAACTTTATGCAATTTTGTGAAAGGAATATATAGGAAAACTTCGTGTGTTATTCGATTCAAACAATAAAAAAGATGTGTGGTGAAGTGGGACAGCGGATTGGAACGAAGTTCTTTATTATAAAAATATTAATTTTAAGTTCTATTCGAGGTATAAAGAAAATAATTATTCGGGTATACATTTTTTATTATGATTTGTTTATTTCGCCGACCAACGAAAATACAGAATCAATTTTGTTCCCAAACGAAATTGACCCGGCTGCGTATGATTAATATTTATTTGTATGGAATCGTATTACTCATACGTCTTAAACATTGATTTAGAACAAAATCCCATAGGAATTTCGTTCCAAAAATTACACGAAATTTGGAAGCACATAATCTGCTATTTCTGGCAATCTTCTGTTTTCACCGTATTACCGCCGTGCACGTGCTGCCTTTTAACTGTCGGGTGGCTTTTGGTAATAAATATTTTAGAAACGTTGTTGAATAACTTTCTCTCTCTCTCTCCTCTCTCTGTTACACTCTTGCATTTTTTACAATTTTTTTGGAATATTATTCATCATGCTTAAGTACGTGTAAATATTCTATAATGTTTATTGTTAGTCACTATATCTTTAGTATAATAGAGTTCACGCAGAGTATCAATTACTCACTGCTGCCACCGTTTGTTAGGTGGTGTTGACAGCTAAATGCACTAACAAACATGTTCATGCATGACACACAGTGGCACGAAAGTGGATTATTTATAAAATTTATTCTAACTGTGATGTCTTTTCAGCAAATCAGATTGAGGCCAAATGGCGATTGTTTGAACCAAGACACGACAAAAACTGAAAATTTTGCATTCTAAATTTTATTAGGAAAAATTTATTTATATGATAAAAGATGTGATTCAAATGAAGACATGAAGTCGATAAAATATTTATAGTTATTTTACTTAAAAATTTCATGTGAAATTCTGACAGAATCCATACAAAAAATATTCAATCGAAATATTTTTGGAAAAATGTTGCTAGACTAGTACTCTGTTTTAATTATGAAAAACATGCGAAATAACATGAATGGTATTTATTTCGTACGATAATTTTTTTAAACTAAAAATTTTCTCATTGAAACTGGAAAACATAATTTCAATTAAAAAGGAAAAAAACTTAAACTGAAATAACTGATGTTGCGCAACATTTTCCACAAATTCAAACAGAGTACTAGGCTTTAGACTTCTTTAAAAAAATTAATTCAAAATTGAGGGGCTCCCATAAAAGAATTCTTATCTTAATTTTATTTTATATTTTTTATGATGATATCACAAAGAAATCAATTATCGTCTCAATCACAAACTAATGCGCAAAAAGCTTAAGTGTTGGGATCAATAGAAAAATCAAATAAACCCAAACTTTCCTCGATTTATCAAAAAATTTATATACAACTAGAGTAATCCTGCCCGCGTTGCTGGACAATACAATAACATACGTTTACATCTTTGTATTAAATATTAAACTTTCTAGAAAGAATAGACATTTTCCTGATTGTTGAATAATTTTTTTAATATACATATATGTATATATATTTTTTTTATGCAATAGATTTTAATTTTAAATAAAAGCTTACAAATCAATAATTAAAAAAATGTCAATGCTCGCACTGTAAACTTAAATGACAATCAATAAATACACAGAATTTAAATAAGACAAATGACGCGAGCAAGCAGAGCCTTGTACCGACAAAATGTAATTCTCATAAGAAAAAAAATATATATTTTATATAGGGAAAACCCACCATTATAAAACAGCGCGTATAACGCATATTAGTGAAAGTAGACCAGGGGTGCTCAGTAGGAAGAACGTATTTTCCACTCGAAGTCACACGTATTCTTATTCTCTTTTATTTTATTCTTCTCTGAGAACAATTTTTTCTCATTTTACCCACACACAATGGGAGGTATTCCGTACGTTGTATGAAAAAGTATTGTATGCTAAAGAATTAAAATTAAATATAGAAAAATATACTATTTTATAAAAAAAAAAATCTTCCATAAAAAATTATATGCTTCTAATAAGAATAAATTTTCCTAACTTAAAATACCTTTCTCTATAGAAAAATAGGGTTTTCTAAAGAAAAGACAAATTTTTTTACACAAGAAATGATGTGTTCTATGGCAAAAATAAAAAAATCTTTAAAAAAATCATTTAAGTTTATTTAGATAGAAACAATTCATTTAACACACATTTTTTCTTACAAAAATCTTGTACAACAATTACGTTTACAAAAATATGTATATTCTATAATATATTTTTCTAATATAGAATACAGAAAAATAGTGAAAATTTTTTCTTTGACATTTTTTAACATCATATATAAAAAAACATACAAACGTCCGCCTCACATGTACATTCCTCGCCGCTTCAGCGACAACTGAATCAAATATAGAAAAACAACCAAATTAATAAGTATGATCCATTGTGCATTCTGTTTGACTCAATTATGTTATTGTATAAGTGAGGGAAATTGTTCTGAGCATGCCTGAAGTAGACCTTTCCAATGCATGTAATCGTTTGAAGATCGGTTGAGTGGTTCTCGAGTTATAAAATTACGAACATAGGACAACTTATTTTTATATATACACAACAATATAGAAGAAGATGGGCCACATTTGTGGTCCTAAACAAAGCATTATTGCTGACTTTGAAACCAGTGTTTCCGTTGAAACTACCAATTTTAAATTCATACTGTTGTCCTCATAAAAATTAATTTGGTTTTGAAATTTCATTAAAAAATTGTATTTAATATAGATTTAAAATTCAAAAAAGTTAAATACCTATAGATAATTTTCAAACAAACAAACTTTTCATTTTTATATCAACTTTTGTTGTTGTTTTATTTTTAAGACAATAAATATGAATCTATTCCTTCTTTAATAGTTTTTATTGGTAAAATCATGTGGTTGGATTGCACAATTTCCGTTCAATTACCAGCATCACTGTCATATGGTTATGCATGTGAATGTATGTATTGTACGAGTGTATTAAGCTACCCAGTTGACCAGTTGACCAGATATTGTCCTCCATTATGTCTGCAGAGAAATTTACTATTTGTCGTCTAAAAAATTAAATTGTTTAAAATTGCTTGAGTCAAAATCAAGCTTATTTGGCAAATTAGTTTTTAGGTGCATCAAGACCAGGGATGCCCAGTTCATGAAACAATTGTTTGGAGAGAACTAACACGTATTCTTATGCTGTTTCATTTAGTCGTTAATGGTAAGTCGACAAGTGCACATGTTTGGCGGATGCTTTATTACTTTTTTCAGGTTTACACTCAAAAAATTTTGCGTGGCCATTCAATGCCATCTTAATGCTTGTCACAAAAGTATTAAATTAGAATCGTTTATATAAGATTCATAATTGCAATCTTTTTTTTCGTCCAAACTTTTCGATTTATTATAATGAATTATATTATTAAGTTGTTTTTTGTTTTTCTTAAATAAAATAGCTTCTTTAACTCTTATAGAGTTTATAAATAATTGGGTACTTTCATTTAAAATTTAAAAAATTAAATTGAATTATTTTATTTAAAAATATGTATATTAATTTATGTTTGTTTTTTATATGAATATAATTATTCTGCTTTTCAATCTCTTACTAACATTATAATTTGGCTGTAAATAAATCAATTCTCTCAATTTTGTTTTTTCTCTCTTACGCAGTAATACACAAGAAAAAATTTTTTGGGCTTCCCTGACCAAGACCGTTCGCTCGATCGTTTACTCTCTTTCGAGAATTTTGCACTAGTTAATTTCTAAAACTCAGATAACTGTATGTGCTTTATGAAGTTTAAAAGTTGGCAACACTGGTTGTTAAACTCGTTGCCAACTAAAGGAAATTTTCCGAAAAATGATATCATGCAACAGGAATTTTTCAGTTGCCGAAAATGGTGGTAACATCTATTTTGTCAAATATTTTCCCTGTGTGTCTTTGTTATTTTAGAGTGTGTCGAAAGTTTGTGTTTTCTCTTTTAAATTTGTCTGTTGTCTCTTTGCAATCATAAAAATTAAAGATCCGGCAATTTAAAATGTCTGTAGTGAAACCTGTGTGTGTGTGTTATGTATGTGTGTACGGGAGTGTGTATGGATGTATGTGTGTATGGGTGTGTGTGTTTTTTTTTTTTTTTTTTTTTTTTTTTTTTTGTATAGAACCGGAGGTGGGAATCTTCAAAAGATACTTATGTTCCCTCATAAGCATGCACGATTCACCATCACTGGTGCCTACGTACTAAACCCACCCCCTGTTTCCTTCGACCACTCTCCCTCCGCGGGACTGCCGTTAGGTATTACTTCGCGGAGGGCTGGTTAGCGATTTCGCTTCATCTTATGTACGCTCGTTCGATCTCTGTCTCTCAAGCCTTCGTAGTTCCTGCATAACTACAGATATATGGTGGTTACACTCGTTCCATTTAATCTCGGAACCCAAAATCTCGTCTAGAAGCTGGCGGGGATTAATATTCAACTCCCAAGGCCCCCTAAATCTCGGGCAGCAAAATAAAACGTGCTGAGCGTCCTCATCTTCTTCAACACAATTTGGACATGTTGGGGATCTATCGTGCCCAAATTTGTGCAGATATTTCCTGAAACAACCATGTCCACTCAAGAACTGCGTCATATAAAAGTTGGGCTCGCAGTGTTGTGCCTCCAGCCAGGGAATTATGATGGGCAGAAGATAATAAGTCCATCTGCCCTTCGAACTGCATTCCCATCTAGACTGCCAACTGCAGAGAGAAACACTCCTCTCCTCTCTCCTTATTGTAGCAATCTGCCCTGGATCCTCAAGACGACGAAAGTAGATTCGCCTCATTTATGGGTGTGTGTGTGTGTGTGTATGTGTGTGTGTATATGTGTGTACTTTTTGGTTTCTTATCTAAATGTACTCGTATAACAAAATTTATGTTTTTTGTGGTTTTGATTGTGTAACTTTTGTTTCAAAACAAACAAAAAATGGCAATACATTGAGAAAGTTTATGGTGGTAAATACCCAGTGAACATTTTATGTCGAAATTGTTTGGAATGGAATGCCATTCTAAGGTATGGGCCGGCGCTTTTCAAGTTACGCCAAATTCTGCAGGAAAGGGCAAAGAAAATCAACTCAGTTTTATTGATGCAAGGCTCTCTAAGGTTAATTAAATTTATTTTTTTTTTATTTAATTTCAAAACAATAACTTCATATTGCATTCTGTTTCCAAGACGAGTGTCAGTGTCAGTTCAATATTGAAGACACTATTTTAATGCAGCCAAAAATATCATTCGTACTGACGATTTCCGAACATTTTACGAAGTTTTCTGTGGTTTATAATATCCATTTTATCCGTTATCGGTTAGACTTAGTATCGGAATTAATTATTTTTCTTTTAGTGAAATAATTCAGAAAATATTTAAAATATCGCATGCTATATATTTTTCCACCCAATATCTCGCTTACTGATTATGGGGACATTTTTACTTGAATGTTGGCGTTTGAAATGCTTAGCAAGAAACTAAAAATTTTCTCGTATATAAATTCCTAATAAAATTTGTACAAATAAAAAATGTTATCAAACAAGAATACACATGAGTACTGATGACGAAAGTGTAGCGGCTTTCGAAAACAGCTTTTCTGCTATGCTGTGTAAGCTTGGATAATTCAACGTGATGTTGACTTTATGCCTTAGGAGATTTATCGTGTGTTTGTGAATTTAAAACAAATATTCAATTATTTACCAAACTAAGTAACTTTTATAGCGATAACATTTCTTAGAGACTTTCAGCTTATCTAATACATCTTCATGTTATTTCTAACATGAGAGAAAAATGTTCACTGGGCAACTGAGCACCTAACAATACAAAATGTCTGGCATAAGATTTTTGATTTTGTTATTTTGGAAACAGGATAGTGTGGGTTTCTTCAATTCCACCTTCATATTTAACCTTAAATTCAAACAACGTTCTGTGGCAAAGTTTATTTTCCCCTTAAACTAAACATTAGAAAAACATGCAAATCTTCCAGCTGCCCCTTCATTTCGAAATACTCTTATGTATTTATTTACATAAATGACATTAGAATTTCTTTATTCCTAGCGGCATAATGTTAATGACTAAGTGGAATGATAAGTAAGGCCCGGTAAGGTTCAACTTCTATTCATTATACATATCATGTTTCGTTAATACACATACACATACAAACATATTTACATGCATAAGTAACCGTTTATTTACTATATGAATGTGTGTATTTGTTCAGGGAATTTTCTGGCTTTTTTGATGATTTTACATAAAAACAAACTAAAACAAAAAAACTCGTCTTTTAATAAAAACATGAGTTACATATATGAGCAATTTAAATATTTTTGATATGATCTAATTTCCTTTTAGTACTAGTGGTGCTTTGATAGTTGTTGCTTTAAGTGTTCACAGGTTCATGTGTCATTATGTAAATGGTGTCCTTCCTAGTTTCTAGTTACATGTTTCTTAGAAGCATTTAAATTAAGCCTTTGCAATCATTCTTAAAACTTTAATTAAATTAAATATGTAAATGTTGCACTCAAAAAATCTAAAATATGTACATTTTTAAAATAATTTTTACTAGAAAAAGACGAAAAAATTATGCCATAAGTCCTGTAAACACTATTTGTGTCTTCTCTGCTGTACCAAAAACAAGCATGTCTGATCATGATTTAAATTTTGTAGGTTATGTTAATATATTGTGCAGTATGGCGAGTACACATAGTTTTGAATAATTTAATATTTATCAAGGCAATATTTCAATTTATTAAACCCAACTAGATTTGATTGATTGAAGAGAAAAAAAATTACTAAATTATTCAGCAAAATTAACGCTATACGAGAGATTTCCATTATATAAGATTACACAGGGTTTTAAAATTGTAGCACGCATTTGAGGACTCTTAAAAAAGTTTCCCCATTTTACATGCAACTTGTGAAGTCGATTTATATTTCTGCCCTCACTTTCCTCAGCAATTAAATTTTCTAGATTATTTTTGAACTACTCGTAACATTGTTTTTCTTTTTCTCTGTTTTTGTTTTGCATTTTCTCTAGTATCTTTCTCATTTTCTCGTCATTGTTTAAATGTCTTGTTTACTTGTTGTCTTAGCCTTCATATTCCCTCCGCCATTATCAATAATTGTCGTGTAAAACGCTGTTAAATGTCTTTATACAAATCCTGGTGTTTATCTTTAAATAGCATTATTTTTTCTTCTACTGTTTCAGTTTCTTATTCTTGTCTTGGGTGCATGTGTTTGCTTCCGTCAGTTCATCACCTTGTTTAGGCTACAAAGTTTTCTCAGTTGTTTTTTTTTTTTTTGTTATAATTTGAACAAGAACAATTGCAATGGAATTAAAAGAGCTTGTAAAACAAAATACTATTTAAAAGTGTAGCCAAAATATAAATAAATAAACTCTTTAATTACCAATAACTAAAAAAAGGACTTAGGGTGCAGTTCATATGCCAAAATTATCTGGATCTAATAAATATACAATAAGGTATCTAAATGTCTGAGATTTGTGTGGAGAAATTAAAATATATAAAAAATTTCCCACATAAATTCTAAAAAGTTTAAAAATATATTTCTTAAAATCAGGATATTCCTTAAGCATGTAAAATTTGCAAGGATAATTGGCTCACGAAATTCAACCGTATAAAAGCTTTTTGCGGTTTTAAATGGCCCCATAGTTAATTCTTCAACGTAGTGAATTTTTAAACCTATTTACACTTATTCTTGCCACCTACCGCGTAAGCAAAAGCAGCCCTGCCATTTGCCAATACCAAAAACACAACTCTGCTTTTAACATTGATACATCTTGACATATGTGACATTTTTCGTACAGAGCGAGAGACGCATTTGACTAGTCTGCTGTAAGATTCTTTGAATAAACAAGATAAAACATTTTCCACGGATAAAAAGAATTCATTCTTGAAATTGTAAATTGCAAACGCAGTGACGTTTCAATTTGATTTAAAAAAAAAGAAATATTTAAAACATTAAGATGTTGGTTAATGAAGCTCGTTTGTTGTTGAACCGCTCCGGTGTTTTGGCTGCTCGTCAGCAGGTAAGCAAAAATTGTGTTTTTTGGCGAAAAAATAAAGTTGTTCTTACATAAGCTTTGAATGCAGAAATTAAAAAAAATTATGCAGTAATCAAATTTGATTCAATAAAATAAATCATGTGCACAAAAATTGTTATGTAAACTTTCCATGCATTGACCATCGCAGAGTGTGACAGGAACACACCCCTTAGAATATTTTGAAGGAACTAAACTTCCATATAAAATATGTATGTACATACATACATATATACATACACATGTCTACATAATGTATTTGCTACTTTATAATTTGTAAAAAATTTTTATTAATTGTTTACTTTTCTTACAGCTGCGCGCTATCAGCTCCGGCAATAAACATGACCAACAGGCTACAGCCAAAGAAGCCCCGGCACCACAAATTAAAACTTTCCAGATCTACCGCTGGAATCCCGACAATGCTGGCGAAAAACCTTACATGCAAAGCTATGAAGTTAATCTGCGTGAATGTGGTCCTATGGTTTTGGACGCTTTGATTAAAATTAAAAACGAAATGGATCCCACTTTGACTTTCCGTCGCTCATGTCGTGAAGGTATTTGCGGTTCCTGTGCCATGAATATTGCTGGCACCAATACTTTGGCTTGTATTAGGTAAGTTTTGCTAAAACGTAATAAACATATACTAAAGAAAAGCATTATGCAGGTTTTGTTAAGGTTTTTAGATATCGAACGCTAAAAATTTATAATGAAATAGTGCCAGCAGCAGGACAATAATCCATATTTTTCATACAAGTTTTGTTACTGTTTCGGTATGTTATTTTCCATCTGTAATATAAATTGTATTTGAAAAGGCGTAGAATATGTACATATTTTCATACCTACATTTAGATGTTAATTATTTACCCAGTTGTACTCCGTCATGCGTGGATTAGAATTGCGTCGCCAATTTTGCATTAAATGATTAAAAAATTGTATTAGTTCACCTTTAACGTGGCGTATTTATACATATACAAAAGCTTGTTTTTTTAATTTTTATTTTAATTCTTTGGAAACAAATGCCTATTAAGTATCTTAAGTGACAATATGATTAACATTTATTTAGCAAAATATATCGTTCAGATATATAGTCGGTAGTTGACTATAACACAAATCATTTTACATAGATCCTAAAAAAATGCAAATTCAAAATTAGAAATTGATTATAAAATCGGCGTTTGTCGCAAATGGAATGTATCATAAAAATAAGCGGATAACTTGATGCGTATTCGGATTTCAAGTATATAATATAGTTTTTGAATGATTTACTTATCAGCTCTGAGTTTTGAAAAAAAAAAAATTTTGCAACATTTAGTTTTTAATGAAAATTATTTTATATTATAAAACAATGAAACTACATAAGAATTACTTTCCAAAAAAAAAAAAAACTTATTATTTCTAGCAAAATCGATACGAACACCTCTAAGCCATTGAAAGTATATCCTTTACCTCACATGTATGTCGTACGTGATTTGGTGCCTGATATGAATAACTTTTATGATCAATACAGATCTATTCAACCCTGGCTGCAACGAAAGTAGGTATTAAAAATTCAATTTGCAAATGTCTTTCTAATGCAAAATTCTTTATAGGAACGAAGCCGTTGAGAAAAAGGGTAAAGCCCAATATCTGCAGTCTGTAGAGGATCGTTCAAAGTTGGATGGCTTATACGAGTGTATTTTGTGTGCTTGTTGCTCTACCTCATGTCCCTCATACTGGTGGAATGCTGATAAATATCTGGGACCTGCCGTACTTATGCAGGCATATCGCTGGATTATTGACTCTCGTGATGAAAGTACAGCTGAACGTTTGGGTAAGCTTAAGGATCCCTTCAGCGTGTACAGGTGTCACACCATCATGAACTGCACACGCACATGTCCCAAAGGTTTGAATCCTGGCCGTGCTATTGCAGAAATAAAGAAACTTTTGTCTGGTATGGCCTCAAAACCGGCGCCCAATCTAGACACTGCAGCTTTGCATAAGTAGACGCTTGTTGGGATACTCTCTCAAAGCGACTATAGTTCTCTTAACTTTGTTTCCAGTTTTCCTTTAAAATCTCTGTACTTATAAAGTTTTCGCAAAAAGAAAAAAAATTATTGTTCGTAACGAATTGAAATGACTTCTTTCATATGAAATGCTGTAGTTTGTTCTTCATAATTTTTGTATGTACTTGCTTTCATATCCTTTATATTATTTAAGCTTAAAGAATTGTTGATATATTTGGTTCGTACTATGAAATTTTAATGTATATTTATTATTTGACTTTGACTATAATCTTACATACATACATATAGTTTAATTTATTTTTGAGAAAGTTTGGTGGGAGAAGTTTGTAGTAATATACATTTATGTATTATGATTTAAACTACGGTTAACGATTTAATAAAATAAATAAAAATGCATAAAAGACTAAAGTTTTAGTAGTTCTCTAAATCTCTCTTATTCTGTAACATTTTGTCAACGTCACGTCAAGACAATATTAAAACCAAAGTATATCTATATCAAAGTATATTGATATACTTTGATTAAAACTAAGACATCCGACTATTGTTTTTCCTTCGTATTTAATTTCTTTTAACAGCCTCTTGGTATTTTATAGGCCTTATGGAATAGTCAGAGGCTGTCAGCAGTAATCCATTGGTGTCCAGAACCAGTATGCAACTGCCCTATTTTTGATATTGTGTTAACGTGACATTGACAACTAGTTACGGAATGACATTCTTATCGGATCAAAATATAAACGCCAAAGTATTTGGATATAGAAGAAAAATAAGGAGTAATTTATGATTCTCTTTAAACTGAAACGATTATGTATTGTAAATTTCAAAAGTTCGCCGGAAAATGTGTTAAAATTTGTAAAAATACAACTCTGTATTTTAGGTACTGTTTAACACAACTATGTAACGAATGCCCATGGCAACACTATTAACGCTGGTTATGCTTTCACATTATTGAGGCAAAACACACTGGATGAATTTTTAGTCCGCTTAATTTTTGTTCTTTTCAAAACACACTGGATTAATTCATCTGGCATAAAATTGTATACGTATACACAGCTTTGTGTGTGTTAGTATTTTATTGTTTATTTGATGTTTTTCTTTCGTTCGCTGTACACATACATTATGAAACAAACTTAGCGCAAATATGGCTGGAATAAGTGATGAAAAATTTTCAATAATCTTAGGAGGAATTTCTAGTGCCTGTAACTTTGAAGCTGCAGCATTACTTCTAGAAGATGAGAAGGCAAAGAAAAGAAGCGAATACATTTGAGAAGAAAATTTTCTGCAACTCTAAGATTTTTAGCTACAGGAGGAACCTTTAAGGAAATTGCCGAAAATAGAAAATTGTGTGCACCCTATTTAAGATCAGCTATGATTACGATAACCATGTTTTTCAATGCAAAAAGGACATTTAGAAATGTAATAAAAATTGTATTCTCTAATTATAAACAATTGCTTATACTTTAGGCATGGCCCTCTAACTAGCATACATTAATGTTTTTTAAACAATAAAATATTTCCAAATATATCACAGTAATTTGATAAAAAGATTTTCATTTCTGCACACTCCATTTGGTGCTGATAATATTGTATTGGTAACTTTTATTGTATTGAGAAAAAAAGACTTTTAATATAGGAGTTTGAAGAAAGAAAAAATTAATAGTCAAAAAATAAAAAAGGACACACCAATTAAAAAAGGACACCTTCATTTTTTTTAATCTAAACGTAAAAAGTGAATTTTTAAAGGTACATTCATATAAGTTTATTTCGTCACCAGTAAAATTTATTTAAGTAATTTCAATAAAATTTTGCTGAAATTTTCAGTAACCAAAAACTTTTACTAGTTACTAAAATTACTGCAAAAATTTTTATAAGTTTCTGAAATTACCGAAAAAACCCTTACTGACTCATTCATCAATTTTAATGGTTGTTGGCGCGACCAACCCCCTTTTGTTTTGAAGTTCATGTTTACACAAAGATGGACAACTAAAGACTAAAAAACGCTCTGTAAAAAACAAAACGCAGAACCTGTGTTTTCATACGTGTGTATGTATTAGTTTTGTTCTGCTTGTGCGGGGTTAAAGCTGGTTGAAAAATTATGCCAACCAAAAACTACCCTCTTCACCGAAAATGCCTACAAGCTGTCATGTTATGCCAGCATAATTCATCGAGGCAGAACACACTGGATGAATTATGCTGGCATAACATGGCAGCTTGTAGGCATTTTCGGTGAAGAGAGTAGTTTTTGGTTGGCATAATTTTTCAACCAGCTTCAACCCCGCACAAGCAGAACAAAACTAATACATACACACTTATGAAAACACAGGTTCTGCGTTTTGTTTTTTACAGAGCGTTTTTTAGTCTTTCGTTGTCCATCTTTGTGTAAACATGAACTTCAAAACAAAAGGGGGTTGGTCGCGCCAACAACCATTAAAATTGATGAATGAGTCAGTAAGGGTTTTTTCGGTAATTTCAAAAACTTATAAAAATTTTTGCAGTAATTTTAGTAACTAGTAAAAGTTTTTGGTTACTGAAAATTTCAGCAAAATTTTATTGAAATTACTTAAATAACTTTTACTGGTGACGAAATAAACTTATATGAATGTACCTTTAAAAATTCAGTTTTCACGTTTAGATTAAAAAAAAATGAAGGTGTTCTCTTTTAATTGGTGTGTCCTTTTTTATATTTTGACTATTAATTTTTTCTTTCTTCAAACTCCTATATTAAAAGTCCTATTTTCTCAATACAATAAAAGTTATAATCACCAATACAATATTAATAATATCATCACCAAATGGAGTGTGCAGAAATGAAAATCTTTTTATCAAATTACTGTAATATATTTGGACATATTCTATTGTTTAAAAAACATTAATATATGCTAGTTAGAGGGCCATGCCTAAAGTATATGCAATTGTTTATAATTAGTGAATACAATTTTTATTACATTTCTAAATGTCCTTTTTGCATTGAAAAACATGGTTATCGTAATCATAGTTGATCTTAAATAGGGTGCAGACAATTTTCTATTTTCGGCAATTTCCTTAAAGTTTCCTCCTGTAGCTAAAAATCTTAAAGTTGCAGACAATTTTTCTTCAACCGGAATACATTTTCTCAAATGTATTCGCTTCTTTTCTTTGCCTTCTCATCTTCTAGAAGTAATGCTGCAGCTTCAAAGTTACAGGCACTAGAAATTCCTCCTAAGATTATAGCAAATTTTTCATCACTTATTCCAGCCATATTTGTGCTAAGTTTGTTTCATAATGTACATATGTGTACAGCGAATGAAAGACAAACATCAAATAAACAATAAAATACTAACACACACAAAGCTGTGTATACGTATACAATTTTATGCCAGATGAATTAATCCAGTGTGTTTTGAAAAGAACAAAAATTAAGCGGACTAAAAATTCATCCAGTGTGTTTTGCCTCATCCAGTGTGTTCTGCCTCATTCGCATATTTAAAATTGAAGCAGGCAGACGTTCGTGTAATTACGGGAGTGCGTTCTGTTAAAATCGTAGTGGGAAATAATAAAAATAATAGTTTGTGGAAATATATTTAAGTGACTAATTATTGTTTATTTTATTCAAACAAAAACACATGTGCTCTTCAGCAAAGTGTATATAAGCAAGAATTTGTGTTAATTAAGGCACCCAAACAGCTTAAAATAAAGTGTATGAAATGGTAAAAAATTTACATAAACTTCAAATATTGTATGGAAACTAATTCTCAAAAAATTAAGTTTAATTAAACAACGTGTGTATTATCCTTTAATAAAAGCAAGTGTAAGTATTTTTACCATACAAAAATCAGTGATGACCGCATTTTTAGTGCTTCATATAAATACTACATGCGTACATTTGTTTGTAATGTGTGTGCTTATATGCCTTGACGTTGTTGTAATTAATAAAATAGCGTTTTTTTTTCATTTTTGGTGTTGGATTAAAACATACGTACATAATAGATTGGTATGTATGGCTGTACATGCGCATCCAACAATAAATGTAGTTGTATTTGTGTTTGGTATATAAATAGAGGCCACCGCGTCTTGTTAAAAAAATGTGAGGAAAATACAGAAATTGTGGGAAAAACTTGTTTTCCTCCTGTATTTCCATTTATCGATAGAAATATGTATGTACGTGAAACGTATATGTTGTTTATGTCGTTTCTTTGCATGTGTGCTTCAAATTCAGCTAAATGTTTTCCAGTTGTATTGCTGCTGTTATTTTCCTTTCCCTTTTCTCTTGCATATTTGTGTTTTAAACAACATTTTTCCCATTTTTAGATCTTTTAACATGTGTGTTTAGCAATTAAATTTGTAATCGCTATTGTTATCGTTGGAGCACGGCTTGCGAGGGGTGCATTAAAATAAGTAATTTTTATACAATTAAATGAGAAATCACAAATTATTACGAGCGTAAAATATGGCTTAGAATGTGTAATTGTATACATATTTTAGCAGTATAGTTAGATTTTTGTATATGAAACAAAAAAATTATTCATTCCAACCTTGCGGTTTATTTCTATTTCAAGTACAGTTGGATATCTAGCCGTTCGCTATTTTAAGCAAACAGTGCAGGAAATTTAAAAGAATTGTATTTAAAATTATTCTCATTTTGACTCAATAAAACCGATTTTTTTTTGTTCTTCAATGTTTTTTTATTATTTGTAGAAAATAAAAAAGAAAAACAATTGCAAATATATGTACATTGTAAATATTTTTATGTAGGTGTGCGGCTAATTACAATTGTGGCGACAGGAATAGCCCAACCTACCCTACGAACCTTCATACATATACAATATCTAAAAAAAAGTTATGAATGTTGGGAATTAGGACTAAAAACTGGATTCGATTAAAGGAAGGACGTATAATTAAAAGTGCATATCGAGGCCTATATTCAATACCTGCTGTCAACCAATTTCTTAAAAATGTTTCTTTAGTTGAAAACTATTCGGTGATGAGGTCTAAATACATCTCTGACATAAATCTCAGCCACTTGGTGCTATTTTTTTTTTTAATTCCTCATTCATAAAAAATAGTTCATGCTTATTAGATCCTTATTTGATATATTTTTACACAAAATTTGTCAAACAAGAAGCTTATGAGCCTGATTTTTATTATATTTTTTTTATGAATTAGAATTTCAATTCTAATTATATATTTCCCTATCAACCATTGTATATTAAAAAAAAAGAAAATATTTTGCCTTTCCTGAAAAATTGCCTGTTTGATTCGTAGCACATACTGAATATGAAACCTCTATATTTGTAAATTCTTCAGTTTCCCTAATAAAAGGGAGCAAGAATTGCTTTTTCTTTCTTTTGTTGAGAGAAAATTATTTTACATAGTAGGTATCTACTTTAGGATAATTTTAAGAAATTAAAACGTTTTGGAAGATAGGATCGGAAATTAACCAATAAGTACCACTTCTTTGTTCAATTAAAAATTATATCAATTTTGTCATTTTTATACCTATTTAGCAAAAATGTCAAAACGAACCAGTTCACTCCACGCTATTCACTGCTCTATAGGCGGAGTTTGGCAACAATACTATAGAAAAAATTAAAATACTTTCACAGATTTAGATATTTTACTTTGTTGAAATACATAAATAACAAAAATTTAAGTGAGTCATTAAAAAGTCTGAAATTAATTGATCGATTCGCAACGCATTCACTATTACCTAATATTTTACATTTGTTTGTCAAGGAGAGTGCATATTTTTATATTGAGCCCAATTTGTTCTCATCCCCGTGTCCCCAATTTAGTTTATTTTTAATACTCAGCAATATCTTATAGGATTTTCTTTTTTCGTAAAATTTGTTTTAATTGTGCAAAATGCATAATACGTACACTTTTGTGTGTGTGAACGCGTGTGTGCATGTTTGTAGATAGTTGTAAGTTTTTGGCGCTCGATATTTGTATTCTATTTATAATGAATTTTTAATCACTCGTTATGACACATTTACAAAGTGAGCTAGCAACTGTTAAGTATAAGACAACAAACTATCAATGTTAATCGATTACATTTTTTTTACTTAATGGAATTAGTATTTATTTTTCGTTTCACCTGAATTGCATTGATTACATATTAAATATTAAGTTGTACATTTATACAAAACTCGCTGTTGCATTATTTCTTGCAAATGTTTCTGAAATGGGGTTGTTGAAACTCTCTGAAGTCTAAACTTTATGTGCTTGCTAACAATTCATAATTCTTAACATCATCTTAGCATTATTGAAAGCAAATTCATTAAAGAATGACATCATAATATAAAAGAACAACATCGTACAGTTTTATCAATTCTCTGAAGTGCTCTTTGAATCTACGCTTTGTCATTAATATTCAAAAATAACTACAAGTACGAATATCGAAAAAATACGTTATTCATTTCTTTTGCTCTTCAAAGTTGTCTTATCAATTATATGTAACCGGCAAATATTTGCCACACACTTATTAGCAACTTCGTCATCCATGTTCAACAACAAATAATCGCGCCATTTTTTTAAAGACCATAGAAAAAGAAAATTTTGCTTTTAAAATGTAAAGAATGTTGTGAATGATTCTATTGAATTATTTTATTCAGTGTACGGAAGTATATAATATTTTTAAATCATGGTAATTTATGCTATAGTTGAAGTTTATTCAATCTATTAGCGTGTTTTACAAATATTTATCATTGAATTAAAATTGTTAACGTTTTTTATCTACATACATAGATACATACATTTACAACTGCTAAGTAAGACTTTTGTTTGTCTAGCCATGTGGTTATCCAATAATTTATAATAATAATCTAATTTTATTTTGGTTGGGTTACACAACATTACCGCGACGTTTGTGAGTTGTAAAATTAAACCTCAAACGGTCAATCACATTTGATTTAAAACCTTATAGATGAAAACTCTCTAACAACCAACAACAAACAAACTTTAAACCAATTATTACCGTTCTCGAATCGACTCGAGCGTTTGTAATAGATTAAAGAAAAATCTTGTATTTTTCTTTAATCTATTACATTCTTTCGAGTCGAATCGAGAACCGTAATAAGGCCCAATATTAACCTGAGACATTCTGCCTTATTACCGTTCTCGAATCGAATCGAGCGTTTGTAATAGATTAAATAAAAATCTTGAAATTTTCTTTAATTTATTACATCCTTTCGAGTCGAATCGAGAACCGTAATAATGGCTATTATGAAAAAAGAGACTGCTAAAAGCTGGTAAATAATTTAATCATGCTAAAGAATTTTCATTATAATGAATATAAGAAACATATTGTGTGAGAATATGAATTATGCCTAATTCGTTGCTACTGTGCGACTAGATCGCTACTGCTCTTTTCAAGATTTCCTAAATTTGGAATCCTCTCTATTTGATTTTTATAGGTTAATATTCTCAGTTGTTGCATTAATATTCCAGCTCAATTAAGTATTGTTTTTTTAATGGAACTTAAAGCATAGTCTTCCATATTTCTATACACATGTGGTAATTAATATTAAAAAGGCACTCCTATGTGTATTACACAATTTTTACCCCAGCATAATTTGTTTATTTTATTGTTTTTATTCCAAGGTTTGTGTACTTATGGATATTCTCATATGTATGTATGTATATGCACGCGCTTAATTTTTATCTAGCAGAATTATATCTTCTCTGCTAATACAAAACCATAAAGACTTTACTTTTGATTTCTTTATATTGTTTGTTAAAAATATCTTAATTTTTTTTTATATTTAAATTAATGTTTCCTCTTTTCTTTTTCAGCTTCGAAATTAAAGTTTAAAAAAGAGTAAATGAAAAATGAGTGAATATACTATAGAGACAAGACGACGATCTAGGTCGAAGACACCGTTTTTACGTTCCAGTTGTGATCATGAAAATTGTGAACATGTTGGTGACGAACCACATGTACATCATCATAAGAAGAAAATTACCTCTTCCCCAAATGTCAAGTAAGTCGATTGCAATTTATTTAAAAATAAAATATTCTCGTATATGTATACATATGTATATGTTATGTATATGTATATATCTGTTTTGCCTAGGCAATATGTATAACTAAAAATTGTTATTATACTAAAGAAAATTATTACAAATTTATTTACGCTAATTTCATCAAATATTTCTCAAGTGTGATTGTGGTATTTTGCTAAATTTTCTTTATTTTATAATTTTCATAAATATCCCATGACCTGGCAATAAATGTTCGTTTTTTTTTTAAATTTTTTTTTATATTAATAAATATCAGAATAATATTTTGATAAAAAAAATTTTGAATTTAATAAACTTTAACAAGGCAGTTTTAAATGCCTTGAACTGTAATGTTGCAAAAATAATTTCTTTTGACTGACTTGTTTTGTAAATTTTTATTTAAATTGCTTTTAAATACTTTTTTTCAATGTACGATTGTTTTTATTTAATATTTTACATTTCAGTTTTCGTTAATATTCTCTCTAAGGTGCCCCAATAATAATCCACAATATTTTAAAAATAATCATAATAAAATATTTAGAATATTTTTAAAATAATAATCTAAATATGTGTTTAAAATTCAAACAAACATAAATTTAACGTGTTTTCTGACCTTGAGGCTTTTATTTTATCACTAAAAAACTAAACTCTGTTCAACTCAATAAACAACACACAATAATATAGCGCGTCTAGCAACGTTTTATGTCGTTGGCTAAAACCAATGACGGTCAAAGCGAATTTTGTTAATAAAACGCAGTAAAAAAATAGCGTGTTGACTAAAATAACGTCATCATTCTAAACGAGAAAGCATTAAATCTATGAAATACCAAAACATTTTGGACAAGACAGTGAATAGCCAGTATAATATAAATACGAATACGAATGTAACATGCAAGCACGTTACTTTAATAATTCGCTTGCTTTCTATGAGTAATCAACGCTAAAACAAAACAAAAGCAACGCGCCAATTTTATTTATTTATTTTTTTCATAAAACATTTCGTCGACTTAATACCAACAAATCGCGAAAATAAATGTTTGCGAGTACATGCATACTTTAAAATTAATTAATTTAGAAAATACATTGTTATGTACATACATGTGTACATACTTATGTACTCATATGTATATACATATATGTATGTATGTAATTATGTATGTAGCAGAACTGAAATGATTAATATGGAGAATTAAATTTGTTTTTTTTTGCTACCGCACATAAAAACAAAAACATGAAGCTGAAATTATAGATTGTGTTTATAGAAAAATTTTAAAAGTCTTGAGTATTTTTAACGTATACTTAAGGATTTTTGAAAAAATCATGAAGTAAAAATATATATCTACATATACATATAAGATTATCGGTAAAGTCACAGAGTTCGATATGGTTATGAAACGAACTCATTCTTTATATCATTTGTTCACAAAATGAAAATTGGAATAGTTGTCATGTCAAATCTATAATTTATAAATGATTTCCATATAATAAAAATTACTTCGATATAAATCGGCCGAGCTCTGACACTCGCCTATCTTTGCAATTGTGAATTGTTCTATTTACAATTGTGAATTGTTCTATAAATCACAATAAAACTAGGAAGTTTAAAAAATATTAGTTTTTTCGACATTGTTTTCTTCCACTTAAAAGATTTTAATATCCATTTGATGATCGTATGTCCATTAACTGAATACCTATATCTAATGCTTGGTTTTCACTATGTCATTTTTGTTGTCAAATTGTCCAAATTGTTGGCAATTGTATGAAAACGGGTTGTCATATGGCGTCATCTATGTTTGCAGTCAGTTATGCAAACATAGATGACGCCATCTGACAACCCGTTTTCATACAATTGCCAACAATTTGGACAATTTGACAACAAAAATGACATAGTGAAAACATAGTGAAAACCAAGCATAAGTATATTGAATTGCGGAATGTAATAATTTTGAATATCATGAACTCTATTAGATAATAAAAATAAAATTATATGTATAATGCAAAAACAAATTAATATCAAATTGCCATTTATATTCAACTTGTAACAGTTCCATAAACTGTTAAAAGAAATTAATTGGTACAGAACAGAGATCTCAGAAATGTACAATAAAATCTAGTGTACACCTTTAATACAATGTACACCTTTAATACAATGTACACCTTTAATACACTGTAGACATTGTCTTTCTTTCATCGTGTACACCTTCTACTTGTGTATAACTATGAGTGTACTCGTGTACATCTCGTGTATATGCTTTTTTAATTTGAAACTGGTGGGTATGAATAATATTTTCAGTGTGTGCTTTTACTGCGCACACACACATTAATTTTATGAAATTACAAAACAAATACAATATTATCATCTACGCAAATGTGCATTCATACATAAAGTGAATTCAATGTTTTTAATGTCTTCAATGTATACACTTGAGGTTCGATGCACAGTCCTGTACACTCAAGATTTATTTGTGTATAAAATGAGGCATGCATACGTTTTTCAATGTTATGCTTTTCAATGTCGTTGATGTGAACTGGTGTGTACAGAGGATAAAATATGTACACTATTTCGAACTCTGGTACAGAACTCCAATCCAATTAAGAATGAAATCAGGAAAAAGGAACTTGATTTCTTTATTATTTTATAGATTTCAGGTGGTTGATGTTGGCGGCGTAACTGTAACTTTAGTAAGGACTTATCGCTTATAGAAAAATGATTGTCATACTATGAAACCCAGGATAGGTACGAATATAAACATGTTTTTTTAAATTTGTTACTTCATTACATTGTAAGGTAGTTTGTGTAACAATCAACATACGACAAACACAATTAAGACAACAAATTTGAGTTTTTTTATTGTAGTTTCAATATCAATTCCCAAACGGATATTTTTTTATTTACAAAAAACTCTCAGCTAATTTTTTTTCGAACTGAAAACTTCTCCCGAAGTACAGAATAAGAATATCAAACTAAAATAAATCACGTCAGGTTAAATGTTTATCGAAATGTCTTTAATATTTTGTGTTGACAACTGTAAGAATTTTGGTTGCATGTGGAATCGAGCCAAAATATAAACGAGGAGGCATAGCCTTAAGGTAGAAATAATCAATAACAAGATAATATGTAATAACAAAACACGTTTGCTTTACTAATTTATTGCTATGAAAAGGACATTTTTTATTTAGTATTTGTTTATGAATTTTTAAAGAACTTGTAAGTAAAATAAAAACTTAAGTAAATTCATTTATTGTATGAGAACAGTATTTAACGGTTTTCAGGAAAGGTTTCTGTTAAGGTTTCGTAAGTTATTTTTTATGAAAATTTACAATTTTCCATATACGTATTATAAATATTTTGTTTTCCATTTGCAGAACTATTGCAGAGGAAACCGTGGAGGTGACATCATCCTCATCTATCGGTACCGGCAAACATAGTCCCAGCAAAATGTCTCAAACTAAAATAAAAACTTCAGATTACTCTAGTGAAGAAAGTCCCGAAAACAAAAACAAAATTGCACCAAGAACTTTGACATCGTCCTCCGCAACAGCTTCGTCACAACAACAAAAACAAATGACAACGGAAAATCGTACTACTACAACGATCACAACAAAAACCGTTAAAATGGGAGGAGTTAGTGTAGCTACTTCAACACCTAAATCCAATAAGTATGTCACAAGTTTTGCTTCACAATTTGCGTCCAAAGGCGCAAGTGACAGTGCAACTAGTAATCTCAGCAACACTGAAGTGGAATACCAACAGCGCAGACAAAAAGAGCACACACAGAATGTACTAAATGCCGAAAAAGAATTAAGCAGCAGCAGCAAAAATAAATCCTTAAGCGGTTTCTTAGTGAATTCGTTTGGCGAAAGAACTGTCAATTTGGACGCCAATGATCACATAGCCTATTTAGAATACAAAAAAGCTGGGGAATATTGGAAGTAAGTTTGCTGCAGTGCACAATTAACATATTTCTCAAAATTAAATTTTATTTCTTTGTATAGAACAACACCCAAAACTGACTACACGTATTCAGAATTATCCCCTCATCGTCGTCAGCTGGCGCCGGGCATTGTTGCTATGCCAAATATGTCCCGCCAATCATTGGATAATCATCATGAACGAATTAGTTTCATGATTCAGCGCAATCCAGCCGAAGAAGAACACATAAGACGTCGTTATGAATCCCCGAAATACTACCGAAATAGAAGAGCAGAAGAAAGATTAATTTATGAGTCGGGAGACGAAGTAGACTATTCTCAATTTCAGGCATATCGTAACAACAAAGGCCAGCAAACTGAATCTTGGCTCATGCGATTAATAACGACGATTGTGACCACGATATCAACGTCATGGTCCACAATAACTGGCTCCGGTAATGGCCACAACGGTGTGGGCATGTACACCTACAGCTGTAGTATGTACCGCACTAAAACGATGGAAGAACAAAGAGGTCAGTTTTTCTTTATTATATAAAATTATATGACACTAAAGAGTCTATTAATTTTATTTAAGGCTTTTTCGGCTCGATCGTTCATGGTATTAGCTCTGCCTTTTTAGCTACTGTACGATATATTTATCTCTTTATCTCTTCTGTTTTGTGTTTGGACACTTGGCTTTTACGATCTTCAAATGCCGAAAGCAAAAGCAAGAAACGTTTTTTACTATTTTTGTTGATTATTTTGCCATTGTTATTGCTAGCGGGTGAGTACATTTTAGTGTTTACATTTTAAATATTTTTTGTCTGTTCATATAACACACACACACACGCACCCACATATACCTATTTATTTATTGCTGTTAAGAACTCAGTGGACTTTCCAACCAGATAAATGTGTAAAAATGGCATTTCCATAAAGAATTTAATTTGTTTGGCATATATATATATTTTTTTGACATAGATCATTTATTCGTAAAAAAAACTTGAAATTAGACAGATATTGTGCGGCCAAAAGTGAAAGCTAAAATATCATTAACTAACTTTTCCAGTAGAGAACTGATTTTTATAATTTTAATTAAAAAAATATAAAACTTCAGTTTCAGTTGTTTTGTAAATTTCTAAAGGCGGATTCACCCATGTTGTCCGAACAAATTTTTTTATATGTAGTTTGACGTCTCTCTTCTTGAGAGAGAAAAAATTTTTTACGAACAACTCTCAGCTTGAATTGGTTTAATTTTATATATTGTCCGGACAAAATTGAACTGAGTTGCCAATACGTTAAACTTTTTCACATAAAGTTGAGGTGTCATTTTGTGTTTGATATATTAAATTGTGTGTGAGACTAAAAAAATAAATTTTGAGAACTAATATTATCTATTTGTTTCTTTTTTTATATGTATTTTGCTTATAACAATGCTTTATGCAATTCAATGGCCATAAGGTAAAGCAATTTACTTTTCTCGTCCATTATTATTATCACAAATTCTTGAAAAATAATTTAAAATATGTAATATCCAAATATCTGAAATATCAAGAAAACAAAGCAAAACATAAAAAATCGCTGCAGTACTACCATTTTGCAAAACTCATTTTTTATATGAATGGCAACTTTGATTTGCCGGACAAATTTATCGAAATGAGTGAATCGTGCTGCAGAAAACTCTCAGTAAAATAAATTTTGTCCGGACAAAACATGGGTGAATCCATCTTAAGCAAAATTTTAAATATATTCTATTTTTAATTAAATTTTTGAAGACAAACATATTGGTATTGTGTTAAAATTATTTCAATTGAAATGTTAAAAACTAAAGCCGGATTCACCCATTAGGGTAACAGGTTGCTGGTAAGAAGACAAATAGAGTCCAGCCCACTTGGGTCCATTTAATTTGATCCCTTTGTGATACCGTAGTCACCCATTGATTCTGAAGAAATTTATATTCCGGAGAATAATATTTTTAATGAGAGTTTTCTTTTCAAAAATTTTATCATTTTATCGTATGTAAACAAAATGTATTTGTTTTAAAAAGTAGCAAAACTGATTTTATTTTTGTTTTTTTTTTGGGCGATATATTCATTGTTCTTCATTTTAAAATATATTTCTTTATATTTATTAATTATTTTATATAGGAAATAGTCACTCACAACCACTTTACAACTTCACAGCAAATTTCAAGATGAGGCAACTCAATTCAACTTTTATTTAGTTTATTCGTATCTCATTTCAAGTTTGTTCGGAATAAATACAAAATTAAACCAATTCAATGTGAGAGTTCTCTGGAAAAAATAATTTGTCTCGCTCTCTGAGAGAGACGTCAAAATTCATACAAAAAAAATTTTGTCCGAAACAAAGTTTTCTTAAGAATGCATGGGCCTTAATTCGCCTTAAAAAAAAGGAAAATCCGAAACAATACAACTTACAAGTATATTATTCGTTCTTACAAATATCGTATCTCATTTCAAGTTTGTTCGGAATAAATACAAAATTAAACCAATTCAATGTGAGAGTTCTCTGGAAAAAACAATTTGTCTCCCTCTCTGAGAGAGACGTCAAAATTCATATAAAAAAAATTTTGTCCGAAACAAAATTTTCTTAAGAATGCATGGGCCTTAATTCGCCTTAAAAAAGGAAAATCCGAAGCAATACAACTTACAAGTATATTAATTGTTCTTACATATGTGCATGCAGGTTTGCGCAAACAAAGTTTTTGCGCCATCTTGTAAATTTCACTGTCACAAATATGCCATTTATCATTTCAAAAGAAGTGTTTATTTAATTGACTAGGGAGACTAGTTAAATTAGAAATAAGTTATTATTTTTATTTTAAATCAAATTTATTTGCTGGTGGTCAAGCAATGTCTATATGCATTTCATTGGTGCTTTACCAAATCATCAGTAGACTTTAAACAATTGAATTTCAGTAAACTTTAAAATAAATTTCATTTAAAATAGAATTGTGACAATATGTCAAAGAAATAAAGTTCATAACAATAAGTTATTATGTGTAATTTGATTTAGTCGACCTTAGAAATTTATTATTTTCATGAAAATAATAACTTATTATGTTAAAAGATGTTATTGAACAAACAACATATTTATTTAAACCATATCAATCCACTGAGTTTGTTTTCACGTGTCCGATAAACTCACAAGTCTGACCATTCGCTTTGTTTTTATCAATTATATTTAATATTAAATTTAAAATTAACGTGCATTTATATTCTTTGTTTTTGTTTTTTCTTACATGGCATATATTCCAGGCATTTACTATTACCTTTATCCCAGTGAACCTTTCCCACCTAAATCATTTTCCCAGTACTCTTTCACTTTTCCCGAAATGCCTAAAATCGATATAGCCGATTATATAAACTCAAAAAAGTACTATACCTTTAGAGATGGAGCTTTGTACCGCATTAATAACTTGCAAGATTGGTTTATAAATTATTACTTGTATCTTGAAAGATTAACAAAAAATGTAGGGGCTTCAGTATATACAATGTTCGATCGTGAGGAATATTTTGAACCCATATAAAAACATATTTGTTTAAAACTTCTTTAATAAGTATATAAATACTAACAAGTAGATGTTTTAGGTATTCCGTGTTTAATTAATATTAATTTTGTTCGTAATTCTTGCTGTAGCATTTTGGAGTTTTTTTTTCATTTGTTTCTTGTTTAAATTATAAATTTCTTCTAGAGTACAAATATTTGGTAGTTGATTCTTACAAATTATTATTTGGCTCTTTTTAAATTCTCAAATTAGCATATAATTGCAGAGTTTAATAAATTTTTTATAAATAGTTTTTAAAATAGAATTATTTTCTTGAGTTGAAAAATGTACATGGAATTACATTTTTCAACGATAGTCTAACATTTCAGTGAGCTTTCTGAAAGGAAACATATAATTTCATTGAAATTAAAAAAAGAGGTTATTATTTTGTATTATTATTTTTTAGTTTTTCTTTTTATTGAACAATTATTTTTTTCTTGTGTTATTATTTTATTAAATTTTTTTATTTACCTATAATTGTTTTAGAAATTGTTTTGTTTCATTATAATTTTAGATATTTTATTCATAATCCTTCACTTTCTTTGTTATTTGAAAAAATGGGAATTGTGTAGGGTAACATCAACTCTCAATTGCTTTAGCTAACAGGCCAACATAAATCTGGGGATGAATTACGGCATTCGATATCGATCGAAATTTGTATTTAAATTGTATGGAAATTTCGATCGATATCGAATGCGGTAATTTGGCCCCTGTACTGTTAAGATGTACGTAACCGGCGCTCAATGCTCTGGCTTAGGTTGGTCTCTAATGCATATAAAGTGTTCATTGGCCTTAACTAAAGTGTATTTTAGACTATGAAAGAATCATGGTAAATGTAAAAACTGTGAGGAATTTGTGTTTCTTTTTATATTATTCATGCAAACAAAAGAACATTAATTTTGTTTTGTCCGTGTGTCCAACATAAGTTATTTGCTTCACTTCATAGTCTTAGATATCCTTTATTCATACATACATAATTTTTCAAGTCTCTTTTTGAAAGTGAATTAAATATTAAGAAATCATTATTAGGCTTGTAAAAGTTCCTTAAATATTTTTCATAGTAGTACCTTGTAGAGAAGTTTACATATAAATTAAAAAAAAGGGTCCCTTCTTAAATTACGAAATTATATAGCTATGTAATAAAGTACCTTTTTAAAAAAGTAAATATGCAATTATGTAAAAACAATAGTAATTTTGAAAAAAAAAACTTTCCAAAAATAATTTATAAACAGGCTCTTTTTTAAATAGTCAACATTTACAAAAAATATTCCCCCTGATTATGAAAGTCGTAGGCGTTTTTCGTAGTAGATTAAAGAAAACTGCTTGTGTGTTTTTTAATCTTTTACAAAAAGATTAAAAAATGGCGTAAACGTCATTCATAATCGGGTCTGCTTTGAAAACTTAGTGCGTTTAAGAACACAACATTTAAATACGTACATTTTAAAAAAGGCCAGTAATAACAAACATTAGGCCTATTCACAATCTTGCGCAAATGATTTTGCCCTATTGCATTTGCAAATTGAGAGAGTATATGAGAACATTTTCAATGTATTATTTGCACAAGATTGTGAATTGGGCTATTATATTACATTTATTTCTAAAAACAAATAACTGTTTAAAAAAGTATATTTTAAGAAAAAGTACGTTTTTTTTTTAAATTATCATTTAAATTATCATATTGTTCTTAAAGTAACATAAAGAACAATATATTTTCACATTCGTTCTTTCGAAAAATTTCAAAATAAAATTAGCTTTTAAAAAGGTAATTTTTTTTTAAAAGTGCCATTTTGATAAACAATAAAATTTTATTTTAAAATATGCATTAAAATACACTAAAAGGTTTTAAATCAATTTTAAATCTTTCCAAAAGAAGCAACAAGTCGCTCATAATAAAAATTTTCAAACTTATTATTTATTAAAAAAGGCTTTCTGTACATGACAATTTTAATATACATCGCAATTAATACCATTTAATAAACCAATTCTGAACAATGCAAGTTATTTATAATTCCACAAGGTACAAATTTTAAGCATTCTCTTCGGATTATCGATTTTGGTTTATTTCATTTAACTGTTTTTCCCCTCTCCTATTGTATAAATTAACCCATTTCCTTTAAAAGCAAATTCCCCCCCAAAGAGGCATAAACAACGCGTTAAAACTTGCAACAAATTGGAGAAGGATAGAGTGTTGTAAAGCGCTGCAATACCGAGTTAAAATAAAAAAATAAATAGTAAAACTCTTATAAGCATCCATATCAATGTGTGTCTGAATTGATTTCTGTTAATAATTAAAAAAAAAAAACAATTACACTAATAATTTTTGTATTTTTTTCTACATTTTCTCAATTAATTTTAATTTTGTTTAAAATAAAATTAAAAATAAAAAAATATATTTTTGTAACACAAAAAAAAACCAACCCAACACACACAAAAATTAAAAAGTGTTTCATTTTAAGATTTTCTTTGCGAGAGGTGAGGTGAGGTGAGTAGCTTTGATTGCAACACACCGAAAAGGATAACTTTTAAAGTTAACATGTTGCAAATACATACTTAACAAAAAAATACTCTATCCTTCTTCATTTGCTTATAGTTTTGATTCAGCTTATCTTATAAAACGGAAACTATTTAAAACGTTTATTGCTTATTATAAAAATCATATTGAAATAAATAGAAAATTCATTTGCCCTAATTGTCCGCTACCCTTTTAACAAATGAAGAAGGTATTAATCTAGAGTATTTTTTAATCCCACTCTCCTCGTTTCGTTTACTTATTCTATTTTATTTAATCTCTGTTATTTAGCTTGGTGGCTGTTGGATGAGCAAGATCGTGCGATTGTTGCACAACGCTGGCACTCACTGGTACCACTCTCACTCATTACCACCCTTAGAAGCTCACTTTACACCAACTTTCATACACTTAAAAGCTTCTTGCCGCTGTTCACTCCCTCAACTCATTCTACTAGTCAAAATATAGAAGATTTGAAATTGTCATTGTCCAAGTCTATGCCGGCCGAGGAATATGAGAATATTTTAAACCACATCAATAGTTATATAAACAATTTATTGGATATTAAATTACAAGAACAACAGCAATTCGATAAAGATTCGGCGCAGCTTAACAACAAACAGGTGCAATTAATAGTACAAATAATCAAAGAAAACTTGGAGGCCTTTTCCAGAGAAAAACGTTTTGCTGACAGCTCTTACGCGCTGTCTGATAATGACCTGAACATTATTATACAAAAAGTTTTATTAAGGCTGGAAGATTCACCCAATTTGGCCAAAACACTAATTTTCTTGCCAGAGAACATAGAGGAGTTAAAAAAATTGATTACACAATCAATACAAGAAGTTAACAACAATCAGGAGCACTATCGCTTAATTGTGGAAAGTTTGGATTTGGATGCTTTAATTGGAAAACTACTGAAGGCCCCATTGTTCACAAATTATATACAAAACGAAATTGCTTTAAGTCTTAATGAAAAGTTACAAGAAAAACTGTTCATGTTGCAACAGTCCCAAACCTCGGGCGACCACCACTACAAATTAAGTTTAGAACAGCAAAACTTAATAATTGATAATCTGAATAAAGACATTGCCTTCATAAAACTGGCCCTTAATGATAAACTTTCCGAAAATGAAGATCTGCATTATTCCATCCAGAAATTGCAACAAACTCAAGATGATTTATTGCAACATTTACAGGAACTGGAATCAAAAACCGATCAAAAGTTTGCCAAACTTTTGCAGGAAATATCAATGAAACTCACTAATCTCAAGGATGAACAATTCAAGCTGCTCAATCAACAAGTGAAATTGTCATTAATTGAAATTTTAGGCTTCAAAGAAACAACCAAAGATGGTCCTCAATTATCGGAGTTAGATCTACAAAACTGGGTGCACAATACATTTGTGGCCAAAGACTATTTGGAATTACGTCTGGCTGAAATTAACAATCGTACAAATGAGAAAATCCAACAGGAAATTGATAAATCGGGCATGTTCCTAATGCGTGACATTAGCGAACGCCTGAAACAGGAAATTATATTGAGTGTGGAAAATAGGCAAAAAGAAACCCAAGCTGTGCTCCGCGGGCAGATACGAGATGCTTTATCCGAGCAAGAAGTTCGCAATATTGTCAAATCTGTTTTGGCCCTGTACGATGCCGATAAAACGGGTCTAGTTGATTTTGCTTTGGAATCGGCCGGCGGTCAGATTCTATCAACTCGTTGTACAGAAAACTATCAAACCAAAAGTGCCCAAATATCAGTATTCGGCATACCCTTATGGTATCCCACCAACACACCCAGAATAGCCATTTCTCCCAATGTTCATCCGGGCGAGTGTTGGGCTTTTCAGGGTTTTCCTGGATTTTTGGGTAAGTTTTTCTATTTTGGGCAATCAGTTGATCAAATTAAAAGCTTTCTTCCTACATTCAGTTCTCAAATTAAATTCTTTGGTCTATGTGACTGGTTTTACGCTGGAACACATCCCCAAAAGCTTGGCACCTAATGGGCGCATTGATTCGGCCCCTAGAAATTTTACAGTTTGGGTAAGTTTTTATTATTATTATTATATTTTTTCCAATGGAGTTAAGCAATGCAAAGAAAAATGCGTTTTCATGAGATGACAAGAACCCTATTGAGAATGCAATGTGATATTTTATTATTCTTGAAATTGAAAGTCATGTGATAATTATATTATCCCTTCCAAACAACATAAAAATGAAAAGATTGTTTTTTTTTTGTTTATTGGCCATAAGAATATATTTAAAGTATATACATACATACATATATACACTAGTTAACAATATAAAAAATTTTTTTTACAATATATACAATGTCTCTTAGTCGAGCTCTCTAGTAATTTTAGTATGGTCATAGTTGGTTTTTACAACATTTGATTAGGTTTTATAATGCGTGCGATTTAAGCTTTTTCGGAAGTTTCTTCGCATTTGAAACTCCTTTCAATACTCATTTATTACAAATAAACCCCTCTTGGGTAAAATTGGATAAAATTTGCTTCAACCAAAACATTGATTTTTTGCAAAGAGGTACCCCTTTCCAAAAAAATTGGCCAAAAATTTTTTTGCGTAAATGCATGCGATTTAAGTTTTTTCGGAAGCTTCTTCGCATTTGAAACTCCTTTCAATACTCATTTATTACAAATAAACGCCTCTTGGGTAAAATTGGATAAAATTTGCTTCAACCAAAACATTGACTTTTTGCAAAGAGGTACCCTTTTCCAAAAAAATTGGCCAAACATGTTTTTTGCGTAAATGCATGCGATTTAAGCTTTTTCGGAAGCTTCTTCGCATTTGAAATTCCTTTCAATACTCATTACAAATAAACCCCTTTTGGGTAAAATTTGTTTCAACAAAAATTTTGATTTTTTGCAAAGAGTTACCCCTTTCCAAAAAAATTGGCCCAAATTTTTTTTTGCGTATATACAGGCGATTTAAGCTTTTTCGGAAGCTTCTTCGCATTTGAAACTCCTTTCAATACTCATTTATTACAAATAAACGCCTCTTGGGTAAAATTGGATAAAATTTGTTTCAACCAAAAAAATTGATTTTTTGCAAGGAGGTACCCCTTTCCAAAAAAATTGGCCAAAAATTTTTTTGCGCAAATGCATGCGATTTAAGCTTTTTCGGAAGCTTCTTCGCATTTGAAACTCCTTGCAATACTCGTTTATTACAAATAAACCCCTTTTGGGTAAAATTTGTTTCAACCAAAATTTTGATTTTTTGCAAAGAGGTACCCCTTTCCAAAAAAATTGGCCAAAAATTTTTTTTGCGCAAATGCATGCGATTTAAGCTTTTTCGGAAGCTTCTTCGCATTTGAAACTCCTTTCAATACTCATTTATTACAAATAAACGCCTCTTGGGTAAAATTGGATAAAATTTGTTTCAACAAAAAAAAATTGATTTTTTGCAAAGAGGTACCCCTTTCCAAAAAAATTGGCCAAAAATTTTTTTTGTGCAAATGCATGCGATTTAAGCTTTTTCGGAAGCTTCTTCGCATTTGAAACTCCTTTCAATACTCATTTATTACAAATAAACCCCTTTTGGGTAAAATTTGTTTCAACCAAAAAAATTGATTTTTTGCAAAGAGGTACCCCTTTCCAAAAAAATTGGCCAAAAATTTTTTTTGCGTAAATGCATGCGATTTAAGCTTTTTCGGAAGCTTCTTCGCGTTTGAAACTCCTTTCAATACTCATTTATTACAAATAAACGCCTCTTGGGTGAAATTGGATAAAATTTGTTTCAACAAAAAAAAATTGATTTTTTGCAAAGAGGTACCCCTTTCCAAAAAAATTGGCCAAAAATTTTTTTTGTGCAAATGCATGCGATTTAAGCTTTTTCGGAAGCTTCTTCGCATTTGAAACTCCTTTCAATACTCATTTATTACAAATAAACCCCTTTTGGGTAAAATTTGTTTCAACCAAAAAAATTGATTTTTTGCAAAGAGGTACCCCTTTCCAAAAAAATTGGCCAAAAATTTTTTTTGCGTAAATGCATGCGATTTAAGCTTTTTCGGAAGCTTCTTCGCGTTTGAAACTCCTTTCAATACTCATTTATTACAAATAAACGCCTCTTGGGTAAAATTGGATAAAATTTGTTTCAACCAAAACATAGATTTTTTCCAAAAAAATTGGCCAAAAATTTTTTTTGCGCAAATGCATGCGAATTAAGCTTTTTCGGAAGCTTCCTCGCATTTGAAACTCCTTTCAATACTCATTTATTACAAATAAACGCCTCTTCGGTAAAGTTGGATAAAATTTGCTTCAACCAAAACATTGATTTTTTGCAAAGAGGTACCCCTTTCCAAAAAAATTGGCCAAAATTTTTTTTTGCGTAAATGCATGCAATTTAAGCTTTTTCGGAAGCTTCTTCGCATTTGAAACTCCTTTGAATACTCATTTATTACAAATAAACGCCTCTTGGGTAAAATTGGGTAAAATTTGTTTCAACCAAAACATTGATTTTTTGCAAAGAGGTAGTACCCCTTTCCAAAAAAATTGGCCAAATTTTTTTTGCATAAATGCATGCGATTTAAGCTTTTTCGGAAGCTTCTTCGCATTTGAAACTCCTTTCAATACTCATTTGTTACAAATAAACGCCTCTTGGGTAAAATTGGATAAAATTTGTTTCAACCAAAACATAGATTTTTTCCAAAAAAATTGGCCAAAAATTTTTTTTGCGCAAATGCATGCGATTTAAGCTTTTTCGGAAGCTTCCTCGCATTTGAAACTCCTTTCAATACTCATTTATTACAAATAAACGCCTCTTCGGTAAAGTTGGATAAAATTTGCTTCAACCAAAACATTGATTTTTTGCAAAGAGGTACCCCTTTCCAAAAAAATTGGCCAAAAATTTTTTTGCGTAAATGCATGCGATTTAAGCTTTTTCGGAAGCTTCTTCGCATTTGAAACTCCTTTGAATACTCATTTATTACAAATAAACGCCTCTTGGGTAAAATTGGGTAAAATTTGTTTCAACCAAAACATTGATTTTTTGCAAAGAGGTAGTACCCCTTTCCAAAAAAATTGGCCAAATTTTTTTTGCATAAATGCATGCGATTTAAGCTTTTTCGGAAGCTTCTTCGCATTTGAAACTCCTTTCAATACTCATTTATTACAAATAAACGCCTTTTGGGTAAAATTGGATAAAATTTGTTTCAACCAGAACATTGATTTTTTTGCAAAAAGGTACCCCTTTCCAAAAAAATTAGCCAAACATTTTTTTTGCGTAAATGCATGCGATTTAAGCTTTTTCGGAAGCTTCTTCGCATTTGAAACTCCTTTCAATACTCATTTATTACAAATAAACGCCTCTTGGGTAAAATTGGATAAAATTTTCTTCAACTAAAATATTGATTTTTTCCAAAAAAAATTGGCCAAAAATTTTTTTGCGCAAATGCATGCGATTTAAGCTTTTTCGGAAGCTTCCTCGCATTTGAAACTCCTTTCAATACTCATTTATTACAAATAAACGCCTCTTCGGTAAAGTTGGATAAAATTTGCTTCAACCAAAACATTGATTTTTTGCAAAGAGGTACCCCTTTCCAAAAAAATTGGCCAAAAATTTTTTTGCGTAAATGCATGCGATTTAAGCTTTTTCGGAAGCTTCCTCGCATTTGAAACTCCTTTCAATACTCATTTATTACAAATAAACGCCTCTTCGGTAAAGTTGGATAAAATTTGCTTCAACCAAAACATTGATTTTTTGCAAAGAGGTACCCCTTTCCAAAAAAATTGGCCAAAAATTTTTTTGCGTAAATGCATGCGATTTAAGCTTTTTCGGAAGCTTCTTCGCATTTGAAACTCCTTTGAATACTCATTTATTACAAATAAACGCCTCTTGGGTAAAATTGGATAAAATTTGTTTCAACCAAAAAAATTGATTTTTTGCAAAGAGGTACCCCTTTCCAAAAAAATTGGCCAAAAATTTTTTTTGCGCAAATGCATGCGATTTAAGCTTTTTCGGAAGCTTCTTCGCATTTGAAACTCCTTTCAATACTCATTTATTACAAATAAACGCCTCTTGGGTAAAATTGGATAAAATTTTCTTCAACTAAAATATTGATTTTTTCCAAAAAAAATTGGCCAAAAATTTTTTTGCGCAAATGCATGCGATTTAAGCTTTTTCGGAAGCTTCCTCGCATTTGAAACTCCTTTCAATACTCATTTATTACAAATAAACGCCTCTTCGGTAAAGTTGGATAAAATTTGCTTCAACCAAAACATTGATTTTTTGCAAAGAGGTACCCCTTTCCAAAAAAATTGGCCAAAAATTTTTTTGCGTAAATGCATGCGATTTAAGCTTTTTCGGAAGCTTCCTCGCATTTGAAACTCCTTTCAATACTCATTTATTACAAATAAACGCCTCTTCGGTAAAGTTGGATAAAATTTGCTTCAACCAAAACATTGATTTTTTGCAAAGAGGTACCCCTTTCCAAAAAAATTGGCCAAAAATTTTTTTGCGTAAATGCATGCGATTTAAGCTTTTTCGGAAGCTTCTTCGCATTTGAAACTCCTTTGAATACTCATTTATTACAAATAAACGCCTCTTGGGTAAAATTGGATAAAATTTGTTTCAACCAAAAAAATTGATTTTTTGCAAAGAGGTACCCCTTTCCAAAAAAATTGGCCAAAAATTTTTTTTACGCAAATGCATGCGATTTAAGCTTTTTCGGAAGCTTCTTCGCATTTGAAACTCCTTTCAATACTCATTTATTACAAATAAACGCCTCTTGTGTAAAATTGGATAAAATTTGTTTCAACCAAAACATTGATTTTTTTGCAAAGAGGTACCCCTTTCCAAAAAAATTGGCCAAAAATTTTTTTGCGCAAATGCATGCGATTTAAGCTTTTTCTGAAGCTTCTTCGCATTTGAAACTCCTTTCAATACTCGTTTATTACAAATAAACCCCTTTTGGGTAAAATTTGTTTCAACCAAAATTTTGATTTTTTGCAAAGAGGTACCCCTTTCCAAAAAAATTGGCCAACAATTTTTTTTGCGTAAATGCATGCGATTTAAGTTTTTTCGGAAGCTTCTTCGCATTTGAAACTCCTTTCAATACTCGTTTATTACAAATAAACGCCTTTTGGGTAAAATTTGTTTCAACCAAAGAATTGATTTTTTGCAAAGAGGTACTACCTCTTTCCAAAAAAATTGTTTTTGTTTGAATGCAACCGATAAACGGGGGTTCAAGAGCTTCTTAACATTCGAAACTACTTTCAATACGCATTTTTGAGAAATAAACACGTTTTGGGTAAAATTTGGTTACAATAAAAAAATGGATTTTTTGCGAAAAAATTTGCAAAAAACTGTTTTTATTCAAACTGCACTAAAGTAAAAATTAAATTATGCATAATTTAAGTTTATTTTATTTTTTCCAATTAATAATAATTTTTAAAGCTTTTAATAAGAAATATGCAATATAAAAATTTCCTTTAAATTATTTACTTATGAATTTCTTCTACTGCAGGGCCTCGAACATGAAAAGGATCAGGAACCGGTTCTATTTGGTGAGTATGAGTATACCGATAATGATGCTTCGTTGCAGTACTTTCCGCTACAAAATAAAAGCATTAATAGGCCCTATGAAATTGTGGAGCTACGCATCGAATCCAATCATGGTCATTCTCTGTACACTTGCCTCTATCGTTTCCGCGTACATGGCAAACCACCGGCAGCTTAATGATAGTTTTATCTAATCTTTTTGTAGCTCATAATCAGTCCCTTAAACATCCAAACAACTTAGCCATATAATAAATTAAGTTAAATAGTAATTTAGAAAAGCACAATTATTTTTTAAAAATGAAATAAATATTGAAAATGTAAATACATGTATTTAAAAAAAAGCAACTAGTGTGTAAATTGTGCCTTAGCAATAAAACAAAAGAAAAGTTTTGTAACTGAAAAGAAATTCCTATATAAAAATCATATTTCAAACAGAGAGGCGCTTTATTTATAATATGTAATTACAATTTGTTTAAACATTGTTAAATATTTATTTAAATATCTTTTCAAGTGTTCAATTTAGTTTATTTATTACAACTACTTAATCCAACCTAAAATATTTTCACTCTAGCTAAGCTTTGTAAATAATTTCAGTTCATATTATTTAAGTCATTTAATAAATTTTACATGTGTGTGCTTAAATTTTTAATGCTCCCCCATTGTCTCTCTAAAATCTTAAAAATTATTTGTATAAGTTGCATGTTTTTTTATTAGTCTACTAACATATCAAATATACATTATAAAGAATATTTAATTGTCCTTGTATTACTTAATCTAAATGTTTCCTTAATTCAATCAAACTACCGAACATGAGTTCGTTTCTCTTTCGTGTAGCTGGTATTTGATATATAATAAGTTTTTAATTGTCCAATAAATCTAATGTATTTTTGTGTGTAATATTTGTTATATTTTTTGTCATAACTTTAGTGGTATTTTTAATGTGCAGTGTTTGAAAATGTTGAAAAATAAATAAAAGATTTTATGTTTTGTTAAAATCTTATTTTTCTGCTTTTTACTACTGCAATATAAAAATTTAAATTTTACAGCAATTTAGAAACAGCGAATGATAAACACATCATTACTAACAAAGATCTAATGAGCCGGCCAGTCATCATGCACAGTTCACCTTGAAAAAAAACTCCATTAACCTTCATATAAATGCTAAAAAATATAATTTTTATTCATCAAATTCTCTAATAAATATCATTAGAAAATAAATCTTTATTAAAAAAAAATTAAATTTTTATATAAAAAATATGATAAAAATAAATAAATGCATATGAAAAAATAAAATAAAATGCAAAAAAGACTTTTATTTCTTTACATTTCTCATTTTACAGTAAAAGGCAATATATTTTTTCTAAAAATATCTTAAAATGCCGTAGAATTAAATTATTCAATGATTGAAGCAATAAAAATTTATTTCATGCATGCATGATATGCATGCCGCTTCAGTCATTTCATTTGCAAACTTAAAAATTCAAGTAAAATACCAGGCACCCAGAATGTCAGAAATCACAGCAAGGGTGATTTTCTGCTGCAAAAATTTTTCAAAGCATAGTTTTAGGCCTGAAAAAGTATTGGAAGCAGCCTGTAGCCAAAAAATTTAGTACAGGCTGGTTCAAATATTTTCTACTTGTTAAGCCTAGAAGTAGGTATTGATTTAATGAAATGTTTATATTGCAACAACAGCTGAGCAAGGGAAATTTAATCTTCAACCGTATGTAAAAATGAAACAACAGACTATGTGCACTGGTTTTTTTATAACTTTATTTAATAATTTTTAATAGAAAACATTGTAATGTTAAATATTTACCTGCCAACCGCTAAAGAAACTAAGAAATATGAAGTTTAATGGAATTTATGTGGCGCATGCGTTAACAAATTAACGTTGTGTTAATAATTAAATTTTTTTAGTAGTTGTTTGATGATTGTTCGTTCAGTAAAGCTTTCAATGACATTTTCTTCCATTAACCAATCATCAAGCCTCACGAATGATGGACTTAGTATTGCAGTAATTTATTATTGGTTTTAGTTCATAGTTTTGATTTGAGATAGATATTTGACAGAATAATGCAGAAGACCTGAAAGAACATGACAGATGTTTATACATATTATTTTTTTAATAGTTATATCTTCTAAATATAATTACATATGTATATGCATACAGTAATTTAATAATCTCTTTTTAGATTATAATAATCTAATATTTCTGTAATAAGTTAAATATTTGTATTTTTCTGAAATAGCCACACCTTTTATTCTGTAACTGTTTGTGAACGTCAGGTGCAGGCAATAACTAAAAATGAACAGAGTAGAGAAGTGTCCTCTTTTTCATATTCCCCTTTATTCTGTAACTATTTGTCAACGTCACGTCAAGACTATACGAAAAATAGAATACTCGCCTACTCCATGCGGTAAACAATTAACAGCTTCTGACAGCCTGTGACTACTTTCTAAGGCCTTGGCAATAGAAATTGTTAATTGCTGAAGATAAGAACTACAGACGCGTTCTATTTTTGATATTGTCTTGACCTGACGTTGACAAATAGTCACAGAATAAGGGGATTGTTTTGACGTGACGTTGACAAATAATTACAGAATAAGGAGGATCGAAAACTTAATATTTTTATATAAAATAAATGGCAGAACTACTAACGGAGGGGGCAGAGAATTTGTTGTGGTTATTTTATTCTTGCCTTCGCCGGTTAAATTTTTGATAGAACTCAAAAATTCTTTTGCATATTTTACAATCTTCCGGACAAACGAAAACGTTGAGCCTCTAACCAAAAAATATTATTTCATTTAATAAAAAAAATTTGTTAACAAGGTAAAGAAAAAAAAATTCCTAAAATCCCACGAACCAAACAATTTATAAATAAAAAACAGATAAATTATAAACAGTGAAAATAAATAAATAAAAAAAAACCAAAAATAGTGAAAACTTCTGTCTCAAAAGATATCATCAATATAAAATAATTAAAATTTATTATCAGCTAATTTTGTTTTCAAAAATATACAAAAATTAAAAATATATAAATGCACAAGGTCAATTTTCAAACTGTTTCGCAATCCACCAACCTGCACTTATTAGACCCATTTTAGAAATAATTTTATTTCATTATATATTCAAATAAACAATATGCATAAACGTTTTTGATTCGTTTTCGGCCAACGATAAATAGATTTAAAACTTCAATTTGGTCAATGAACCTGTTGGTTTATGTAACTTTATGAATTTTTAATTGTGTTAAACACAATAAATTTTGGCATTGAGCTTAATTGTGAATTTATAAAACGTCGTTATTCTTTATCTTCTAATTGAGCTGTAAAAATAATAGTTCAACGGGCAGACAGACTGCGACGGTTGCATTATGTTATCATATTTATTAAATATCCATATTAGCATAATAATTAAATCAATATTTATAGCACTTAATAAAAGAAAATCTTAATTTTTTTTTATTTTTCAAATTTGTCGTATATCATTAAGATTAGATAGAGTTTGACATATTTATGTGAGTGCGGGTATGCCTGAGTGACCTTGATACAATTTACAGCTTAAGACAGCGTAAGAGATTATGCGCGCTTAAGTTTATTAAAATTTTAATTGAATGTTACTTGTGCAAAATTTTATTAAATTCATATCTCAGCACTTTTGTTTTATTTTTGGCTAAAATTAAATTTAATGCCTTTAAAAAAAGTATAGAAGAAATAAATTAGAAAAGAAATGATCTCGCGCGTGATTTATCGAATCATAAAATTCGATAAGAATACAAAAGCTGTATAAAGATAAGAATTTGCTACAATTAAAAAGCCATAAATCTTAAAATTTATTTCGCTAAATTCATTTCAAGGAATGCTCAAATAAAAATTATACACTCTCGATCATGTGATTAGGATCACTATTAAGTGGTCGTTATTTTTAGCTTGTTCAAACTATTTGTAGTAAATTGTGTGTGGTTAACAAGATTTTGAAAAAAAAACAAACAAAAAAATTTTTAAAGAAAAAAAAAATTTTTTTATAAAAAATTTTTTTTCAGTTCTTATTTCATTAATATTTCGTTCTTATATTTTTTTGATTTGACAATTTTCGTATGAAAATATGACAAATAATTTGTAGTAAATTGTGGTGGTTAACAAGATTTTGAAAAAAAAAAAATTTTTTTGAAGAAAAAAAACTTTTTTATAAGAAAAAAATTTTTATAAGAAAAAATTTTTTTATAAAAAAATTTTTTTACAAAAAAATTTTTTTCAGTTCTTATTTCATGAATATTTCGTTCTTATATTTTTTTGATTTGACAATTTTCGTATGAAAATATGACAAATAAAAATAATTTTTATGAATTACACCAGCAAACGTTATATTGCACAGTGGGGCAAAACCAGAAAACATCTCAGCTTCGTCATAAAAGCTTTAAAATTTAATTCTTAAGGAATGTAGGCTTAAATTACACAATTTAATAAATATTTACACAATTTTTCCATGTAATATGTTACTTCAACGCCCACTATAGGGGCGGGGTCCAAATAATGGATTTTTCTGATTTTCTTTAAACCTTGTTTGACCTAAAACTATATAATTTGCTTAACAAAACTACAAAAAAAAACTTAAAAAATTATGTTTTTAGAGTTTGGTTTAGTTTTTCTTAGGGGAACTTTTTTCCCTCTGATCCGATTCAGCCCATTTACGAACTTGACCTGTGCTATCCTTCAAAATATATTTGTATCAAATTTCAAGGATCTGGCTCTTTTCGTTTGCACTGAATCGTGATTGCCACAGATGGATGGAAGGACTGATCAAGAATATATATATTTAATGGGGTCTTAAAGGGATATTTCACTGCGTTACACACGGAATGACAAAGTGAATATACCCTCCAATTCTTTTTTTATAGAGTATAAAAATATGTTTCACACCGCTGAGCTTTTTTTAGGAGTAGGACCGGCTCTCAGGGAATGACCCCTACATATGCAATGCCTTGCGCCGGAACTGAAAAGAAGGGTATAGTATTGAAGGGACAGCTGAGGAAAGATGAGAAGATAAAGATTTTTTTTTTTTTTAGCAATTTGAGCCTTTTTACTTCGCCGGCTAATTTTTTTGCTACAAGGCCGACGAAGGAGATTGCTGTTCCTCTGTTCTTTAGTAAATGATTGTCTTCAGTGATCAGTGCTATGCCTTCATCACTGAAACAGCCTTCTGATAACTACTTTCTATGTCTGTTCTTTATGTCCCTCATCCTGTCCCTTCAAAAAATTGTTTTTTCTAAGTGTGCTCATGTATTTTGAATCCGCGAAAAATAAGCTTTTGGTTGCACTGTGCATGCGCGGGATTAAAGTTAATTATTATACGCTAGACTGGTTTGTTTTTGCCCATTTTCAAGAGCAATCTTCTCATAATTGTAGTGGATAGATCAGTTCGACATGGAGGTCGCCAAAATTTATTATAATTAATATTATACGCTGTGCTGTGCCTGTTGCAAATTAGTGTTTGAGAAAATTGTGGTACGATGATGGGCAGCCAGAATATTGTGGGTTTATTATTTTATATTTTGGCTGCTTGTCTTTGGGAGTGTGTGTTGTTGTTTGACATCTAAGTTCTGAAATCTTTTATTCTCTCAAAATATTTAATTAAGGTGGATGACATGTTTAATAAAATAATAATGCTCAAGAATTCTTTTGTTTTATACGAGCACTTTCCCAAGTGTTTTTTTTTTGAGTTATTATTTAAGGTCACTCACATATACACAAACGCGCATGCGTACATAAATTAATTTAGAAACATATAAACAATATCTATTCGGTTTATTTACTACCGTAAGCCGTTTATAAAACACTTCATAATATTGCATATTAACTGCTCGTGTACAAACATATTTATGAACATGTTTACACATACTTGCATAGAAATATGAACATATTTTTGTATATGTGTGCGTGGCTGCGTACATTTTTTTTTTGTATAAGTTTTGCTGCTTTTATTTATTCAAATTTTTTTAATGCTGCATGTGTTATTATGTTTATTAATTATTATTATGATTTGTATATCAATATTTATTAAACTGCATATTTTTCATTTATTTCTAAATTTATTCAGCGGTTTGTCAGCTTGTCATTTTGTCACATTAAAGAGTTAAAGCAAAAGACCTTAACGATGATGTATATAAGAGTCTAATGGCACGGGCGTTTTTTTTTCGAAATATTTATTTTAGCAGAAATAGTTTGTCAAATAATTGTTTTCACAACGACACTAACAAGGCGAATTCACTTATGCAACTCTGTGTAAAATTTATTGAACTGTCAAATGAAATGCTTTGGAAAAAACAATGGCCGCACACAAAAAGCAAAAACCAGAAGAACACTTTGACAGTTCAATAATTTTGCCTTGGTAACAGCTGATCACCAAATTTCTGAACTAAGGCCACCTTGTATGAATTCGCCTTGGACACTAAATTGTAAATGACAAATAACCTCAAACTTATTTCGTTTCCATTCTTTGAGGGCTCCCTGGGCTGCCATTTGTATAGAGTGGCATATGTGTAACCATCAGAATTTTTCCATAATGACCGCAAAACTCTCCATGAAAATATTTTTCTTTCTTTAAATTAATGTTTTTAAAATGTTTTATATTTGCAGCACATCTCCATATATTCATTAAGTATTTCTTGGGCCATAATTTCTAGATTTGGCTGCAGTTCCTAGATTTTGGCTTCCCAATGAACTTAATCAAATTTTACCGCAAATGTTAACTGGTTAACAGAGCTCTGTTAACTGCAGAATATGTCTGGTAGCAATTTTGGTTTGCCTCTTCGCTAATATAAATTAAAATTTATCTTCACACACATATAATATTGTTTTTGCAAACACTTACTCGACAAACTGCATAATCATTCAAAATTTGTTATGGTACTTAAGAACACAAAAGCAAAAGAAACAAATATTTATTTATTTTATTTTTTTTTGTTTTAGCATTAAGGTCATTCAATAAATCGTAACTCTAACTAATTATTTATGTAAAATTTGGCAGCAAATCATTTTAAATTCTAGTAACACATTTTCATGTCTATTTCTGATCGATCAATTATACACACAAACATACAGATGCTCACTTATTTGATTACAATTTTCAATTTTAACAAATTGGCTTAACTAAAAGTTTCATTAAATTAATTCAAATATAATAGGTTTCATGTTATACATATTTCTTTCTTATCAATTTGTAAGTGTTATTTGAAAAATTATTGTAGTTTAAAGGGTTTGAATGGTTCGAAAATTTATGCATATCGAGATAAGAAATTAAATTTAATTTGTTACTTTTTTTCACTGGACGCACGTACTATTGGACGCAAAGTACTTTTGTTAGACTTAATGGGCGGTGATGTAAAGGGTGTTTTTTTAAGCTAGATAGAACTTTAAATTGTAAAAAGTAACACAAAAAATTAAATTTTGATGAAACTTTTTTTTTATTTGTTTCAGTATACTCTGACAAATCATCATGAATAGACTCACGCTTGAACAACGCTACGAAATTATCCAAATTTACTTTGAAAATCAGTCGTCGATTCGCGCAACTTATAGACGACTTCGTCATTTGTATGGCGTACATAATCGTCCATCTGAACAAGCCATTCGTCGAACTGTGGATTTGTTAATAAGCAAAATTGCCGCATATGGACTGAGACCAATCCACAAGAGACCCTACAGACTCCATTACATCCAGAAAAATGCACCGTATGGTGCGGTTTTCACGCTGGTGGCATCATCGGACCTTATTTCTTCAAAAATGAGGCCGGAGCTCGCGTTACGGTCAATGCAGATCGTTACCGCACCATGATCAATGATTTTTTGTTTGAAAATATGGATGACATTGATCCGGAGGAGATGTGGTTTCAACAGGATGGCGCTACGTGCCATACGGCGAACGCAACCATCGACTTATTGAAATCAAAATTTGGCGATAAGTTGATTTCGAGAAATGGACCTGTCAATTGGCCTCCAAGGTCGTGCGATTTGACACCTCTCGATTATTTCCTGTGGGGCTACGTGAAGTCACTGGTTTATGCTGATAAACCAACAACAATTGACGCCTTGGAGGCCAGCATTGTTCGTGTTATTCGTGACATACGGCCAGCAGTGCTCGAAAAAGTGGCCCAAAATTGGACGTCCAGAGTGCACTTCGTCAAGAACAGCCGCGGTGCCCATATGCCCCAAATCATTTTCAAATGTTAATGTCACGTATTGATCTTTCGAATAAAAAAAAAATTTTGATTACAATTTAATTTTTTGTGTTATTTTTTACAATTTAAAGTTCTATCGGGCTTAAAAAAACACCCTTTATGTGTGGTATTCAGAAAGTTTAGAAGAAACATGCGAAGGTGTCGTTTGTTCTGAAAAACCGAAACAATTTTTATATTTTAGTCCGAGAACGAGGTGGCATATTTAAAATTCCGTCAATCCACAAAACAAAATATTAATTTTTGGATTAATCGGTTAACCGATTAATAAAATTTTTGAATTTTTTGCATTTATGTAAAATTTAGCTGCATCTTTATTATTCATTTAGGTTTAGTTAATTAATCGAATTTCTGTTTTAATCGATTAATCGCATGTTTATTTAATCGAATAATAATATATTAGTTTTGGATTATTCGGTTAAAAATTGTTTGTATTTTTGCATTATTTTTGTAAAATTAACCGGATTTTCACCTTTCATTAGGGTGTCCAATTAGTCGTGATTTTATTTTATTCGATTAATCGCATGATTATTTATTCGAGGTTTCAGAGTAATGGGATAATAATTTATTAATTTTGGATTAATCGGTTAACCGATTAATAAAAGTGAATTTTTGCATTATTCATGTAAAATTTAGCTGCATTTTTACTATTTATTAGGGTATTCAATTCATCGGGTTTCTATTGCAATCGGTTAATCGCGTGTTTGTTTAATCGGACAATAATCTATTAATTTTGGATTCATCGGTTAACAAATTTTTGCATTATTTTTGAACCATTAACTGGATTTTTACCTTTTATTAGGGCATCCAACTAGTTGGGTTTCTGTTTTAATCGGTTAATCGCCTGTTATCAAGGTTTTGGTCTAGTCGGCTAACAATCTATTAAGTTTGTATTAATCGGTTAAACGATTAATAAAATTTTTGCATTACTTATGTAAAATTTAGATGCACTTTTATTATTCATTATGGTAATCAATTAATCGCATGTTTATTTAATCGAGGTTTTAGAGTATTCGAATAATAATCTATTAATTTTGGATTAATCGGTGAACAAATTTTTGCAATTTTGCATTATTTTTGTATATTTAATTGCATTTTTATCATTTATTAGGGTATCCGAATAATCGGGGTTCGATTAATCGGATAATAATCTATTAATTTTGTATTAATCGGTTAACCGATTAATAAAATGATTGCATTACTTATGTCAAATTTAGCTGCATTTTTATTAGGGTATTCAATTAATCGAGTTTCTGCTGTCATCGGTTTATTGCACATTTCTTAATTGTGGATTAATCGGTTAATTAAATTTATTGCTGGCAAGTTGAAGATTGAAAATATGTGCTAATTTTAAAAGAACAAACCGAAAATATATACAACAATTACCGCTTAGAGCACATTTCACACAAACAACAAGTAACCGGTGCACAGTTTGTCAAATAAATGCTAAAATAAGCAGAACAAAAATGTGCAAGAAATGCACCTATTACTAAAAAAGATTTATTTTATTTTGATCAAATTAATTAGCAACGCAGTGTGCTAAGAGTTGAATTAATTAAACGTGCAGTGTGGCCTGCTAAATCAGCAGTTTATGGTTTTAATATTGAAACCATGTTTTAGATTTAGGTGTGAAAATAGTATTATTTTTTGTTTCCTTCCGGTGTTTTTTTCTTTCTAAAAACTAATACAACTTTAATTATAAACATAAACTAAATTAAAAGTTTTGATATGCTGCTAATAAACAAAATTTCAAATGACGTTGACTTTAGAAAATTATTTGTTTTCATATAAACGCATAGTTTATGATTGTTTTATATAATTAATTAGTAGATTTTTCGATTTTTATAACATAAATATCATAAGTATAAAAATCATATAAATTATAGTTGTTATATTTAAAATATGTATTGAATGTACCGACGTTTCTTTTTAACTCAATTCAGAAGAGCAGGAGTAGGATGAGGAGCAGGAGGGTAGACAAACGTTTATATGCATGTGTGTTTTGTTAATTGAACTTTAGCTCACTCACACACATAGAGACCCAATATGCTTTTTTTTAGTTTATATTTTATCAAAGTTTTTTTATGATAATTAGTGCAACGTTTTATGTAGAGGAATGTTCAAAACCCCTAAACTTTATTACAAGTGATTGACCAAAAACCGGTTATTAAGGTCAAAACCAAAAAGTATCTTCGGCAATATAATAAATAAATATTCGGTCTTAGCCAAAGAAAGCTTAATCAAACTACGACGGTAAGTGAAGAAAAATCTATGCAAAAAAACACGTTTAATTATTTATTTCACGTCACATGCATTCCAGCGATTCTTTCAAATTTAGAATTTTCGTTTTTTATATAAAAATTTATCCAATTTTAATTTAAGAAAAAGGCCCTGGTTCCTACATCTACACACTGAGATGAATGCTACAACAATTTCAGTCTCATTTGCAAAATATTTTGCCAAAAAGTCAAATTCCATGGATGAACAATTTTTATATTTTTAGCATTAAAATATGCTCTAGCAAAAATATCATTTCGTATTGCACGACTGAATGCACAAAATTCATGTTAAACCGCAAACAAATTTAATTTCAATCAGTTCTTTTGATTTTTATTCCTAAAATATTAATTATAAAAAATTTCAAAACTCACACAGTGGGATGTAAAGGAAATAATTTAGAAATAAATTTAAAGCTCTTAATTTAAATTCCACATGAGTTTTGATTTTTATTGGGTATACAAAATTTTCAATATGATCTATGCAAAATTTGCTAATAGATGGAAAATGCTGCCTAGTGAAAGAAATGAGAAAATGATTTATGAAATCCTCGAGATTCCCAATTGAATTTTTCAACATCCCAAAAATTTTATTTTTTTTTTTAATGAAAAAAATAAAATAAATTCTCTATCTTCTCATCTTTCCCCTTAATACTATCCCTTCCTTTTCAGTTCCGGTCCTATTCTTAAAAAAAAAAAAAAAAGAAACATTCACATCAACACCATGAGAAAAGATGTCTCACCTCAACGTAATGGTTGCGCCGTCCTCATTTTTAAAGAAATATGGGCCAATCAATGATGCCTCCACTCCACAAGTTGCAGCAAACAGTCACTCGTAATGGGTGCATTGGCTTCTGTAAGACAACGTGTGCGTTTTCTGAGCCCCAAATACAACAACTTTCGTTATTAAAGTACCCACTTAAATGCGAATGATATACATTGGAAAAGAATTTTTTTTTTTTGCAAAATCGAAAACTCTTATTTATTTCCGACAAATTGTCCTTATTTTGGAAATAAATTTCCAATAAATCCCAACGTTACTCAAGCGTAAATCGATTCATTTCCTTCAGTGGCGATAGTCTGGTGAGTTTTGTGATAGATGAAAACGAAGAGAATGACGAAAGCATTGCCAGAATCGAAATAACCGGTAGTTCAAATTTAAACCGATAGATGGCACAGCAGATAATTTTGAAAAGCACTCAAGTCGGACAAAAAACGCGTAATTTTTGAAAAAAAGCACTAAATATAAATATTTTTTTATTTTAATTGGCTTTTTTTAAAATATGATATTATTTAATTTTTTTTTCTATTTTACACATTTATAACCAAAAAATTTATAAAATAAGGGATTATTTATTACTATAGTATTCTATTATTTTTAAGCTTAGGGTCTCTTTATTTTTATTTAAAATATTTTATTTTTCAATATTTCGTCACTCCTTTGTGTGACTTCTTCAGGAAATTAATTATTTTTAAATAATTAATTTCCAATAAAAATAAAGAGACCTTAAGCTTACAAATAATAGAGTACAATAATAATTATAAAGAGATCAAACGAACCAGAAGAATTTTACATCATTTATTACTATTTTTAATAATTCTTGTATTACACTAAAAAATAACTCAACATATTGTAAGTATCGCCGTAGAAAATGCAATAAATTTTTCATTGCTTTTTATTCTCCTGTAAAGCACTAAAAACAGTGCTAAAAGCACTGTTTAGGAGCTATTTCAGTCTGAGTGATGGTGCTACTAAAAACAAAAAATAGTATGACAGTATTTTTTAAAGCCTCTCTTCCCCTTTTGAAACTGCAAATTTATTTCCTTTTTCTTTTTCACTCCCAGCCCCACTGTGCATGATTATAATCAAAATGCAAAGTACATTTTGAAATCGTAAATGATAGATGACTGAATGACGCACGCCCCCAATGCCTGTTAAAAAATGGGCGGGCATTTTCTTTAAATGTTTTGGCTCTTCAAAGGCAAGTTTCGCAATTAATACTTAATAAAATAGAAATAAATTAGTTTTATTGTGAATAGACAAACACTACAGATGAAAACAAAACAACGATCTTGTAACCAATTAAAAAGCAGCGTTGCGCTGCGGGATTTTTACGACTGTTTTATTTCAATTAAAATTTTTCATTTAGGGGAATTTAAATTTTCAATAAAATAAAATAAAAGCAAATACGTATGTGGATGCGTAAATTTTTAAAATAGTGTGAAAAGTAAAATTAATATTAATTTGAATATGACTATTAAAATGAAATATGTGTAATAAATTGTATGGAATTCCAAAACAATTATTTTCAAATTGATAGCAACTTGAAACTGATTAAGAGTTGAATAACCACTAATTATGATTCAAAGCTTTTTGTTGAGCATTTTTTAACCACGCCAATGCTCGAAACTATTTCAGATAATAGTTAAAGAAATATATTCAACAACTTGAAGAAATTTTATGTGAAGCGGATATTATTTTGGGTTTTTTCCAATTAACGAAAGAGCAAAACAACAACGAAAAAAAAATGAGTTCAGTTCTTTGGCTTGCGGTTTTTTTTAATAATTTTATTTTATTGTTTTTAAATTTCTTATTTTTCTGGTAAATTATTGACAAGTTAATTTTACTACCCACACCACATCAGTTCTACTATAGTAAACAATAATAAATTTGAGTAGGAAATTGGTAAATAATACAATTTCTTTATTTATTAGTGACAAAAGTTTTCTAAGAAAAATTTGTTACAAGAGAATTTACTGCAGAAATTTTATTATGGATAATAAAATATTTTCTATAATAAAATAATATTTGGGAGTAATTAATTCGGGCGTTAATACAACCAAACTGGTCTTTTTTAAATTATTTAATTTCCTATAGAAAATTAATTTTGAATTTTTGAACAATAGAAATTGTATAAAGAAGATTAATGCGGGACACAAGTAAGTGTATAGTAGTGATGTGCGAATATTCGTAACGTATTCGAATTATCAAATTTTTTTTTTTTTTTTTTTTTTTTTTTTTTTTTTAGGAGTGGGACCAGCACTCAGGGGATAACCCCTATATATGCAATGTATTGCGCCGGAACTGAAAACGAGGGAATAGTATTGAGGGGACAGATTAGGAAAGATGAGAAGATACAGTTTTATTTTTTTACCTGTTTCAACCTTTTTTACTTCGCCGGCTAATTTTTGCTACAGGGCCGACGAAGGTGGGTGCTGTTACTCTGCTTTTTTAGTACATGATGGTGTCAGTCGCTGCCAATTATGTTCACTGACCAGTGACTATGGCTTCATCATTGAAACAGGCTGGCAACAACTAACACACCCACGCACTAATGCTGACCAGAAGAAGTCAACACAATATTTCATGACTCAGCGCGGGCTCGAACTCACGACCCTCCGCTTCATAGTCTCGTGTTCTACTACTTCAGCCAACAGCACAAAATCAAAACAAAAATAAATAAATAAATTTTTCATAAAATAAAATAAATACTTTGCTGTGCTGTGTAATTTGAATAATTAAAAACTGATATTGACTTTCCTTTATGCCTTGCATTTTTATCATGTCTTTCTGAATTTAAACAATATTTCGCCCAATTAACCTATACATCTTAATTGTATATACTTTTAATGTAATTCATTTAAAATTTGCTTGTGTAATTCTCAATTGGTTTGTGAGAGTTTCTGCATAAGCTCAGCGGTTTTATTATTTTGGAATTAAGTTAGTCTGATGATGCATGTATGTGTATAGGGGAAATTTGAGTTACAGGTACGAATTTTAATACAAAAAACTATCGCCGAAAATTTATGGATAAAAATGTTGTCTGTGACATTAATGAATATGTATAACAATAATAATAAAAATACTTTTGAAATATTTTGAATTCCAAATATATTTACATACACATGTGTGAATATATCTAAATTAATAAAAATTTATGTAACTCTGTACAACAATAGCAAAACAATAACAATAGCAAATTATGTAACTGTGTATGTTATGTGAAAAAGGACAGGGTCTGAAAATACCCCCTCAAATACTGGCAAATATCGAACACAGTCCATTTTATTTTTTATTTTATTTATTTTTTTTTCAAATAAATCAATAGACTTGGACCTAATGCCAAAATAGTAAAACCTGTCAGCTTATGAATAAACTTTCAAAAACCAATTGAGAATTACACAAGCTCTTGCACAATAAACAAAACTTGATTCGATGATGAATCTATGTTATTTTGCCTCTGACAGCTTTTCCTGGAAGTAACACAGATTTTAAAAAATAACTGATTTGTTAATAACAATCAATAGGTAACTCCTTTACCTTTTGACTTTTATGACAACAATCACACAAACTGCTCACTCGTGCTAGTTTTACGATCCCTGATTAAAGGTGTTTAAAATTCACTATTAACTTGTGCGAATGTACATACGTCACTCTTACTTTTTAATAGCGCTGGGGTTTTCTCAAAATCAAGTTGTAAATTAATGTTAATATCGTTTGTGTTTCAGCAATTTAGAACATGATTTCACTTTTTTATTATCAAACTTGTGTGAATATCTCAGCGTCAATCTTTATCAATGGCAATGGGGAAGTAGTGGTATTAAATCTTACGATGGGTAGGCCATATAAATAAAAGCGTTATTTTTTCAGTCAACAAAATTTGAGCTTCAATTCAATTCCAGCAGTCTTAATACAGGATTCGCATATTTTTTTATTCCAACAGCTGGATTAAAAACATAAAGAGTCTTAACATAAAGATATTATAACATTTTTATTTATTAGTATTTTCGACTAAAAATTCTATTTCACATGAAGATGGATGTATTTAATTTAAGGGAAAAATATAAAGAGATCCCCACAATTCCTAAAAAAAAATTCAAAATCCCAATAATGGGATTTTCGGCATTTTCACTGCTCTCGCATGATATTTTTTGGAAATATTAAACCTTAAGATCGATTAATTTTTTTTATTCCAATCAGGGCTTCAGCTTGATATTTGCATTAAAAATAGGTCTACATATTTTGAAACGTTTTAGTTGCTTCAAAACCCAAAATTTTGATTCACATTTTTGTTTGAAATATAACTTAAGGCGGATTCACCCATGTCTTCCGAACAAAAGTTATGTCAGGACAAAATTTATTTTACTGAGAGTTTTCTGCAACACGATTCACTCATTTCGATAAATTTGTTCGGAAAATCAAAGTTGCCATTCATATAAAAAATGAGTTTTGCGAAATGGTAGTACTGCAGCGATTTTTTATGTTTTGCTTTGTTTTCTTGATATTTTAGATATTTGGATATTACATATTTTAAATTATTTTTCAAGAATTTGTGACAATAATAATGGACGAGAAAAGTAAATTGCTTTACCTTATGACCATTGAATTGCATAAGGCATTGTTATTAGCAAAATACATATAATAAAAGAAACAAATAGATAATATTAGTTCTCAAAATTAATTTTTTTAGTCTCACACACAATTTAATATATCAAACACAAAATGACACCTCAACTTTATGTGAAAAAGTTTAACGTATTGGCAACTCAGTTCAATTTTGTCCGGACAAAATATAAAATTAAACCAATTCAAGCTGAGAGTTGTTCGTAAAAAATATTTTCTCTCTCTCTCTCTCTCTCTCTCTCTCTCAAGAAGAGAGACGTCAAACTACATATGAAAAAAAATTTTTCCGGACAAAAATTTTATTCGGACAACATGGGTGAATTCGCCTTTATAGTATTACGTCTGACTTTACCATACAAGTGGCGGACTTTTTTTTAGCTCTTGTATAGGAAAATCTGTCTGCAAGAATTAATTTTTATCAGATCAAAACTATCATCTAGGCATAGACTTGAATATGTCGTAACATTGACAGGACCAAACTCGGCATGTCGTGGCAAGATCTAAACTCAAACTCAACAAAACTTAGAAACTGAAAACTTATTTTCTCTTTTTTTTCTACAACCGCTCCGTGGGAGGCAGCGAATGAATTAGCTCTTCTTATGATCCCCTAGATCTTTGCTGGCATAACTTAGTGAAATGTCATGTCACTAATGATGAGGCCTGGTCTGCTTTTCTCTATCTAAGGCAGGCCAAGTTAAGGATGCACTCATTCTGCTATAATGATATCCTGGATCTCAACAGGAATGTACATTTTTGTTCATTTAAAGTTTTTTGTTAGAGGAAACAAAAATTGCAGGTTAATTCATGATTTTGCATGAATTAACATGCATGTATTCTTGATCAGTGATAAAATATAAAACGATCTAGCCATGTTCGTCTGTTCGTCTGTGGAAATCACAATTCAGTCCAAAGCCAGACCCTTGAAATTTGGCATAGATAAATTTTGAAGGATAGCACAGGTCGAGTTCGTAAATAGCCTGAATCGGGCCAGAGGGAAAATAGTTCCCCTAAGAAGAACTAAACCAACTTCTAAAAAACAACATAATTTTTAGAGTTTTTTTTTGTAATTTTTGCAATTTTGTTAAGCAAATGATGTATTTTTATGTCAAAGAAAATTAGAAAAATAAATTTTTTGGACCACGCCCCCAATAGTGGGCTTTGGCGTAAAATATTATATATACAAAAATAGTGCACATATTTAACAAATTGCATTACTTAAGACTAAATTCCATAAAAATTTAATTTTTAAGCTTTTTTGAAAAAGCTGAGATGTTCTCTGATCTTCCTGTGCAAAGGTGGGGAATACCTTTGCCCCTTACATGACCCTATAAAAAAACCTACACTTAATAACCCGAAAAAATTTGCTTTTTAGTGTTCTTTATAGCAAAGGAGAGATGTCTCCCCCCACGGCCCTTGCCGGAGTGACCCTGTCAAAATATAGTTTTAAAATTGGGCATAGAAATGTCTTAAAGGAACCCTGATGCAGCAAGTTAAGCATTTGTAATTTATTTTAAATATTTGTAGGGTATTTAAGATTCGACCTGGGGCCAAATTACCGCACTCGATATCGATCGAAATTTCAATACATTTTAAATATGAATTTCGATCGATATCGAAAGCCGTAATTTGCCCCCTGGTCGAATATTACGTTCTTACTTGTTCATTCTCAACTTCAGGACAGTTTCCGCATCCTCTGTGTTGACTTTCAATATAATTATTATGCAGAGCTGCAGATAATTTACAGAGTTGCGTTACAAAAGGTCCACTAGGTGTTACAGAGCCGGCCTTTGGATCTGATCATTTCCTTATTCAATTCCAGTCTATTACAAATCGCAAAATTAATGAATCATGCTGTAGATATTTATGCTAATTAATATTGGAATAAAATTTTGCTGCTATTGTTTCATTTTTTTTATTTTTTTCAAACTAACTTCGCTACTCGTACATGGATTTTGAAATGAATTTGTTTTTGTTTTGGAAATTTTTAAGTTTTAGTAAGAATTACCCAATATATGTATGTATGAAACAATGCTCTCAACAGTTTGAAATTTTAATTTATAGTTGAAATAAATTTTGGGCCTTTTTAGTATCTGATTTACATACATTTGTGTCTGATACTATATTTGTATTTGTAGCTAATAGATTTGATGATTGTAGTGGGACTTTCCCATAAAATAGAATAAGTAATTTCTTATAAACGATTAATAATTTGCTTAACTGAATTGTGTTATTAGTTTACCTAATAAGGAGCTGATCTTAGAAAGAATTTGTGAGTGTTTTTTGTTTTTTGTACTATTGAAGGTCTTTACGAATTAATGTGAATGATTAATTTTGGCATTAAACTAATGTAATGAATTATTAAGACCTTGGGAGTTTTGAGATACTTGTTTTTGAGCTGCGACAAATAATTTTATTACAAAAAACTATCTTTTTTCTATTTGGGAGAATGTAAAGAATATTATTATTAATGGCAGTCGTTTGGTTTCTTCTGGTATTACTCGTTTATTTCATTTTGAGTTTTTTATTCAGCTGATTAAAGTAATTGCTAATATTATATTTTATTGTGTCTACCTTTTCCGATTTTTAATAATTTTTTGTTGTTCAGGATTAACTGTGATAATTTCCGATACTGGAAAAGTATTTTTCTAAAATGATGTAATTTTAAATATACGTTTCCGTATTAAAAATCAAATATTTTGTGGCCTTTCAAAACAGCTAACTTCATCATATACATACTATTTAGTGGGCTTTATGTAAGTATGATTTCGAATGGCAAAACAAAACTTGTTAATAACTATTTGTTGTGTAATAACTAATCATAACATTATGTGACGCACGCTACAAAAAAAACCCGTAACGAGTTTTGCATCATAATGAAGTACAAAACATCAAATTCCTAAAACAAATTTGCATATAAATAAAAGACAAAAGACATTTGCTGCAAAATAATTTTGGTGATCTTTATCAAAAGCCGTGAACTTTTTGTGACACACGTTACATTTTCTTCAATTTATTAATCAAATTATCTCTTCGAATGAATATGGATCATGTATTTATCAACTAAACTCCAACGATTCCATTTAGTTAGTACTTGGAGCTGATTAAGGAAAATTAAAAAATTAAAAAGGCAAAAGCATCTGAAATATCTTTAATGCACTCGTTGTGCTTATTCGTTATACAGGCTTCTGTAGCTGATTCACAACACACTATTTCTAAGTAGCCAAAATCGTATGGTAACGTAAGAACAATGCGGGTATAGCTCTCTTTAAAGAACCCAAATCGTGACGCACGCTACAAGAAATAATATGCCACATTTTGCTTACTTTTTGTTCTAGAATTTTCTTTTTTTATTTGTTTTTTTAAAAGAACTCAAATCGTGACGCACGCTACAAAAATTAATATGCCACATTTTGCTTACTTTTTGTTCCAGAATATAAATTTTTTATTTGGTGAAAAACAGAATATTAAATTAAAATTATTTTCATTCTACTCACAATATAAAAAATAACTTTACTTTCCATAACACACTACAACACCTAGATCTAATATTTCATAAAAAGAAAGAACCCACCGAGTCGAATCTTAAGTACCCTACAAATATTTAGTAAATACATATTTCTATGAACAATTTTAAAACTATATTTTGACAGGGTCACTACAGAGAAGGGCCGTGGAGGAGACACTTTACCTTTGTTGTAAAAGCTCAAAAAGTAAATTTTTGGGGTAATTAAGTGTAGAAAAAAAACATTTTTTTAAAGGTTAATTTAGGGGGCAAGGATAGGGATAGGGCAGTGAAGGTCAGAGAAAATCCCAGCTTCATCACAAAAAATTGAAAATGTTATTTTTACGGACTGTAGACTTAAATAATACAATTTGTCAAATATTTACCCTATTTTTACACACAATATTTTGCGTCAGTGCCCACTAAACAGGGGCGGGGTTCAAAAATAGATTTTTTTTCAGATTTTCTGGTTGTAAGTCCACTGCTTTGAACCTTCTTTGACATAAAAATGTAACATTTGCTTAACAAAATTACACAAAAACTACAAAAATTATGTATTTTAAAAAAAGTTGGTTTAGTTTAGGGATGTAACCGATACCGATTCCGATATATCGGCGATACTTCTGATTTGCCGATATATCGATATCGGCGATATTTTAAAGTCGATACGACGATACTTCTTAAAGTTTTAGAGCTGTTTTGAGCAAACAATTAAATTTTTTTACTAACGGTTAGTATTGAAAATTTGGATGATTTTAGAAAATAAACAGTATGACATTCAGTTTGAATGGACTCATTAAAAATCGTTTACACTATTATTTTGTTAAAAAAAAATAATTTGTTTTTGTTAATTTCAGAATGAATTCAAATATCAATTTTAAATATTAATAATCTCTTACACAGTAATTTTGTATAATAAAAGAATTACTCTACTTGAGTTTCGTTAATTTTAACTTGAGTTCAATTTCAATATGCGTATCGGTATCGGAATCGGTATCGGCGATATTTCTTTTTGAGTATCGGTATCGGATCGGCAAAACGGCGTATCGTTACATCCCTAGTTTAGTTCTTCTTAAGGGAACATTTTTGGCTCTGGCCCTATTCAGCCCCATTTACGAACTTGACCCGTGCTTAGTCTTCAAAATTTATCTATACCAAATTTCAAGGGATCGGCTCTTTTCGTTTGAACTGAATCGTGATTTCCACAATGGGATGGACGGACATGGCTAGATCGTCTAACATTTAATCACTGATCAAGAATATGTATTTACATTTCATGGGGTCTTAGAGGAATATTTCACTGTGTTACACACGGAATGGCAAAGTGAATATACATACCCTCCAATTCTGTTTTGGAGGGCATACAAATTGTTTTTATAAAAATTTAAGAATATATCTAAATAAGACTTTCGATCGAACATTAACACTAATGATGTGAACATCTAACACCATTTCCATTTCTTGCATAAAATTAAAATCTCGAAGGTGGAATAGGATTTGCTTATATTTTATTATTATTATTATTATTTTTAAATGTTTTTTCGGCTGCCGCATATGGCTCGCATCAACCGTAATTTAAAGTTTTATTGATCTCTGACATTCGAATTTATGTTTAAACATTTTTTTAATTACACTTGCGTACATAAACATTTTAGAACTTACAGTTCATTAGTTTCTTTCTTGTCTTGTACTTGTCTGAGGCTATTTAATCCATTAATAAACTTATTGACTCGTCTGTTCTTTATTGCATTGTATTTGACATTTTCCATGGAAAATACCTTTTACTAATAAAAACTGGCATATCGGCAAGAAGAACAAATTAAATATTAAACAAAATGACTGTGGCTGCATTTTGGATTTGCATTATTATTTATTAATGTTGTTTTATTAATATTTTTTGATAATAAGAAAATTTATTTAAATTTTAGTAGTGATTTTTCGAAACTAAAATCTTGAAAATGTTCAAGAATTTACGGATATTTTTAAAACTTAAATAAAATTTAAGTACATGTTGCACTTCATAAAATTTATTTTATTTCTATTTTTTTTTTTCATTTCATTTTTTATGTCAATTTTGAATATTAATGAATAATAATATTTATTAATTCTATGATGAGGTTAAAAATGTTTAAAATTCAGGTGGTGGCAGTTTGCGGTCAAATCTAGTTGAATGTTGCCAAACACTTTAGAAACGTTTTATCAAATCCGTCTATGATTGCTTAATCGAACTGGCGTCATAGAGATTCATGTGATTTTGTTTTAAGTAATAAATTAAGTTTGTGGGAAAATGAATTGCAAACAAGTACAGTTTGACACAGTGTGTCAAGTAAGTCCGAGTAACACAAAACAATTTTTTTTTGTGACCTATTGAAGTAAAATTTACTAAAAGCCATGATGAAGTGTATGGCCTTTTGTTTTGGAATTTTTTATATGAATAATTAAATCCGGAATCTAGTTAAAAAAACGTACTAACATGATTTTCCTATTACATCAACAGTTTCGGAGGTATTTAAGAAGTTGACAAGAAAACAAAACTTTAAATAATTTTTTTTGCAATATTTATAAAAAAGTAACACAAAATCCCATAACTCCTTTCTAACTCTATACAAATAAAGTTGGATATTGTGGTATTACAAGAAGTAACAAATTTTTGGTTTTATTTCGAATTAATTTTGAATATTAGATATTGAATTGAAAAATTTATTGCCAGTAAGACTAGGAGAGAAATTTTAAAAATATACAAAACAAACTAATAAACTAAACACGAGTTTTCAATAAAAGATTGAGATTGAAGTTGATTAGAAGACTGTATTTCTGGATACGAACCCATTTACTTCATGTTAATAAATTCTTATGAATACACGGCTTTAATTATTATATTTTGTTTAAATACGAGTATGATAATTTCCTTTTTCCTTGTTCTTTATTTTAATTCTATTCTCTTTACCGTGTTTTACGCATAATTTTGGCGAAATTAGTTCGTGGTAAAACTTGTGAAGCTCAAGAACCGGACTGTTGACATTTTTAGTTTTTATGAATTATTCAAAAGCAATAAATAAAATTTTGCACAAAGTGTTACATTTGCCAAAATAAACAAAATATAAATAAATAAATAAAATAAATAAAATTGAGTAAATTAGAAAGTATTGTTCGCACTAAAAAATTCTTTAGTGCTAAAAGGCAAATTTTTGAAAAAGGTATATGTAAAGAACATTCATTGTTGTAGCATTAATTTCCCAAAAAATATATATTTTTCTAACGGACACTTGCTTAAATATTCTTGATTTATAATACTTTTTTCATTATGTACTTTTTCATTAATAAGAACTTTTCAAACTTTTAAAAACTTTCTTAAAGGTGTTTTTTCAAAAGGTTGTATATTAAAATTACTTTGTTAATAAGTACTTTTTAAGGTATTATTTCTTAAAAAGGTACTAGAGTCATATATACTTAAAAAAATTCCAGCAAAATTTGTTTAAAGGTATTTTTTGCAAGGTATATTTTTATAAAAATCTCCATAATTTTTTTTAAATACATTCTCCTAAATCTGTGAAGATGTAAAAAAATTTTTTAAAAACCTTTTTTGCTGGCTATTTTTAAAGATTTACTTCTTTGATAGGCACTTTTTAAAAATAATTTTTACAAAAGTATATTTTTAACAGCTTCCTTTTTAATTGGTACTTTATTAAACAATTTTGAATAACTGATTTTTTTATTTACTTTTTCTAAACAGTAGTTTCTGAATATTTAATTTTTTTTTAATTTACTTTCTTAAAGAGGTAGTTTTTAAGATGTACTTATTTGAAAAGTGCTTTTTTTAAAGGTACTTCGTTAAAAGGTACTTTTTTTAAAAGTACCATCTTAAAATATACTTTTTTAAAGGCACGTTTTTAAAGGGTAATTTTTTAAAGGCACGTTTTTAAAGGGTAATTTTTTAAAAGGTACTTTTTAAAAACGTACTATTTTAAAAGGTACTTTTTTAAAAAGTACTTTTTTAAAAGGCACTTTTTAAAAGGCACTTTTTTAAAACGTACTTTTCTACAAGGTACTTTTTTGAAATGTACTTTTTTATAAGGCACTTTTTTAAAAGGTACTTTTTTAAAACTTACTTTTTTTTAAAGGTACTTTTTTAAAGGGTATTTTTTAAAAGGTACTTTTTTAAAAGAAACTTTCTTAAAGGGTACTTTTTTAAACGAAACTTTTTTAAACGAAACTTTTTTAAAAGTACTTTTTTAAAAGGTACTTTTTTAAAACTGACTTTTTTAAAAGGCACTTCTTTAAAAGATACTTTTTTAAAAGAAACCTTTTTAAAAGGTACTTTTTTAAAAGGTACTTTTTTAAAAGGTACTTTTTTAAAAGAAACCTTTTTAAAAGGTACTTTTTTAAACGAAACTTTTTTAAAGGTACTTTTTAAAGGTACTTTTTTAAAACATACGTTTTTAAAAGGAACTTTTTGAAAAGATACTTTTAAAAAAAAAAATTTTAAAAGGTACTTTTCTAAACGAAACTTTTTTAAAGCAACTTTTTTAAAAGTTACTCTTTTAAAAGAAACTCTTTTAAAGCGTACTTCTTTAACAAGTACGTTTTTAATGGTACCACTCTAAGAGATATTTTTTTAAAAGGTAATTCTTTAAAAGGTACTTCTTCAAAAGGAAATTTTTTTTAAGCGCACCTTATTTAGTACTCATTTCTGACTAGTTTCTTCAAGGGACGTTTTAGAAAACATATTTTTCAGAAATGCCCTTTTTTAAGAACAAATTTTTCGTAAGATTCTTTTTTTAAACGGAATATTATTTTACATCTAAAAGGAATTTTAAGAGAAATGTTTTTGTTGTAAGTTAAATACTCTCAGAGGTCATGAAAACTGCTTAATATTCTTATCGAAGAGAATAGTCAGTCAACTCGAATGATGTAATTTATAAACTAAGACTGTCGTTAATGAATCTGGTGGAACAACATCACCTTTGCCCCTTTTTATTTAATTGATTTAGAGTTAATAGAAATCATGAAATTACATTTGCTATGCTGAGCATGACCATATCAAATGTTTATTTATTTTGACAGCAGAACAAAAACACCCACTATCTTCTAAGTTTGCTGCACCTTCTTATCAGTGTTTATAACTCTGTTTTACCACTGACCGCCACCTAAAAAGTGGAACATAATACAACCGTACAGACAGATGAATATAATACAAGTGTATCTTTTTAGCTGCTGTCCACTGTAAAACTACTAGACAACAACGCCTGATTAATTATCTGGCTGACAGTGTAATTTTAAATAACTAAAGACACAACACAATAATGCTGCTTCCTAAGTATTTCTATACGATTTCAAACAAAACGCTGACTGATCAAAATCATACTTGTTGTATCTTTAAAAAACATTTAGGCCACTGTATACCCGCATATGTGTGTATGTATACTTTTCCAATATCCATGTATGTATATAAATTTACGTATAAATGTTTGTATTTATATTAACAAATCGTTCGAGTGACAAGTTCATTTGCAGGCGACGCGTTATGATTTAATTAATTTTATTTAATAACAAATTAGTCACATTTACAAATTGATAAATATGTTTGTTTTCGAGGTTTTCATTGTTTTCAGTTCAATAATATATAAATAAAAAAATTTTAATTCAATTTAAAATTTTTTTTTATCTTTTGTCTAATTTCATTAAATGTTCTTTATTGTTATGCTAACAACATCATCTTCATCAAAGGCACTCACATGATCATGGCGTCACATACAACATTTAAGAATCTAAGATCAACAAAAGAACAACTACTACTCACTCATCTCACTATTTTATAACAAGTTGCCCAACAAATTGTTAAAAGTTGTTGGCTAACTATTCAGGCGGCGCTCTGTAGCAAATTGTTCTATAGCAGGTTTGCATTTAATTTTTTATTTCATGTTATTTTTTGTAATTTTTTTTTTGTTACATAAAAAGCCTACCTTAATGTTGTTTTCTTTTCTAGAACAGAATGCCACCTTCTCAGCAATTTTTAATGAAAAATGGCAATATTATGCCATTCGGAAGTAGGGAATTTATTCGAAATGGATCTTCCATCCCTTCATCTTCCTTTAATTGTAACTTTTCAGAATAGAAGTAAAAAATCGCCATAAAATAAAATTGTTTAGAATTCTTAAAACTCATATTGGCAACCATTTGATGTGTGTATGTATACAAATTTTTAAAAACGTTTTTTTATCAAAAATTATATTCTCTTCATAGTGCTGCTGTATTTCGACGGACACTCAATGTTGAGGCAAAATTTTCATAAAAATAAAGGAAATCTACAGCAATATAAAATATCTACCCTCTAGATATTTTATTAATGGTAGGAACACAACTGGGACGAACGACGAATTTCGTTCAGTACGACGAATTCGTTGGTAAAAATTCGTTCTATAAATTCGTCGTATGAAACACAATAACGACGAATAAATTAAAATAATGAACAAAAGAAATGTAAATTTTGTTAAAAATCTTTGTAATCCTCTGATGCCAGATTCTTTAGACATTCAATGATTACCCCAGTGGTGTCCATTTTTTTCCAGAACAAATTCTTTTTTGTAATTATTTTCTGAAAATGTTTTCTGTAAATAAATTATTCTTTTCATTTAACAGCTGATGGTGTGGCCATATGAAAAAGTAGGAAATAGGAAGAAATACTGTATTATAAAAAGTTTTCAAAATTAATAAAAAGTCGTCCGAATGATAAATTTTTGTAAATTGCAGAATGAATTTTAATATATACTGAAAAATTTCGTGCTAGATGCAACAATACAGTAGTGAATTATGTTTTCCCACAAAAAACCAGTTTGAGTATATGAAACCTGGGCACCTCATATTGATTTGTTCGTCGCTCGCTGACGAAACAATTAGAAATAAGTCTATTTCAACTTTCGCTGAGTATGACGAATTTCGACCAACACCACGATTGTGTGCATTTTCATATACTTCAATGTGTTTTATTTTTGGCGACGAATATTCGCGACGAAAAATTCGTCGTTCGTCGCAGTTGTGTTCCTAGCAATATATATATATATATATATATATATATATATATATATATATATATATATATACTATATATATATCAATATATTTATAAGAATTTCTCTTTACAAAGTTTTGCCAAATACGGCAGTGTTTCATCAAAAATCTACTTGTATTTTGTAAATGGCAAGATGGCAAATTTTGAATATGTTTTATTTTTGTGATATGTAATTTTACCACACACAATGTATAAAAGTTAATCACTGCGTTTTAGAAAATAAGGCTCTTAATTTGAAGTTAAATATGCTTTATGAACAGTTTTGCCACATACGGCAGTGTCATCAAAAATCGACTTTTGCTTCAGTAAAAAAAAATCCACATAAAAATAAAATTTTTAAATTTATTATAAAGAGAAATTCTTGTTTTTTTTTCATAGTTAATATCTATTTTGGCATTTATATAACTAAATTAAAAAAAAAAAACTTTTTTGTTAGAACAAAACAATAATATGGAGAGCATGACAAATTAAGAGTTTATGAAATAAAAAATGAATTTCAGTCTCGGTTGAGGATTAAAAAAATATTTCTTGCTTCAAAGTAAATTTTTTAAAAAAATAGATGATAAATTGAAAAAAAAACACAATAGCCAAAAAATACTTGATTGCCGCTAGATTGTTTAATTTATGATGGCGTCGTTAAAGAAAAGGAACGATAAATTGCCATATTTAGTTTTTTAAAGAAATTTAAATTTGTTGGGATTTTGTAAGAATTCTTTCTTTCGTATAAATACATTTGTAACAAAAACAATTTATAAAATTTTGTTTTTGTTTTAAATATATTTGTACGAAAGAAAGAATTCGTTCGGCAATGAGAAATAGACAGTTAAGTTATTAATAAAATATCATATTTTTTAAATTTATAAAAATTCTATACAACTATAAAGAAAGTGTAACTAATTGTAAGTTTAATTAACTAATTAATTGTGGTGATGTCATTTTTTTTGTCAGTATTTTTTAAAGTATCAAATTCTAGAATTATGTGGAGGGGAATTTACATACGGAATTAAGAAATTAATATTTAACTAAATGCATACTAGTATTAAAGCTGCTAGCTACACTTTTAATTACTGATGTAATTGCTTCCATTACAAAATTCATCAACAGCAATTTTCATGTTTAATTAATTTCTTAATTGAACTTTTTAAACAGTAATATTGCTTTCGTAACCTATAATATGCATACAACATAAATGAATAACTTGCAAATTACATATTTTAAGCTAAATCTATGACATCACAATAAAATACAAGGCATTTCTTTTGAATAATTCATTTTGAAAATGTTTATAAACAATATTAACGTTCAGGCTGCATTTGAATATGAACAAGGTCATATAGTTTTCAACAATTGCCAATAAATGTTATGAATATTGCTAAATTGAATCATATTAGGAAATAAAATATCGAAAAACCACAATTCAAGTTCCTTCAGTGACTCAACAAGAAGTCACTTGTTATAAAAAAAAAACACTTGTAAATTTAAAATCCATCACAATGAATAATCTAAATGTAGAAACTAAAGATCTATCCAAATGTGTGATCGATATAAAATAAAAGACTATGAAATTTGTCCAACAATTCTGTAAATAGCAACAACAACAACAAAGTCAGGTGAATAAAATGTAAAAGATGTGACAAAATGCTCAGCTACAAAAAAGTGGTCTATGGTGTGGCAGTGCGTCATGGTTAGATTTTTTATTTTATTTTTTGCCCGTATTTACAAATACTTGTTTTATTCGTATGACGCGTGCTTTAGTCAATTATTTATGGACGGCTGTTGAAGACTTTAAAATGTATAGAGAGATGGATGGCTGGCTGGATGGATGGATGGATGGATAAGTGCATGAATGGACACACACATTGAATTATAGACAGACAATCTATGCAGACAGACAAGAAAACAAACGCATGTTCGTTGCTCATGTTTTACCTTTCGAAAACAACAACAACAAGAACTCATCAGCAATGCCAATAGACAGAAATTCAAACATGCCAGTACGCAAAATATTTCAAAAAGATTTCTTCTATTCGTAATATTGAATTTAGTAGCAAAATTGTTTTTCTTTTTTTTTTGTCGGTTAAATTTCAAGTGACACTTCACATTGAGTGTGCGTATTTGGTAATGCTACTTGAACATTAATTTTAAATTATATTCATATCAGATATTCAAAAGAATTTATTAATTACTTGTACGAGGGTTAATAGAAAAAAAACTTTACTTCCTTTCTCCCTCCTTCCAATTAATAAATATAACTCTTGAGTTGTATCACTTTTCGTGAATGTATTTTTATCCTCAAAAATAGTTCACTTTCTTCTTTTTTTTTATCTAGGACCAGCAGCCCTATATATGCAATGCATTGCGCCGGAATTGAAAACGAGGGGATAGAATTGAGGGGACAGATTAGGAAAGATCAGAAGATAGACAATTGCTTTTGTAGCAATTTCAACCTCTTACTTCGCCGGCTAATTTTTGCTACAGGGCCGACGAAGGTGGGTGCTGTTAGTCTGCTTTTAGTACTGATGGTGTCAGTCGCTGCCAATTATGTTCAATGATCAGTGACTATGCCTTCATCATTGAAACAGGATGGCAACAACTAACACAACCACGCAATAATGCTGTTCAGAAGAAATTCAACACAATATTTCATGACTAAGCGCGGGCTCGAACTCACGACCCTCCGCTTCATAGTCTCGTGTTCTACTACTTCAGCCAACAGCACCCAAATGAAAATATATTTTATATTAAATTCAATTAAGATTTATAGGCTAATTGTTCGGAATTTTTGTTTTAAATTCAGAAAGACATGATAAATATTCCAAGGCACAAAGGAAAGTCAGAAAAATGAGCCATGAAGAAAATAACCAAACGCCAACACGGATATTAAATAAAAATGTGTTACCATCAGGTTGATACAATTCTCGTATGCAATTTCCTAATAAAATTTGTATAAATAAGAACAAAATACTGATGATGAAAGTGTTGCGGCTTTCGAAAACAGCTGTTCTGCTCTTCCGTATAAGTTGAATAACTAAAAACCGATGTTAACTTTGTGCAAATAATTTACTTATGACAAAGTTGAGCAAAACTAAAAAGTCTTTCAAGTTCCCTACTGAAATTCTTTAAAATAATTCAACAACATTCTCACATCTAATATTATTTGAAAAACAATTGTTTTTGTTGCCCACAACTATTTACAAGTAATTGTACTTTTGCGAAAAAAAAAATTCAGAACATTGTTGCAAAAAAAAACCAAACATGCACCAAGTATTTGTTTCTGTCCACATTACAAGCTGCTACAACTACAAACAACATAAAAATAAAAATAAAAAACTCAAGATGAGGAATGGAAAACTAAAATAAAACACGTTAACAAATCTAACTCAGCACGCAATCTCTTAGTTGATAATAATCTTGTTGTTCGTTGTACGAGCAGTTCGTTTGTATTTCTTCTATTGAAGCTTGTCTTGCGACGTCATCTAAGCTGCCATGCACGTATGCAGCTGATGAAAACTTCTTGTTTGTTTTGTTTGCTACTGTTGGGATATTTTAAGCTTCACGGAATGCCACTACTTCTTTCTTAATGCATAATTTTAATATTTCATACCGCTTTTGCCACTTTGTAAATCTGTTTTTTTTCTCTTCTTTTTTTCAAAGATCTTAAAGATGGCATGATGCGTGCTTTTTCATAGTGTTACAATAGCAATGCCATAGTTTAAGTGGATTTTGATGCAAATGGTGCGCATCTAACTGGTGGAGATATAATAAAAATCATGATGATGAAGATGAGGATGGTTTTTAATGAAATTTTCATTTAAATTTGGCCTTCTTAATGTGTTTTCTATACACGGCTAATAAATTTAGCCATAAATTTTCATAAAACTTATTTTATTTTAATATGCAACAAAAAAAAAAAAAAAACGTAGTGAGTAGCTTAACAATATTTACCTAAAATATCAATTATCGGTCAAGGAATTTTCCGCCATTTGCACACAAAAATATTTCGGCCAAGATGGAACGAAAATTAAGAAAACTACCCGTAATCAAATAAATGGTAACACAGGGATTTAATTTAATTAAAAAAAAAATAATTTTTATTTATATATATTTTTTAAATTTAATTTTTAATTAATTTTTTTTAATTTTTTAATTAAGCGGTCTGGTTACTCTGGGTTGGAATGGTTGGCTACACCCCTTTAATTGTAGCAAACCACACTTTTAATGCAATTATCATCTACACATAAAACAAAAGTTATTTGCATAAAACTTTACTTTGTTATAGGCAAAACGCTGAACAGAGGTGGCTAAAAGTTTAGCACTTAAATTTTTAATTTTTAAACTATAAGCGGAAAAGGTACTTCTTTAAAAAGTACTTTTTGAAAAGAATTTTTTTAGAAGGTACCTTTTTAAAAAAAAATTTTTGTAAAAGTTACTTTTTTAAAGGTACTTTTCAAAGGTACTTTTTGAAAAGGTATTTTTTGAAAGGTACTTTTTTACAAGATACTTTTTTAAAAGATACTTTTTTAAAAGGTAGCTTTTTAAAAGGTAGCTTTTTAAAAGGTACTTCTTAAAAAGTTCCTTTTTTAAACAAACTTTTTAAAAAAGTACTTTTCTAAAAGGTGCTTTTTCAAAAGTACTTTTTTAAAATGTACTTTTTCAAAAGGTACTTTTCAAAGGTACTTTTATAAAAGGTACTTTTATAAAAGGTACATTTTGAAAAGCTACTTTTAAAAGGTACTTTGTGAAAAAGTACTTTTTTAGAAGGAACTTTTTAAAGGTACTTTTTTAAAAGGTACTTTTTTAAAAAGCACTTTTTTAAAAGCTACTTTTTTAAAAGGTACTTTTTTTAAAAGGTACTTTTTTGAAAAGTACTTTTTAAAGGTACTTTTATGAAACGTACTTTTTTAAAAGAAACTTTTTTAAAAGGTACTTTTTTAAAAGGTACTTTTTTAAAAGGTACTTTTTTAAAAGGTACATTTTTAAAGGTACTTTTTTAAAAGGTACTTTTTTGAAAAGTACTTTTTTAAAAGGTACTTTTTTGAATAGTACTTTTTTAAAAGGTACTTTTTTTTTAAAAGGAACTTTTTTAAATTGCACATTATTTAGCACTCATTTCTTATGAATATCTCAAATGGCCGTTTTGAAAACATATTTTCTATGTCTTTTTTCAAGAAACCATTTTTCGTAAGATGTTTTTTTAAACGCAACATTATTTTATATCTAAAAGGAATTTTAAAAAATTCGTCTATCTCTTAAGTTGTAAGTTAAATACTTAAACTATGACTTACGTTAATGAATCTCATGGAACAACATCACCTTTGCCATTGATCGTAAATGCACAACGATTAATTAAATAATTTTTTGTTTAAATTAAATTTCTAAAGTTTGGAAGTCTTGCTCTGGCGTTAAACGGTTCATAATATCACTGAATACAAATGCCAACAGAGTTTGACATTCTCAGCTGTCAAGGCATAGTTATCGATATCGATAATAAGAACTATGGATAAAAAGGCCCTTTATAAAGTTCAAATTTTAATCTTAGATTTAGCAATAGCTCTTTGAATTGCATATGATCTTATTTCAATAGAACTATGTACTTGTTCTGAAATTTCAAAATAATTTAATTTTTTTTTCCTTAAAAATTCCCCACTGTGTGGCATTAAATAACACAAAATCGTTCTAAATAAAAGACAAACCGGAATTGAGGCAGCACGATTATAGAAATTACTCTATTTATTCTCCAGACGATAGACCATTTCCTAATTCCGCTATAATAAATTGCACGCATACAGCTGATCTAATTAAAAAAAAATCATGTATTAAAAAAATAATTATTTTAATTTGGTCAGCGACAACATCCGACAATTTCCAGTAGTAAACTTGCATATATGCGTCTGTATAAGTGTGCATGCACGTGTATACGTAAATGTATTTATAATTCAAAGTGGTAATAGTTTACACATGTAGAGTACATTTATTGCCAACACTTTGAGCTGTTAAGAGTTGCTGTCACGCAATCAGCAATATTCATGCTATTCAAACCCATCATCATCTCCAGCACCATCATCATTATCGCCATCGTCATCATCATCATCATCAGCATCATCATTATCATCGTCAGTCATATCAACAGCAATGACCTTGACAAATTTTTAAGCACAAATTAAAAACAGAATTCAAATTGTTTGTCCGCCTGTCATTCTGAACATGATAAAAAAAACATAACCTCTACACAAGTACACACCACTCGATGTGGCCGGAATACGAGCATGAATGGGAACACTTTGTATCATGCACTTCCGTGCAGACTCTTAAAAATTAAGCAACATTTATCAGCAGCTACAAATCAGTAAGCAGCATGTCAACGCACATGTCACCTTTAAACACACTCACTCGTACATTTTATTTGCTTCACTTTGGAAAATTGTAGATACGGGCCGTATCTGCGTGTTGAAAACATATAAAAAACAAAAATGTATCATTATTTTGCCCCAAAAACACATTCCCTAAGCCACGTTCGAAAGGCTGCTCAACCACACGCTCATCACCAGTAATTGCTTAGGCTGCATTTATGCTTATAAAATAAAATCTCATCTCAAGAGTTTCATGTGGAATTACTGGCGAATTTTTTTTTTATTGTTAATACTTTTTATTCTAATTAAATTAAAATCGTTAACAAAATTTTATGGCACTCATTAACAGAAGTCATAAAATTTTATTTTATTTTCTGGCTGCAATGAAGAACAAACACACGTTTGTGTACTCAAACAGTTTTGAAATAAGTTCATTTGAAACCGTTTTGTCTTCATCTTCTTTTTTTTTGTAAATGGAAGCTTGTTCATAAATAAAATTTTAGTGAGCTTTATGGTTAATTTTAATGTTTATATTTTTTATTTTTATGGTTGACCATTAAGAGTTTAATTAATAATTTTTATTTAATTCATAATCCAACACTAGATCCAAATTTGCATAATTAACTAAATAATTATACCCTTCACCAAAATGTATGGAAAGGCTTGTCAATCCGTGTGTAATTTGCACAATATTAATATGAGACACTGAGTCCTTATAAATACACAAGTCGGAAAAGCGATGTCCGTCTGTCTGTACACGTAAAATCGGTTTTCCGAAGACCCCAGATGTGCTAGAGACTTCTGCCTTGGATTGAGGTTTTGGAAAAATTGGCTATAGAAAATCAGCAAAATCCAAAATACGTTTCCAAAGTTGGAAACTTTAGACTTGATTTTCCTATATAAGAGCTACGAGCTAAAATTCAAGATTTTTATTTTTTATTAATTAAATCTAAGGGTTGAACAATTGATTGAAACTATTTTGCTAGCTAAAAGACAATAGCCCCATTCACAATCTTGTGCAAATGGTCGTGCATCATTGCATTTGCAAAATAATTGTACTCTACACCAACAAAATACATTAGCCCAGTTCACAATCTCGAGCAAGTGGTCTAGCATCGTAGCATGAGCAAAATAATTGTACTCTACACCAACAAAATACATTGAAAATGCTCTCAAATACTCTCTCAATTTGCAAATGCTATAATGCAAGACCATTTGCACAGGATTGTGAATTGGGCTATTGAAAATGCTCTCAAATACTCTCTCAATTTGCAAATGCTATAATGCAAGACCATTTGCACAGGATTGTGAATTGGGCTACTAACTAAAAGTAATATCTTATACTCTCCAGATACGAGCTGATACACTTGAAAAAGTGCTCGAAAATTGGTCCGATCGAATGGGGTACTGGACAGTCGCGGCTGCCATGTGAATGAAATATTCCATCTCTAACCGGAACCACAACAATAAAATAAATTTGGCAAAATTTCAAGCCGTTTTTTTTTCTTTTTTTATAACCTCCAAAAAAGAATTGGGGAGTAAATTCACTTTGTCATTCCGTGAGTAATGCAGCGAAATATCCCTCTAAGAACCCATAAAGTATATACATATATTCCAGATCAGTGAGGAAAACTGAAACGATCTACCCTTGTCCGTTCGTCCGTCCGTCTGTCGAAATCACAATTCAGTCCAAACGAAAAGAGCCAGAGCCTTGAAATTTGTAATAGATAAATTTGGAAGCATAGCACAGGCCAAGTTCGTAAATGGCCGGAATCTAGGTCGAGGGGAAAAAGTTCCCCTAAAAAGAACTAAACCAAACTCTAAAAAAACATAATTTTTAAAGTTTTTTTTTTATAATTTATATATCGAAGAAGATTCAAAGGAACTTGGTGACACAAAAGCAGAAAATTCCATTTTTTGGCCTCGCCCCTTTAGTGGGCGTTGACACAAAAACAGTATAAATATTTAACAAATTGTATTCCTCAAACCTAAATTGCTGCAAAATTAAATTTTTAAGCTTTTTTGCCGAAGCTGAGATGTTGTATGATCTTCTCCTATCCTACCCCTCCACATACCTTTGCCCCTAACTGACCCTATAAAAAAAAAAAATAAAAAATTTTTTTTTACACTTAATTACCCCCAAAAATTTACTTTTGGTATAGTTTTTATGACAAAGGTGAGATGTCTCTCCCATGACCCTTTCCAGAGTGACCCTGTCTAAATATGGTTTTGAAATGGGGCACAGAAATGTTTTAAAATAACTCTGATCAAGCAGGTTAAACATTTTAAATTTATTTATTAAATATTTGGAGGGTATTTAAGATTCGATCCGGTCAAATATAATATTCTTGGTCTTTTTCTTTTTATATAAAAAATGTTAAAATATTTATTGCTACTAAATTTGAGAAATTAAAAAAAGCCACCCAAGTCAGGGGCGAAATATTAAAAATATAGATAAATATTTTAAAATTTTTTATATAAAAAGACTTCTAGTTTAAAAATACTGTTACTAAAATAATATTGAAAGGTCAAAAGTAAATACAAATAAATTTGTTGTTTTTCTTTATTCATATTGAAGGTTTTTGAAAGAAATTCAACAGCCAAACTGACTGCTCCAGAGGTGGAAATTTAAACTTATTATTGAATAAAGTAACTAAATAATTTTTTTCTTCTCTGTTAAGCAAACATATTTTATATGTTAGAAAGAAATAAATTAGTATTGAAAATCAGAGTTGCAATGAAGGCATGTGTACACCAGAGATCTCAGAAATGTACAACAAAATTTAATTTACAACTTTAATACAATGTACACTACAATACACTATATACACTATAGACATTGTCTTTCTTTCATCGTGTACACCTTCTACTTGTGTATAACCATGAGTGTACTCGTGTACATCTCGTGTATATGCTTCTTTAATTTGAAACTGGTGGGTATGTATAATATTTAATATAATAGTGTTTGCTTTTACTACGCACACACACACATTAATTTTATGAAGTTACAAAACAAATACAATGTTATCATCTCCGCTAAATGTGCATACATAGATAAAGTGAATTCAATGTTTTCAATGTCTTCAATGTATACACTTGAGGTTCGATGCACAGTCCTGTACACTAAAAATTTATTTGTGTCTAAAGTGAGGCATGCATACATTTTTCAATGTCATGTTTTTCAATGTCCTTGATTTAAACTTGTGTGTACAGAGGATAAAATATGTACACTATTTCGAACTCTGCTGTACACTATAGAAGGACAACGGTGTAGGGTATATAAGATACGGCATACAATTTTCCTTTTTATAAGTCAAGCTATTTTACAGAAAAAGACAATAGCCCAGTTCACAATCTCGAGCAAGTAGTCTAGCATCGTAGCATGAGCAAAATAATTGTACTCTACACCAACAAAATACATTGAAAATGCTCTCAAATACTCTCTCAATTTGCAAATGCTATAATGCAAGACCATTTGCACAGGATTGTGAATTGGGCTAATGATTTTTTATTAAAAAATTTTACAAAAAAAAAATAAATTTTAATATCCATATACCGCTGGAACATTGTAAACTAAGTAAAGCATTTTATTTAAAGCAAATATTGAGCTGAACTCATACATTTGCACTGAATTCAAAAGCAAAGTTGAAAATATTATGATTTCTTTACACATATTCAAACATAAATTTTGTTAAGCTGTTAAAATATGGGTTTTGTTACCCCCGCCCACTTAGGAGAATTTAACCATGTGTGGCCGTTGTACACTATTTATAATTATCATTTCACCATCTTTGCCATCCAACCATCCGAACCGGGAGTGTCATAGTTTTAATTAAAATTTTTTTTTGTTGCTTTGTCTGTGGCAAAACTCTTATCTAATCGTTCATTAACATGTTTAATTTTTCAATTGATACTCTTTCAATAATTAATTCAGTTTGTTATAATATAAATATGCAAACTTACCATAAAATAAAAATTTGTGATGGCTGTCGGCTTTCTTTGATAAATTCTCCTTAACCAAATAAGACAATGTCTGAAATAAAATTTGAACAAATAAAAATAAATTTGATAGGAATATTGGTTTTGCACAAAATCGCATAAAACTAGCAAATTAATAAAAATAATTTGTTTAAAAGCAATCATAACATAATGCCTATAATTAATGTGTGAAAGATTTCAACACAAAAAGGTCACACACACGCCTGTAAACACACATAAATCGGCCTCCCATTTATCATAATTTTAATAAATAAAAAAAAATATTAAAAAAAATAAACGGATAAACATAAATAAAGCAAAGAGCTTGTTTTTTTGTGCAACTATTTCTGAGTGTCAGTTTAGATGCCATGAAATTATTAGATATTTATGCTACAACCTGTTCAAAAAAAAAGACCTGCTGGAAATAACTTTGGATTTTGCAAATTATTAATTTTTTATTATAATTTAATTAGAATAAAAATTAAAGAATTTTATAAAAAGCGTTATTATAATAAACTAATAAGGTCAATAAAAATAAGTCAATAATTTATAATTTTTTGCTTTATTTTGGTTTCTTTTCTTTTTAACCAGAAATATAAATATTGTTTTAAATTTCGAGTTCAGCTAAGGTTTTTAATCTAGTTTTCATGCGCTTTAATAATTTATTGTTTTGGTTTTTTTAAAGCGACTTTCTTTCTCTGGTTTTTAAATGTCATATAAATTATTAATTATTTATTTATTTATTTTGTTAAATCTATTTAGAAAGTTGGACAGCACACAAAATATGTTGGTTAATATTTTATATAAATTTTTAGTTGTTTCAACAGACACAATAGCTTATGCATTTGATATGCAAGATTATTAGCAACACTTTCCGTTTAGAATAGAATGCCCTAAGAGGATCTTAATTAAGTGCCAAAAGCTAAGAAAAACCTCACACCTCTGATTTTTGAAGTTTTTAGAAGTAACAAATTCAAACTGTGACCTCTTACACTGGGATACAAAAATATGCTGGTAAGAAAAATAAAAATAATGGCAATGAACATAACTCTTATTTTATATTTAGCAACAAGACATAAAAATAAAATGAGTTCATTAAATTTGAATTGCATTTTGAGTGTCGAAACATTATAATTTGAATTCAAATTAGTATTAATACACTTCTCATATACTATTTCTGAATAAAATTGTTGTAAATAAAAACTTGTAACATTAAAAACAAAACAAACAAAAAAATAAAAATAAAAGAAGACAAACATACTAATAATAAAAATGTAGCGGTTTCCGAAAACGCCTATGCTGCTCAGCTTCGTCATAAAAACTTTAAAATTTAATTTTTAAACAACGTTGTCTTAAATTACGCAATTTGTTAAATATTTACACTATTTTTCCATGTAATATGTAACTTCAACGCCCACTAAAGAGGGCGGGGTACAAAAATGGATTTTTATGATTTTCTGGCTGCAACTTCAACGCTTTAGACCTTAAAAATATATAATTTCTTAACAATATTACAAAAAGAATTTGAAAAAAATTATTTTGTTTCCTAAAGGTTGCTTTAGTTCTTCTTAGGGGAACTTTTTTACCTCTGACCCGATTCAACCCATTTTCGAACTTAACCAGTACTACCTTTCAAAATTTAAATGTACCAAATTTAAAGGTTCTGACTCTTTTCGTTTGGACTGAATTGTGACTTCCACAGAGGGACGGGAGGACATGGCTAGATCGTCATAGATTTCATCACTGATCAAGAATATATATACTTTATAGGGTCTTAGAGGGATATTTCGCTGCGTTACTCACGGAATGACAAAGTGAATTTACCCTCCAATTCTTTTTTTGGAGGTTATAAAAAAAAGAAAAAAAACGGCTTGAAATTTTGTCAAATGTATTTTTTGTTGTGGTTCCGGTTAGAGATGGAATATTTCATTCACATGGCAGCCGCGACTGTCCAGTACCCCGTTTGATCGGACCAATTTTCGAGGATTTTTTTCAAGTGTATGGGCTTGTATCTCGGCAATGGCATCACGAATGTTAGCATTCAAATGCTCAATCGTCTCGCCATAACACTAATCTTCGTTTTGGAAATAAATTTCCAATAAATCCCAACGTTGCTTAATGCTAGGAACACAACTGCGACGAACGACGAATTTTTGGTCGCGAATATTCGTCGCCAAAAATAAAACACATTGAAGTATATGAAAATGAAATGTGGTGTTGGTCGAAATTCGTCATTCTCAGCGAAAGTTGAAATAGATTTGTTTCTAATTGTTTCGTCAGCGAGCGACGAACAAATCAATATGAGGTGCCCAGGTTTCATATACTCAAACTGGTTTTTTGTGGGGAAACATAATTCACTACTGTATTGTTGCATCTAGCACGAAAAATTTCAGTATATATTAAAAATGCATTCACCAAAAATTCACAAAAATTTATCATTCGGACGACTTTTTATTAATTTTGAACACTTTTTATAATATATTCTTTCTTCCTATTTCCTAATTTTTCATATGGTCACCCCATCAGCTGTTAAATGAAAAGAATAATTTATTTACAGAAAAAATGTTCAGAAAATAATTACAAAAAGGAATTAGTTCTGGAAAAAATGGTCACCACCGGGGTAATTATTAAATGTCTAAAGAATCTGTCATCAGTGGATTACAAAGATTTTTAAAAAAATTTACAATATTTTTGTTCATTATTTTTAATTTATTCGTCGTTATTGTGTTTCATACGACGAATTTATAGAGCGAATTTTTACCAACGAATTTGTCGTACTGAACGAAATTCGTCGTTCGTCCCAGTTGTGTTCCTACCATAACAGTAAATTGATTCAGTTCGTTCAGCGGAGATAATCTACTGAATTTTGTGATAGAAGAGAATGACATGAGCATTGCCAGAATCGAAATAGCCGGTGGTTCAAATTTAAGCCGATAGATGGCCCCACCCAATATTATGACCAGCTGAATAGGTGGGATAGTTCAGCGAAATTCTTATGTTTATCGACACAAAGTTATTTGTTTGCAAACTAGTTATTAAATATCAAGACACAATAAACGAAAATGGGTTTAATAAGCGACCGTTCTAACTTGTATGTTATTCACTTTGGAATTAGAAATTGTATTTCTCCCGTTTCGAATTAAGGAATAACCACCAGGTGATAATTATTAATAATTAAAACTAGTTATTAATAATCAAGTAATTAATTATTTAATTACCCATGAACGGAGGAACCGCAGTATTCTGAACATTTCTAGCACATTCTAAATGATTTTTATATATAAAAAAATTTATTAGGTAATAAAAAATTTGATTTCATTATAATTTTAAGCGATTTGAATGACTTTTTTTTTCAAGTTTAACAGATTTTTAGCATTTAGATTTCACATTGATCGCCCGCTCTCTAGAAATGTGTACGTGGGAATATATTTTTCTATGAATATTCATATTGTGTGGCCTGTGGACACACTTTGTCGGCACATTTCTATCCAGCATTCCGGTTTCAGGTCATAACTGTTGTTTTTGTTGTTGTTACAAACGCTAATTGCAATTTGGTTCTAACAATTAAACAGTTTATTACTTCAATATAGACTTTTATATTGAGATAAAATCTTTTAGAAAATCTTCATAAATTTGTGGATTTTATGAAGACATTTTAATAGATATTTCGCCACTCACGTATGATGGTTGCAAGATAAAATTGTCGCTAATTTTGCTCGCACTCAAACTGCCGGTATGAACAGTAATAAGAAAAAAAATGGAACTGTTATTATCATTAATTTAAAATCGACGAGAAAAAAATTAAATTAAATTAAATAACCAATAACAAAAAAAAAAATAAATAAAATAGAAAGAAAAGATTCACAAACCACACGTTAATGAATGTTAAGCATGTTTGATTTAATTAAATGTGAAGTTCAAAGCATTAATTAATATTCATAACAAGTGACAAATTAGAATTCAAATTTGTTGCTATAAACACGTATCTTTACGTCATTTTAAGTCGACTAAATTTGTTCACAATTTAAATTTTGTAATCAGAATTAATATTTTAATTCAGTTGTTTCTTACACGCTTTGGGTTATTTTTATATATATGTTTTTTTCTTTGCTGTTGTAAACGATCATCGAGATCTCACTAACTGCAGATAATGAATAACTGCTCTTGAAATAACAAATCTTTATTCCGTTTCTTCAACTGGTTTATTTATTATTTGAAATGTAAAAATGTTAAAGATGTTTTAATCCGGCTTTTTATTATATTTTGTTTTCGTGTCTTGCATTAGAAAAATTGCGCAATTTTCCTGATATCAAGGCAAATATGATTTTTTGTTATAATTATTTAATAATAAATACAAGTATGTTAATATTTATTTTTAATTAAATTTTTTTTTTAAACCTTCTGCATATTTGTCTTTTTTTCTATTTTAGTTCAAAGCAACTTTTGATTAAAAATGTAATAAAAACGCAAAATTAAATTAAATTTGCTTTTTAACAAATTCTTAATTTACAAAATAGTAACATGATTTGATGAACGTTGACCTAAAGGAAGACAACCCCAGTCACGACACTAGAATTTAAAAAATTTTAGATATTTTTAATTCGCCTCAAAAAATTAGCTAATGATATTAAATTCAATGATAATACTGATACTCTAATTATTTGAAAAAATTTGTTTGGATAAATAATCCAAGGCTCAAATGAATGTGTTTGTTATTAGTGTAAAAAAAACGAATGCAAAGGATTATAAGCATAACACAGATTTGTGGTACACTTTTGAACATATTATCATCAACCAATATTGATAATATATATATATAATTTGAAAGGTATTTTCATGTAGATATGTACAGCATAATTTTTTTTCCTATATATTTAGCTTAAAGGTAATAAAACAGAGTTTAAATTTATTATTTAAAGCAACAACAAAACAATTTTTCTATTTTGAATTTTATTTGTAAATATATGGAAGCACCCATATCGTATATATAAATATACGACGCACGTTTTTGTGCTATATTTTTAAGTGTTTTAACGCCCCAAATACTTAGTGAAACATATATTTTATTTCATCGTCATATGGTCTCAGTCACCAGTCAGCATTTGTGCAGCGATACTTTGCAAAGTATTTTTTATACATACAAATACAAAAATTTGATTTGGAAAGTATTTTTTAAAATTTGTCTAAATTTTTTGCCTGAATGTTTTCAAAAAGGGTTTTAAATTTTCCTCGAAAACCGGAAACAAAATCTTTCTTTCCGAAAAGGGCGCTGTTCAGCTCTACTGTGCAAATTGAAAATTAAATTGATGCCGATTTTGCCTTATTTTTTGAATATTACTTACGTCTTTCGGAATTGAATATTATCACATTCAATATTTATCTCAATAATTAAATATTTATCTGAATTGAATAAAATCAACCGAATCATTTTTAACAGGGAGAATATCAAGATCAGACTACTGCAATGCCTTCTAAAGGGGGTTCGAAAAATAGACTACATCGTGTTTCCACAGATGCAAGGACGGACGGAAATGGCTAGATCGTCTTAGACTTCATCACTGATAAATAATATATATATACTTTATGGGGTCCTAGAGGGACATTTCGCTGCGTTACTCACACAAAATGCCAATGTGAATATACCCTGCAATTCTGTTTTGGAGGGTATAAAAAAAAATATATGCACACAAAAAAATATTTGAACTTTAACCGCTAAACTATCACGTTTTAAAAGAAATTGTGAAAACAAAATTAGTGGGAAAACTTTTTATTGATAATTTCCTATAGAAGAGAAAATTTTGTGAACAAAAAAAAAACAGACAAATATTTAATACACTTGACATTTGCTAAGTACCAGCACTACTAACCAATAACATAAAAAAAAACAACAAAATGGTCAAACACCAAAAGAAGACGTTGCTTAAGCTGCAACTGCAACTTGTGACAATAAATACCAACACCAAAAAAAAAAAAACTACCAAAAACTTAAATGCGTTCTTATTGCCGCGCGATGATGCCTGGCTGACAGAGCAACAACAAGTTGGATGACTGTCTGACTGGCTAACTAGATATCAGGTAGGATTTTACTCGAAAATACTTGTATGTAGCTGTTTGCAACTGTCAGTAATTTAATGAAATTGTCTATTGCGGCAAATTGTTGAAAAAAATATATGTATTTGCAATAATTTTGCACCATTCGGATAGTAGAGTCGTCGTCTAGTAATGCCAGCAGTGCATCATTTTGCAGTCGCCTCAAGTACAGTTTTAGCCTTAAACGATATTTTTCTTTTAAACAGTTTTGGTAAGAAAATATCGTATTCAGCTTGTGTGCAACAACTGAGGTGACAATGATCAAGGCGGCAGTGGCTAACAGCGATGTTAGGAATAAATTTACATAAATTTGGCAAAATTCACAATTAATTGTGTGTAATTATAAACAAATATGGGAAGTAATCTGTTTTTTTTTTTTTTAGATTAAATATTTTTTTATTTCCATTCCGAAACTTGATTTCGGCTGTGAACAACAAAACAACACTCTCATTGTAGTATAAATTTATAAATTATAAGCAATTATTTCTTACAAGTATTTATAAATTATTTGTAATTGTTAATTCAATGCTGTCAATAACAATTACAAGTAATTGGAATTTGCTTGATTCCCATCATAGAGCCAAGCGATACCCAATTTAATTAGAATACATTCAATTACATTTTAAAACTTGTGGAGTCAATTTGTAGTGCCCAACAGACACATTTTAGGAATCAAAAATAATCCCTTAAATTGCTGCAATCTTCCAAGAACAGAACAAATAGCAAAAAATCACTGTTACGAGTGTCACGCAAATGGCAAAAACAACACCCAGGCACGCCATATATTTACATATGCAATTCCTTATAAATGCAAATAAAAAATGGAGATGCACAGTGGATTAAAAAATTTTACACACCAAAATTTATTAATTAATATATTTTTCAAATTTCCATGATTTTAACCTTTTAGACTAGATGTTTAACACCATATTTATAAAAAAAATATAAAATATGTTTGACTTCAATTTTAAGAAAATTTTTTATGAAAAATATTGAATAAAATTCATTTCGATACCCATTTTAATTTAAAAAAAAGGATTTGTAATTTAAAACAGGTTAATAAAGAAAAATTTTATAAAAAGAATTGAGTTTATAAACCTCATGAATCAAAACTTTTTTTATAAATTGGGCTCTAAGAAGAAAGTGATTAGTGAGGCTTGAGTTCAAAATACGCGCTGGTATGAGCGCGTAAGCTTCCAGCACTTGCACTTTTTGTGATGACTTGCACTTTTTATGATGACTTGCACTTTTTACAATGACTTGCGCTTTTTATGATGACTTGCACTTTTTACGATGACTTGCACTTTTTATGATGACTTGCACTTTTTATGATGACTTGCACTTTTTAAGATGACTTGCACTTTTTATAATGACTTGCACTTTTTACAATGACTTGCACTTTTTATAATGACTTGCACTTTTTATGATGACTTGCACTTTTTATAATGACTAGCACTTTTTATGATGACTTGCACTTTTTATGATGACTTGCACTTTTTATGATGACTTGCACTTTTTATGATGACTTGCACTTTTTATAATGACTTGCATTTTTTATGATGAATTGCACTTTTTATGATGACTTGCACTTTTTATGATGACTTGCACTTTTATAATGACTAGCACTTTTTATGATGACTTGCACTTTTTATGATGACTTGCACTTTTTATGATGACTCGCACTTTTTACAATGACTTGCATTTTTTATGATGACTTGCACTATTTATAATGACTTGCACTTTTTATGATGACTTGCACTTTTATGATGACTTGCACTTTTTATAATGACTTGCACTTTTTATGATGACTTGCACTTTTTATAATGACTTGCACTTTTTATGACGACTTGCACTTTTTATCATGACTTGCACTTTTTATCATGAATTGCACTTTTTATGATGACTTGCACTTTTTATAATGACTTGCACTTTTTTCCTTAATAAAATAATATATATGAAAGTAACTCTGCCCCTCTGTTGCCTTTTCATGCTCAAATCGCTGAACCGATTTATATGAAATTTGGCATAGAGATATTTTATGATCCGAGGAATAACATAGTTTTGGAAATGACCCTATTGAGTGGTCAAGGTTGGTCGAAAATTTGTATATATGTATTAGATGGAGTTTCATATGTTATTCGCCGACAAAGTCGAGGGTAAAAGCTGGTTTTTAAATAAAATAAAAAGATTTTAAGCTTAACATTTTTTAGGAATTATTAGATGATAGAAAGTTTCAAAATATATTTGCGAAAAGTGGAAAATACTTTTTAAATCGTATATTTTTATACAAATCAGTAGCAGATTTTTGGCGTACTCTAAACTCGTCCATGTTTGAGTCCCTGCGGAATTTACATAATTGTATAATTAGTGCAGCGATACAATAAATAAAATAAATGTGCATTTAAGGTATTAAATTAATGGCGCGTGGTTGTTTCCCAAATAAATTGTTATTTAATTTTATTTTATTTTTTTCGTGAAATATGGAAATCAAAAATCATACATACCAGTTTTTAAAGTATTTAGGAATTTAAAGCTTGTGTCCACATGAAAAAATGTATTAAGAAAATATACAATTTTGATTTGCGGCCGTTTGTGGGATTTTATGCTGGATGAGCACACGGTCAACTGTCAACGAAAATGTACAACTTGATTTCTGATTGTGCTACGTGTAGCATTTAGTTTCTTGTTGCTTATATGCTTTATATATGTATATGTACATAAATTTTTTTTCTTCCTTCTTAATTTATTATTTTGAAAGATTAATTTGTTGTATTGATCTGTGCCTCGTTCCAATTACTTTGGCAATTGATTACAAAAGCAAATTGAGTGCTAAAAAGATACAAAACAGCAGAAAACAATCATTAATATGCCAACTAAATTTGATTATTGTGTCTTTAATTGCAAATGATTGTTGCAAGCAGCAAAAATACATTCAGGGTTAAATTAACAATGACTAAATAGTCTTTTTATTATAATAAAATGTTCTGTTTTTTTTTTGCAATAACTTTACAAAAATAACTAAAAGATACCATAAATATTAAGAGAGAGAGAAAAAAATACTCGTGCCGAGTACTTGCACATGCATAAACTTTATAAAATAAAACATAAATTGTTCAACAAAAGCAAAAAAAAAAAAATGCTAAATACCGAGTTGAGAAAAACTTGCTAATCACAACATCCTTGACTACGCATTAAATGTATTTTATTCAAAATTTATTAATTTCTTTTCTGTGATCAATACAACAGATTCGGGCTACTTAAGTGGCTTTGATAAGGAGATTTCTATGTAAATTTCATTAACACCACAACTATTTTATGAACATTTCAAGCATCACTGACTGGCTGATTAACCGACTGCCTGCCTGTCATTTTTGCATTTTTTTGTCTATGCAAATCAATTAATTATTATAGCTAACATCCAAATCAATAGATGATATGAAGCCGAAAAAACAATTGCTCAATCAATTTGTTACAGCTCAATTTTTTTTTCTTATATTTTATTTTATATTTTTTTTTATTGCATTTCTGTTATGCTTTTCATTTGCGAGCTCTTATCTTTATTTATAGCTATTTTTTTTTTAAATATTTGAAGAAAAAATTGCCTTTTAATTTAATTTGATTTAATCGGTTTTTGGGCATACCGAAACATAAACATTTATCTGTCACTTGGTTGTATTTCAGTCAGCGTTGCTTTTTTCGCTGGACTGAGAGTAGGAATAAGTAATTTGTGGTTTATTTTTTATTATTTATTTGAACTTGAAGTTTACAAAAATGTTGCACTAATGCCGCTCAACTTTGTTTTGTTTTGGCTTTTATTTTTTTTATGGGCTACTGCAGCTTTAAATGTTGACATCTTTAAAGTCTAATACCAAACAACAACATATTAATTATCTGTGAGGTATCGTGATTGTTTTTTTTTTTTTAAATTTAAGTGGTAAAACTTTAAAAGAAATCAACTATTTAACGATGAATTAATTAATAACAGCGCCAAAGCGGCGTTATAGATTTTAGGTCCCCATTTAACAATGAATTTAATTAATTAATTACAGCGTCAAACTGTCGTTGAATTTTTTTGGACTAAACAATTATTTGTTATGGATAATCTGGTTTGGGCCCTTTTTATTATTTTGCCTATTATAATAAATGCTTTCCGAAAACTTCAAACGGGAAATTGTTAATATTTCTTACTAAAGGATGTAATTTATTATTTAAAAATAGGCAATTTTCCTTTTTATGAATAAATGTTCATAGTTCTCATGAGCTTTTTGAGTGAAATTTATATTAACATTTCACACAAGGTAATTTTGCATTCATGACTGTAAAAGAGCTTCAACAGATGCCTAATTAAATTTTTTTTTTAGTTTTGTTGAACACTAATATATTTTAAATTTTTAAAAACGGCCATTTTTTCTTTTTAATAAAATTGATTTTAGTCAAAGTGTATAATTTTGTTGGAATTTTATGAAAAAAATGCTTAAGGTTCTTATGAGCTTTTTGAGTGAAATTTATATTAAAGATTTCATACAGAAATGTTGCTCTCATGACGGTAAAAAGGCTTCAAGAGATGAAATTGTTTTTTTGTTGACCACTAAAAACTTTTTAATTTTTAGAAACATAAATTTTTTCTTTTTAATAAAATTGCTTTTAGTCAAAGTGTATAATTTTGTTGGAATTTTATGAAAAAAACTAGCGGGCCCGTTGCCTGCTTCGCACGGCAAAACAAAATAAGAAAAGAAACACGCTTGTTTTTAATAAAGTTGGTTTTGTTCCCTATTATTCAACTTTTAATGCGGCAAAAACACACTCACTTCACATACGCGCCGCACACACATGCGTTATCGGATTTCAACCAAACTTCATATATGGGCCACTGCCTACGTAGTGTATAAGTTTGGTTGAAATCGCACGACGCGTTTATGATTAGTTCGGCGACGTACATATACGGACTTATTTTTATATATATAGATGCTTAAAGTTCTTATGAGCTTTTTGAGTGAAATTTATATTAAAGATTTCACACAAGGTTATTTTGCTGTCATGACTATAAAAGAGCTTCAAAAGATGTCTAATTGAAATTGTAAGTTTCGTTGAACACTAAAATCTTTTTAATTTTTAAAAACAGCCTTTTTAATAAAATTGCTTTTAGTCAAAGTGTATAATTTTGTTGACATTTTATGAAAAAAAATTCTTAAAGTTCTTATGAGCTTTTTGAGTGAAATTTGAAAAGTTTGAAAAGATGAAATTGTTTTTTATTTGTTGAGCACTAAAAACTATTTAATTTTTAAAAACATAAATTTTTTCTTTTTAATAAAATTGCTTTTAGTCAAAGTGTTAATTTTGTTGGCATTTTATGAAAAAATGCTTAAAATTGTTATGAGCTTTTTGAGAGAAATTTATATTAAAGATTTCACATGAGTAATTTTGCTCACATGAATGTAAAAGAGCTTTAAAAGATGCCTAATTGAAATTCTTTTTTTTTTAATTTTTGTTGAACACTGAAATCTTTTTAATTTTTAAAAAAAACAATTTTTCCTTTTTAATAAAATTGCTTTTAGTCAAAGTGTATAATTTTGTTGGAATGTTATGAAAAAAAATGCTTAAAGTTCTTATGAGCTTTTTGAGTGAAATTTATATTAAAGATTTCACACAAGGTAATTTTGGTTTTATGACTGTAAAAGAGCTTTAAAAGATGCCTAATTGAAATTCTTTTTTTTTTTAATTTTTGTTGAACACTGAAATCTTTTTAATTGTTAAAAAAAACAATTTTTCCTTTTTAATAAAATTTGCTTTTAGTAAAAGTGTTTCATTTTTTTTTTTATCTTGGACCAGCACTCAGGGGATGACCCCTATATACGCAATGCATTGCGCCGGAACTGAAAACGAGGTGATAGTATTGAGGGGACAGACATTTTATGAATAAATTCGTAGAGTTCTTATGAGCTTTTTGAGTGAAATTTATATTAACGATTTTTTTTCCAAACATTTTGTTAAACACTAAAATCTTTTCATTTCAGTCGTGCTGGTTCTTTTTTACCAAATTTAAAAATAAATCAAAGTGATCGTTATCAAGCAGTATCGCTGTAAATATAAATCATTAGCTATTATTTTCTTTTCCTTTTACCACAAGCATTTTAATTTTGTATATAAACGCAAATAGTTAAACAAGATTTTAATTAATTGTGTTTTTTGCAGCCCAAAATAACCATCGACGCAACACACCATTTCAATATTATTGATGTACGAGTAGTTGATTTGGGAATACCAGCCGAATAAAACACGTTGTCCATGGTTCAATTAAACATCAGTTACCTACTGTATTTTATTTTTTATTTTTTTTAATTTATTTCTGTAGATTGATTTTACTGTTATTATAGGATTCAATTAATAATCAATTTAAGAACAAAAAGTTTCGCTATTTTTTATAATTCCATAATTATTTTGCAGACGCCAAAGCCACGAGTATTTTAAATGAGGGATACATTCTTGCATTTCAGATGAATGATGACGGCAGTAAGGAAATATATATTTTTTAAAAGAAATATTAATGATTTGAAATTACTGCGAATTGGAAAAAAACCTAATGAAGTGATTAAATAAATTAGATTAAATAAATTAAAGCTTTGCAAAAAAAAATTATATTTAAATCTGGTGGTTTCCAAGCTAAATTATAAACCATATTTTAGTTATAAGATTTTAAAAATTTTATATGTAAAAATAAACTTTATAAAATTAAAGTTTTCCTTAACAGTGAATAAAGCAACACATATACATGCTTAAGGTACACACGTACAATAGAGATTTATTTTTCTTGTACATCAAATTTGGTCTTTTAATTTTTCAGTTTTTTATATAAGAAATTTTAAACTATATTTAAAACAGTATGAAAAAACAAAATTGATTACTAATAAAAACATTTTTAGCTGGAAAATAAGAGAGTAAATTTTGTAGAAAAATTATTAAAACGGATACTAAAATGTGTGTGTGAGTGGCTTTCGCGGTCTTGAAGTTTTCTATCTCAAAATGAGGACTATTGCGGCGAAAATTTATTTAATTTTTTTTTATTTCTATCATCACTACACTTAAAAATAGTTACAATTTATTTTTATATTGAACAAATGTTGGGGTTTAACTTAACAAACGTATTGCAGCAAATATAGGCCTGTTTTAAAATATTATATACAGATTTTCAATCTAATACAGTGTAGCAGAAAAGGCAGAAAAAAATCGTTTAAAAATGTATTTAATTTAAATCAATCAAAAAGTCCACCAGCAGTATTAAAAAGTCATTAGCGCCATTCACAGTTACTACTCACCACCATTGTGAATAACATGTTAATATTCACCACTATTGTGAACTCATGTTTCCATAATAGTCAGTTTCCCAAAAAGGGTAATTGACTATTATGAATTTCATGGGACGTTTATTCCTGCTATCATTACGCAGTGAGTGTAATAAAGGAAGAAGATTATATCAATAAGGAATAAGAAATATAATTCTTACAGTCAATAAATAAAAGTTTTTAGTATAATTTAAATGTATTTAAGTGCGATTAAAGTGATGTTTTTAAATATTTTAGTTTTAAGAGGAAATGTTTAGAATTGCTGCTACTGCTTTATTGCCACGGGAGGAGATACAGCAACAGCGAATAGGCCGTTGTGATTTGCAATAAGATGTTAATGGGCACACTTTAGGCGAAGTTGTGGATAACATTTTTTTGCAATTTTCTTCCATTTTTAGTTAAATAAGTTTATTTATACTTTATCAACAGTAAAAAAAATCAGCTGTTTCACACTTGTAAATAAATGCAGTTACAACATCTACTACAGTTTTCGGTGTTGTACCCCTACATGGTGTAAACATGGTTAATGAAACATATACATATATGCACTTTGTTGTTGTCGTCTTTAACTTCTACCAATAACAAGCCGTAAAGGGTCTATTATAGGAAACCGTGAATTGTTCTGCTATTGATTTAGCAGCAATTAAAATATTTATGGAAATCGAACGAACGAATATTCATTCATAACAATAGAACAAAAAGATTTGACATGAGATAGCTAAATGCTATTAATACTGATTAGGAGTTTTGTTAACTTATTTATTATTATTGATATTTTATTGCATATTATATAAGCTTAAAGATTTTTATAACGTTTTGATTGCTGATATAGTTAATTCTATTCTCATGTAATAAATATTTTAACGGCTTTTGTTTTACCATAAAATTTTTATTATGCTGTTGACACAAAAAGGTCAGAACCTTTTTTTTTGAAAATTTTGAAATTTATTAAACTTTAATATAATTTATAAGTCCATAATAAAGCAGCATTAAAATGTCTTTAATTATTAAATGAATAAATAATTTGAATAGTAGTAGTCAACTAAAACAATTTGAAAAAAATATCAAATGAATTTCACATCGTCACCACAATCATTAACAATCTTTTTCAGTTCCATCATCACACTGCCATCATCCAGCCCAACAATTCTATCATTAAATGGAAAATATATTAACCATAAACTGACTCACGGAATAGCTGAGCTGTCTGCTGGTGACCTTCACTATGTGAGAAAAAATGCGTGTTCCAGCTAATAGATGTCAGGTCAAAAGATTTAAATAAAGAATTATTTATAACAAAATAGCATTTGTATTATTTTTGGCCGGGTATTAACATTTTGTTTTAATCATTAATTAATGTTCTCAAACATTAAAACTTAACCAAACTACATAATTTATTATCTTTCTCATTAATATTAAATCCAAAGTTTTATTTACGTGTGATATTTTTAGATAACAAAATTTTTAAATCGTTTCTTTTAAAACCCTTAAGTGAAAAATTGAACTACCAGTTTTATTTTAATGATGTACTACAGTGGAGTGGTTTGAAAAGTTTTTCATTTTGGACATACTTGCGTAACTTAAGAACCTTCAAGGTGTTTTAATAAAGAATGACTGTCTGCATACAGTCAAAGCTGAGTTCTGAGACCAGCAAATAGCTTCTTGGCAAGATGAGTAGCTTGTTTAGATAATATTTTTGTCGTTTTGTATTTGTTGTTATTTGTTATCGTACTACACTAATATAGATAGCCAGAGTTGCTATTAATGTTTCGATTAATGTGATAACAAGTTCCATTTTTTTTGGTAAGACAAAATTACACCTCCGAGTTTAAAATAGGCAAAATGTAGCTGAAACTGAAAAAGCCATCATACGAACACAAATAATTAACATAGCAGTTATATTAACCCTTTGGTATATGAATTATTTTATTCTGCTATTGAGTTTAATTTTTATGCTATCAGTGCGTAGTGAATGTAATAGAGGAAAGAAGATTATATCAACCATTTGAAATTTGTAGTTGAAATTGTTGATTCTTCATATTATGGCTTGTATAATCCCCCTTATTCTGTAACTACATACATATTTGTCAATGTCACGTCACGTCAATATCAAAAAATATCACACTTCTGTACTTCTTTTCTTCAGCGATTTAAAATTTCTCATGGCCTCTTGCTGTATTCAAGGCCTCAGAGAGCAGCTCATTGTTGTCCACAAGGAATAGGTAAGTGGGCTGTTTTTGATATTCCGCCTTATTCTGTAACTATTTGCCAATGTCACGTCAAGACAATATCAAAAATAATAAGACTTTATGGGGTGTTGGAGAGATATTTCGCTGTGTTACACACGTAATGACAAAGTGAATATACCCTCCAATTCTTTTGTGGGGTGGGTATAAAAACGAAATATGTGGCGGAGGCAGGAAACTGAAATTAATTAGTACCTTATTTTTTTATTTAATATTAAAAAAGAAATTTTTTTTTGCAAATTAGTTTAGTGTTTTTTTATACCGGCATCTATTTCTGAATATATAAAAAGTGTATACTAGAGTTACTAAAATGAACTAGTGAATCACTAGTACCAATGTCAATAGTGGATTGCAATGAAATGCTCATTTTAAATGTCCATAGTAAATAACATTGTTTAGGGTATTATAAATCGCTAGTACTGATAGCTGTGTCAATAGTAAGTCAATACTGTTTCACTATTGACATTTCCAACAGGGTGTTTGACACATTTTCATTTCCTGTACACCACGTCCAGTATTAAAATGTCATTTACAACCGAACAATTTACAAAAACAATTTTATATTTTCTACAAAATATTTTATTTACTATTTGCGTCCGACTTGTGTAACATTAAGCTGCAAAGGGTTAAAAACATAAATTAACGTATATCTCATTACACGGCTTAATCGGCTTAAAATACTGAGCAATAAAAACCAAACATTTATTAGAACTTCCATCAATTTAAAAATATTTAAATATAAATTTTATCGTAAAGTTTGATAAATGTTGCATTAAATTAAAGCATCTTCTTAATTGTAAACAAATCATGCCGGACGACTATTATTAGGTATTAAAAACTATTATTCTGAACACAAGTAAACATTATGTTTTTGTTTCAGATTCATTCAATTGGCTCTTAAACTTAGCGCCTTATTTATTTCTATTAATTTCCATTAATGTCGCCTCAGATTGTAATGGCAATAATAAACGTTTGAATAAAATTAACTAATTAGAGAAGAACGTTTGTTGTATGTCAGTAAAATGTATTTAAAAAAAAATTCATTTAAATTTTTTTAATTTACATTATTAATTTAATTTATATTCAAACATTATTGCTAGTAAATTAAATGAACATATTTATTTAGGCTAAAGTTCGAATTCAAACTCAAACGAACAAAGAAACTTTTGTTAAAACACCTTCTCTTCTTCCTTTCTTCTTAAACAAAAATTATTCCTAATAAAAACTCTGTCTCGACTAAATATATTACTTTGTTGCAGTAAACAAAAAATTCACATGAGTACTGATTATGGTAGTACAACGACTTCCGAAAACTGCATTGGCCCAGCTCGTTAAATTGATAGCTGCCTCTAATAGAGGAAAATTAACTTAAGGTCTGACCAGCATAGCTTCATGCAGCAAATGGAAGGATTATTAATAGTAAAATTTAATGCTTTACTTCTGTTACGGGTAACGCATTTCATATGCCACGTACGAATCGTCACCATTTAGATTCGATTTTTCATTTTTGTTAAGCTCATTAAATCCCATGTAATGAAGTTTTCAACCTTGTCTTTTTGGCAATTGCAATACATGTTCTACCTGAAGTTGCATTAAAATAATTGTGCGCCCATACAGTGCGTCAAAAAAATAAGAATACAAATCGGATATGTAAAGTTGTGAAAGTGCTCTTCAACTTTTGGTGTTTCTCCAAGCTCGATATGTCAAGTTTGAACTAAAAACTTTTGACTTACTGTATGGGAGCTTTTGCCGATATTATTATGTATTTTGGGACATATTCAATAAAAATAAAAAAAACTTAAGTCATAATGGCAAACACGCATTTTATGTTGAAGGTGTCTAAATGATACCACGGGTCGTGGTCAGCATTGATGAGTGTTCTTTCTGTACTCATTATTTATGTAGATATATGATGCCTGATTTTCTTCCTGCTTTAAATTTTTTATAAGCCAGTCTTTATATATGTGTGTAGGTAAAGCATGCTGATTGGAAGTGAAAATATAAAAATAAAATAATAATACTTGCAAAGGCTTTTAATGCAATTTTGAGAAGAACTGAAATTGTGACGCACGCTACAAAAATTAATACGAAAATTTATTTTAATTTTTACTGTATAATTTTTTATTTGCGGAAAAACAAGATATCAACTAAAAAAAATGTATTAAGAATAAGAAATATCCTTATTATTGGTGACGCACGCTACAAAAATTAATATGCTTTTTTTTACTCTTCATTTTTTATTTGCTGAAAAACAAGATATCAATTGCAAAAGAAATGAATTCTACTCAAAATATAAGAAATAACCATATTATACGTGACGCACGCTACAAAAATAAATATGCAATTTTTTTTTTTTAGTTTTATAGCAGAATTTTTTATTTGCTGGAAAACAAGATATCACTTGCAAAAAAAGTTATTCTACTCAAAATATGTATAAGAAAAGCCTTATTATTCGTGATGCACGCTACAAAATTAATATGCAATTTTTTTTACTTTTTATTGTACAATTTTTTGATTTGCTGAAAAACAAGATATCAATTGCAAAAGAAATGTATTCTACTCAAAATATAAGAAATAACCATATTATACGTGACACACGCTACAAAAATAAATATGCAATTTTTTTTTAGTTTTATAGCAGAATTTTTTATTTGCTGGAAAAAAAGATATCACTTGCAAAAAAAATTATTCTACTCAAAATGTAAGAAAAACCTTATTAATCGTGACGCACGCTACAAAAATTAATATGCGATTTTTGTTTACTTTTTGTTGTACAATTTTTTGATTTGCTGAAAAGCAAGATATCAATTAAAAAAATGTATTAAGAATAAGAAACCTTATTATTCGTGACACACGCTTCAAAAATTATTATGCATTTTTTTTTAATTTGTGTAGCAGAAGTTTTTATTTATTGAAAAGCAAGATATCAATTGCAAAAAAAATGCATTCTCCTAAAAATATTAGAAATAACCTTATTATTCGTGACGCACGCTTCAAAAATTATTATGCAATTTTTTTTCTACTTTTTATAGTAGAATTTTTGTTGGCAGAAAAACAAGATATCACTTGAAAAAATAGGTATTCTACTCCATATATAAAAAAATAACCTTATTGTTCGTGACGAACGCTTCAAAAATTATTATGCAATTTTTTCAATTTCCTTAGCAGAATTTTTTATTTGCAGAAAAACAAGATATCACTTGCAAAAAAAATTTCTTATACTCAAAATATAATATATAACCTCATTATTAGTGACGCACGCTACAAAGCATGAACCTGATATTTCTATCTTTATAAAATGACAAGCAAAAATTTGTATGTAACGAAAGTAAATATAATACTGCAACGATACCTGTTGCGCAAAAAGGGGAAAGAAACTAGTGAAGAGTCCCAGTGGACAAGCGATAAAATTAGTTCCTTCATAATGAGCAGAGAAGAAAATTAAAAGATGTAAGTTAATGATCATCAAAATAAATATATATTTAGACATCCAGTCTAATATTCCGTTAAAAAAAATTTGTTTCTGCGACTGCTAATTTAAAAGAGCTTAATAAATTGCTAATTTGAAAACGTGTTACTGTAACCATATTTCCAGCGCTCACTGTCTACCCACAAACAAACCGACATTTGCACATTTTTTGGCTATATGTGTTTCGTTTTTGTTTTTGCAAATTTTTCTGTTTTAATTTATTTGCAAATGCTGTAAGAATGTTGTATAAATAAATTAAAACCTCATGTTTATATCCAATAAATATGTGTGTTTATACTCCATAAGTGATGCTACAACTTAAACTAGTAGTACTTGTACTTGCCACACAACTACAATTTATAAATTTATTTTTTGCTGCATGCCATGGTGCACATTACACATCTAAATAACTCGTACTTTGCAATACACATTTTTCTCATTTTACTCTTTTTTTTTTGTTTTCCATATATTATTTTTTATTTTAATTTTACCTTTATTTCATAAACATTTTTCAAAATGCGTTTATTTGTAGTATTGAAATGTTTGTACAGATTTTTGTTAAACAGCAAATTTGCTGAAAATTAACATTTTGTGGCCGTTTATCATATTTTTTAATTTAATCTTTATTTTCATCTGCTTTTTTTTTTAATTTTATACCCGCATTAAAGTAATTGTAATTGCACAGATTTGATTGGAATTGGTTGGTAGCTGAAGAATATATTTTTCTTGTTTAAATATGATTTTAGAGGCAACACGGATGTTGAGCTTAAAATTAATTGCCACATAGTTTTTTTTTTAACATATTTAATAGTTAACAAAATGTGATATCTGATATTAGTTGAATTTAAATAGTTTAAAATAAATTTATTAAAAAAAATGTGTAGCATTTAAAAAAAATGCAAGCAAGGAAGATATAGTGCGGCGAATGTTGTATATTTTTCATTCACATCAGAGCTGAAACAATTTAAATACAGAGAACAATTTAAATCCGACTTACACAACAGACCAGAACAACACAGTTTTCGGAAGTGCCTACACTGCCCATCATCAGTACTCATGTTTGATTTTTATTTACAGAAATTGTTAGCTTCTTCTGTGTTTTTTTTCACTGTGTTTAGTTGCAATCTAAATAAAGTACCATAGAATTTTTGTTGCTTAACATATTTTATTTATTTTATTTTTTTTTTTTTGAAACGTTTGCAAAGATGTACATGATTTCATCTATTTCGCTTTTATATGATTATTTTTTAGATGAAAGAAAAAGAAGAAACTGATTTAGGAATTCATGTTTAATGAGCTTGAATAAGATGAAAAACAAGGTTAAATGGCCCATATCTACCAGCTCTTCAAATAAACAATAACTGAAGTTTTATTAATATGTTTAAGCCGAAAACATAACACGGGTAATAATTCAAAATGATACGTTTCTGTTAATGCTTACTAGTGTAACACTAAAATTAGTTAATTAACTAAAATAACAGAAAACACAAAAAAAAGAATCGGGCAAACCATAGGATGCATAAGCTCTTAATTACTTTTGGTTGTGCAGTTTAATTAATTGTTTGTTTGGTTCACATAAAAAAAGCAAAAGAACAAAACTTGGCCGAATTTATTTTAAGAAATTATTTAAGCAATCTGTAGAAATATATAATGACGGTTTGGGTTTTATGTAGCAATTTGCTATTGGCTAAGAACAAACGAACAACAAATATTTATTTTCAAAATGCTGGTACAGACTGACACACAGACAGTATCCTGATTGAGATTAATTACAATTGAAATGCCAAATTAATAATTAATATAAAATGTTTAAGACTAGATGTGTATTAATAATAGTATTTGTTCATTAATTATTATTTTATTAAATTGTCAAAATTCCTTTAGAGATCGATATCCTTTTCTAGCAAAGCTTTTAAAGGGAAACACGAAAGGATCTTGTCACAAAATATTAGTACCAAAAACCATTAAGTGCAGAATTTAAAATAAAAGGCAACAACTGCATTTAAAACGATCGATAAAACTTTTAAACGGCTTTATTTGAATTTACATGATTACAACGACCTCTACTCAAATGACAAGTAAAAAAATTAGGACAATTCAATACACCCAAACACACACATGGTTAAAACCCATCAACCATTCATAGTGTTCTAATTTTCCACCAGTCATGGCACATACTCGTAATAAAAATATATATTAAGGCAAAATACAAAAGAAGCTTTTTGTTTCTATTGTTGTAAACATTTGAGTCATGACTGAACACTTTTGAATTCAGGCAACTCATCGAACTCACAAATACGTGGAGTTGCATTAAGTTTTCGTTTTGTTTTTTTTTTTTTTTGTTCTTTCCTTCACTGTAACTAAATACTTGTAACACCCTCATACCGCATAAATAATCAAAGGAAAATAAAGAAAATGAATCAAATATGCATACGATAAAGTATCGTATGTTTGTAAGTCATAACAATTCATTGACTAACGTGTTGGGTTGGCTTAACGATTGATCAATTGGCCGTCTGGCTTTCTGAATGACTGATTGTTTGCTTTTAATTTTTTTTATATTTTTTTTTCTTTTCAATAGATGCATAAAATGCTATAAACTCCCACTTGTTTATTGTATCGCTTTAACTACGGTTCATTGAATAATTGCACGGCCCAGCAAACAATTAAGACGTTGCCAATCGCTTCTTAATGAGTTTCTTCTCTTAATGATTGATTCATCTTATTTTGCTCACTTTTAATTGGTTTGTTTGAAATTTAGTACTTGTGGCTGAATTTCAAAACATTTACATACTCGTATGCACATATTCTATACAATTTTAAATGACCACATTATAAAACATGCAGCAAGAAGACATCTTTTACGATCGTTTACATACGAACGATAAATGACTGATTGTGAGTGATAAATGACTGACGTAAATTATTATTTTGAATGTAAAAAAAGAATCTAAGTTCACACAGTATTACAATTTGATCAAACCTTAGCATATTTATTAAAACACCAAAACATATCAATTAAAAAAAAAGAATATTCAACAAATTAACAAAAAAAATTTACATATTTAATTTTATGTTAAATTGCCAAATTTAAATTAACTATAAATTTCAGAACGTGATATATAATAAAATATTGTCAACTATCAAATTTTGCTAAAGAAAAAAGCCATAAAATATATATTTTTTTTTATCAGAATTACCTTTTTCATGCTAAAGTAATTAAACTTTTTATAGCAATACACAAGCATTTTTAAAATATATTTCCTATAAAAATCTCTTAGCGCCTTTAAATGTCCATTTTGGGAAAGAAATACAGTTTTTATATGTTAAATTTTGATAAAATGTACCTTTAACATATACGTTCTTTTGTCATAAAAAAGTACCCTTTTCCCAACGAATAACTTCTTCATAAAAAAATAAAATTTTCATATGAAAGTATCTTTTCACAAAAAAGTAAATTTTTACACAAAACTCACGTTTTTCATAAAAATCATCTTTGACATAAAAAGTACCTTTCTGACAACAAGTACCCTTTTCATACAAAAGTACTTTCTGCACACAGAAATACCTTTTCCATATAAACTACCTTTTTCATAAAGGTGTATCTCTCATACAAACGCTCCTTTTTTGAAATTTCTATCCTTCTTCACACAGAAGTACCTTTTTCATATAAAGTACCGTTTTCATATAAAGTACCTTTTTCATATAAAGTACCTTTTTCATATAAAGTACCTTTTTCATATAAAGTACCTTTTTCATATAAACTACCTTTTTCATAAAGGTGTATCTCTCATACAAACGCTCCTTTTTTATAAAAAGTACCTTTTTCATATGAAAGTATCTTTTTACAAAAAGTACCTTTTTCATAGAATGATACATTTTTCATACAAAAGTACCTTTTTCACACAAATGTACTTTTTTCACAACAAGTACCTTTTCATACAAAAATAACTTCTTCACACAGAAGTACCTTCTTCACACAGAAGTACCTTCTTCACACAGAAGTACGTTTTTTCATATAAAGTACCTTTTTCATATAAAGTACCTTTTTCATATAAAGTACCTTTTTCATATAAAGTACCTTTTTAATAAAAGTGCATTTCTCATACAAACGTCTTCTATAAAAAGTACTTTTTTCATATAAAAGTATCTTTTCACAAAAAGTACCTTTTTCATACAAAGGTACATTTTTCATAAAAAGTAACTTTTTACCATACAAAATTATCTTTTACATAAAAACTACTTTTTTCACAAGAAGTACCTATTTCATGCAAAACCACTTTTTTCAACAAAAGTACATTCTTCAAACAAAAGTACCTTTTTAAAATATAATACATTAAAGTACAGTTTTCATAAAACTACATTTCTCATGCAAAAAGGTAGTTTTTCATATAAAAATATATTTTCACAAAAAGTAAGTTTTTTACACAAAGGTACTTTTTTTCATTAATAGTACCTTTGACATAAAAAGTACCTTTTTAACAACAAGTACCTTTCTCATGCAAATGTATCTTTTTTATAAAAAGTACTTTTTTCATATAAAAATATCTTTTCACAAAAGTACATTTTTTATACCAAGGTACCTTTTGTCATACAAAAGTGCTTTCTTCACACAAATACCTTTTTCATAAAAGTACACTTCTGATACAAAAGTACCTTTTTCATAGGAAGCACATTTTTCATATAAAAGTATTTTTTTACAAAAAGTACCTTTTTCATAGAAAGTACATTTTACATAAAAAGTAAATTTTTCATAAAAAGTACATTTTTCATAAAAAGTACATTTTTCGTATAAAAGTAAATTTTTCACCAAAATAGTCCTAACAAGCACCATTTTTATAAAAAGTACATTTTTCACAAAATTATTAAATATTTTTATTATAATAAGCAATTACCTTTTAAAAGTATGGCTTTTTCATAAATTATTATTTTCTATAAAAAATCCCAGAAGCATATTTTTCACATAAAAGTTCAATTTTTAATTATAATAAAAACTGGGGGCAAATTACCGCATTCGATATCGAACGAAATTTGTATTTAAATTGTATGGAAATTTCTATCGATATCGTAAGCGGTAATTTGGCCCCTGTTTGAATAAGTTAGTACATTTTCCACAAAAAATACTTTCTCATGCAAACATATCTTTTTTATAAGAAGTACTTTTTTCATATAAAAATATCTTTTCACAAAAGTACCTTTTTCATGGCAGTACTTTTTTTTTTGAAAAAGTATGTGTTCCAGAAAATAATCCACCAGTCCTCCACCAAATATTTCAAAATTTCTATATTTTCCTATTATACAAAGTATTTATAAGGCACTGGCAAATAGTTCACAATAGAAGGAATTACTACAAAAAATTCACAATAGAAACGTTTATTTCCAAAGTATTCACGATAATGTTTTTTAAACGGCAATACAAAACACTGACAAATAGTTCACAATAGCGATTATTTACAATAGAAACAATTTGTTGGGAATGAAAAAGTATAGGTTGGCTCCGAAATAATTTATTTCTAATACACTGGTGAAGTGCGTTATTAAACCCTTAACAGTCATTCAAAGTTATTTTCATTCAAAATTAATTTTTTCTGTAAGAGTAAACATTTTTCATATAAAAAGAAGATGAATTTCATAATTATTTCACTAACTCTCCACTTTAAAGCAAAAAAAAAAACACTTTAAAAAGTAGCCAATAGTTAGAAGATAATTTTTGAAAAAGTACCCGTTTGAATAGTGTTTAAAAGTACCTTGTAAGCATTTCATAATGGCCAATATATGAACAACATATAATTTCCAAAATTATTTAAATTCATATAATATTTAAATTTTTAAGTGTTTTCTATTGTTTCATTCAAGAAACACGGAAGTACTGTAATCAAGTTAAGAGTATCAACCAGAAGTGCTATACTTTTTAAATGTTTGAGTTTGAATTAATTTATCACTGGCCTGTATGGAAACCAATAAAAAACAAAATCGTAAAATCATGTATATTTTAGATAGTGTAGTGCGCATGGGCAGCAGTGTGGATAAAACAAATACGTATAAAGATGATACAAAAGAAAAGGTTGGATACAATAGATAATGAAAACTTTGGAATAGTAAAAACAAAACACCATTAAACAGCCGGTTAACCAAAAGCAATTGAATAAAAAGCCCCTAAACAGTTTAAATTTACACACTTTATTTGCGTATAAATTGCTGCTGCTGCTGCTGCTGCTGCTGCTGATGATGATGTTCACTGTCTACACATGCGGCTGAGACAGACGACCTTGTCGATGGCCACTCTTCATCGTACTTGAGATTCTTTTTTTTTCTGCTTTCGTTTCTGCTACATTAGTGTGGAGTTTGTACGAATAATTAAGTTTGAAATTAATGTTTATATTTTACAGGTGCACACAGACATATTTTTCGGCGGCCTAATATTATGAGAATGAAGTACGCGCACATGCGTATAAAATATTCAGCCGTAATATTACTTTTAATGGAATTGTACGTGATTGTCAGTAAACATCGCTCTGTTTTTCAAAATCAGTAGGCAGATTAATTGAAAATATATTTATTAGCAGGGCTTTTGATGAAATACAATTTGAACAGGATTTCTAAAAGGTGAAAAAGCCACAAATTTTGCCACAATTTCATTTTCGCTTCTTATATTCCTTGTGGTTTCTTTTCTACTTTTTTTTCTTGAAACTTTAAATAATTGTCTTTAGATTGTTTTTACGATGCTAAATTGTGGCTTTTGACTTTAATTACAAGAGCCACACAGCAGCTACAAAAAAAAAAAAAAACAACCACAAGAGATGCAACAACAATGACAACTTATACACTCGCCTCATATTAATAGTGTAAGATAATATCACTGATTGCAAAATGATCATATTTCTTTATGCAGTTACACATACAATTTCCCAAACACAATGATTATTATTAAAATATCATGGCCCAGCAGCAACGCGTACATAAATTCGTTACGTTTTTCTTTTTTTTTAGTTTTTTTTTTAACATTTTGTACTTTTATAAATCAAAAAATTGACTGATTGGCAAACAGAATTGATTTAACCCTATTCGAGTTTAATTGTTTACAAAAGAATTGGGAGATTTTTATTCTTTAGTTCGTAATTTCAGATGGCCGGGGCTATGGTACGAAAATAAAATAATAAGTGGCTTTGTAGAAAAATGGGCGTAGTCCGCTTACTTTTAAAATAAGTCCCATGCTTGGTAGAAAAAACTGGTATTTAAATCTGGCCACATCCCTCTTCATACACTAAATCCAAGACTGACAATCATTTGGCTCTTCCACACTCAAAGTGACTTCAGAAAAACCGTTACATATCGAGAAAAACTACCGTTTTTCGTAATGAACTTAAATTTTTGTGTATGAACGAGCCAAAAGGAGTTCGTTCAGATTCGAATTCAGCGGGTTAAAATATATTTATACAGGTTTGTGGGTCTGGTCAAATGTATGGGTCACTTCAGAAATAGGCTGGCAAAAAAAGGGCCAGAACTTTAAAAACATTATCCCTTAATATCGCAAATAGACTTGTGTCGAACCGTTCATCCGTTCGTTTTTGACAAGAACCTATAATCAAACCAATGTAATTTAAATAGGTTTGATCAATGGTTCTTGTCAAACATGACCTGATGAACGAATTCGATACAACTCTAATCGCAAAGCCATCCAAGACAGCCAGGATGGACTTGCAAAATTAGTCGCAAATGGTAGTCCCTTGACATGAGTGTAAAACTACTCTCGATTTGTTGCGGTGTATTTTTTACTTATAAGGCTATTTTTGCATATTTTGCTTTTTTTAAGTATATAAAACCGTATACTTTTTATTTAGAAGCATCTTGTTTTATATCTATCCCTTAGCTGTAAATTTTACGTTTTTAAACATACCAAAACGTATTCTCTACTTAAAAGCATATTTTTGCCTATAACAGCATATTTAGATTTTTTTAAGCATAAAACATGTTCTACTTTTTATTTAGAAGCATATTGTTTTCTATCTATCGTTTAGATGAAAATTTAACGTTTTTAAATATACCAAAACGTATTTTCTATTTAAAAGCATTTTTTGCATATTTTGCCTATAACAGCATATTTAGCTGTTTTAAGCATAAAACAACTTTGAAATTTTATTTAGAAGCATGTCGTTGTATATCCAACCCTTAGCAGCATATTTTATGTTTTTAAGCATACAAAAACTTATTTTCTATTTGTAAGTATATTTTGCCTATAACAGCATATTTTGCTTTTTATGCACAAACCAACTTTGAAATAGGTCGGTATACTTTTTATTTCGAAATATGTTGTTGTATATACCCTTAGCAGCATATTTTACGTTTTAAAGCATACGAAAGCGTATTTTCTATTTGAAAGCATATTTTTGCATATATTGCCTTTAACAGCATATTTAGCTTTTTTCTAACATAAAACAACTTTGAAATACATTTCTAACGGTATACTTTTTATTTATAACCATGTTGCATATTTTACATTTTTATGCATACAATAACCTATTTTTCGTTTAAAAGCATATTTTTGCATATCTTACTTTTAACAATATATTTTGCTTTTTAAAGCATAAAACAACTGAAATAGATCTGTTAGGGTATATCTAACCCTTAGCAGCATATTTTACGTTTTTATGAATACGACAAGGTATTTTCTAATTAAAAGCATATTTTTGCATATCTTGCCTTTAACAGCATATTTTTGTACATTTTACTTTTTAAAGCATAACTGTTAGCTTTTTTATATCACTTTTATGCACAAATATGGATACAGCTTTTGAGTTGAAATTTTTCTTTAAGCTCTTGTGGCTAGACTATTTTCCTTTTTCTTTGCCAATGGCAATCTGATATAAAAATGTTATAAAAATTATTGGAATTTGCACTTTCTTCACAAATACTTTTGTGTTTAAACACAATTTTACATTAATTTCTATAAATTCAAACGGAAAAGTATTTTACAGAACTATTTAGAAGAAGAAAAAAAACAAACAAACAAACAACTTGTTAAATTTAATTTAATACATATTTTTTGCAAGCCCCAATGCAAACAACAGGCCACAAGATGCAGTTGCGTATCACCAAATTATAATAATTTATGGGTCTTGATTGGCTCGAAGAAAAACACTGAGTGACTGAATGTTTCTGTTCATGGCATCCCCATGGGACAAATTTTTGAAAACTTTTTAATAATACCGTTCAATATATTTGTTATTGTTACAAATTTATACCTCAACAAAACTCATCTGTTCATTAAAATCATACTTATTAACGGTTCAGCTTCACGTTTCATCTTTTTGTTTTTATTTTTTTTTTGTTTATTTGTCGCTTCCCACCTTTAATAACTTCATTTTGCCAAAAATCAAAGCAATATTGATGTCAATTGTCATTAAGTTTTATTGAACTGGTTTATTTAATGAACATAATATAATAAATATGTAGATGTCTGAAGAAAAAAAATACAATGTTGGCTCACACATGTACAACAGCCAGCCTGAAGGCAGAATTCTTAATGATTTCAACAAATCAAATTAAAATATTTTATTGAAACGAAAAATAAATTTTCTCATAAATTCTTATTATGCAAAGATGGCAGGTTAATTGTATTGATGTTATTAGTTTTTTTTTCTTTTTTATTACATTATTATAATAATGTAATCTAAAAATAATATTGAAAATATTTAATAAACTATCATACATTTTTATATGTTTATTATTGTGTGATATTAAACAGATTGTTAGAAGAAGAAAAAAAAACATTATCAAATTAATAAAATTCAATTTACACATAAATTATTAGGTGTATTACAAGCTTTGTAGGTTTTAAATTATTTTAAAACCGTTTCACACAATTGTTCGGTTCTAAAAATACATACAGAAATGGGTTTTTATATTCTGATGTAACACTTACCGGTTATTATACATTTTAATTGGAGAATTATGCATATCCCACGACCGAGCAACGTTTTAAATAGTTTTTTACGCGTCGCACAAATTAAGCGATTTATTTTATTGATCTATATCTGACGCCAGTTATTCACGGTTTTTGTGGTGAATAATTTTTCGAAAAGTCCTTCAGAGTACCATTTCGGCCATGAAGCAGTAAGAAAGTTAATGCTTATTTTTTGAACACACCTCGTATATGTGTGTATATGAAATAAATTTAGCCACAAGTTCAGCAAAATCAGGAATGAATTGATCATGAAGGTTTATATAACAAACGAATTTTGTAACAATGCAAGTTTCGGGTTTCTGAAAAGTATTTGCAGACAAAACAGAACATGTCCCATAATTCCTAATAAAATATATATTGTTAAATTATAGCGACTATCGAAAACTGCTGTTCTACTCTGCTGTATAAAGTAAATTGAAATTTTCAAGCAAAAAAATTTTTATTTAACAAAAAAATTTTTATTTTTACAAAAAAATTCGTTACTTCTAAGCCAAAATTAAAAAAAAAAAAAAAAAAAACGTTGCGGCTTTCGAAAACTGCTGTTCTACTCTTCTGTATAAAATCAATTGAAATTTGCAAGCAAACAATTTAAATTTTTACATAAGAAAATTCGTTGCTGCTAAATCAAAAAAATTTTTTTAAGCGTAGCGGCTATCGAAAACTGCTATTCTGCTCTTTTGTATAAAATAATTGAAAAAATGCAAGCAAAATTTTATTTTTACAAAAAAACTCGTTATCAATAAATCAAAATATATCTTTACAAAAGTGTAGCGGCTTTCCAAAACCGCTATTCTGCTCCACTGTATAAAATAAATTTAAAATTTGGAAGCAAAAAAAATTTATATTTATAGGGTCCGCCAAATAACTTTTTTTTTTTTGAAAATGCTATAAAAAAAACTACTGAATATTTTCTCAAATTTCGTTTTTTATTTGAAAGTACAATCCTTCCGGTTAATATTGGAAAATAATTCCATTCAAATTGGACTTTGTATGGCGTCATGCCAAGGTCTTTATGCAAAATTCGTCTCAATGATGTCTCCGAAATGTTCAATTGTTGAGAACGACGGTGAATTGATGTGGATGGCGCTTCACGCACACTTTCTGCCACAGCACCAATATTCTCGGGTGTACGCACGCACTGTTTTTGGCTTTTCACGCTTTCGTTTATCGAGGAGGATGCCAGTTTCTTTCACTTTTTTCACAAGATAACGAACATACGGAGCTGACGGTGCTTCCCTTCTTCCAAAATCCGTACGCAATTTTCGCACATATTCTGCAACATTACATTATGATTTTCAAAGTCATGTCGCAATATTTCCTAGCGGAAAGATAAAACTAATTATCTGTCAAATCAGACATGAGCTAAGTGTTACCATTCACGAAATAAGCACAAGTTGAAAAAAAACGATAGATGGCGGACCCTTTACATCTAAGAATTCAATTCGGATACAGCAGATTTCTTTTTTTTATAATTTAGGGTTAAACAAGTTTTAGTTTTTGACAAAAAGAAATCATTAATATTTACTTAAAGTTTGCCAAATTCTGATAAAAAAAGAAACGGGTTTTCATATTACATTTTTTTACATGTTCACTTTTCAAGCGAATTTAAAACTCTCGAATGCTGAAATTTTAGAATAAATCTTTACAATGTGCATATCTGCACAAAAATACCTGACAAACCACATACATTTCACAAATATCGGGGGACGCTAGGTTACCAAAAAGTGTACTACAAAAATAGGTTGAAAAGTTGTATATATAAGATTATTTATATTGTGTGTATCTACATAAAAATACCTCTCAAATCATATATGCATCAGCAATATTGCCAAATGATAAGACACTTAAAAATGTACCACAAAACAAGTAAGAACGTTATATTCAATCGGGTCGAATTTTAAATAAACTCCAAATATTTAGTAAATAAAAATTCTATTTTGTTGGGCTCACTTCGGCAGAAGCCGTGGAGGAGACATCTCACCTTTGCCATTAAACACAAAAAAAGTCAATTTTTTGGGTTATTAAGTGTAAAAAAATTATTTTTTTGATAGGGATCATTTAGGGGTAAAAGGGGGGTTAGGGCACAGGAGGATCAGATAACATCTCAGCTTTGTCATAAAAGCTTAAACACATAATTTTTATGGAATGTAGACTTAAGTAATACAATTTGCTAAATATATTTACCCCCAATATATATATTTACGCCCTTATTCATAAAAATTATGAGAGTCTAATAACAGCGTAATAAAACAAAATTTCATATGAAATCTGCTCTCATAATTTTTATGAATAAGGAGGTTACACTATTTCCATGTAATATGTTATTTAAACGCCCAGTAAAGGAGATTTGTCTCATTTTATGACTCCAAGTTTAACGCTTTGGACCTTTTTTGTTATCAAAAAAATTTATTATTTGCTGAACAAAATTACAAAAAAAACCCTTAAAAATTATGTTGCTTTTTAGAGGTTGATTTAGTTCTTCTTAGGGGAACTTTTTTCCCTCTGACCCGATTCAGTCCATTTACGAACTTGACCTGTGCTATCCTTCAAAATTTATCTATACCAAACTTCAAGGGTCTGGCTCTTTTCGTTTGGACTAAATCGCGACTTCCACAGACGGACGGACGGAGGGACTTGGCTAGATCTTCTTAGATTTCATCAAGAATATATATCTGTGGTCTTTTGACAAAACAACCCCTTTCTAAAACAGCAATTTTAAAGGGGAGCAAAAAAGCTTTTTAAATACCTCACAGCTATTTTTAAAAAATAACTGGCAAAAATTAAAAATAGTGTAGATTTCAATTTTAATATTACATTTATCCAATTATTTTTTGAAAATAGTTTTGAGGTATTTAAAAAGCTTTTTTGCTCCTCTTTAAAATTGCTGTTTTCGGTTGTTTTGTCAAAAGTCCACATATATACTTTATGGGGTCTTAGAGGGATATTTCGCTGCGCTACAAACGGAATGATAAAGTGAATATACCCTCCACTTCTTTTTTGGAGAATATAAAAACGACAAATTTACTTATAAGATTATTTATGTTCTGCATGTCTTCATAAAAATACCCTGCAAATCTTGTAAGTTTCATCCAAATTGATGGACTTTAAGCTCCTTAAATGTGTACTAAAAAAAAAATATGGATCGTTTTATAGATCTAAAATATTAGAATTTGTTTTAATTTTCATTATTGTTGTCTTCTTTTCACTTTTATTTTTTCTTGGGTCAACTGCAAAAGAATTTGTGTATGAAATTCCTTGCATTTTACTAAATAATAATTGCAAAAAAGATCAACAACAAAATATAATGGGACTGACTGCTCGTGGGTTCAATTTCCTTTTTAGACTCTAGTCTGTTTCAATACAACGAGTGCAGGTTTCTGCTAATATTCTTGGTTAAATAAGTTATGATATAATAAAATATTTAAATAAAACATGTAAATAAATTTTTAACAGTTTTTAAATATATAACTAAAAATATGAGAATTTTAAACAATTTAAGATTTTATACACCAAAAAGGTATTTTAAAGCACTTTCATTATATGGCATACGAAAATAAGGTTTGTGTCCGTACTGTTATAGGGAAATTTGTCTTCCCACCTAATGTTTTTACACTTGACCTAGAATAATAATTATGAATTTTGTTGCTGCCAAACAAGGTGGTGGGGTTCAACGAACACCATAAAGCGCTTAAAACAGCTTTCATGATTGAAAATCAATTTAAACATAACAAAGGCATTAAATAATTAAAAAATATATATTTCTTTCGTTGCTGTTATTAACACGGATCTAATCAAATCAATATTAAACTAATTAAGTTATACATAACGGATATAAATATTTTTTTTGGCTAAAACTGCTCTGACACAAATACATCACAACTCACGCACATCAATCAATCAAAGGCCAAAATAGGGTAATTAATGCAAGTAGAACAACTTATCAAATCTGTATCAATCTTATTTTCAACACATATTTATTTATTTATTTTTAGCCTTATTATTGTTGCAACATACTCTCCTAGGCGAGATGCCAGCCGCCCTTGCTCACACACATAAAAATATTAAAGAAAATCATTAAACAGCAACAAAAAGTAATTCGCTACGCTTACCGGATGCATGCTTATGTGTATCTTCTTTATTTAGTTATTATAGCCATTGTTTTTATTATTTTTTTTCCTCTCTGCATGTTCCACAAAAATTTTAAAAATCAAAAATCTTTTTATTTGTTTATGACACTGGTCACGATTAGGAGTTGCGGCCAACAATAATCATTTTATTTTTTTATTTTTTGTGGGCAAAATGAAAACAAAAGCAGAAGAAAAGATATATTTAAAAAAAGAAACGGCAGCAGCAGAAATAATCTATTTAAATCAGACAGACAACTGAAAAAGTTAACGAACATACGAACGAATACCATAAAATACTTTTGTTTTGCTTTTGTTTTGAATTTTCGTGCTTAAACAAAAGAAAAATAGTAACTCAATGAAATAAGAGTTTAAAAATAATTTCGATGATTAACAATTGAAAGCAAACATATATAATTTTTTTTTCTTTTTATCTTTTGCTTTAAATTTAATTAGAAAACAAATTATATTTCAATCAAGCACATAGATTTTTAATTTCATTTCACTAACCGTGACATAAAAATTCCCAACTTTGAAACACTTTTCGGTCGTAGCTGATCGATTACATCTCTTTTGAGCAATTTCACACGCCTCTACCGCTACTATTCCGTTTACTTCACCTCAATCGTTTGGTTGTCGGATTGTATGAAATAATTTTGGTTTTATTGCTATCAAGCGATCGCAATGTAAGCAATTTATATCAAACTTTATACGTTTAATTAAAAACTTATTAAATCAAAGAGAAAACAATTTCTATTGAGAAAGCAGAACCAAACAACCTCAAGTAAAACCTTCTCATCAATATTCATGTTTTTTTTTTCTAATTCACATATTAACTTTTCCCATTTTTTTTATTTCCATATAAATTGATTAGTTTTGCTTCACAGTGTTATTCATTAATTTTGCTAGAATTTAAACAGTTTCATTTGCGGTTTTAGGAGCCATTAAAACAGATTTTTTTCGGATAAAATATAATTTCTATACTGAATTGCGATGACAATGACCAGACTTTGACTCATGCAAACCATAGCGACAATTTTTATTCATTTTATGAGAATTTTATTTAAATTCCCAAAACAAAATTAACAATCACAGTGGAAATTTTATGATTTCAAATTAAATACATTAATAAAATATACATATAGGAGGAATATCGCACCAGACAACAACAGTAACGGGTGTCGTTTGGAACGCCTAACGTGTGGCAGTAGTTGATTGTGTAATCCGCCATTGGCTAGACCTGCCAATAACTGACACACGCACCAACGCTGGGGTTCACTACAGATATTAATGAATTCTCTAAGTAGAGTGATAATTAACAACCTCCCTTGTCATCAAAGTGTCCCAGCATATGACTTACACTCCCCACAACTCCACAATATGTTTTTCCAGTCTATTACCACACAAAGCTGTACACTCTAGACTTGGGTCCAACTAGCTCATTCGCTCAGTTTTGACAAGAACCTCTGATCAAACCCATTTAAATTATATAGGTTTGATCAGAAGTTCTTGTCAAAACTGAGCGAATGAGCTAGTTGAACCCAAGTCTAGTACACTCATACACAATGTGGGTTGCTGTCTCAGCTAAATATCCCCTATTTACGACTTTTATAAAAAATCCACCACTGCCCGCTATGTTTATGTGGTAAGAAACTACTATTCCCTATAATTTCAATTACCGTTATCACTTCAGTATTTTGTAACAATCGATTAATAATCCCCCTTATTCCGTAAGTATTTGTCGACGTCAACGTCAATATAATATAAAAAAACAGGAAAAATATTTAAATTTTGTCTTCATCAATTCTTAACAGCCTGTTGCTATTTTGTAGCCCTTAGAAAGAAATCTAAAGACGTCAGCAGTATTCAATTGATCCCGATTAACGAGTATTTCAGGGGGGTTACTCTTTCGCATTTGAATGTAAACAGCATACAAATGCGTTCAGTTTTTCATTCGCATCGCATTACGGAGTAACGCCCCAGTATCTCATTTTTAATATCGTCTAGACGTCGACGTCGACAAATAGTTACGGAATAAGGAGGAATACTTACTGTGACGACACTGTGCGCTCGCAAAATTGTAATGACAGCGTAAAAACCATTTAAAAACTTTCGTGTTTTTTTAATAACAATTATTCTTATTCATAACTTTGTATAATTTGTATAAACTTTAATATACAGTCAGTAATTTTTCCATAATTAATTAATTTTGCCAAGCCTTTAACTGACATTATTTTGAAATTTTTGAAACAGTGTGTAATGACGTACAAAAATAATATTAAAAATAGTCATACTTATAGCAAAATGTTAAGAACAAAACTATATTCGAATTCCCCACAAATCGTTATAGTGAATACTTTGAGAGTAAAAGTTTCTATTGTGAATTGTGTGGCAGTTATAGCTTTTGTGGTGAATTATTTGCAATTGCTTTATAAATAGTTTGTGTAAAAGAAATGAATAGCGTTTATTTGCATTTCGTTATGCTGGAAAAGGAGAAACAGTCGATAGAGAAATGTTATTTAGAGATTTAATTTTTAGAGAATTTTCTTTTAACACGTTCAACAGGTAAATGTATGCTATCAAACGGGGGTCTTCAGACAAATCGATATCGGGTTTTCTACCACTGAAACCCTTTCACATCTCTTTGGCGCATCTCTTCCGCCAAACCATTGATTTGATATTTAGTAACAATTTCGCAATAAAAGAAATAATTAATTTCAATTTACATTTTCTCTTCTAGTTCCCGCTATTTCTTAAGAATTTGTTTTGTAAAATTATTCGCTATAGTTAAAAATGGTGATGCCATAGTTTTTAAGTTTGTAAATTTGTTCGCAAAAACTTTGTGATAGAAAACATTCACAATAGCAAATCAGAAACTTTGGATATTTTGTCATGGGAATATCCAGATAGATATTCACCATAGGGATGATTATTGTTAACAAGAAGGGAAATATTACATTTCTTGCTTTTTATTTTTTTTCTAAAAGTATTTAAGAAGACTTGTTGATTTATTAATTTTTTTTTTTCATTTTAATCAAATTATATTTTCAATAGAAAATTTAGTTAAACAATATGATTTTTACTTTTTATTTTAGAGCACTATGATGTCTAGTAGACGTATTTTCATCAAAAAAAAAATTTTTTTTTTCTTCCATTATATTATGTTCGTGTGATAAATTTCAATAATCGGTCATCAGAGGACCTTGTATCCATATTATATAAAAGCACTAATCATTGTTCAATGATCTCAAAAACAAAAGACTTACACAACGAACTTGTATGATTTCATAATTTTAAAATTGAATTCTTTTAATAGGTGACAAATACCACTTGGATAAATTCATTTAAAACTAATAATAATTTCATTGCATGCATACATAATTTTTATGATGATCTTTAAAACAAATTCCAACAAATAATGTTGTTGCAATGCATGACAAGTAAATTTTGTGTATCGTGAATCGTAACTAAAACAATTAAATTGTTACCTGATGCCAACTCATTTCTTTCTACATGGTTAAATATACTGTAGTATATGAAAAGAACGCTCAATCGGCGAATATATTAAGTCACAGTAATATATTATGAATTATTAACTGCCTACCACTAACAAAAAAAAAACTCGTCTAACTCAATAAATATTTGCTTAAAACCTTATGATCTAATGATTTGCAGTTAAATTTTAAGTAAAATGTTCTATTAACAACCAGGAGTTCATTAGGCCATTTAGTGACCTCTTGTATTTTGATATATTCTCTGCGTGGACTTACTCCTAATATTTTGACATTCAAACCAAAATAAACTAGGCAAGACTAATTTATATTTCTAATGAAATTTACTTGCCCAAATACTAATCATATTGCTAACGTGAGTAGAATATCCCAGAAATACGTTAATAAATCATACAAAAACTATATAAATTATATAGTTCTGGGAAAATTTTTTTTTAATAAATTAAACAAAAAACAAATACATACGACTTTTTAATTAACAGCAAAAACAAAGCTAAAATTTTAGAATATTATTATTAGTACGTCAACAAAAATTTCAATCTAAAAATAAACGCCAACGCGTTATTTGTGTTCACATGTTAGAGATCATTAAACAAACAATTAAACAAACGTAAAAATGTGCATAAATTTAATTATCGATAGTGGGATATAAGATAAAAGTAATGTAATAAATAATTAATTAAAAAAAAATTTATTTAAAAATTTCAATTACTCACTTAGCCAATCGTCTAGCGAAAATTAAAAATATGATAAAAATAAATTAAATCCCAGCTAAAACTTTCTTCTTTAGCCCAACTAAAACTTCCTAAGCAGTTACGAATCTAGAGGAGGTGAAAAACATTTAGAGGTGAAAACAAAATATTCGCAAATTCCCCTTTATAGCACAGTAAGAATATAAATTGCTCTAGGCTAAGATTCATAATAACCCTTATTGTGAATAACAAATGGGATTTTTGTTCAAGTGAAATTTTTATTGCACTCGAAGGGAAAAATGGTATCGTTAATTTTCCGTCAAATATTATTCCCTCTATCAGTTCTCAGTGAATGTAAAAAAAGGAAAGAACCTAAAAACAACATAAAACAAATAAAAGAAATTTGTATTGAGAAATATACACCCACATAAGGAAATTTTATAAAAATATAGCTAAATATTTAGTATTGGAGTGATAAATTGTTTACTAAGTTAGTTTTTTGCACTATTTAAGTATTATGTGATGAAATAATTTTAATATATTTTGAAAACTCAACAAAACAAATAAAGTGCTTATAACGTTTAGAGCAAAGCCATAATTTATTAAGTTTCACAAAGACACAAGGCATTTGATTTGTTTATCAAAATAGCAGTTTGTGCCCTATTAACCAGATCTTAACCATGAAATAAAATTTAATTTTTAATATTCGTATTATAATAAAAAAAATACTTACATTTCCTACTCCATTCCCTACCAAAATTAACGTGAATGAATTGAAGGGAAAAACGCAATAACTCCTGGTAAAAAAATCATTCTCCATAAGGGAAATTTAGCTTTAGCATGAACCCCCTCATGGGGAATTTTTTTACGATTGCAAATTGCAATGAAATGGGAAAAATTTCGAGAGAGCGAGAGAGAAGTCATGATAGAGGTGAATTTTAAATTCGGCACAATAGGATAATTATTCCAAGGAAAACCAAAACGACTTTAATTATTTAACAGCAGAGTAGAACAGGGAGTTTTTGGAAAACACCACATTTTCATCATCAGTACCCTTGTGTATTTTTGTTTATCAGATTTGCTTATAATTCCTACCTTAAATACAAGTTACAATTCACTTATTCCCTTCCCTGCAGAAATCGCGACTACTCCTTACACGCGTGTAAAGAGTACTCCAAAAGGGACTAGGACTAGTCCAAAAGTAATCCAAATATATGGGAAAAACATGCTCTATTTTACATTACAAAGTCCTAGGAGAGGACCATGTAATCCAAAAAGACATTACGTCAGGTGCTGTTGGCTGAAGTAGTAGAACACGAGACTATGAAGCGGAGGGTCGTGAGTTCGAGCCCGCGCTGAGTCATGAAATATTGTGTTGAATTCTTCTGATCAGCATTAGTGCGTGGTTGTGTTAGTTGTTGCCAGCCTGTTTCAGTGATGAAGGCATAGTCACTGATCACTGAACTTAATTGGCAGCGACTGACGCTATCACGTACTAAAAGCAGAGTAACAGCACCCACCTTCGTCGGCCCTGTAGCAAAAATTAGCCGGCGAAGTAAAAGGTTGAAATAGCTACAAAAACAACTGTCTATCTTCTCATCTTTCCTAATCTGTCCCCTCGTTTTCAGTTCCGGCGCAATGCATTGCATATATAGGGGTCATCCCCTGAGTGCTGGTCCTACTCCTAAAAAAAAAAATAAATAAAAAAAAAACTAGTCCAAGTAACTACTCCGCACATTACTAACATAGGGTTAGTCTTAAAAGTACTCCATGGATTAATCATGTGTTGCGAGTATTGCCAAATATCTTTTTTTTAGTCATCATGGTCCATATTTGCATTACATCGGACCTTTTTACTTAAAACGGATCATGTACTTCAATAATTTCTGCAGGGTTATTGGTAATTTGTTTTGTAAAACAATTCGCGGCTGTAACAAATGGTGATGCCATATCTTTTAAACTTTGCAAAAACATTGAAACATTCACAATAGCAAATCGGAGACTTTTGTATGGTTTTTCATGGGAATAATTAGTTTTTCGCGAAGGGGGGAAAACCTTAATCAATTATATTTGAGTAACTTCTTGCTTTAATGTTGCCTGAATTTTTTTAACTTAACAACTTCCCTGTCCAATGAGTCACATATGACTCACGAGCGCGTATTATAATAAGTTCATGAGTCACATGTGACTCATTTCTCTATAGAAATTGGAGTATCTTTCTTTTTATAAACGTAGCGTTGTATTTTTCTGATTACTACGTAGGCGTATAGCAAAAAACCTAAGCTTTAAGGAAATGCAAAAACATTTCGTAACTTTTTCCTGAAAATTGGATTTTAGTTAATGGGAGATATGTGCAAAAAATAAAAATTAAATACAAAAGATAATAGCTTTATTCATAGAAAATACAAAGTTTTTGATTTTTTTCATAGAAAATAATAAAATCAAGCATGTTCCTGATTATAGCATTCCAAACAATATGCTTTTTTGCACATTTTGCACTCCGTATGTACTTGCTTCGCTTTCCTAGGCAGTTCTCCTTGACTTTTCAACTTTATGTAGCACCCAGTGCATCTTTTTCGTACGAGTCGGTTGTGCATATTTCGTGGAATTTCTTGCAAACTATGCCCAGAAAACAAAGTTGAAGATCTTGAAGTACTAGATGAGATTGTAGTCCTTTGAGGAAGGTTGTTTTCTGTAGCTGATGCTGCTGGTCCAAGAAAATGCCGGACTAGATGTTCTTGAACTTGTAGTACTGTCAACTTAGGGCCGTCTACCAACTCGTTATAAATACATCTGGAATTGACAACTGCGACTTGAAATAGTAAATCCACGGCTATCTTCTTATACCAAGTCAAGCTTTTACGTAACGGAGAATGGAATGAAGCAAGTTGGTCCGAAATATCAATCCCTTTTTTTGCTTCATTATAGTCAATTATAACGTCTGGCTTCATGACATCGCCTCTTTTTGTCGCCACTTTCGACATACCATCTCCGTGGCATGTTGAAATCATCAGTACGTCTCGTTTATCATGCCATTTTAGCACAGTATAGAGATTGTCCTTTTGTCTTGCTATTTGGTCACCTCTCTTTAGCTTGGCTTTTACTACATCTTCAGGCAAATGTCTTTTATTTTTTCGTAAAGTGCCACACAAGTCAGTTTGACGCCCTTTTAGGTACTCAGCCAGTGGTAAACTAGTATAATAGTTATCAGCAATAATAATACGGCCTTTATCTAACAGCGATTCCGTGAGCTGAACCACTGTTGAACCAGGTTTATCAAGCCCCTCTAAATGTTGTGAGGTCCCAGCATAAATTTGGTAGGACCATGTGTAACTATTTATTGCACAAGCCTTATAAATTTTCATGCCGTAGCGATTAGTCTTAGCTGGGTTGTAGGTCTTTATTATCAATTTTCCATGAAATTTGACCATAGATTCATCAACTACTATAATCTCTGAAGGTATATATAGATTGCGAAAATTGGTTACCACTCTTTGTATAAGTGGATCTATTTTGTGAGTTCGTTGTTCACCAATAACACCTATTTGGACAGGTGTAAAGTGCCAGCATCTTAGAATTGACGAGAACCTGTTATATGACATATTTATCCTATGCATAAGAGGATTATAGTACAGCACGTCTAACTTCCAGTAATGCTCAATTGATGGCTTTGGATTCAGGCCCATATACATTATGATTCCAAAAAACAGTTTCAGATCCTCTCTGCTAACATCTTTCCATCTCGTCATTCGACTAAAATGAGCAGTACGTATTTCTTTTAACAACTGAGCGTAATTGTTTGTATGAATTACCATTTCATCAATTAAAGCATCAGGTATAAAATATTCATAGATTTTGCTCAAACTGATTCGCCCGTCTTCAGTAATTGCGGCAATGTTTTGCACACCATGGATGCCTGAAAATGTTTCTCTCCCCAAAGGCAAAATATCCCTTTCCCACTGTTGATTAGGTGCATTATATGACGACGAGGCTTCCGACGTTTGCAATGCAGCCTCGCCATTTCTAGTTTGCCTACCCATTATGCAGTTTGCAGTTTCCTCGGTAATCTCGCATTCTTCATCGTCATCACTGGGGTGGTATTCTTCATCACTTCCATCACTAAAAACTTCTTCATCAGAATTTTCTAAATATCGGACTAGTTCTTCAGTCGTATATCTCTTACTAGACATTTTATTGTAATAATATATGTGTACATGTACTTTCAACTTCTAAAAAACACAAATGCGCACTAATTTAAGCGTTTGGCAATGATATACCAATTAACAGTTATTTTCGCTCACTTGTTATTTAGACTATTGCACTGTGATCGGTTTGTTCACATGTGACTCATTGAACGTGGTAAAGAAAAAATTTTTTTGCTACGTTTATGAGTCATATATGACTCACAAAATAAAACACCCAAAAAAGGATAAATAGATATCTAAGTATTTATAAAACCTATATTTTATGGTATATGTACATGTTATATAGTAAATAAACTCAAAAAACCGTTGGACGTGGTGTCTTCACAAAATGCGTTGTATGGGGACAGGGAAGTTGTTAAGACAACAATTTCAAAATAAATAAAAATTTACAAAAATCTTTTCAAGAAGATTGTTTTGAAATCGATTGCTTTATATCGTAACGATGAACATATTTAATGTCCCTATTAAGTGTTCAGTGGTACGTTGTTGGTCTGATATAAAGCCTTTTACTATAACTAACGTATGAAATATATTTATTAAAATTGTTACAGAAATTCTTTAATGAAACCGTGAAAGATAAAGCAGCCGGAAAATAGCTTTAGAACTTGCTATCAAACCGAATTTAATAAACTTGTTATCTGTATTTGGTTTAAAGCTTATCTTAATTTGTTTAATTAACAGTGCCTTATTGAAATGTAAATTTAATATATATTGTATACAAAATTAAAATTTCTCTAGTTTTTTTTTTTGTATAAATTTAATAATGAAATCAGTAGCACAACTAATTAAATTTTAACCCAGTTATTGTTTCATTTAAAAATATTTGTATGCGTAATTGAAAAAAAATTTCTGTTGTTCAAGTATGTAACTTTTTCTATTTATGTTATAAATAGTTTTATTTATTTTTTTGTTTTGATCATAAATTACAATTGATAATTTTTTTTTTCTTGTTACAAAACTACTTTCGAAGAGAAACAAATCATATAGAAAAACTCCCTAGTCATTGTACTATTTTTGTTAGTTCCATTATTTATTATAAGTAATATTCGATAGATGAAAATTAATTTGAAACGGAAATAAAGCTGGAGATATATGGGACAAGGTTGATTGCCAAATTAATATGATTTTATAATTTTATTTATATAAATAATACACAATATTTTATAGCAGCCGAACTTAAGTCGCATTTTGGGATAAATTGGACTGGTTTAAGAGAACATGGGTTACATATTTTATATGATCTAATTATTATTATTGAGCAATTTGACATTTTTGTGTTAGATGTTAGGAAAAAGTAATTTTTTTAAATTAAAGTTCTATTAATTGATCGCAAATAAAGTCATAACTTATATATCGTTTTTAATTAAATACAACTGGTTTTCTTTGGGGGAAATTTGGGGGAAATAGCATTCTTGTTAGTTTCTATTTTTAACGCCAAATATATTTAAATTTATTTTATTATTAGATATCTTCGAATCTATTGATGAGAACAAAAGGGAAAGGAAATCTGATAAATAATTTTTAGTTTTAATTCAAATAAGACAGTAGACAGACTTCACCATGTAGAAAAAAAAATAAATGTTTATAGAATGGTTGCAACAAAAACGTTATGTTCTCTGCAACAATGTATGGTAGTGAAAGATATTCCCCTTATTCCGTAACTATTTGTCAATGTCGCGTCAAGACAATATCAAAACGGAACATCTGTATACTCTTTTTCCCGCGGCCTTTAATTACTTTTAATCAGCCTTTAATTAATATGCAGTTCTTACAGCAGCCAGCTTCTAACATTTTTTTTGTAATTATTAATATATAAATTTATTTTGTATTAATAAATAAAAAAAAATAAAATAAAATAATAATACAGAATAGTCAGAGACTGTCAGCAGTAATCACTTGTTGCCCACAACCAGAATGTAACTGTCCTATTGTTGATATTGTCTTGACGTGACGTTGACAAATAGTTACAGAATAAGGGAAATTGTTATTCCCACCAAAATATTGCAAATATTAATTAGATTACGATCAAACAAGTCATGTTTATTCACAATATTAGCATTATGACTGCAACAAAAGTATTGATATACACATCAAAATAATATTAAGTAAAAAACGAAAGCTTTTGTGCCACAAAATTACAAAAAAAAAACTTATAATTTAAATTTAATTCTATTGACTTAGGATTTTTGCAAATGACACGAAAATAAAATTTTGCCCCATTGTTTGGTTAAGTAAATAATTGAAACATCGATTAAAAAGCAATATTTATATAAATATATTAAAGATATAAATCAAAAAGTGCCAAAAAATATGATTGACGTTTTATTAGTTTTGACATCAGCATGATACACAGAAACTGCAGAGATCTTTAATTATTTTTGATTTTAAATTAAAAAAAAATAATAAAATCACTGTGACCTTGAATTGGAAAGTTAATGAAACGGATGTAAAATATTCATTATATTTTTAATATTAAAATAACTTTGGGGGTTCTAAGGAAATATGTTTTGCTGGACAAACGGTTTTACTAAATTAAAATGTTCACCTTTATCAATCTTAAAAGGAACAATTACTTGTTCTTACAAGCAAATTTATAAGTTTTATAATCTGCTTTTTATTTTGTTAATAGATATACATACATTTTTACTTGGCAGCACACACTTCATACACACAAAATCAACAATTCAGCGGTTGCTCAAATTTGTAGGTTTTATTTCACAAATAAAGTAGAAAATAAATTAATTCCAAAATGCCGTACAAAAAAATAAAATAAAATGGATAAGTAAAATTGACAAAAAAAATTTTATGAAAAAATTTCACTAAACCCTTTTTTTAGCAAAGCCTTGGAGCTCTCCAGGGAACTCTTACAAGTCCATGTCGGTATAGAATGCAATTTTCATACAATTTAAATACAAAAATCTAGATTGATATCGAAAAAATAATCAGGGTATAAACCTGATTATTTTTTCGTGTTTTGATAACTTGTGTATTTTTCTTTATTTTATAACTGATGATAAAAAAAAATATAAAAAATAATTGGGGAAAAAATATTTATAAAAAAAAATTTATAAAAAATTAGTGCTTTTTGTTTGTTATGTGGTCAAGTATGTCTATATGCCTGCATTTCATTGGTTCTTACACCAAATCATCAGTAGACTTTAACCTAATTCCAAAATAACAAAAAATTAAATTTATAAAAGATATTTATAAAAAAATTTATAAAAAATATGTATAAAAAAATGTATAAAAATATTTATAAAAAAAATTATAAAAGAATGTATAAAAACTATTATAAAATATGTTTAAAAAAATGTCTACAAAAAATTTATAAAAAACATTTATAAAAAAAAGTAAAAAAAAAAATTTTTTAAATATTTCGAAATAAAATTTATAAAAGATAATTATAAAAAAAATTTATAAAAAATATTTATAAAAAAAATTATAAAAAATATTATAAAATATGTTTAAAAAATGTCTACAAAAAATTTATAAAAAAATATTTTTAAAAAATGGTATAAAAAAAATTTTTTTTTAAATATTTCGAAATAAAATTTATAAAAGATAATTATAAAAAAATTTATAAAAAATATGTATAAAAAAATTTATAAACAATATGTATAAAAAATTTTATAAAAAATATTTATAAAAAAATTATAAACATAATGTATAAAAAAATTTATAAAAAATATGTATAAAAATATTTATAAACAATATGTATAAAAAATTTTATAAAAAATATTTATAAAAAAAATTATAAAAATATTATAAAATATGTTTAAAAAAATTTCTACAAAAAATTTATAAAAAATATTTATAAAAAAAGTATAAAAAAAATTTTTTTTTTAAATATTTCGAAATAAAATTTATAAAAGATAGTTATAAAAAAATTATAAAAAATATGTATAACAAAATTTATAAACAATATGTACATATGTATGTATAAAAAAAAATTATAAAAAAAATTCCAAAAAATAAATTTATATATCTGAAGAAGTCACACAAAGGAGTGACGAAATATTGAAATTAATAATTAAATTAAAATAAAGAGACCTTAAGCTTAAAAATATCAGAGTAAAATAAAAATTTTTAAAAAAATTTAAAAAAAAAATTAAAAAAAAAATATTATAAAAAATATGTTAATTGATTTTTACAAAAATTTAAAAAAAAGTTGGTGTAAGAGTAAAATTCAAAAATATATAAGATTCCGCATACATGTACGTAAACGTAATAAAGTTTGTTGTTTAAGTCTTTCGTTTCCGTTTATATTTTCGTATTAATAAACAAATATGACAAATTATTTTATTACTGTACAAATTAATTAACTAATTTAAGATTTTAAATTATTAAAAATTTATGAAAATTATATTAACAAACACGTTTGGCCCACATTTTTTTCTTTATCAAAGTTCGAACTACTTTAAATACTATTTATGCAAAACCAACAAAAGCATACAATAGAGCACAAAAAATTTCAAATTGTATACGAGTATTTTGCTTTAAGCAAAACTAAGAACAATGATATAATTATTTTATAAAATTAAATAGAATTTGAAAGAAATATGTCTGAGAGAAGCACCCCAAATAGGAATGAATTTTGGGTGTGCGTGTGTGTGAGTGTGTGTGACATTTTGTTTTAGCAAAATGCAAAAATTGAGCAGAAGAGAGCTTCAACTTAAAAACAGTAACACACAGAGCAAATAAAGAGCACACTTTGATATTTATTAACTATTTTTTCAAGTATTCCCCAAAGAGCATCATCGTCTTCTTCTCAAAGAACACACAACTGAGACGTTAACAGAACCGGCTACAAACACTTCAGTCAAGACATTAATGTAAACTATTTTATTGACACAAAAGCTCTAAACGTTTGCGTATGAAACAACGCCAGCCGTCAACGCCAGCAGAACTTCATGCGAAGCATGTAAAGAAGAAAGCTAAGCTAAGAAAATTATACAAAAACACTTGTTTTGCAGACATCATTTTAAAAGCAGCTGATGTGATCACACTGATGATCATGATGATGATGATCATACCTGCTTGTGTGAGTTGTTGAAGACAAAGTTGTGCAAAATACAAAAAATACAAAAAAAGAAAAAAAAACAACAGCTCGAAGAAGCAGTAAAAATATATTTTAACAAAAAAGAAACAGAAATTTTGGCTGTGAACAGAGTAAAGAAAACAAGAAACACACACTTAATATGTGGATACATTCTGCCAATCTGTAAAGATTGACGTTAATGTACCAGCGCCAGCGTCTAGCTTCACCCACCAAAAAGCGGCTGCATATAAAAGGCTCGATCTTTGCGCAAATAAACACAATCATAAACAAGTAGTGCGCGCGGACGTTAAACTAAGCGTTTTGTGTCCAAAACAGAAGTGAAAAATAAGAGAAAATTAAATCAAAATACTAGGTAAAGGAAATATGTAGTTGAAATTTTATAAATGAAAAATATATTTAAAAAATATACAAGTATTTTAAAAATTATATTTAACAAAGCAAATAACTTAAAACAATAACAAAAACTTTAAAACGAACTGTGTGTGCCCGAAAGTGTGCTGAAAGTGTTCTGAACTTTTTAACAAAATATTGAAACATTGACTGAAAACGAACTTAAAGGATTAATAAAAAAGAATCACAAGTGTAAGAAATATAAATTAACTTTAAAAATAAAAATAGAAACAACTAACACAGCTGACATCTGCTCTATACACAAAATTTAGAATTTCTCGTGTAATGGATAAATTGCATTTGATTGATGTTTGCAGAAAATAGTAAAAAAAAAATTAAAGAAAAAAAATTAAATAATTTTTTGTAGTGGCGACCAGTTGTTGTCTCAAATTGTGCTGTTTGCCGACAATTTACGACATTTTGCAAATTTGAATTTTTTCCAAATAAAACAATAGTTGTTATTTAATGCGCATTGTACGTTTAAATTTATGTTGAGCTTTAAAATTTATTTGAAAACAATAAAATTTTGTCATTAATGGCCCTACAAAAGAGACCCCCCCATGCTGTTTTTTGTTACTATAAGAAAGTTGATGGGTTTGAAGACTCTAGCTTCAGCTTTGAATTTGACATTTTCATATAAAAATCAATGACAAAATTAGCTAGTCAATGGTAAAAATATTTTGTATTTAAATTTGTTTTTTTTTCTGTTGATTATGAATGACAGTAAAAAAAGAATGAATTTTTTTTAAATGAGCATATAAATTACAAGCGGTGCTGTTAAGGTTAGTTTTATTAGTGGATATAAAGTTTTTAAAAAGTCATTAAATTTTGTAAAAAATATAAGTTTTTTTTTTGTAAAGAAACTTATACAACACAATAGAAGTCGTTCAAAGCCATTAAATAGCAGCGCATAACAAAATAAAATTCTAAAATGTTCCTACTCCATGGCCTTGGCGGATAAATAAAATATTGGCGAATTAATTTTTTATTCTATTCGGAATAAAATTATAAGAAACTAGCATAGAATTGTTGTTATAAACGCAAGAAAGTTCCATGTGGAATATAAAAATAGGGGGAATACAGGGAACATTCTGCAGCCGCTACTTCCACCATTAGTATGGATTTATTCAGAAATTATTTTTTAAATTCACCACTAAAAGAAAGTCAATCAAATTTATTATTTATTTTTCTTTAATAATACTTAAGAGAAAATATTGGCATACCTGTTATGCCTGTGTCCTCCATTTAAAATATCAACAACAACACCAACAAATATATTACTCAACATAAAGCGAATAGTTTTCGTTAAAATGATATGCTGTTTTCTCTATGAAACTTAAATTAGTTTATTTTATCCAACTTTAAAATCATTTATGATTATGTAGACGATTTTTGGAAAAAGTTGAGCAAGACTTAGTTTTTGGTACGTGATTGACAAAAAAAAAATGTATATATTTCTTTTCTTTTGAAATATATAATTTATGGTTATTATTCCACATGTGCAAATACATAAAATACATATAAGCAATAAATTTTGTCACAAAATTTGGGAAACATAATGATGGAAACTCCCACATGTTTTCTTAAATTTATGGCTAAATTAAATATTCTAACACATTTTTCTATAAAACGTGGAAGCAGTAAAATATCAAAGCTCTCCAAACTAATTTTGCATAAATTCTCATAATTTTTACAAAAGTTTCAAAAGAAAAAAAATTATTTTTTTTTGAGAAATATCAAGCAATTGCATTTGTGCTACAAGGGAAACAGTGTAAAAACACAGTAACATATTTCATTTGACCTGGGAACACCAAATCTGTTGCAAATTTATTTTCTAATCAAAAGAAAATTATTTGCATGATATTTTTGTATATTTATTAAATTAAAAAAATTTTAAATTTTATTTTTAAAGCAAAAAAAAAATTTTTTTTTTTTGCAAAAAAATTTTCAAATTAAAATTTTTCAAGTACAAAGATTATTTAATTTTTTTTCGGCGTTAATTCTGCATTAAATAACTGACAGCCAGCTAAAATTTGCAATAAGCAAAATTAAAAGGTGTTGCGGCCCACGAAAACAGCATATGTGATTCTTATGTACATGTTGTCACAATGAATTATATTTTTGTTTACTTTTATATTTATTAAAAATAGTTTCAATTAAGTTCAAACTTAGTTTTTATAAATAGTCACGAAAAAGTGTTGTGGCCTGCGAAAACTGCTAGTTTAACAGCCAGCTAAAACCTGCTCATACTTTCATGTCAATGAATAAGATTTTTGTTTACTTTTATTTTCATTAAAAATAATTTCAATTAAGTTGAAAATAATTTTTTATAAATCCTAAGGAAAGGGTGTTGCGGCCTGCGAAAACAGCCAGTTTTTCGTGTCTGCTTTTATGTTCCCAAAATTAGCTAGATTTTTATATATTTCTTTTATTTTTATTAAAATTGATTTACATAGAGCTGAAAGTTCAAGTTCAGTACCTGGATTAATAAAATTTGTTGTATATTTTTTTATAAAAATACATAAAATAATTTTACTTAAGTCGAAAGTTATGTTTTTGCTTTGACTATAATCTGAATTAAATAAATGGCAGCCAGCGAAAATCTGCAACAAACATTAATATATACCTAATAGGAAAAAAGTGTTGCGGCCCGCGAAAACAGCATCTGTTACTCTTATCTACTTTCATGTTGTCAAAATATATAAGATTTTCTCTTTAGTTTTATTTTATTTGCTTTAAAAATAATTTGAATTAAGTTGAAAGTTATTTTTTATAAATGCTAAGGAAAGAGTGTTGCGGCCTGCGAAAACAGCTAGTTTTTCTTGTCTGCTTTTTTTGCCAAAATTAACTAAATTTTTATATAGTTACTTTATTTTTATTAAAACAAATTTTGCTTAGAGTTGAAAGTTATTTGTTTTATGACTTGAGCTCAACACTTGATGCAAAAAAACTAAAAATTCAATTACAGAATTAATTGAAAGCACTTGTTGTACATTTCTTCGAGTTAGAAATTCTCTGTCATGTAAAACTACATTTAGTTAACAGAATTAATACGATTTTATTTAGTTTTTTATTCAATTTACGTCACTTATAACTCAACAAGGTATTTATTGCTTAACGTTTTACCAGACAGAATTTAAATATTTCAGATGTTTAACAAACAAAATGCATATTTTGTTGTGGTTTGCCTAGAATTAAATTACAAATTTTTGGTATTTTATTTAAAATAGTGTGAATTATACAATGGAATTTGACTAGACTCGCTCTGGCACGTGGCCAGCCTTATTTCTTGTTACTACAAAATTTAGAGTTCCGATCAATAAAACGTTTAATAAAACTCGTATATTTATTGAAAAAAATAAAAATATTCTCAGCAAATAAGTAAATAGAAAAACCCGATATAAAATATTGAACTTTTGGTGAGTTTTCAAAGAATTTTGCTGTTTACTCGGCTTTAATAGCATCCGTGGCTAATTAAAAAAACAAAATACTACAACAGAATAATAATATCGAATACCAAAACAAGAAAATAAAAGTTTTATTCAAAGAATGAATGCCTTTTAAAAAATCATAAAATATACTATGCAAGACAATAAATTAGTATGATTTGTCTTTTCTAACAATCGTTTTTTTTTTTATCAAATTACCCTTATGTAAATTACAGATGACTGCGAGATAAAACACATATTTGTAACAAAACCTGTTTAGTTAAAAACGAAAACTTTTTAGGTTAATTTTAAAGGCCTTAAAGCGTAAACACAACAAAAATTTTAATTTAATGGAAAATCGATAGCATTTTAGAGATAAGAAACTTCACTTTTCCACAGACACAGTAGCGTAGTAAGATATTTGGAAGTTTCGATTTTTAGATAAAGTTTATAATCAATTAAGTGCATGAAAGCCGGCCTAATGCCAACTACAAGACGTCGCAGTTGATGAAATTTTATATATAGGGTGTTTTTTTTTTTTGCTGTTTGCATGAAAATTTTAAATAATAATACGAGTACATAAGGGTGCTGTTGGCTGAAGTAATTAACGTGGGACTAAAGGTACTATTACACTTATCACATATTTGCCCAAAAAAACGTAACCATTAAATACTATTAAAAACCCTTGTAATCCAAACAAGTGTTTATTAAGTTAAACAGTTTTCAATAATATTAAATTATATAATAAAGTGTATTAGTTTTGTATGAAATTCACCCCTGCCATGAATAATTTTCACCTCGAAATTTTTCCCTTTTCCCTAAAATTGCAATCATGAAAAAATTCCCCATGAATGATTTCATGCTAAAAGTAAATTCATCATCATCATCATGAATAATTTTCACCTCAAATTTTTTCCCTTTTCCCTAAAATTGTAATCACTAAAAAAATATTCGCCGTGAATAATTTAATGCTAAAAGTAAATTCATCATCATCATGAATAATTTTCACCTCGAAATTTTTCCCTTTTCCCTAAAATTGTAATCACTAAAAAAATATTCGCCGTGAATAATTCAATGCTAAAAGTAAATTCATCATCATCATGAATAATTTTCACCTCGAAATTTTTTCCTTTTCCCTAAAATTGTAATCGCTACAAAATATATATGCGCCATGAATAATTTAATGCTAAAATTAAATTCCCCTTATCGTGAATGATTTTTTCCCGCGAGTTTTTTCACTTTTCCCTTTAATTTATTCACTTAGTTTGGGGAATAGAGTAGAAAATGTAAGTATTTTTTATTATAATTCGAATATTGGAGTTTAAAAATTTTATTTTAAGGGCCAGGGGCCAAATTACCGCATTCGATATCGAAAGAAATTTCCATACAATTTAAATACAAATTTCGATCGATATCGAATGCCGTAATTTGGCCCCAGATCCGTTAATGCGACACAAACTGATATTTTTGCAAAACAAATCAATTGCCTGCGTCTTTGTAAAACTTGTTGCTCCAATTCTAAATAAATAAATATTTTTAATTTGTTTTGTTCGGTTTCCAAAATGCATCCAAATTATTTTACTACTAAATATTTAGCCATACTTTTTCAAAATTTTTTTTTAAATTATTACATATATGAAAAATTTTCAACACAAATTTCTTTGATATTTCATGTTGTTTTTAGCTTCTTCTCTTGTTTACATTCACTAAGAACTGATAGCGGGAATAATTTCTCACGGTAGATTCACGATACCATTTTTCCCTTTGAGTGGCATAAAAATTTCAAGTAAACAAAAATTCTACTTGTTATTTACGATAGGGCTGATGTTACTTCATTCGTAAAATTCATAAATAAAATTTGCAAAAAAAAAATATATAAATAAAAAAAAAATTTCGTTTGCCAAATTTAATAAATAAAATTACAAAAAAAAATTAAATACATACATATGTAGATATGTGTATGCATAGAAAACACACCTGGAAGTATGCTGCATGTTTAAGGGAATTATACTTTTGCCATACATACTATTGTGGTACACTTCTTAATATGTTATTGTCCGCCGATATCTATGAAGCCTATATAATTTAAAAGGTATTTTTATGTAGCCCTGCACAATCTAAATATTTTTCCTAAACGCTAAAGCATAGAGCTGATTAAAAGCTGTTTCAAAAATAGAAATAAAATCTTTATATTTAGGGTTTACAAAATAACTTCTGTTAAGGTATTTTTTAATAGAAGTTCTTGTTTGGCAAATTACTTTAAAAAAATGTAATAATAATAAAAATTAATCATGTAAAAATTCTTTGTAAAAAATTCTCGTACTTAGAAAAACATTTTTGTTATAAAAATAAGTTTTTAAATTCAAACTGCAGAATATGTTGATGTTAAATTGTTTTTGGTCAAACTATTAAACAAGTGTTTTCCTATTTTTTTTTTTTCATTTTCTTGAATTTAACACAAAACTTTAATGTTGCACATACTTGAGCATGTGTCATGTTGAAATAAACTTTTTGGGTGTTTGTTACTTGTCAAAACATAGAAGGAAGTAAATAATTTTTCTTACAATTTATTTCTCGTTTTCTGTTGGTTTTTGTTTTTGTTTTATAAAGGTAAAAAAAATTCAAGATGAGAATTTTGGCACATTACGTTGTCAAGCCATCAATAGATCAAATGATGACGGCCTTTGTGTGGTAAAATTTAATCAGGCTGTTCATTAGATGGCTGCTTGACTAGGAGATTTTTCTTCTTTTTTTCAATTTGTTTCATATTGTTTGTTTAAATATTTTGAGTAATAATTAAAAACCACTTTTAAAACTTTTTACACACATACATACATGCGAGTACATGCATGTGCATGTGCGTTTTTATACAAATTAATGTACTAATTTTCTTGTAAAGTGTAGAATTTACGAAATTTGCTTAAGCAGCTGTTTGTTAAAGTTTTAATATAAACTTAATTATTTTATTTATTTATTTATTTATATGCCTGTTGTGCGGTGCCTGTGCGTTACCAGTCTGCTGTATTTTTCTTGTATTTTTATATTTAAGTACCAGAATTTATTTAGATGCTCAATTTAGTCTGTGGCTGGTCTGTCTTAATGTCTTTTTTTTTTTTCTTTGGAAATTTTTTGCCGGGGGGGTTTGTTTTATGTATTTAATTTTTTTTTATTATATTGTTGCAAGAAGATTTTTCTTTTTTCTTTGTAAGTTTTGCAATTTCCATTTTTGGAGGGAATCATACACATATTTCTTTACAAAGCTGCTGTATCATTTAGATGCCTGACAAAAAATTTATATAAATATTTCTTCTTTTTTCTTACTTTTGTTCATAAGCTTAAAAGCATCAGCAAGAACATCGTTAGCTATAAACTTGTTGTACTACTTGTTTAGTATCTTTTCTCCTCTTTTTTTTTTAACTTGTGTTGTTTCATGTGCCACGCGACCATTTAGCGCAATAATGCCGTACAGAAACAAATCCACAACCAAAGAAGGCAAACTATAATAATTTATTGTTTTTAATGCTGCTTTCAAATTTATAATTTGTTCATGTGATAATGGATTTTGAACAATCGTCCTACATTTTTTCTTTTTTGGAATGCGCGTTAGATGCTTTTAATTTAAAATATTATAATTCAATTGAATGATCTAATTAATAAATTTATACGTGGGATAATCCGGCATTTATATTTCCTGTGCCATTGTAAAAGTAGTTGCAGCCCCCCCAAAAAAATTAACTTTTTTTATACGCAATACGCAATTTTAAGTGTTTAATAGAAAAAAAACAAGTAAGAGCGTTATATTCAACCAGGTCGCATCTTAAATACCCTGCAAATATTTAGCAAAGAAAAACTAATTTGTCGCGTTCGCTCCCGCATGGCGGTGGGGGGAGACATCTCAGCTTTGCGATAAAACACTAAAAATTAAATTTGTTTTTTTTCTTGGACCAGCACTCAGCGGATGACCCCTACATATGTGATGCATTGTGCCAGAACTAGGAAAGTTGGTTATGGGAAAGAGGAATTTCGGGAGTTAATAAGTGTAACAAAATATTTTTTTATAGGGTCCTTTGGGGGGGTAGGTCAGAAGAAGATTAGAGAACATCTCCGCTTTGTCACAAAAGCTTAAAAATTTAATTTTTATGAAATGCAGGCTTAAGTAATACAATTTGTTAAATATTTACACTATTTCTGCATATAATATCTTACGTCAACGCCCACAAAAGGGGGCGGGGTTCAAAAATTGATTTTTTTCAATTTTCCTTGACATAAAAATGTCATTTGCATTTGCTTATCAAAATTACAAAAAAAAAAAAAAAAAAAACTTTAAAAATTATGTTGTATTTTAGAGACTGGTATAGTTTTCTTAGGGGAACTTTTTCCCCTCTGGCCATTTTCAAACCTGTCGTATCCTTTAAAATGTATCTATACCAAATTTCAAGGGACTGGCTCTTTTCGTTTGGACTGTATCATGATTTCCACAGACTCTATCAGTTCTCAGTGAATATAAAAAAAGAGAAGAAGCTGAAAACAATATGCAAAATCAAAGAAATTTGTGTTTTGAAAAATTTACGTTTATGTAATCAACTAAAAAAAAGTTTGGCCAAATATTTAGTAGTAAAATAATTTGGATACATTTTGGAAAACATATTAAAAAAAATTGTTAATCCTTAAAATTTGGAGCAAAAAGTATTACAAAGGCCGCAGGCAATTTATTTGTTGCAAAAATAACAGTTTGTGTCTCATTAACGGATCTTGCCCTTAAAATAATATTTGTAAACTCCAATATTCGAATTATAATAGAAAATACTTAAATTTTCTACTCTATTCCCCACCAAAAACTAAGTGAATAAATTAAAGGGAAAAGTGAAAAAACTAGCGGCAAAAAATCATTCACGATAAGGGGAATTTAATTTTAACATGAAATCATTCACAGGGAAATTTTTCCATGATTGCAATTTTAGGGAAAAGGGAAACATTTTGAGGTGAAATTTATTCATGAAAGGGGTGAATAATTTTTTACAGCATGACCACTAAAATTCATTTGAATAAAAATCGTTAGCGAAAGAACAAAAAAACTCTTGAACATAAAAATCTATTTTCTTAATTGATTTTTTTAATCTCATTGACATTTCCGCTGTAGACATGAAAATTGAAAAATTATTTTTTCAAATAATAAAAAGCATTTTGCAAAATACTTCTAATGTTTTAGTCAACAATTTATCATTGCATTTATAATGTTAGCAGTGAAAAATTGTCTAGTCAAATGCAAAAAGGTCTAGCAAGTATTTAGTTTTTCTAAACTTCTGACTTGAAAAGTATTTATAAGAAACTGATAGTTAATAGAGATGTATTAACAAAAACAACAACAAAATAACACACTATTTCCCTACAAAAATGCCAATAAGACAACACAACTCAATTAACAACGATTATCGTTTTCAAATTCACTGTGTACATTTCAATTTTAGAAAATAAGCAAATATTTCAAAGAAACAAATTTACTTTAGTTACGTAAAAATCCATATAAATACTTGTATATGAAAAGAATTTGTAAAAAAAACACACACACATGCACACAAAATTTAAATATGATTAATAATGTAGTGTACAATGTATGAGCAAATAATCCTATGCAGCAGTTATTCTGCAAGTCAATATGGTCGCAGCTTATGGCCGCCTTATATGGCAGCACAAGTATTGCAGCAGAATTGCATGTGATTAAGTTGATAATGTCATAATAGATGCAAGGTGGCAAGTAATAAGCATTATAAGTATGAGAACTTGACACGCATATAAAGAAATACATTTAAATGCATGTACTCAAATGCATATTTGCATATGGTACCAGTGCATATCCCAGCAAGAATTGTTGTTGCATTCGGTAGTATAATTTATACAAAAGCATCATAGATCATTTGTTTTTCGAAGTAGCCGCTCTGAAGGACGATTATTACGCCATAAAATGGCAGAAGTGCCCAATGAGTTTGACGAACACAACAATTACTTTGATTAAAAATTTCAATAATTTGCACGCGTTGCTGTGGTGTTGTGACACTCTAAAAAAACACGATTTACAACAATAAAAAAATAGCAGGCATTTTTTTAGTGTATAAATATTTCCATTTTGTCAAAGACAGCTGACTACAGCATCAACAAAACGAGTTTTTTTTTTTGCTATAATTCTTGTCACAATAACAAAAATAAACGTAAAAAAAAAAATAACAAACATTGGTAAAACATAAACAAAATATATAATGGCGGCACAATATGTAAACATCTTTTGACAAAGTGCAAAAATATATGTGACGATTTTTAACGTTCAAAAGGCAACCCTGAAAAAGAATCATCCGTATTGACCTGCTTATCTGGTCATGATTGTAGCGTTTAAAAAAAATAAACAACTTCAAAGAATTTGCTTTTGTTTGGACAAATTTTTTTTTTCAAATTATCTATTCAAATACAAGTTCAAACAAACTACAACAAATTGAAGACTTCAGGAAGTAAATGAGAAGTGAGGCAAGAAAAAATTATGGCATTTTATGGCAACGTATTTGAGCTGTCATTCAAACGCACAGAAATTCTTGCGTTGCTTTTCCTTTCAAAATGTTTAACTTTTGCATGAAAAACAAAAGATAAAAATATGCGAAACAGTTGACCTTAAAGGTCATCGAACTGCAACTTCCCACTAATTTTAACCGTTAAAAATTGTATTTTAATTTTAAAACCGATATAACTTTCGAATGGATCAGCCGATTCCCATGTGGCAAGCGGTGATCGATGTAGTTTTTCGAAACCTATAAAACAATCGAGAACACTGATTGATCACATTTTTTTGAAAAATTCACTTTTTTCAAACTTCTCGTTCGCGATATCTCACGAACGCGTGAACCGATTTTAATCCGGTTGGTAGTGCTCGACGTGGTTTTTTATTGACAAGAGCTGATTAGTTTTTCGATCGGGAGAGTCGTTTAACAGTTATTCCAAAAAAAACAACTTTTGAAAAAAAAATTTTTATTTTCGATATTTCTGAAAATATGCCGGTCTGAACCGGTACCAGTTCACAGGATATTTAAGTTTGAGGGAATCCTTTGAAACGCGGCCAGTTTTGATAGAATTTGGTTCAGCCATTCAAAAGTTACAAGTGGATCACATACTCACACACACGCACACACACACACACGCATACAGACATAGAGACGGCTTCTCAGGAGTAATTAGGAAAGCTTCCTAGGAACTCAAAACGTTGAGATCTGGTGAAAACAGAATTTTTCAAAACGGGGTATAACTACGGTGACCATATTTTTCAAACCCAAAAAAAGGACATTTAGAAATGTAAAAAAAATTTATTTTACTATATATAGTCAATTGCATATATTCTAGGCATGGTCGAGTTACTTACATATATGAATGGTTTTTAAACAAAATATGCCAAGAACTTAAAATATATCCAGAAATATTACAGTCATTTGAGAAAAAGATTTTGATGATAATAATTTCTATTGTATAGTTGATTTTGACTTTTATTGTATTTAAAAAATAAAACTTTTAATTTTGGAGTTTAAACAAGAAAGTATTAATAATGAAAAAAAGGGCAATAAAGGACATTTCAATTAAAAAAAGGTCAATTTAATTTTTGTTTATCTAGGAGGACATCATGTAAAAAAAGAGGACTGTCCTCTTAAAAAAATGAGGAATGGTCACCGTAGGTATAACCAGTACCTTCGCACTTTTTTGAAATTTTTAAATTTTTTTAGCAGAAAGTTAAAAACTTTGAAATTTTGTTTTAATATAAACTCCACTTTATTGGCTTTATTTATACACTTAGGGCCTAACGTTCCTTCGTACAAATCAGACAAACCTTTAGAGAATTCAAGAAGCGACTGATCTGCGCAATTTCTACTATAAATCGGGATGGAGTTGGAAAGGATTTGCTATTTAATTTCTTTTTATATCATTTTTCGTTTCAAAACAGACCGGTTTCGGCTGTTATTTGCAGTTTTCTATCTTTACACAACACAAGCCAACAAGCTTGAGTCTATGTGATCACTACATATGTTCACTGGGTATTTTATTAGCATAAAATTATCAATGTATGAGTATTTAGACGAGCGAACGGACACATTATGGAATTATAGTTTCTGTGTTGCTAATGTTAACCGCCAAAAGTATGCCACAATAAGAGAAGTAAATAATTTATTTACTGTAATTTGTTGTTATGGCAAATTAATTGATGTTGTTCGATGTTGACAACCGTATAATTATGAGGTGTTTGCAAATTATATCTGCGCCGAGACTTTTCAAATATTATAAATTAATTATAATTTTAATTTAACTAAATATAATCTGAAACAAAAAAAATTTAGACAACAAATTAAAGCTTTACACAAATTTTGCAATTAAAACAATATCTAAAGCCTTTCCTTTTACAAACAGCAACCAAGGGGAATGGGTTTGGTATAATGAGTGGGGAAAGTAGACTCTGTTGAGCTTATTTCAAAATGAAAAAAATATTTGATATGAACTTTAATTTATTAAACCGTATGATAAGCAACAATATTTCGCAATAATTTAAAATGAGATCAAGTTGAAGCTACTTTTTCACAACGTAAATTTTTAGCGGATACTTTTTTTATTTAACTAATGGCCTGTTTTTTTAAATAAAATCTGTCTTCTCAACAATATTCCCTACAATGCCTGGCATCGGTAGGGTTCATACACTGAGTGCCAGTAGTCGTAAAAAAAAGTTAAAGAAGCAAATCCGATCTGCATGTCCGTGCCATGATTCTGCCATTCTGTCATTGTATTTTAAAAAGTCACTTTTCACTGAAAGTTATTCATCCCTCTCATGAATAATTTTCACCTCAAAATTTTTCCCTTTTCCCTAAACTTGCAATCATGAAAAAATTTCCCTGTGAATGATTTCATGCTAAAATTAAATTCCCCTTATCGTGAATGATTTTTTTCCTGTGAGTTTTTTTCACTTTTCCCTTGAATTTATTCACTTAGTTTTTGGTGGGGAATAGAGTAGAAAATGTAAGTATTTTCTATTATAATTCGAATATTGGGGTTTACAAATTTTATTTTAAGGGCCAGGGGTCAAATTATCGCATTCGATATCGAAAGAAATACAATTTAAATAAAAATATCGATCGATATCGAATCATGAAAAAATTCCCCGCGAATGATTTCATGCTAAAATTAAATTCCCCTTATCGTGAATGATTTTTTCCCACGAGTTTTTTTTCACTTTTCCCTTGAATTTATTCACTTAGTTTTTGGTGGGGAATAGAGTAGAAAATGTAAGTATTTTCTATTATAATTCGAATATTGGAGTTTACAAATTTTATTTTAACGGCCAAATTATCGCATTCGATATCGAAAGAAATTTCCATACAATTTAAATACAAATTTCGATCGATATCGAATGGGGCCGTAATTTGGCCCCAGATCCGTCAATGAGACACAAACTGATATTTTTACAAAACAAATCAATTGCCTGCGTCTTTGTAAAACTTATTGCTCCAATTCTAAATAAATAAATATTTTTAATTTGTTTTGTTCGGTTTCCGAAATGCATCCAAATTATTTTACTACTAAATAATTAGCCATACTTTTTTAAAAAATTTTTTTAAATTATTTGTGTTAAATTTTTTTAACACAAACTTCTTTGAGTTTTCAAATTTTTTTAAATTATTTGTGTTAAATTTTTTTAACACAAACTTCTTTGAGTTTTCATGTTGTTTTCAGCTATTCTCTTTTTTTCATTCACCAAGAACTGATAGCGGGAATAATTTCTCACGGGAAATTCACGATACCACTTTTCCCTTTGAGTGGAATTAAAATTTCACATGAACAAAAATTCCACTTGTCATTCACAATAGGGGTGATTATTATTATTTTTTGCAAAATCCTTTTACAAAATCTGAGATTTGCACATTCTGCTCTTCTTTTTAAAAATCAGCATTTTTAAATAGTTAGGCGCCTTCTGGAAATGCTTATTTTTTTCAAGACATTATTGGGTTTTTTTTCTTAATTCTTTGTCAAAACTTTGTTGTTGTTGTAAACTCATTTGAAAAAAATGCCATTCTGCCACACATGAATTTAAATATATTCAAGTTTGTGTTTTTTTTTTTTTTATTCTATTTTTTTTTAGTTTTTTGTCATGAATTATTTAAGACTTCTAACTCGTTTTATTTATTTTATATCAAATTATAAATACAGCACAATTTTGAAGACCAAGAATATTAATTTGAAATTCTGAAGGTGACCTTTGAATAACGTTTCTTAATCTTAAGAGTGAAAAAGTTAGGCACGTGAAGTGAAAATTTTTTAAACTGTTTAAAAATTTCAAATCGGAAACCAAAGAAATAATAAAATATTTAATTAAATACTTTACAATTAACTCATACTATTTACTTTTTTTTTTGTTTAGTTTACTTTTAGTTAAAATACAAACGGATTTAAGAAAGGAAAATCTAAAAACAAACAGTGAAACCAAAACCTCCCCGCAACTTTCATAATCACACGGAAATTATGGCACGTTGTAGCCGCTTTACATACGGCTTCTTAGCCACTCTATTACTTGCCCTCAACGCAGTAAATTGTGCACAATATTCCTCTAATATGTTCCTGAATGGTGAATATCAGAATGGCTTATTAAGTCGACCAGATGATGACTATAGACCCAGAAGTCCGGCTGCAGAGTTCATTTCATTGATAAGCAAGAGAGCCTCACCTTTTGTGGGTCAACAGTATTTGCCCAGTTTGTTGGAGTGCCGTGGACGGGGTCAACAATGTGTGCCAAAGGATCAATGTGTGAATGGTTATTTCACACAGCAACTGCCAAAAGTACAGGTAGGCAAAATGGCATTAATTGAATAGTTTAAGAGAGAAAGAGAGAGAGAGACACGCAGTTAAAGAGAGCGTTTGAAATTATATAAAAACACAAATAAATTATTCAAATACACAACTGATTTAAGCGGCAGTCTTTGTTAAAGATATCTTTTTTTTTGAAGTTTTTGCTATACACAGATGAAAGAATTACATAATCAGAATTGAAATTTTATTTCGGTTTTACCCAGATTTATATTTATGAACACAAATACGTATTTAAAAGATTGTTTTTTTAGTTAAACGTTTATCAATTCAAAAAATTTGTTTTTGGAAACGACAAAAAAAATTTAAAAACTTGATATAGTAAAAATTTACTTTTTATGCAGATAAGCCAGCCAGCCAATGAGCCAGATTGTTATGATCAAGTTTATTTTAATATTTTGTCTTTCATTTTTTTTTATTTCTTTTTCAACATCAAAAAAGTTATACTGCCTTAAAAAATCATATTATTTTAACCGTTAATTTCCGGTTTAGCCCTTTATGCCAATTTTTTTCTTTAACTTTTTTTTTTGCATTTCAACCAATCAAAATAAAAGTTTTTTACTATTTTATAAAAATTTCGTAATATGAGTATTAATAACATGATGCTACTTTATCCATTCGTCCGTTTGTCTGTTGGTCCAACTGCCTGCCTGCCGGTTTTTGGTGCCTGGAAAAGTGTGTCGTTGTCTTTCGTATTATGTTGTGCTTCATGTGCCTACACACAGTGTTTTCCATACCCCCGTATCAAACATTAAGTTCATGTTTAATTGCAAAACAGGTTCCTGGGGACAGCCAATAAAAAATCAGTCATTTATGCAAATTTAGTTAAACAAAGACTATATCGTTATTTTAACCCTTATAGGGACGAGAAGAGGACTCATGCCACTTTAAAGTAGACCATGTGATTTTTTCAAATAATAGTACCTTTTCTATTTTGAAAATAGCTTTTTCAAAATATAATTAATGGAAAGAGTACCTTTTTGAAACGTACATACTTCTTTGAAAAGCTTTTTGTAAAACGTGTTAGAAATGTGGTTAGAATTCACTTTTTTAAAACGGGAAATTTTTGTATATTAAATATAAAAACAATTTTTTTAAACTAAAGTACTGTATATGAAAGTACTTTATGTTAAGGAACTCTATGTAACGGTACATTTTGTAAATGTACTTTATGCAAAGGTACTTTATGTAAAAGCACTTTATTTAAAAGTACTTTATGTGAAGGTACTTTATATGAAGGCACTTTAGGTAAAGGTACTTTATGTAAAGGTACTTTATTTAAAGGTACTTTATTTAAAAGTACTTTATTTAAAGGTAGTTTATGTAAAGGTACTTTGTTTAAAAGTACTTTATGTGAAGGTGCTTTATGCAAAGGTTCTTTATGTGAGGGTACCTTGTGTAAGGGTACTTTATGTCAAGGTACTTTATGTAAAGGTACTTTATGTAGAGGTACTTTATGTAAAGGTACTTTATGTAAAAGTACTTTATGTAAAGGTACTTTATGTAAAGGTACTTTATGTGAAGGTACTTTATGTAAAGGTACTTTATATAAAGGTACTTTATGTAAAGGTACTTTATGTAAAGGTACTTTATGTGAAGGTACTTTATGTAAAGGTACTCTATGTAAAAGTACTTTATGTAAAGGTACTTTATGTAAAGGTACTTTATGTAAAGGTACTTTATGTAAAGGTACTTTATGTAAGGGTAGTTTATTTAAAGGTACTTTATGTAAAGGTACTTTATGTAAAGGTACTTTATGTAAAGGTAATTTATGTAAAGGTACTTTATGTAATGGTACATTATGTAAAGGTACTTTATAAGGGTACTTTATTTAAAGGTACTGTACGTAAAGGTACTTTATGTAGAGGTACTTTATGTAAAGCTACTTTATGTAAAGGTACTTTATGTAAAGGTCCTTTATGTAAATGTCCTTTATATAAAGGTACTTTATGTAAAGGTACTTTATGTAAAGGCACTTTATGTAAAGGTACTTTATGTAAAGGTACTTTACGTACAGGTACTTTATGTAAAGGTACTTTATGTAAAGGTACTTTATGTAAAGGTACTTTATGTAAAGGTACTTTATGTAGAGGTATTTTATGTAAAGGTACATTATGTAATGGTACAGCATGTAAAGGTACTTTATTTAAAGGCACTTTATTTAAAGGTACTTTATGTAGAGTTGCTTTGTCTAAAGGTACTTTATGTAAAGGAACTTTATGTAAAGGCATGTTATATAAAACCATTTCATGCAAAAGTACTTTATGTAAAGGTACTCTTCGTGCTAGCACTTTACGTAAAGGTACGTTGTGTAGAGTTACTTTGTATAAAGGTAATTTTTTTTGTGAAAGTACTTTATGTAAAGGCACGTTATATAAAACCACTTCATGCAAAAGTACTTTATGTAAAGGCACTTTACACTCTAGTACTTTATGTAAAGGTGCGTGATGTACAGTTACTTTGTCTAAAGGTACTTTATACGAAAGTACTTTATGTAAAGGTGCGTTATGTACAGTTCCTTTAGCTAAAGGTAATTTGTGTAAAGATACTTTTAAGAAAATTTTCTTAAGGTAATTTTTTTAGAAGAAACTTACAATTTCTGATTTTAAAAATTACACATTTTTAATTGGTACTTTTTAAAAGTTTGCTGTTAGAAAGTTGTAATTCAAATGACACTTCTTCGAGTACTTTTTTGATGGGATATTTGCTTTATAAGGTAAAACTCTTTAAAAGTATTTTTTTAAAAGATACTTTTGGAAAACATGCCGGCATTTTTTTAAAGCTACTATTACTTTTTAAAAGGTACTTTTGAAGCTGTTTTTTCCAAAAATTCCTTTAATGGATATATAATTTTGTTATTTTCAAGAAATAGAATTTCTATTATTATAATATTTAATTATTTTAAAATCCATTTAGAACATTTCAAATTTGATGCAGTACTTAAATGGTTAATTTGCATTTTTTTTTGTTTGTTTGTTCATTTATGCATTTCTGCTGTCTTTGGGCTAAATTTCTTAAAGACTTTAGTGTCACATATGTCACATAAATTGAATCATATAAACACATTTCAAAGCAACAACATATAAGCCAGGCTTAAAGCAGAAACAAACAACAAAAAAACAATATCCCCCAAGAAAAATAAAATAAGCTTAATATGCAGCAGTTTCACTTTTCAATAAATTTAAAAGTTAAGAATTTTATGGGTTTTTTGCTAAAACCCATTAAAATAAAACAAACGATTTTGTGTGCAAAATTTCTATTAACAGAAATGCAAAAAAAATTTATTTATGATCATTTTTTGGAAATTTATTTGGAAATTTACTATGCCGTTAAGGCAAGTTTACTGAACTTGTGCACAAATAACAAAAAGAATACAAAGAAATCATAAAAAAAGCAACACTAGATTTAATCATTCAAAAAGTTATACTACAAAAAACCAATAATTTTAAATGTAGGAATTCCAATTCGTTAAATTACTATTAATTATCAAAAGCAGACATCTTGTGAAAGAGCACAATTTTTTTTTGTTTTTTTGCCTTTGTTGCACATGAAATATGTGATGAAAAAATTTAATTGTACTAATTAACAAAATATTCTTCCTATTTCGCAGGCTGCTAAATAAAATTACTTAATACACTTTTACAACTCACGATTGAATTCTTTGGCAATATAATACAGATTTCCGCATTATATTTATTAATATCCCACGACCTAAAGATTTTGGTTAACATTGTTGCATTAACAACAACAATAACAACTACTACAGAGATTGTCCTAGAGATTGTTTTGCTTGCCACCGATGAAGAATTGTGAAGAATTGCGCTAAACTACTGGCTTTTTGCATTTGCATTTTTTCTTGTTATTTTATTTTTTTTATTGTGAAACTTAGTCAAGCTTTAAATAATTTCACAAACTAATGTTAATTTTTGCTTAAGACAAAAAACTTGAAAAAAATATATATATTTTTCTTTATCACATAATTAAAATGTGTGAATTTTCAAAATTCTACAAGAACAACAACAGCAATGGGGAAAATAACATGAAACATAATGCAAATAGTCAGTCAGTCGTATCAGGTTGAAATGAATTTCAAAATTTGGTTTACATTTAAAGTTTATGACTTAAAAAAAAATTTATGATTTGTGCTAAAAACTTTATTGAAAATTGAACCAATAATTATATAAACACAAACAAACTAAAGCTTGAGACGGAAAATAAACAAACAATCGATAATCATGACGTTATTTATTTAAACACATTCCACATGATTATCATTATATTAATGGCAATAATGATGTTTGTGTGTTAATTTTATTATTTCATTTTATTTTCCAATTGTTGAGTGACGAGTGTTTGTAAACATTCAGTTAACAATTCCCATTTACATGCATTTTAAATGATTTTTGCTGCTGTTGGCGTTGTGAGGCATTTTACAACTTTTTTTTTTTTTTTAATATTTATTTCATTACTTTGTTTATAAATCATAAAATTGTTAAGAGTAGGAGTTTCGCAAAAACTGCAGTCATATATATTTTTTTTTATAAATAAAACCCCAAGTGTTATTATTTTCGTCTTCATAAAATTAAAAATTTTTTTTTATCTTCGCTAAGGAGCAAAGAACTCCTTTAAATAAAAATATATGTTAATTAATGTCACGTATCAGTGGCTGCATAAAAATTTTTTAAATTGTAGTGCAAACACAATTAAGATTTTAGGCAATTGCAAAAAATATTTCAACGGCTGTCTTCATGGGGTATTTTTAGAAGCTGAACGAGCCTGTGCGGCTTTAGCTTATTAATCATTTATTTCCACCATCAGAGCATACATTTTTTCTTATTTATTTAAAAATTACTTTTTATTTAAGAAGAATTTGTTTGATAAAGTATATTTTTTATTACTTTAAAAATTTTATTCATAATCTAAGATTTATATTCTTTAAATTATTTTAAATAAAATTAATCAATCTTCTCTAAGGCTTGAAAAGTACTTTAGGCAAAATTATTAAATTTCATTTTTAATCCCTTAATTTCGAATATGTTTTGAGCCTATAGAAGCACTTTCTTTAAACAAATACAGCAGATCAGAGTACAATATGATTAAAAGCACCATTTTTAAAAAACCCTTAATTCAAACAATTTTTTTTAAATCCATTTTGAAAACACTCAGCTACTAGAAATGAAAACAATTTCAATTCTCACAACGTTATTGTTATAGTTCTTAACAATGCACTACAGTTCACACAATCACCTTGTTTTGCAAAAAAAAAATTCTAAAGGCAAAGTTCTCTATAAATTTTTATGACACTTGAAAGAAACATTCACTACCTGTGACACCCCAATATAATGAAATTCAACACACACATTCAGTTCCGATGAAACAGAATTATTATCAAGAGAAATAATTCGTCCTCTTCATATCCGTTTAATTGAATCTTAAGAAATTCTACACACACACATGAAGCTTCGGTGCAACGGCCATTTTGTGTCTTGAAAAGTACGAACTGCCACGCCCATTTAATGTAACACTTCCTTTTAACCCGTTTTCGTTTAACTGAATCGTAAAAAATTCGACACACACATTACTTTAACACTGCAATATTATGGTCAGAAAAGTAGGCAGTGCCACGCCCATTTAAATACATTTTAATTTTTTATGCACTATTACTTAACCGAAAGTAATGAAATTTGGCACACATAGTAAGCTTCGCTATAAGCGCAATATTATGAGTAAAAAAGTGGGCAGTGCCACGCCCATTTAAATAAATTTTATATTTCACGCACTATTACTTAACCGAAAGTAATGAAACTCGGCACACATATTAAGCTTCGCTATAAGCACAATAGTATGTCAAAAAAGTGGGCAGTGCCACGCCCATTTAAATAAATTTTATATTTCACGCAATATTGCTTAACCGAAAGTAATGAAACTCGGCACAAATATTAAGCTTCGCTGTAAAAACAATATTATGAATAAAAAAGTGGGCAGTGCCACGCCCATTTAAATAACTATTATATTTTATGCACTATTGTTTAACCGATAGTAATGAAATCCGGCAAACATATTAAGCGGCGGTATGACTACAATATTATGACTGAAAAAATGGGCAGTGCCACGCCCAGTTAAAGAAATTTTATATTTTAGGCAATATTGCTTAATCGATAGTAATGAAACTCGGCACAAATATTAAGCTTCGCTGTAAAAACAATATTATGACTAAAAAAGTGGGCAGTGCCACGCCCATTTAAATAACTATTACATTTTATGCACTATTGTTTAACCGATAGTAATGAAATCCGGCAAACATATTAAGCGGCGCTATGACCACAATATTATGCCTAAAAAAGTGGGCAGTGCCACGCCCATTTAAATAAATTTTATATTTCACGCACTATTACTTAACCGAAAGTAATGAAATTTGGCACACATATTAAGCTTTGCTGTAAAAACAATATTATGAGTAAAAAAAGTGGGCAGTGCCACGCCCATTTAAATAACTATTATATTTTATGCACTATTGTTTAACCGATAGTAATGAAATTTGGCAAACATATTAAGCGGCGCTATGACTACAATATTATGACTAAAAAAATGGGCAGTGCCACGCCCATTTAAATAAATTTTATATTTTATGCACTATTGTTTCACCGATAGTAATGAAATTTGGCACACATATTAAGCTTCGCTGTAAAAATAATATTATGAGTAAAAAAGTGGGCAGTGCCACGCCCATTCAATGTAAACCTTCCTTTTAATGAACTTCCGTTTAACTGAATCCTAAAAAAATTCGATACAAACATTATGTTGACACGGCAATATTATGACCAGAAAAGTAGGCAGTGCCACGCCCATTTAAAGGAATATTTTTTTTCAGGCTTTTTTATTTAACAGAAAGTAATGAAATTAGACACACATATTAGGTTTCGCCATAAATACAATATTATGACCACTAAAGTAGGCAGTACCACGCCCATTAAAAAAAATTCCGTTTACGCATTTAGAGTTGTTTATTAAACTTGCAGAATAGTTTTATGTTCGACATAAGGTATATAAAAATTAGTTAAAAGTGATCATTTAGATTTTTATTTTATACATTTTATTCCGATATTTCGGTCATCAGCAATTTTTTTATAAAAATTTTCCGCATTACATTTTAACGTAAAAACTAGTATAGGGTTTGCCTCCTACTGATTTCTGTTCTCTGTTCCAGTTAAATTTTTTATAATCCAAATTAAAATGTTTAAAAAGGAAGCTAAGATTTTTTCAGTTTTTCACATAGAATCTGACATTTAACTGTTGCAAAATATTCTTTCAAACAAAATTGTTGGTGGACTGGCTAAACAACAAAAAAAAAATCCGCGAGGATATAAATTACATTAATTTTTAGTTCACATTTAAACAAAATGTACAAGGAAATTGTTTCTGTAGCTCATATCAATTTCGGATTCAATTATCACATATTTTAAAAACACAAAATTATAGTAAGAAAAATACCTACAAAACTTAAATTCCCACCAGACACCTGCTTTAAAACTCATCAAATTCAAGCGTAAAAAATAGGCTCATTAATCTTAATTTAAACAAACTACACTTTGAGCACAAGGCAAAACAAAAAATCTGGATTTTTCCTTTTTCTAAATCGTTTAATTTTTTTTTTTTTTTATTATGTTTTTTTAATATTCTTTTCAATAGTGAATAAGCAGCAGTTACAACATTTCAGTGTTAGTTTTATTTCTATAGATGCCATGAAAAAGCTTTTACGTTTCTAGTTTGTTTTCATTTTGCATATTGATTTGTTTTGGCAACAAGTTGCCTTTCTTGGCGGTTGTGATGATTAATAATAATTTAAAATTAAATAAAAAACCAATTATAGTTTTTCTGTAGCATAAAATATTTTATGAACAAAATAAACTGTTGAGGCGTTACAATTTGAAACTCCCACAGTTTTAGCTGAAACTGTGTGTGTTGTTTATTGATACCCCAGAGTGTTAATAGAAAAACCAAACTGACGTAATGAGGTGTCAATGTTAATAGAATTTAAATAAAAGACTTTATCTTCAAATCAATTTGTTTATGAAAATGATTTAAGTGACTACTGGGAAATGCTAAAATCAATAATTAAATAAATAATACCACTTACCTTTATTCAGGGCTTTATTTCATTAGAAGCATACAAACAAGAAATGCTGAAAATAAAAGAAATATATTATTAAAGAAAAATTTAATTAAAAGCTATTAAATTGTAATTAAAATTATATAAAAGATGTAACAAAGTTAAAAAAAGCATTCTTGAGCAAATACTAAAGCATTTAATTAACAAACACGAATTGCCTTCAATGGCAAAGCAAATCATCAAAAAAACAAAATCAAAAGACTTAGATCACAAACTTGGAGCAATTTATAAAAAAGCCATTAATTAAAAACAAATATCTAGGAAATAGACCAAAAACCATTTGTTAACTAACCATTAAAAAAAAAATTAAAGAAGAGGATTATAGGCAACCAGCCTGAAAGCAACTACAGATTTAAACGTTTTTTAATTTTATTCTGCGCTAAAAAAATAAGCAAAATGTTTTCCCAGCAATTTAAAGTCAAACTTTAAAACTTATATTAATTACTCATGTCCACTAATAAATGACTTTATTAATCACTGACATAAATTTTGAAATAAAAATTGAAATTTCAGATCTTTAACCTGCAGGCTTGAGCCTGTCCGATGCTGGTGTCTGCCGATTCAATCATGATGGTTTTAATTAATTTGTTTTAATCGAAATCGCAGAACTTTGGGTTAATTAGAATTTTTAATTTTTCACTTTATTTTTTTCCAAGTCGTATATAATTGAACTTTGGCTTTGTGGTTTAACCATGATTTTTTTTTTGTGAGTTTATATTTAGTATATTTTTGTATTTGTACTCGTAGTTGCTGCTAAATCTCCATAATCTTGGTGTTTTATAGGAAAATAAAATATTTGAAGGTAAATTGTTTATTTATTGTTTATTCTAGCCGTTGCTTTGTTTTATTTAGTTGTGTCTTTGTCTTTTGTGTAATTCTACTTTTTTTTTTGGTTTGTGTAAATGTATCTTAAAAAAAACATGTTAACAAATTGCTTACAGTTGAAGTTAAAGTCTGTAAACGAAGAAGTTTTTACAAATATTTATTGATAAATTTGAGTTTTCAATATATATAACAATTTTCCATGTACTTTAAAGTACATAAAGGATTGAAAAAATGTATAACCTAATTTAAAAAAATGTATTTCAAACAATTTTTGTAATACGTCGCACTTCAGGCCTGGAAATTAAACATTTAAAACTTATAGAGCTTTTTTTAATATATGCTCTAAGTTTACATTCAAGTCAAGACCAAATCGAGAAATTGTGTAATATGTAAAAAGTATTATCCTTGCATTGTAGCGTGCGTCACGGAAAATAGTGTTATATTCTATATTTCGAGTAAAATGTATTTTTGGCAATGTCCTGCTTATCACTAAATAAATAAGTAAAATTCAGGCATATTAATAATCTGTAGCGTGCGTCACGAATTGAGTTCGCCGAAAAATTTAATTAAAAACTTTTGCAATTGCAAATTTGTTTTCTTACATCCTCGCTTCTTATCACTATTGGTCATTAGAATGGAAGAAATCATTGCAGTTAAAATATGTAACGTGCGTCACGTCGCCGCCATTATTTACGGAATTTGATTTTGTGTACTTTATTATGAGAAGTTCGCTCAAAACTTATAAAATCACACTTTGACTTTTAAAACTACTTTCCTTTTTGGTAGCGTGCCTCACAAAAGTTTGTAGGCAATTACTTCGAAGCATAAACATGTTCAAAAATTATACTTTTTACCATTCTTCGTCTATACCAAGGCACATATGTACATATGTGCATTTAAACGGATTGTAGTGGAAGGAAGGAAGCAATGGAGTTAACAAATGTAACGTGCGTCACTTATATGCCATTATTTGCGAAATTTAGATTTTGTATACTTTATTATGAAACATTCGCTCAAAATTTATGAAATCATACTGCAACTTCCCTTTCTGGTAGCGTGCGTCACACGACTTTGTGATTACTTCGCAGCAAATGCATGTCCAAAAATTATTTTTTATACCATTCTTCGTCTTTACTAAGGCACACATGTATGTAGGTATGTGCATTTACACGCAGTGGAAGGAAGCAATAGAGTTAAAAATTGTAACATGCGTCACATAGACGCCATTAGTTACGGAATTTAGATTTTGTGTACTTTATTGTGAGAAATTCACTCATAATTTATGAAATCACTCTATAACTTTCAAAGTTAATTCCCTTTTTGGTAGCGTGCGTCACACAACTTTGCGATGAATTACTTCGCAGCAAATACATGTTCAAAATTATGCTTTATATATGTATGTATGTGCATTAACACACATTACAGTGGAAGGAAGGAAGAAATGGAGTTAAAAATTGTAACGGGCGTCACATAGAAGCCATTTGTTACGGAATTTACATTTTGTGTACTTTATTATCCGAACTTCGTTCACAATTTATGAAATACCTCTACAACTTTAAATTTTACTTCCGTTTTTTGTAGCGTTCGTCACACAACTTTATGATTAATTACTGCGCAGCAAGTACATGTTCAAAAATCAGGTTTTATACCGTTCAAAATTGCGAGTAACTTTTATAGCTTAAACGGAAGATCAGTGTGAATGTAGCGTTTGTCACGCAAGGTATGCTCATATGCACAGAAAATCTATGACTTGTACTACTTCTTAAGCTCACCATCTCTCGTTGGCATAATGAAAATATTATTTTTAGTTGTGTTAATAAAGTAAATTTTATTTCGTGTAAACAGTATTTCGCGCAATTTAATTTCAAAAAAATATATATAAAGAAAAACAGATTTTTTGTGTGTTTTTGTTTGTCTATTTTGCATCTATTTCTTTGTTTATCAAATGATCATTTGTGCTGTTAAAAGTGATGTTCTTTTCATGATACAGTGACATATGCCAAAGTTAAATTCATTTAAACATTTATCTCGCTGCCAAAACGGCTTACATTAGTGGTATCTTAAAGATATTAACATGTTGCTGTAATTGTAGCTTTTGGTTTTTTTTTTTGCAGTGGCAAAAAGTTTGTAGATGGGTGTTGCTTATTTTATAAATTGTTGTACAATATTTTAGACATTTTTCTTTTTTTGTTAATTCTAAGCAATTGGTGGCGCGTATGTTTTCTTTGCTTCTTTTTTTATTCTAAGACTGAGAGGTCAGTATAAATCTTAAATATATTCTAGCATTTGTACTGTGTTGTGTGTGTGTGTGTGTGTGTGTGTTTCGAGTATTCTTCGGTAGTGGGTTTGAATGGCTATGGATGTTAGTGTGTTGAAGACGGCATGGAGGAGTAGAAGGTGTCATAAACGAGTCTTTAAGTATTAACACCTAAAGTACACAAATAACTAATGACAGTTCATTTATTAGTTATGATGCACTCACATTTATAATAAAATTTTGTGTACGTTTTTATTTTAAACTGAATGAATTACTAATACACAGACTGACTAACTGACTGACGGCTTCACTGGGCATTTAGTGTGTGCGTGTGTGTGAGTGTGACTATTTAGTGAACTGATCATTCACGTGGCTGCCTTTTGGTGTATTTTAATTGTAGTGATTTCAATTTAAACGTTTTAACCTGTTTTTAATTAACTTCTTTCCATATATTTTTTAACACGAACACTAACATTTTAGTAAAACTTTAGCTCATCTCCCAAAACAGCAATAAAATATATAAATAAAAGCAAAACTATTAAGTAGTTATTGATTGTTACACAAAACGAAACTCACAATTAAAATAAATACATAAGAAGAAAAAACAAACAACTAAAAGATGAACAAAATAAGTATCTTATAAAATGTCAACTGTTGTGTTTTGTTATTTATTTTTATTATTAAATAAAACCATTAAAAATAACACACACACACACGCACACACACACAAAAAGAAACAACATTTTTGTCTGTTGTCATTAAATTAAGTTTAATCAGTTTGAAATGCTTTAATGCAGCCCATGATTGATGATGTTTTTATTAATATTTTAATCACAAGTCATCAATAATTACATTATCTGCCACTTCTTCATTTTATTAAGCCAAAATTAAAATACATTTTTGGGAGGATTTAAATTTATATGTATTTGCATGTTAGTGCTTAATTAAAATGTTGTTAATTGCAACATCTTAACAAATGAATTGCATTTCGGTTTGTAGTTTGTACATCTAAATGTAAGATTTTATTTATTTCTTATTTCTAGAATTGTGCCCCTGAAGATAATGTCTGCTGTACCTACAATCCCCCCACCACACCACGACCAACTACACCGAAACCTTTTATTACTTGTTCTAGCAATATGGCTTGTGTAGCAGCCCGTGATTGTCGCAATGGCGAAATCCTTAGCAACGCTGTTGTTAATTTAGAGGTAAGTTTTATTATTATTTTTTTATTTTTATTATCATTATTATTATTTAATGTTTCTTTATATTCTCCATTAAATATAATTGAATTGTGCAAAAATTTCATAAACATATAGTTTTACGTAGCTGCGAATGTATGTAAAATTATTGTGTAAATTTATCATAAAGTGTATGTAATCAATATACAAACACTTACACACACACACATTAACAAATGAACAAATTCATGTAAAAATTTGAATGTGCAAATTCTCATTCACACAACTTTAAAAATGTTGTAAGATTGTATTGTTGGATATGTGCTGCAGTTGTTGTTGTTGTTGGTTCTTAAGTTACATTAAACAACAACAGCAACCAACAACAACAATGGCCACAGAAGCAACACATAACAGCAACAGCAACAGCAACAGCAATAACAAAAAAAAAATAGTGTCACATAACAAAATCAATATTGATATCGTATACTTAAGCCGTAGTGACAGACGAACACGCACACTCTCACACATTGAGTGTGCAACATTTAAAACAAAAGACTTAAGACACGAACTCTTATTTTTATGGTGTCAAAACAATATGAAGCAAAAACATTACAAAATAAAAGGGCTTCATTAAGATGTTGAAACGAAAGCTTAAAGTAAAAGCACAGCTATTAAGAAGAAGAAAAAAAAGGTTTAAGAAAATTAAAAAAAAGAAGAGCGAAAAGCGATATGGGACAGTAGTAGAAGTGGTCTGTTGTCATGTTCTCCTCTCCACCTACACAATAGTGAATTATTTCCTTTTCCCAAAGCATTCCTGTGAGCCAAGGAGAAAACAAGTTGTAAATAATTTTAAATTTGCAGTGTTTTATAAAACGTTTTCCTTACACATTTGATGAAGAGTGAACATTTTGAAATACTTAAATGATGGGATTAGAATTTTTGCCTTTTTACGATATAGAGCAGGATTACACTATGCGATATAAAAGGAATTGAACAGTATTCTTTTGTATCGTATTACAAAATAACACCCCAAGCTGAACTTGACTTAAAGCAATCAACCATTTAAATAATTAAATGATGCTAAAGGGCCCGCATATGCCCGCAGTATTATTTTGTATCGTATTACAGAATAACACCCCAAGCTGAATAACACCAAAGCAACCAATTTTTCTATGGCAAGTGCACTTGCAGCAGAATTCATATGAAAAATTTAGTCTTTCCATACATACAGACATGTACGAGGTCTGTTCAGAAAATAAGTTGAATTTTAATTTTTTTTTTTTCAAGAAAAATTTATTCCTGAATCTCTGTTTTGTGCCTTCAGATATAATATATTTGTGTGAGCGTTTTTTTTTTCAAATCCTCGAAGGAGTTCTGATACGAACTTTTTGGTGTCTCTCAGTGTTTCGGTTTTTATCTCTTTTATATTCGCAACACATTGTCCTGTCGTGGGTCTCTTCAATCTTGGAAACAGGAAAAAGTCGCAAGGGGCCAAATCTAGTGTAGACCAGAGCTCCGAAATCTTTGCTCGAATTCGAGTAGAGAGTGAAACTCGCTCGCATTCGAGCGCGAGTACTCCTGCGAGTGAAAAAAAATATCGAGTGTACTCTATTTTTCTATGCCACTCGAATAAGAGCGCATATGCTTTGCTCGATTTCGAGTGCGAGTAAAATACGCTCGAAATCGAGCAGATTATACTCTTGCCGAGTACTCTTTCAGTCTTTACCATACAAAAAAAAAATTTTCCACAATTGTTAATTTCACAAATTGTGTTGTTTCCTTCAAAGCCATAACGAAAATATTTTCGAGTTTCATTATTTATGTCTTTATTGTTCATTATAATATAGAAAATACAAGTAAACTTTTAAAAATATAATAAAACTTTTTTTATAAAACCAACTAATTGCTCCGCACACGCGCTCTGTATGGAAAGACTGAAAGTGTACACAAAAACCACACGCACACACAAGTCAGCAAAGACAAACAGTTTCTATTTTTCCACTCGATTTTACTCTTAAGAGTAAACTCTCACTCTATTTTTACTCCCGCTCTTATTTGTTAAAAAGGAGTACTCGCGAGTACTCCCACCTAAAACAAACGAGTGGAGAGTAAACTGTTTGTAACACTCGTAATCTTCGAGTACTCTTCTTCGCGAGTATTTTTCACTCGCGAGTAACATCGAGTGAATCTGAGCTCTGGTGTACACTGTATGACTACAGTCTTGTTTAAGGACGACAATTTTTTTGGGTTAAAGATCAGTAAATATCACTCAAAATTTCCTTAAAAAGAAAATTGCATGGCATGAGCCAACCGACTGCCTCCTAAGCTACTTCGCTAAGATTTTTTCACTTCGATGTGCTGAGTTGTCCAAGACGAGCCAAAGCAAATGATCACATTTCCTTAATACAGTAAAATTTGAAGTTGGACTTAAAGCAAAGGACTTGCGACTTTGATTTTTACGAACGGCTCGAAAATCGACACTGGCACTGGTTCGGTGGTATTTTTCGAGGATCTCGGGCTTTCGTTATCGCTCAGGCTACCCGATACCTCAACAGTTTTCCAGGCAGAGATTTATGCCATTATCGAGGCAGCATTAAGGATTAATGGGTTCACTTTAGGGACAAGAACTGTTGACATTTGTGTAGATAGTCTGGCAGCAATTAGAGCCCTGGACTCGGGAATAATAAAGTCGAGATGTGTACTGGCATGCATTCAAACTCTGGCTCGACTTAAAGAGACATGACGTCAAAATAGTTTGGGTTCCAGGGCATGAAGGCATTCAGTGAAATAAAATGGCGGACGAATGTGCAAGAGCAGGTTCGGCCTTGGATGAAGCAGTCTCACGTAGGTATATTGACATTCCCTGAGTTGAGCTGCTGAACAAAATTCACGAGTAGGCAGAGAGGAAGGTAACAAGTAGGTGGTCAAGTATTACCACCTGTAGGGTAGACAGCTTCTAACTTTTGGGAGGGGGTCGTTGGCACTCCTGGTAGGGGTCTTGACGGAGCACTGTGCAATTGGGCACATGTCAGAGCGTTTGGGCTTTCCTCATGATGGTCGCTGCAGGAGCTGTTTCGATGAAGAAGAAGAAGAATCAGTACACCATTTCCTTTGTGACTGTCCGGCCTTGCAGGAGCGTAGGCTTGAACATCTAGGCTCTCGTTTCCTGCGATATCTGGACTGCCTCAGGGATGCACCGCTGGTTGCCCTGGCGGGCTTTGTAAGAGGTTCTGGCTGGTTCTCAGGTACCAGTACATAGTTTTGAAAAGATTGTGTGGGGTATAGTGTTCTGGACATCACAATGGGCCTTTTATGGTCTCCGAGTGTTGTTCTCGCTTATTGCGGGCAGCCCTTCTAACCTAACCTGAGGACTTAAAATGTTAAATGTAATAAGATCATTAGAACTAATCTCACTGCTTTAGAACAATAATTTCATTAATTTATACAATTTTTTTTACTACACTTTCGTTATAAAATTCGACCACCATAAACTAAGAATCAGTATTTACCATATAAAAAAGAAATTTCTCAATTCTCAATAGGATGGTTTTTTAATTGTTTTAATTGATTTTTTTTTTATATGTAAATTGAACACAACAAAGTTGCATTGCCCATAGCAATTTTAAATAATTAACAATGAGCTGGAAAATTACAAAACCAAGAAAATAAAAATAAACCAAAAAAAAACACCTACTTTAAGTATATTTTAAACAACATTTTTGTTAACATATTATACTAAAAATTAAAGCAAATAAACATTAACTGCCACATTGAAAATCCACATGCCACAACTGAAGTTTGCTGTTTTTGATACGGCAAAAACAGCAACAACAACAACAGCAAAAGTTAATGTAAAAATTCCTTAATTTGCCAGAGTGCGAAGAAGAAAATACCTTAATGTTAGCTAAATTATGTATAAAAGTCAGTAGGTTTGTTGGCCAGTCAGTTAGTTGGCTGCCCCGTTTTTTTTTCTTTAGTTTTTTTTTTCTTTTACTCATTTCTTGGTCAATCATCAGTTGTTCATACGGTTGGTTTGCTTGATTACTTAGTGATATTATTCCTGATACTCATTGGATTTGTGTACAAACATGCATGCATGCATGCACACTTTTATATGCAATATGAAAATATGTTTATTTGTTTGTTTGTTTGTTTGTATAATTTCTGAGCTTATAAGAGCATTGCCCATGAATTATGCGAAAAATGCACGACAAGGTCGTTGAAGGCTGAGACTGGCACCACGCTAGAGTTAAGTATAGCATAACAAACCGGCATTTAAGGGCATTCAAAATAAAAGTCCTACTCCAACCGAGTAGCTCGCTGGCTAACTGACTGGCTAAATGGCCAACTCATTTGTTAACTGACTGCCTGAACGGCTGGCTGGCTGACTGACTTACCAGCCAATTGACTGAGTGCAACTGGGCATTAACACTGGCTCAATGCAATCATATAATCAAATATAGTTGTTGCTCGTTTACAACTTGCTATTTTTATTTTGTGCAAAGAAAATATTATTGCCGCTTTTTGGTTGCTGACACGCTTCCTTTTTCCTGCTGGTGTTAGCTGAAATTCAGCAAGGGAATTAGATACGCCAAAGCAGGGTTTAAAACATTTCCGTTTAATTTGTCATATAAATTTTCTATAATTTTTCTTTTCTTTCTTGGTTTATGATATCTGATCTCAGCATACAATTTAATATCAAACGTCAATAATATTTTTGTTCGAAAAAGATCACAAATATAAATTATAGGTCACTTGTCCATAACAAAATTTCTTTTGTTCAAAAATTTAAATAAATCACTGCTATTGCGAATAACAATTCTCATAAAAAAAAACTCCCTACATTTCTAATTTGCTATTGTGAATATTTCCCCTAACAAAATTTTGGGAACAAATTTACAAATTTAACAAATATGGCATCTCCATATGTTTCTTGTTGTGAATTGTTTTACAAAATAAATTCCCAATGAGAAAAGAACATGGGAGTTATAATTTTTAGTTTAAAGCAAGACTATATTATATTACATTTTTATTTTATAAAACGACTAACAGCCTAATTTAAAAAAAAATTTTTTGATTAATAAAACAATTATAAAATAAAATTTGTTATGAAAATTTGTGCTATTAAGCTATCCTATATCAGAAAAAATTTTATAAATTACGCCTTAAGAAAATATACTTAAAACCACATCTAAAAATAAGAAATCAAACTTTAAATTAAATCGCCCATCAATTTACGACATCCTACAGGTTATACGTTTTAAAAACTTATGGCAAGATTTTTCTCGCCAATGTAAAACTATTCATTTCTTAAAAATTTTTATTTTTAATTTTTACACAAAATCTGTTTTTTTCCTTTTATATAAACTGTTTACGAACCACTAAGAAATATGTAGATCACAATAGACGTTATTACTCTCAAACAGTTAATTCACAATAGAACTGTTACTCCTAAAATATTCACCATACCGATTTGTTGAGTATGAGAATATTTGTTTACTAACAACTATTCATTTCTTAAAAATTTTTATTTTTCATTTTTACACAAAATCTGTATTTTTCCTTTTATATAAACTGTTTACGAGCCACGAAGAAGATCACAATAGACACTATTACTCTCAAACAATTAATTCACAATAGCACCGTTACTCCTAAAATATTCACCATATCGATTTGTTGAGTATGAGAATATTTGTTTACTAACAACTATTCATTTCTTAAAAATTTTTATTTTTCATTTGTACACAAAATCTGTATTTTTCTTTTTATATAAACTGTTTACGAAATACTAAGAAATATGTAGATCACAATAGACGTTATTACTATCAAGCAATTAATTCACAATAGAACTGTTACTCCTAAAATATTCACCATACCGATTTGTTGAGTATGAGAATATGTATTTGTTTACTAACCAAACAAATCATTTCCATAATATTCCCAATAGGATTGTATACACATACTTATATTGATACAATTCTCGTATACTATTTCCTCATTTAATTTTTATAAATAAAAACTAACTAAACAACAAGTCCTGATTATCTCATAAAAGGCAATGATTTGTCGGGTCCCTTTGAAACTTTTCCCTTGTAAGAACTAATTACCGTGAACTGTATAAATTATAATTCAACCGCAAAAACAATTTGTTTAACAAAATTATTGGCTATTGAAATGGAAATGAAATGTCGACATAATGAATCACAAACTAGGCAAGAAATTAACCTAAATGACAGCGAATAAAATAAACAACTTGTGACGGATTTAAAAAAATATACATATATGTAAACGTTCTGGTTTAAAGGAGTATAATATTCTTTACAAACTCTGATATTGAGCTACTGTTGTGGCGTCAAATCCGGCATAAATTAACAAGTTGACAGCGATGTTCAGTTGATGTTTACCATAAAAACAAAATTTTATTTTTACCCTTAACATGGACGAATTTTTGTTTGTTAAATAAGATCTCAGTTGCAGCCAATCTTTAGTTAAGTTTTGTTGATGTTTTGTTTTTGTTTTATTTTTTTGCTCTTTTTCTCGTGTAAACTTGAGGTGGGAAAATTATAACTACAAGTTGCCAGTATTTAGTGATTTGGTGCTTTTTTTTCTTTTTTGTTTTTAATGTATTTTGTTTAATTTTATTGAGTGTCATTTGTGTAGTGTTTTCTTCTCTTGTTTTTTTTTGTGGTTTCTAGCCGTTTTAGTATTTTTGGCATCAACATTTCAGTCAGGCCATAATTCACCACCATCAGCCAGTCAGACAGTCGTCGACCAGCCACCACTACTGGGCTAACATGTTGTATATGATACTGTTTGTTGTTGTCAATATGTACGAGTAGTAATATCAAGGCAGAAGCAGCAGCTAACAACAATAACAGTAACATAAACATAAACAACTGAAAAATGAAAACAACTGCAACAGCAACAGCAACATCATTCAGCAGCACCAGTTAAAAACAAAAATGCAGTTTATGTTGCTGTTGTTAACAATATTATGCAATATATTATTGCGTTAAAGGGTTACAGGTTGAAAATTAACAATTTTATATACGTTTTTATTTTTATTTTTTTTGGTTTTTTTTTCTTTAGTTTATTCATTATTATTTTCTTCTGCCTAAATTGTATATGTGCGCAGACATGTTACAGGCAAAGGAATGTAAAATGATTACATTTTTAAACAAATTTTGATGAAGAGCAGAACAAACAAAAAGAAACATAGCAAAATTGTTAATTTTTTTGTATTGAAAAGAGATTAGCATTTTTTGGAGCAGCAGCAACAAGAAACAATTTTAATTTTGTTTATTTTTAATGGAATGGAATGTTGAACGATAAAATTGTAAATATATTACAATGAAGAGATTTAGTGGCTTGAATTTGTTTAAAATTAATTGAAGAGAAAATGTTACACACTAGTAGCACACCTTTTTTTCTTCTACTTTTCCACATAAAAATATCAAGAATATAGAAATTTTTTTAACTAAATTTTTACTACGTAGTGAAAATTTTCCAAAATGGCATTTTCTAGAAATGTACTTTTTACAAGGACTTTCTTGAAAACAGCTGCTAGTGGTGCTTTTTAGAGATTTTTTTCATACTTTTCGAATAGGGTACTTTTCGAAAAAGATATTTTTCGAAAAAGGTACTTCTCGAAAAAGGTACTTTTCGAAAGAGATACTTTTCGAAAAAGGTACTTTTCTAAAAATGTACTTTTCAAAAGAGGTACTTTTCGGAAAAGGTACTTTTCGAAAAAGGTACTTTTCGAAAAAGGTACTTTTCGAAAAAGGTACTTTTCGAAATAGGTACTTTTCGAAAAAGGTACTTTTCCAAGAAGGTACTTTTCTAAAAAAGGTAATTTTGAAAAAAGTACTTTTCGAAAAAGGTACTTTTCGAAAAAAGTTCTTTTTGTAAAAGATACTTTTCGAAAAAGGTAGTTTTTGAAAAAGGTACTTTTCGAAAACGGTACTTTTCGAAAAAGATACTTTTCGAAAAAGGTACTTTTCGTATAAGGTACTTTTCTAAAATGGTACTTTTCGAAAAAGGTACTTTTCATAAAAAATTAATTTTTGAAAAACAAGCCATTTTTGTTCCCTTTTTTTTTTGGTAGATGTTATCTTTTCCATAGGCGTACGCTATTCATAAAAGTACTTAGGTACTTTTCCCAAAAAAAAATATCATTCTTCCCATAATTTATATTTTCGAAAATTTATTTTTTTAGTGAATATTTAAAATATGTATAACGTGGAATTTTATATATATAAAGAAACATTCACACAAAATTCCATAGACAACACTAACCTCAAGAAAAGCTAATAACGTGGCTAAAAACTAACGTCAACAATTTTCATGTCATTCATTAAACTAGGGAATAATTCCCATTTACATTCAACATTCATATTTACATAAAAATACCTATTAAATCAAGCATATTTTATCAATATCGATGGAACTGAAGAAACTTAAAAGTACACCACAAAAAAATATATAGGGCATATTTATGTACAAAATTGGACAAAATTTTATAGCAAATATTTTTTGTTCTCATTTAATATTATTTCAATGATTTACATTAACGAAAAGAAATTAAATATAATAAATAGCACTGAAATTTACGTTCCTTCACAAAAAAAAAGAACGGGCCATTTGGGGGATACTCTTCATCTAACATTTGATTACACAAGTTCATTCAAAATAATGTACGAGTATTGCAACCTAAAGCTATTACCAGAACCCTCCTCTTGGCCCTCCCAAACTCTAATCCCCTTTCCAATCATTTCCCCCATATCCATATCAACAGTTGAAAAATCTTCCAAAGAATTCTTTTTAATGTAGTTTTCACAATAAAACGATAATGTTATCGACTTGTTTTTTAAAGCCTTAATACATTTTGTTAAATCAACATGCTATAAAGTTAATAATATCTTCGTGGCGATTTTATTATGGCTCTTATTAAATTTATGCTCATGAAAGAGGCATTTTTATCCAACCAAAAAAAAACACAAAAACATAAATATTTGAATGAAAAAAATCCCCCTTGGGGAGTATTTTTAAATGGGCTTTTAAATTAAAACACACTAACACATGCACTAAATTTTATTGGAATGTTATAAATTGCAATGTTTCGTTGTTGGCTTAAAACGAGGGTTGCTATTTAATTTGGTGGGGCCAGATATTGTAACTTTTTTGTTATACAAACGTTTTGTATATGGAATCTGTGAAATTTACCTTCATATTATATATATTTTACTAAATATTATTCAAATACCTGAAGATCCAAGGGGAAAAAATCAGGACACGCTAAATTATCTCATGACTTGAATAAGTGTCAAGCATAAGTATTCGCATTATTCCTATGCTCACATCTAACTTTGGTAGCTTTTTGAAAGGAACCTAATGACATTGATATGACGCTTGAATGCAACAAATCCATGAAATATTATTACAGAGAGAGAGAGAGAGAGAGAAACAGAGAGGGAGAGACCTTTCGAGTTACTTTAAACGGCTCGAAGGACTTATTGAATGGAAGGATTGACAAACGAATGATTCTTAGTCATACGGAGCGAATAGCAAATTTGCTTAATGAGTTTGAGCAAATGAAACGTGCGTTACATAGCGTGCGTCACAAAGAGATCACGGATTTTTTTTAAATATATGCGCTTCATTATGCAAAATTCGCTGCAAAAGAACGAAATCACACTTCCACTTCCAAAGTTTCTTCCTGTTTTTTTTTGTAGCGTGCGTAACACAACTATCTTATAAATCAATTATTTATTTATTTTATGCCTGGATAAGTTAAAATTATCTCTTTTAAAAGACGAAAAACTATTTATATTTTAACCCGTAAACGAAAGCAACTGTAGCGTTCGTCACGCAGGATTTGCTTGTATTAATCTTGACAGGCTAAGGTTTGTAATAGCTTCAGAGACACATAATAAAAATTCCAAACATCAAAAGGGAAACCAACATTAAGATTATTTTTCAACTTACACAGCAGAGCAGAAGAACGCTGTTTTCGGAAGTCGCTACACTTTCACCATCAGTACTCATATATACTTGGCGATCTGAACCATAAATTATACACAAAGTCATCAATAGTATTAACTTTGCTTCAAATTTTTACAAAAATTATAAAAAAATTTCACAATAACCCTCGTATGCAGCCGAAAAGTGGGAGGAATGATGCTTTTGCAACAGGCAGTTTACTTAAGCCTAAATGATTAACTTTTTTCTTTTCATTCTCTCTCTCGCTTATTGTTTTTAATATCAGCGCTAATATTCATATTCATGGAGGTAGAAAAAATATCTGTTGCTTTATTTTCAAAATTTTTGCAGCAACAGCAGCCGCAGCATGTTTAATGATAAAACAGTTACGGTTTTATTTATGCTATAGACAACAAGGTCTAGGTCTCTTTAAGGCTTGGCACAAATAAATTAATATACTTTATGTGGCTGATGAGTTTTGCTTGCATGACTAAAAAAGATTTAATACAATTTGGAAATCACACAAACAATACATTTTCCTTGCAACTTTGAGAAAACTATTAATATTATGATGTCATGACTTGTATGATTTATGTATGCGCGTACTTCTTCGGAATGAATTGTACTAGTGTTAGATTGAAGGACAAATTACGTTTGATAATTAGGCAAATTTAATGCATTCGAATAGACAGTAGAACTGACAATTTGGACGATTTTAAAATTAATCGAATAATGGATCATGGATGTTGGAATAATTAAACATTAAGTGATGATCAAATGTGCCATTTAATAAGGAAATCAGGCGATATTTTTTTTAAAAAACTTTGCCTTTTTTGGGATAGAAAAATTTCTTATTGTAAGAAAAATGAAAGCTACAAAAGGGTAAACATTTTTAGCGTAAAATAAAAAAAATATATTTATTATTTATCGTAACGTGGGGCAAATTAGGCCATTCGATATCGATCCAAATCTGAATTTAAATTTGATCGATATCGCTTTTCAAATAACTAAACAAATTTAAAGTGAACTAAAATTTATTTTTATTATTTGGGAGAAAAAAGCCAATACGACTACGATTAATTTTTTTTTATTTTTCATTAAAAACTTTAGTTTTTTCAATCTCTAGTTTTAATTTTTGTAGCAATAAAAAATTGTTTCACATTATTTTTATTATTTTAGGCAAAAGAATCAGCAGGATTAAAATTAAAAATTCCAAAAAAAGTGCATAAATTTAAAAATAATAATCGAATAATTCTTGGCGAATAATCGAATAATTATACAAATGATTGTTTTATTGTTTAGAATAATTTTTATTATTTTGGGTAAAAATAAACCGGCATGATTCAAATTAAAAATTAAAAAAAAAGTAAATAAATTTCAAAAAAGTAATCGAATAATTTTTGGCGAATAATCGAATAATTTCTTTTTATTTACAACATTTTTTTCTCTTTATTATTTTAAATAAAATTCCAAAGTAAAAAAATTAAAAAAAAAATAATCGAATAATTCTTGGCGAATAATCGAAAAATTTCTTTTTATTTACAACACTTTTTTTTCTTTCTAAAATTATTCAAATTATTGTTTTATTGTTTACAATGAGTTTTATTATTTCAAGTAAAAAGATTAAAATTAAAAATTCTAAAAGTATATAAATTAAAAAAAAAAAAAATAATCGAATAATTCTTGGCGATTAAACGAATAATTCTTGGCGATTAATCGAATAATTTCTTTTTAACTTTTTTCCTAACAATTATTCAAATCATTGCAAAATTTTATCCGTTCGTACAAAACTTCCAAAAAAGATTTTTCGAATAACTCAAACGACAACAACAACAAACAGACGTTAGCAAATGATGCTCATTAAGTATTAAAATGCAATTAAATGGATTTTTTGTAGCTTTTTGTGCAACATTATCGTTTGTTCGCATAAGATTTCATTTTACATGAACACATTATTTAAAGTATACTTTGGAGTATTTTGCGCCATCGCCAGAAAACACCCATTCATGTATGCAACAAAAACTATTGAACGAAAAAAAAACTTAAAGCGAAATTAATCCAAAAATCTCTAACAAAAAAAGCATAATTTTTTTTGTATCTGTTTGTCTGTCCGTCCGTATGTGTGTGTGTGTGTGTCTTAAGATTTGAATTTAAAATGCCACATTACAAAAATTGCAAAGACAAAGACTTCTTTTATTTCAATTGAGGTTTTATTGTGTTGATTAATAGATGATGGTTTTTGTTGTTCATTTGTATATTTAATTTTCATTTGTTTTGAGGAAGAACGAAACGGAACAATTGTAGACTTATTTGTGTGGCCGTCCGTCCGTCCGTCTGTCTATCCATCTATCTAAGCATACATCTGTCTAAGTATGTACGAATAAGTCAGTTGAAGTTGTTGTTGGTTTGAAATTTAAGATGTTTTTTTTTTTTGTTTAATTGAAAAATGAAATTGCAAAACTGTATTGTTGCTGTTTTATGTTAAATTCTTTTGTAATTCTAATGTAATCATATTTCATCAAGTGTTTGAATGCATGCAAGGCAAAAGTGACCTACCTGCCACTCTTTTTCTTGGAATATTTATTATAATTTTTTTTTTTTTAAATTTACTATGGCCGCCTTTTAACAAATGATTAATGATGGCAATTCCTAGCTATAACACTGTAATTATGGCCTATATTGTTTAATTAATGGTGCAAGATGTTGTGAACAAGAATTTTTTATTTAAATTTTTTTTTTTAAATGAGATTTATATTTTCCCTAAATTTTCAAAAAAGGAACTTTAAAATCAATGAATAATCAAGAAAAGAGAAATCGTTTTTGCAGTGGCAAGATATCTTTAGAAATGTTTCGAAACATTATTCAGTTTCTTTAGTCACATAAATGGATAACGAAAAACAAACTCGGAAACACACTCTCAAAAAGAGTGTTAATGTATAATAAAATGCAAATATAATTGTTGTTGTTAAACAACTTCAAGAAAAACAAGTAAGAACTTTATTTTCGACCGGGTTGAATCCAATTTTTGGGGCTATTAAGTGTAAAAAAATATTATAGGCTTATTTAGGAGGCAAAGGACAAAGGACGATCAGAAAACATCTCAGCTTCGTCATAAAAGCTTTAAAATTAAATTTTTAAGGAATGTAGGCTTAAATTATATAATTTATCGTTTTAGAAACGTAATTGGGAACAGAAGAAGCCTTTAAATATAACAGAAATTTGTAAATTTGTCACGTTTAACAATTTATTTACATAAATCTAAATTAGAACGAAAATATGTATTCATGGCGGATAAAACACAAGGCCATCGCTTCCCTTGTCTACCAAATTAATGTCAAAATAAGTGTGCAGAGTATTACAATTGCGCAAATAGTAGAAACTACGGAGGTACCTGTATATTTTTGTGATAACTATTTGTAAATATTTAAAAACATTTTTCAAAACAAAAGACTTAAGTAACAAACTTTATATCTGAAGATGAATTTTATTTTGTGAGAATTTTCATTAAAAGTTCGAAAGCATTTATGATATAAACTAGAGATGTGCCAATGTCCTGATTGTTTCGTGTCACGCCTCATTCACGCGTGACTAAAATCATTAAAGTCACGCGTGATTGCCTGAGCGTGATTCGAAAATTTAGGATCGTGCGTGGTTTGTAATAAGTATAATATTCTATTCAGAAGAATAGATTTTTCTTCTTTTGAATTTTTAATACCAAGGAAAATACTTTCACATTTTACTGTGCGCATGCGCTATTTTGCACAATTTTTGCCATTGTGCGTGATTAGAAATAATGCATTCGTGACCGTGCGTGATCGTGAGCGCCTTAAATCTTGTGAAAAAAATTTGAGTTTCGTGATCGTGAACTTACATCTCTAATATAAACACGCAATTGCCTGATTTAGAATTAATAATTATTTTTAATTTTTTCAACGGGCTTAAGTTCGAATCTGCAAGACTGCAAATGATTTTTTATTATTTTATTAATAAATGAATTTGTTCAAATTCTATTTATTATTTTTTATATTAAGATTGGAATATTAAGAATATTTTCAATAATCATCAAACCAGCAGAACGGATCAGTACTGATTTCGAGGCCGCTACGCAGCTAATAATTATAAAATTAGAGCTGTTAAATTGCTCTCATGGAAACTATGACTGAAGTCCGCATTTTTGTACGATGTTGTTTTAATTGTACGCAAACTATAAATGAAAGCTAAAGGCATTTTTTGTCAGCATTTTTTAATTATGGCATTTTATTATAACCATTTATTCCAAATAAATTCCAACACACTTAAAAAGTGAAAATCTTAATCGCCTCACAAAAACCATGAACAAGTATTATTTTTATTGTTTTTTTTTTTTTTTGTTTCGTTCCTTTTCATTTTGACTGTTATTTTGTTTTGTGTCTGTCTTATTAATTTGATTTGTATGCCCACAATTATGATTTATTTGTCACACGTAAAAACATTTAAATTATCATTATTGACTTTTAAATGTGTACACGCCGGAAATATGACACGACGACAGCATGCGTTTGTTAGCTAAGCAAGTTGAAGCCAAAGTACACAAGCCCAAAAAGAATAAACAAAAAAAAAACAGCAACAACAGCTATAATCACAATATTCGAACATAACACCAAAACAATAAAAACGTGGCCAACTACCATCGCAACAACACATCATTGTCATCAACTTCCATTGTCTTACACTCAGGCCAGCAACGGCTATACAAAACGGTAGCATCTTCATTTTTGTTTCTTTTTTTTTCTTCTTTAGCTGACAAACAATAAAAACAAACCCGCTTATTAACACGGGGAATATCTTTCATATATACGCATACACACACATACACACACGCATACAGTTCATACAGTTGTGGTCACATTATTTGCAACTGATGATCATATTTTCATTTAAGAGATTTTAGAAACGAAAAAAAGAATTATTAACGTTTGAACTTGACTCTGCATGTTTTGACCACTACTGTAAGAATATACAACAAGATGCTGTTAAAATCATTTTAATTTTTTTTTTATTTTTTATTTATTTTATTTTTTGTTTTTTTGTGTAAACGGTAAATTTTTTGTACTACATTTGGACAGACAGGCAGATGCATCAAGTACCACAAAACTGTTATTGTTGTTGCATAAAAGCCAACCGCAACAAATAAAACGACAAAAATAACAAATTGTGCGAATCATACGACACAAGGCCGTTAAATACTGAAAATTGGGCAGACAATCAGAAAAACAAATCCTCTTCGTACTGTAACAAAATGTTGAAATTCATTCTACAAAAATGCAAAAATAAAAAGAAGAAAAAAAAATCAAGACAAATGTGACAAAACGTTGACTAAAAGTTTAAAAATCTGTCGACAAATAACCATATTATTGTTGTTGTGACCGGCATTAAGTATGAACCAGCGCTAATAAAGTTGCTGCAATGGAAGATATGCAAACAAAAAAAAATAAATAATTCTTCATTTAGTTTTTCTTTTATTTTGATTACAGAACGTTTACCAAAAATAAATGTGTCTGTTTGCATGTTGCTGCTTTGCTGTAAACCACAAAAATAGCATCACATTTTTATCAAGATGCCAAAACAGTAAAACAACATCATGTTAATTTTTTTCTTGTACGAAGAATTTTATATTAAAATATTTGTCAATAAATTAAAAATTGCAAATAAATTATTGAAACAAGGCTGCACCAGTATGTAGGCGATTGCACAGTGGTTTGGGAAAAGAAATATGTGAAGCAATACAAATTACATTTGGAGCACAATTTCGAATTTTTTGTCATGCTATCAAGTATTTACAAACAAATTCGAATTTTCGAACATCATGACAATTATGATTTTATCAATTTCTTTAAAGATATTTTACATATAACACAATTTTTGTTTGTTTGTAGTACAAAGTATTCAAAAACAATTTCGAATTTTCGAACATGATGAAAATTATGATTTTATTAATTCCGGAATAAGATATTGTACATATAACATAATTTTTTTTAGTACAAAATATTTTAAAACAATTTCGAATTTTCGAACATGATGAAAATTATGATTTTATTAATTCCGGAATAAGATATTGTACATATAACACAATTTTTGCTCAGTGCAAAATATTTTTGAATACAATTTTCGAACATCATGAAAATTATGATTTTCGCAATTTCGGCATGATATTGTACGCATAACACAATTTTTTTTAGTACAATATATTCGAAAACAATTTTGAATTTTCGAACATGATGAAAATTATGGTTTTCGCAATTTTTCCAAGATATTGTACGGATAACACAATTTTTTGTAGTAAAATATATTCAAAAATAAATTCGAATTTTCGAACATGAGCCAAATTGAAATAAATGATGGTAATAAAATATCGAATTTACAAATGTATCTTATTTAAAAATTTCTATTTAAATAAAGAAAATCTAAATACATTTTTTAACTTTGTACATGCAACAAAAAAAAATTAAAATATTCGTAATTGGGATTTTGAAAATTTTAAAAAGTTCATTTTTCCCGTAAGAGTTTTAATTAATAAACAAAATTGTTTTTAAAATTAATATTCTACTTGAATGCAATAATTCGAAAGCTGATTTCCTAAAGAAAATTAATTTTCATAATGACATATTAATGGCTTCTGTGTAACAAGAGTAAAAACCAAATATACGATTAGTAGCACACACTACTTTCGATTTTATTTCACCTTCAAAAAAAATATAAAAAAATCAGTCGATTGGTCTATTTTTTCTAGGTCGTAAGCTTAAATCAAATTCTCCCCTCCCGTATTTCAAACATGTCATTAAACTTCATCAAAATATAAAAACTTGATGAAAAAGGTTTACAAATTACAAATCATCAAATATTGAGGTACACAACTTCTTTTTGTAAATCGTAAATTCGAATGATTAATATTAATAATCCTCAACTAGTTATTTCACACCAGGGGCACCTGTTTATGGGAAAAACAGTCATGTTAATGGTTCTCAGCTGAAGTCACCATTTAATTAAAAGTCAAATACAGCAAACGCAAATCCCTATGTTAAATATTATTATAGCTGAAGATAATAAACTTTATAAAATAAATGTAAAAAAAAAAATATCAGTAGCCAAAATTATTTTTAATTAAATGTTTAATGATTTATTATAAACAAGTATGCAAGACCCACTATGAAATTAATAAAGTGTTAATATTGATTATTTAATGCACACCGTTTCCAAGAGTTTCAAAATTAAATAATTCTTGCCACAAAACCTCTTTAAATAAAGAGATAGACAGGCGGACTTTCGGACCAGGAAAATACACATTCAAAGACACCAATTTTCTTCTACAACTTTTCCATGCCATCATTTCAAACGTTAATAAAATGTTTCTTTTATTTAATTTTAATTTACAACAACTTTTAATACTATTATTAAAAATTTGAATTTATTGTTTTAGACTAAAAAATGCTACGAACCAAGTGTATGCTGCGCTGTTCCCTCCACCATGTTGACGGAAGATGGTTATGTTTTGAAAACACCACCCACTCCATTCACATACCCTAGCAACACTCCACCATCTGTAAATAAGGACTATTTGCCACCACAGCCGCAACCACCTCAACGTACACCACAACCACAGCCACAACCTCAGCCCAGACCTCAACCGCAACCTCAGCCTAGACCACAGCCTCAACCTAGACCACAGCCTCAACCTAGACCGCAGCCTCAACCTAGGCCGCAGCCTCAACCTAGACCGCAGCCTCAACCTAGACCGCAGCCTCAACCTAGACCACAACCTCCGGCCAGGCCTCAACCGCAGCCAAGACCTCAACCACAGCCCCAACCCCAGCAACCTCAACCTCAACCAAGACCTCAAACTCCTAATAAACCTCAACCACCATCTACTCCTCCCAACCAACCCAACCCATATCAATATTTACCTCCTGCACCCCAACCTCCAGTCAGACAAACTCCACCTACCACAGCCAGACCAACATTCACTCAACCTCCACGCAGACCTCCTTCAACTTCGCCACCCAGATACCTGCCACCCCCCCAGCCATCCAACCAAGTCTATACACCCAAGCCTTTACGTGGTGAAGACCAGCTATCACCAGTCATTTTCCCTCCAGCACGACCCCAAGAACAAGCTGTCCGTGCTCCAGCTAAATGTGCTTCCGCTTTAGTTTGTACAGCCGAAAACTTTTGCAATTCTATTGGCGTGATCAGTGAAAGCCCTGTGGCAATTACACCCTTCCGTGTTCCCTTGACCGATTGTAATATTGAAGGTACTGGCGCTCCTGGCAAATGCTGTCGTGATCCCAATTACGTTGACCCCTGGCCAGTGAATTTGGCTGGTGTATGTGCCACCAGAAATAAGGTAAGTTGCAAACAACAAGTCCAGGCTTAAAGCAAATAATACAAAAATTCACTTCCCTTTCGCGCAGAATACCAAACCCCAGGGTATTAAAGATATAGATTCCAACTTTGCTGAAATCCCTTGGCAAGCTATGATCCTTAAAGAGTCTTCCAAGGCATTGTTGTGCGGTGGTGCCATAATTGGAGATGGTGTTGTTTTAACTACAGCTTCTTGTGTGCAAAAGTAAGTTTTGGAAATTATTTACTTATATCTTTTATAATTTGTAATTCTCTGCATTATTCTCTTCTAGTCTTGCTGTCAACGACATTCGTGTTAAGGCCGGTGAATGGGAATTGGGCAGCACCAACGAACCTTTGGAATTCCAATTAGTGGGCGTCAAGAATGTGGCTATACATCCCAGTTATGATGCCAACAGCGGTTCTAATGATATGGCGGTAATACATTTAAGCGACCGCTTACAATTCGCCTCTCATATCCAACCCATTTGCATCAGTGATAAGGATCCCAGCCCCTCAGAAACCTGTGTTACAACTGGTTGGGGTAAACAAGCTTTAGCCAGTGAGTGTTTTTGTTTATTTTCTTTTGTTAAGGAGCTGTGAAATGCAATTTCTATTTTCAATTTACAGTACACGAAGAAGGCGCCATTATGCATGTCACCACCACCGATCCTGTATCACGTAGTGATTGCGGTGCTGATAGCAGCGGCGTGTGTAGTACGACCAAATTCGATGCTTGTGAATTCGATGCGGGCAGTGCTTTGGCCTGCGGTACTGGTTCCAGTGTACTCCTGAAGGGTATTTACAGCGTTGAAAATGCTTGCGGCGAAGGACAAGCTGTACGTTTCATTAAACCAGATGTAGCCTGGGTTAATAAACAATTTTTGGAAAGAAGTAAACCTCTTCTATTGAAAGTGTAAAATACTACAAACTCATTAAAAAAACACAAACTAAAAACTAAATCTGGAAAAGTGTTAAGTGCTACAAAGAAACAAAACAACAAAAAAGAAACACTTAGAACATAGAACGTAGTTTTTTTCCTGATTTCTTTTCACGCAAAACTCACAGCTAAATTATTTAATATTTCATACAAATAAAACATTCCTACACACACGCACACACACCCACATAAAAACTATCCTATTTATCCTTCGTTGTCTATATATATTTAAATCCACCCAAAACAAACCGAAGCCTGCCTTTAGAACTTTTTTCAATATCTTGTCAAGGACTTTTTGAAAATTTTCTGCTTTTTCTTGTTATATTGTAGTTTCATTAATTGTTATTTTTCTAGTTAAGATCGTTCGTTCAGTTCTCTGTTTATCTTTCTTTCTAAATCTTTCGTAATCAAAGAAAATAAAAACCTACAAAAGCGAACCTCAAACAAAGATCTTCAATGACAAAATAGCTTCAAATATAAGTGTACGTAAAAAAATAATAAATTTTTAAAGCAATTACATAAATGAATTGAGATTATTGTTTGTTCTTAGTATAAGTTCTTTTTTTTAATCTTTTTTTTCCTACTTCCTCTTAAAACTTTATTTTGCTTTAAATTTAAACATTTTCTTTATTTTCATAACGTCATTATAAAACCATAAACAATACTTTATATTGTAAAAATTAAATAAAAAAAATATATTGTATAATTATTTATGCCTTATTGAAAATGTTGTATAAAAGTAAACTTTCTAAATTAAGTTTCTAATTTAATTTTAATTTTTTTAATAAAGAATATTTTTAAATAAATAAATTTAAATACTCGAAGTTTTGACTATAAGAAAACTGACGTTTGGTAAGAACAACGAAAGTACTAAAAAAACGATACACAAGCAGTAAAATAGATAAATTCTAATATGCTTTTGCTGCTTCACAAAATGCATCGCTTATATTATAAGTTTGCAAAGACAGATATCTTTCCGTTTAAATTTATTTATTTATTGAGCCCAAAAACTGGCTTAAATACTTCAATTGATTGTTATCAGCATAATACACCACAAGAAGTGCTTGCTGTGTGCTAAATCAAGGAAACAGGACTTACAAAAAACATGCTTCTCGTAAAACCTTTGCTGAATTTTTTTATAAAGCAAAACAAAATAAAGTTTCTGTGTCATAACCCGAATAAATTTAATATATTGTAAAATCAAAAAGGAAACAGTTTTAATTTGTATGTTATTAATATTACAATTCGAAAGGATTTTCTTTGGAATCCAATTAGGCACTAACCCTTCGCAGTATTATACAAAAATTCTTCAAATGAAAGTTATTTAAATACAAATTAATCTAAGCAGATTAGAGTAATAAAACTGGTTCATATATAATCATTTGATTAAATGATAATAGGAATTTGGAGTAGTAACTATATTAAAGTACATAGAAATTCTATGAATACTATTGTTCGTATAATAACTCGAATTTATTTTCTGTAATAGAAACTATTAATATAAACTTACGTTTTCAACTATTCTTTCAAAAATCTAGCTGTAGCTAATGAATTACCTAGACATGCATATAAAAATGTTATTTGGCAATCACATGAGTTTAGAAAGTCGGCCTTACGCCTATTCCCTTAGCATTGGAAATAGAATTCGAAATAAAAAGTTTATATTTTGCAGTGTTTATAAAATACAACGTTTCTAAACGTTTTAAATTTTTATGAAATATTTTTAATATATGTCCACAAAAATCATAATCGCCTCGAAATAATGTCTTTCACAAAATCTGTCTATAAGGATTGTTAATTTTCAAAAATGCAATTTATTTAAGTCCGCTTCATTCGTAAAATTTTACTTTTACGTAAAACAAATCCAACGTAAAAGAACATACCAAAGTGTAAAAGAACATACCTTTTGCGTACAAACGTTGATTCGTTATATTACTTCCTAGCTTCCTCAAAATGATCAATATACCATTTAACGGATGTCTGTATGGCTTCATTGAAATTAGTAAATTCGAAGTTCGGTAACAGGGAACGCAATTTTTTATTTGACGCTGTTTTCTTATATTGACCATCCGCCTTTGTTATGTCACATAGTAATTTACCTTTAAATGCGAACGCTTTAGCAATGGCTTCAGCCACTTGATAAATGGTCACTTCTTGAGCCTCATCAACACTCAAAATAATTGGTTCAACACTATTGTAATCGCGCAATACCCAAATCATCAACTTGGCCAAGTCTAAAGAGTAGATAAATTGTCTCATAGGTTTTCCAGAACCATAAACAACAAATTCTTTGGTACTCTCCTCAATATCTTTGTTGTCATTTAAAAGTTTATGCATGCGAAAAATCATGCCTGGTATAACATGACTAACTTCAGGTTTGTAATTGTCATTGGGTCCAAATATATTACAGGGTATAACAGAGGTAAACATTTTGCCGTATTTATCGTGATATGCATGATTTTGTATATCAATTAAACGTTTTGCATACGAATAGCCGTAGTTAGAGGGATGGGGAGGGCCATTATGTACCATAGTTTCATCAATAGGATAAACGGTTTTATCGGGGAATATGCAAGTACTTAAACACGATACAACTTTAATGCACCCACTTTCATGGGCCGTTTGTAATACGTTGTCATTAATTTGTAAATTAATGCGCTAAAATGTTATCATACAACATATTTTTACATGCAAAAATGTGCAGTGCACTTACCAAAAAGTCCAAATTGTTATTCATGTTGTGGAACAAACCACCCACCATGGCTGCCAAATGTATGACATGGGTCGGCTGGACTCTGTTGAACAATTCCTTAGTTGCATCTAAGTTCCTGTTGGAAGGAGAAAATATTTTATATTAATATATTTTATACATATATGTAAATGTACACGCGGCCAATAATTTTCTTTAGCAGAACTCACGTCAAGTCTGCATCTTTAGAGCCGGCAAAATACCATTCCTCATTTTGTGGATTCTCCTCCTTAATGACGGCTTCCAAAGCTTTACCCACCAAACCGGTGCCACCAGTCACTAAAACTTTTACCATATTTATTTCAAAATATTCACTTCACTATGTGTATTGATTAATTTCTTCACAGATTTTAATACAAAACTGCACAACCAACAACTTGTTGCCACCGAATTAATTTAAGCACAGCTGTTTTATTGTATATAGCATTGCCATAACCAACTTTTAAAATACAAAATTCACAGAGATGCCACTTCATATAAAAACAACCCTGTCGAAAACTATGCTAAGGGAAATATGGCAGTTACATTGATTGAACTGCATTGGAATTAATGTAATTTAAATTTCATAAAAGTTGCTATTAACTTGACCTTTACTTTGGTAATTTATTTTATTATTTATTAAGATCGAGGTCAATTTTATATATAGAATTATTTCACTTTTCTTTTATAATTCAATATTTAGTCAACAATTTGTTAACATGATTAAGAATTAGTAATAGGAAATTGAAAATTAAATAAACTGATGTCATTTTAAAAAAGATTTTCAAATATGTCAATTTTAAATATTGGAAACCAATTAGTTTAAAACAAAATAATTTATATCATAATATATTAAGCATTTTTTTACAAAAAAAAATATATTTCAAAACATAATAATTACGAGTAGTTTAATGTAAATGATACTTCTCAAGCATTTGAAACTTTTTTTCTAATATCCAAATATCCTTTGCCAATCGAATGAACTATTAGTTTTTTTCTATTACTTTATTTTTATACATTTTTTGTTTTCATGAGTCTATTGTCTTTCTAATTTGTTTATTTTAATTACAATTAATTTATTCCATTCACTAGGTTATATTGACGTCGTAAGCGTTATATTATCGTATAATTATAAAATAACTTTGATGCTTTGCAGTTTTCATGCAAAATCGTTTTCTAATTATATAATGGAATTTTATATGTTTGTCAAATATGTAGTTACATTGAGCGCTAGGACCTGTTTTTAGCACTACAAGCTACAAATCTACATTTAAAAGAATAATTTTTATTTGTAAACTTTGAAAAAGGAAAAACTCCTTTTGGTAAATAAATTTGTACTAGTCCACATGCCTTTTCCCCTTCCTTCCATCAAACTCTAGACTTTACAAAATAAAGTTTGTCAGTGCCAAAAGGACCTTCATATATATATAAAATTTTATTACTGTTAAATATGAATTTAATACATTTCAACTTAGTTTTCAAACTATTGTGCTTATAACATATAAACTATTTTCCATCAAATTTGAACTCCCGTGCCTAATTGTATTAAACAATTCTTTTATAGTATTGACACTGAACTATTATATAATCTTTGAGAGAAAGTGTATAGCTACGCCAATGTTAATCGTGCCTTCTCTGATGCGTGACCAAATTAATATAGTGGATATCATAAAAGGAGCAGTAAACTTATTCACTCGCCATCTGAGATGAAGGATATAAAAAGTTTTTGTCAACAGAATTCTTATACGGGGGGAAAAAATTAATGTTTCCTACATAGAAAAATCCTGTGAAATCATAATAAATACGCAATAACATAAACATTAAAGGTATGAAATTACTTTTGAATCAGTTTCCATGATTCTTTTATTTCAATTCAATACATACGCATAAAAATATTACTGCTACAAATGTCACACGCACACACAACCTAACCCTAACATGTGGAAGAAACTTATTTGATAATCGATTTGAAAGAGTCGTAGCCTTAAGGATCAAATGATTTCCTCAGAAGAGCTACGCCTGGAGTAACATATAATGCACACAACAGCTTAACTTCTAGCTCGGATATGCTCAGAAATGACGGGTGGTAGTAATCAAATACTTGTAAATATGTATTTAAAATTGTGTCCAATTGTTTACTCATGTGTCTTCTACTTTACATGGGCCAGTACGTGATGTTATCCTTAACAGTGTCAGTCTTTTTCTAATGTTATTATTGCTGTGCTTAGAATTTTCAATGTATGCGTAAACTCATACATCTATTTATCCTTCTGTGTTTATGTGTTAATATGAATGTGTATCCTTTCGTGTACGCCTTTCCCCTGTCAACGACAGACCAGGACAGTGTAAATGTATAATTTTTTTCTTCTATTTTTTGTGCTAATTTTTCTATAAACATTGGAAACTCAACAGGTTCAGGCTTAGTTTGCTGAAAGCGTTGCATGTGAACGGTTCAAAATTTGGAAATAAAAACTTTTCAAAAAACTACTCAAGTCTCTATAATTTTAATTTATTTTAAACATAAAAATCAAGTTCAAGTTTAAACTCAAGAATAAAAAATGACATTTAATGAATAACAATGAATGAATTACTGAAAAGAAATGTAAAAAAATTAAGATTCGTTGATCTGTAATCAGAGTCGAAAAAAAATTTTATCGGCAGCCATTAATCTCTAAAAAAAAGTTATAAAATTGAGGGAACTAAATTTAACAAAAAAAAAAAAAAAACAACAAATTAAATATTGAATGAACGTAAAGTGTAAGATATAAATTTAATTTTAAAAATGTATTTATGTGTATATAGGAAAGTATTTTTAGTTAAATTGAAAACGGAGTGTTCCAATAAACTTTAAACGGGATGCATTAAAACTAAAAACGTTAAAATAATCTAATTCTAATTGAGTTTGTTTTTGCCTAATAATTTTTAAGGAGTGTTTGCAAACGAAAAGATGAAACAGTTTTTTTTAGCAAACTTAATTGTAAAAATTGTATTTATTAAAAAATATGGAGACTGTTGTTTTTAATCATAAAATAAATTCTTAAAATTTACGGGCGAAAAAGTACAATGACGGTTTAATTCGTATGTATTACAAGAATTATCTTTTTTTTTCTTTTATAAAAATGGTTGACAATTTTGATATATTCATAACAGTTAGAATTTCCCAAAGTTTTGACAGTTAAAAATCCAATTTGACATTTGAGTCATTGAAAAGATTTAATTCATTAAAAAAGAAAAAAAAAATTTAGAAAATAAATGAAATGCCGAAACAGATTTTAAAAAATTAAATTCACTTCAACATGTGCTGGAATATATTAAATAACTTTTAACGTGCAAACAAAAAAGTGCAAAACAAAAGTAAACATTAATAAATATTTTACACCTTTAGTATTATGAAGCATATCGAAAGTGTGAAATAATTATTTTTAATAATGAGTTTATTACAGTAAAAATACAATTTAAAATATATAAGAAAAATACAAAAAAGGTCAATAAACTATTAAATACACTATCCAACAATAGACAGAACTTTTTCTTATGTAGTCATGTTTATTAAGGTTCACTGGTTATGGAGATAGATCGGCGCTCTTTAGTGCATGATAGTGTCAGTCGCTGCCAATTAACTTCAGTGACCAGAGCTATGCCTTCGTCACTGAAACAGGCTGACAACAACTAATACAACCATGCACTTAATTGCCCATCAGAAGAATTCGTACAGAGTCGAACTTGGGACCCTCCGCTTCATAGTCTCGCGTTAACTATTTCAGCCAAACGCACACTCAAAAATATATCAATAAAATTATAAAAATATTTACATATATTGTCTTTTAAAATATAAAATCGCGCAAGATTACTTTTCATAAGTTTAACAGGTGGAATGCCTAGGCTAGTGAGTAGTGTGCTAGCCCATCAGTGTGGAGGTCGGAGTTCGATTCCTACTTGAGACTCTGGTTTATTTTTTGAGTTTTTAAAAAACACTCTGAAATTATATATCCGATCAATTAGTATTCGAACCAAGGTAGTCGCGTTTCAAAGGTTTCTTTTAAACTTCGTTTTCCTGTGAATTGGAACCGATTCGGATCGGTAGATTTCAAGAAATATCACACAAACTGGACAAAAATATTTTCAAAAGTATTTTTATAAGAATAACTTTTAAACGGCTTTTCCGATCGATTCGAAAAACTATCAGCTCTTGAGAATCGAAAACCATCAACCGGTTCAAAATCGTTTAACGCGTTCGCGAGATATCGTTAACAAAGATTTGGAAAAAAGTGAATTTTTCAAAACACTCTGAAATTATATACGTGATCAATTAGTGTTCTCGATTCGTTTTATATGTAGGTATCGAAGAACTGCTAACCACGTGGCAACCAGCTGATCCATTCGAAGGTTATAGCAGTTTTAAAATTAAAATGATACCATTTTTAGCAGTTAAAATTAGCGGGAAGTTGCAGGGATGGCCTTTGAGGTCAACCGTTTTCTTTTTTGGTGTGACCAGCACTCAGGCGAAAGAAAGAAAGAAGAGAATAGTTTTGAGACGATAGATGAAGAAATATTAGACGATAGAGAATTTGTTGTAATAACTTTATTCTTCACTTCGATGGGCGAAATACTCTTGTATATGATGCAGAGCTGAAGTATCGAATATGTCCTGGTTAAAATAATGCACAGACAGTGAATCCACGGATGTAATCTTCGCTTCTAATTAGCAGCTTCATTTCTTTTTAAAGGACTGCATGATCATTTAGAAAATTCCTCTATGTGTTGTATTTAATTATTTTTATATATTTATTTCAACCAGCTTCATGCTGTTTATCATAATAAATTTGTATAATTCAACATGTTTGTTAGTACGCAATAATATTTCTTGTATAAATAATTTATAGCCCCGCTATTTATGACACATTCATTTCCTTATGACTAAGAAAAGTTAAATATGTAATTTAATTTAACTAATGCATTTTTATCAAAAAAATAAAAGCACAATATTATTTGAATATTTTACAACACCTTGTCCGTTGTTTCATCATATTATCATATTTTATAACGCTTGTCAAAGTGTAATAAAGTGATATGAACTATTAAAGGAAATCTTTATTATGCAGTGTTTGAGGAACACTATTATTTAACACATACACACGCATTTATACATGAATATACCTACTTATGATTATTATCAAGGAGAGGGAGGTATGCATGAATTTATTTGGAACAGAGTTATTTTTTAGTGTTAAAGGCTGGTTTTACTCAAAAGGAAAAAACTTTCCAAAAACATTTGATTGCTGATTCTGTTATATTCACAACAAGACAGAAAGGAAAAACTTTATTTTGAATTGTTTTCATTTTATTTATTTAATTTTTATATAAAAAACGAAAAAGAAACAAAAATAATTTTTCTGTTATGAAACTTTAAAATTTTTTAAATTATGTATGAATTTTTATTAGTCGAACTTTGTAATGTAAATTGTTAATTTTTTTTGGGCTTAAGTTCGAATCTGCATGACTGCAAATAATTTTTTTTTTTTATTATTTTTATTAATAAATGAATTTTGTTCAAATTATATTTATTATTTTTTTATATTAAGATTGGAATATTAAGAATATTTTCAATAATCATCAAACCAGCAGAAAGTGGAAAAATTGAACAAAGAACGCTGATGAGATGGCGTAGCGGCCTCGAAATCAGTACTGATCCGTTCTGCTGGTTTGATGATTATTGAAAATATTCTTAATATTCCAATCTTAATATAAAAAAATAATAAATAGAATTTGAACAAAATTCATTTATTAATAAAAATAATAGTAAAAAAAAATCATTTGCAGTCATGCAGATTCGAACTTAAAAAATTAACAATTTAAAATTTTTTTATATAATTAATTATAATTTTTACCCTAAAGAAGATATCCAGAGGATATCGAAATTTCGGCTAATAATAAATTTGAATTTCTTTTATAAAAAAGTGACCTGAAGCTTGATAAAAAAATAGGTAATTAAAAATTTTCAAAAACAAATAATCGTAAAAATTAAATTACTGAAAAAACCGTTAGTCTATACAAATATCTTTAAAATAATATATAATAATTAGAATGGTAGAAAAAATTCGGTAAATTTATGTTAATTTGGATATAGTTCTCGTACACAATTTTCTCATAAAAAAACTAAGCCGCCTAATAAGTGATGATAAACAAAAAATAAACATGAGTACTGATGATGGAAATGAAGCGCTTTGCGAAAATAGTATTATTCTGCTACGCACTGTATGTGGGAAAAATTTAATTGTTACTTATTTCCCTTGTTCCTTGGGACATTACAAACCATAGTTTATTAATAAAAAAATATATCTATGATGTATTAATAGTTCTTCTGACATACATATCACAAATAAATTAATTCTTTTATATTTTAATTAAGTCTTGTAATTTCATTTTAATATTCCCACTATTATTATGCACCTGCGGATATATGACATGATCAGACAAAAAAAAACTTGCTTAACTAATTGTGTTTGAATGTATGTGTATGCTTTCATTAACTTCATATTTTGATGGCAATTTGTCAACGCAATTTAATTTTTAATCAATAAGGACTGAAAACAAGTGAACATTTACACGCCCAACTTTGACCATCGCACCACGACCACCATATGAGTTTTTAATCGTTTTACAGAGAGACAGACGTTTATCTTTATCTGCAAGGAGGTGAAAACAAACTAATAGATATTCATATTTAATTACATGTTGGAATTAATTCATCCTGCAATTACACATCTGCACGTCATGGACAGAAAAATGTATAAAAAAATTTATAGTTTTGTACTAAAATATTTGATGAGTGCAAGTCTAGAATTCAAAATCGAAGCCATTTTTTAGACATTTTTGTCTCCCTGAAGCATGAAGTAGTTTTAAGGCCAAACAAAAATAAAAATTAGTAGCCGTTTTGTTTACTTGTATGTAAAATTCCGATTGTCCAACCCTGGAAAAAATTTTTATTATTATTATTATTTTTTTGGATTTGAGTTTCAATTCAATTCTGTGAAATAGGTTTAATTCACAAAAAAGCAAAATTAGGATCTAATGTGGTTACTTATAAGTACCAAAAAATTTTGATTTTCCAACTCAGGCATCCAATATTTCATTATTTTTTTTTATGTGTTAACATCTATACGCGCGCCTCTAGGGCAGTAAACTATCAGTTTCAATACATACGCAAGTGTAAGTGTAAGACTTTGTTTGTTCGTTGCTTGGCAGTCGGTATTGAAAGTGATTATTGGGCGATTTTCACATAATTTTCCCACGCGATTTTCTCCGGAAATTCATAGCCGATTTTATTAATTTTTGGATTAAAACGCTAGTGCGGGTTTCCACGAAGAGTTTAGGCCAAAAATTAAGGCGATCCGATATCGGCGAGCGGAGATTTAAGTGTTTTAATTCGGAGTATTAATTTGGAGTAATATTAAAAAAGTGTTTTATGTTGATCTTCGGTTTTGTCTTATGCATAGCAAAGAGAATAGTGACGTGGTTATACGTACATATATAAAAATGAGATAGCAAGACAGCAACGTATGTAGCTTATGTACAAACATAACAATGTATGTATGTACATTTGTCTGTTGCTTTGCATTCTCTTTGTATTTTTTGGGTTTAATATAAAATAAATAAACAAAAAGGTGTTAACACATCGCCCGTGAGTTCGAACACTCATTGATTTTTTTTAATTTTTAATTCCAATTTAGTTTTTTCTGAAGTATAAAATTGGTTTAGTTCACCAAAAAACCAAACTTAAGAACTTTTATGTGTCAAAGAAAATTTCGATTATCCAACCCTGCAATAAAATTTTTAATTTTTTTTTCTTGAATTGTAGTACCAATTTACTGCTGCAAAATCAAGATCTTTTTTTGAATTTGTAATACCAATTAAATTTTTTCTGAAGTATAAAATACATTCAATTCTTTAAGAAAAACAAAATTAGAAACTTTTATGCAACAAAAAAAATTTGATTGTCCAATCAAATTGTTATTTTTTATTTTATTTTTTTTTGGTTTTTAATACCAATTTAATTCTTCCCGCAGTATAAAATAAGATTAATTCACCAAAAAAATCAAAAAACTCGATTTTCCTACCCTGGAACTATAAAATAGTTTTAATAAGTAAAAAAAAGTATCAGTTGCCTTTTTGGGGTTAATTTTATATACAAAAAAATTTTAATTTAATTTTTAACCCTGGAACCGAATTTTTGTTTTTAGCACCAATTCGATTCAAAATGGTTTTACTTAACAAAAATATTTAAATTTGTAACCTTTTTGGTCACTTTTATGTACCAACACATATTTCAACCTGGAATAGAAATTTTAATTTTTTTTCAATTTCTAATACCAATTTTATTCTTTCTGAATCGTTAAATAGTCTAAATAAGTCCAAGATAATGATTTTTAGAACTGATACTAGAATAAGTCAGCGAATACAAAATTTCTCAGAATCTTTATAATCTAGAGGTTGAAATACATTTTCCACTTGCAAAAAGAAACATGTTTAAAATGTTTTAAATTTTGTTTATGTTTTCCACATACATTTCGAAGTTTTATTGAGTATTTTGGGATTTTTCCTATTTATTTCATTAATTTTTTTAGACAATTCTAATTCTTCCAACAGGTCTAACTTCTAAGATCTAGTTTATTAATTTTGTTTTAAAATCATAATTACAATGACCTCTTTTAGATTTATATAAAATTACAACATATTTAAAATACATCTTCTATCTAAGAGATCTCTTTTAACAAAACTCCAGCTAAATTTATAATAAATCCTACATTCTGTATTTTTTAAATATTTTCTCTGTACTGCACAGTGTACTGCTCACCATTAGCCCTGTAAGTTATTAATATATTTATTATACCCTCCAAAAAAGAATTTGGAGGGTATATTCACTTTGTCATTCCGTTTGTAACGCATCGAAATATCCATCTCAGACCCCATAAAGTATATATATTCTTGATCAGTGATGAAATCTAAGACCAACTGAGCATGTCCGTCCGTCCGTCTGTGGAAATCACGATTCAGTCCAAACGAAAAGAGCTAGACTCTTGAAATTTGGCATAAATATATTTTAAAACTTAGAGCAGGTTAAGTTCGAAGATGGGCTAAATCGGGCAAGAGGGAAAAAAGTTCCCCTAAGAAGAACTAAACTAACCCAGAAAAAACAACATCATTTTTAAAGTTTTTTGGTTATTTTGTTAAGCAAATGATATATTTTTATGTCAAATACGGTCCAACGCCTTCAACTTGGAGCCATTAAATAAAATAAAAATATTTTTTGACCCCGCCCACTTTAGTGGGCGTTATTATAGGCAAAAATAGCATTAAAATTTAACAAATTGTTTTACTTAAGCCTACATTCCTTAAAAATAACATTTTTAAGCTTTAATGACGAAGCTGAGACGAAACCTGGTACTACTATGCCTTACCCCCTCCTTCCCCTTCGCCCCCTAAATGACCCTACCAAAAAAAAAATTTTTTTTTAAATTTTGTATATAATCATCCCAAGCATTTATCTTTAGAGTTTTATGACTGCCGATTTCTGCCCTACCCCCCCCCCGCCCACCTCTTCCTTTGCCCCCTAAATGACCCTACCAAAAAAAATTTTTTTTTAAATTTTGTATATAATCATCCCAAGCATTTATCTTTAGAGTTTTATGACTGCCGATTTCTGCCCTACCCCCCCCTCTTCCTTTGCCCCCTAAATGACCCTACCAAAAAAAAATTTTTTTTTTAAATTTTGTATATAATCATCCCAAGCTTTTATCTTTAGAGTTCTATGACTGCCGATTTCTGCCCTACCTCCCCCCCCCCCACCTCTTCCTTTGCCCCCTAAATGACCCTACCAAAAAAAATTTTTTTTTTTTAATTTTGTATATAATCATCCCAAGCATTTATCTTTAGAGTTTTATGACTGCCGATTTCTGCCCTAGCCCCCCCCCCCGCTTCTTCCTTTGCCCCCTAAATGACCCTACCAAAAAAAAAAATTTTTTTTTAATTTTGTATATAATCATCCCAAGCATTTATCTTTAGAGTTTTATGACTGCCGATTTCTGCCCTAGCCCCCCCCCCCGCTTCTTCCTTTGCCCCCTAAATGACCCTACCAAAAAAAATTTTCTTTTTTAAATTTTGTATATAATCATCACAAGCATTTATATTTAGAGTTTTATGACTGCCTGTTGCTGCCCTACCCCCTCCTCCCCCTTTGCCCGCTAAGTGACCCTATCAAAAAAAAGAAATTTTAATTTTGTATATAATTATCCCAAGCATTTATTTTTAGAGTTTTATGACAAAGGTGAAATGTTTCCCCCACAGCCCTTGCCAGAGCGACCCCGCCAAAATACAGTTTTTATAGCCTCCAAAGAGAATTGTGATGAAGTCTAAGACGGTCTAGCAATGCCCATACGTTCGTCTGTGGAAAACATGATATTGTATATTTTTGAACCCCGCCCCCTTTAGTGGGCGTTGACGTACGATATTATATAAAGGAACTCTGTCCCACCAAGTTAAACATTTCAAATTCACTTACTAAATATTTGGAGGGTATTTAAGATTCGACCCGGTCGAATATAACGTTTTTACTTGTTTTTCTTTTAAACCGTTTCTTCTAAGTGCATGTTAGAGAGGCAGCACATTACGAGTTGCTATTCATCTAAATTAAAAAGTAAAAATCAACGAAGTGAATCAATTAGACAATAACTGTTTACTGTTGGCCACATGAGTCTTACGACGCCACGTTTATCATAAAAATACTATCATTAACGGAAAAGGATAAAAATAATCCCGTATGCACAGCAATTGGGAATATTTCAAAAGAACTTGGAAACTTTTTATGAACTAAATGATAGATTTGTTTTCTATTGCAATTCATTTTGTTATGGGATGAATACACATGTCCTTCCTTAAACAACATATGAATTGAGATAAGAAATATATGTATATAGCAATTGTCATTAGAGTTATTACACAAGGAATATCTACAAATTGAGTGTGAAATTATGTCTTTCTTTTAATAAAATATATCCATACGTGCATAAAAAATATGTTTGTAATTGGAAACAATAATTATTTTCACTTGTATTATCGGTCATTAAACAGACCTTGTCTATTTTATGGCCATTTAGGAATGGGCATCTGTTCCTGAGGAAAAAATACTTGTGTTTCTTTACTTTTTTTAATCACATAATCATTATAACTTTTATGCTAAAAGTTGGTTACTAAGATATAAAACAATCTTTGATATATTTTGCTTAAATGTAAAAACTATACAAAGAGCAATTATGGCCATTTGGATTTTCTGTTCTGGGTAGACTTTGTATGCGGTTCTGCGAAATTGTAGACAATTTCTAGCCAAAATTCATGGAATTGTCTATCAAATTGTTGCCCATTGTGCATTAAATACTTGTATTATTCCTTCACAAAAATGACTGGTTCTCCTGTGCGTCTAAGTAATAAGATTTCCCAACAATTTACATTCATACGAACACCAATTTGTTTAATGATCACATGCATAAAATACACACCATTTAATATAGTTGTTTGTGTATTTGTGTTTCTTATTTAATAACCATTTTATTTTTATTGATATGTTTTCTAAACGATGTGACAGTTGATCCATTTACACCTTCCACAATGAAAATGAAAACATCAACGATAAAAGCTACGTCATCGACAGCAACAGCAACAACAACAACTAGTAGTATAACAACGACAACAAAACAACAAGCAGATAACTCAAATAAATCGAGTGAAACACATATAAAATGCAATAATATGACAGCAAATGCCAAAGTCGCCACAGCAAATAGTTGCAAGGACATCGTACAAAATGAATTTAATATGACACCAGCAACAATAACAAAGAATCATCATTATCACAATCATCATCTTCAATTGTCACACCATAACCGTAAGCACCATGAGCAACAACAACAACAACGGCAACACCATCAACTGCAGCAACAACAGCAGCAGCAGCAGCACCAACACAAGCACCTGCAATTGCCACAACAGCAACTGGAGAAAATGTCCATACATTCGGTTAGTTCAGAGGATATATCGACGACAGTTGGTGGTAAATGCTGCAGTGCCGCAGCTCGTAATCCGGCAATAAAAACTGGACGTCGTATACAATTAATGCAGGTAATTATTGTACGGTTTTTAACACAACACAATAAAATAGACGGACGGACAGACAGACAGAATTATGCAAATGACGGCGACATTCGAATATTTACAAGTCAATTGAGTGGAACACATTGCCTGCTGGCAGGTACTTAAGACAGGAGAAGTTATTTGAAAATGGCGAAAAACAAGAAATGGACACAAAGATTTATTTTACAGGGGAAATGTTAAAATACCTACACGGCCTAATTCTAAGGTACTGAAAACTCTTAAATATCTTTTCAAATAAAATAATCCCCCTTATTCTGTAAGTATTTATCCACGTCACGTCACGACAATATCAAAAATAATACATTTACCTACTCCATGCAGGCCGTAAATATAGCAAGAGGCTGTTAAAAATTGTCAATTGCAGATACAAAAGAATACAAACATGTTTTATTTTTAAAATTGTCGTGACGTGACGTCGATAAATAGTTACATAATAAGGGAAAATATTATATATTAAAAAAAAATATTATAAATTTAGAAACACACGTCGTCCGCTTTTCTCAAATGTGATGTTTTCAATTTAATTTCTGCCATCAAAATTAATAATAAAGTATACTAAAAAAAAGTAACGTTCAATACATAAAGCAGTTGCAAAACCATATTATTAGAAATTTTATGTTTCTTGATTTTTAATAATATTTTAAATGCACGCATTGTAACTTTTCCTCCTTCTTTAATACTTCTACAATACTATTTTATTAAAAATTTATTGTTTGTTTATTGTGTGCAGCAATTTGTTGAACTTATTTGCAGCGCCCACTCAAAACAGACAGTAGAGTAATTCATTGCAATAAATCTCCTTGGCGTTATATAACAAAAATTAAATTTTTTGTTAGTTTATAAACAATATCTTTTATATTTCAGATGATAATTTTACCTTTTATACCGATACTGGCGTTAATAGTTCAGACATCTGTAATATTGCAGGAGATTTTAGAGTATAGAGCTGAAGTGGCTGATATTGACACACAGGTAATTAGCAAAAAAACTTCTTTCAAAAACGTTTTTTTCTAAATTGGAAAATGTATTTCTATGAAAAAAAATAAACACATTTTATTTAAAATTACACAGAACCGAAGAAATCACACAAAAAAGTGGCGAAATAGAAAATAGGTCCCATTAGATTGGTCCAAGTATATATGCTATCTCATTCTATTTTCATAACCTCACACCTATACAATTCATCGGAAGGGATCTACAAATTATTTTAAACCATACAACTGCTTTAAAGCGGACATTTCGATTTATTTAAATTATTACAAAATTATTAATTACTCGTAAGAAGCCCACATTATTTACAGACAATTCAATGGGATATCATTTTTACATGTATGTAATACATAATTAAATCAAAATAACAAAAACAATGAAATACAAACTCTTTACTCTTAGAATGCAGTCGGTTGTTAACAATTACTTTGTTATAAATATTTAAATACACACGTACATATACAAATTACTTTTACAATTTATAAAATTAACTAACAATCGAGAAATCACTTTAACAGACATTCTAATACTTCGATATTATAATTCCTTAGAAAATGCTCTCAACATAAATTACTTTATAAAGCCAATAATAAACAACAATGAACGTTTAATTATGTTGTTTGTATTCGCCGCTTGTATAACCTCCTTCTCATTTATATTTCCACCGATCAAATATAATGACAACAATAATATCCTAAGTGCAGGGTATTCCCAACACCGACATATTCGAAACAACTGTTAGTTAAAGGAATTTAAAGCTAAAGAATAGGAATATTTTTAATGACGTTTAAAAAAATACGCATTTCCATAATGTCGAACGTGACCTTTGTAAAGGGTCCGCCATCTAACGTTTTTTTTTTCAACTAGTGCTTATTTCGTGAATGGTAACACTCAGCTCATGTCTGATTTGACAGATAATTAGTTTTATCCTTCCGCTGAACGAATATGGTTGGGTATACGCTTGAACAACGCTGGTAAGTGGGCCTGCGAACGACTTACAGAAGATGCCGATTTTGCCAAAAAAAAATCATCTTTTCAGATGAAGCTCATTTTGATCTGGGCGGGTGTGTAAACAAGCAAAATTGCCGCATTAGGGGCACAGAAAACCCGCACGCATACATTGAAAAGCCGACGCATCCAAAACGAGTCACTGTTTGGTACGGATTTTGGTCCAGAGGCATAATTGGGCCATTTTTCTTTGAAAATGAGCAAGGAGTGGGAGTTACAGTCAATGGCGATCGTTGTCGGGCCATGTTGAACGAATTTTTGTTCACAAAAATTGAAGAGGAGGATATTGGCAACATTTGGTTTCAACAGGACGGCGCTACGTGCCACACAGCCGAAGTTATGTTTTGCGAACTGTTTTTGAAGATCGCATTATCAGCCGCAGAGCTAATGTCGTTTGGTCACCTCGGAGCTGCGATTTGACACCGTTGGGCTATTATTTGTGGGGTGCCGTCAAAGATAAGTGTTACGCCGACAAGCCAGAGACAATTGACAATTTAAAGGACAATATTCGTGCAGCCATTGGTGAAATACAGCTGCACACAATCGATAATGTGCTTAAAAATTGGACCGATCGTGTAGGCTACTGCATGGCCAGCCGAGGCAGCCATTTGAATGAAATTATTTTCCATTATTAACCGAAAGGATTGTACTTTCAAATAAAAAAAAGAAATTTGAGAAAATATTCAGTAGTTTTTTTTTATAGCATTTTCGAAAAAAAAAAGTTATTTGGCGGACCCTATGAAATCTAAGACGATCTAACCATCTCCGTCCTTCCGTCTGTGGAAATCACGATTCAGTCCAAACGAAAGGAGCCAGACCCTTGAAATTTGGTATAAATACATTTTGAAGGATGCCATAGGTCAGTTTCGTAAATGGGCTGAATCGGCCCAGAGGGAAAAAAGTTCCCCTAAGTAATACTAAACCAGCCTCTAAAAAACCACATAATTTAAAAAAACATTTAAACAAATAATATATATTTATGTCGAAGAAGGTCCAGCCTTGAACTTGCAGCCACAAAATCAGAAAAATCCATTTTCGGACCCCGCCCCCTTTAGTGGTCGCTGAAGTTACATATTGCATGAAAAAATTTTATAATTTAAGCCTATATTTCTAAAAAATTTAATTTTTAAGCTTTTATGACGAAGCTGATATGTTCTCTGATCTTCCTCTGCCCTACCCTCCATTTACATTTGCCCCCTAAATGACCCTACCAAAAAAAATTTTTTTTTGCTCTTAATAACCCCAAAAATTGAATTTTTAGTGTTTTATGGCAAATGTGAGATGTCTCCACCCAAGCCTGACCCCTACAAAATAGGGTTTTTATTTACTAAATATTTGGAGGTTATTTAAGATTCAACGCCGTCGAATGTAAGTTGTTACTTGTTTTATTTGAATTTTACCTCTATTTGCCCTGAATATTTCATGAGCTTCCTAATTGAAAAAAATATATATGTCGCACGTGACATGGAAAACTCATAAAAACTTACAGTTATTTGCAATGTTATAGTTTTTTTCGTATTCTCTTTCAACTCTTTGTACCCTCAGAAAGAATTGGGAAAATAAAAAAATCAATGGAAAATATATCTCTTTAAAACAAACCCTGTAAAAGATATATCGAAATGAAAAGGTTTCCCGTTGTGACTTGGCATTCAAAAATATGGAAATTATTTAAATAAAAGATTAATTTTATTATTTCTCTATGAAAACATGACATGAAAACAGAGTATTTTTAAGAATTTTTCTTTTGGTTTCGATGGACTTTTAAATGGAAATGTCCATATTCTCGAATTGCCCAGCGAAATAAGAGCTTAATATTCAAATTTGGGTAAACAAAATTAAAATGTTTCAGACATATTACTCGTATAAGCTGTACAATAGGTCTCTTGTAGTCTAGAGAAGTCAAGGTCACATAAATCGGAACGAGAAACACTTCATACCATGATGTTATGAAAAAACACTTAAGGAAATGCGGCTTCCTATAAATTTAGCAGGCAGGGATTTTTCATAAGGTCAACGGTTTTCCATTCTTAGCTTCTCAATACTGTACCCACATATTGTCCAACACCTGTTGGCATTGTGGCTGTTAGTGTACTTATTATTCTGGCCTGTATAGTCAATTGGTAATTAAAATTTTCCAGAGCAATTCAATCATATTAAGCATACGCCTTAGGTGCGAATGGAAAGTTCAATGAAATATATTTATTATGTGACTGTTGTTTTTGTTGATTTTATCTCTTCTGCTTCTTTAAGACTTTGATGAACATTATGTATTTATATTGCTGAAGGACTGTTTGTTTGTCCGCTTATTTGTGGTTGAATGCCTGACTAGTAATTGTTCATTTCGTATTCCTCCCCCGCCCCCCTTTTTAAGTAAATAAATATTAGTCAAGTGCAAAAAAAAAAGGGAATACAAGCTTCATGGAGAATTTATAAATATTTGCCCACATTGAAATATAGAAAAGGCAAGCAATCATTTATTGGGAAAGCAAGTTACGAAAATGTGTAAAAAAAGACAATCTATACACGTTTGTCCAATAAAACACAGCAAGATATACTATAACTGAAGTATATAAAGTATCAAGTGCCGGTCTCAAAATTAAAATCTACAAGATATATTACAGAAAAGTTCTAGGTTAAATAAACACATTTATTTTTCAGGTTGGCTTGTTTCTAAGTTAAACATCATATTCAACAAATAGATTTTTTTAAATACAAAATTATATTTTCTAGGTTGCTGTTGTCTTAATTTATAAAATAGTTTTCAAATCTGTTGAATAAATGCGGGTGCTAAGTATGCCATAGAACTATTAAGGTCAATGACATGTTTGAAATTCTATATCAATCATTTGGGGGAGAGAATATTGAATAGTATCATTTTTCTCATCAAACGTTTTAATAAATAAACTATAGCATTTAATGTAATCCATTTGAAATATTGCCACAATTAATTTATTAAGCAAAGCAATTTCGTTTAATAAATTATAACAAATATTATTTGCGACTTTGGTATAAGCATGTGTATGTTTGAGAGAAAAAAAATGTGTTTATAAAAGAAATTCCTAATAAATTTGTTATCCTTGTAAATGAATGCTATAATTGAAAGAATGACTTCTAGGTACGCTTAGGACGGGCAGATACTTAATATTTGAAGAAAAAAATGTTGTAAAAGGAACATTCGAATCTTAAATACCCTCCAAATATTTACCCCCTTATTCATAAAAATTATGAGAGGCTTATAAGAGTGTAATAGAGTAAATTTGACATGAAATTTTGTTTTATTACGCTGTTATTAGACTCTCATAACTTTTATGAATAAGGGGGTTAGTGAATAAATTAAAAATTTTTAACCTGCTAAATCAGAGTTGCCTTAAAGCATTTCTGTGCCCAATTTTAAAAATATGTATATTTTGACAGGGTCACTCCGGGAGCGCTGTGGGGGTGACATCCCATCTTTGCTATATATAACACTAGAAAGTAAATTTTTGGGGTTATGAAGTGAAAAAACATTTTTTTTGATAGGGTCATTTAGAGGGAAAGGGGGGCGGTAGGGCAGAGGAAGATCAGAACATCTCAGTTTCGTCAAAAAAGCTTAAAAATTTAATTGTTAAGGAATCTAGGCTTAAGTAATACAATTTATTAAATATTTACACTATTTTTACATATAATCCTCCTTATTCTGTAACTATTTGTCAACATCACGTCAAGACAATATCAAAATTACATTCTGATTGTAGGCAACAAGTGATTACTGCTGACCGCCTCTGATTATTCTTTAAGGACTAGGAAATAATAACAGTTTGTTAAAAGTAATTAAATGCCGAGGGAAAAGAATATGTAGATATTTTTATATTGTCTTGACGTGATGTTGACAACTAGTTACAGAATAAGGGGCCAAAAATGGATTTTTCTGATTTTCTGGTTCCAAGCTCAAAGCTTTGAATTTTCTTTGTTATAAAAATATATTATTTGCTTGACAAAATTACAAAAAAAATCTCTAAAAATTATGCTGGTTTTTAGAGGTTGGTTTAGTTCTTCTTAGGGGAACTTTTTTCCCTCTACCCCAATTCAGCCTATTCACGGACTTGACCTGTACTATCTATACCAAATTTCAAGGGTCTGGATCTTTTCTTCTGGACTGAATCGTGATTTCCACAGGCGGACGGACGGACGGACATGGCTAAATCATCTTAGATTTCATCACTGGTCAAGAATATATATAATTTATGGGGTCTTTGAGGAATATTTCGCTGCATTACACTCGGAATGGCGAAGTGAATTCTTTTTTGGAGGTTATAAAAATAGGCATACCGATACCGAATTTTTTAGAAAGTTTTGCCATGTGCAATCACATATGTACGTCTTCTTTCCCTGCTGATAACTTGCATATGTGTTCTCTTATATTTGTTTGTTGTTATTAAAGTTATTTTCATTTTAGGTGGCAATGGTGGCCGATTTAGGCAAAGTTGTAACTCGCCTGCAACAGGAACGATCAGAAGTGGCGCTCTACATTTTCACAAATGGCAGCAAAGAACGGTAAGTTTGCCACTTTTAAAAAGTATTGAAATTATTACATGAATTTTTGCTGGGGGTGTGACGAATCTGCTTTTATGGGCTATTCTCCCGATCCAAGTAAAAAAAGGATTGAAATAATTGTTATCACTGCAATGGTTCATTCTTACATTTTTACACTCCGCCATTGTAGTCCAATTAACTGATTTTTCTACGAAATTACTTCAAAGTAATAAAAATATACTTAAGATGAGTACCAAGTTTTTTTGTTTTACTTTTAAAGAGCAATTTTTTAGCAACTTTCTATGTGGCAACCCTGTTTTTGACAGCTCAGCTGTTTTCGTGTAATACGTTACTGTGTGTCGTAAAGTAGCTCTGAGTCAGTCAACATCAAGCCTCGTTGGCAATTATTTTTTAAGTGCAACCAGACCACTGATTGTTCACTCTCTTTCGAGAGTTTTGCGTCTCACTCGCACTAGTTAATTTCGTCGCCTCAGATAACTGTATAGATTTACAGTTCCTCTGAGGATTGTTCTGTGGTTAACTACGTTGCTACTTCCAATCACTTCCTATGTGAAGGCATAGGTCGTGTACGTTGGATAGTTTTTAATTGGACGGATACCCTGGCTTTTTGGTCTTGCACCACTGCCATCTTATATATTGGACGGAAACCCTGGCTTTTTGGTCTTGCACCACTGCCATCTTATATAGAATACAAAAAAAAAAAAATATGTTACTGTTAGACATGTTCAGTTTGGTCTATAATTTAACCATGAATCTGCTTATAAGTGGACAGAGATTGCAGTTATTGACTTTTATTATCAAAATTCATGTTCGGCTAAGAAGGTAACATTGTGCACTTCTTGTACTCAGTAGCGAAGTTCATTTGTGGTTAAATGGATACGTGAACAACCACAATTATCATATTTGGTGTAAGGAGCAGCCAAAAGCATTGGAGGAACTGATAATGTATCCCGAAAAATTTATTATTTAGTGAGGGCCGATGACACTATTGGACCGTACCTTTTTCAAAGGCGATGAAGGCAGCAACGTTATTGTGAATGTCAAACATCACCGTGCGAGGATTACAAAAAAAAAGTTGTTTCCCCAAAATGGAAGAGCTGGACTTGGCTGATTTGTGGTGTCAACAAGACGGTGCCTTACGCCACACACTACGAGACACATTGTAGGAATTCAGAGGCGATTTCGATGAATAGTTTATTTCACGTTTGGGGACGGTCTATTGGCCGCCTATATCATGCGGTTTAACGTATTTAGATTATTTTTTATGGGGCTAGGTTAAGCTTCAAGTCTGCAACGGTTCTTATTAAAGAATTTTTTCGTGAGATACCGGCTGATATGCTGAAGCGCAACCGCGGTCAACTTTACATGAAATCATCTGTAAACATTAAATTATATTGATCGTTCTACCGACTCAAACAAAGATCTTGTACATTTCTCTAAATTTTATGCGTTTTTCTTTAATACAATCCGAAAGCTCTTTAAAAATCACTCATTATATTTAAAATAAAAGATACAATTTTGTTTACAAATATAACAAAGAAATACTAAATGAAACTAATTCATAAGTGTGGGCAGGCATTAAGAAATTTTTATTTTAAATTAACATATAACTTCATATGTATGTCTGTATGTTTGTAGGTAAAACCTGAAATATATGTGTATCACTCATGAATTATGTGAACATGATTGAACATGATTTTTCTGGCATAATAATGGCAATAAATACAAACATAAAATGTACTATATGAAAAATGCATCACGACTAATGAAGTCCACTGCCGGCCTTAAGTCATTTTTCAAAAATATGTCAGATACTTTAGTTGGTTTGGATGAATGGGTGTACATACGTTTATTCTACACACGTGTATTACAAACGTATCAAAAGCGTATGCCATCAAAAGCATATTAGACGAATCTCTCATGCACACGTATTCATTCATATAGTTTATAACTGTTTTTTTGTTTTTATTTCCCCCATATTTTTTTAAGTTCAAACTTGACACAACGTTTTGCTGTTACTGATCAGGCATTAAACAACATGACCACCTGGAGTGAGGTTAGCGTACCCACATCACCCGATGACGATGATTACGAGGTATTATTGAATCGCACAGAATTTCAAAGTCGACTAAATGAGTTTAGGTAAATCCCTTTTCAAATATTTTATATACACGTTTGTGTAGCTTTTAAAAATAATCAGCTTCATTCTCACCAAGTCATTAACGTTGAATCATTCAAAGCCATGTTAATACATTTTGGACACATTAATTAAAATGTAAATTTTATTGATGTAATTTTCTTTGCATTCTGCAGAGATAGAATACGCACAGAACCGGAGGATAATTCCATAACAGGTGTTATGAATTGGTATACATCGGTTAATAAAGCTCTACTGCATCATTTGTCGGAACAGATTAAAGAGGCCGACAATAGCGGTGTTTGGAGGTGATCTTAAAAACATAAAAACTGGGGCATTTTAATTGCGACAAAATCACGTCACGCTAGTGAAATTTATGTGGAAAGCAAAAAGCTCTTTATAAAGAAAGTTAAAATATGTTTTTAATTTAAGAAAAAAATTCTTGTTGTTAAGATTTTTAAAAATATTGTAAAATTAATTTTAATTATAATTATTGCACTGAAGGACATATTCACAGGATACAGAAATATGGAAAAATAAAAAATTCCATTTATTTTATAAAAAAGTGACCTAAAGCAAGATATTAAAAATGTACAGGTCAACCAATCAGCAATGATATAAAATATCCTTTTTCAATTCAGGAAAGGAAAATATTCAAAATATTTAAACATTTCTATAAAAAATAAACACAAATTAATTTAAGTAATAATATTGAGCTTGAGGCATTTTTTTATAAAATAATAACTTTAAAAACTCTTATTTTTTATTTTTCAATACATATTTCCATATCCTCTGGATATCTTCTTCAGGATAGCAATTGATAATACTTAATTAACAATAACAGAATTTAAAATTTATAGAATAAATTCTTCTGGTTTCTTGACCTCTTTTTAATTATTATGGTATACTGATATTTTTAAGCTTAAGGTCTCTTTATTTTAATTTAATTATTAATTTTAATACTTCGTCACTCCTTTGTGTGACTTCTTCAGGAAATTAATTATTTTATTAATTAAAATAATTAATTTCTTGAAGAAGTCACACAAAGGAGTGACGAAATACTGAAATTAAAAATTAAATTAAAATAAAGAGACCTTATGCTAGAGTTAATGTCGACGCCGTTGACGGCGTTTCAACGCCGAAAAAGTTGAAATATATTGAACTTTTACGGCGTTCCAACGCGTTGAGATTAACTGCTCTCATACAATTTCATACGATTCAACTTTTTTTTGACATTTGACGCCGTCGACGACGTCGACATTAACTCTAGCATTAAGCTTAAAAATATCAGAATACAATAATAATTTATAGAATATTAAATATTTTTGTTGTTTTTTTTATATTTTTTTATATAAAATCAAAATGATTGAAAATATTTCTATACCTATTCCAAAACATTTCCAAACATTATTACTTAAATTGAAAAAGACCACAAGACACAAATTTTTACTTTCTTTGAAATTCGTTTTTTCCCCACATAAAATTCACTTTGTTCTTGTGATTTACAATTTTAGGTCCTTATTGTTTGTTTTGAAAACTTTTTAATTTTAATTTGTATTTTCAGATATTTAGTGGGCTTTAAGAATCTTTTGAAGAGCATTGAATGCCAAAATATTGCCTCTTCTTTTGGCATTAAATATTATGGTCGTGGCTATTTGAGTTCGGATGGCTTTGTATCTTATATACGTTACGAGTTCTTGGCCCGTGAGCTTATTAATTCAACCCTGAATTATGTGCCCAGACTCACTTCCATGTACAAGAATATTACAAAGACGGCGAAATATAAAGAAATGAAGAGAATGTAAGTAAAGCTCTTAAGGTTAACTTAACTAAATTAATTAAAAAAAAAAAAAATTTTATGATAAACCAGGAGCGCCGTAATATTGAAAAATAAACCAAATGTGTCCGATGAACGCAGTGCCATTGAATATTATGATTCCATGCATAATTACACAGACGATTTAAGGATTTTACAAAAAGATTTAAGGCGCAAAATAAAGTAAATTAATGAATCAATAAATTTGTCTGGGGCAAAGCAACTAAATAAATGGCAATAAATCTTTATTAATTTAAGGGAATATGTCGATGAACAGTTGAGAGATGCTGCCAAACAGGAGGCGATTGGTATTGGAATTCTGGTGGTGGTTTTATGTGTATCACCGATTATAATTATTTTAGTGAAAAATGCTGCAGCCACCATACAGGTTGCTAGAGAAATAATTTTCTTTTTTTTCTTTTTTTAAAAACTCTTAAATTTCCAGATGTATGCCTTGAATTTGGCCCAAAAAGCTAAAGAATTAAAAAGGGAAAAGCGTAAAAGTGATTCATTGCTGTTTCAAATGTTGCCCCCCAGTGTGGCCATGCAGTTAAAACATACGCAACAGGTGGGTAAATAGTTTAATGGAGATTAGACAAATAATTGCGGGTTGCATACAAATTGTGCTGTTTTGTTATTATGAAAATAATAAAAATAAAAGATGAATATAATATTTATATACTCGCAAGCGGGATGGATAGAAAAAATAATTATAACATAAAGGGTTTTTCAACAAAAACTTTGTTTTATAAAACAAAATAAAACAAAAAATTTAGATGAAAATGATTCAAATTTTTATCGTGTTACGAAGAGAAAAGTTCAGCAATTATGAATGATAAATTATTTGGCATTGTCAAAGTGTTATGGTGGTTTTGGATAATCCCAATTATTGAGAACGTCGGGGAATTGACAAATTTGAATTTGCTTCAACACTGTGGCTCACGGCTGCGATGTTTACAGTTGAACGACCCGGTCGAACACGCATTGGTGTTGGCACATTTTGCATGGAGTCTGTCGACTTAAATTTGACGACCCAATTCTTATGTTGTCCGAAAATATCACGAATTTTACGAAATGTAACGATTTTCGAACTAAATTGTATTCATTATAGCAATTGCCAATGCATCTACTACGAATGTGTCAAAAAAAATACGAATATGTCAAAACTAACATCTTGTTGGTGTTGCCACAATTGAAAAACAAAGTTCTGGTTGAAAAAACCTCTATTTAAGGGATTGCTCTGTAATAAGAGTAACATCCCTGTATTTGCAAACTACTGCTTCGATATAAAAATTATTTATGAAAACAGTGTACAGGTGAACCCGAGTTTTTAGAAAAAATACTCGTAAATTTTTTATTTCCTTGCTGAAAAAAAAACCACCAGCACAGTTTTGTACAGTTCGGATCATATTTCAGCAGTTGTTTGGCCTGGAGTTTAATTTACTACTGGAAAAAGTAAAGCAAATGGCAGACATTAATTTATCGCGCCAAATAAATATATCATGTACTCTTGGAAATTGTCTGTAACTTTGCGATTCGCTAGAACTCCCGCCTCTTACAGAAATAATTTCTCACAATTGAGCCGATTTTAATTAAACTTCCCCCTTAATCTTATTATGTTAAAGGTACCGGCAGAATTATACGAATCCGTAACAGTTTACTTTAGTGATATTGTTGGCTTTACTGGAATTGCCGCCCGTTGCACACCTTTAGAGGTAATACTATGCTTGTATTATATGATTTATATGTTGTTGTTGTTGTGAGTGTATGTATTTGTAGGTCACCTTCATCTTACTTGCAGAACATAAACAAATTTATGCACTTAAAACACTCATACGCCACCACTCTCAATATCTATGTTTATCAAGCTCTCGCATAACATTATACTCTTCACCACACACACGCACACACACACACCCACGACCACTACATAAGTATAGAAAACATATAAAATAAGGTAAAACGGAAATTAAAGTTAACATGCAAAAAACAACACTCGTACACTAACAAATTTACAGCAAATGTTAATAATAACAAATTATTTTTCTATGTTTGTGTGCGTGCTCTGTTTTTATGAACACCTTACATGGCTGGGCGTATAATTTTCTCAACTCTGCGGTGCATACGCACACACATATTTACATACATATGTACATATGTACGGATTGCTGGGTGGATGAATGAATTGCATGGATCTTCTTCTGGTTTAATATCGAGAAGGTGGTTACATTTTTAAATTCGATTTATCGTGTATTCGATGAACGCATTGAATGCTATGATGTTTACAAAGTTGAAACTATAGGGGATTCTTATATGGTTGCTTCAGGGCTCCCAGTTAAAAATGGTAAGTTTAAAATTCACTTCATTTCAATGCGACACAAGGAAAATTTTAGCAATAACAGCATCAAAGTTAATATATTGTAGCTGCAAATTCTTATAGCTTTTTGTTTTGTAAATTCCTGTGCATCTAACACTGAACTTGGCATAAGAATTTATAATGCTAGTGTAAATGAAGTTGTAAAACACACTAGGCGACAAATGAAATTTGCTCCTTCGCATCTTTAGTAGTATAAAGCACACTGAACGCGCTTAGCCTTCGAAAGTTAAAAAATGCAAACTCAGCTGTTGTGGCATTTTTTGGGTCCATTTCCAAATTTTTCTAGGGCAAAGGAAGGTCAGTGATCATCTCAGCTTCGCCATAAGAGATTAAAAACTTAATTTTTAAGGATTGTAGGCTTAAGTAATACTATTTTTGTATATAATATTTTAAGTCCACGCCCACTAAAGGGGGCGTGTTCAAAAAAATGGATTTTTCTGATTTTCGGGCTCCAAGTTGAATCTTCTTTGACATAAAAATATATGATTTCCATAACACAATTACAAAAAAAAATTTAGAAATCATGCTGTTTTTAGAGATTAGTTTATTTCTTCTTAGGGGAACATTTTCCCCTTTCGACCGATTCAGCCGAACATGAGCTGTGCTATGCTTCAAAATTTATTTATACCAAATTTCAAGGGTTTGGACTGAATCGTGATTACCACAAACGTACGGAAGGACATGGCTAGATTGACTTAGATTTCATCACTGATTGGGAATATATATCCCTTATGGTGTGTTAGAGGGATATTTCACTGCCTTACACACGGAATGACAAAAGTGAATATAACCTCCAATTCTTTTTTGGCAGGTATAAAAATAAAATTTATAAAAAATAATATGATTGTTAAAGGGTTAACGCTGACTGCAAAATTTTCCGTTTGTCCATTACTAATTAAATAGTTTTGAATAAAATCATTTTGGTCTTTTGCCAAAGTTATATTTTGTAAAGTGTTTAGAATTACGTGGCGTAATTTTAATATTTTTTTTTTATAAATTTTTATTTATTTAGGCAACAAACATGTAAGTGAAATTGCAACAATGGCACTTGATTTGCTGGATGCTTCGTCCTTCTTCAAAATACCACGTTCCATAGACACTTTGCAAATACGTTGTGGTGTCCATACTGGACCTGTTGTAGCTGGCATTGTTGGCACGAAAATGCCACGTTACTGTTTGTTTGGTGATACGGTCAATACAGCATCACGTATGGAATCGACGGGCGAAACACATAAAATACACATCACTGAGGAAATGAATCAGGCTCTAATGAAAGTGGGCGGTTTTAAAACAGAACATCGCGGGTTGATAGATGTTAAAGTAAGTGCAGACATATACACAGAGACGTGCATACGAATGTATGTATGCACGTTGAGGCATATCGTCGCCTCAAATTCAGAAGGCTATAGCTTATGAAATATTTAGCATAGAGTTTTTTCTTATTAATTATGATGGTTTTTTGTTTTTTATTATTTTACTTTTTATAATCAATCAAAAAAAATCTATTTTATATATTTTGTATTTTAGATAACGATATGTTTCTTATCAAGGCGTCATTTTATATTTAAAATTTATTAAAATCTATTTTAGGGTAAAGGGCTTATGAGCACGTACTGGCTGACTTGCAAAGATGGTCCGGTTAAAGCGCGCGAGGAGTTCTCTTGGTTTGCTGATATGCAGCCAGTCTTTCTGGAGAATCTTAAAATGGAACCGGTCTACAAAAGCAGCAAGCAGAAAAAATGAAATCCTCGCAATCATGTCGTATTTCCTTTTCATTCATACGACCATGGCCCCACCAAAAAATGTGTAGTTAAATTTAATTAATAATATTGCACGTATGTTATAGTCTACAATAAGTACTTGCTATTTTAGAACTAGTTAGATATATTTATGTATGTACGTATGTATGTATTAATGTATGAATGTGTTTTTATTTGTCCATGTACTTATGATGTATTTCTCTAATGATTAGCTTCCTCACATTCTCAAAGAACAAACGATTTATAGAAAACATTCGTAACTTGTCACAGTAATTGACTGTAGCCATACGCATGTTATGAATTATTTGTTGCAAACGAGCGGCAAATAAACAACCGACTACCATTTCCATCTTAAGTTATATGTATGATTATCTTAAAAATATTACTTTAGCTTTATACAAAACAATAACAATAACATAAGATAGCATATATATACACGTGTAGACAGACACAAACCAACACTACAGTCTATTCAAAAAGTAATCTCTCATAAGATGAATAGTACAAATAAAATAAATAATAATTCATTCACTGCAGAAGCATTTCTATGTTTTATACATTTAATAAATCAGTGCAAAACATTTATTTATTATTACACCAATACCTCGCTTTGCGTCGTTTCGTTTTGAGTTTTTTCGAAGTTGCGTCGCTGCTGAATTAGTATTAATTTTCACTGTGCGTCATTAGATTTTCAAAGTTGCGTTGTTTTGGGTTATAGTCTTTAATTTTTTTTTTAATTTTCTTCTTCTTTTTTAAAGATGGCAACGACTTTTTTGTTTCTACACAATTGCGCCATGCAATCAAAACTCGGGAATTCCTTTTTCTAACTGAAAATCAACGCAATTTTAATACAAGGGAATTACTCCGTCACATTTACATTGAAATGCGAATGTAAATGTAATATTTACATTAAAATGCGAAGCAATTCGTATCCCATTACAAAGTTGAAATTTATCGCTAAATATTTAATTTCCCAAATTTACAAAAAAAGAGTTCAAAATTAATTATTGAGGGGTTTTAGTCAGTTTCTATGCGCATTTCACTGAGACTAATGCATATCATCAGGGAAATTTATCGCATAACCTTAAAATCATGGGTTGTGTGTATTTACATATTTAGAAAGATTTATAGCAATTTCAAATAAAGCTTACATTTTTAAAGCAAAGAATTCAGAATTTATTCTGAATATTTGTTGCAATGCTTTCGATATATAATATTCACCAACTTAGAAATGTGTGAAAAAAGAATGCATAAATTCTCCGAATTCGTGTCCGCCTATCTGTTAATCTTGCCGTGAAAACACATTTTATAATTTTTAAAAAACTTACCTTTTGAAATAAAAATATTATTTTCGAATACACCATTTTGAAAATTACTTTAAACAAGTTCTGAATAATTACGGCAAATGAAGTATCACTTTATATTCTCGAATACTGTAAATTGATCGGCCTCTGTTTTACTGCTCAAAATACTTCTGAAAATAAAAAAATATATATAAATGTGCACTTGAGTTTGGTATTCTAAAATGTTCTGTTTATATTTTACCTTGCAATATACTTGTGGAGGACATCAATTTTAGTTACGTTGTCGTGAAATCGTTTCGAGTGACCCACACATGACAGACATTAAATTTTTTGAAATTTGTTTAATATTTTATTTTCTTTATCAAATATAATAAAATATGCTCATTATACATACACAATATATTTGAATATAATTTTTTTAATATTTTCTTTATGCATTACTTAACATACATAATTAAGAAAAAGTTTTTTAACAATAATAATATTTTATAGACGACTCTTTTTTACATAATGTATACATTATTAAATTTATCATAAATCATCTATAACAAATTTGAATGCACTACATCATTTAGAGTTATTAAATAAAAAGTATATAGAACAAAATTAATAATAATAAAAAATATAGATAATGTACGCTTGTTTTTTGCTAAATATTTATACAAATAAACATGAACATGATGATAATAAAGAAGAAAATAACTATAAATTAATTAATTAATTATGTTTATATGTTTATGTATATTTAATGTTGTTTATAGTCATAAATTTTAGATAACATAATTGTTTTTGTGTGTAAAGAGAACAAGAAGACAGAAATAAATTGAAAATATTTTCAACCAACTTCACTGGCTTTCATTTAAACTAATTATGTTTTTGTTTTTTTGCTTATATATATGTATATGTATGTACACCTCGTTTGTACATAAAGAAAATATATATAGATATTCTATTGATATTTTTAAAATGTCAAAAACAATGTAGTGCACCAAATAAAAAATAAAACGTTTATTATAAGTAATTTCTGTTATTTAATACACTACCGTGATTGTGTTTTACTTATAAACATAGTTATTTATATATACTTTTATCCTTAACATAAAAAACAAAATATTTACTAAATTATTTATTACGATTTTAGAGAATTAAATTTAATTCATCCATTTTCGACAATTAGGGGCACCACACATACAAGGAATTTTACTGCCTTCATCTTCCAAGTCAAATTTATAATCATATGAAAGCTGAAAAATAATACGTTTAAGTTTTCTAGCAATCAATTTCATTCCATTAAAATATTCCCACCTCTTCACCACGATTAATTCTACGTTTAGCAAATATAATAATGCGTGATTCACGATCTACTTCAACAATTTCAGTAACACAATTCGGATTGCACGAATGATTTATGTAACGAGCAAGGCCACCAGATAAAGTTGCATCAACCACACGATCTTCGTCCAAACGAAACATATATATGCCACGATTCTAGAAATAATAAAAACAAATGCGAAGCAATTTTTATATACTTCTATCAATCTACTTCTAACTTCTTCAATTTTAAATACTTCTTTCATTAGTTTGCTATAGAATACAACAATATATTGAAGATGAAAGCTCTTTCTTTTGAAATGATGCAACTTACCCTAGCTTCATATTGTTTTTCCCGTATTTCGGAAACTTCAGAACGTATTACTTCGCCAATATATTCAATGATCATGGTATGACGTTCCATGTCGCGAGCGGCGTACAAACCTAAGCCTTGAATTTTAGAGCTAAAAATACCAACGATTTGTATTAGTATTGGTAAGCTTTCAAAAAATGTATGCCAAATAAGCACTTACCGAGCCAGATAAACATTGTTTCGCCATTCCTGTTTCATTTTCTTATATTGGGAACTCTTTGAATGCACAAACTGTTTACTGTAGGGACAAGAAACTTCACCAGCTGCAGTTAATGAAGTCATACTGCTTTGGTGGTGTCCTAACGAATTAACATTACTACAGGTTCTTTGTGGGTGATGTTTCTTCCAGCCCATTAGTTGTCTAAGCTTTGGTTCTGTACGAGCTGCCCCGGAGGGATTTAAAGCTAATGGTAAATCTAATAAAGGATTACGTCCATATTTAAAACGATAATTTGTTAAAGTTTCCACTCCCGGCAGACTTTCAATTATCCGCACTATAGAAGGTTCCGTGAGACCGAACAAATCTTCGCCGCTTATAAATTCTGGATAAAGCTTTACCAAGTTGTGAGTTTTGCGTATTTCAGCCACAGATTGTAGTACACGTTGCCACACCGCTTTCGGTGTGGTGTCGCGTAACTCAACATCAGCTTTCTCGGGTTCCTGAACAACAATGCGGAATTCTGGGCGACCTGATACCTCGGCAATGGAGCATATATAACGACAACGTTTATTTGGACGATGCATAGACCAGTAAAAGCGTATCTGTTATTTTTTTTTTTTAACATAATAATAAAAGCAACAAGAAAAATAAGTTAATTTCTTGTATACACGGGTAAAGAGTAATCATAAAATGGACTTACGATCTTATAGCCAATTGGGTAAATGTAATTTGGTGTATGAAATGCTTCCAACTGATGCGGCAACAATTGTCCCACATTTAAAAATATTAAACTGCCAACACGCATTAAATTCATCATTTCGGAATGATGCATTATGGAGGCCACCTGACGATTTTCATCTCGTTCAACAAACACCCTACGAGACACAGACAAAGTTATTAACTCCTTGTCTTTATCGTTACGCGAAGCATGTGCCTGACAGTGTATGGTTTTATTTTGATAGAATACGCACTGGTCCCGGAGGGCACAGGGCAGATGAAACACAGCACCACAACGTGTTTTGTAACATTTAACTGTTGCTCCCAGATGTTGGCAAGTGTTACAACTTTGATTTAGGCCATTTTGCAAAGCCAATTGAAAGTTAACCAAACCACCGCTTATAGTTTCATATACCTCAGAGGACCACAAGGCACAGTTCAAGTGCACCCACTTGTCGACATCGAAATTAAGCAGGCGCGATGGACCATCGGCCACACCGTCACCCACAATACTACATAAAACACATTGCCGTCTATCTTCAGTGGGATGATGAGAGCCCGGCTCGCCGATGTTACTCTGCTGCGTATTTACCGACATCGTTATATCCATTTTAAACAATAAATCGCGTATCTCTTTCTCTGACATGCGTTTGACGGGTGAACTTGTTTGAAAACATTTCGAAGTGAAGTAGCGAAAGGGCACTTTCTTCGTTTTACCAACCGATTCCATTGGCAGGTCTTTCTTTATTAATGCCGCTGAGTTGGCTGGAGTCCTCGTTGATGTTGAGGGCTGGTCGGTTTGTTGTACTGTACCCAGCAGGGCCTTCAAACTATCCTTATCGTCGATTAGTTGTTCCAAGTCGCCTTCTTGTGCTAGATTCTTATTAGCGGCTTCTATGGCAGATTGAAGGTTCGCAGTGTCTAATACTGATTTAAGTTCCAACGCAGATGATTTCTTTTCAACTGACAAACGGAATTGCACAAAACATAATTTATTACAGAAATATCTCGGTTTTGTTGGGTGAACTAAACTTGCATGGAATTTCGTTTTAGTGAAATCTTCTGTATTTTTAATGCACCGGCCCTTGATGGCCTTTCCACAGTAGCGACACATTTTAAACTTTCCATTCAGAATATTTTGCAGCGGCAGCAGTTTCATAGCCATTTCCCGATCAAACGGTGTCAAAGAAGAGCTTTCAATTTTTTTATCGCAATCAGCGTCAACATCGCCATTGTTATCCACAACTTTATAGGGAATTGGAGAAGATAGCTGTAAGAGATTGGCCAGATTTTTCAAAACATCCAATAAACGTTCGGCCGAAGAAGTGGGCAGCGACAGTATAACATTCTGATTGTTGAGACTATCCTTGATGCTAGAGAAGAAATGTTTTGATAAGAATTATTTATGGCAATCACAATTTCTTTTAACACTTACCCGACTTTGCTGTCCAGTAAATCGGCTGGCTGATCCTTCGGATATAAACCATTAGCCGGCGGTTCATTTTCCAATGGTTTCAATGGAGTTTTCTTGCGTTTGGTTATCAAAGACATTGAATTAACAAACGGTATCACAGGCGACATACGGCCCAACCTTTGCTGAGTACTACTCATTAGAATTAGGCCAGGAAAAGTTTCTTGTTGCAGCATATTTAGACGCATTGTTTTTACTGGATCCACCGGTATCGTCAATTTATTGGTTACAATTTCAGGGGGCTCTACGGCTCTTTCTTTATACGCTTTAACCCAACTGGTTAATTTTTCGGATTCTGTTTTATACGTGAACGGTGTAAACTCTTGATCATAGTAATTGTTTTGGATGGAGGAGGCGTTTGGGTCGTCCTTCGTCTTCGGGTCCATGAAATTTATAAAGTCATAAAAAGGCACTTTGTTGGGCAAATAAGCAGCACCGTATTCCCCTTCCAGTTGTTGTTCAAACATATGCGATCGTTCATTTAGTCGATTCTCTTTTACTGGCGACGCTGTGTTCGAATTGGAGTTGGAATTGCTGGCAAAATTGCGCCAGCCGAAAATATTGCAGACATCATAGTTGACATCGAGTTCTGGTTCCAGCACTTGCAACGGTTGCATTTGACGCATATGCGAGAGAAGATTGTCAATAAAACTGTCATAGTCCTCTTCGAGTTTAAGCGATTTGCGCGAACGTTTCTTAACATTTGCAGCGCTTGAGGTACTTGCAGCTGCAGGTGAACCGGTCGCGGCAGCATCTTTAGTATTGCCAACCAGTTGTCTGCGCTGTTTTTGTTGATCACGTTTGCGTTTCTTGCGTTCAGCATCCTTAGGTGTAGCATTTGGAACTGTGACAGCTGGAGATGATGTTGTTGTTGTACTGGTTGTAGTTGCAGTTGCAGTCACATTCAAGGTGGTTGCTGCTGAAAGATTTTGATTCGTTTGCAGTTGCAATTGTTGTTGTTGAGTGGCGTTTTGCATTTGCTGTTGTGCATGATGAGAATGTTGCTGTTGCAGTTGCGGTTGCGTTTGTAGTTTATTGATCATGTTTATATGTGTTGGTCCCTCATTGGTTGGCGTCGATGCTACCGAGTTTGTTGGTGTAGTAGACATGGGGCTTTGCAAAGTATTTTGCAGCGATGACGATGTTGATGTAGATCTGAATAGTTGCTGCTGCGATTGCACTTGCTGCGTTTGCTGTACGACGGGCGCATCATCTACTTCCATTTTTATATTTTGCTTTGTTTGATCATGTGTTTGATGCTGTTGCTGCTGCTGTTGTTGTTGTTTCTGCAGTTGTTGTTGCTGTTGGAGTTGGTGCTGTTGATGTTGCTGTTGCTGTATATGTTGCACGATAATTTGTTTTTGACTTTGTTGTTGAACATGATGCTGATGTTGCTGATGCTGCTGTTGCTGCTGATGTTGCTGCTGCTGATGCTGCTGTTGTTGCTGTTGCTGCTGTGCTGTTGTCTGTGCCAGAGTCGATAATGAAGCTGTTGATTGACTTTCCAGCGCTTTGGTTTGATTATTGCTTTCAGCTTGACTTCCTTCGGATGAACCACTAAAGGATTTATTTTGCTGCATAGTGCCCACAAATTGATGATGACTTGTCGAGGATGTATTTACACTTTGTTGATTGCCATGTGTACTTATTACAACATTGCCACTAATCCTGTAGAAGGTTTTTTTACAAAATAGAACATATTTTTAATGTGAAGTGTCATTAATGGAGCTTTCACAAACTTAGACGAAAAACATAAAAACTTTTAAGTGAAAATTGTTATCTTTTAGTTGTTGTTTTCGAAATTTTATTAAAAACCCCCAGACAGCAAAACATTTCTGAAAATTTTTTCGAAATTAATTTATAAAATTTTGTAGCAATCAACATATCAAATTAAAATTGACCCAAGTGGGCTAGACTCGCTTTTTCTTCTTTGCTAGCAGCCTGTTAACCTAGCCATCAATATTAGCTTGAAGTAGGATTTTTGAGCTAACTCAAAAGCATAGTGTTCTGGAATTTTTTTTAATACAAAATTTTTTTCTGCAAAATATTTCAATAATTTAAGTAAAACTTTTAGCATCAGAGAACCTTCAAACAAGTTTTCTTAGAGAAAGTAAAGATATTATATGAAAGTTATACTCAATTGAAAATTAAGTTTAAACAAATATTAAGTTTAAATTTTGTTTTAATTAAAAATAAAGAAAAATATTAATAAGAAATTAAAATAATATGATTTGAAACAGTTAGGACGGCGGAATTGTTCCATTTTTACTTCTATCCGGACTTCAAATCTAAATAAATGTGAAAAAGTTAATAAGCAGATTTCCATAACCACAATTAGTGCATCCATGGGGAGTTATGACGTCTGTGATATACTACATGCCTACTGTACGCATCTACATATTCATGTGGATAACACCCGCAAATCGCTACTTACTTGTCTTTATTTAAAATCGAAACGTTTGAAATAGTACTGCCTGTACTAAATGATCGGCTAACAGAGAGTGTTTGACTATGTTGCTGCTGCTGCTGCTGAAGTTGGTGCTGCTGTTGTTGCTGCTGCTGTTGTTGTTGCTGCTGCTGCAGCTGCTGTTGTTGTTGCAACTGGCTTTGCTGCTGATGAAAAAGTTGCTGCTGTTGTTGTTGTTGTTGATGTTCAGCGGCCGCTTTTTTAACATCTTGCACATATTTGTTAATTTTTGTTGTCAATGTAGTTTGATTTTGATTAGCGTTCGCTTGTATAAATTGTTTAAACGATTGCTGGCTACTGTTGGTGCTTATTTGTACTGGCACCGATGAAGACGATGCTGAGGACGACAAGGATTCAGTTTGAAGTTTTTGCTGATTCTGTTGTTGGTCTGATTTCATTGAGGACTCTGCTGAATGCAGGGAAAATATTTCAATATTTTGATCGGAGTGTTCCTTGTTAAATGGCTGTGACGGCGTTGGTTGAGGTGGTGGTTTGGATACAAATGAAGTCTCCTTTGATATAAGAGGTGACGAAGTGAGTTTTGGTTTCTCCGAATGCTGTGCTAGATTTGTTTTTGTTGTTGAAATTATTAATGAGGGAGTATTTGTATTTGTACAACTGCTGCTGTTGCTACTGCTGACGTTTGCTGTACCTGTTGACAATGAATGCGGTGGTGTTGGAGCCGGTGAAACACTTTGTTGATTTAACACCTTCATACTATCATTTAATAGTTTCAGCGATTGTGATGTATTGGTGGGTGGAGTTTGTGAAACTGATGCCGGTGTTGTAGATGATTCACTAGCAGGTACTGGTGGTATAACAGGTCTAGCTAATTGAGCTTCCAACGAACTAACTAAACCCAAACTGGGAGCTCGTACATTGATGACTTTACGGGCTGGTAATACCGCTGTTGCCGCCGTAGACGTTGTGCTGCCACCAGAACGAGAACTGCTGTTGCTATTTTGATTTTGGTTACTGGGAGTTGTATTGGAGTTTTGTAATAACTGCTTCAGCAATACGTTATTACTTTCCTCGGATTTTGGCAGATTTATTATCTGTTGGGATTGATCATTAATATTTGAGTTTGTATTGGTTTTTGTTGTTGTTGTTGTATTGTTTCCAGCACCAACATTTGAATGGGAGTATTGAGATGCATGCGACTGGTTTAAGGAAAACTTAGATGATGGCGCTGTTGCAACTGAATCTGTAGAATGGTTGTCCGCTATTGACGTTGTGTTTGATGTATTCCCCGAATCATGAGACTGTTGTTGCCCATGTTGCTGTTGATGATTTAATAGAAGTTGTTGTTGTTGGTGCTGTAATTGTTGTTGTTGCTGTTTTTGTAGCTGTTGTAATTGCTGCTTATGCAATAACTGTTGTCTGTGTTGTTGTAAATGCTGTTGTCGCTGTTGCTGAGCGTTTTGTATTTGTTGCAAATGTATTTGTTGTGAATGGTTTTGTTGTTGCATCTGCTGCTGCTGTTGTATTTGCAAATGGATTTGCTGCTGCGTTTGTGGAACTTGATTTTGCTGCTGTGGTTGTTGCGTATTTTGTTGTTGTTGCTGTTGCGTATTTTGTTGCTGTTGTTGAATTTGCAAATGTATATGTTGAGTTTGTTGTTGTTGGGTCTGAGTCTGTTGCATCTGCGCAGTTTGGGTTTGTTGCTGCTGCTGCTGTTGCTGCTGCTGTTTTTGATGTTGCTCCAAAAGTTCTGCTTTTTTCTTCTCTTCATCCTCTTGTGGAGGTTTGGTTTTTGTAATTTTCACGTAACTTCCATCGCTACTGCTGTACAAACCTGGCAAAACCTGAATTATTTTACGGTTTTGTGTTATATGGGTAGTTTGCTGCTGTTGCTGCGTTTGTTGTGCCACATTTGAGCTTCCCGGCTCATTTACAACCTTATTATCGGTTGTTGTTACATCACCAGGTGCTTCCATTTCCATTTGTGTATTCGAAGAGACGGTTGCTGCTGTTGTGCTAACGACATTTGGTTGTATATTAAGATTAACCCGAGTACCACTGCTAATTTTATTTCCAGCTGCTGTAGTAACACACAGCGTACTTTTAGATCCAGAGGTTGTAAAGACTTGCTGGGATGCTGAACTTTTGGCCAACATTAAAGAAATGTTACGAGGAAAATTCGTAGTCACTGTATTGCCCATAGAAGCATTTGCTGCACTAACATTAGCAAATTGTGATTTGGTGAGAATAAGTTTCTGTTGACCGCTAACAGAATCCGCCATACTCAGAGATACCGTTGACACGTTACCTGATGTCGTAACCAATTGCGGAGAGTTCTGTCTTACTATACTGATAGTAGGACAAATATTAATTCTTTGCTGCTGCTGCTGTGTTTGCTGTGCCTGTTGCTGCTCCGAATTTTCCATTTGCGTAGCCAATGTTGAACGAATATTTGAAGAATTTATGTGTTGTTGGCCACCACTTGAGTGTACAACTTTAACACTGGCAGGCAAGTATTCAGTAGCTATAATTGAAGGGTTTGTTGATGGCTCTCCGCCTGAATTGGGCTTTACCAGTTGCGGTGTCTTTTCAAGTAGTTTGATATTTGAATCTCCACAGAGTTTTGTTAAACTTGCATCCGTCGTAGATGAAGTGGACGAATCTTCTATATTGGCGGTAGATGTCGTTTTTATAATGGCGCCAGGGGGTATTTCTTTAACAAAACTTAATTGTTGTTTCTTTTGTGGTGAAGGTAGTACATGTCCCTGTATGGGCTGCTGCTGTTGCGTATTATGTGTATCCGGTTTGGAAGAGGTTATAGTCACTACCCCAGACGTTTGTTGCAAAAGTGTAGACTTATTGGCTTGCACCGCTTGTATTTGGAGTGGAATTTTTTTACTCACTACTTTGGCTTGTACAATTTTGGCCGATGATACTGGTTTAATTTGCAGCTGAGAAAATGATACGTAAGTCGGTTGTGTTACTTTCTGGCCCCTTTTTATATTGAGTATCTTACTGAGTTGGGTCTGTGGCGATGGATTGCCGCCAGTTTGTATGGTATGTATCACACTTTTTGTACCATCAACCGATCCTCCTTGGCCACTGTTTCCGCTTCCCGTTTGTATAATTTGCGTGGAACTTAAAGGCTTTAATAAAGGCACTGATATGGTTGTATTGCCTATGGACACTTTGGCAGTTGTTTGTGTTACCTCGGGTAGTAATTTCTTAGACGAAACCATTAATGATTGATTCTTAACTGCACCTTGCAAACTTTTTATATTGACAGACTCGCCTGTCTGACCCGATACATTACTCACAGAGCATACCCGACTATAGGTGAAAGTGTTTTGTGGATTTATAGAGGTATTGGAAGCAGATATAAGTATTTGTTCTGGTTTTTTATCGCTGCTCAACGTGGACACTTTGTTAGGTGCCTGGCCTTCATTGGAGGTAATTAACTTCAAGTCAATACCATCACCCAAAGATTTTTTTGCCTCTGCCATTCCTATTTGTAAGCGTTTAGGAGGTGGTTTGGTACTCATGGCAGTTATATATGAAGCAGCTGGATTGCCACTTGGGTCACCTTCTATATGAATGATTCGCTCCTCTACACTCACATCATTGTTCAAATTTCCCGATGCGTCCATTTTAGTACCCACATGTTTTCGTATGAACATTAATTCCTCACCGGCAGGTGTTGCTGCAAATGTTCTGCCGCTGCATTCACTGGTTTCATCATTCATATTGCCAGTTGCGGTGGCATCTTCAACTATTATTGAATATCCAGCTGCTGCGGGGGATGACGCTGTCGTTGTTGATGCCGAAACATTTGTTTCACTTAATTTCATTCTTGACTTGACTTTTTTACTGTTCATATCTGAAGCAGCGGCAGCTACAACATTATTACTACTTATAAGGTGTGAGGACTGTTGTACGCCAGGATTTGCAATACCTGCAGAATTACTCAAAACACTCCCACTCTTTTCCAACTTCAGCTTTTTACTTTCATCATCGTGGCTTTCATTGGACGTTCGTTTCACTGTTTGTCCTGTTATTTTAAAGGTTGTAAATTTGTCAAAATCTGTTGTTGTAGATTGATGTGACATTCTTAGCGTTATTTTTTTTACTTATTATATATTATTAATTATTGTACAAAATAAATTGAAAAGAAAATTATAAAAAATTATAATTTTTTCTTTTTTTCTCCTCAACACAAAATTGTACGCATACTTTTGCTTCTTATAAATTTTTGCTATTCACTAAATGTGATAACAAACAGAGTTGCGTGAAAGTGCAGTGTTGCTTAGTGACATCTGATGCCAGGTAGAATTGTTATTTGAATGCTACAGACATTTTAGAAAAGGAAAAAGCCTAGACATGCATCTCTGGACACAAAATATAATATTCGAAATATGTTTAATTAAGGGACTAACATGGCTTATCGTAATAAATTTAGTGTTTGTTGCTGATGACAAACAGGAAGTGCTGATACTAGTCCTGTGGATAAATTACGGTATTCGATATCAATCGAAATTTGTATTTAAATTGTTTGGAAATTTCCCTCGATATTGTATGCTGTAATTTGGACACTGAATTGTGGCACTTACCATAAGCCAAGGTTTTTTTTTGTATTAAAATGATATAGAATGCACTGAAATATATTCGTTTCGTATGAAACTTTACTAATTTTAATATTATATGAATGTTGGACACAAAATCTGCTCGAGATTATATAACGAAACACTGATTTTTTAGGCTCCGCATGCTTTTTGAGCCATTTGATGTCTCCCAAAACGGAGTTATACACGAAAGTAGATACATATTTCAACTCAGCACCGCATTGAAACAGAATAAAATAGAAACATGTACAATTTGTAGGCTATCTCTTTCTTTTTCACAGATTAGCTATCGATGAATTACCAAAATAGGAATTGATTAGAAATTAAATTCTAAAATTTAGGTATTGTATTTGTTATCCCATGTTATTAGCACATCGCTAATGGGTTTTTATATATTTTCAATTCACCAACCCAAATGTAAAACGTTAGCAAATGTTGAAACCATAGCGAAAGTTTTAAGCTTTTGCATAAGCCTTTTGTATACATAAGTATGCATGGATGTGTTCCATAGCATTAAAACTAGCCCAAACTTTTAAAGAGCATTGCAGAAATGACAAGGATATGAATATCAGCAAATTGCACACATCCTAATAATGCTAAATTTTATAAATTTCATTTAATACTTATTATATACACAAATGATTCTCATAGACACCTAAACATTAACGGAATATTTTATTAAACATTTTTCTGATTCAAGTTAATAAAAGAAATTTTCAATATAAAATTTTGTTTAATAAGGCTCTTATAAATCAAAATTTTTCTGTATAAATTTGGCTGTAAGATTTGTCAAAAGATGATGATGATGCAATATAATAAAAAATAATAGTATAAAAGCAATTGACAACTGCAGTTTCTGTGTCCATGATTGTAGTTATTTGCATACTTTTGTATACATATGTATTTCTATCACTTATTTTATATGAATCTGAATTGTAAAAACATGTACAAAAACAAAAAATATATGATACAAAAATACATTAAAATTTTCAAACGAAAAATTATAAATAAAATAATTATTATATTCTGATATTTTTAAGCTTAAGGTCTCTTTATTTTATTATTATATTCTGATATTTTTAAGCATAAGGTTTCTTTATTTCAATTTAATTCTTAATTTCAATATTTCGTCACTCCTTTGTGTGACTTCTTCAGGAAATTAATTATTTTATTTTAAAAATATCAGAATATAATAATAATTAAAAAGAGGTCAAGAAACCAGAAGAATTTATAAATAAAATAGTTTATACTTTTGGTAAACATTTATATTTTCTTATTCAAAAATTCAATTTTTTTTATTTGGTTTCACTAAAATAAACATTTACTCCAAAAAAAATATATATATATGTATGTATTTATATATAATTATGTTAAAATAAATTAGAAATTGTTATTATTGGTTGATTTCTAACAGGATTTTAGTTTGGTAAATTGTACCATGGAATTGTAATGCAAATAAAGCTCTTAACTAGTTAGTCTCCTTTTAGGCGTTTTATAAATTCCACTTGCTGCATTTCTTTCCATTCTTTCTTAGGCTTCATACGTTTAAGCTGGCCATCCCACACCAAATCGACCAGACCACCCTGCTTGGCAATCACACTCTTAACGCGATTCGCAAAGTCGATGGCAGATTCACCCTGTTGCCGGTACATGGGTGGCAAATACCAAACATCACAAACTATGGCCCACGATGTCATCATCATGTAAAGATATTGCAGCATAGAGTACTTTGAGCTATTCCAAAAGGCATCACCAAAACGTGGATCGTACCTTATATAAATGAATTTTGTTATATAAATAAATATTGCATTCTTTTTATTTATATGTTATTACTCACTTTATAGCTACCGGATATATAACGCCACCTACTTCAAAACTACCTTTTTTGAACTGCATTACGGAAGTGTTATTGATACATGTTCCCTCAGGGAAGATTAGGATTGGCGGGTTATTGGGATCGGATACGTGCTGTTTTAGGCGCTCAGCCACAGCATGTCTGTCTTTGGCTTCTCCTCTTTCAAACCAAATGTGTGGTGACGCTCTGGCCAAAGCTCTTTGTAAAATACCTAAAAAGCCACCATGACGTTGTCCAATCTAGTTTTTTAGTTAAATTAAAATTATCATTTTTAATATAAAGTAAAATTTCTTTTTAGAAACTGCATTTCGAAATTTAAACGATGCAGTTTGCTATACCAATCAAATATTAAATTTTAGTCTTATCCCATTTCAAGCGCAAAATAACGTCAATTAGTAAACAATTACCAAACAAATATGTATGCGGGCATGCATTCAGTTGTACTTACCAGCGAATATGTGGTGTCGCACATCAGCACCAGCACGTCAATTGGGCTGGTGTGATTAGCCACACAAATTCCTGTTGTTGGTCGGTTTTCCTCATTATGATAATTGATAACGGCCGAAATGGCACTAGACAGCACTGAAAAGCAATGCCTGAGGATATTATTGACCACATGACGCTTACGTTCTCCCTCGGGCATGTAGCCAACAACAGCCGTACAAACAGTAAGCCATACTACCTAATATAATAACATATATCGTGACGGCGAAAGACATAGAAACACAACAAAAGAAATGAGATACATAAGATGAGAGACGCACACACAAAAGATACAAAAATATTCAAATACATACTTAGTTATATTTATGTAAGTACGTATGTATTAGAGGATTTCTAACAAACAAGACAGCATTAACAAGGATATTTCAAATACATTGTAATCATAATAAGCATTCACTCCATTAAGCAAGTCGAAATAAATTTTGACCATTTGATTTAGTAATACTAAGGAATTTTAAACATTGATATCAATTATTTCTCACCAATGAAAAGGTACAATCTGTTGATAGAATGCCTACATCAAGTGGAGATGTATGATTGGCCACACAAAAGCCAGCACCTTTTGGTTTATATTGAGCATTATGAAAAGTTATTACAGCTGACAAAGAGCAAACTATCAAACGAAATGTTAATTTAAAAACAACATCAGCCAAAAAGTGGCGTAACATTTTAAACGGTATTAAGGCCACTAAGCTATTTGAACATACAGCAAATGCCACCTAAGAAAAAAAAATCACATGTTATTTGGCACAATCAATCAAATTGCAAATTGAATTTAATTCAAAAAGTCTCTCTTGTAGGCCATCCAAATTCGTCTCCATATTATTTTTATGTTGCTGCCACTTGTTTGTATTTTACCCATCATCAATTTTAGCATACTTACGCCCACAAAACATACAAGCACACGCAGTGGCATCAATATTGTATAGCGCACAATAAAACCCACTACCCATATGAGTGTTATTTTCCAATTTATAAATTCATACTGGCGATTTGTGCGTGTCAATAGATTCCAACTCTTTAGTTGTTCAGCTTCAAACCGTGAGGTAACTTCATCCTCAATTATAGCCTCCACGCCAGCCTTAATGTAGTCAAGACATTCTTCGAAATGAAAACTTATAGTTTCCTGAAATGAAACAGAAGTTTTTTTATATAAATAATAATTGGCATTTCACTTAAATAAACAAATGTTATTGGCAAATTTCTATCATCCACAGGATTATTCCGATTATAGCAAGAAATATTCACCCCTATCGGGAACAAAATGTGAAATATTTGTTCCCATGAAATTTTCATTCCCCGGAAAGGGAAATTTGCTATCGTAATTTTCATGGGAACATTTATTCTCATTTATTATTATATACTTGTATTATTTATTTATATATTAGATATTATTATTGTTGTTTTTATTATTATTATTATTATTATTATTATTATTATTATTATATATTATGTATTACATATCAGAAAAAGGCAACGCATTTCTGGGAAAAAAATTATTTACGATTACAGTTTTGAGAAAAGGTAAAAGATTTTGGGAAACGAATTATTTACAATAGGGGTGATTTAGTGAAAATCTCTCCTGACGAATAAATATGGCTAAAATTGTAAAACTGCTGTATGTACATACATACATATTGCATTGTCTTGGAGAAATACTTCGCGAAGTATCGGTGCACGAATGACGACGAGGTGATACATACATTTATACATGCATGCGACTATATTTTTAATTCGTGTCAAAAATAATTACTTGTAAGCAATAAGAGTCATATTAGCCAGTTTATACCTGAGTCCTCTTTTCTTTTATATTAGAAAAAAAATTACCGAACTGTTCCTCCTTGGAACTTCTAATCAAACCATTTTTAAATAGAAATAAATTACTAAAGGCCTCGCGAAACATTTTTATATTTTTGCATATACATTTTTTATTTTTTTTACCATTTATTTAATTTAACTTACATATGCTGCCAACTAATATTTAAAATTTTTTTTAATTGGGTTCAACTTTTCTATGTGTCTGCATTTCATCAGCTCTTTTATCAAATCATTAATAGACTTTAAACACATTTGCTTTTTAGAGAATTAATTTGTCCAGAGATCGCAAACTGTTGTTATGCAAAATCGAAAATTGCAATAAAAATTCTTCATATTATTATTAAAAATACTATTCTTTACTGCATTCTTTTTAATTGTTTAACTCCGACGAAGTACATTAGGAACATTAGAAATTTTGTAACACTTTGAACGACAGTGGCTTAATATTTATTTTTACGAGTTTATTTAACAAATCATAAAATAATCGCTTTATCATAAATTGATAATAATCACAATTCCAAATGTTCAAAGTAAAAGAAATTAAGTGCATGTGTTTCTACACACACATTCATAAGTACATACATACATACGAATTTAAATGTACGTACGTGCGCTTTAAACTTTTTTGTAAATCGTTATTTATTTTGTTTTTATTTACACGTTTGGTTTTTTTCCCCCTTAAGCTGATCAATGGTCAATCAAAGAATTATTTACTTGAAATTACTAGCGCAACTTAAAATTGCTTCTTTGTGTGTTATCATTGTTTATTATAAAAACAATAAATATACTTTTTATACAGATAAAAATTGATTGCATTAAGCAAAACCACTTTCCAATTGTTTTAAACATTTAAAAAAAAAAGAGTTATTAGTCATGTATAAATTAATGGCAACTTTTTGCATTTTCAGACTAACCTAATTGAGACTTCAGAATTTCTTCAAGTATGTAAACAATGTTGATTCAGCTATTTTTGCATATATGGAATTATACATATGTAATCCATAGTATGTGCGTATATATGTAAATATAAATTTTACTCGAAAAGTTCCTGTTTTTCACAGAAATATAAAATCAAAGGTCAGTATTATTTAACTTAAAAACGCAAAACTTAAAATAAATAACTATTATTAACAAATAGTTTATACATATTGCGTACATTCACACATGCGCACTTACTATGTACGTTTGTATCTTTGTTTATGTATGTACATATACCACAATGAAATTTATTTTGCACATACAAATACTGCCTAAAAATGTTTGACTAACAAATAGTTAACACAGATATGAATGCCTCTGCAAGTGTATGTTGTTTGTATGTTTGTTTATGTATGTATGTATATCGCAATGAAATATATTTTACACATACAAATATTGCCTAAAATGTTTGACTAACAAATAGTTAATACAGATATGAATTCAATTACTAAATTAATTACTCGTTTAGTTTTTATTAATAGAAAACTTTAATATTTAATTCTATATTAAGTTTCCTTCGTTGAATGAACGAACGTAATTTGATATCCAGTTTTTCGCTTTTGAAATCAGTTTTTAATTTCTGTTACGAACAGTTTAAGCAAAAACGGCTGTCTCCTCTCTACTTAGCATGATACAAGTAGACTTTGCCTACTAAAAACGTAACAGCTAGTGATTTTGAATAATTATTGATTCTATTTTCATTTTTGGGGTATTATGAATTTATTTTGAAAATAAGCATAAATACTAAACTGCCTAATTTTTATGCAAAGTCTCAATAGAAGGTTAAAAAAGTGTACCAATGTATCCCGCTGAAATTTTATACAATTTATTTGCTGCAAATACTAAGAAAAAATATAATTTTTTTAGTTACAACTCTTTTTTAGTTCCAGACTTGAAGACGAAATTCGGTCTAAGGGCTAACTAAAAGATAAAGAAATTCAATGCGGTGTAACATTAGAAAAGAAGAATCTACAAATTATAAGACAATTATAATTAAAAATAGATAATTATTGCGAAAACTACACCAATCAAAATAAAATTTTTGAGAGCCAAAATCAAAGCCGCCTCATAACGGAAATTTTTGTTTCTAATTTATAATTAACAATATAAAGGAAAAGCTTATAAAAAATTAATTTAAATTTATTTTTCATTAAAAGGAAGTTGTTTAAAAATCAACAAAATAAGGCTTCAGAGCATCTTTTGCGTACATCATAAATCAAAAAATTAATTTAGCTTGTTTTGAAATAGCAAAGTGCTATGCAGAAGGTCTAAGTAAATTCTGGGAGACAGATTCCAATGCATTGTTTAAATTTCAACCAGCTTTTGACAACAACAAGAGCATATAGGAGATACAGGCATCATTGCTCCGACACTACAAAATATTACTCCACATTGTTTTGGCTACACACCAGTTGAGCTATGGGCAAATTTTTGTCAAATTAAAATTTTTCCTTTAGTTTTGATAGCAATTCGACCTTTAGGATATAAGAAGTTTCATTTACAGTGCGGCAGTCGGTGGAATGAACAAAACCCCAAATGCTGTAGTAGATATGAATGTAATTCATAAATGTATGACTTAAACCAAAAAAAAAAATGGACGTACGATTTGTCTGTTTTACCAAAATAGAAGAATTGCATGAAAAATGAATAAGATTTCTAAAATTAACACAGGAAATGACGACTAACAGCTGATTTAGGAAGAATGCATTAATAATTTCTATATTTCCTGCATAATATGCCGTTAGGTACAGACATTTTAGTTTTTAGTAAATTATTTGAAACGAAACGATATTCGCACTGGCGACTAAACAAAAATAAATATGAAAATCAAATGCGGGTGGGTATACCCCAAGTGCACAACTAAATATGTTTTAGTTTTTGAAAGAAAAATTATGAAAATTTATATTTTCAAGAACTTGCGTTGCTGTTGGCTACGGAAAGTACTTCCAATTTTTATCAGTTGAAAATCATATGTTCTTATCAAATTTTTGATACAAATATACATATGTATGTGTGACGTAACTTTAAGGTATACCAAGAGTTTTTATAGCACATTTTGTTTCAATTAAAATTAATAAAATAAATTTCACTTTTTTGCAATTTCGCAACCTTACAATTTGCTGTAGCATCTCGATAGTAACGCTCTCTGCCTATTGCCATAATTTCTCACAATGCGAGTAAATGCGTGTACACATGTAAATTTTCAATGATCTATTGAACTCTCCGACAACAAAGTGGAATCAATCAGCTCAGTCCAAACACAAAGAACTTGCTTCCGTATATTATTAAACTTTTATTATATGTTGTGTGGCAAATACTTACATCTTTTATATTTTCTTTTAATGTGTCCTTATTGTAGTTAGTATCATTTGATGTAGGCAGCAATACATTATCCCTGTCAATTAAAGTATTCCCGTTTGCAGATATCAGTTTGTCTTTTTTATCATCATCATCATTCTGTTCATCTTGCTCCAGCAGACGCTGTATTGTATTAGTTGGACTAGGGTTATCACATATCTGTTGTTTAACATCACTTTCGTCGCCTTTGCCATCTGACGCTATATGAAGCTGATTCTGTTGCAATTCTTCAACTCCGTCTTTTTTTGCAGATCCTTGCCGTTCCTTATGAGCTATTTCTATGCTGACACGTCCATACTTTAAAAACCCAAAAGTGGAAAAATAGGAATATAATCGGTATAAAAACTCTAATAACACATTAATTTTTGCACTTTTTTTAGTACGTCATTTATTTACCTCGAATATCCTTAACAATAGTTTCACATAACAACGTCGCACACCGATTGACTTGTTGATGGCAGACAGGAGTATTAAAAACACAATAAATAAACCAGTACAAATCCAGACTGTGTCAATAATCGATATGAAAACCATGTTAATGTTGGATTTTCTGGATAAACAAATCTATGCGACTGAATCAAGGATGGCACACAAACTTGAATGGTTTTTGTTGTTGCTCTGTTTTATTTAACTACCAAAAAATGGTTTATATTCACGTAACTAGTAATTAAAATTTGGAAACGTATTTAGTGCGCGTTGGCCGCTTAAATTACTGAGGGTTTTTCACTCTCGTCAAAAACATCTTCTGCCTTGGGAACGTTCGCTACAAATGTTTTTTTTCTTTCTACTTCTGGACAGTGGATTCAGTAATGGTAACATAGAGCTTTACTATTAATTCAGCGATTTTTTTACTTATTATAAAATTTATTGTGTATTAGGTTATTGCAATACTACAACAAGACCAAAAACAAATGCTAGCTTGTTTTGAATATCAATTTTCATTTTGTCATATGCAGCCGATTAAAGCATCATGAAAAACGTATGGTTATATGGTTTTGCAATAATGCTTTCTACAATATTTATACAAAAACAAAATGCCTGAATATCTCTGTCGTAATAGTTGGACCATGGTTATAATAATATACACTAGGGCCCAATAAACTATGCAAACCGTTTATCAAATATACGTTTGTTTCATTTTTTCATTTGCACACATATAATAAAAAAAAACATATATAGTCATCATGTATTACAGCAATTGGTTTGTTGTAGAGCTGCAAAGGTTTTAACATTGATTGGCTAGAGTAAATTACATCGAAATCGATCAACAGTCAACATTAATCTAATTCGAGTTTACAAATAAGCTTCTCGTCTTATTTGTAAGCTCTCAGAAATGAATTGAGAATTACACAAGCAAAACCATAGGTATTGAAATTTTTAGAAAACACAAGCAATAAATTTTATTCGATAATTGTACCAAGTTAGAAAAATAATAAAGATTCATATTAAATAAAATTTGTTAGTTGCGTTTTGTATATACATATCCAAATTGCTTCATTTATTACACAGTTTACAACATAAAAACCATGACTGACTATCCTACACAATCGCACGATCTGCCATATATGGCATGCGTGCTAAAAAAGTATGGTAGTGTGGTCTAAAAACGGAACTGTGTAAAAAACTTTTTGACAAGTTTGCCCGGTTTTGAAATGTTTATGAAAATGTTCATAAAATGATAGTTTCAATGCGAGCAGAGTAGTATTTATTGTCAGCCAAATGTTTTTGTTTCATTGTTGCATAAAAGTATGTCACCTACGACACCATTTTGAAGCAATTTTTTAATGTCGGTTGGACTTTAGATATATTTTCCTGTGTAGAGTAGTCAGTCACGGCCTTAAATAACAGAACCACCGCCATACACCACACCAATGCATCGTACAGAGAAAGACTTGTGCAGTGTCTTGATGGGAACACAACATATTTTTGGAACATGTAAATAGCTGATATGGTGCCAACACTCTGTAGTGCTGGCAGCATAAAAGGCACTGAAAATACAACTCTGTCAGTGTCAACAAACATGTGCTTGAATAAATGCTTGATCATTGTTAATGTTTAAGCGGATATATTTTTTTGTAGCAGGGTCTTTTTGTTTCGCCTCTTTTTTGGTTACGACAACCTTAAAATCACACGTGAGTATTTTAAATAAATTTGTGGAAAAAAGCAAAAAATGCCGGAGAATTAAAGTTGATAATGTAAAAAGTTAAAGATACAAATAAAAAACAACTAAATCATAGTGTTTTATAGTGAAAATACACAATAGTGTAACAAAAACTAGGCAACAATACAAATGCGTGTATGGAAAAGCATTTTTTTTTTAGCAGCCGAGCCGCAATAAGGAGACAGTTTTTTTTATTTTTTCTGACAAATATGATTCAGTGCTAGTGAATATGTACCGCTTTTTGAATAAATATTCTGCATAGAATTTCATCAGACAAACGTCGTGAATTTTATTTTAAATCTGCAAAAAGAAAAAAATTCTGGGGCTTTTAATGCAAATTATATACCCAAAGTAATAGTGCCGTGGAAATCGAATAAATGTTTTTCAATAAAGATTATTTCGTCAACAAAACAAAAACCAAAGGACTTCTTGAATTAAATATTTTAAAAATACTACGATGTATAGAGGTTATGACGTTGTCGGTTTGTCCGTCTGAATTTTTCGTTTTTTTTCTTTTTTTTCATACAGAAGTCTGTATCTGTACAATTGTGTAGGATTTGGTGGTGTGGTAGTATACCTTTATTATGTGTGTAAAATATCTTCATGAATTCGCCTTGTGTGTGTGTAAAATATCTTTTTTATTGCATTTTACATTTGAATGTGTGCGTGTTTGTTGATTATAAAGACCAAAACTGTCTCAAGAAAGTGGAAAAAAGAATATTCTCAACCCGAATTTTAAATAAATTAGAATAAGGCGTGGCGGTTTCAGTAACCATTTCTAAAGAAATTTTTATCTGTAATATATTCGCCTTTCATTAATATATATAATTTCTTTTTTATTTTAGATATATTCCTTATTACCAGGGTCTTAACTTGAAAAGTATTTTTTGAAAAATGGCTGAAATTGAAGATCATCATTTCGAAACCGGAGATTCTGGTGCTTCACAAACTTATCCTATGCAATGTTCCGCATTGCGTAAAAACGGTTTTGTTATGCTCAAGGGTAGACCCTGTAAGATTGTTGAAATGTCAACTTCCAAAACTGGCAAACACGGTCACGCTAAAGTTCACATGGTTGGCATTGATATTTTCTCAAATAAGAAGTAAGTTGAAAATATTAAATGATTAAGTCGATAGCAAGTAGTTGCTACTGCTTTTTTTTCTTTCTAGATTATTGTAAATTTTAATTATAAAAGATTTCTAAATAATTACATTTATGTACATAAAGTTGTAGTAAAGTATCTCCCCTTTTCAAAAAGTTGGAGAAGTATGAGTCATTTTTTTGTATATTTTTGAACAAGTGGAAGAATTTTAAGAAAATTTGACTATCAAATTTATTTAATATTACTAAATATTTATTTATTCTGTCTCGCCAGAAGCAAAAAAAAAAAAAGTTTAAAACTGTATCTATTTGTGTGTTATTCATTAATAAAATGTAGAATTTTTACTTGAGATTTCATTCAGTACATTAAGTGTGAAAATTCCTCTAAGCAGTAGCTGTTTGCAAACTGATGTATTAATTTATAACAATTACATTCAAGTGACTTGAAAAAATAAGTAAAAATTTACTTCCCATCAATAGGCAATTGCTTTCTCTATTTGTAACCTTATTATTCTAGAATAAGATACTTTATTATATTTAGCGTTACAGAAAAAAGCAATTACGTATTACAATTATCTACATACATTGATGTTACCTTCCCATTGTCTTTTCCAGATATGAAGATATCTGTCCATCTACTCATAACATGGATGTCCCCCATGTAAAGAGAGAGGACTACCAATTGACCGACATCAGTGATGACGGTTATTTGACCTTAATGTCTGACAATGGTGACATCAGAGAAGATCTTAAACTGCCAGAAGGGGATTTAGGAATTTCTTTGAGATCCGATTTTGATAATGGAAAAGAGCTTTTGGTAAGTTACATATTGTTATAAAAGTTGAAAACTGTAGAAAGTAATATAATTTTTTTTTATAGTGTACTGTGCTCAAGTCTTGCGGCGAGGAATGCGTTATTGCTACTAAGACTAATACTGCTCTTGACAAGTAGAGTGGTGCTAGCGTGTCTTAAGAAGAGTTCTTTTTTAATAATAATAAAATTAATATAAACAAAATATGTTGTGTTTTTTACCATCTATAACAGCAACGGCTTTAACAAAATAACAAACAACATTATTCAAATTAGAAGATTGAAGAAATAGAAAAAGGACTTGTTATTATAATAATAAAAAACTCTAGTTGCTGCAAATTTCTTTTGCATTTAAATGTAAAAAAACAAAACATACAAACAATTTGAAGTATATTTTTAAATAGTCTTGTTTTATAATAACTTTATAATATAATATGATCGTCATATGTAATGTAAAGGAGTTGTCATCTTTTGTTTATTTTTATTTTTTCAACAAATGACACGCACTTCAACTTCCACCATTATTATAATAATAATGATAGTTTTTGTTGTTGTGAAATTGTTCAAACTTATTATTTTTTTATACATTTATCGTACACAAAAAATGCAATTTATTTTAATAAAATAAATATAAACACCGATTTCTTGATATTTAAATGCAAAACGAACATCAACATCTAGGAGAATGAAAATTATAAAGAAGAAAGGCGTGTTTGATACACAAAACTCCAAAAAAAAAATAAGAATAAAAATAAAGATGAAAAACTTAACTAAAAATTTAACAAATTAAACAAAATTTTTGCCAATAAAAATTTTATACTTTAATAAAAAAAAGAAAGAAAAATTAAAAAAATTTTTCAAATAACATTTTTATTTTGACCTTCCATTTAATTTTGTCATCTTAAGTTCCAGCTCGGTCTGCTTTTTTACAATTCCATACCTATAACTACTTATATTTTTGTTTTCTTTTTACTATAAATCCTGGCAGCTTAAGTAAGAAAAACAAAAATGCTTATTTATAAATCTGAATTTAAATACTTAAACTGTATCTTATAAAAAAAAGGAATCAAAGAACTTTAAACATAAAGAAAAATCTTGTAATCATCCACTTAAAGATGCCTAAAAACGAATGAAACAAAAAAGAAAAATATACTTAAGAAAAACTTAACACGTTTCTCAATTCAGTCGGAAAAGGGGTACGAATAATACCGTTTATTATTTAATATGAGTGAAGAAGGAACGATTTTTAAACATTTTATAACTGACAAGTTTTGGTTTAAAGAAATTGTATACGTATGTATAACACCGTCAGCCTAGTAAATACCCATAGTGTGTTTTTAACTATTTTTCATCATCCCACCATCGAATTTGGGTTGTGAACCGATTGACTATTGCTCTGAGCAATTTCCATTGTTCTCTTGTTAAAAAATATTGAATGTGCTAACTTAATAAGTTGACGCTCATTATGTTTGAGGTTTTTGATTTAAAAAAAAATTTGCATATTTTTGTTAATTTAGTAAGTTTTCCTTAATTTATTTTAGTTTATTAAATTTCGAATACAATGGGGTAATTATATTTTTCATTTCGCCGCAAATAAATTAATAACTAACATGGTTTTCTCTCATGTTGTACATTCTATGCATATTATTAAACGTACACTATTCTGAGACGAATTGTTAATTTTCAAATGAATGTGCATACATATTTAAAATGCTTTACAACGAATGTTTTCGTTCTGTTACAAATCCAACAAAACTCTGCAGTAGACCAATCAATTACATTTGCGCCCTTTTCGGCGTACACTTAGACATTCTTTTACAATTTTTTTTGCCGTCCAGGGCTACCATTGTTCGATTATAGTAGTTGGCGGACTGCGGCCATTTCCTTTTCATACACAACATACATACATCCTACACCTACAAACAACACACACATACATACACGCATTTAGTTCTCATTCCTAAATAAATAATTGTATACCCCAATTGTCCCAATTATTTTTTAGTACATTTTATGTTCTAGAGCTTTTTGGGAATTTTTGTGCGCTACACTTTGAAGTTGAGATTGGTAGTCTGTGATTGGTAGCCCTATCGCCGCTAGCTAAAATTGTTTTTTTATTCAAACGCAAAATAGAAAATTAATTTGCTGCTAATGAAAAGTGTGTGTTTTATTTAAAATAGTTTTAAAAGTAAAGTGTTGTGTTAGATGAAAATGATAACATATATATTGTGAGAGCCTAAAAAGTGTTGCGTTGTTTGCTTAAGAATGAAGATAAAGGTTCATTGCATATGTGTACATATATGCTTGAGAAGCTCAGTTAAATAAAAGCAAGAAAGTGAAAATATTTCAGATAAAATTAGTGCGATAAAAGTGTTTCAACCTGTTCATAAAATCCTATACGGATTGTTTGGAAGTCAACAGTTTGTAATTTACTTGAATATTGTTCAGTAAACGGGTTCATGGAATGGTTGCTTGTACCACTTAATGCGTGCTTTGGGTAGCTAACATTTTTGCTAGCTATCCATGTGTTTAAATGATAGAATGGAAGGCTGACTTTGTAACTCGATCTTTCGCATTGCAGAGTAACCCACCTTACGCATCTTCTTAACACCCATAGGGTAGTTCTTTTCAAATAGAAAATTTGTCCTCTGCTTTTAGTTTAATATCATATACATATTTATTTATAACAATTGCATATGAAAATATACTGAATCGCACAAATATTTCGGTTTATAATAGAGTAAAAGCTGTGGGTTTCTATCCCTCCTCAATAATATCAAATGTTTCCGAACTTACATCAATCTTGTAGAATATAAGATTGATCTAATGTCGATGACACTTACAAAAGATTCAACCTAAGAAATCAGTAGCGTACGCAGCAACATAATCATGAATACGTATTTGTATTGGAAGCCTTTTATTCTGTGAAAAACTATTTAAATCATTAAGGTCGCACGGACAAGTTCAGAATTTTCTTTTTTCATAACCATTAATTGATCGATGTCAGTTAATTTCTGTTTCATCATTTGTTGATAAAAAACAAACGTCGGAGTTTCTATTAAAGCAATCACAGCTCGAATTTCTTTCCAAGCCACATTCCGTAAATGATTCTATGAACAGCAAGTAGAAAAGTGATTGCCGAGTTTAGCAGTACCTGCAGCAACGGTGAGTGTTTTTTTAAATACATATATAAATAAACGCCTTTTATTTGCCACACGAGGGCATTCCTAACATCTTTTTCGAGTTATTTGATTTAATTTATGCTTCAAAGTTAAGATTAATTTCTTCGAAAGACCAGTTTCATTTCGCTCATCCATAAAGTTTTAGCTTGTTTGTAGAATACAAGTTAAGAACAATAAAAAACCATTAAACTAAGTACACTTATATTTTTATTGCATATTAATATTTATTTCAAATATTGTTAAGAGAAGAAAAGAACAATAAACATTTCTTATAGAAAACCGTAATATAGGGTTAAAAGAAATAAACATGAAGAAAATAATAATAAACAATTCAATGGTTTTTAAGAACGGTCTGAAAATACTAATGAATTACATGTGAATTGGTTATAATAAAATTTTTGCTACAGAAGTTAACTAAAATTCAGAGTTTTTTTCTGAAGAAAAATACTTAAATATAGTATATTGTGTTTCTTCAAATAAATAAGAATAGAAACGGATATTCGTGTAATAATGAAAGTAATTAAATAAAATTTTTCAATCTACTCAGTAGATTTACAATTTTATGAAAGGTGCGCCTTACAAACCGCAATTCCAACCTAAAGTAGGATCGTTTAACTGGGCTTGTATTTTTAAAACAAGACTATAAATACGTAAAGATGGACCAAGCTTAATAGGAAGTTTCTTAACAATATCACTGCGCTTGAGCAGCAACAGTGACCGGCCATCGATTTCCTCACTCTTAAATACGTGAGCTTCTTTCGGGAACTGCTTATAAAAATATTCGTAAACCTGATTGACGGACCATTCTTTGACATCAGGTATATCATCGAAATTTTCATTTGGTGTATAACAAAGAGCTGTTGAATCCGATTTTGATGGCGTATTAATTAAAACCGTTTCGGTGCTTATGGTGTCAGGCGATTCATTAGAATCTTTCTTGCGCTTCTCCGGCGGAGGACTCTTATCATCCTTGACTGTTTCATGTTTAACAACATCACTTGGTTGTTGCTCACTGGAAGATCTCTTTTGCTTTGGCGGTGAAGGCGAGTTCAGCTTCGTTTCCGTTTCAGAGTTTTCTTCCGAAGATTTTTCAACTGTCGAGTTTTGGGATTTTTGGGTAATTGTAACGGCAGGCGGTTCTCCACCTCCTATGATCTCACGTATTTGCTTAACTGGTAATGTATTGCCGCCATTACTAATTTGATTGTATACTTGACACTTGTTGCATTTCCAATTACGTAGATTATCTGACTGATTAAGTTTACTAGGGAAGCACAACAGATGAAAACACTTTGTACATTTTGAGCATGTGATCATTTCTTCTTCAGCATTTGTAAATTTTTCATTGCATATTCTGCAGGTGGTACATTGATCACAGTTGTAATTTCGCTGTATGCTCTCAAAATCTTCATAATCCACTTTCAAGCAACCTTTATGAATTTTACGCTGACATCCTTGACAAGTTATTAAAGGATTTTTGCTTGCAAATACAGGACGCTTAGATTCCTTTTTCTTGCAAACGACGCAAGCATCTTTTGGTTCGGTCGGTCCAACCGGTGAAACAGTGGAGGCCTTTGTGTAGCTTGCTCGACGTTCCACCAATGATAAGTTGTTATGATGTGATGTTATGGTGCTCCCGGCAATAAGAGAACGCTGAGCGCGCGACAAGTAATTGTCCGAAGGATCGAATACTGCCTTTGGCTTTTTAATACGGCCTGTTGTGCGTACTATAGGCTCGCTGTTTGAGCTGTAAGTTGAAGTATTGCGATTATGAGCCATTTCCTCAGCTAAATTGCTTGGTGATAGACGCATACGTGAGACTTTTTTCATTTATTTTTGTAACTACAAATAAAATGTAATGTTTTTGTATGGGTTATCTGTTACATACGACCAATATTGTAAATGCTACAAATCTTACCTGTATATATTTATTGATATTTTTTCAGTGAGTTTATTCGCAAAATGCTATACCTTTTATTATTGAAAGGTGATGAAAATATGTAATTTATTTAGTAAACTCTAACGAATATTAAGATGTACATATATTAAATCATTTAATTGTGGCAACAAAACACCATTTTTAATAAGTGATGCCCATTAAGAAATCTGTGATACTAGTCGCTAATCAACATAATGAAGTTGCCATACTTCTGTCACAAACGACGCTACAATTAAAAATCAAGGCGAATTGTCTCAAGGAAATTCGCCATGAAAACTATATATTGAGCAAAACGATTTAATAGTAAAAAATATATTACCATGAAGATGTACATATATATATTTAGTGCGTTTGTTATCTTTTAGTTTTAGCTGCCTAAGATGTATTTTAACCGTTAAAATATTGTCATATATTCAAAAGATGTTTACATTTTGGACCGCCATTATATATATTGTGTTCGTTCTACCGATGAGTGTTTACCATGCTGACTTTTCTAATTAATATTTTTACACAAAATGTTTGTTGTTGTTTGAACGCCTGTGATTAGCATAATTCAATGACCTGATAGTTGGGCCGTGTCAATCCGATTTCTCTAAGATGTTCTTATGATGTGTGATGTGATACCACTTGTAATCCTTTCAGCTATTTCTTATCAGAAAATCTGAGTATGTGGAAGAACAGATTCATAGTGTGAACCTAGACTAGCTTGTACCTATATTTCCTATAATATATAGAAAATAAAAAGATATACTAATTTGAAGATACTATAACTGATTTTCAACACCAGAAAACTGAGTTATTTTGGGTATCCTCTTATCATTTATATGGATTTCTATCCACCAAGCAATTTTCTTACTTCATAAAAAGTCGCTGAGATGTTATCACTATTTGTAGTTTATTTTCACTTAACCCTTTCAACACAGCTGTAGCTATTTTGTGTATTGGCACTCATTAATTCTTCTACATAAAACTAGTAAAAAGTACTATTTTAGTGGTTGTGACAATCAAAACTCAATATGAGTTTTAATATTGACGACTCCATATTAGCCAATATAAAGACGCAACAAGAAAGCGATGAGGATGATGCAGCAACATCGGACGTGGGAGGTGAGCGTTTGGGTGGTGAGACGTTTATGGAGGTAATAGGCGGTTTTAGTGGCAATGCAACTGAGGCAAATGTAAGCTACGAAGATCGAACTGAGGATCCTTTACAGGAAGAGGATGAAAAAGAAATAGAGTTGAAAGAATTTCCTTGGTATTGTATGGAAAATGATTTTTTGAAACCTTACATATATGATACGGAGGAGCCAGAAATAAAAGTTGGAAGGAATAAAAGGGCAAAATTGGAAACGGAACTAAGAGGCGTAAACGGTCGTATTTGGAGTAAAGTACCTTTGGCATCCCCCATCACAGACGATTTGCCAGAGTTTATAGCTGTTGGCAAAGGGCCCGCAAAAGGTGTATCGAGTCCTCTGGAGGCCTGGCATTTGCTAATAGATGTACCAATGCTGAATATGGTGGTAAAAAGCACAAATGAAATTATTAAGGCTACCAAAAAGAAAGAACCTCATCAGAAAAGACTAACAGATTTAACGGAGTTACGGGCTTGGATTGGTTTAAAATATTTGTGTGGTGTCTTGCGCAATTCCGTAGAGCCTGGTCCAGTTGATGAGCTCTGGACATTGGAATTGGGAAATGCTATATATCGGGCCAGTATGTCATATAAACGTTATGAATATTTATCCGAATGTCTACGTTGTGCAGATCAATCAACTTCCAGCTTGCCTCTGGATGAAATTGCCAACTTTTGGGAGAAGTTGGTTATAAATTTTAGATCTTATTATGCACCTAGCGCTTTCTGTATGATAGATGAACATATATTGGACTTATCCGTATTGGAAAGCAATCCCTTTAATCACGTATTACCACATCAGCCAGAAATAAACGGTTTACGTTTTATTACCCTCTGTGATGCTAAAACCTTTTACATTTGTAATGCCTTAGTGGCGAACAGTATGGATCCACTAGACGAGGAAATAGATCAACTGGTTAGTGATATAAAGGGCACCCGCCGCTCGCTCTGTTTAAATGATCGTTTTACAAATATGCCGCTGTTGCAAAAGCTAAAACAGGGACAGTTTCAAGTCGTAGGTGCTCTGCCATCCAATGCTAAAGAGATACCAACTGAACTCAGCAGCGCTCGCGTGCCTCAAATATGGTATTCAAAAAATGATTGTACTTTAGTTTCAGGCTTAGATAAAGATGTCAGCCCTTCAGGCTTTTTAGTTACGAATGGCTTGTCCACGCGCATAAACTCAGTTAAACTTTATCAGACTTTAAAAAATAGCAATGAAAATGCATTCCAATATATGAAATTATATGGTACGCAATATGGGCGATTATCTAAGAATAAGAGATGGAGTTTGGAATTCTTCTATTTTATGCTAGACATGGCTGCATATAATGCTTGGACCTTATATAGACTGTCAGAGAATGGTGATGCTAGCATAGAGCAACGCGATTTCCAACGCCAACTTGGACTCTATCTTACGCAGCAACAACTGAAACAGAGAATACATTTGAACATTAAACTTCCGCTTCCGCTAAAAGTACAAATTGCCGAAATTTTGGGAGAAAATGTTGAGGCTCTCCTAAGTGGAGCCTCAAAAAAAGTGGCTGAAGCATCGAAATTAGGAACTATATCCAAAGAAAAGGCAGCCATACCAGATGGAATTATTTTGCAATCTCGCGAAAATGATTCGCGTAGGCGCTGCCGAGCATGCAAGAGTCGCAATGGCTCAAAGACAAAAAGTAGGTGCCAGCAGTGCTTGCAGCCTTTCTGTATGCGCCATTTAATATGTCGCTGCGAATCTTGTTCCGGTTACGAGCTTGAAGATTCAAATCAACAGGGCGATAGAAATGAAGATGCCAAACACCATAGAGATCAGGACGACAATTCGCACGAAGAGGCTGAAGACTTCCATGGTGAAGAAACAGATCTCTAACAGTATAAATAAATATACTAATTAACATCGGTTCTGTAAAACTTAAAATGGAAGTTAAATATTTATGTACATTAAATTATAAATGTATTGATAATTCTATGCAAATAAGATTGGTTTGTACAAATTTAAACAAAATCAGTTTCTCAATTCTTTAAATTGTTTGGTTTTATCTTTAGTTCTGCCGTTTGAATCATAAACACATGAAAATTTCTTATAAAGTGATTCTCTAAATTTATTACACCATTTCCAAATGACTGTTATCACTTACCTACCGCATTGATATAACCCAGAGCTGTTAAATTTGGATTACGATTAGTAATCAATTAGATTAAATTTTAAAAAGAATGGTATTGATTACATAATTCTCTTTTTCAAAATTCCTAATTATTAATTAATTATGATTACAAATAATCCAAAAATAATTAAGATTAGTTAGGATTACGAGAAAATAATCAAAAATAATCAAAAGTAATCAAATAAATAATTGACTACTTTCAAGGATTATCTTTGATTATTTTCGATTATTTTTTAAAAATTTAGAATGTGCATCATTTTATGATATAAAATTTATACATACAATTTATTTTGAAAAATTTGCAATTAAATCGTAAAAAAATTGTGAACAAATAAAACAAAAAAAAAGTATAATTTACATATATTTACAAATGGCTTTCATTACAACTAATTTTTCAAAAGAAAAATCAGATAATGATTGCCGCCTTGGACTGTTGACGATCCCGGCAAATGAAAACAGTCGTTCAACTGGAGCTGAAGACTCACTACAATTTATATTACCAATTATAAATAACATAAAGTGTAGCATAACACTCACCAAAAGATATATATACTTTATAATATCGTAAAATAATCAAAAATAATCAAAAGTAATCTTCGAAAGTAGTCAAATAATTTTTCGATTACTTTTTATTATTTTTGATTATTTTTTCGTAATTGTTATTAATCTTGATTATTTTTCGATTATCTGTAATCGTAATCAATTAGTAATCGTGCAAATCTGAAAATAGTCGTAATATAATCATTACTTCACCTTTAAAAAAATAATAATCCAATTACTAATTATTATGATTAGTAATCATTACTTAACAGCTATGATATAACCAGTTACAAAAATTTGCTAATATTTTCTTTTTTCAAAATTATATTTATGAATACCGAACAGATCATTTCTTTAACATCAGACTTACCTAACAAATAAGTGATGTGAAGTTATACCATAAATTTTGTGCTTATATGCGATAAAAAAATGATTGTATTAAGTATTCAAGTCAACCACAAAACATCGATGATACAACTACAATTAACAAATTAAAGTCATTCGACTTCATAGACTAGTTTTCTTTTTCAAAAGCTTTTAGTGGTTATAAAGTAATAATGTCTTCCTATGCATTTAAATTTCTCATTAACACATGCTTTAAAAACAAAACCCAAACCAACAAAATGATTTGCAACACATACAGATGCTGGAGTAGATCAAATGACCAAATTGAGCTTTTAAAATTTATATTGAAACTCTTTTTGCGATTTGGGAACAGGCTTACGAACATCGAACCCGTTATCCTTCTTATCGTCGTTTTGGTTGAGGAACAAACTTAGGAATTGTTCATTTTGGATTTCATTTAATGGCATATCCAGTTCACTGCATGACTTAATAATTTCAGCACAGGCTCGCAGATCTTTTCGATTATCTATAAGATGAAATTCGTTACATAAAGAAGTTAACAAATTAAGAAAATTAATTACATTGATAGTTGAAGAGTAGACTAAGACAGTTAGAGCAAGCTTCAGGTTGTTTATATTGCAAAAATAATTCCACAAGACGATGTACTGCATCCACATTATTACGGGTTAGAAAAGATGCGCACAAAGAACTGGCACTAAAACGAAATAATCAGTAATTAACAGCTACATATACTATATAGTATAAATAATAAATTATAATGAATTAGGCATTAAGAAAGTCCTTCTTAATGCAATTATTTTTGGGTTTGTTGTTTAACTTTAAACTATTTACTTTAAACTCTCTGGCTTCTTTTCCGATAAATGACACAAATTCAAAGGGATCGTTGAGAGATTTTTCGGTAGTTTCACTTGAGTAGTAACATTCACTTTCCAAGCAAATCAAACAAACAATTTACATATATAGGCCTATAGGCAACATGCATTACATAAAATGTAATAAATAAAGAAACATATTACCGTTTCACAACTAACTGCTGTAGTTGTTTATAATCCTCGAATAAATCGGCTGCAGATTTTTGGTCACAAAACCAATCACTAACAAAACATTGCTTCCACACGCATGCAACAATAAAAATATCATTGTGATTGTTGTATATAGACGTAGCCACCTCCATCAAAGAAACTAGGACAGCTTCGCTTTTCTGCGCTAATGTTTCCTCGGCTATAGTGCGAAATGCGGCTCTCATCATTCGCTTGCCATCCTCAGTAGCTGCGCTGGACTCATAACCACGGTGCAGAGTTCTCAAAGCGATATCGGCACCGCCGCTACGCCATAAGGCCATCGCTTTGAATGGTGCCAAATCTGCATATATTTTCGATAACGGATGACTTTGTTTTTTGCAGATTTCAGCAAACGATTCGATATGCTGAATACGTGACAAACTCGAAAGGTATTTGAGGCATGCTATTAAAACATTGTGGGAGGGTAATTGTTGCCAACGTATACACTGACGTACCAAGTATAAAAAGTCGACTTTATTCTTAATTTCCAAAGTAGACATGAGAAGATTATCCAACTGAGCTTGTGACAGGGAACGTATATCCAGGCCTAAATCGGGAGACCGTAATGAGTGCAAATCATTTATTACTGCTTTCGACATGAGGCCAAAATTTTGAGGAAACCCGTTTGTGGCTGCATTTGAGGCCGGTGTAGTCGTTTGAGCCTGTTTGTTACCTGCCAAGTTATTGCTTTCCTTCTTTATAATACTCTCCCTTAATTCTTCCCACTTTTTGCTTTTACGCTCCACCAATTCATTGGTGAAACAATCAATAGCATCGACATGTGTTGACTTTCTTTGAACATTAGAGCCGCTTCCAGTGGTCTGCAATGCAGGCCAAAGGAAAGCTACACAGTTCTGGAATCGTTGTAATGCCTTTGGCGAGCCTGGAGATGCCACAGCAGCAGTCGTTGCTCCGCTGCTAGTCAAACGGGTAAGCATTGCCATTGCTCTCGCCTAAATGTTTGTAATTACTTAAGATAACAAAATCCACCAGCCAATACACAACTAAACAATTTTATCGCACATAATTTATGGATAATTTTATTCAATCTGAGTGACTGATTTAATAACTTCCTTTCGAGTTTTGTAATCTCAAATCTGCAGAATCGATTAACTATAAAGAAGTGTCAAGCAAATGACATATAAGAAACACAAAAAATTGTAAATAAACAATTAGGGGCTGTTCACCATTTACGTCACATGTTGTCTTTGCTGAGTGGTGAGTTAAAAATTTGTGACAAGGTTGTAAAATATGATAAATAAGTATTTAATGATAAGACCGTTTCGATAATAATTATCGACATTTAAAGTACCGGAAAAGGCGATTTAAAGTGTAAAAATCTTTTGTAAGGCGTAATGTTTGTGCTTAACCCTCTGCGACTGACGTGACTTTGTTGTTGCAAATCTACTGACGTGGTAGTACCATTAGACACCATTTTGTCGGCTTATATTTTCCAAGCTTCGTTTTGTAAACCTAGCAAAATTATTTTATGCTATAGTTTAATGGCATAGAATTCTATTTATTAATTTTTGTTTTTAGAATGAAGTTACATTTGAGAATTTTTCGAGTCGATATTTATATAATAGCGGAACAAAACTATATTTTATGTTTAAGGGTGTCTGTTAGACTACCACGACAGTCACAGAGGGTTAACATTGACAGTATGAAAATGCAAACGTGTAAATATGCCGAAAATATTATTATTATTATTATTTATTAAATTTATAATAAATTACAAATCTAATATAAAATTCAAAGACCACTAAGACCATCGGCTCTAAACCGAAAATAAGTTAATTGCTGTAGAGGTGTTTCAAGTAAAATACACATACATATTTAAAAGGAAAATTATAGTCTTATTTTGAAGTTTTTAACATATGTATATACTATGTAGGAACGCATGCTCATTATTAGCCGCTAGAAGTAGAGTAAATCTTGACAAAATAATTATATTTATTTCACCATGAAGTAAATATGTATGAATGATAGGGCCCAATCGAACCTATCGGGCCAGCCGAACCCGAATTTTTTGTCAAGTGTACTTTTTCCTAATATATTTACTAAAACACAATGCAATTTAGCGAATTCGTAAAAACACTTGTGTTTGTTTGAGCAATTTTATAAAAAAAAAATAATGGAATTTTTTCCGAAATAAAATTTAATAGTATTTTTTCTTGTACTTTTTTTAATGACTTCTGAAATTACAATGAAATTTTTGCACATTTAATAATTTTAATATGCCATCTTATTGTTTTTCCGTACTTTTATTGCATTTCATATACAGAAATTGTGGTAATTATGTAATTTAATTAAAAAGTTCTGTGTTCTGTAAAGATCGATAAAAATTCCGAACATCGGATTTTGGCCGAACATAATTTTCGCCTAACTCGAACGTTCGGTCGTAAACTAATGAATGATATTTAAAGTGTTTATATTTTGATTTTTCAAAACAAAACAAAACCAAACATGCTATTTGTAAGGATTGCCATATTTTAAATATTATGAAAACGGTTATCGGTGCAGATAAATAATATGTAAAATTAAAAAATAAAAATAAATTTCTATGGTTGAAAAAGTTAAAGCGAATAAACAAGTGAGCGAAGCAAAAAAAATTATTTAAATATTTTCAAAATAAGTAAATAGAAGTGGCCGCTAATTTAGTTATTTGATTTCTAAATTTAGTAATTGACCAACCTGAAATATGCAATTTATCCATTTTTTCAATAGTCTAAACTATTTTTCATAATCTTAAACAATTTATGTTATTCGAGCGGTTGTCGAAACACCTTCACAAGTTAAAAATGTTACTGAAAAGATCATAGTAAATTTATTTGTATAATATTTTTAAGTATATTATGATGCTATTCGCTGTTGTTTCACACGTATGTGTAGGAGGGCACATCTGCATAACGTATCTAGCCAATCATATATGTATGAATGTATGTATGTATGTGCGTGCATATATTTTGTGCATTTATTATATAGTCATTGTGATTTTTCAATTTCAAATGTTGACATCTGAGTAATGCGTTTAGTTTATACACCAAATGAGTAACGTATGGAAAATCTCTAACCTTAATACTCGTACTAATAGAACGGCTACAATTCGTATGGCGGAATCCATACAAGAAAAGTCAATGAGCTGTCAACACGTTGCCAGCTCGCAGCAGCTGATGCAAAATAATACACGACTAAACGAATTTGTATGCATATTTGGCTAAATAGCTTCAAATGCACGTAATATATTAGAATTTTAATAAAGACTTAATTGAAATTATGAACAAAAGTTGCAGAAAGAGAAACAGGCCATCAGAATATTTGATTTATAAAAATAATTTAATTTCATTTAACAACTCGCAGTCATGATATTTGTGTTGCTTACTTATGTAACAGAAATAGAAGTTGTTGTAAACTATTGTTATTTTTTTCATTATCTTAGATAACAATTTTATCCATTTTAATCTAAATTAAAAGAAATTAAACTAAAGAAAAGTATTAAAATGTACGGAGAAAATACTTTCACGAAAAAAAAGGAAAAAGTGTAAATTCTTCCTTTTGTTTTTCGTGTATTCCATAAATATGCTCAATGTTTTTCTATGAGCTGAAGTAAATGCCTTGATATGGTTACACTCATGTGCAAAACAAATATAAATCATATGTAGTAAGAATTTTAACGAACATTTTATAAGTGGTGACAAGGCGAATTCATACAAAGTGAACTCACTTATGCAACTCTGTGTAAAATTTATTGAACTGTCAAATGAAATGCTTTGGAAAAAACAATGGCCGCACACAAAAACGAAAAACCAAAAGAACACTTTGACAGTTCAATAATTTTGCCTTGGTAACAGCTGATCACCAATTTCTGAACTAGGGCCACCAGGTATGAATTCGCCTTGAGTGGTGACAAACACAATACACATGAGCACTGATGATGAAAGGGTTGCGTCTTTCGAAAACAGCTGTTCTGCTCTGTTGAATAACAAAAACTGATGTTGACTTGCCTTTGTGCCTTGGAATAGTTATCATGTCTTTCTGAGATTTAAATTAAAAATTTCGAACAATTAGCCTATAAAATCTTAATTCAAATATAAATCATGTTTTTCTTCTTTCAAATTATTTGATAAAATAGTAAATTAAAAATAATTGTGTGCGCAATCTTTTTGATCTCTGGGATTTTGAATAATAATTTTTTTCCTTCTAAAACACAAAAAGTGTTTGATTGCCAAAGAAAAATATTTATTTATTATTTAGTTGCTATACTATTTCAAAAAAAGTTTTAGTTTTCCATCTCTGGAGCTGTTTTTCTGGCTTTATTGTTTTCTAATACTAATTAATTTCTGACAAAAATATCAAATATGTTTTATATATAAAAACAGAAAAAATTAGTTTTAGCTTGTTATCTTTGGTAGCAAAAAAAGGATTCAATTGTCCAACCCTGGAATCGTTTTTTTACTTTGTTTGATTTACAATACCAATTTAATTCCTCCTGAAATATAAATTAGTCTTAATTCAGAAAAAACAAAAACAAGTTTTAACTTGTAACTTTCATATAACAAAAATAAGTTAAAATTTCCCAGGTCTGGAACCTGATTTTCAATATCAATTTATTTAAAACTATTTACAATACGTCAATTTAAAACCTAGGACTCAGATTTTCTGTAGACTTCGGAAAACCGAGAGACAGACACACGGACATAAAGGAATATTCCTAGCAAAAATTTAAAAAAATTTGGTTATAGACAGTCTTTCCTTTCGAACTACAATAGAACCGATACTCAGGGGAGGAACTTTACTCATGTCACATAGTATTGGGTGTTTTTTATTGAGGTATAGAACTTTAAGTTGGCATCACTTTTTTAACTGGCGGCCATTTTGTCAGCTGTCAAGGGATTAATATTTAGTTTGGTTTGCCATTTCATCATGAACATGCAATGCGTCGTGATTTTGGTGTATGGGCCGAAAATGAGATTGATCTCGATGCTGATTTTCATCGCAAAATTTTGTTCAGTGATGATGAGCCTTTGGTTGAATGGCTACGTCAACAAGCAAAATTGCCGCATTTGGAGTGAAGAGAATCCACATGAGACCCTTGAGACGCCATTACATCCACAAAAACTGACTGTTTGGTGTGCTCTATGGGCTGGTGGAGTCATTGGGCCATACTTCTTCCGAAATAATGCTGGAGAGTCAGTTACCGTTAATGGAGACCGGTATAGAGCCATGATAACCGACTATTTTGTTCCCGAATTGGATGGCATGAATGTGGATGTGTTGTGGTTCCAACAAGACGGCGCTACATGCCACACAGCGCACGTCACAATCGATTTATTGAAGGAAACATTCGATGAGCGCATAATTTCGCGGAATGGACCTGTCAATTGGCCACCAAGATCGTGTGATTTGACACCATTGGATTATTTTCTTTGGGGAATGTGAAGTCGCTCGTCTACGCCAACAAACCAGAAACGTTAGGGGACTTGGAAGCCAACATTCGTGGCGCTATTGTCAACATACGGCCCCATATGCTCGAAAAAGTGGTTGAAAATTGGACCTGTAGAATTGGCTTTATTCGAGCCAGCCGCGGCGGCCACATGGCCGAAATCACATTTAAACATTAATGGCATAAAATTATCCTTCCAATAAAGCCAAATTGATGGACATTAAAACGATTTTCTTGTGTTTTATTTCAATTCGAAGTTCTATACCTTAAAAAAAACACCCTGTACATTGTGCCGGAACCATTGAAAAAAGGGGATAATTTTGACAGATGCGAAGGAAGAAGACAAGAAGGCAGAGAATTTCTTTCTTCCTATTTGCCGTAGGAGGCTGCTCGCCTTTAGTTGACAAAAGTGTAAAATTCGATCGGTACTGATTAGCTATATACCTGCGTTATTGAAATAGAACGAAGACAATTAGCACAAACACACACTAAAGAAAACCAGAAAAATTCACTTCCATATTCATAACTGAATGCGCAAATAGCACCAACATTTGACGTGACATAAAAAATTCCTTCTTATTTGTAAACTAATTTATTTCAAATGTAATATTTAATAAAATACAAGCATTATTGCTTGTAAGAACACATTATAAAATGCAATAAATATATTATCTACTTTTGTCCAATACTGTATAAAAAACAATTGTGGAAAATTAAAAATTAAAAGCCGAACAAAGCAAACGGTATAGTTTTAGTTAACAAGTATTGCATTTTTATAACAAGCGGTTGTTAATGCTGTCATCTTTGTTGTGGTGGCTTTGTCATGTGCATGAAGGTGTGTGTGTGTCTGTGTATGCGTATGCCCAAAGATTCCATAAAACATAAACATAAACTGGTTGTTTGGTTGACTGACAGACTGACCATCAACTTCACCAGCTTCAACGTCATTGTCATATTTCGCAAAAAATTTTTATGCCCTGGACAGTCATGATAAAAATCTGTATGCTGTTCGCTCGTTCGTAGTCAAGTTATTTAAATAAATATGAGAAAAAAGAAAAATAAATTTGCCAACAAGAAATATATAGAAACCGTAAAATGTTATGCGCATTATTTAAGCGTAACATAGTTAGTTGGAGTAATTCTTTCTGATAACAACGACAATGTTTTTTTTTTGTCCTGGCTTTGCATGCATCCTTTGGCAAAAAGTGTCTATTTACTTGTGTACCTGTGCTTTTGAATACTTTGCAATTTGCATAGCAACATTTTTATACAGAACGATGGAGGAGGTCGACTTAATAAATGCCCTTACGTTGTAGGGCATTTATCATGGAAAGACATCGTTTCACTCTTAATAAAATGTTCAGTAATAATTCTCAGTTAGTTGAAAAATAATGTGTTTAACGTGTGGGAAAGAATAGCAATTTTCATTCAAAATTATCGAAATCCCCTAATTCTGATTCTTTAGTATTTTCGCTGACGATCTTTTTATACATTTAGAAACTGCAGAAATATTTTATTTTTTTTTGCAAAGTCCACCACTGTGGGATGGTAAGAGTTCATTTTGTATCAAAAGCTAGTAAAGGATGTCTTTTTTAAACCAGATTGAACTTTATAATATATGTATATATGTATATGTATATAAAAAGAAATATAAACAAAAAAATAAAATGTTAGGCAAAAACAACTTTTTATTCGTCAAAGAATTAGATTTCATTAATATATGAAAATAATTTCTATTCCCGCTGAACCATATTCAAGACTTCCAATTCTGGGCCATTTTTTTTTTAAATTCACAACATTTTCCTTTAAGGCACCACTTGTTGCTCGCTTATCAGCATAAACCATTGATTTCATGCGGCAGCACAAGAATTAATCGAGTGTTTTCAAATCTGAATTGTTTAAAGGCCAATTGACTGGTCCACTTCCCGAAATATTGAAATCAATCAGCACTATTGTGAATAACTACTGCCATAATAAAGTCTTACCCCCATATTCATAAAAAAATAAAATGTATTTGAAATCTATTTTAAGAAATTTTTGTATGAAAAACTTTGACTAAAATACGTTTCAAACGCGTTTTAAATTTTATGCATATGGGGGTTAGAGTTTTTGATTTGCTATTGTGAATATTGTCCATCACAAAGTTTTTGGGAACACATTCACAAATTTAAGAAATATGGCATCACAACATAAAATCACAATAAGAATCAATGGGAAATGTAGAAGGAAATTGGCCATCAATTTATAAAATTTTACAACCAACCGTAAGACAATATTAAATTTTGTTGCAAGATTTATTTGATGGTGATTTTGCAGCAAAGTTTTCTATATAATTTGATGAATATTTTCAATTTAATTGCTGCTTTTTATCGCAATAATAATCCAGGATTTTGTAAAGACACACTCACTTAAATCTGTATTATTTTTATTTTGTCTGAATTAACGATAGTCGATGCAACACATCACACAAGTGATCTTGGCTACAATTTCTATGGATTTATTCTGCTCTACCAGCTGATCAAAATGCAAATAACCCCTATATATTTTTCATCGATATGTATATATTGTGTTGTTTTGCGTAAATTGCTTATAAACCATTGACAGCTGGCAATTCATAACAGCAACTAATACTCCCAAGCAATTCACAATAGACACTTTTACTCCTAAAATATTCACTATAACGATTTTTCGTGAATGGCAATTCGATTTGTTGCCAAAACAAGTAATTCCCTTCCATTCACAATAAAGACGAATAAACTGATTGTTTGTAATGCGTCATTCTGTTCAAACCATATCTCTATAAAATATTATTGATTATGTTGGGTACCGATTTCCATTGATCTCATTTTTATGGTCCTGTATGTCCTCAGTTTGTGAACTGCAACAAACACTACATTGTTGTAGATGCAATGCAATATGTAGAGAATGTTGTGACGATTTCGTTTATAAAAATATTTGTTAAATAAAAAATGAGCGTCTATTAGATGTCCTATTTGATAACGAATTTTGAAAAGAAATCTGGATAAATCACGCCTGACAATTTCTTCGTAATTTTCTATGGAAGTATTACCTTCTATTTATGTTTCAGTTATCATGAGAATTACATATTTGCACAACACCTATTGCGGCAAAGGTGATGCACGATTTAATCTGTTAATGTTAGAGTAGCGTGTAGAGACGTAGTGAAACGATTGTTAAGCTATAAAAATTCTAAGCACGCTTATGACAAGATTTGCTAAGTACTTGTGCATTTGAAAGGCACACAAAATATGATGGCATATTTGTATTGTTCAAAGTGTGTTTGTGCTTGCTTTAGAAGCATAAATTCCTATTACTTGAATTTTTAATGCAATCGACATTATATAAAATATCCTTATTATTATATTTTCTAAGTATAATAAAAGTTAAGCCTTTCATGATTCCCTTCTTCTTTTTGTTGTTGTCATTATCATATAATGTCCGCTGTCTTTGGTTTATTAAAACAGCCAATGACTTTCATATCATGCACACTTATTACAGCCATTCGATCAGGACACAAAATCAAGCAGCAACATGATTATCGTTGAATCTTGGTAAATCTTTTTTAAACTCGCCATCCACTGAAGTTGACATTATCATAAATTTGTTGTCATGTTATGCAGCTTGTTAGTGTCGTGTTGTTGCTACAATATAAATCGACATGCAGCGTAGTAGCAAACCACCACCACTACAACTGCAACTACAACTACAGCTATAGCACCAACATCAATGGCCAAAGCCTTAAACATTAAGCAACGATAATATTTTATAATCATTATGTTGCACACTCAACTCTTTAGTTAACTCTACTCTACTCTACTCTACTCTACTCCACTTTACTTTACTTGACTCTACTGCTGCAGTGTAGCACTCTGAAGTCATGTTTATCATACTAAATAGAATCTTTACGTAAATTTGTGGTTAAAGGTATTTACACTTAAGCCATAGTGATTTTCGTTGTTGCAAATTGCTGTTGCAACAGCATCTGCCGTATGTATGTACGAGTATGTGTGTATGACTGTTAACGACACCACTTTTATTCATGGATTCTTGCTTATTTACATCCTCTTTTTAGTGAAGTTTAATGAAATCCATTAAAAAATGGTTCCCCCAACAAAGAATTAATGGATTTTATTGTTGTTATTATAACCAATATAACTTTTGTTTAACGAATTAGTGTGGCCTAGTTTTCAAAAACTTTCAGCTAGAGTTGAAAAGCGTTTAAATAATTATTTTCAACAGTTTTCTTATTATTATTAATATTATTATTATTATTATAATTATTATTATTATTATTATTATTATTATTATTATTATTATTATTATTATTATTAGCTTTAAGTCTTGGAGGATAAATATAAATTTAATAGCCATCAGATGCTTTATTACGGCAAATTGTAGTCAATTTGAAAACCAGATGGCGTTACTGTGGCAGTTGATTAGTTTTCTCTAGTTTTGTTTAGACGCGCATATGATATACTCTTCTAAAGATGATCTTGACTTGATCGAAATGCTTGGCAAACATTTTTATTTTATGTACAAAAAAATTTTATATGTGACACTGAAAAAGTGTGATGAAAAATGGAAGTTTTTTATTTCATTAAAAAATAAATATCTTGAATTGATATAAAACTTTTTTGGTTTTTCCTATGTTCTAATACGTTTTTGGTTACATTTCCAGTTGCTTATAAAATTAACTTAAACAAATGAATTTAAACAACAAACTCCATCATATGGAGAGCCTGGTGGTAATTATCTTTACATATTCCGCCTTATTACGGTTCTCAATTCGACTCGAAAGAATGTAATAAATTAAGGAAATATACAAAATTTTACTTTTTAATCTATTACAAACACCCGAGTCGATTCGAAAACGGTAATAAGGCAGATTATTTGCTTCCTTCGTTTATCAAATTAATATCTCATATTATATTGGCCATAAAATGCTAAAGAAAAAAATGTGTAAACTTCATAAAAATATACATAAAGTGATCACATTGAAAATGAAACCGGCAAAAGTACACGTACATGAATCTATGGCGGTGTTTTTTTTTTTCAGAGTGTCACAATACCAGAGCAATGCGTACAAATTGTAAGAGTTTTTAATCAAAATAATTGTTCTAATCGTCAAACTCATCGTGCCCTGCTATTTTATGGCGTACATAATTGTCCTGCAGAGCGGCTAATTATAAGAACGATAGATCGTTTTTGGACCACATTTACTGTTACTGATCACGTGCATACCTTGAGACGCCGAACAGGGCGCACTGAAGAAGCTTTTGCCGAAAGCATTAATCAATCAATTCGTCGCCGTCTTCAACAACTGGGATGGTGTCCTTCCACTTTATGGAAGATTTTTTTTTAGTTGTTGAAAATTTGTATGCCAGCCGTGGCGGCCACATAGCAGATCTCATCTTTAACCCATTTCGTCCCAGTGTTCGATTTTTCGAACAGTAAATTTCAAGCATTTTAAATTTTTTTCCTCTTTTTGAGAAAAACTAAGAACATATCTTTTTTAAGAAAATTAAAAAAACATTAATTTCATAAAATTTTCTCTCCAATAATGCCCGTTTCATTGATATTAAAAATATAAAAAAACACCCTTTAGATAACAATTCAGTTCAAGTTAAAGAAAACAGAACAGTTTCTGAATTAATAACAATAAAACTAACAACAACAACAACGACCTCAATGCAGGGTCAAATTTTATTTAAAATCATAAACACATATGTATTCGCCTGAGTATCTTAAAAGAAAAATGAATAAAGTGTCATATAGAGACAGGGAGAGGGAATATGAAAACAAAATAAAAATTTTGCAACATAAAATTTAAACACACAACACAAACTCGAATAAAATATGACAGTATCTGTTTACAAAGAAAATACATACAAGCACGCATTCAAACACTCACACGCCATGCCATGGATCTGCAATTATTTTACACATTTTTATGCCATGTATCAAGGAAAGCAGTCAAAAAGCAGCTGCAAATACCTTTAACGCCTGTCTGCACACCTGTCTCTGTATGTTAATGGTTTTTGTTATTGCTTTTATAAACGTACAATTTGATTTTATTGTTGTTGCTTTTCAAAGTGCACAACGTATGTATGCATGTATGTGTGTGTGTGCATCCACATGTTGTTATTAAATGTAAACGAGTAAATGTACTGTAGTTGCTTCTACATATCGGTTGTGTGCCGTTGTTGCATGCAATTTTTATTTACTTAACTTCATTGTTGATGTTGCTGCTGACTCCTGTTGTTAGTGTATAGTACTCTGGGGATGCAGGGTCAAATGCGGCAAATTTCCACGTTTACGTTCACTTTTTTACTAAACTTTTCTTTTTTCCTTTTTTTTTCATTTTCATCAGACAAAAGAAAGTTTTAACTTCTCACACATGTAGCCAAACATATTTTCATAATACAAACAGTTTCCGCTGGCTGAGGAGCATTAAAACAATATTAAATTTGTAGTAAATTTTTATCAATAAGTATTTATTTATTTTTTTTTTTCTTTCGCTCACAACAATAATGTTGTGCGTTTATTGCTTCATGCGATGTAAGAATATGCAGATGTGCAGGAGATATTAAACACTGAGGACGTATGAGTGATATTTTAAATTCACTATAATGAAATATTAAGTATACGCGTAAGTAAACCCTACATATTGGGACTGCACATCACGGTTGGAAAACATGGTACATTTATGGTACATTTCCGACCTTGTTGGTACCGTGGTAATACCGCGACTTAATTGGTACAATTTAAATATCTCACTCAAATTTATAACCAGACTAATATGGTGTTCAGACATGCTTGTTTAATTGAGTCAATAATAAGTTAATTGAAAAGTGTTCACACATACATACTCAATATAGCTCAATTAGCGTTTGACAGCAGCTGGCAAAAGGTGTTGTTTACATTTGGCTTGTGAAAATTTTTGGTTAAAATTTTGCGAAAATTGAATAAAGCTTGGCTTTTAAAAAGAGTTTGCTTTTGTTGTACGTAATAAATTTTTATACCCTCCAAAAAAGAATTTGGAGGGTATATTCACTTTGTCATTCCGTTTGTAACGCATCGAAATATCCATCTCAGACCCCATAAAGTATATATATTCTTGATCAGTGATGAAATCTAAGACGAACTGAGCATGTCCGTCCGTCCGTCCGTCTGTGGAAATCACGATTCAGTCCAAACGAAAAGAGCTAGACTCTTGAAATTTGGCATAAATATATTTTAATGCTTAGAGCAGGTTAAGTTCGAAGATGGGCTAAATCGGGCAAGAGGGAAAAAAGTTCCCCTAAGAAGAACCAAACCAACCCAGAAAAAACAACATAATTTTTAAAGTTTTTTGGTTATTTTGTTAAGCAAATGATATATTTTTATGTCAAATACGGTCCAACGCCTTAAACTTGGAGCCATTAAATAAAATAAAAATATTTTTTGACCCCGCCCACTTCAGTGGGCGTTATTATAGGCAAACATAGCATACAAATTTAACAAATTGTTTTACTTAAGCCTACATTCCTTAAAAATAACACTTTTAAGCTTTAATGACGAAGCTGAGACGAAACCTGGTAATACTCTGCCCTACCCCCTCCTTCCCCTTCGCCCCCTAAATGACCCTACCAAAAAAAAAATTTTTTTTTTTTTAATTTTGTATATAATCATCCCAAGCATTTATCTTTAGAGTTTTATGACTGCCGATTTCTGCCCTACCTCCCCCCCTCTTCCTTTGCCCCCTAAATGACCCTACCAAAAAATTTTCTTTTTTTTAAATTTTGTATATAATCATCCCAAGCATTTATTTCTAGAGTTTTATGACAAAGGTGAAATGTTTCCCCCACAGCCCTTGCCAGAGCGACCCCGACAAAATACAGTTTTTATACCCTCCAAAGAGAATTGTGATGAAGTCTAAGACGGTCTAGCAATGCCCATACGTTCGTCTGTGGAAAACATGATATTGTATATTTTTGAACCCCGCCCCCTTTAGTGGGCGTTGACGTACGATATTATATAAAGGAACTCTGTCCCACCAAGTTAAACATTTCAAATTCACTTACTAAATATTTGGAGGGTATTTAAGATTCGGCCTGGTCGAATATAACGTTTTTACTTGTTTTCTGTGAATTTGTTTACATATGAGTTGTCAAATTTCATAAAGTTTGTTCAGTAGGCATTATGGTGCTCACTAAGCAAACTTTTATAGTGCTGCATTTTAAGCTTTGCTAAATTTTATATAGACAATTAAGCGTTAATTGATCAATTAGCTAATTAAAATTTTGTACGGTTAATTGAGCTCAATAATGCAGTTAATTGCGATAAACTCAATTAAGGCGTATGTCTGAACACCATATAATTCATAAAAATTATTTTACGTTTATTATAAGCTTATTCGAAAAATGTATACAGAAATTTGTAAAATAATCAGTTAATAAAAGTAAAATATTTTTTTTAATGATTTATGCAAATAATTAATTTACTGTATGGCAATATGCGAGCCAGCCTTATATGAAATTATGCAGTCTTTTTTAATAGTCTGCTCGATCAGAGTAACTATTTAGGCGTTTCCTTTTTAGTTGAAAATTATTGCGCTTTCGGGAGAAAAAGTTCCTTAGGTTCCGAGGACTCACACCCATTTTAGCCAATATTGCTAAAAACCAATTTCCTTTCTTGTCTCCGCATTCTTTAATTCTTTGAGTGTGGATTTGCTATGAATATTTTTAATTGATTATAAAATAACAGAAATTGTATATTAAAATATTTTTTTTAAAATAAAATTTATGGTTCCAATATATTTTATTATATAATTGGGAATGTGTACACAAATTCTATTTAAGTTTTTGTTTTTGAAATATATTAGATAGTTTTACCGCCACGATGTGAAAAGTACATTTTGCTTATTTAGTTGGTACAAAATCAAAACAGCCATTTTCCATCCCTGCTGTATATTGTACAGGCATGTCACACATTTCGAATTGGTATGAACTTGCATTCCGACTTCTTCAGATTCCTTTAATATTATATTTCTACAAAAATAAAAACTTTTTATGCATTAAAGGGACATTAATAACACTTAAACTGCAACCATAGTATAGTTGCCATCAATCATGCTACAGTTATGTATTTTGTACGCCTTCTCTTATTATCTTAAATTACTATTCGTACCATTTTCCATATTATATTATCATAAAATATCCTCCTTATCGCAGAATATTGAATATAAAATCTATTTTATATGCATCTCTGTGCTTGCGACAATAAACTTAATATTTGAAAATACACATAAAAATATATTCAGCTTTTAAATTAGCTCTCATCTGCAGCTCTAAAGAATTATTTTTATATGTTGTGACTGTGATGTTAAATTTTTTTTTCATCATAAGGAGAAAACTGGCGATGGGTAAGAGACTTCTAATAAAAAAATCATGTTCATATTTCTATACATTGTAAAGTGAATTTAAAAGGAAAGTCATGACGTAAATTCAAAATTTTATATCAAATCATATTGTAATGCGGAGTGAAACAGTTGTAGCAGCTAAAATGAAAATTTACCAAACGAGTTTTCATGCAATAAATTTTATTTTACAAATATTTTGCAAGTACAGTATTAAAAAAATATTTGTCAAATAGTAAAAACAAATTGCTTATTTGGGAATTTTTCAACACATTCCGCATATGATAGAAATACCCTTCGCTATATTCTGATCTCATTAAAAGGAAATTACTCACTTAATAAAAATTTAGACTTTCAGCCATTGCACACTGGGGAGACAGGCGGCCATTGCATATTGTGACTAAACTCAAAATGCATAAAATATGTCAATACTAGACAAAAATAAACGTTACGTAAAGAAAATTATAAAAGTTCCGACGTTTACTGGATTGGTTTGCTTAAAGGCTCAGTTATCCAATTGGAACGTAATTTAACTGTAACAGGAGGAAAAGGCCGATCGATATTGTTATAAGTAAATTAATGGTATTGAAATGAAAGGTAACATAATAAGAGTTTGAGCATAACAGCTGATCCATTCCGTTACAGTTACTTTCCATACCAGTCGGCTAACTAAGCCATAAATTTTGGGTTGCAAAAGAAAAGTGATTTTTGTAACAGCTTGTGGCTATTGTTGTTGTTCTCATTGTTTTATGTGTGTTTTTTAAAAGATGTGATAATGTCATGGTTTGCTATACGTGAGTCATGCATAACTCATGCGTAAATAATACGTGACTAATTTTATGAGAAATTACGTGTATAATTTTAATAATAATATTAGAGGTATTGTCAGTGCGTGAATCATGCGTGACTGGTTTTACAAGAAATTACGTGCGCATTTTTAATAAAAATAATTTTAGCGATAGAACAATGTCGTAGTTTCCTAAGCGTGAGTGTTGCATAAGTCACGCGTGAATAGTGCGTGACTAGTTTGAAATAAATTACGTATTTATTTTTAATAATAATAATATTAGTAATATAATGTTAGTAATTTTATAAAAATAGTATTAGAGATAGGCCAATGCTGTAGTTTCCTAAGCGTGACTCATTTATAAGTCACGCGTGAATAATGCGTGACTAGTTTGAAATAAATTACATATGCATTTTTAATAATAACAATGTTACTAATATGCCGATGCCATAATTTTCTGTGCGTGAGTCATTCAGAAGTCACGCGTGACTGATTTAAATAAATTTGTCTGTGTGATGTTAAAGCTTCAATTCCCGCCAGTTGTAGGTGTTTCTTAAAATTGAAAAAAATTTCGTATCCGAAGTCATTCAATGGCAGGCAATACAGCGGAAGCGTGAGTGTACAAAAAAAATTATTTTTGTTAATTAACTAATAATTACTTTACGTAATCGGTAACTTTCTCTCCTTCAATGTGTACCTCGGAGATTCCATTGGAAGTAGATGCTTATTTTAAGAGTTAGCCACATAAAATTTAGCAGTCCTGAATATTGTACTTGTGAAGCCTTAAATTGGCTTGTGGAAAAACGAACTGTTGACCCCATTGTGCGTTGTTATAATGATAGAATATAATACAAAGAAATGTTTAAATTTTATAAAAATTTTCTCTGAATAATAATTAAAATAAATATTTTGAAACTTGATCTTGAAATAAATTTCCGGAAAAATTCTATCATTGTATGTGTGATGTTATTCCATGAGTGTGCTAGAGTTCCACTAAAATTTCCTATATTTTAGTGGCTGATAGACACACCGAAAGACATCCCCTAACATGTAGACAGACAAATAGTGACACATCGGCTACAAGCAGACATAATATGACAACCTTTTTACTTTTTGGTTTTATCATTGTAGTGGTACATGTAAGCTTCTACATATACACGCACATACATTTGTGCTTGCATGTTTGTTTGTTGGTGTTTCTGTACAGCGTCTATTGATATTGCGTGAAAATTTGCAAAGCTAATACGACAGCTATTGTTACAGCAGTACGCGTACTTCCGTTTCCGTTTAAAAATTCAACTACAACAGGAACAATAACATCACAAAAATATTTCCACTAACCAATCAACAGACAGCGAGAGCGAAATTTATATTATTTCATTTTATATTGTTTGCGTTTGCACTGACATGTTGATAGAATTAAATTAAAAGTTATTGAAAAATTTCTAAAATTCCGTTGCTAACACAAACTCAAACGCGTGCCAGTGCACACACACTCGACATGTCTACAAAATACATACATGTAGAGGCAAATGCGTTTTTCTTCATTCTCTTTTTGTTTGCATACGCATTAATAGAGAAAAATGTTCTTTGTAACATTTTCTCGTACGCACATAACAATGCGCCGAAGGGCATGTGCATCTAAATGATTTATATTATTGCAGATTGATGCAGTAAAAATTCTTTAGATTCTATAGCAAGCGTTAATATGTATTTTCTATATTAAATGACAATATAAACAAACATTTTTAACATATTTTTACTAAGAATTATTTGCGATATTAGATGTTGTGAAAAAATTGTGATATGCAAACTTTTTTCTACTGCTAAAATGAATCGCTGATGTTGAAGAAATGCTTGCAACATTATTAAGCTGGAGAGTAATATTTTTTTTGTTGCAATAAAAGTGAACAATATTGCTGGCAAGTTAAAGAGTTCTTGTTCTGTGATCAACTTGATTTTGTGGCTGCTGTTGACTGAAGTACTATAGTCAATTCGAGGCTATGAAAAGAGGGTCCAGGGTACGACTCCGCGTTCAGTCATGATTATGGTGTCGAATTCTTCTGATCAGCATTACTATTGGTAGACTATAAAATATTTTAAAGTGTACTACAAAAATTCACAGCAATACTTTACTAAAAAAAATATTTATATTGTGTTTGTTTACATGAAAATACCTTTTAAGTTATATTTAATTTATTAAATTTGGTAGACTATAAAATAGTTTAAAGTGTACCATAAAATTACACAGCAGTATCTCACTAAAAAAAAAATATTTGTATTGTGTTTGTGTACATGAAAATACCTTTTAAATTATATATAATTTGTTAATATTGGTATTCTATAAAATAGTTTAAAGTGTACTACAAAATTAGACAGCACAACCTTAATAAGAAAAAATATTTATATTGTGTTTGTCTACATGAAAATACCTTTTAAGTTATATTTAATTTATTAATATTGGCAGACTATAAAATAGTTTAAAGTGTACCACAAAATTACACAGCAATACCTTACTAAGAAAAAATGTATATTGTGTTTGTGTACATGCAACTACCTGTCAAATTCTAATCAATTTATTAATATTGGTAGAGTATAAAGTACATTAAAGCGTACCACAAAATTACACAGCAGTACCTCACTAAGAAAAAATATTTATATTGTGTTTATCTACATGAAAATACCTTTTAAGTTATATTTAATTTATTAATATTGGCAGACTATAAAATAGTTTAAAGTGTACCACAAAATTACACAGCAGTATCTCACTAAAAAAAAATATTTATATTGTGTTTATCTACGTGGAAATACCTTTTAAATTGTATTCAATTTATTAATATTGGTAGACTATAAAGTACATTAAAGCGTACCACAAAATTACACAGCAGTATCTCACTAAGAAAAAATATTTATATTATGTTTGTGTACATGAAAATACCTTTTAAATTATATATAATTTATTAATATTGGTGTTCTATAAAATACTTTAAAGTGTACCACAAAATTGCACAGCAGTGCCTTACTAGGAAAAACTATTTGTGTAGTGTTTGTGTACATAAAAATTCCTTTAAAATAATATTAAATTTACTAATATAGGTGGTCCGTAAAATACTTTAAAGTGTACTACAAAATTAGAGAGCACAACCTTAAAAAGAAAAAATATTTATATTGTGTTTGTCTACATGAAAATACTTTTTAAATTATATTAAATTTATTGGTATTGGTGGACTATAAAATACTTTAAAGTGTACGACAAAATTACACAGCAGTGCCTTACTGAGAAAAACTATTTATATTGTGTTTGTGTACATAAAACTTTCTTTAAAATTATATATAATTTATTAATATTGGTGGTCCATAAAATACTTTAAACTGTACTACAAAATTAGACAGCACAACCTTAAAAAGAAAAAATATTTATATTGTGTTTGTCTACATGAAAATACCTTTTAAATTATATTTAATTTATTAATATTGGTGGACTATAAAATGCTTTAAAGTGTACCACAAAATTACATCACATTACCTTATTAAGAAACCAAAAGTCTCGAATCCTTGATCATTTAGCTGATTTGATTAGCAATTAAGTGCATGGTGTTTTTGTGTGTTTGTTGTTGTCATAAAATTTTTTATTCAAATACTCAGTGAGTTATTAAAACAACCCTCGTGCCTCCTTGCCACAGGTTGGATCTTATGCCCATTACTATATCCGTGTACTTAGAAACGGAACTGCATAGTTTAACACCGACGAGTGGAGGGGTCTGACAAAAAGTTATCATCTAGATTCTGCTTGAATGCCTGTGTGCAGTGTGTGATCCACGTAAAACAAACAAGCAATGCAATTCCCTATACACACATACATGCATATACACATACATAGACTTCAACTAAACCGTAAACCAACCAAGCAGTATTAGTGTGTAGGGTGCAGGGTATTGCGAAAAACAAAAACATGCCATTCAGCACATTGAATTAAATTTTTTAAATAAAATTGACAGTTACATATCAAATATTTAGATTTTATTTGTAGAAAATAAAATTGCAAAGGGAAAATATTTCAGTTTATTTTCATAGCAGAGTTTATAAAAATTACCAAGGAAACTTTTAACTGGATTTAAGGCAAAGAGAATAAATATCTAAAATGTAAAAAAATATATGTTTTTTATATAAAAATTTAATTCGTACTGAAACAAGCTGCCACAAGAAATAAATAAAAATTTATTTAGTTTAGTTTCCGCAAAGAACCGAACAATTAAAATGAAGCCATCAAATTTGTTCAGGTTTTTTTTACAGGTTGATACACTAACAAAAAACTTATTAAATAAAGAGTTAAAGGAGCTGCAGCAAAACTAATCATGTCTGTATTTTCCGGTACAAGGAAGTTGAGTTTCATATAAAATATTGTGAAATAGAAGAGTTTTTGTGTTACGGAATGCATGTTGGTAACGACTGCTAAATCGTGAGTTTAAGGTTAGTGCAGGGGTAACGCAAGTCCCTTTTGTAACCCCTACTATTTTTGTCATCTTAAAAAAAAATATACATTTTTTTTGACAGGATCATTTAGGGGCCAAAGGGGAGAGGGTTAGGCCAGAGGAAGATCAGTGAACATCCCAGCTTCTTAATAAAGCTTAAAAATTTAATTTTTAAAAAGTCTAGACTTAAGTAATACATTTTCTTAAATATTTACACTATTTTTCCATGTAATTTCTTACTTCAATGCCCATAAAAGGAGGCGTGGTCCAAAAATAGTTTCAAGTTCGATGTCTTTGGACCTTCTTTGACATAAAAATGTATCATTTGTTTAACAAAATTTCTGAAAAATATTTAAAAATTATGTTGTTTTTTATAGGTTGCTTTAGTTCTTCTTAGGGGAACTTTTTTCCCTCTGACCCGTTTATGCCCATTTACAAAATTTGACCTGTGCTTTCGTTCAAGATATATTTATACCAAATTTCAACTGTCTGGCTTTTTTCTTTTATACTGAATCGTGATTTCCACAGACGGATGGACGGACGAACATAATCAGATCGATTTCATCACTGATCAATAATATACTTTATGGGTTCTTAGAGGGATAATTTACTGCGTTACATGCTTCATGACAAAGTGAATATACCCCCTAATTATTTTTTTGTTAAAAAAATTAATGCTCTGAAAAAATCGTACGATCACAATCTTCTTTCTACTTTCAAAGTACAAAGAACCACAAACGAACAAACTTGCAAAGGCAAATACTAATTAATGAACTCTATATTAAAATCAACAAAAGACAGAGAAGAAAATTTCTTCTACTACACACTTTTATATATTGATTTTTTGCCTGAAATTGTTTTAAGTGTACTGCAGGCTGTTGCTCCTACCTTTTCATAATCCTGAACACTCGTGGAGTTTTGTTGTGACTGGCTTGAGATTTAAGTTAGTTAAAAAAATAAAGTCAAACAAATGTACAAAAATCTATTTGAAATCCCAAATTGAATTCTCAAGATTCAATGGCTCTACTTTCCACATGTACTCGTACAAGTACTTGAGAATGATAACAAACAGGATTTTTTTTTGCCAGTTTTAAATTAAACTGTAACAAAATTAAATATAAATTGAAATAAAAAAAAAGCACAGAAAAATCAAGATACACAATAGAGTTCAAATAAAAACAGAACTCAATGGAATTGTTCAACAAGAGTAATAAAGTTTTCTTGTTTTGGTAGAAAAAAAAAATTAAGCCTACGGCATTGTAGACGTTGATTTTCGTTAAAAAGAAGAGAAATTTTAAGAAAATCTGTACAAGGTACAAGAAAAAAACTAAGAAACATTATTTCTTGTGATTTTTTTTACATTAATTTATATAAGAATTTGCCTATTATTTCGAGTCATGTGACAGTTGCCATTGCATTTCCATTCTGTATGGTGGCTTTTCTTATTTTTATATTTTTTTTTTTGCTGTCAGCATTATCGTCTTCTATATGTCGGTGTCATTGCAAGAGGCTTCTTAACAAAAATTTGTATAAAATCTTGCAAAAATAATAATGGAACTGCAAAAAAAAAAGAATCTCTCTCAATATGAAATAAAACAAACCAAATTTCTTGTGTCTACAAAGTAATAGAAACGACCAAATATGATGTAAAGCAAAGAATGCAATAATACTTGTATTTGTTTTTCTAAATACAACAACTATTACTTTAATATGCATCTACATGCCACACAGTCAGCAACGGCAGTTCGTTACAACAACTAAACAACATTCTGACATTAACAATACGACCGACCGGCTGCACTATATGTTCATCTGGCATTTATTTATTTTTTTTTTACTGCTGCTTTTTGATGTTTATAGAATCTATTTTTTGTTTGTTTGAAACAGTGGTCGAAGGAGACAAATTAGCGCTCAACTTTTTATTGAAAATATGAGTTTTTTTTCTTTCATTTTAATTCTCTGTAACCCTCAAGAAGCCACTTGATACTCAGTTTTGCTGGGCACACAACTGCGACGAACGATGGATTGCGCCCAATATGACAAATTCGTGTGGTAAATTCATCATATGAAAAACAATAATGAAGAAATAATACCAACTGTTGTAATTGATAAAGCTATTTCACAGTTTGTGTGTTAATGTGATCATTTTAAAATTATTGTTTAAAAACTAATAAATCACTTTTAACCATTTTATTTATTATGTTTATTTTAAAGTCCATAAAATTAAAATAAATCCGCTTTTAAAGTGAAAAGCAATTTCATTTATATAAACATTTAAAAAACTGAGCCACAGAAGAAACATGATTTATTCCCCGCCATTCACCGGAGTAGGAAATACAAACCAATCTATTGCATAACTTTAGGCTAAAATCTGTGTGGAAAAGACTACCCCCCGGAATTCATAAAAAATAAAACGTATTTGAAATCTGTTTTAAGAAAATTTTGTATGAAAAAATTTGATTAAAATACATTTCAAACTCATTTTAAATTTTATGAATACCGGAGTACATGTGTTCATATGGGAATAATTATTTTCACGGCAACAGAGCAGGTTGTTGTCTGTGCTGTTGGTGTGGCTCTACTCAATTTAAATTAATTTCCATTTTTGTGGCCGTTGAATTTGAATTTGTTCCAGCGAATCATGCAAAATTTAAATCAGGCGTAAAAATATACCTCAATATTTTTGTTGTAATATTTATCAAGCTTGTGGTCGTTTTTTATAATATATTATTACATTAATTTTTAGTTCCTGAAGATGTTAACAAACGAAATATCGAATAAAAATTATAAGAAATAATATAGTATAAAAAACGACCACAAGCTTGATAAATATTACAATAAACTGATGAGGTCAATAAAAATAAATCAACTCAATATTTTTGTTCTTCGAATAAAATTAAATATTTTCAATTTCACATCTATTTCATATATTTTTATTTATTTTATATACTTTACCCTCAAAAAAAAAAAAAAAAAAAAAAAAAAATTAATAAACAAATAACAACTAAAAAAAAAAAATAAAAAAAATAAAACAATACAAAAAGCAAATAAATAATGAAAAAAAATAATAATAATAAAGTATTGAACTATATTTTTATGCATGATTTAAATTAAAAAGAATTTGCATGATTTGCTCGGTAAAATTCGCCATTCGTCCCAGTTGTATTCCCAGCAATAGTTTCATATTGAAAACTCAAAACAGCTGTTTTTAATCCCTGAACTCGCATTCTTTTTCGACATAAAAATATATATTTTTTTCAACTTCGGCACATAACATTCTCTTCTTATGTTTAAAAAATTCGCTTAGCTACCTGGAAAACAATTTGCAGGGGATACAAAAACCTCTCTGATATGAAACAAACAAAAATATTTTTTTTTTAGGTTAAACTTATTGATAAGAACGTTATTGTGCAATATAGTTTTCACACTGGAAATTAAATCCTGATCTTAACGTTTAAAATCATAAACAGCTGATATTGCGCTCACGCTGCAAATTGTGGTCTTAATATACAGGATGTATAATAAATTTGTTTAAAATGAATTAAATCCCTTATAAAAATGAGTGAATTTATTGCTGTAGTTGTTCTCTATTTTTACAACACTTTTTTGACAACATGTACAACCGAAGTTTTTGTTTGAAGGAAAAAAAATTTTGGCAATTCTCAGTTTGTCTATTTTCTCCTCCCACGCATCAATGAAAATATTTTCATTAATCTCCATCCATAATTTCCTTTTGCTCTGGCATTTTTTAGTTTTTCTTGTGGCTGCAGCCATTTTGACAATGTTTTTATAATATTTCAGGCGTCAGTATATATTTTTATTAACATAAACAATACCAGCTGTTTCCCATATACAACTTGGCAGCACTCAACTTAGCACAACCAAAAACAGTCAAAAAACAAGGTTGTATTTCATAAAACCTACTTGAAACCATTTCGAAAGTGGTTTTAAGTTGGTTTTAACAAAATCATTTTGTATGGTAAAACCAGGTTTTAACAGTTTGTTTTAACGTTAAAACCACAATTTATTAAAACCATGTCAGTGTGAAAACTCTATAACAGAAAAAATTTTTTTGATCCATCTCACCACTGTGTTGCTATAAAACTGCACTAATTTTTTTATTTTTTGTTTTTTACTATTCGCAATAGTCTATAGTGGCATTGTAATATCAGCCGTAGTGCGAATATTTACTATTTATTTTTAGCTTTAAAAAGTAGAAAAACAACAACAACAACAGCAATATTCAGAAAATAGTAGATGAAATTACAAGATGATGTCTGACTTTTCTGATGTCAGGCTGTTAGATGGCTGTCTGCACTTACGACGGCTGTTAAGCGTAATAAAAATAGTTGTCTATCTGTACGCTTGTGTGTAGCCTGATGAGTTGCATACTAATACACAGAAATGATGCGATGAGCAGTTACGTATGTATTTATGCTCGTCCTGGTGCTATGGAACAAATAATAGTGGTACTTGTAATTTTATTTTCAACTTCTTTTATCTGTTTGTGTTTGTTTTTTTTTCATTTCTTTTCCCCATTTCCAAATTCTACTTTCTAAAGTATAACATTGGGAGATGGCTGGGGAAAAAAATAATAAAGAAAAAAAACACAAAAATAAGAATAATAGAAAAATATTTGTTAAAATTTTGTTGGAATTTCAATTTAAACGCAATTATATTATTTGTACCCAAAATATATTCAGTGTTATTTATTTTGTGGTAAAAGTGGGCAAAAAGAAGAAAAACAAAAATATTGTAAAAAAATTATGAAAAAGACAAACTGATGAGAAAAACGAGCATCCAAATAGACAACACGTACGTATGCAGCATATAGCAGTTTTTTTTTATATTTTCATTCTTGTTTTTAAAATTTGTGTTTATTCTTCCTTATTTTTGTGTTCGTTGCTGTCAGTATTTGATTTGTCAAACTGGGGGGTTTTTTTTAAAGAGGTCCGCGTGCTAAGAATTTATTTGTGGCAGTTGTAACACTTGGAAGTTGAGCTACTTTTCTAAACCTGTAATAAAATATTTTACAATATAAAATATTTGGGAAATAATGTTGTCAAAAAAAATGAAGGGCAGTTGTTTAATGTGAAATTTTGATGGTTCAATAGTGAATAATTTCTATTAAAATATAATTGTATTTTATACAGAAACAAAGTCAGATATTCTATACAGAAATATTATTGTATAGAAAATACAATCATTGAGTTTTTTAAACAAGAATAAATTGTTTTTCGTTTTAATGGAGGAAATACCCTAAGGGAAATGTAGCAATTGTCTTTTACGTTCTTGGTCTATCAGTGATGAAAATCTGAATTTTATTTATAAATACGAAGCACACATTTTGGTGGTACACTTTTAAGTACCTTATTGTCCACGAATATTAATGTAATTTATATGATTAGAAGAGCATTTTTATGAAGTCATGCATGATACAAACACATATTTTTAATGTAAGTTTGCGACACATTTTTTGTGGTGCCTTTTAAGTCATTTTATTGTACATCAATATTACTGAACGATATATGATTCATTAGGTATTTTCGTGTAGATATGCACAATATATGTATTTTTAATTTTGTAGCTTAAAATTGGTTTTTTCTTAAAATTTTTCAAGAGTGGAAAAAGACAGACAAAAGCCGAAAAATACTACTTTGAAAGACTCAAATATAAATTGATGAATAAATATATATTTTTTTGGGAAAAATTACAATTCAAATCATTTTTGAACGGACCTCGTTTTTTTTTAAATCTTAGACCAGCACTCAGGAGATGACCCCTACATATGCGTGCATTGCGCCGGAACTAGAAAGAAGGGGATAGTATTGAGGGGACAGATGAAGAAAGATGAGAAGATAGAGATTTTTTTATAGCTATTTCAACCTTTTTACTTCGCCGGCTAATTTTTTGCTACAGGGCCGACGAAGGAGGGTGCTATTACTCTGCTTTTTAGTACATGATAGTGTCTGTCGCTGCCAATTATGTTCAGTGATAAGTGAGCTATGCCTTAATCATTGAAAACAAGCTGGCAACAACTAACACAATCATGCGCTAATGCTGATCACAAGAATTCAACAGAATATTTCATGACTCAGCGTGGGGTTGAACTCAGGACCCTCCGCTTCACAGACTCGGGTTTTACTACTTCAGCCAACAGTACCCACAAACCGTTTGTAATATGTATTTATTTAAAATAATTGATTTACAGATTTTAATAAAATTATTAACCCTGAAGATATTGGAAAATCGCAACGTCACGTCGGATAAATAAATGAAATAAAAATTTTTCTTTTATATGCTTTAGAAACCTGATTCTATTCAAAAAACAATAAAATAATTGACATAAAATCAGGGTAAATTAAATGTATTCAAACGAAATCCACATCCCGGATTTTTTTCGACAGAGACATCAATCAATGATTAAAGTTCTTATAGCCACAACTTAAGGAATTGTTGTTTACAATTTAATTTTTTTATGCATAGGTCGCCGCTCTATTTTCCTTGTGCTATTCAATTGCGGCAAAGTAATTGAGATCAATCTATAGACTTTATTCAAAGTACATTTTAAAAAGAATAAGATTTACTCGCGGTAGCAAAACACATCTTGAATGTTGTATATGCAACAATTCATATGAAATTCTCATGTAAATCTTGTCCATGCGAACGTACACAATCGCTTCAACATGCACGCACACATTCATAAATGCAACTCAACTGCTGGCATACAATTCATAAAAATAACTGTTTGGAATTTAAATTCATTGCTACGTAAATAAATTTAAAGAATGACGAATGTGTTGGTGCATTAATAAACAGCAGCAGCCCTCTGGGCGTATGAGGGCTGTTTGCTAAACTAAATAAATATTAAGTATACGTTGTTTTTAGCATAGAAATTTTTATTTTTTATTTGTACATTTTAAGAAAATAAATTAAAGTTCTGCTAGCATATATTTTATTTTTGCGTTAAATAACAGGAATTAAGAAATGAAGCTGCCTAAGCAAATAATATTAACAATTACATAAAGGAGAATTTAATTTAAATGGCGTATTTTTGTTGCTGTACAGTTTTTTTGTGTGTCTTCAAAAGTATTGTAATTAATAAATAAATATATGCCATTTACCACATGACCCGACAAACGTTCTTTTGCCATATGATTTCTAGTGAATACTTTTGATGTTAAATAAAAAATAAGTTTAAGTGAAAACTTTACATAGTTTTAAGTGAAAAGTTTACATATAACTTTCTTTTTCAGTTGTTGTTTATGTTCAATCGCTTTTTGACTTGTAAGATTATTAATCAGCTTAAGGGTTTTCCTCTCTTGGCTGCTTCTCTTTTTGTATGATTATGATCTATTTATTTTATGTAGCAAAACTTGCTATCAATTTCCACTACTCATGCCTTAGAGTTAATTTTGACTTTTGGCTGCGGCAATGCACTTTTCATTTGTAAGCTAAATTGTAGTTGTGCATGCCACCATGTACTCTTCTCTGTAGTTAATTTCTTGCCTTAAATCGATGAAACAGTTAAATGGGTTTTAAGTGGTTGCAAGGGATTATATTTATAATATGGGGTTTTCTGCCGAAAGGACCAGCAACAACAAAATATGAAAGTTTCTTGAAAATATTTTTTTTATCACATTTTCATAGAGAAATGTTTAAATTTAATTAATATGAAAAAATTTTATATTTATTTGCAACCTATTTTGGGTATTCGGTTGCAAAGGCCCGAAATTTATATTTTTTTATATATACAAATTTCTTCTGTTTTAATAAACATTTATAAATAGTGATAATTTCCATAGACTCTCTAAAGCTTTTCTGATGGTGAAAGTAAGAATACAAAAAAGCATGCGATAACAAAATTGTAAAAATAAATTCAATATTTGATAGAATTAAAATAAGAAATACTTTAGTGTCACGTGCGACATCATATAAAATAAATTTACATAAGTTCTACCTTTAATTAAAAAAGCCTAGCTGAAAATATATAAGTATGAAGATACTTATACGATTTGGTCACGTGCGACACCGTATATACATACATACATACATATGTACATATGTGCAAAATTTTATTATTATTTTTTTAATACGTTTTATTATATCAAAATAAAAGAAGCCCAGCTGATATATATACAATTTTGAGCATATAAAGTTCGTCACATGCGACATTGTAAGGGTTAAATTTTAAAAATAAAGGAATAAAAAATTACTTAAATGATTTATTTCTTTAAATACATACTTTAAAATTAACATAAAAAATTGCTGAAGATAAAGATTTGTTATCTTGATATTTAAACTTGGTCACGTGCGACATCGTAGTTATAAAATAATAAAGAAGAAAACGTAAATTATACAAATATTTTATATTATTCATAAATCTATTAAATGAAATTAAGAAATTTTATGGATTTTTTTCAAATAGTTTCATTTTCTCTGATTTAAAACAAATTTATGTTTTCACGTCTATAGCTTTGATTTTACAAAACAATTAGGTGGTTCCACAATAGAATGGTATTTATTGGGAGGTCATATGTTAGCCGCCGATGGAGTCGCAGAGGTTAACAAAAGGAAAGTCTGTCAGATAACGGAATATATGCAACGTTGTTATGATTAATACATTTTCTATTTTAGCAAAGTTAGTAAAATTTTTTTAATTCCATCTGATCAGATTAGTGAGGAGTATCAGGTCTAGAGCCCAGTTGCAACCACTTACTCTGAAAGAGAATTGTGTTTGATATTTTTGTTACTATTTTCATTTAAATTTATTAGTTTGCAATTGTTTATTAATACTATTTTAGGCATTCTCTATATTTTTATTAAGTTTTGCTGATATTATGTGAAAATAAATACGTTGAATACTTCTGTTGATTTGAAAATATATTTACTAAGATTTTTTATTTATAAATTCGTGAAAAAAGCAATTAAAATAATATAAATATCTGTATGGTTAACATGTCACGTGCAACATTTCACATAATTTAAAATAAAATTTAAAAAGGTTTTAATTTAAATGTCACGTGCAACATTTCACATAATTTAAAATAAAATTTAAAAAGGTTTTAATTTAAATGTCACGTGCAACATTTCACATAATTTAAATTAAAATTTAAAAAGGTTTAAATTTAAAGGTTGGGTAAAGTTATAGTATTCCAAAAATATGTTTCACAAAAAAAACCTTTTATAATCGAGAGCTGTTTTTGTCACATGCGAAAAAACTCAAAGTCAAAATTAAAACAATTTATATCGCAAATAAAGGGCTGCTAATTGTCCAAATATTTGACTTCGTACTACTTTAAATGTGTTTAATAGTCACGTTCGACATCATGTAAATGCCCATATGTTTATGAAGATTTACTATTGTTCTAGTTTATTCTTCATATTTTGAGGTATAAACAGTTTCAAAATTAAATTCCTCTAGTTTTATTCGTATGAAATTATTGCCTTCATTAAACACAGAACTTGGGCAAACGATCAACAACTCTACAACAAAGGATTAAGTTCACTTAGTGCAACAAATTGATTTGTTTCATAGAATTATTTATGCTGAAAGCTTTGATGTTCAAGTCTCATTGGTTCTAGTCCTCATTTGAAAGCCACTTATTGTTTGTAGTTGTATTGCTTGCATTCGAGTACATTTTTCAAGAGCCTGATTGCTGAAAATTTTGTAAATATTTCATGTTATTGTTGTTATTATTATTGCATTTTGTTGAAACTATAATTGCCGATTGTATTAGCAAATGTTATAGAAATAGAATATTTCCAAGTGATTGCAGCAGCACTTTCATTTGCAGCTGTTGCTACTAAAATTTCTAAAAATTTTTGTTGTTATATTTTTGTTTTTTTTTTTTTCCAAATCATTAACAGAAAACTTAAACACAACAAACAAACAAAGATTGTGTTAAAATAAAAAGAGAGCCAATATTCATTTATTTGTTATTAAATTTTAAAAGTTCTGGGAAATTTGCTCTTCGGGTTTTGGCAATTGTCTGGCAAAAAGGATTTTCATGAGCTTCATAAGATATTTTTATGCACTCAATTAGATGCATAGTCAAGGTTTTTGTGGCATTTTTTCAACTTTTGACTTTATATCCTTTACATTTCCGTACGAGTGTGTGTGTGTGTGTGTATCTCTGTCTGCACTTGAATGTTTGTAAGTTGTAAAAGTCAGATAAAATTTGTTAGTTTAGTTGTTATTTTCTATTATTGTTTCTTTGGTTGGCTAATGGTGAAACTGAATATATTTTTTTATGATTTTATTTCTTTATTAAAAGCTAACGTACAGGGGATATGACTCTTTTGCTGGTTTCCTTTGGTGCCCATGTATTCTTTTTTTAACGCAGTTTCAATAAAATCCTTAAATAATGCTGCATCGTAAAAGACTTGACAAGTAATTTGCTGAAGGTCTGGCCAATTTATGTTTTGGCATTTATTAAAAGCGTTTTATTGTAATTTTGTTTTGTGCAAATTATTATGGCAAATGCTAGTGATTTTTATTTCCTGTTATATTTTCTTTGAGTTTTTCTTTAATTTAATGCATAAATTTTGTATTAGGCTGGTCTCAAATCAAACTGAAATTAATAGTTAAATTTTTACATTTGGTAATTGTTGTGTAACACTTCAATTTTTACTAAATTGATTTCAATTAAAATTGTTAGACTAATTTTTCAAAAATGTGTTATTTACATTCAAAAAGACATGGTAAATATTCCAAGGCCCAAAGGAAAGTCAATATGAGTTTTAATTGTACAACTTATGTAGCAGAGCAGAATAGCTGTTTTCGAAAGCCGCTACATTTTCATGATCGGTACTCATGTGCATTTTTGTTTGTCTCATCAAACAAAAGGTGTTTTACTTATTTAATTTATAAAAATTTTATTAGGAAATTGCATACAAGAACTGCATCAAACTGATGTTAACTGTGTTGCCGTTTTATTATTTTCTTCATGTCCCATTTGCCGAATTTTTTGTTCCAAATTTAAATTTTTATTTTTTATACTAGAAATATTTTAAAATTTCTATTTGTTCTTTGAGAGTTTTTAAAGACAGTAAAAGAAATAATAGAAAAAAGACAGTGTGACTCCGGGCATGCCGTGAAGGAGACATCTCACCTATGCCGTAAAAACTTAAAAAGTAAAGTTTTAGGTTAATTAAGAATAAAAAGAACAACAAATTTTTTTGATAGGGTCAATTCAGAGGTGAAGGGTGGGTGGACTGGTAAAAATGTAATTTTCAATTAGTGTAGGATATTTTTGCATATTCAGTTGACCAGCTCATGTGCTGTCAACTGGTATATTTAATAAATCGCTTTTTAAAACTGCTTTAGTGATTATTTATTTTTTAGCTAAGTTTTGTAAATACGAATAACATCTTGCTTATATCACAAATTCCAATATTTTATTTATTTATTTTTTCTGTAGATAATTATTTACCTTTTCAGTTGTGCAAATAAATTTTTGTATTTTTACTGTTTAATTTAATAAGTTACATAAAAAGTAACTTCCTACTGAGTTGCTGAAAATAGTTGCATACAACTAAAAAAAATAAGATAAATAAAAAAAATTAAAGAAAAGTAAAGTAAAGGAAGCAGTTCTTATTTTAATGGCATTAACAGCAAATGCTCCAGCTGACTAGCAGCAGTAGGTGGAAAGCAGTTGGATTTCATTACCTGACTGGTATTGCAAATATCCCCGTTGCTGTAAGTTGCAACATTCATTTACTAAAAAAATGATATTAGATTTTAAGTGCAGGCATAGAATGGCATAGTCAGACAGACAGACAGACAGTTAGATAAATAGAAAGATACAATTGCTATTGCAATATTAATACGCCCAATAAACAGCAGCAGCCGCAAACTCATAAAAAAAGTAACTTAAGCTAAAATCTTAGTTCCTTTCTTTTTTTTGGAACTGGCAGCATGTGGTGTTGTTAAGTTTTAATTACTTCATCAAAGTGTTTTCCTCTTTACTTTTCCACCAAAAACGTGTTTCTTTCTTTGTTTAGTCGTTAAATTTAACCAAGTGTTTGTTGCGTGGTGTTTGGGTTCTTGCCATAATTGTTTTTAGCTTTTTTATTTTTATTTTTGGCCGCCGCATAAAAATTGATTGTAACAAGAAAGAAAAGTGTTTTAGTTTTGGGTACAAAGTACCATTATAATAATATTATAAATGAAAAAAAAGTGATTGAAGACAAAATGTAAGCCAGTAATCAGCCAGTAAGAAGTTTCAAGCAGTTAATTTCTACCATCATTTTTTTCTACTGCTTAAAGGTAAACACATCAAATTAAGGATGTCCATCCGCCTATATTTGGCTTTTCTGAAAATTTCATCTCGGTGGTCGAAATTAGACCATTTTCTAATTATGCCCTGAAGTTTAGACGTTTATATATGTATGTGTGTTTGTAATTATATTTGTGTGGTGGTAAGAGCACACAAAAAAGGGAAAAGATTTTGTTATTTTCAAGTAAATTTAAAACACTTCTTTAATACGTTTATGCTAAGAATTCATAAACAATATTTATATTGTGTTTATCTACATCAAAATACCTTTTAAATTCTATTCAATTTATACATATTTGTAATCTATAAAATATTTTCAAATGTACCACAAAATTACACGGCAGTAACTTATTAAGAAAAAATATGTATATTATGTTTTTCTGCATGAAAACACTTTTTAAATTATATTAAATTTATTAATATTGGAGCACTATAAAATACGTTAAAGTGTACCACAAAAGTACACAGTAGTTTCTTATTAAGAAAAAATATTTATGTTGTGTTTATCTACATGAAAGTACCTTTTAAATTATATTTAATTTATTAATATTGGTGGACTCTAAAATACTTTTAAATGTACCACAAAATTACACAGTAGTACCTTATTAAGAAAAAATATGTATATTGTGTTTTTCTGCATGAAAACACCTTTTAAATTATATTCAATTTATTAATATTGGTGCACTATAAAATACGTTAAAGTGTACCACAAAAGTACACAGAAGTGTTCTACTAAGAAAAAAATATTTATATTGTGTTTGTCTATATGAAAATGCCTTTCTAATTCTGTTAAAGTTATTAATATTGGTGCACTATAAAATACTTTAATGTGTACCACAAAATTACACAGTAGTTCTTTATTAAGAAAAAATATTTATATTGTGTTTTTCTACACGAAAATACCTTGTAAATTATATTCAATTTATTAAAATTGGTGGACCATAAAATACTTTAAATTGTACCACAAAATTACATCAGATTACCCTAAGAAACCGAAAGTCTCCAATTCGGCTCCCCAATCAGTCATGAATATGGTATTAAATTCTTCTGATCAGCAATTAAATATGGTTGTATTAGTTGTTGTCGGCCTATTTCAGTCACTAAAACGATTGGTACTATAATGTACTAAAGAGCGGAGGATCAGCACCCTCTTTCGTCGGCCCTATAGCAAAAAATTGGCCGGCGAGGTAAAAGCTTCAAATAACTTAAAAAACATCTCTGCCCCTAGTGCACTGCATGGCATATGTAGAGGTGATCCTCTGAGTGCTGATCCTATTTAACAAAAGAAACAAAATTTGCCAAATGTCGTATTTAAAGAATATCTAATTCCACTGTGAGTACAATTACTTGAACATTTTGTAAAAAATTAAATAATTTTGAAATGTATTTTCAAAATTTCATTTCCATAAAAATAAATATTTAAAATATACTATCGAGTAGATGATAAAAACCATTAATTTTTCTAAATTTAATAGGACATTTCAATTTTAATTTCTTGGCGATAGAAAAGGACATGTTCTTTAAATTACAAAATTAAATTAAAAAATATATGAACTCTTTTCCATTCATATGACTAGAATTACTCTGCATATAACAATTCGTTACTTGTTGTTAATTGTCCATTTTTTGTATAAAATAAAATAATTTATAAACTGAAATTATTTTTTCAAATCCCTTCACTATCATCTCCATCACTTAAACACTAATATTCTTATCCCTATTATATTATTTATTTCTTTTTGTTGTTGCTGTTGTGGTTGTTGGCAAAAGGATTATCAAAGAGCTGCCACTTTAATTGTGCTGGAATTGAGTGGTGCCGGCATTGTGTTGAACACTGTTTCTGATGGATGCCTTCTTAAGGAGTTGCTACAGGATTTTATTTTATTCTGTTGCATTGCAATTAAGCAATAGTCGTATAAAACAACAGACAGAGAAATAATACAGGAAAAAAAATTAATGTTTAACGGCAACCATAAAAAAATCAAATCAAATCAGCTTTCAGACAATAGAAATAAGCCTATTGCGTTTTTTAATTACGTTAATGGTTTAACTAACAATGACAGTAGCAGCAGCAGCAGCAGCAGCAGTACCGACAGCGGCAGAGGCAGCTTTACCTGTTGTTAAGCTGAAATAGATTTTTCAATTTCTTTCTTATACTTTTAGTTAGATTATATCTTTAAATATTTGTAATACCAACTCAAAGATACAAATTAATTTCACGTTTCTTTTCTTGTTGTCTGCCAAACAATTGCAACTTTTATTCGTTAATCTCAGTGTTCGTTCTCCTTTGAAGTGGAGTTCTACAAAAAAAGTATTTTTTGTATCATTCTTTACAAACTTAATTTCAAGTTATTCAATTGATTTTTCAATTAACAAAATCTTGTAAATCACATACTTTATATACATAGAAGATAATTTAATATTGTAAAGCAAATATTAAATTATTTTGCTTGTTTTAATGACTAGTTGTCGGCAAATTTTGTGATCTCCATTATGGATTACAGAATGTAACTAAATGGAACAGTTCACTTTATTTCATCATGTTTGTGTTAAATAATTTTACATTTTCACACAACCGCTTTCGAGATATTGAACTGCAAAGTCACAAAAAGTCAACTTTTTTTATATAGATAAAGATGCATTATCCAGATATTTTTGCTCTCTCAACTATTTTTGAGGATACAATGCGATTGCAAACAATTTCATATTTGTTATTTTCGATGTCACGTGCGACATTAAAAATGAAATATTTTATAAATGTTGAATAAAAATGAAAAAAAAAATCTTGCTGAATGACATAAAGATTTGCTTGGCATCTTGTGCTTTTGTATGAAGTTGGTCACGTGCGACATCATAAGTGTAAAATTACAAAAAAAGCTAACTTTACGATAGTGATCTATTTTTGTATTAATTTAAATTTATGTGTATTAAAATAGAAAGATTGCTGAAAACTATAAAGTTTTTTAAGCAATAAATTTTAAATATTGGAAACTATTGTTTAACACAAAATTTTAATTTAATTGAACTGTTTTTCGCGAGTTAACAATTTGAATATGTCAAAATGATGGTTGAGGGATTATCAATTGTTTTCTATGTACATTTCATTGGACCTTTCTGCCATATACACTTCTACTCAAGTGACTAAGAAACTTAAAAATCAAGTTTAAAACAAAAGCTTGTCTTTGATTTTCTTACTTTACCATTCTACTGTTCTAATTGTAGTTGCAACATCTGCCACAATAACAATAATAATTGTCGTGTCTCAGGAAAAATCATTTACAGTGTTGGCAACATACGCCATTTGAAGCGCTTTCGCTCGCATATCTATAAATTTAATTTATTAATGGAAACTATTGTTTAGCACTAATTTTTAATTTAATTGTGCTGTTTTTATAATAATCTTTTTCTCTTATTTGCAGAATTACTGTGACTGTAATTAAGGTAAGTCAAAAGCATAGAAATATATTTCAATTATTCCAATTAAATTAGTGTTAAAAAGTTTATAATTAAATACCTTCATATAGTCACAAATAAAGTATACTTTAATAGTTTAAAACCAGTGTTTCCATACAAAATACTGGTTTTAAACTTTTACTGACTTTTCATAAAAAATTATATCTATTTTATTAAGGATTTATAAAACAAATTTTGTATGGAGATCTGTTTAATATACCTTTTATATATTTTTTCTGAATAAAATCTTTAAAGTCTACTTTATCTTATTTTAGCAGTTGCTATGTGGACATATGTAAATATGTTAGTTATATTAATTTGTTGATTTGAAAACATTTTGTTTATTAAGGGATTAAGAAAATCTCGTAAAAAAATTCAGCTGAAACCATATAAATATCCTGATGAAATATGTCACGTGCAACATGCCACTTCCGACTGTAATTTAAATTAGATTTAAAAGCAGTACAACACCTTCTCCATTTAAATAAAAAAAAATAAATTTAAAAATTGTCTTTGTTTTAAATGTTATCTGATAGTTTGCGATATCGTAGAACAGGCAGTTGATCATTTTGGGATAAAGTTAAAAGGTTTTAAAAAGCCACATGTACAACATTCTAGAATTACTTTAAATCTCCACTAGACTCCGACCTGAACATGACATGGATATGATGCCGCCAGAACAGCGGTATTGATATGTCCATGTTCTTGTATGTGGCGACAACGTGTTAAGACTTCCGAAGTAATTTTGAGACTGTGCAAAAGAGAAAAAAATTTAATTTCTTAGTTTCTGTTTCTTTTACTCCCCTTTGAAATTATATACGAACGTGAACATCAAGTTGGACATGGAAAGAAAGACATATGTCCAGATATCGGTGGCTGGACATGGACGAGCCATGGATATTTGCGCTATACATTGGCGAATTTTCATGTCCGACTTCATGTCCAGACATACATATTTGATGTCTAGTGGAGACGTAGTGTTAGTTATATTTATTAAAATCTTGCTTCCAGTTGCAATGAAACCGGAATTTCAATCGCCAAATCAACTTCAGTTTTTGTCATAAGCGAACGCCACGGTATTTGCAATTATTTTGAAAAAGAAAAAGTGCTTAAAATCTAACTTTTTAAATAATTATAGCACTAATTTTAAAATAAAAATCCAGTTTAATTAAAAATTTGTAATTTTTCATTGTACAATCAATGGTCACGTTCGACATATCCTGGAAATATCTGTGATGTGGTAATATTTATTAATTTTCTGGGTCATGAGAGTCAGATGAAAGTGATTTAACGATGCCCGATGTTTGTAAAATATTTTGGAAAACTCCCAGCTCTGGAATTCACACCAAACAAATCAGGCATGAGCCTGCAATGCGAACACTCATAAAAAAGTCTAAATGAGATATGGCTAAAAACCATTTTTCCCATATATTTTTATATTTCAGACTTTAACCTCAGCGACCCCTCTCAGCCTGTTAAATGTAATTCCAAGAAACTTATTATTATGGAATATTTGCACATAATGAAAATACAACATTTTGAGCACACCTTCCCAATTGGTTGCCAATATTTAAAAAAAAAATATTATTTTTTTTACAAAACATTAACTATTCAATATACGACTCTTATTTAATGGCAAAACCGTCATGAGTAGGAAAACTGCTTTCCTTAAAATCTGTTGCAGTTTGTTCCTACATACAAATTTATGTTGCCAAGTCCTCAATTGTGACTGGAGCTGCTGGTGTGTTGTTTTATTTTATGTTCCTTGAAAAAACAAGAAGAACAACTTTCAGCAATATGATACGTGTGCAAGAGAACTAGCATTTCTGCTTGTTTGGCTTTCATAGCTAAACCTCAATTGTGGCCATTGTGGTAAAATATCAATTGGTTATCGTACATGCAACGCTATTTTAACGATATTTTGCTATTTACCTGTATTTAATAAAACAAAAACAAAATGAAAAGAAAAGAAAAAAAGGAAACAAAGCAACGAAGAGACTGTCTTCATTCGTATATAGGAGTTAAGCAGGTGCTTGACATTAGTCGCCCTTCGTTTTAGCCTGTCACCAGTTTTTTTGTTGTTTTTTCTTTTTGTGCAACTGCCAAAGAGCCCAGCCTGTTATATGACGATGACGTGGCTGGTGAAGTGCATGAGAGAAGAAAAAGAAAATAAATGCAAAAAAAATGGAAACAAGTGAAACGACAACTACAGGCAAATAACGTTATTGGTGAATTATTAAGTTCGAGTTGAAAGTTTAAGTGCGGCACGGTGATTTGTGTAAATGGTGCTAATACTGCTGGCACTCTAGCTCTACATAATTGTTCAAAAAGCACATGCATTTCTTGGCTGTGCCTTTCTCCCTATCCTTTCATGTAATAAACTAGTTGAAGAAAAAAAAAGAAAAACAAAAATTGCATAATATCGAGCAGTTAGGCAGGCTGGTTTGTAATTTACCTTAATATGCTTTTACATCCCTTCTGCTGCAGTTGGCTTAAATATGTATGGCCTGCTAGCATATTCTATTCTATACAATATTATATATTCTATACATTTATTCAATGGCTCCTTGCCGCTGCTGTAAAGCTAACAAAAGCATCCTTGAATTGTACCAAAAAAATTTATTCACGAATACATGGCGGCTGGTGCGCCAAAGTAAAACAAATACATATGCCGCTTCCTACATATTCTTTGCTCTATTACAAAATTCCGCAATTTGATAGTCCATTGAATTTTTGCGTGTAATAGCAAAAAAAAAAAAAAGACTCTCAACATAATGATTGTATTTATGGCACAAGTATTTTGTTACTATAGAATGTTTTAAAATGCAACTTTTTTTTTGTCTTTTTCCAAACATCTGCTTTTACGTAACTCTAGCCGGCTTACATTGCCAGCCAGCTCTATTTGCTGTAGTATGTAGTCGTCAATGAGTAATGGCTTTGGATGAGTGTTAATGTCCCATCGTTTTGTATTTTGTATCGCATAGGCAAGTGGTGAGTGGGTCTGCTGTAGATGGTTTTGTGTTGTGAAGTGTTGTACTCGTACTTCCTGGAGAATTTAAAATTTTAATTGATTTGATAGAGTGAAAACTACCAGTTTTCCTAGTACACTTTCAAAATGATTTGTTGATATAAAACACTGGGCAACACAAAAAAATAGAATTACTAAAGGTTCTAAAATATCATGCCTGAGCAAAAGGACTGTGGTCCATTAATTAATATGTGGACAACTTTTAGCACAAATTACAAGTTCCAACAAAATCTAAGAGTTAGAAGAAGGGCAAGAGGGTTAATAATTATTAATTTTTCTATCTCCGCACAAATGCAATAGTGAGAATTTTTGAACAATTCCAAAAAAATTTTAGTGGTACACACACAGAAGAGAAGCGATGGTTTATCACTATGCCAAGTAATTGTTAATTAATTATCAAACATAATTTTTCTACTCACGCACTCTTCCCTTGCACAGCCTGCCATTGGATAATTTCGAATAAGAGTTATTTAAAAATAGGTTTTTTTTAACAAGCATAAAAAGTACTAAGAAGCGTGAGAATTAAAATCACAATTTCTTGTAAAATCAGTCACTCACAATTCACGCGTGACTGACTTGTGCATAGCTCACGCCTAAAAAACGACGTCATATCTCTAATATTTTTATTATTAAAATCATCTATGTAATATCAGCTGATATCAGTCACGCATAACTCACGCGTGACTAATGCATTCACTCATAAAATATGATGGCCTAATATATTTAAGATCAAAATCAGTCATGCAATATTTTCTAACATTAGTGACGAATAATCAATGCGTGACATTACTAAAATCACGCAGGCAATTTTTGTTAACATCAGTCACGCACAACTTTCACGTGACTTATGTATAGCTCACGCATGGTATATAGTGGCATTGGAATATCTCTAATATTTTTAAGATCAAATTCATGCAGGCAATTTTTGCTAACAGCAGTCACTCATAATTCACGCGTGACTTGTGCATTACACACGCCTAACAAATGACAGCACTGGCATATCTGTAATATTTTTATTATCAAAATCACGTGTATATATATTAACTAACATCGGTCACGCATAACTCACGAGTGGCTTACGCATGACTCAAGTATAACTCACGCGAGGCTAGTGAAGGTCATATGATGGCATTGGATCTCTAATATTTTTAAGATCAAAATCACTCGTGCAATATCATCTAACATCAGTCACGAATAACTAACGCGTGACTCACGCATAGAAAATGACAGCATTCATATATCTCAAATATTATTTATATTTTTATACTTACGCAGGCAATTTTCGTTGACATCAGTCACTTATAATTCACGCGTTACTTGTGCATGACTCACGCATAACAAATTATGGAATTCCAATGTGAACATTAAAAACAAAAGCATTTCCAAAAATAGTTTTTAATACAAATTTAAGTAAAACATTTGATAAAATATCTGAAAATATTGAAAAGTAATAACGATGACTTTTTAAAAATTTCTTTCGGTGAATGGGATTTCATTATCGAAGGTTTTTAGTAAATTTTTGCCAATTTTTAGAAAATCTTATTTTTACGCGTTTTTATAAAAACCTATATCATGTGCTTGATTTAAATTTTTTCCTAAGTGACGTATTATTTAAATCACTTTAAGTGAGTGCATTTGGTTTTTAAGAATTTTTAATTGGACCATGAAATGACCTCTAATGTGCAAGTAAACTTCTGGATTTCATTTTAAGACACCCCCTTCTCTTCGACATTTTTATATTGAATCGGTAAGGCTTAAAAAAATTAAGATTTTGTTACACCGTGTAATACTCAAGGATGGTTGGAATGTTTAATCTAACAGAGCATGAAAATAGTATGAGCTTCACTAAGATGTTTCTTTTTTACAGAAAAATTAAATTAAATTTTTTCTGATACCATCAGAAAACCTCAACACAATTCAGAGAATGTCACAAACAGCTGTAAAATGTTTACAATGATTTTTATTAAAATGTACTCGTAAATATGAACTGAAAAGCAAAAATTGTCGCAAATGTACTGCGTACTTGAAAAAGCTATAATTTTTTTTCAAAGTAACGTTCGATACATTTTTAACAAAGCGATATATTAAAAGTTAAATAAAAAACAAGGGAAATATATAATTCTTGATGAGTTTTAGTAAAATATTGGTAATTATGCACAAGTTCAAAAATAAAAGTAACGTTCTGTACATGACACATTTTCTTATATAAAGCTATTAATTTTTTGACCTTTATTTTATTATTTATTAAGCTCGAGGTCGTTTTTTTATATAAAATTATGTCTTATTCCTGATGATGTTAACAAATTGCTAACGAAATATTGAATCCCTATAATAAATATGAAAGTAACTCTGTCTGTCTGTGAGTATGAAAATACTCACGCCGTTGAACCGATTTATATGAAATTCAGCAGAAAAAACCACCCATTTAATTGTTAATACACGATGGTATAAGCGCACAGTTTTCCGTTTTATATAATGAGTTGCACTTTTTATAATGACTTGCACTTTTTATAATGACTTGCACTTTTTATGATGACTTGCACTTTTTATAATGTCTTGCACTTTTTATAATGTCTTGCACTTTAAATAATGACTTGCACTTTTTATGATAACGTGCATTTTTTATGATAACTTGCACTTTTTATGATAACGTGCATTTTTTATGATAACTTGCACTCTTTATAATGACTTGCACTTTTTATGATGACTTGCACTTTTTATGATGAATTGCACTTTTTATAATGTCTTGCACTTTAAATAATGACTTGCATTTGACTTTTTATAATGACTTGCATCTTTTATAATGACTTGCACTTTTTATAATGAATTGCACTTTTTATGATGACTTGCACTTTTTATGATGACTTGCACTTTTTATAATGTCTTGCACTTTAAATAATGACTTGCACTTTTTATAATGACTTGCACTTTTTATGCTGACTTGCACTTTATGACGCATTTTTTATACTAACTTGTACTTTTTATAATGACTTGCATTTTTTATGATGACTTGCACTTTTTATAATGACTTGCACTTTTTATGATGACTTGCATTTTTTATGATAACTTGCACGTGCATTTTTTATGATAACTCTCACTCTTTATAATGACTTGCACTTTTTATGATGACTTGCACTTTTTATGATGACTTGCACTTTTTATAATGACTTGCACTTTTCATAATGATTTGCACTTTCATAATGACTTGCATTTTTTACAATGACTTGCACATTTTATGATAACGTGCGCTTTTTATGATAACTTGCACTTTTTATAATGACTTGCACTTTTTATGATGACTTGCACTTTTTATGATGACTTGCACTTTTTATAATGTCTTGCACTTTAAATAATGACTTGCACTTTTTATAATGACTTGCATATTTTACAATAACTTGCACTTTTTATGATTACGTGCACTTTTTATGATAATTTGCACTTTTTATAATGACTTGCACTTTTTATGCTGACTTGCACTTTTTGTGATAACGTGCATTTTTGCGTTTTTTATGATGACTTGCACTTTTTATATTGACTTGCACTTTTCATAATGATTTGCACTTTTATAATGACTTGCACTTTTTATAATGACTAACATTTTTTATAATGACTTGCACTTTTTTTCTTACTAATATAATAAATATGAAATTAACTCCGTCTGTTACCCTTCACGTTCAAACCCCTTAACCGATTTAGATGAAACTTGGCATAGAGATCCGAGGAATAACAAAGGGTAGTTTTCGTTTTTAGAAATGATCCTATGAACATTTTAAACTTTCATACAGTTGACTTAACGATGTACATATGTATTTGTTTTTGGCAATGACTTTATGAATATGAAAATATATATATTGTCATATATATTTTTTATAAAGAGTAGTATGCTGCAGTTTTTTCTTATAAATCTACATTGTTTTAAATATATTTTTATTTTTGGAAAAAAAGAAAAATTATTTATTTCAACAACATTTTTCCTTTGTTTAATGCATGTAGAATTTTTTGCAGGACTCTTGAATTTTTAATAGATTTTCTTACGAATTTTGGTGAAGCACTCTAATCCTTTTTGTGCTCAATATTTTTTTTGTACCTTTTCTCTGCCTCCCTCTTTTGAATCATCCCTTCAATTGGAATTCCAAGTTGAGAAAAGCAGTTTTCTTTTCAAAAATTTTCAACATTTGTTTTGCGGTTGACTACTTGTTTTATTGAATCGAATGCCTTTTTTTTTGTTTGTTTTATTACAAATTTCGTTTTGAATAGAAAAGCGCGCCAGCAGTTTAAGTTTCTGCTGGAATAAAATTGCATAATTGTGAATAATCTTGAGACATAAGATTTCTTTATTATAATTTATTCTATTGTGCGCAACGCTCGTTCTTCTGCCGTTTCTATTATTTCAATTAGTTGATGACGTTTTTGTAAGAGACAAAAAGAGAATTGTTTTAAATGCTTTTGTTTTTGTTCCTGAAGAGAATGATTTGTTTGGGAAATGCATTGATTGTTAGAATGTTTGGCTGGAAATTAGCATTACAAAGGTCCAGTTGAAAGAACAAAAACAATTAATGTGACTCGTTAAGAAATTTTTCAACTCACGAATGGAAAAATATGTAAATATGAAATACCGATTTATAGCTGAAGATGGTTATTTTTAAAAAGAATTATTTATTTTTAAATTTAAGCAATTTTTTTTATACCTTCCAAAAAAGAATATATTCACTTTGTCATGCCGTGTGTAACGCAGCGAAATATGCCTCTAAGACCCCATAAAGTATATATATATTCTTGATCAGTGATGACATCTAAGACGATTTAGCCATGTCCGTCCGTCTGTGGCAATCACGATTCAGTCCACACGAAAAGAGCCAGACCTTCGAAATTCGGCATAGATACATTTTGAAGGATAGCACAGGCTAAGTTCGTAAATGGACTAAATCGGAGCTGGAGTAAAAAAGTTCCCCAAAGAAGTAATAAACGAACTTCTAAAAAACTACATAATTTAAATTTTTTTTTTTGTAATTTTGTTAAGCAAATGATATATTTTTATAAAAAAGTAGTTTCAAGGCATTTTAGTTTCAGCCAGAAAATCAGAAAAAATCCATTTTTGGACAAATTTTATAGGATTTTGTACGCACTAATGAAGCGTGCCTGAAGTACTAAGAGGCTAGTATATGCTGTTCGAAATTTTTTTAATACTAATTTTCTATGCAATGGACAGATGAGCTGTTTTGGCTATTCGCCTTCTAAATGAATTTTTCAAAAACTTCCATGTGCCAGCCAGTAAGTCATTTCAATTGAGTTCCGTTGGCTTTTTTCAAGTTATTACTCTACACTTGAATAACATTTACCTCAACGTGGTTTCACTGCTAATAAATGTGGCCCAGCAAATAAACTCAAATTTGTTGCTTTTATGTCTGTCATGTGAAATAATTAACATTTATTGCACTCACACAAAAACAAAGTGATTGCAAAAATACCCAAAAAAACAAAGTTCCAACAAATATATAACAATTGCAAACGAAATTATCGTGAAAAAAAGTAAAACCCCTAAAAGAAATTCAAACATTTTATGAAAAAAAGAGGAACAACAGCAACTCATGGATTTGAAATTAATCTGTAAAAGACGCTGCCAATGGCCACAAAGTTACTCAGTCATGCAGATGAATATGTATTGCTTGACGTACACATCATGTTAGTGCAAGTGCGCGAGTGTGTGCGTGCGTGTGTGTGTTGCTTACATCTCAGCGATTAAGATAAACTTTTATCACGTACAGATGCTTAAAATCATTTAATTGTGACAAACTTGAAGTTTATGAGTTGGCAATTTCTCTACATTAATAGTTGCTACTCAAATTAAGGCAACGAAACACATACAAACGCAATTTATAGACTAAAACAAAGTCAAACTGATCATTTATTACTATTTATTTGCACAATGGGGCAAATGGACAGCAAAAAATTGTGGTTAATTATCCTTAGGTATGGGAATAATTTTTAGGTTCAAGTAATAAGAAATGGAAACCTCACCAAAGCAAATGCTTTGTTGCATACAAGACAATCCCCCTTATTCCATAAGTGTTTGTCGACGTCAACGTGAATATTATATAAAAAATAGGACAATTATTTAAATTTTTTCTTCATCAATTTTGCGTTCTTAACAGCCTCTTGCTTCTTTCTAGTCCGTATAAAAAGTCTGAAGACGGCAGCAGTATTCAATTGCTACCTACAACGAATATCCCATTTTTGATATCGTCTTGACTTTGACGTCGACAAATAGTTACAGAATAAGGGGGAATAAAAAATGGTTTTAATTTTACATTCAAAAGAAAAGGATTGGGGGACACAAGACTCTTTTGAGTTTTGATAGGAGGATAACTAGGATAACTAAGGAAATGAGGAGCAGTGTTGAAAAAAATTTATTTAAAAAAATTTTTTTTTTAAAATTTTCGGATATGAAAAATTTTTTTTTTTAATTTTAATAAAAAAACCTAATCATTACTTAAAGTGTTGAAAAACATTTATTTAAAAAAAATTTTTTTTTTTGAAATTTTCGGATATGAAAATTTTTTTTTTTTAAATTTTAATAAAAAACCTAATTATTACTGCAAAGGAATTGAAAAATGTTTCATGTTTCGCTCATAATAAAGAGAGAAAATATCTATGCTGAAGACTTTGGAAATGCCCGTCTGATGTTTTCCGAAGTTAAATGTTCACACTGAATGGTCTGTCTCCTACAGCCAGTCAATACAATAAATTCATATAGAGGAATCAGAAGCTCTTGATATTCTTGGTTTGAAAATCTAGTGTGACGTTCGATCGAGAGAGTACATTTCCCATGTTTCAAAAGAAGCATTCAAGTGCCTCGCTTTTCTAAGGCGGGGTAAGACATACTGCACTCCATCTGACCTCCTTACTTTTTATACCACTTACATCTGACCGAAATTGGAGTTGTACGTAGTCCATAGTGCAGTGCAACGAATAGAGCTTTAGCAAAAAAAATAAATCACAAAATTAAACTTGTTTTATTTTACAACTACAACATTATAGTTGACGAGAACACGCCAAGGCTATAAATAGTTTTGCTGACGTTGCTTGAACACTATGCTGATGATGAAGACACCTAAATATATACAAACACACACACATATACGCACAGTCACTCACACACACAGAGAGCGGGCGACATACTCACACACATCAAATTTATACTACTGACACCACCTTGATGAGTTATCAAGGCAATTTACCCCTGAAACAATCTTTGTTATAGATTTCTTTAGTACAACATTTATTCAACAATCTACAAACATTCATCTTTATATATAGAAAATAGCTTAATGCTATATAAATGATACGAGTACTACAACTACAGCACTGACACACACACACACACACTTACACACATGCACAAACACTTTGGCTCATACATGGCAAATTATAGAGTCTGTTTTCTTGTAGATTTTTCTTACTTTGCAACAGAATTTCTTTGAGGTAATGCCAGAAAACGTGTTCGTGCTAGTATTAGTGTTGGTTTAACTGTGCGTGTGTATGCAGAAGATTGAGTTTCAACGGTGTGTGTAATGATTAATTGCAATAAAACACTCATGATCCCAAAAATGATAAATGACATTTTGTCTTGTCGTTTGCCCAAGATATTCATAGTTTTACTCACGCTCATGACTCAAAGCACCAGAAGACATACGGAGTATAGGAGCAGTTGAAATGTAAGTACGAGTAAGTCTACCCAGTTAACATTTGGAAGAGTATTTGACGAGTGCTATTCCTTTTTTTAATCTTTTAAACATTCCCACAGGCATTGAGAGACTGCTCTTTTACCAGCATCCTATTGTATTCTTTTAAATGACACTTTGGTCTGTCTTTAGGGGGATTGTTGGATGAGTGTTTTTTATTTCACTCAACAATCGTCGTTTAAATATTTTGGATATCATACCTCAAAAGTATGAATGTGTTAGTCCTTGTAAATAATGCTTCTGCAGGATGTTTTCAACGATTTTTGGATTTTTAATTGAGGGAACCAAACCGATGCTGGTTTTCAGTGCTGGTTTTAAGGTGATTTTCATCTAGCATTTTCAATCACAAGAGAACTTTCTGCAAACGAATCGGGCGTACTTCGAGCACTATGGGACCAAAAGCCCGTTTTTTTGCGGATCAATTTTCATATTCACAACTATAGTAAAAATTATGTGGGTAAATCTTAGAACGAATTTCATGCTCCAAAAAACTCTTCTCTTCTATAGAAAGGGGACACGAGTACCACCATACGCAGGAAATATTAATTTTGCTATATCTGAACTATCAAAACAAGGGAACTCTTTAACTTGGTGAGGGTCACTGTTAGGAACAAAATCTTGTAACGGAGGGGAAGGCAAGTAGTGCCATACAATTTAAAAAATATTTCTGAACTTCAGGAAACGCGAACGCTTAAACTATAATTTTTGAAGTATCAGTTACACATGATTCTCGCGTGACTTATGCATGACTCACGCATAGAAAATGACAGTATTGTATCTCTAACATGATTATTAAGGCACATTTATGTTTATTTATAATATTATTATTTTTAAAATTATGCAGTTAATTTCTTTTAAAGTCAGTCACCTATAATTCACGCGTGACTAATGCATGAGTCACGCATGACAAATGAACATTGTCATATCTCTAATATTTTTATTATAAAAACGTATTTAGTATAATATAAACTCAGTCACGTATAAGTCACGCGTGACTTATGCGTGAGTCATGCCAAGGAAATAATGACATTTTCAAATCTCTAAAAATTGTTATTGTTAAAATCACATGAACAATATTTCCTAAAAGCAGTCACGTATGTATACTATAGCTCACAGAAGACTTGTATGTCACTCACGCATCAAAATGACGACATTAACATCTTTAATATTATTATTTTTAAAATCATGCAGTTAATTTCGTTTAAAGTCAGTCATCTATAACTCACGCGTGACACACACATGGCAAATGAGCATTATTTTGTATTGTTATTAAACCCACGTAAGTAGTTTACTCTGAAGCCAGTCACGTGTAATACACGTGCAAATTATGCATAGCATATGATGACATTGGCAAATCTCTAATACTGTCATTAGTGAAATCCCATGAGAACTTTGTTTCTAAAACCGCTCACGCTTAGCTCACACGTGACACGCGCCAACAACTAAAACCATAAGAAAAAACTTTGCAAAAATATATTAGATTCTATGTCTTGGATTGTTTTCTCAGCCAAATTTGTATGGCAAATTGCAGACAACAATCGTGTAGACGATCTTGCTTCGGAAATAATCTTGCAAATGTTTGCTGGGTGTGCACTTCATATTGTATACAGTTGTCTATTAAATGTGTGTAAGGTTTTTATAAGTTACGTTGCATACTTTTCGGCTACACTTACACTTATTCAAGGATACCCTGAGACACACACACACGCATATACTGCTGCTCCATAAAGCACCATAAAAAATTGTTTGTCTACCTTCTAGCTAAAGTTACACTTTTATTTGCCCTTTCCTTGAAATGGAATACTCTTAGTTTCTTCATTCTCTATTCCTGGTTCCTGTCTTGTTTCTTTTTTTCTCCCGTTTTTTTATTTTTTTTTTACAACTGCAATAGCAACACGTTTCAGTTGCTTTATTTGCTTGTTTTTTCTTGCTACGTTCGCTGCTACTACATCTCGTCGTACGTGATGTTGAAAATTCATCAACAGTAGTTGCATGTAATGAATGAGCAAACGAAGGAATGAATAAATGTCTTACTTGCCACGCTAACAAAACTCTATGAAATGTTATGAAAAAAAGAAAAACAAGAGAACTTTAAGACAGAAATAAATAGAAACTGTTTAATAAACATTTTGGTAGATACGCAACGAACACCGGCTTCAGTATAGGGAAATTTTGTTACAAAATAATATTTTAGATTTTTAATAAACATGCGTTTGTGTATTCAACAGCTCTCTTGGGTTTGCTTAGCTGTTATTTTTCATGAAATACTGTTTTTATGGCATATTTTTGTTTTAAATATTTATTATCAGTATACGTTTTACCTAGAAATATTTAGGATTAATTGTAGAAATTCTGACTATTTGCAAGGACTCTCATACAGGATGTAGATTCTGCAAATAATATTTTTTTAAATCATTTAAAGAATTTGTTTGCCTAATCGATGTTTGATCATTAGCAAAATAAATTTTATCGGGATATTTGCTTTCAGATTTCCATGATGGTTACCAAGTAAATATGACTAGAATTTTTCTTTTCATAGTGTTTTCACACTTTAAAGTTAAAAACTGGTTTTAGCTTTAAAACCATAAACAGCTGATTTTGCGTTCACACTGCTAATTAAGGTTTTAACATACAGACTGTCTAATAAATTTGTTTAAAATAAATTAAATCGCTCTTAGAAATATCTGAAGTTGTTGCTGTGCTTATTCTATATATTTGCAATACTTAATTGACAATCTGTGTAGCAGAAGTTTTTGTTTGAAGGAAGAAAGAAAAGGTTTTACAATTCTCAATAGGTCTATTTTCTCCTTCCACGCATCAATGAAAATATTTTTATTACTCTCCGTCCATAATTTTCGTTTTTTCTGACATTTTTTAGTTCTTCTTGTGGCTGCAGTCATACTGATAATGTTTTCATAATATTTCAGGCGTCAGTACATATTCTTATTAATATAAACAATAACAGCTGTTTCCAATATATAAATTGGCAGCACTGAGCACAGCCAGGAACAGGCAAAAACAAGGTTGGATTTCATAAAACCTACTTAAAACCAATTCGGTAGAGGTTTTAAGTTGTTTTTAACAAAATCATTTTGTATGGTAAAACCAGGTTTTAACAGTTGCTTTTAAGGTTAAAACTAGAATTTATTAGAAAAACAACTGCAAATCCTTTATGGTAACACTCGGGCATGCAACCTGGAATTTTGTGATAGTAACTAATTTATGACATCATCTTACTTTATATGTCGGCAACAAACCCTTTGCTATTTCAATGCTGCCATTTCTTTTCAGAACTGCAAAGAAAAGCAAAAGCTACTGAAACTGTAACTGTAAAATTAACAACCCAAGATATCATAATGAAACATTTACTTGACTTGTTAGAAAAATGAAAACCATACATACGAGAATAAATGCCACCACAACAACTGCTATAATTTTCTTATTAAAGACTGTATATTTTGCAATTAATATTATAATTTACTATATTATTTAATTTTCTTATATAGCAGTCAGACAAATTTATAAACATTTTTGTTAGTCACACGTTAAAGAAGATATTAACTTGTAACTAAAGCAGTTGGAAAAGGTAATTTGTTTTTAAAACATGTTAATTGCACAGTGTTGTGTTGTCAATCATATAAGGATAAAAATAGAAGAAAAGGTTATAGATTAAAAAGAGTTAATTGAGGGTTTAAAAGAAAAATCCGCTACCGGAAAAGAATACAACAAGTAACTCACAACATGTCTTGGGGAAATATTATGATAAACGAATATGCAAAAAAAAAAAAAAAAAAAAAATAAACAAATAAAATAAAATACTAACCCCGGTATTCATAAAAAAAATAAAACGTATTTGAAATCTGTTTAAAGAAAATTTTTTTATGAAAAAATTTGATTAAAATACATTTCAAACTCATTTTAAATTTTATGAATACCGGAATAAAAGTTTTACAAACTTGCAATAATTTATAGTAATTTTTTTAAACATGAGTATAAATTTTATTTGTGGAATTTATTAATTTTATTATTAGGATAAGAATTCCTTCATTGGCCTCAAGTTGAAATCTGCAGTCTAAAAATTATATTTTTAAGAATTTATTAAATTCAAATTACTTTTATTAAGAGTGGAATATTTAGAATATTTTTATAATCATCAAACTAGCAGAAAGGATCAAGGCCTAAATACATAAGGTGATAACTTTTAAATATGGGGTAAAAAGAAGTGGAAACACAAAAAAAATTTTAGTTGAACTTTTTTGCTGCAAAAAGTATTTTAAACTTTTTTCACAAAATCTTGAATGATTATTATTTTACAGAATTTATAAAAAATTACACTAAGCAAACACTTTTCTATGGTGCATCAACAAGCAGAGACTGTCTCATACAGGGCAACTAAATACTACAAATAATATTTTTTAAAATCATTTAAAGAATTTCTTAGCCAAATCGATGTTTAATCAATTGCAAAATAAATTTTATCGGCATATTTGCCTTAAGATTTCCTTGATTGTTACCAAGTAAATATGAGTTTTATTTTCAATTTAAGTCCTATAATTAAAAACATGACAAATTTATTTAGTAAAACGTACAACTGCAGCCAATAAGATACACGTATGTTTGTATACTGACAACATCAGGGTTGCCAAATATTACTTTTAGTGAGAAAATAATGATGATATATTACAGAATTTTTTTTAAGATTATTCTTAGGTTTTAATTGTTTCCCATTCAAAATAGGGGAAAAATATATACATATTTATGTAATAGATTATGTGTGAATTTTTATTAGTCGAACTTTCTTATGTAAATTGTTAATTTTCAATTTTCGTTAAAATATTGGTTAAATAGTTGATATTGCACCACTTGCAAAAAGTGGAAAAATTCAACAAAGAACGCTGATGAGATGGCGTAGTGGCCTCGAAATCAGTACTGATCCGTTCTGCTGGTTTGATGATTATTGAAAATATTCTTAATATTCCAATCTTAATATAAAATAATAAATAGAATTTGGACAAATTCATTTATTAATAAAATAATAAAAAATGGTTTGCAGTCTTGCAGATTCGAACTTAAGCCCGTTGAGAAAATTAACAATATATTTATGTAAAGTATCACCAGGAGATCTGTAATATAAAGAGCTTTGGTTACACTTCCAACTCATTCTTGTCAAACTTGTGTGTTGGCAAAGGCAATTTTGAGGTTCGGCAGTAGCTTTAGGGAAAATTTTAAGTATTTTTGTCCAATTAAGTTTGATTGCCTAATTGTTCTTAATATGTTTTAATTCAGAAAGATATGATAAATATTTCAAGACACAAGGAAAAGTCAATATTATTTTCACAGCAGCAACAGCTGTTTTCGAAAACCACTACATTTTTATTTATCACGTATTGGTATTAATGTTTTTTTGTACTCATAAAAATTTTTGTTACTGAAATAATCAAATAACTGAAACACTATGACTAGTGTTTTCACACTGACATGTAATTTTTAATATATGCTGGTTTTAACGTTAAACCAACTGCTAAAAACTGTTTACCCTGCCAAATGAGTTTGTTAAAACGAACTTAAGACCTTTATCGAATTGGTTTTAAGTAGGTTTTATGAAATGCGACCTTGTTTTTGCCTGTTTTTGGCTGTGCTAAGTTCAGTGCTGCCAAGTTTTATATGGGAAACAGATGGTATTGTTTTTGTTAATAAAAATATATACTGACGCAGTCGCAAAGCAGCTCTGAGTCAGTTAACATCAAGCCTCGTTGGCAATTACTTTTTAAGTGCAGCCAGACCACTGATTGTTTACTCTCTTTCGAGAGTTTTGCGTCTCACTCGCACTAGTTAATTTCAACACCTCAGATAACTGTATAGTTTTACAGTTCTTCTGAGGAATATTCCGTGGTTAACTACGTTGCTACTTCCTATGTGAAGGCATAGGTCGTGTACAGTCAGTCACAGTAACGGAAGAAAATACGGGTTAATAACATCGCCGGCATATGTCTGAGTCACCCCGTCGGAATCTGTGCACCAAATACTTTGCAAATTTACTTTGTAAAGTATTTCAACATACAAATACAAATATACTGACACCTGAAATGTTATGAAAACATTGTCAAAGTGGATGCAGCCACAAGAAGAACTGAAAAGGTACCAGAGTAAAATCAAATTATGAACGGAGAGAAATGAAAATATTTTCATTGATGCGTGCTAGGAAAAAAATAGACGAACTGGAAATTTTCTTTTATCCTTCCAACAAAAGCTTCTGTTGTACAGGCTGTCAATTAAGTGTTGTAAAAATAGACAGCAAGTACAGCAACAACTTCACATATTTCTAAGAGCGATTTAATTTATTTTGAACAAATTTATTATACAGCCTGTGTGTCAAAGCCTCAATTTGCAGTGTGAATGCAAAATCAACTGTTTATAGTTTTAATGTTAAAACCAGGTTTTAACTTTCAGTGTGAAAACACTTTTAGCCAGTTAGATCAGGGGTCATGGTGCTTAAAATAAAATTAAAACATAATATTACGGCATTTGAAATCTTTTCTTTATAATTTTATGAGAATCTATTTTTAATAATTTTTGAACAAAAATGCACAGTTTATTATTCGAAGTTAATAATTTTATTATTCTTTGAACTTTATAGTTTTATTATTATTGTATTCTGATATTTTTAAGCTTAAGGTCTCTTTATTGTAATTTAATTTTTAATATCAATATTTCGTCCCTCCTTTGTGTGACTTCTTCAGAATTTCTTTCAGATTTCCAGAAATAAAGAGACCTTAAGCTTAAAAATATCAGAATACAATAATAATTAAAAAGAGGTCAAGAAACCACAACAGTTTATAGTTTTATAATTATTAATAATTATTATTAATAATTTTACTATTATTTTTTCTATTTAGACCCAAGCTGAAATCTTCAATCTGCAAATTATAGTTTTTAAGAATTTTTTAAATTCAAATTACTTTTATTAAGAATATTTTATAATCATCAAACTAGCAGAACAGACCAGTTGTGACTTCGAGGCCGCTATGGCATCTAAATTTTTTTCCACTTTTTACTGTGTTGATATGGCGTAAACAGATCCTGATGAATGAATAATAAGCTTAACATAATATATTAACTGTGTCGATTTAACAAAACAGCCTTGTAAATAAATAAAAGAAAAATTATCCCAATCGCTGTATAAATGGCTCAGCAGTCTCAAGGAACAATTATAAAATATATAATCTTCGGTAATTTTATTCATAGCACCCACGTTTTTCTATTCCGTCCTTCCTTAAGTTTTTCCCTATATCCCGCTATTTCAAGTTTCTGTAGATTTTGGGGATCGGCGTAAATAGATTTTAGGTAACCAGGACTTGTAACGAAACTATAGCAAATAAATGAAAAATACCTTTAGTTACTTAGTCATGGAGATTAAATTAAAATTAAGGGGGAAAAAAATAAAAAAAACAAAACAAATAAACCTGAACAGCACACATTCATTTGCCACAGGGGAAGAGCTTCCTAAGGATTATTTCTTACTGACAGTTACACGTCCTCTATTTTTTTTCTGCCATGTAAAACAAACACCTTAAATAAATATTGAATTTTGAGAATGCAATACAAAATAGTCAAATAAAATAAAATAAAGCTTAAAAGCTGTAAAAACTTATGCCACACTATCAACTACCAGCAGCAACAGCATCCAGAATCCTTAACAGTTCGCTTCTTAGTCAAGGTATCGATGGGGCAAAGCAGCAAGTGTGTGTGTGTGTGTGTGCCAGTGTGCTGAGAGAACAACTAAATCTTCTTAAATGACTTGGCACAAAATAATAAACGTAGATTTTTTTTCTCATGTTGTTGATTTTATTGTACACAATTGTTACCACAATGATATTACAACGTTGAAATGTTGTCTACTTATTTCAAAGAAATGGCAGTCACGGGTGGGGGACTGAGAATGAGAATGATAAAATAACAAATAATAATGACATGACACAAAATAATAATAATAATGGTTTTTTGTTGTTGTTGTTACAATTTCTAAGACAAAGACCACAGACAACTAAGCAAAACTACTACAACAATTGCCGCTGCCTGCCACAACTACTGCTCCTGTTTTGTTTTCATGTACTTGAGTGAAATGCAAGAACAAAGCAGCTACACAGGAATATTAAATAAAATAAAAACTCCAGCAAGAAATACCCCAGCCACTCGTGTTTTTGCAATATAACAACTTAAGGAATGAATGAAGTAATAAACATTGTTTTTTAAGTTTGACATAACTCATTAAATATAAGAAATGTGGCAAGTAAGACAAACAGACAGCCAGGAGAGGAGAGGCCAGGCGAGGCTAGCCCAGCTGAGTAGAGTTGCAGATGGAGAGTAAATAATATAGGGAAGGCAGCGTCAAGACATGTTCGTTCCTTCGTTTGTACGTCTGTACTTGACTACAAGCAAGCAGCAGGCAGGCAGGCAGGCAGGCAGGCAGGCGGAAAAACAGCCATAACAAAAGTCAGCTCTGTGGAATATTTATAATGCATGTGAAATTGTTAAAATAACTAATAGACCATTTGTGGCAAATAAAGTTTGCAATATCGATTGTTTTATGTTTTAATTGGCCGTAGTGAATTTGTTTCACATGCGACGAAAAATTATATACAATAACAAACACATACTCGTACAGCCAACAAATTGAACAAATAAATTATAAAAAAAAAAATTAAATAGATAAGCAAATAAATTAATTTCGGGCAAATGTGTGTTCGTTATGATACTTTTTTTGGAAGAGCTGCTTTTTAAAAAGTATACTTCAGTTAGCGTAACTTCATTTAAAGAGTTTAAATTTTCCATTCTACTATTGCATGCAAAATTAGTAGAAGTACTGTAATCGGCTGTGCCATATACGATATACCCTTCCAACCCTGAAACTATCTTTTTGATCTTTCTGATTTTCTGTGCTGATTTATTTCTTGCTAAAATATAAAATTTGTTTGATTAGTAAAGAAAAAAATAGTTTTATTTAATTACTTAAAAATAAAAATATTTAAAAAAAAATTAAAAAAAAAAATAAAAAAAAATAAAAAAAAAAAAAATATTAAAAAAAAATAAAAAACAAAAATAAAAAAAAAATAATAAAAAAATTAAAGTTAAAATAAAAAATACAAATTTCCAGCTCTGATTGGTTATGTATCAAACAAAGTTTTAGTTATCCAACCCTGGAATCATGTTTTTAAACTTGTTTGATGTTTAATATCAATTTAATTTCTCCTGAATAAATAAAATAGGTTTAATTAAGAAAAAAATTATAATAAAATTTTCCAGCTCTGGAGCTGTTTTTATTGGCTTTCCGGATTTCTAATAACCCCAAGTTTCTTTTAAAAACATTAAATATCTTTAATATATATAAAAATAATAAAAAAATTGTTTAATTGGTTACTGATATGCAACAAACAAAGTTCCAATTATCCAACCCTGGAATAAACTGTTTTAATCTTGTTTGATTTTTAACATCAATTTAATATCTCCTGAAGTATAAAACAGGTTTAATTAGAAAAAAAAACAATATCTAGCTCCGGAATGGTTTTTTTGACTTTCGTGATTTCTAATACCATCAAATACAGTGAAATCTCTGACTAACGGACACCTCTCACAGGTGGACACCTCTATTAAAGGGACAATTTTCTAAGACCCTTGGTTTTCAAAAGTGTTTTTAGAAAAAATTTCTCTCGGCTAGACAGACACTCCAGTGCCCGGACGAGGACACCTTTTTTCTGTAATATGCCTCCAGTAGGCGGACAAAATTTTTAACAAATAAAAAACATTATGATGTTTTTTCCTGACTGCTCTCGAGAAACCGTCCCTATGTCTATATATATGTATATACATATATATATATATATATATATATATATATATATATATATATATATATATATATATATATATATATGTGTTAGTGTGCGTGTAAACATGTCACCCGTTATAACTTTTGAACGGCTGGACCAAATCTGGCCAAACTGGTTGCGTTTCAAAAGATTCCTTCGGACTATAATATGAATAAGCAATTCAGTACGGAATGTGCGTTCAGTTTGGCTCTTTATTTAAAGAAATGGCATTTGACGAAACTTGACGAAAAGTTTCTCCTAAGTACATTATAGTTGCACACATACGTATTTTATGTAATCGCACAGTTGCTTAAGTTTGCTTATTCATATTATAGTTGGGCCTTTAGATTTCCTCTGAATTGGAACCCGTTTTGACCGGTTCGAACAAATAATTTTTTTTTCAAAAGTATTTTTTTTTTTCAGAATAACGTTTAAACGGCTCCTCCGATCGTTTCCAAAAACTAATCACAAAATCAACCGGATCAAATATGGTTGATGCGTTCGTGAGATTTCGTAAACGAAAAAATTCGAAAAATTTGATTTTTTAAACAAAACTCTGAAATTATATATCTGAACAATTAGTGTTCGAATCAAGTTAGTCGCGTTTCAGTGGTGAACCGGAGCCGGTTCGGACCATTATATTTACGTAAATATAAAAAAAAATGAATATATTTTCAAAAGCTGCTTTTTAGAATACTCTGGCTACATTCATTCGTTCGTCACCTGCGTTACTATACAATTTTTTTTTGTAAAGTTGTCAAAGTTAGATGGGAACATTCATTTGGAGAAAAATATATGAAAACATATAGTTGAAAATGTTGCTAATGCTAATTTTTTGAGAACTGAAATCGTGACGCACGTTACAGAATTTTATATTCCGAATTTTGTTCACTTTCTACACTAGAATTTACAATTTTTATGTGCTGGCTGGTAAAATATAAAATTTCATTGTTATTCCATGCAAACTACTCTTATGTTTGTGACGCACGTGACATTTCATAGATCTGACAGCTCAGAACTAATTACAATCTTTTGTAAAATGGTAAACTGAATTATTTTTTTTAATTAAAATTGAAGAAAATTCAATGTATAAAAATATGGCATGCGCTCAGATCATCTGTATCACGTATGCACGCCTAAACAATTTTAATTTCTTGCAGAAAATAAAAAGTAAAAAGACTTGGTAATAATTTTTTTTATTATGTTTTTTAAATAGCTTTTCTGATCCATTCCAAAAATCGATCGATAATCAGCTCTTGACAATCGGAAACTATGTCAAGCGCTACCAACCGGTTAAAAATTGGTTAACGCGTTCGTGATATATTCAAAACACTTCCAAATTATATATGTGATCAATTAGTGTTCCCGATTTTATTATAGGTATCGAAAGAACTGCATCAATCACCGTGTGCCACGTGAGAATCGGCTATCCAATCCAAACTTATAGTAGTTTCAAAATTAAAATAATACCTATATTAAATTGAATTAAGATTCATAGGCTAATTGTTCGAAATTTGTTAAAAAAAAAAAAAAAAATATTGGAAAAACGTTCACACGTACTTAAGTATAAAATTCAAACCAAATAAGTTTGACTTAGGTATGATGGGACAAAAAATTCAGAAAAATGGGACATGAAGAAAAATAATCAAACGGTAACACGGGTATTATAACAATAACATGTTAACATCAGTTTGATACAGTTCTCGTATTCTTTTTCACAATAAAATTTGTGTAAATAGGAACTATTATCACATTCAACTAAGCCACCTAATAAGTGGTGACAAACACAATACACATGAGCACTGATGATGAAAGGGTTGCGTCTTTCGAAAACAGCTGTTCTGCTCTGCTGTGTAAGTTGAATAACAAAAAACTGATGTTGACTTGCCTTTGTGCCTTGGAATATTTATCATGTCTTTCTGAGATTTAAATTAAAAATTTCGAACAATTAGCCTATAGAATCTTAATTCAATTTAATATAAAATCTAAAACTTGACATACCGAAACAAAGCCTGTACTATTGCACGCATATTGGAATTTGATATTACCAAGAGTGTCATAGATATTAGATTTTAAGCTATTTTGTTAAGTCCTTGAAGTAATAATCCAATGACTTTTTTATTTTGATTATCATTATCGTCATCATTATTGTCTTAATTTTTAATTGGTGTTTATGTAATTCAATTCCGTACACACATTCAAGCAAACTCATTTTAGTTACCAGTAAATCCATACAAATTTGTTTGATCCTTTTTAATACACACACACACACGCACACAAACTTTATGACAATAAATGCCTGTCCGTGTGTTTATCTGTCTTCTTTCGCTATTTGTATAAGTCGGCCTATGGGTGTATGTGGTTAAATTGAAGCAACTAGAGAGAATGTTAACCGGCATGAATAGGAAAAATAAAATGAAAATGTCAAACAACACTCTTTACCACTTTCATTGATACCAAATGCTGCTGCTGCTACTGCTGCTGTTGCTGTTGCTGCTGTAACATCTGTTGGCTCTAAAACTTTTCTGCTCCTTTATTTTATAACTTTTTCATTTCATAGCTAACGAAATTTTTTGTAAGCTTAAACCAAGAGCAGAGTTTAAAAAAGTGAAATAAAAATAAATGTAGGAAACTGCAACTGAATAGTACAAAAAGAAGCTGTAAAATATTAAACGTATAAATAAAGAAAAAAGAAAACATTTGAAACGAAGAAAAAAAACAGGATTTGTTCAAATGTTTGACTGTGGCAGAAAGCTTTTAATAATATTTTTGCTGCAGTGCAGAGCAAAAGTGTTACAACTAATGACTACAATTTTTTTTTACATTAATGTTAAGATGCTCAATTTTAACATGATTTCTATTACATTGTTTTATATATAAATTTTAATAAAATAAATTATTAAATTTTATTTTATAATTTTTCCATTTAAGAGTTTACTGCAGAAATAAAATAATTTTTTCCCCAAAATTATATATGACAAATCCTGTGTGACGAACGCTTCATTTGGAAACTTACTTGATGTTTAAAAAGAGCCACGTTTGATATATGTAGTGTTTAGAAGGGTTTAACTATAAAAAATACTTTTTGGTAGGCATTTCGAGCGAAACAGTTGTTAAAAAAAAATTGTGTGACGCACGCTATAAAACAAAAGAACACAAAATATAACTCTTAAAACAAAGAGGCCTATAGGAGAAATTAAAAGGAAATTATTTGCAATCAAGTTTCATCGATTTTATTACAAGCCAAAAACTCGTTGTGACGCACGTTACATATATTTTAATTTATAGATAAAATGAGTTATTGGAATTTTCGTACGGCTAACAGAAATGAGCTTCTTAACTAATTTCTAATGCCTCCACTCAGTAAAGTCATCCGGCTGTAATTTAAAGAAACCAGAGCATTCGCAATATCTTTAATGCTCTGGTTGCATTCATTCGTTCGTCACCTGCGTTACTATACAATTTTTTTTGAAAAGTTGTCAAAGTTTAATTTTGAGAAAAATATATGAAAACATGCACTTGAAAATGTTGCTGATGGCAATATTTTTTAGAGAACTAAAATCGTGACGCACGTTGCAGGAATTTTTACTCCAATTTCTATACTAGAATTTTAATTTTGTAAGTGGTGAAAAGTAAAATATAAAATTTCATTGTTATTACATGCCTTGTTTTCGTGACGCACGTGACATGGCATAGATTTCACGGCTCATAACTAATTTCAATCTTTTGTAAAATGGTAAACTGAATTATTTTTTATTAAAATTTAAGAAAATTTTGTGAAAAGAAATATGGTATGAGCTCAGATCATCTGTGTCACGTATGCACACCTAAACAATTTTAATTTCTTGCAGAAAATAAAAAGTAAAAAGACTTGGTAATAATTTTTTTTTACTGATCATCTTAATAATTTCTTTTGTTATATTTATAAAATGATATATGTAAGGCGTAATTTGTGGGTGCTGTTGGCTGAAGTAGTAGAACACGAGACTATGAAGCGGAGGGTCGTAAGTTCGAGCCCTCGCTGAGTCATGAAATATTGTGTTGAATTCTTCTGATCAGCATTAGTGCGTGGTTGTGTAAGTTGTTGCCAGCCTGTTTTCAATGATGAAGGCATAGTCACTGATCACTGAACATAATTGGCAGCGACTGACACTATCATGCAAAAGTAGAGTAACAACACCCACCTTCGTCGGCCCCGTAGCAAAAATTAGCCGGCGAAGTAAAAGGTTGAAATAGCTACAAAAACAACTGTCTATCTTCTCATCTTTCCTAATCTGTCCCCTCAATACTATCCCCTCGTTTTCAGTTCCGGCGCAATGCATTGCATATATAGGGGTCATCCCCTGAGTGCTGGTCCTACTCCTAAAAAAAAAAAAAAAAAAAATTTATAAAAATTCTTTACCGATTTATAACAGGACAAATTGTTATAACAAAATTTCTCTTATAAGCCTCTTGTTAATAAATTTGTTTTTATAAATTAGGCTGCTGGACTAATTGTCCATTAATTATACTACTTTTCATTGCAAACAAAAGAGATAAAAAAAATTTATAAATACTTCGAAAACGTTTGCAGTGTAGCATTCGTCACACAAGACTTGGCCACTTAATTAAGCTTTTGTTTTTGCCTAAAATTCTGAGCAAATTTCAAAATTATTTGAATTGCCATTGAAGCTCAACTTTTCCTTGTGACTATTTAAAGGACGAATTGGTTTAGGTTTATATGGCAGGCAATATTGTCTGCGAATTTGTCTGTATTACGCTAAAACTGTCTATGTGTCTGTTGAGGTGGCATGCTGTGTGTGTTCATGTGCAAGACGATGTTTACATGTAGAACGCTGTGTGTATATTTTTATTTTAAGCCTGAAGCCATTTATAATTTATGTTTGCCTTTTACCATGATTCTTTCATAATAAATGGAATTGTATAGAAGTGAATAGAACAGAATAGATTCGAGTCGAGCCGAATAGTATGGAATAGAAAATAATAGTATTATTGTCTTGGCATGTGTATAATCAGCAGTTGGAACAACACAGCAGCCTGAACATCAGCCACGTTTTCTTTTCTGTTCTGTATGTGTGTGTGTTTGTATCTGCCTGCCCGTATTGTATGTATTCAAATTCGTATATTAGTATGTGTTTGCGTTTGTTTGCAAACTTGAGCTGCTGTTTGTTTTTTTTTTTTTGTAGCCACAATCGTCTTTTGTGGAAATTCGTTATCCCTGCTGCCAGGATTACAACATGCATGCGACAAACTTTTCTGCCCATAATTTTTGATTTTTACAAATTACAAACATACCGAAAATACATTTGCGTTTATATATTTTTACACACTTACACTCACATACACTACGACGACTAAAGCAGACTTTATGTTTGATGTCTTTTTGTACTCATTTTTGGGTTCTTGTTTTAGTCTCAAACATTTTATTTCAAGTTTTTATGTTGTTTCCTGCAAATGCTGTTTAATATGTTTTCGAAAAATATGTACATGCTTCATTTGTGTAGGCTCGTCTTCTTCTTCTTATTCTTATCCTTCTTCTTCTTATTGTGATTTTATTCTTGGTTTATATTACGTTGTCGGGTGAAGCGTGCCGGAATGATGGAGGCGTTTCTTGCAGGCGGGGGAAGAAGGCTTACAAAAAGACGGCCAAATAATAAAGATTTATAGTCAGTTTCGTTGCTCAGATCGAAATTAAAATTCGGCTCTTAATCGATTAATAAACAATTTGTGGGAAAGTGGCAAATTAAAATGCAAACGTCCCACATTTTCGAGGCGCGTTTCATTCGTAAAAATTTTATCCTCATGAGCGCAAAAAAGTTTGACTTCAAAAATTAAGCAATTTTTTTTTTAAATTATATAATTTTTTATTTCATTCCGTTCCTAATATTACAATTGAGTTCTTTCTGAATAAAAGTTGTGTTTATCGCTAATCAACCAAAATGCAGAATTAATTCTGTTCCCAAACGAAATTGAATTCTGTCACGGTACGGCTGCGTATGATTAATATTTGTTTATATGGATTCGTATTACTCATACGTCTTAAACAATCAATTCTGTTGTGAAACGAAATTGAATTCTGTCACGGTGCGGGTGCGTATGATTAATATTTGTTTTTATGGATTCGTATTACTCATACGTCTTAAAAATATATTTCAGGATCACCATAAACGAGTTCTTATTGTCGCAATTAAATGAGCGGGTGAACAAGGCGACGTAATTGCACTCATAGTGGAAGTCACAAGTGATATTGTGAGGAAAGCATTTCCATTTTGGTGATGCTGCCAGATCGCTGGAATTATCCATGACAGAGTTCTCTCTCTCTTTTTAGGGCTACTTGAGTTGCCAGGCTTATTCTAAAATTAATGGATCCCCTACTTTACTAGTAGAAACCTGTTGTAGGCCATTTCTGTGCAACTACTTTAACATTAAAAATTGTAGAAGGACTACCTTCCCCCTGTAAACAACGATTTTTAAGATTTTATTCTTTTACATGACAATTCGTTGTATGTGAATATGTTTAAGTATGTTTGTGCAAATGTCGAATATATTTCTTCATTTAACAAAAAGAAGAAATTGGCAGGCTGGCAGGCAGCAAGCAGGCAGTTGGTTGGTTTTATTTAGTTTTTGGTTCGCTTTTAATGTCGTCAAAGTTTTGACATGACGTTCTTGTAGTTTCTTGAAAGTAGTTTCATGTCGTCTCGTGAAACAGTTTGAATATCTTAATCGCTACTTAAATATTTTCATATACAAATGAACGACTGAACGAAGAGAATGAATGAATGAATGAACGAGTGATTGAATGCATGCATGTGCATGTTTCTTGCATGCGTCTGTATATTTAATAAGTTTGGCATTTGTAAAAATGGTTTTAGGATTTGTCTTCTCAAACAGCCGCGTATTCGTATGTTTCATGTTGAATGTGATATTTTCATCAAAAATGTGTCTGTCGGATTTGTAAGACTGTGTGTATGTGTGGGTGTATGTGTGTGTCTGTTTCTCAACAAATACTTTGTGAAAATGAATATGAAAAAATAAGTTGTAATATGTTTTTTTGTGACAAAAAGAAAAAGACACCGTCTTGCAACAGCAGCAACGACACCAACAATCACATGATTGCACCAACATCTACGAATAGAGTGCATTGTATTGTTGTGTAACAGTTGTGTTGAAAATTGTTACAACTTTTCAAAAAAATCTCTTGTACTTATCATCATCACATTTTCCTAACAATGCGAGTGGTTCTCTGTTCTCTGTTCTTCATTCATTGTGCAAGCGAAAAAAAACAACATTTATTTAAATTAAGTTTCTTGTCGTCGTCTTTCTTTTTTTTTTTTTTTTGCTTCCTCTTTGCTATTGTTGTGTACGGATTATTATATATTTTTTTAATTTTTGTGTAATTTAAGTTAAGAAATTTTGGGGGGGATTTAAAAGAGATTTGTTTGTTGAAATTTATGGATTATCTTTAAAGTTAAAATTGTTTAAGTTTTTTTCACGGTTATGCAGCGCAATTTGTGCTGCAGGATGTATTAGAAATTATTGCGAATCTTTTAGTAATAGACTAAAATTTTAGGAAAATTCTTTAATAGTCTGGTTATATTTTAAAAAAGTTTCTGCAAAAAACGACTCCAAAGCAGGGAATCGGTCACACAGACCTCTAAACCAAAATAATCGGGAATTATTTTATAACTCATACCCGAAATGCAATCAATTTCGTGCCAGTTCCTGCTGAATACATCAACTGAGTATCACTGATGCCCTCAAGTATAACAAAAAAAAAGATATATTTTTTTAAATCAAGTCTGTTATATGCAAAGTCATTGTTCCCTAGTGTCTGCCTTTTATTTTCGATATATGTAATATTTACAATAGTTTTTAATTAATTTATAAAATAGCCGGCAAATTGATAACTTCCACTGTAATCGTTTTCTTTTTAACAACCAATTGACTGACATATTCAATATATTTTTTTGCTAATATATTTTTTGCATAAAGCGAAATTCTCTATTTAAGCAAAACTAATTATGGCTGGAAAATTAATTAAAAATTGTTGTTTTAGGTGCGAAGAAGAACACAAAAAAAACGAAACACAATACGAAATTAACTCTGTTACAGCTACAATAGCAACAACAATAAACTGTAATTTATTAACCACGAAAACTGCGTCAAATTCATTACAGTGGTTTTGTTATTGCAAAAATTATTAAAAATGAATTGCTTTTAGAATTTTTTTTTCCATTTTCTAGCAAGAGTGTGAAAAAATAAAATTAACAAAAACCAAGTGTTTTGTCATTTGCAATAACTTTTTCCATTCAAATTGCTTGCATATTTGGATTTTGCTAAAAATTTAATCTAAATGAATTTTGCTTTAAGGAAAATTTTAACATTTCAATATTGTGGCGACCTGTAGAAGCTGAGAACATAACAACGCCGTCAAGAAGATCAACATCAGCATTGAACTGAGGATTTGACAGCGGGCAAAATCAAAATATAATGTTGGTTGAAAAAGACGTATTGATTGGAAAATATAAAACAATAAAACATTCCTTATTGAACTTATTTAAATTGTGTTATTTATTATCCAAATTAGTGGATTTGGACAAATATATTAAACAACATGTTTTAAATCAGGCTAGGGGAAACATCTGCTCTAGAATAACATTTAATTTATTTAAATTTTAAAATTTTTTCAAAGATCTCTTTGGAGTTCTTTCTTTCTCACATTTCATTCATAAAAGTTGCCAATAAAAAACAATAATGCTTAAAATTCGTTGGCGAAAGAAAAAATATTATTTGTAATTTGTTTGAAATTCATTTTATGATTATAATAGCGTTCCGAAAAAGATTAAATAGCGGTTCCGCGTCACATAAAACGAATTCAGCTTCTAAAAATTGTGCAACAGGCAGTTTGTTTAATGCAAAATCCAAATTCAGTTGAGAAATAGTCATATTAAAGCAATGCTACCAACCTTACAAACAAAAAGTGCTGCCAAGTTGATAGTATTATTTAAATCAATGAATTGCATGTAATTGTTTTTGTTTTAATAATTTACCTCAGAATTTAGCTATTAGCTGGCGATAAAAAGTTAAAAAGTTGTCTACATATGAAAGATATTAAGAAACTGAAGCTGGGCTACGAAACTGGTGAGATCTCACATAATTTTTAATGCTGTCAATAGATGTTTTTAATAAATTTTTCGGTTTCCGAAAAAAAATATAGACGCAGTGAATTCCGTTTTGGAATGGAACTGAACTCTGTAATACGGCAGCTTCTTAGCTCTGCTGGAATACGAATTTCCTTAATATTTGCATCAAAATTTAATGCTAAGCAACGTGCAACGAAATTTGTATGGGAACACTGTGTAATTTTGGTTTATATCTTCCGGAAGAGAGGCTCGGATATGTCTTTTAAAAAGCAATTAAAAAATTTCACTCATGAAAATTAAATCTCATACAAAATCGGGCCAATAACTCTGAATATTTAAATTATATTTTAAATGCTGGGACTAGAAACGAGACGAATAGCCAATTTTTTCGCAGCGAATATTTGTCGTCAAAAATAATTTAAATTTTTCTATATGAAAATATATGCTCAATCATGACGTCACTGAAATTCGTGATACTCTGCAAACTCTATAATAGATTTATTACCATTCGATTTATTTCTTTTTTTCTATTTAATTTCTATTTTATAGAAAGGCGATTGGTGTGACCATGTTTCGTTCCAGTTTTTAAAAGTTTTAATAAGTGAAATTTTTGTTGTTTTATTATTTTATTTTTTATTAAAATTAGTTCACTATTACACAAACAATAAACAGCTTTATAAATTATAACAGCTGCTACTTTTTCGCCGTTATAGTAATTCGAATTTACACAACGAATTCGCCGTCTTGGGCGAATTTCGTCTCAGTTGTGTTTCACGCGCAACACTTAAATTTTAAATACCCTGGTTTTCGCCCCAAAAAATTTATAATATGAAGAATTCTATATTTTTGTTTTAAATTTATGGCCTTTTAATTACCAACTCATTTGTTACGGCTGTAGCGAAATTTTCTTGCGGCCTTGCAACAGTGTGTGTCTACATATTTTTATTTATGTCTCTTCGGTTGTGTGTTTTCATGTATGATTTTTATTAATAAGCTTTTGTAATTTATTTTTTTGCCCATTTTGAAAATATCTGCGTACATGCTCGAGCATGTGTAATACTGCATATGCATGCGTATACGAAATTGCCTTTTATTTGCATGTTTTTGTAAATTTATTAGCTGCTAATAATTTATATTTTATGTCTATAATATTTCAGCCAAATAATTGACTGACATATTCGCTAAAACGGGGGAAAGGGTTTGTTCATTTTGGTCGAGCCACTAGTTACTAGGGTGCTTACAGTAGACATATGAAAATAGTTAAGCTATTTATTTGAAATTTTTCATGTTATAAATTTTCGCAAGTGCTGAAATAAATTAATGAATTCAGGCCACTCAAGCCTGCTACAGCTATTGGTTAATAGGCACAGTTGCCGGAATACATATGAGGACACATACACAAAAAATGTAAAATGGAAAAGTCTTACACAAATTACTTATGAGACATTTTTTTCTGAGGCTTAAAAAATGCTAGTGTAATAGTACAAGTGTCGTCCCTTGCTTTGCAAGAAAATGCTTTTTGCCATATTTCATTTGCTGCTCGATCTCACTACTTCTTCTGTTCAAGTGTGATTACCCACTTTTAGTACATCAATATGTATGTATGTGTGTATGTACGTTCATCTTAAGCCCATTGCCTTGCCAATATCTTAGAAGATTAATGCATTTCATACAAGTTCAATTAAATCTTCGCAGACTGCTGTAAAGAGATTCCAAGTGTGTGTGCGTTGCGAGAGTTTATAGATATATTCATTAATTTCCCTTATGCGTGTTAATTTGCCGCATTGGATTTATTTAATTTTCTCGAAATTTTGAACGACAACTACCACAGGAGACAATAAAACAAACACAACAACAACAAAAAAACAGAAACAACAACAGCTCTAACATGCACTGAAAACACAAGCATCGTGACAAACGCACATGATTGAGTAAAATAAATAGAATCATTTACGCGTGTCTAACTTCTTGGTGGAGTTATGGCTTTATGGGTGTTTCCATATGTGTTGCATATGGTTTTCTTGCTTCATGAACACTTCTGCCAACAACTGTCATGCATAAATATTTACATGTTGGCTTGAATGTGGCGAAAAATGTACACAAGAAGTTTATTAAGAGGAACTGAATTGAGGGAATTGCAGGAGACTTGAGCAATTTTTCTGTTAGACGTTTTCGTGCAGTTCATATTAAGCTAAATAAATATAAATGTTTTTTTGCTCAATAATCATGAATTCACTCCAATTTTGTAAATGATTTTCAAATAAATTATAAAAATACTACACACTCCATCATCACATTGTCTCCCCATCATCCCATGTTGTGCGTTTTTCTTTAACGTAAAAGTTAAATTACATTCAAATAAATTAATAGAAATACTCGTGCGGTTTCTGTGGATTCTCTGGAAGAAAATTTAAAATTTTTAATTGAAACTGATTTCCAAGGGAATTGAAATATTTACAAACATGAATGATTGCTGCAATAACCATTTGAAGAGAACATTATTTTGTTTAGAAGCAAACCCAATGTTACTCATACGCTTCGCTCTATACTTATTTAAATGTGTGAGGGGGCTCAATTACTAGTCCATGAGATAAAACCGACTGCAATTGAACGGGCGATTAATTGTTTTTGTTTAGAAAATATAACAAAAGTTGTTGGAGCAAAACTAGAAATATATGTATGTATATAAATTTGCCTTTACGCCAGAAGAAAAAAAAACGTTAAGTATATTTTCATATATGTATATGTTTTCTGATTATTGGTTAAGTCCTGCTTATCTAATAAATTGTTTACCTCATTTGACACCTAAAGGAAAAAAATATATGATATTAAAGAATCTTAAAAAATGTACTAAATTTTCAGTCAACAGAAAAAATTTAAATTTAAAATAATACGTACGTAATCGTCATTCTTTATTAGTGCCTTTTATAAAAAAGTACCTTTTATAAAAAAGTACCTTTTATAAAAAAGTACCTTTTATAAAAAAGTACCTTTTATAAAAAAGTACCTTTTATAAAAAAGTACCTTTTATAAAAAAGTACCTTTTATAAAAAAGTACCTTTTATAAAAAAGTACCTTTTATAAAAAAGTACCTTTTATAAAAAAGTACCTTTTATAAAAAAGTACCTTTTATAAAAAAGTACCTTTTATAAAAAAGTACCTTTTATAAAAAAGTACCTTTTATAAAAAAGTACCTTTTATAAAAAAGTACCTTTTATAAAAAAGTACCTTATATAAAAAATTATATTAAAAAAAATACCTTTCTTATAAAAATTACCTACTTTCTAAAAAGTACCCATTTAAAGAAAAGTACCTTTCTATAGAAAAGTATCTTTTTATAAAAAGTACGTTGTTATAAAAAAGAAAAATAAGTAAAGTACTGTTTTAAAAAAATTACTTTTTTACTTAAAGGTACCTTTTTTTATAAAAAAGAAATTTTTTACTTAAAGGTACCTTTTTACAGAAAAATACCTTTTTATAAAGTACCTTCTTACAAAAAGCGCGTTTTTATAAAAAAGAAAAGTAAGAAAAGTACTGTTTTATAATAAAGTACTTTTTACTTAAAGGTACCTTTTTATAAAAAAGTAAAGTTTTACAGAAAAATACGTTTTCATAAAAAATACCTTTTTATAAAAAGCGGTTTTTTATAAAAAAGAAAAGTAAGAAAAGTACTGTTTTATAAAAAAGTACTTTTTTACTTAAATGTACCTTTTAATAAAAGAGTATCTCTTTGCAGAAAAGTACCTTCTTATAAAAAATTAATTTTTTACAGGAAAGTAGATTTTTATAAAAAATTATCTTTAACAGAAAAGTACTTTTTTTTACCGAAAGGTACCTTTTTAAAGAAATGTACCTTTTTACAGAAAAGTAACTGTTTACAGAAAAATACATTTTAACAGAAAAGTACCTTTTTACAGAAAAGTACTTTTTATATAAGTACTTTTTTTTAATAAAAAAGTACTTTTTAGTACTTAATTATAAAGAAGTACAGGCTTTTTTACAGAAAAGTACTTCTTTTTACAGAAAAGTACTTTGTTAAAAAAAGTACCTATAGCTGATAAAAGGTTAAAGGTACTAATAGCTGATTTGAATAATGAATCGCTAAAAAGTGTAACGTACGCCACATGCATTTCATGGCTTTGCAGAAAAACAGATAAAGCTTTTCTCAAAAAATATATTATTTTAGAAATCGTTTACAAATATTTTAATTTTCAATGAATTGAAGAAAATGTAATATGTATCACGTAACGTGGCTTATAAATTTTTTCCGCAAATAAATTAGTTTAGAGTTTTCATATATACATACAACGTGTTTTAGAAACTAGATGCTCTGTTCTTTATTTTTTATCTTTAAAGTAGCGTGCGTCACACTACTATGTGATCAATTATTTCGCATCAAATATCTGTTAACAAATTTTTTTTATTATTTGGGAGCAGATTAAAGTCCCACTAAATACAATGTATTATTTTTAAAGACCAAAATAGTAATCCAAAAACGAGTAGGAATATAGCATTTATCAAGCAGGATTTGGCCGTATGGAGATACAAATTGTTTATGGTTTTAATGTTGTGCCCATTTTACAATTTCAAAACCCGATTTTACATTTGTTTAAGTGTATTCATGCCGGCCATAAAGCGTAAATAATTATTCTCTGATTACTAAAAATATTCTCCTCAATCCATGTTTCCTTAAATAACTGCTTTGGAAAATTTAACAATTAATTTTTATCCTTTAGCTGTAGCATTAAAATTTCGAAACATTTAGCTACAAAATATTCTAAGGAATGATAGAAAAAAAAACTTTGAAAACATTTCAGGGATTTCCTAAACAAGAGCAGCTACAACAATTAAGCCGAACTTTCGAGAAAAAAGTATATAAAACAGTATTTAAGAGAGAAAGTTCTAGTCTTTAAATGAAAACAAATCTGCAGCACAAGCAACAACAATAACAAGAAATTAAAAGAAATGGAAAATTTAACTCTCCTCTCTACGCAAAGAAAAAACGAACCCAAGGATCCGGCAGCACAAGCATCAAAACGGTATTATAATTAACTTATGTTGGGTTAAGTGATGCTTTTCATCAAAGACTGTTGTATTGCAAATTGTCGCCCATGGCTCAATGAAAGTTCTTGTTGTTGTTGTTGTTTGTTTGCCTGTTGTTGGTTATATGTATGGGTTTATATGTTTGTGTGTTTGTTGCTGCTTGCTAGTTGTATTGGTGTTGCTGTTGCTGTTGTTATTGCTGGGTAGTGTAGCATGAACTGCTTCTTTAACTTAACAGCAACAACATTTACATGAGTCGATAGGCATTCACACAAACATTTCACACATACAGACACTTTTAAAGCTCTATGACATTTACAAAACCATACACTCACACACCTGTACATGTTGTGCTGTAGCAGAGAATAGACTCACACTTTTCAGTGCAAAAATGTATCAAGGTGTGATTATGCTTGCTCTTTAACAAACTCACAAAGCACAGTGTGAACATGTGCTTTCAACGAAATACTAATAAAAATACTTTAAACTATGGAAAATTTGCCACCCTTTTAAAAGTGATTTCCAAATTGTAATTATTATAATTTAGGATGGAACAACATTTAACCAATTGTACTGGATTTTAACTGCGTTCAAACCACTGTGCATGGCAAATTTCTATTTGTAAATTTCTTGTTAACAGCATTCACAATGAAACACTGACTGCATTTACATGCAGGAAGGTAACTTTTAAAAGACTCCTTACACAAAAAGTGTTTAAGAAATAAAAGTCTGCCTTTTATGCAGGACAAAGGCATTAAATTGGTGCAAACTTTAAGCCTTAAGGCTAAATAAAAATGGATTACTTAACGAAAACTCTACACAGGCGATTACAAACTGCAACATAATGACCAAACATTAAATAAAGCTAAACATTATTTTGGCTTAAGTGTTAAGCAAAGCAACATAAAAACGAAATAATAACAATGAGAACATGTTAGGTTTTTTTTTACAAATTGTTTAAAATGTCCTTGCAATTTCCGGTTTAGAAATATTAAAGTGCCAGTAAAATCTGTTTATGATTTTCAACTTTTGTAATCATTTCTGTCTTTCATTCATTACAAAAGAACAAAGTTTTCCTACCGCATGGCCAGAGAGTTGCTCTTCTCTGCGACTTAATTTTAGTTCAGTTTTTTGGTTTCGTTATAACTTTTCTATTAAACGCTCTAATTACAAAAGTTTTTTAATAAAAAATTATTTCTTTCCTACTCAACCATTTGAGGGGTCATTTGCAACAGCAAAAACAAAACAAACAAAACAAAAGGGGGCAAAAAAAAAGTATTCAATTATACGAATAACTTGTTTTTATTTTTGTTTACAAATTTGTAATGTGTCATTTTATTTTCCAACGTTCAGAGACCGCTTCTCCACAGAAAGACAAAGTAAGCAAAAAAACAAAGAAAAAAAAATTAAATAAAAAAATGCGGAACTGCCGCCATATTGTGTCAAAGCCACCATTTATGTTGTTTGATTGTTTTTGAAAAGAACATTTAAATAAGAAGGAGGGCGAGGAGAAGACAAAAGAAACATCATGACATTCCATAAGAATTTGTAGTCATCATTTTTCAAAGTCGTTAGGAAAAGTATGAGACAGCACAACAGCTAAACAAAACAATATGGTGGCTGTTGTGGTTGACATTGTCAATGAAATGAATAGAAAATGAATAGAACAAGTAATGACGGCACCAATGATTGTGGCCTAAAACTGAAAATAATTGCACAAGTGGTTGAAAGTTTTTGCAAAGGAGTTCTAAGGCGATTCGAATGGTGTCCTTTGCAAGATTCTAGTTGGAGTTTTGTGTGTTGTTTGCTAATCACAGTTGTTGTTAATAAAGTATCTTTATTTAATGCAGATGCGAGTATATAAAAAGGAGTAAAATTACTCAACAACTGACTCATCTTCCAGTGCAAATGAATAAGGCTGAGATCCTCAAACACAGTTGCCATAGTTGGTAACTTGGTAACTTTGTTTGAAGGCTTGACAAACTATCAAATTATTGCTTTTATTTTATCATTTTTCCGCATTACTCAACACTGAGAAAAAAATCATTAAAAACAACTGTGTGAATGTGCGCCAAATTGTTCAACGGCGTAATATGCAAATGTCATTATGTTTGGTCAGCAAAAGATTATTTTAAATGACTGCAATATTAAATAATTTATTTAAATTAAATACGGAATTCGTAGGTATAATGAATTATTTATTTATGTTCTAAAATGAATGAAAACGTTTTATGTTATGTTTTTTTATTAATAAAAGTTGTTGTTTTTATTATAACAAAAATAAAGATTTTTGTTTTTATAAAAAACAAATTTTGGTAGCTTTTTGGTAACATTTTCGGAAAATTTTGGTAGAAAATTTTTTTACTCAGTGGCAACCGTGTCCTCAAATGCAATATGTTGTTTGTTCTCACGATTTAAAGATTTTCTGGCAGAAATTTTTGCAAATATAAAAGTTTTTAATGCAGAAATATTTAAAATCTGTAACCTTATAACTCCGGGAATAATTAAGATGGGCTTTAAATGGCACAATATTTGAGTAAGAAAAGTATTTCGATGCTGGCAAGTCTGTTGATATTGTAAACACAGGCTGGGCAAATTTGAGGTTAGGAAGTAAGTTGACTGTCAAATTATGAAATATTAACAACTGAGCTGTCATTTTTTGACATTTATTTAATAGAAGGTTGGGAAATTTTAACCATGGAAACATTGAATAAAGAATTTTAACAAATTAATGTGTAGGGACTAAAGCCATTTTCAATTAGGCGTTCGTGTAAACAAACAAAATTCTCGCATGTGTTTTATAAGTCTCTTATTAATATTTTTTTTTAAATTAGGCAGTTAATGCTTATTATAAAATATTATTTAAAGTTTTTTTTCCTAAATAATTTATAGTCAGTAGAGTAATACTGGTGGGGAAAATTTGAGGTTAGGAAATAATTCGGCTGTCAAATCATGAACTGTCAATAATTGAGCTGCCATTCTTTGACATTTATTTAGTAAAAGGATGGGATATTTTATCCAAGGAACGCTATACTCTTGAACAAGGAATTTTTTATTATAAAAGTTTTACTGTTTGAAAAAGTGAATTAAAACAACACATATTTCAGCAAAATCAGCTCTAGGGATGAGGTCCATTTTCAATTAGGCATTTATGTAAAAAAAAAATTGCCACATATGTATGTGGTTCACAAACTCGAAAAACAGTTCGGTTTGTGGTCAGGTGGCATCATCGGCTCGTATATTTTGGAAAATGAGCATTCAAACGCCATCAGCCATGATAAGCGATTTTTTGTGGCCGCAACTGTCTAATGATGACATGATTGATGTTTGGTTTTAGCAAGAAGGCGCCACAAGCCACACAGCCGTCTCAACAATTCAGTTATTGCATGAGAAATTTCCTATCCGCATAATTTCTCGACTTGGCGATGTCAATTGGCCACCTCGTTCTTATGATTTAATGCCGCTGCATTAGTTTCTCTAAGGACATTTGAAATACTCGGTTTACGTCAACAAACCACAAACGATTGACGCTCTGAAATAGGAAATTCAGCGCTGCATTGACGGGACAAGCGATTTTTGTGAAAAAAAGCAGGCATCTGCCAACGTGCTAGAAACAAATATTTGCCTGACATTATATTCTATTATTAATTCCCATATTTCTGCTTTAAAAGGGTATCAATAATATTAAATTGGTAAAAAATGTGTGTGTTTTTAAGCCAGTTTACTTCCTAATCTCAAATTTGCCCACCCTAGTATAAATATATAGAAAATAATAATAGGGAATCAATGTACAGTGGGGCTAAAGGTATTGATCTTTGATCACAAATACCATTTTGATACAAAGTATTTAATAATAACCTTTTATCTGCACAATAAGTATAGCGAGGATCCCCAAATTTAATGCCGGTGACTCTCAGGTTCCAACAAAAGCACAGGAGGGGTGAAAGGAACAACTTTTATTCTAAGTAATTATTAATTAATCAACTAAAGAAAAGACGCTAATAAGAAAAGAAGTATTCACAAGATGCCAACTCAAAATATTAAGTAACCATGTGTATGTGCTTGTGCATGCTAATGCTCTTCTTATCCATAACTTGCACTTTAACATCAGAAAAAATAATAATAAATGCACCAAGTCTTACATATACATATTGCTTTACAGGCTACGAGGGCATACATATTTGTTTACGTGTATATATGTAAATAATTGCCCCTGTGTGTGTGTTTGCTGTACTCGCCTTCACTATTTCTGCTTTCCTTTGCCAGTGTGTTGTGAACATTGTCTTAACGTTCAATTCATTTGTCACTTGCAATTATTACTTTTTGTCGTTGTTGCTTCAGTTAGTTTATTTTTCCCCCCTCCCCCCCTACATTTCTCCTTCTTCTTCTTCTCTTTATTGTTATTTATATTTTTATCGTTATAGTTTTGTTTCCCTTGAATACTTTTTGGTTGTTATTGTCATTGTTCAACTAATGCAAAATGAGTGTAAATAAAGCAATATGACCGTTATGTGCTCTTGAGTATTTCTTTATGCACTGTGTATGTGTGTTTTTGGGTAGCTGTTTATTCGTGAGTGTGTTTTTATGTAGTTGAAAAGTACAAATGTAGTTGTAAGATGTCATTGCCATTGCATTTTTGTAAACTGGAAAATTATTGTTGCTGCAACACAATTGTAGTTTCACTTGCATAATTACATCTTTAAAAATTGCTGTCATTTGTTATAAAACATTTCTTGTCGTTGTTCAAGTATTTTTTCAACATTTTCTGTTTAATATGAAGTGGGACTTTAAAGAACTTTCACCAAAATAGTAAAAAGAAAGTAAAATTGCTCTCAGAGTCAAGTTGAAAAAAATTTATATTTTTTGTTTGGAATTTTTTAATATCTACAACAACAGCAGACAACAACAATAAATTGCAATTACTTAACTAAAATATTTCTTCAAGAATAAACTCTAATAGAAAAAAATATATATTTTCATACAGTAAAAACATTAAAGAGATTTTTTCATTATCAGAAGGAATCCTTCACTGAAATCTTGTCTTCTTCTTTAAGGCAAACAAAAACTAGGTATGAAGCGTATCACATCGAAAATGAAGAAACGCAAATTTTTAAATCAATTTTTTGACGAAAATTTATTATTTACGATAGTATTTAATCGATTTTGGTAAACAAATATTTTCTTTAACTTTTTTTACAATTATTTCTCAATATATTCAACACTCTGAAATTGTGATCGTTTCATATAGGGGACATCTTTTGTGTTTAACTTCAAGCCGAAATCAAGGGAAGTTTTCCTCTCTTTTTTTTATTTATGTTACTTGCAATTTCTTTTATCATATAAAAAAAATTTGTTGATATTTTATATCATGTTTTATATGTTGGATCATTTTCAGACTACACTCGACTTTTTACATTATTGTACACATATAACTTACAAAGCACTTACTTATTTACACACACTGAGCTGAAATGTCTCCCCCTGTAGTTCTTATCATTGGTAATCGTTTAGCTTATATATTCAAAGTAATAAACATGGAATAACATACTATTTAACTTCACAGCTAAATACGTTGTTTCGTAACTGCTTACGTCAAAACGTATTTAACTTGGCGTATTTATCTTCACACACCAGATGTCTAATGTGTCATGTACAAACGGAAAAATCAAGTGTTATAATTACTATATTGTGGTGGTTGTGGGAATAGATATCTGGTAGAATTCAAATCGTGACACACGCTACAAAAATTTATATACTAAATATTGCTCACTTCTTACTGTAGAAAGACCAAATATTAATTGTAAAGGTTTTAGGGTCTAATGTTTGGAAGAATTCAAATCGTGACGCACGCTACAAAAATTCGTATGCTAAATACTATTTATTTTTTATTGTTGGAACACCAAAAATGAACTGCAAAGGCTATTAATGTAATATGTGGCAGAAGTAAGATTGTGACGCACGCTACAAAAATTGATATAGTAAGTATTGCTTACTTTTTATTGTAGAAAAACTAAATATTAATTGCAAAACCTTTTAATGTAATCGTTGACAGAATTCAAATCGTGATGCACGCTACGTAAATTGAAATGCTAAGTATTGCTTAGTTTTTATTGTAGAAAAACTAAATATTAATTTCAAACCTGGCATTCCATACCGTATACCAATTTATAAAACTTAATTAAAGATGTGAAACTGAAATGTTTTGCATAAATTAATAGACATGAGGTGGAATAGGCTTAGCTTCTAATTTTTGTGTCTGGAAAGGAATACATTTTTTCTTTTACATTTATAAATTCATAAATATTTTAGATTTTCATATTCTTTTAAAATAATTTTATTGGTAAACAAAGATTAAAATCAAGTCTTCTTTTGGTTCCTACAACTACAGGGACATTTTATTAATTGGCTTTCATATGCTGGTGGAGCAAAAAGGTATAAAAATTATAGCCATTTTTGCTTTCTGTTTTAATACGCTAAAGTGTATGTTGATACGAGCACTCATACTCACGTTACGAGTATTATATTTTACGCACTTGTTGGCGTTTTGTCAGCAGTAAAAGAAATATGAGCAAAAATGTTTTTAAATCCTCGTTTATTCTATATTTTTCTGCTGTTAATTTTATTGTTCATATTCTTGTTATTTTTTTCCCCTGTTTTTTGTTGTTTTGTTTTGGTTTATGAAAAGTATGGCCATAATTTTAATGGGGTTTCATGTTTATGTATTTACAATTTGAAAAAGTGTAAATAACACCAGGCAAGAAGAGAGAGATAACTTTTAAAAAAAGAGGAAAATAAATGAAAAATATTAGTAGGAAGTTTGTATGGAAAGTATGCCAGGAGAGGACTTAAAAAAAGGAATATAGAAGATCTTTTATTAAAAATGAAGCGACATTTATGGGAGCTATTGATGCTATTAATTTATATGCAATTTGACACCCATTTAGTGCCGAACTTTTCGTTTTGCCAGGTTGATGATTCCACTCTTAACAAAAGTAATCTGATTTTAATAAAATTAAACAAAAATGAAAATAATTTGCAGATTGTAGATTTGAACTTGAGTCTGACTAAAGAAAAATTACATAGAGAGTCACATCACAAAATTTTTTTTCTTCAAAATATTCGTTATTGAGAGAACCAGAGCACTTCAAAACAGACCTATTTTTATTATAGCCTCCAAAAAAGAATTGGAGGATATATTCACTTTGTCATCCCGTGTGGAACTTAGCGAAATATGCCTCTAAGATCGCATAAAGTATATATATTCTTGATCAGTGATGAAATGATTTTTTTGCTTATAAAATCTTGAGTTTTAGAGAAAAAGATATTTAACATAATTTACGACAGAGTCTTGAAGCAACATTTCTCTGCATGTGTCATCAACATTTGATCTTAAATCTGTGCAACATTACACACACACACACACACTCACACGTCAAAGATGAAATTAAATGCCCTTAAATATTAGTTTTAATGTTTTTTGTTTTCAGTTCATCATCATTTGAGCAGTTTTGCTGCAGTCGTTTCTGTTTCTCGGCTGGAACCAACAAGTTGTTGTTATTATGACTTGCTATTCTTCTTCTTGCTCTTGTTATTGTTGTTGTTCTGTTTGTTTGTGGACATTTCGCTTTAATGCTTTTTTTCTACTTCATTGTAATTTATTTTTCACACACTGATTATTGTGTGATTGCAGCTGTTGTGCAATATTTTCATTGTTGCCAGTTTTCGTATATTTTAATGTCATATTTTGTGTGTGTGTGTGTGTGTGTGTGCGTGTGTGTGTTAACCCATAAAAATGGCAACCGAAATTAAACGTTAAACTGAAATTAACCCTGAGAAATGATTGTGTAATTAACAGCCAGGCAGACATTTAATATGAAAATGGGAATAAAACATAAATATAGTGAAGTGTAAAAGGAAAACAATGAAAATTGTTGATCATGCAATTAACGTTTATGTAGTTACACACACACCGGCAAACACTCACACATCTATACACCGACTTTCGGCATACTCATTAAATAGCGATAAATAAACAATAAATAAACGGCTGTTACATATAAAAAATTGATTTTGACAGTTTTTTTTTTGTTTTTTATGGAAGTCATATTTTTTTATTTAATGCCAACTTAATATGCTGGTACGTACGAGGTCTGTTAACAGTTAAAGGGAATTTTCTAATAAGTGCCTTTATATCCTTCACCAAAATTGGGACAAGGGTTTGTCATTCTATGTGCAATTTCCACAATTCCTAAAAGCGACCCCATGAAGTGTATATATTCTCGGTCCTTGTAAATAGGGAAGTGGAAGAAGCGATCCGCCCGTCCGCCGTTATATACATGAAATCTGCTTACTGAAGCTCCTAGAAAAGCTGGAGATTTCAGCTTTGGAGTGATGTATTTTAGAAATAGTCCTAAATAGATTGCCATGGAAAATCAGCAAAATCCAAAATACTGTTCCAGAGCTGGAAAATTAAATTTTTTTTGGGTATATAAAAGTTACGAATTAAAACTAATTTTAGTATTTTTTATTAATTAACCTATTTTATACTTCAGGAGGAATTAAATTGTTATTGAAAATCAAAAACAAACGACGATTGCAAGTTTGGATAATAGCAACTTTTTTTGGTACATAAAAGTAACCAACTTAAACAAATTTTTTCTTGTTCTCTATTTAATAAACAAATTTGATGTTTTTAGAAGAGCTTTATAGGCATTAGAAACCAGTAAAGCCAAAAGGACAACTCCAGAGCTGGGCAATTTTACCTATTGTTAATTTGAATTTGTTTTTAAATAACGAAGTAAAGCAAATATATTTTCTGTGGCAATCAAATATATTTTATATTTTAGATATAAATAAATTATTATTGTAAAATCAGAAACATAGTTCCAGTGTTAAAACAAAAGTATACACTCCAGAAGGTAGTGAAGGATGTATAAGATTGGACAGAGCCGAATGTAGCACTTTATTTGCTATATAAAAAAAATTAAAAGTTTTTTTTCTCATTAATTTAACAATTTTTGTGCTTTGAAAATTTAGGCGAAAAGCTAAAAAAATATATGTATATAAAAATCATAAAAAAAATTAAATAATAAAAAAAATAATACATAATAAAAATAATTATATTAAAAAAATTTTAAAAATTAATAAAAAAGAGTAAAATTAATACAAAAATATTTTTTTTTATTAATCTAATAATTTTTGTGTTGTGAAAATTTAGGCCAACAGCGAAAAAAATATATATAAAAAACATAAAAGAATAAAAAAAAATAATAATAAAAAAATAATAATAAAATAGAAATAATAAAAAAATGATAATAAAAAATAATAAAAAAATAATAAAAAAAAAATATATAAAAAATAAATATAGATACATATATGAAAATAATACATAATTTTTTTTGTCTCATTAGCTATAAAAAAATAAACAAAAATTAATAATTATAAAAAGATGAAAATAAAAAAGCAAATAAAAAAAAAATTAAAATAATACAAAAAAAATTTGTTTCTTCTTAAGCTAATAATTTTTATGTTATGAAAATTTAGGATAACAGCTAAAAAAATATATAAAAAACATAAAAAAAGAATAATAAAATAATAATAATAATAATAATAATAAAATAATAATAATAATAATAAAATAATAATAATAAAAAATAATAATAAAAAAAATAATAAAAAAATAATAAAAAAATAATAAAAAAATAATAACAAAAAAATAATAACAAAAAAATAATAAAAAAATAATAAATAAATAATTATAAAAAAATAATAAAAAAATTATAACAAAAAAATAATAATAAAAAATAATAATAAAAATTAATAATAAAAAAAATAATAATAAAAAAATAATAAAAAATAAAAATAAAAAAATAACAAAAAAAAAATAATAAAAAAATAATAATAAAAATATAATAATAAAAAAAGTAATAATAATAAAAAATAATAAACAAAAGATATAAAAAAAGGAAAATAATACATAACATTTTTTTCTCTTGTTAGCTATAAAAAATAAATAAAAAAAAATGATCATAAAAAGATGAAAATAAAAAAAAGTAAATATATAAAAAAAAAATTGAAATAATCAAAAAAAGTATTTTTCTCCTTAATCTAATAATTTTTATTTATTGAAAATTTAGGCTTAAAGCTAAAAAAAGTAAAAAATTAAAAAATAAAAAAAAATTAAAGATAATAAAAAATATAACAATAATAATAGAAACAAAATAGAAAATAAAAAAATAATAAAAATGTTTTCTCATTACCCTAATAATTTTTGTGCTTTGCTGGCATGTTTTTTTGCTTGTTTGTTGTTAACATAATTTTTGTTGTTGTTGTGCGGCATTTTAAAAACTAATTTTTATACTTTTTCTAATGTTAGATTACAAGTTCTGGCATTAATTGCATTTAAAAGTGTTGAAAAAAATCTGCTGAAGCATTAAACTTTCCTTTTCAAAAAAAGAAAATAACAAAAACAAAAAAATAACTTTTTAATGTCTGTTCTGCTCATAACTTTCGACACATTTTCATAATTCGGCTGCTCTGTTTGTTTCCTTTTTCTTGGCAAATCATACATGTAGAACATTTTCCTATTTGTGTATCACTTGCGATATTATTTTCCCAGCAAGACTTTAATACTCATTCAAACTTTTCGAGAAAAGAAAAAGCATTAAATTTTTTCTTCTTTTTTAATTTTATTGTTTTATGTAGACTTTAAGTTGTTTTCTTGTAAATCAAGTAATTTTCTTTGTTTTTTTCATTGCTGAAGCTTTTGTTTTATGCGTTGCTGTCTTAGGGGTTGGTTTCTTGCAGCAGCAGCAAACTTTTTACGCCATATAAAATTCAATCAGTTCCAGAAAACTTTGAAACAGTTTTTATTATTATTTTTCTTATATTTTTTTATTATTATTTGTTTGTGTGTTTGTTTGTTTGTTAGTGAGTGCCTTGTTTTTGTTTTACTACTTTGTAGTTTAATCTCATGAGTCATGAGGCAACCGCATATTACAATCTCACAAAAAAAAAAAACAATAACAAAAAAGTGCAGAATTTAGATGAAAAAGAAGTAGCGAAAGTTTTGTTAAATATATGTTTTTTTATACTCGTACATATTTTTGGTGGTAAATTAAGCAGCTTGATAATGAGGTCTACTGCTGTTTGTTGCATTTGGAAACGGTGTAATGCTGTTTAATAACATGTTTGCTTGTGTTATTTATATTCCATTTGTTTATTAAATAAATAAAATATGTTATGCTTTGAGGGTTTACAGCAAATTTATGTGGTTTGAAAAGAACTCGCTTAGCCGCGCCATTTACCAATTATTCGATCCTAAGTTGCATTTAATATGTTAATAAAAACTTATTTTTTATACCCTCCAAAAAAGAATTTGGAGGGTATATTCACTTTATCATTCCGTTTGTACCAAAAAAAAAAATTTTTTTAAATTTTGTATATAATCATCCCAAGCATTTATCTTTAGAGTTTTATGACTGCCGATTTCTGCCCTAGCCCCCCCCCCCCGCTTCTTCCTTTGCCCCCTAAATGACCCTACAAAAAAAAATTTTTTTTTTTAAATTTTGTATATAATCATCCCAAGCATTTATCTTTAGAGTTTTATGACTGCCTGTTGCTGCCCTACCCCCTCCTCCCCCTTTGCCCGCTAAATGACCCTATCAAAAAAAAGAAATTTTAATTTTGTATATAATTATCCCAAGCATTTATTTTTAGAGTTTAATGACAAAGGTGAAATGTTTCCCCCACAGCCCTTGCCAGAGCGACCCCGCCAAAATACAGTTTTTATAGCCTCCAAAGAGAATTGCGATGAAGTCTAAGACGGTCTAGCAATGCCCATACGTTCGTCTGTGGAAAACATGATATTGCATATTTTTGAACCCCGCCCCCTTTAGTGGGCGTTGACGTACGATATTATATAAAGGAACTCTGTCCCACCAAGTTAAACATTTCAAATTCACTTACTAAATATTTGGAGGGTATTTAAGATTCGTCCCGGTCGAATATAACGTTTTTACTTGTTTTTATTTCAATTCCTCTTTCAGTTCCAGTTTGATATGAAAATGTTTTAGATAAATTTTGGTTTTATTTTTGGCATTAATACTCATAACTCATAAACTTGACATAAAACTTTCGCCCACGACAAAAGTTCATGAGTATTAGACTTTTAACAAACACACAGAGCAACGGAGAGACATAAAATAAAATAAAATTATGCTGCAGAAAGGAAATGTGTGCGTTCCAATAATACACACATGCAGCCAGTTTGTATTTAAGGAAGGCTAGAAAAATATATAATTTTAGTTTTTTATACGATTACACATGAAAGATATAAAAAAGGCCATAAAATCGAAAAAAGAAAACACAGAAAACTAAACTTCTAAACGAAAACTTTGTATGCATCTCCAGTATCTTTTACAACAACAAACAAAATAAAATAAAATCAAATGAAATAAAAGTACCCAGCAGCTATAAAAGAATACAGCAGGAAGACCTAGAAAAACACAATCACACACACATAGACAAACACATGTGCCGTTTCATTTTTTAGTTTCGAATGATATTGAAAAAAAAGAAACGAGGAGCACAAAAATAGAATTAAAAAAAGAAAAAAAAAATATGGCAAAAATAAAATAGAAAAAGGAAAATTTATTCAAACTTACTTTTTCAACATATACAATTATTTGCACAAACAAACAAACACACACACTCACACACACACCACACCACCTTGCTCTGTCTCACACAATTACATTTACACTTTTACAATCACATTTGTGAGCAACTGAAAGTCATGTTAAGTTTAATTTACATTTACATGCGTTAAGGGCAATATTTTCCACAAATAAACATTCACTCACACACACACTCATACAATTTGTGACATACTCACTTACATACCTACATACAGTTACAGCAAATGTAATCATGGCAACCAATACAGACACAGATTACACAACCGAACATAAATTCGTTTCCATATGCCATATGGAAGGCTTTAAAGTCCTTTAAAACGAATAAAATTTCATATGAAAATCCATATTGAGATTAAAAAAGTGTGAGCAAATTGAGGATGTAAAAGATCAATAATATTTTGGTTTCCTGCAAAAGTTTCATAATATTTTACAACAGTATTTATTACAATTATTAAATTGCACAAGACTTGAAATGTTTTAGGGTTTTACTTAAGTTTGCCACTAAAGAATATTAAAAAAAAAAAGAAGTGAAAACGTTATATTCGACCGGGTCGAATCTTAAATACCCTCCAAATATTTAGTAAGTGAATTTGAAATGTTTAACTTGGTGCGGCAGAGTTCCTTTATATAATATCGTACGTCAACGCCCACTAAAGGGGGCGGGGTTCAAAAAATATACAATATCATGTTTTCCACTGACGAGCGTATGGGCATTGCTGACCGTCTTAGACTTCATCACTAATCAAGAATATATTTACTTTATGGGGTCCAATTCTCTTTGGACGGTATAAAAACTGTATTTTGGCGGGGTCGCTCTGGCAAGGGCTGTGGGGGAAACATTTCACCTTTGTCATAAAACTCTAAAATAAATGCTTGGGATAATTATATACAAAATAAAATTGTATATATTTTTTTAAAAGGGTCATTTAGGGGCAAAAGGGGAGGAGAGAATAGGGCAGAAACTGGTAGTCATAAAACTCTAAAAATAAATGCTTGGGATGATTATATACAAAATTTAAAAAAAAAATTTATTTATTTTCTATAGGGTCATTTAGGGGGCAAAAAGGGAGGAGGGGGTAGGGCAGAAACAGGCAGTCATAAAACTCTAAAAATAAATGGTTGGGATGATTATATACAAAATTTAAAAAAAAAATTTTTTTTGGTAGGGTCATTTAGGGGGCGAAGGGGAAGGAGGGGGTAGGGCAGAAATCGGCAGTCATAAATCTCTAAAAATAAATGCTTGGGATGATTATGTACAAAATTTAAAAAAAAAATTTTTTTTTGGTAGAGTCATTTAGGGGGCAAAGGGGGAGGATGGGGTAGGGCAGAAATCGGCGTCATAAATCTCTAAAAATAAATGCTTGGGATGATTATATACAAAATTTAAAAAAAAAATTTTTTTTTTTTTGGTAGGGTCATTTAGGGGCCAAAGGAAGAGGAGGGGGTAGGGCAGAAATCGGCAGTCATAAAACTCTAAAGATAAATGCTTGGGATGATTATATACAAAATTAAAAAATTTTTTTTTTGTTTTTTGTTAGGGTCATATAAAGGGTGAAGGGGGAGGAGGGTGTAGGGCAGAGTAGTACCAGGTTTCGTTTCACCTTCGTCATTAAAGCTTAAAAGTGTTATTTTTAAGGAATGTAGGCTTAAGTAAAACAATTTGTTAAATTTTTATGCTATTTTTGCCTATAATAACGCCCACTAAAGTGGGCGGGGTCGAAAACGATTTTTTTTTAAATTTTATGGCTCCAAGTTTAAGGTGTTGGACCGTATTTGACATAAAAATATATCATTTGCTTAACAAAATAACCAAAAAACTTAAAAAATCATGTTGTTTTTTTCTGGGTTGGTTTAGTTCTTCTTAGGGGAACTTTTTTCCCTCTTGCCCGATTTAGCCCATCTTCGAACTTAAGCTGCTCTAAGCTTCAAAATATATCTATACCAAATTTTAAGGGTCTAGCTCTTTTCGTTTGGACTGAATCGTGATTTCCACAGACGGACGGACGGGCGGACGGACGGACATGCTCAGATCGTCTTAGATTTCATCACTGATCAAGAATATATATACTTTATGGCGTCTGAGATGGATATTTCGATGCGTTAGAAACGGAAAGTGAATATACCCTCCAAATTCTTTTTTGGAGGGTATGAAAACTTTAATTCTTGGAAAAGCTACTCTTATATGTCTGTACTGACTGGTTTATGTCTACGCTAAATCTTGCTAATTGCAAAGAGTTTATTTTTTGTGTTCTATAAATGCGCTCTTTTCCATGATTATTTAGAAATTTTCTTTATGGAATTACAATTTCATTATAAAATACCAAATATTCTAGATGAGCAGCTACGACGTTTTTTTGTCAGCCCTTTTACTTCTAAACCGGACATATGATTTTAACAGTTGGTATTTCTTTTAAAAGGCATTTGTTCGCAGATATGCACAATATATATTTTATTTAAATTATTTCTATATCAAGTGATATATAAGTGTTTACAATTAGTACTATTATTTTACAAACCAAAACTTAAAGTAAGAATGGATGTGGAAATTATTGTAAAATACAAGGATTTGCGGCCTGTATTTAATTATTTATTACCTTCTTTATTATAGCTAAAATACAGCGGAGTAGTTATAAATTTAATTATTAAGTCATTAAACTTATTTTAATATCTTGGGTCGGCTTATTTTATATATTCTAATTTCTAAGCAATACTTTCACTTAATAAATTTCTAAGATAACAAATGGAATATTTATGAATATACAGGGTGTTTTTTTAAAGGTATAGAACTTCGAATTGAAATAAAACACAAGAAAATCGTTTTAATGTCCATCAATTTGGCTTTATTAGAAGGATAATTTTATGCCATTAATGTTTAAATATGATTTCGGGCATGTGGCCGCCGCGGCTGGCTCGAATAAAGCCAATTCTACAGGTCCAATTTTCAACCACTTTTTCGAGCATATGGGGCCGTATGTTGGCAATAGCGCCACGAATGTTGGCTTCCAAGTCCCCTAACGTTTCTGGTTTGTTGGAGTAGACGAGCGACTTCACATATCCCCAAAGAAAATAATCCAATGGTGTCAAATCACACGATCTTGGTGGCCAATTGACAGGTCCATTCCGCGAAATTATGCGCTCATCGAATGTTTCCTTCAATAAATCGATTGTGACGTGCGCTGTGTGGCATGTAGCGCCGTCTTGTTGGAACCACAACTCATCCACATTCATGCCATCCAATTCGGGAACAAAATAGTCGGTTATCATGGCTCTATACCGGTCTCCATTAACGGTAACTGACTCTCCAGCATTATTTCGGAAGAAGTATGGCCCAATGACTCCACCAGCCCATAGAGCACACCAAACAGTCAGTTTTTGTGGATGTAATGGCGTCTCAAGGGTCTCATGTGGATTCTCTTCACTCCAAATGCGGCAATTTTGCTTGTTGACGTAGCCATTCAACCAAAAATGAGCCTCATCACTGAACAAAATTTTGCGGTAAACTTCGCGAACTGAACCATTACTTTCGAAATAAATTTGCACGATTTGCAAGCGTTGTTCTTTTGTCAACCTGTTCATGATGAAATGGCAAACCAAACTAAATATTAATCACTTGACTGCTGACAAAATGGCCGCCAGTTAAAAAAGTGATGCCAACTTAAAGTTCTATACCTCAATAAAAAACACCCAATATAACTAAAAGATCATTTCATAATGTTTTTACTGACTGATTACCATAATAACGATTTCTTATCACGCTATTAATAACTTCATTTAATAAACTTTTCGGATTTTCCTCTTATAAAGACAACTTGATGTGGGTGGAAGTGCGTTCGTTGCTTTCATTTTATTTTTAATTTATCGTTCATACAAATCAAAGTATTAAAAACTTTCTTCTGCTTTGGCTTGTATATTTGCCAAAATTTAGTGTGTCGCTGGGTTTGTGTGTATTCTGCCGCAAATTTGTAATTTGCACTTCGACGCTGGTGTTTCAACGCTGTACTTGTGTGTAGCAAATTCGTTTAAGGTTCTTTTGTACCGTGGGAATGTAGGAGGCTAAATGGGATTTTTTTTTTAATTATTAAAATCTTCAGCTATAAAATACTGTTTTTAATTGCTGCAATTAAAAAACATATCACCCTAACAAAATATATCACAAAAAATTTTTAAAACAAAGAAGACTGGATACGCAAATGCCCAGTTTCCCAGATCTCCTTTATCCAGCAGAATTTATGAGAAAATAATGTATTCACAATTGAAATTTAGGAATAATAATTTTTCTGAGCATCTGACATCTCTTGTTTTGGAAAATTTTTTAAACTATAATTTAAAAATAAGTTAAGATTTCAGGTCAAGATCAAAGTGCCACATTACAAAAAAGCAAATGTAAAGAAAAACTATAGAGAAAAATCTTTACAGGGCAGAATTTTCCCCAATGCTTCATTATAATGAATTGCTTAACAAAAATAAGGGAAAAAACAATTCGTTTGTTTTTTTTTTGTTTTAGTCCTGAGGTGTATTTAATACGATTTGTCCTTGTAATCATATTAAATGAAAGTTGAACAACAACTTCAAGTATGATTATGTTTTTATGCTAAAGTTCCATAACTTATGGTTTTCTAGTGCAAAGTTTTATATTTGAAAATAGAAAAAAGGAAAAAACAAAATATGGTTTGGACAATATATTGCTCCCTTCATTGTTTGCTGACACTTTAATCGCCTTAAATGTTTACAGAAAAGGGAATGGCTAATAATAATAATAATAACAGCAACAACAATAACAACAATACACCCATGAAAGCAGGTTATAAGATTCTTACGTGTTTTACTTTCCATTGAATTTTGTACAGATTTTTAAAAGTTTTTTTTTCATTTTTTCATTTATATAATTGTTTCTTTTCGCTGGCTGAACAACTTCTGTAAATATTTGTAATTATTGTATGTCAACACCAATTTTCTATCAGATAGTATCTATTCTCTTTATATTTTTATTTAGTTTTTGCTTTAACTTTCACCCCCAACAATTCATTTCCGTTGCAAGCGGAAATCGAGAGTAGCATGAATAGAATTCACAAGGTGTGCCAAGTTTTTTATCGGTTCTAAATTTTGGGTAAAACTTTTTAAATTCTTATCCACATTCTCTGTGACCGAAATAAAGGTTTGCAATGCAAACATTAATTTTATAAAAGTCAAGCAGTACAAAAGTTCATACCCACACACACATACACACACACACACTCACTCAGGTGCAGTTACTTCAAAGTATGAGCATTACGAAAGCTTTAGTTATTGAATGCGGTAACCAAAACTATTATAATTTAAAAAAAATAAAAAAATTTATTTTTATTCAAAATAGTTGTTTTCCATTTCTTTTTTCAAAAACTTATTTTTAGTCAAAATAGTTCCTTTCTTTTTCTCTTAAGTATATTTTTCCTATATCAAAGCTCTTTACAAAAATATTGACGGAACAAATTTTCAACTGAGGCAAAAAAAAAAATCTCATTTAATATTATTTGGCCGCTAAAGGCAGTCGCATAATATATTTTCATATTTGATATTTATTGTGTTTCTTTACAATTTTATTACATTTAATTTTAGTTGCAATAATCCAGCAAAACAACAAATAAAAGTCTTCCGGCACACCTCCCCCACTTGTAACGAAAATGTCCAACGCCCGAGGGTGTTGCTTATAAAATTAAGTTACAAATACTTCCTTGCGATTGTTTATTTAGTTATTTTTTTTCTTGTCCATCTTTTAAAAATATTTATTCTTTACAGTTGTACCAATACTTTGAAGTTAAAATCTCCAACATAAATTGTGATTAGAATTCTTAAATAGCTGCCACATTACAATCGCAGTCCCTTCCTTTTATATTTCCCATTCATTTGTTGCATTTTTTTTAATTCTCCTTAATACCGTACTTCCATTTCTTTTTTCTTGTAGCGAAATATATTGACTGAATTAAAATGGTTGATTACTGTAGAAGCAAAATTAATCACTTGGGGTAAAAATAACATTTTTTTTTCAATGAAAATCATATATTTTTTTCATTAATTTCGCAAGATGCCACCGCCGGAAATAAACAGGTTTTCTAAATTCACACAAGAATTCAGTTTTTCACAAAATTTCCTTTTAATTAAAATTTGAAAAAAAAATATCACAAAATTAGCATTTTCCTCCAATTACTTGTTCGAAAAAACTGCATATACTTTTTGGACCAAAAGCTTATTTAGCGAAAAAAAAGTCGCCTGTTTCACAAAAAATCGCCTATTCACCAAAAATCTATTTTTATGCAACAATTCACTTAAGAATAAAAAAAATGTGTTTGCTACAACAAAAAGCAAAAAATTTTTTTTAAGCAAAAAAAAAATTTTTCTGCAAAAAGTCGCCTACTTCACAGCAGAAAGATGCTATTACCAAAAATCTATTTTTTTTTACAATCATTCACTTAATAATAAAAAAAAAATAGGTTTTTTACAACAAAAAGCCCAAAAAATTTTTTTACTCCGAAAAAATATTTTTCTGCAAAAAGTCGCCTATTTCATAACAGAAAGATGCTTTTACCAAAAATCTATTTTTCTGCAACAATTCACTTAATAATAACAATAAAAAAATTGATTTCCTACAACAAAAAACAAAAAATTCTTTTTACTCAAAAAAAAGGGGCTTTTCTGCAAAAAGTCGCCTATTTCACAGCAGAAAGATGCTATTACCAAAAATCGATTTTTTTTACAATAATTCACTTAATAAAAAAAAAAAAATTGTTTTTTTTACAACAAAAAGCCCAAAAAATTTTTTTACTCCGAAAAAATATTTTTCTGCAAAAAGTCGCCTATTTCATAACAGAAAAATGCTTTTACCAAAAATCTATTTTTCTACAACAATTCACTTAATAATAATAAAAAAATTGTTTTCCTACAACAAAAAGCAAAAAATTCTTTTTACTTCAAAAAAAAAGAGACTTTTCTGCAAAAAGTCGCCTATTTCACAACAGAAATGTGCTCTTGCAGAAAAACCCGCTTTTGCCACAAAAAACCACTTGCTCTATGGTAAACGATATTTTCACAAAAAAAATAATTTTTTCCACAATAAAAAAAGATTATATAAAAAACAAAAACTTCCCTTCAAAAACTTGTTTTTGCATAAAATCGCTAGTGCAAAATAAATATTTTTTTTTTGCAAAAAGTCTGTGTTTCATAGAAAGTCGCCTCCTGGCATGAAATTCTTTTATGGAAAAATTTTTTTCTTAAAGCAAAACTTGCTTTTCCACAAAAATTCGCTTTTACATAAAAAATCGCCTATTTCAGAAAAAGTCACTTGTCGCCAGAAACTTTTTTAAAGAAAGAATCGATTCTTTCAAAACAAAACGTTTTATATAAAAAACGCTTTCTAACAAAAAGTCACTTTTGCCCAAAAAGCTGATTTTACATTAATTCGCCTATTCAAAAAATTCGATTTTGCACAAAAAATCGTTTTTTCTCGGAACGTCACTGTATAAGGAAATGCCGCTTCTTTGCAGAAAATCTATTTTGACAAAAAAGTCGCTTTTACACAAAAAGTCGATTTTACACAAAAACTTTTTTTTTCACAAAAATTCAATATGTTTGCAAAATGTAATATGACAAAAAAAGGAACTGTTTTCATTGAAAATAACTTTTTCACATAAATAATTTTTTTTTCACAAAAAATTTTTCTGTCGTGAAAAATAGCTTTTTGCATAAAAACAAAAATTTGTCACGAAACTGAATTTCCTCATAAAAAACACATTTTTATTGTGTTTTAAATTAAAGAATTCATATCTAAATGTTATCTGAGTTGGAAAAATTCACATTTCAACAAAAAAAATTTTTTTTCATTATCTCTTGGTATTGTTTCGCGATCTTGCATTCATCACGGGTTAATTTTGAAACCACAAAAAATATTGCCAGAGATGTAGAAGGTTGAACAAAACAATAAAAATACTTGTTTATGTTATTTAGTTTGTTCTGCTGCAACAGTACAAGTTGTAAGTAACTTGTTAAAAATATTTAAATGTAACGCTTTTTTAACAACAGGATAATAAGTTGTAAATTTAAGGACGCAAAACAAGCCAACTATAGAAATGCAATGCATAAGAAAAAAAAAATACTAGCAGCTGTGGAAATAGCAAAAGTATGGAGGAGTTGTTCAAGTATTAAAAACTTGAATGGAAAATGGTTTGTACTTTTTTCCCTATTCAGCAATTGCATTTAATTTTTTCGCTTGAATGCAAATGCAGCTTAAAGTTTTACATATTTTTTTTCCTTGCATATTTGCTGCCACCGCTATAATCTTTTTATAAAACTGTCTGGTTACTTTAAAGAAAATGAAACAGATTTCAATTTATTTCTTTATACTTTTTATTACAATCGTGTTCTTGTGTAAACATTAAAAAAATTAAATACAAATCGGAAGTCCTTGAGAGCATCACCGGTTATTTCCTGTTATTATTCTTGTATAGATGATGTTGTTCTATACTTTTTGTCTTGTTTAAAGTTGTTTTCTTGTTTTTATTGTTACTTAAGATGTAATAACATGGGTATGGGAAGTTTCTATTTTTACAAAAAAATATTGATACTTATTATGAAGGTGCACAGCGCTAAAATTTTAAAATATTAAAAGAAAATAAAATTTTTTATTCATATACAAAAAATTCACAGTGGAGGGCCTTAAAGTCTCAAAACTTTTGTGCTACAATTGTTAAACTTAATGATTCATTTTGACTGTTTCATTAAAAGAAATTTTCTAGAAATTAATTTTTTCATGTGTCCTTTCGAAATCGAATTTGAGGAAAAAGTATATGTGGCCTTGAAGCCTTTTCACCGGAAGAAATAATATTAGCATCTAAGCTAAAACTTTTTTTTAGAAATATCTGCAAATTTTTGTTGCATTCCAATCACAAATGCAGTAAAATGTATGTTTTTTTCATATTTTCAAAAAAGGATATATGAAAGGTAGTCACGTCCTTGCACAGAATGAAACAAAATTTACAGTGTAGTTAAAACTTATAATTTTAGAACTATTTATGAATTTTTGTCGCAATGTAATATTAAATACAGCTGAAATGAAGTTTTTTCCAATAAGGATATATGGGAGGTAATAATGTCCCTTCACCGAGAGAAGCAAAATTTACATCCGAGCTAAAACTCATCATATCAGAAATATTTATAAATTCTTTATTGCATTCCAACTGTAAAGACACCTGAAATTAAGATTTTCCAAAAAGGATATATGGGTTACAATAGTGTCCTTGCATCGAATGAAATAAAATTAGTAACAGAGTGAAAACTAATGATTTCAGATTTAGATATGACTTTTTGTTGATTTTCAGATATATCTGCAGTTTAAATTAATTTTTTTAGAAAAAGGATATATGGGAGGTAGTTTCGTCCTTGCACCAAATGAAAGTAAATTTTCAACGCAACTAAAATGCATTATTTTTGAAATAGTTATGAGTTTTTATTGCAATACAACTATAAATGCAGCTAAAATCAAGACTTTTAGAAAAAGGATATATGGGAGGTAGTCGCAACATTACACCAAATGAAACTAAATTTTCAACGCGACTAAAAGGCATTATTTTGGAAATAGTTATGAATTTTTATTGCAATACAACTATAAATGCTGGTAAAATTAAGAATTTTTGAAAAAGGATATATGGAAGGCAGTCATATTCTTGAACCGAATGTAACTAAATTTACAGCGCGACTAGGTCGCATCATTTTGGAAATAGTTACGAATTTTTATTGTAATACAAATATAAATGCAACTAAAATTAAGCTTTTTATATGGGAGATAGTCGCGGTCTTGCACCGAATGAAACTAAATTTGGGAGGCAGTTAAAATGCATTATTCTGGAAATAGTTATGCATTTTTCATTGCATTCCAATTCTAAATGCAGCTAATATTGTGTTTTTTCAAACAAGGATATATGGAAGGTAGTAATATGTTTGCACTAAATGAAGCTAAATTTTCAACGCGACTAAAAGGCATTATTTTGGAAATAGTTATGAATGTTTATTGCAATACAACTATAAATGCTGGTAAAATTAAGAATTTTTGAAAAAGGATATATGGAAGGCAGTCATATTTTTGCACCGAATGTAACTAAATTTACAGCGCGACTAGGTCGCATCATTTTGGAAATAGTTACGAGTTTTTATTGTAATACAAATAAAAATGCAGCTAAAATTAAGCTTTTTAAAAAAAGGATATATGGGAGATAGTCGCGGTCTTGCACCGAATGAAACTAAATTTGGAAGGCAGTTAAAATGCATTATTCTGGAAATAGTTATGCATTTTTCATTGCATTCCAATTATAAATGCAGCTAATATTATGTTTTTTCAAACAAGGATATATGGAAGGTAATCGTATTTTTGCACCAAATGAAGCTAAATTTTCAACGCGACTAAAAGGCATTATTTTGGAAATAGTTATGAATTTTTATTGCAATACAACACTAAATGCTGGTAAAATTAAACCTTTTTGAAAAAGGATATATGGAAAGCAGTCATATTCTTGCACCGAATGCAACTAAATTTACAGCGCGACTAGGTCGCACTATTTTGGAAATAGTTACGAATTTTTATTGTAGTACAAATATAAATGCAGCTAAAATTAAGCTTTTTAAAAAAAGGATATATGGGAGATAGTCGCGGTCTTGCACCGAATGAAACTAAATTTGCAAGGCAGTTAAAATGCATTATTCTGGAAATTGTTATGCATTTTTCATTGCATTCCAATTATAAATGCAGCTAATATTGTGTTTTTTAAAAAAAGGATATATGGAAGATAGTCATATTTTTGCACCAAATGAAGCTAAATTTTAAACACGACTAAAAGGCATTATTTTGGAAATAGTTATGCATATTTATTGCATATTAAACAAAAACGCAGATAAAATGAAGTTTTTTTTAGAAAAAGGATATACGGAGGTTAGCAATGTCCTTGCTAATAATGAAGCAAAATTTACACCCAAGCTAGAGCGCAAAATGTTGGATACAATTAGTAGTTTTTCGTACATTCTTTTCAACAATACGCTTGAAATTTAGTTCATGAGAAAAAGGCGACCAAAAGTAGAAAATCTGAAAACTTGCTTGTGCCATAGTACTTTTCAAATAACATAAAATTAACTCTCCCGGCCACAAGTTGGAACACTAAAACTATTATTATGCCACACTTTATGTCGGTTAAATTCTTGTTAAAATTCAGGATATCGCTGCGTAGCGAATCGCATTTAAGCAAGCTGACAGACATCAAAATCAGTTTTAAATGCTTTTATCGCTCTTTAACTTGTAACGCACACAAAAATTCAGCCATTTATTCGTTTAACTCAATTCGTTTAATTTTCTTTTCCATCTTTCGTTTTGTTGTTTTTGTATGTTCATTTGTGTTTTCGTGTCGTAATTTTGTGTGCTGTTTTTTCTGTATGAATTCTGATTTGTTTTCGCCGTGTGTATGTGTGTGTATTTTTCTCTCTTTTCGTTGGCGTTTGTATTTCACTTTCGTATGCAAGCAGATTACATTCACTCCATTAACATTTTATGCACTTGTATTATCGCAATTAAATTTTTAATGTTTTCATTTCGACAACATGGCACAAAAAATAATTGTTTAAATGTGTGTGTCAGAGAGTTTTTCCTCCAGTTGTTTTTCTCGTTTCTTTTGTCGTTGATGGTTTTATTGTCTTTTGTAAGTGTAACAGGATTGAAAGCCAACTGACTGACGTTGAATGGTGTTGTTGTTGTTGCACTTGCATACATATTTATATACGTGTTGTTTTTGCTTTACAACCATGGCGGCATATGATGAGTTTTTCTTTTGCTGCATTACTGCAGTGAGAGTTGTTACATATTTAATATACACGCTGTTTACTAAAGAACAACTCTTTGCTACTGCCACAGACAAACGTGGTCTTGTTGCACTGAAATTACACTTGGACTGTTACATATTGTTCCAGTTATCCTGAGTAGCAGTCGTTGTGAGTAATAAAAATGAGCCAAAAGGATAAAATGTAACGCACTTTTGTTTATTTTTGTTGCATCATTTATGCAAGTGTCGGATTTTTTTTTTGTGAAATTGTTTGAAAGATATTTAATTTTCGTACCTTCTGCTGCTTTTATTTGCAAGTAATTTATTATTTAATGACTGATCCTCCCAGAAATGTGGCATATATCGTAATCTGCTGGAAATCACAGAATAACGGCCAATATCATGAATTTGTTTTTATTATATGAAGGACGCTTTGTAATTTTTTTTTAATTTTTGTTAAGGATGTTTTTGCAGGAGTAAAGAAATTTATTTTATTTTTTTCATAAGATGCCTAGTGATCGCTAAACATGAGTATAAGGATCAACAGGATTGTCTCGATATTCACCAGATATGATTGCTAAATTTTTTTTAGCTGCTGCCAAAAATGTCTTAATGACTTAATCCTTATTTTGTTTCTTAGATATATTTATTTACCTTTAGCCAAGAGTTTGTGTTGATGCCATCAGAATTGCTTTAATATTTGGCCCTAAAATTATAAATAATTAGTTTTTTTTATGTTGGCAGCACTGTTTATTTCCTAAAAGGGCAGCCATATAGTGTTTTCACACTCAAAGTTAAAACCTGGTTTTAGCTTTCAAACCATAAACAGCTGATTTTGCGTTCACACGGCAATTTGTGGTTTTGACATACAGAATGTCTAATAAATTTGTTCAAAATAAATAAAATCGCTCATAGAAACATTTGAAGTTGTTGCTGTACTTGTTCTCTATTTTTACAACACTTAATTGACAACCTGTACAACAGAAGTTTTTGTTTGAAGAAAAAAATAAAAAATTTTCCAATTCTCAGTTTGTCCATTTTCTCCTCCCACGCATTAATGGAAATATTTTTATTAATCTCCGTCCATAATTTCCTGTTCCTGTGGCATTTTTTTAGTTCTTCTTTTGGCTGCAGCCATTTTGTCAATGTTTTCATAATGTTTCAGGCGTCAATATATATTCTTATTAATATAAACAATAACAGCTGTTTCCAATATATAACTTGGCAGCACTGAACTCAGCAGAGACAACAACAGGCAAAACAAGGTTGCATTTCATAAAACCTACTTAAAACCATTTCGATAGAGGTTTTACGTCGTTTTTAACAAAATCATTTTGTATGGTAAAACCAGGTTTTAACAGTTGCTTTTAACGTTAAAAACAGAATTTATTAAAATCATGTCAGTGTGAAAACGTTACTAGAGCCAATAAACACAAGTTATGAAAATGTGAAGTCTCTTCAAAAATAAGGATAATTTGGATTCTTTGTCAAAATTATTTATTTATTCGTCAATTCTATTTTGTCTAACATCAAAGTAGTCCTTCTCGGAACTCCCTCGGGGATATTGTCTTCACGTGACGTTGACAAATATTTAAGGAATAAGGGGTACTATTTTTATATCCTCCAAAAAAGAATTGGAGGGTGCATTCACTTTATCATTCCGTATGTCGCGCAGTGAAATATCCCTCTACGACCCCATAAAGTGTACATATTCTTGATCAGTGATTAAATCTAAGACGATCTAGCCATGTCCGTCCGTCTGTCTGTGGAAATTACAGTTCAATCCAAACGAAAAGAGCGAGAGCCTTGTAACTTGATATAAATAAATTTTGAGGGATAGCACAGGTCAACTTTGTAATGGGCCAGAGGGAAAAAAGTTTCCCTAAGAAGAACTAAACCAACCTTTAAAAAACAAAATAAGATCAGAAAAGATCCAAAGCGTTGAACTTGCAGAAAATTGGAAATATCCGTTTTTGGATCCCGCCTCCTTTAGTGGGCGTTGAAGTAACATATATCATGGGAAAAATAGTCTCAATATTTAAATAATTGTATTACTTAAGCCTCGACTCCTTAAAAATTAAATTTTTAAGCTTTTATGACGAAGCTGAGACATTCTCTGATCTTCCTCTATGCTCCTCCCACCTTAGGCCCCTACATGACCTAGAAAAAAAATTTGTTTTACATTTAATAACCCCAAAAATTTACTTTTTGGTATTTTATGGCAAAGGTAAAATGTCTCCCCCATGGCCCCTACCGCGGTGACCCCTACAAAATAGTTTTTATTTACTAAGTACTTGGAGGGTATTTAAGATTCGACCCTAACGAATATAACGTTCTTAGTTGTTTTTATATATTTTGTAACCATTGACTTCTAGTTAAATTGTCTTTAATATATCAATTATTCTACCAGTGAGAAATAGAAATATTTTTTAATTTTAAATTTAAAGCCTAAAAAAATAATAACGCAAATATACAGCAAAGGAACAAATGAAAATTAAAAATCTAACTGCAATAACAATAAAAATAAAAACAACATGCAAAAGCTAACTTTAACACTATTTGCAGCAAAGAAAAAGAAATTAAAATGAAGGGAAAAATTGCAAACACTGAAAGCATAATGTCGTAAAGTTTATGAAAATATTCTTATCATTTTGCGCCATGAATTGCACTAAAGGGTGCAATATTTCACAAAAATATGAATGAAACTAAAACAAGAACAATAACAATGAAAAAATAATAGGGAATATTGCAACTGAAACCCTCAACTATAAAAAAGACAGCAGAGTGAGAGCACAAAAAAAAAAATGAACAGCCACAACGTCAAACGAACAATTGCAACAAACAGTCATTGTAACAAATACGCAAAGAGTAAATAACACTTAAAGCCATTAAACACAAAAACAACAGCAGCAACAACTACACACTCACACAGTTATTGCAGCAAACAAAACTAAAAACACTTGGCGAGTGAGTCGGTTGCTGCAACTCAAACCCCAACCAACCGAATTGAGACCAAATTCTAACAAAAAAAAAAAAAAAACGGAAAAAAGCAAACAAAATGGGAAAAACAACTTAATAGCAAACGTCAAATACGACAAATGATAAAAAATACACAGATACAGCGATACAATAGACACACACACACACACACACATACACATCAAACCAAACAAAATGACAACATTATGAGCAACCAGAAAATTGCCACAACGCATATTTACACAATCGCAAATAGTTGCGAGTATAATTTGAAAAACAGAAAAGCAGTAATACGCATTTTAGCACATTATCCTGCTTTTAAAATGGTGACATTTGAGCAGCACCACCACGACTGCTTCCACTTTTCGAACAGCAACACCAGCAACAACAACACCAACAACTTTGCGAAAATAACCAACAGATAAAAGTGTTCATTGTGGCAGCAACTCTAGTTTTTTTTCTTTCTATAATTCAGCGCTACCAGTTGCAACAGGAATATGTTTTTTTTTTTGCAATTTTTTCTACTGCATTTTCCATACCAGCGATAGTGATATGCTTCGTTTTGTGGCATCATTATGTTTATGATTGTCGTTGTTGTCATTATTGTGTGTAATACGTTGTAATTCTTGTACGGAGAGAGAGAGATTACAAGCCAAACGTTCATTGGAAATTGTCATGTTTAATAGGAAGACAAAAAAAAAAAACTATCAAAGGGAACTGGGTGCCTAGCGATCGTGGAAATTGCAAATTTTTGAGTAAATTTATGAAATTATTTTTGTAATAATAATTTTTTATATTGCTTTATATATTTGGGAATTTGTTGTTTAACACTAAATTCTTAATTTTATTCGTGCTGATTCTTTTCTCATTCATTAAAAAAAAAATCAAAATTATGAGCACGAATAAAATTAATAATTTTTTATTTTTAAATTAAATTCAATTACAATTGGTAGGCTAAATGTTCGAATATGTGTTTTCTAAATTCAGAAAGACATGAGGAATATTCCAATAAACAACATCAGTTTTAATTATAAAATTTATACAGGAGAACAGAACAGCAGTTTTCGAAGGCCGCTACATTTTCATCATAAGCACTTTTATATATTTTGAATTGTGACCACTTCTTAGAAGGCTTAATTGAATACAATATCATTTATTTTATTTATAAAAATTATGTTTGGAAATTGCACGCGAGAACTGTTGAAAAACCGATGCACAGTGGGGTTTTCGATGGCTACAATGGGAATTAATTCGTGGTGACTTTCCCTGTTTATAATTTTAGATTTTTTTGGTCAATATCAATTAGAGAGAGCGATTTTCGAAGTTGGGCAAACAAATTGGCGGAATAGGACTAAGGGAAGGACTACTCCCCATACAAAATAATATTAAAAAATCTGCTATCTAGAAACCTATGATAGTAAAAGGCTTCAAATTATTATTATTATTCTTTTACTATTATTAGTTCATTATTTAATGCAAGTTTATTGGCAGTAGGTTAAAAAGGGAATACAAATACATATTTGAACAGCTCTATTACTTATCTAATGCTTATCAATAACCATCATCATCTGTATAATTGGCATAAATATCATTATCATCATCAATGGCATTTTCTTCACTAGCGAGACTTGAATCAAATATTAAGAATTGAATTGCTTCCATAGGAAAATTATCTCTTTAAATTAAATTTTCTCTTTAAATTTTCTAATATATGATCTAACAGGATCTGAAGTAACTAATAGTCTTTTAAATATATTTTCATTTGATTTTTCTCTACAACATTTTCGCGAAAAATGCTGCGTAAAACTTTTTAAATCTTTGTTTCGAGCTTCCTGTGCTTCTTCCGTCAACTGTACAATTGGTAGTAAAGCGTGTTTTACTATTTCTGGTCCATGGATTAAAACCTTATGGATAGTTGAGGACATATAATACCAGGAATGCGAAATCTTGAAAGGCATTAGTCTTTATTTGAAAACCACTAGAAATGGTCCCCATAATTAAATGCAGTTGTCTTACCAAATTTGCATCCAATTTTTTTAATAATAATTTTTATTGCTATTATTGTTTAAAATTTTTATTGTTTTCCCTTTCTTCTTTCAATATGTTTTTATCTAGTCTAATTTAATAATTAAACCCAAGCTCTCATGAAAACAGAAGCAATAACAACACTAATGTTTGTATTGCTTTTTATAAAAAGTTGGTTTTTTATATGTAGGTGCAACAATACATTTGAATTTTATTTCAAAATGTGCAAAAAAGTGCAGACAAATTTTTCATACATATTTTCAAAAGCGTTTAAATTTTTAGAAACGAAATGGTTTTTTTCTTAATTTGGCTTTATTCACAACTATTTATCGACATATTTCCCGAAATTCAACAAATTTATAGGCTTACGCGAGAAAATTAATTAAAAATAATAACTCAAATTACACATAAAAACAAAAAACTTAAATTAATCTTACTAACCTGAGGTTGAAGGTTCCATTAAAATATTTTTAATTATCACTTTGGAAAACACTCAAAATTAATTTTTAAGACACCAAAAGTTGAAATTTATATTGCACGCGTGGAAAACGTCAAATAACTCAAACTTTAAAATTGTATAGTGACATACATAACGGTACTTGTCAAAAACAAAATGTTTGCACTAGTGATGTGGAATGTTGTGTACTCTTATCGACTACAAAATTTATTCGGTTCTCCTAAATTTAATTTTCCAATTAATTTCCATTTTTGGTATCAAGAACCCCACAGTGCGATGGTAACACACTTTTAACCCCGATGTTACCGTTTGATTATTTTTGTACCCAAAAAAAAAAAAAAAAAAAAAATTAGAGGGTATATTACTTTGTCATTAAGTGTGTAACGAAATATCCTCTAAGACCCCATAAAATATATATATTCTTGATCAGTGATGAAAGCTAAGACGATCTACCCAGTGACTTTTTCCTGTTCCCAAGATTCAACAGAAACATGAAGAGGAGGGATTTCCACTACAATTGAATAAATAAAATCGAATCTTTCTTAGTCCCGCTTTACACTATGCAATTTTTGTTGCAGCAATTTTTGATATTTATTGAGAAGGAGCGAGAAAGGAATACAAATGGTATATATTCCTACTTAAGGACTCTCACACAAAATAAAAGAGCGAGAAAGGAATACAAATGGTATATATTCCTATTTCAGGACTCTCACACAAAATAAAAGAGCGAGAAAGGAATACAAATGGTATATATTCCTATTTCAGGACTCTCACACAAAATAAAAGAGCGAGAAAGGAATACAAATGGTATATATTCCTATTTCAGGACTCTCACACAAAATAAAAGAGCGAGAAAGGAATACAACTGGTATAGATTCCTGTTTCAGGACTCTCACACAAAATAAGAATCGCAGGGACAAAAGTCGCACAATGTAAACTGGGACTTAGTGACAATCAAATGTCATATCCGAACTGCTTCGGCGATTGAAGCAAAAGTTAGTGTTTTTTATTTGAAAGGAACACAAGACAAATTGATAAAAAAAATAAATCTTTTTTTTTTTTAAACTAAAAAATTCTTTTTATGTGTTTAATAAGCCTCGTATTATCATATTTTTATTACGGAAATGCCCATTTGATATTAAAAAGGAAGTAAAAAAGATTTTTGCCATAAAAAAATGTTTAAATTAAAAAGTTTGAAAATTAAATTTAAATGTAATTATGAAAATTTTATTAATAAAAATCTATCGTCTGTTGTTCGCTATTACAAGCACAAAAGGTTTTCACAAATTAATCTAAGAAATAAAATATTCCCAGATTTGAGGCCACACTAATGCCTTCGAAATCGTTCGAAATTTCAAATCAAAAATAAATGGAAATTTCGAACAATATCTTTGGCCGTAATTTGCCCTCTGGCCTCAATACAACTATTTCGATAACATAAACCTCAATCATTTAATTAGAAAATAATTGCATATGAAATTTATTAGCAAAAAATAAAATGAAATCAAATAAAGGAAGTTTTTTTTATAGTGTCTCAAGTTTAAATCATATTAAACTAAGGAAATATATATTTTAATATCAATGAAACGGTTTCTATTGCAAAGAAAATTTTATGAAATTAATGTTTAAATATAAGCTCTGCCATGTGGTCGCCAGGCCCGGGGGCGCTTAGAAGACGCAATCTGGAGTACTAATTTTCAACAACTAAAAAAATCCTCCATAAAGTGGACAAGGACACAACCCCAGATGCTGAGAACGGCGACGTAATGACTTGCACTTTTTATAATGACCTGAACTTTTCATAATGACTTGCACTTTTTATGATTTCTTGCACTTTTGATAATGCCTTGCACTTTTTATAATGACTTGCACCTTTTGTGATGACTTGCACTTTTTATAATGACTTGCACTTTTTGTGATGACTTGCACTTTTTGTGATGACCTGCACTTTCAATAATGACATGCACTTTTTATAATGACTTGCACTTTTCATAATGACATGCACTTTTTATAACGACTCGCACTTTTTATAATGACTTGCACTTTTTGTGATGACTTGCACTTTTTGTGATGACCTGCACTTTCAATAATGACATGCACTTTTTATAATGACTTGCACTTTTCATAATGACATGCACTTTTTATAACGACTCACACTTTTTATAATGACTTGCACTTTTTGTGATGACTTGCACTTTTTGTGATGACCTGCACTTTCAATAATGACATGCATTTTTTATAATGACTTGCACTTTTCGTAATGACTTGCACTTTTTATGATGACCTGCACTTTTTATAATGACTTGCACTTTTTATGATGACTTGCACTTTTGATAATGCCTTGCACCTTTTATAATGACCTGCACTTTTTATGATGACTTGCACTTTTTGTGATGTTTTGCACTTTTCATAATGACCTGCACTTTCAATAATGACATGCACTTTTTATAATGACCTGCACTTTAAATAATGACATGCACTTTTTATAACGACTCGCACTTTTTGTAATGGCTTCCACCTTTTATGATGACTTGTACTTTTTTTTTTAATATCAATGAAACGGTTTCTATTGCAAAGAAAATTTTATGAAATTAATGTTTAAATATAAGCTCTGCCATGTGGACGCCAGGGCTGGGCGCTTAGAAGACGCAATCTGGTGCACTAATTTTCAACAACTAAAAAAATCTTCCATGAAGTTGAAGGCCACAACCCCCAAATGCTGAGAACAGCGACGAATTGATTGATTAGCATCATCTTCAATGCTTTCCTGTATAGCGGCTGCAGCTTCTTCAAAGCGCACTGCTCTGCATGCCATTCACATTATCAGTAACAGTAAATGTGTTTCGAAAACGATCTAGTGTTTTTCGAATTAGCTGCTCGGAAGGACGATTATGTACCGCCATAAAATGGAAGAAGTGCACGATGAGTTTGACGAAGAGAACAATTATTTTGATTAAAAGTTTCAATAATTTGCATGCGTTGCTCTGGAGTTGTGACACTTTAAAAAAACACGCTTTACAATACAAAATTCGACGATTAGGCAACGCAAGTGACTTTAATATAAAGCTTTGTATTTAAAAAACTGAAATTCATAAATTAGATTCCTAGGATTTTTTATTACATATTTTTACTTACAAATTCAATTATGCAGTCCGATTAATAAAATATAATAAATAATTTAAAATTTTCCTCTTAAATTGAGTAATTATCTATTTTTCTAAAGTTTAGTGGCATCATTTTCTACGTCAGAGAATTTAAAATTATTTAAAATACAATAGTTTTACAACCACGTTAACATTTGCTACCCCATACATAAGCCGCCAGGCAACATTTCTTCATAATTCTTGCTTTAGTGCAGTTACACACACACACACACAGACACACACTTATGCATACACACCCTGGCTTACATGCATTTTCAAATGCAAACAAAAAATTTGCATAAAATTTTAAACAAACAAGCAAGCAACAAACTAATAGTAAACTTTTATGGTGTATACTTTAAGGATTTATTAAATGAAGAAATATTTGCGTAAATGCAAGTGCATAAAGACGCCAGAGTATGTAAGCGCGCGTGTGTGTGTGTGTGTGAAAACATTGACAATATGTAAACCATGCAAGTATGCATATTTTCACTCATACCCTTTAATAGCCACACATACACAGACTCACGGCAACGCTCAAGGAGGGCCAAATCTTGGCGAAAAAAATAAAACGTCATAAGCATGAAAAAAAATGTTGTCTTGTGCAATTGTGCATTATTAAAAGCGATGTCAATGATGTGTAATAATAACAATTGCGGCAACAAAAACAATAGCTATTTCATCATGAGCACATGTGTATAATATATGGCGAGTATAGGGTGTTTTTTTCAGTTTTTAGGAAAAAGGCCATTACCGCAGTGACCGTGTCAAAATAGAGTTTTAAAATTTAATAAATCTTAAAGGAACTCTGACCTAGAGGTTTAACATTTTTAATTTTTTTTTACCAAATAAAGGGTGTTTTTTTATGAAGTTTTTTTTTTATACGAATCACTCTGTTGTCTGACAGCTGTTTTGACAGTTTAAAGTAACGTCTCTACTCAGTATTGTTTGGGAAATCATCATGAACAGGTTAACTCCAGAACAACGCTTCCAAATCGTGGAAATTTATTTAAAAATGTTTATCCGCTTTTTTACCGCAAAATTCTCTGCGCAGTGATGAGGCGCATTTTTGGTTAAATGGATATGTCGACAAGCAAAATTGCCGTATTTGGAGCAAATATAATCCACACGCCCCGTTCAAGAACTACCAATGCATCCCGATAAATGTACTGTTTGGTGCGGTCTATGGGCTGGTGGAATCATCGGTCCTTATTTCTTTAAAAATGAGGAAGGACGACGCGTTACCGTGAATGGAAATCGATACAGAATGATGATCAATGAATTTTTGGTGCCAAAACTTCAAATTTGGATGTAAACGAAGTGTGGTTTCAACAGGATGGTGCCACTTGTCATACTGCGGGCGAAACAATGGACTTATTGAAAGAACATTTCAACGACAACATTATTTCGAGAAATGGACCGGTGAATTGGCCTCCGCGCTCGTGTAATTTGACGCCACTCGATTATTTTTTGTGGGGATACCTGAAATCATTGGTTTACGTGGATAAACCAGCAACGATTGACGCTTTGGAAGCCAGTATTCAACGTGTCATTGCTGAAATACGCCCTGAAATGCTTGAAAAGGTGGTCGAAAATTGGACCTCCAGAATGAACTTTGTGCAAAATAGTCGTGGTGGCCATATGCCCGAAATTATATTTAAATGTTAAATGACAAGAAATTGTCTAACAAATAAAAAACTTTTTTGGCCATTTCATAATTTGGCATGTGTTTTATTTAAATTTCAAATCAGCAAGCTCTTATAAAAACACCCTTTATTTGTAGAGTATTTAAGATTCGATTATTTTATGTAAAAACTTTGCACTTTTGGGGCAATCAGTATGTTCTTGCATAGACATGCCCTTCGGACACCGACTCTGACATACTTCTCTTGAAAAAAAATGTCCTAGACCATTTTATGTTTTTATATTAAATAGTCTGCTTCTTAATATCCTTACCTTAGAATTGTGTGTTTGTATGATTGATGTGAATAGAACGTTTTGTTAGCATCTCAAAAGTCCCAAAGAAGTGAATCAGTAAAAATCTGTAATAAAGAAAACAAAGCCAACTGTTTCTTTTTAAACTTGAGTTTTTTTTTATTATTATTGGCTGATATGTTGCGAATACACGATGTATGCAACAAATGCAAGGGACTGCTTGAGTTATAGAACGAAGCATGTCTGCCAGCCAGAACATCAGCTTAAAGAATATAAAAAAAAAGAAAAATGAAAATATTATAAATATGGTTTTATGTACGATGAATGGAAAAAGAATTATGGTCTACAGACAGATAAATTGAAAAAGATATCGTTTGAATATCATTTAAAATAATATCGTGAAATGAATAATATCGTGTAACGTAATATGTGAGGCAAATTAAGTAAAAGTCTGCATAAATAAATGTGATTTTCTTAGTAGCAAAACTAGGTCGACTTGATTCAAATTGTCTCTGATTGACTGAAATGACCATTTTTTTAGATTATTATTCAATAATATTCCATGCATTTGGAATTGAGTCAATATTCACTTTATTGGCATAATTATCTTCCTGTTTACGTATAAAAAATTTAGTCAATTGAATTAACGTATGACAATTAAAATTAAAATTTTTTCATATACATGTGAAACTCAAGTTCTAATCTGGGAATTTTTTTTTTAAATTTTTCGATTTTTTTATAAATTTAATATCAATAACTTAACGCTGACATGGCTCGACATATTTTGTTTATGGTGTTCTTTTTTTTTGCTTTTCCACTTTTTAGGTGCTAAGTCTCGACTAAGTTTGTTCAGTGAACACAATTTGTTAGCAGTGCTGCATTTGTAATTTTACTTGATTTTAGAACAATTAAGTGTTAATTGAGCAAAATAAAATTCTATATGGTTAATTGAGCTCAATAATTGCATTAATTGCGGCAAGCTCAATTGTATATGCCTGAGTACCATATAGGCTTAGAAAAATCGTCAAAAATAATATCATGAAATGAAACGTAATATGTGAGGCAAATTAAGTAAAAGTCTGCATAAATACATTTGACTTCTTTATTAGCAAAACTTGATTCAAATCGTGTCTGATTGACTGAAATTATCCTTTTTTAGATTATTATCTAAAAATATTTAATATGGTGTTCAGACATGCCTTCTTAATTGAGACAATATTTACTTAATTGCCACAATTCCCTTCTTGTTCGCATATACAAAAGCAATCAATTAACGTATGACAACTAAAGGTAAACATATTTTATATTCACGAGGACTTTAAGTTTAAATCTGGAATCCTGTTTTGAGGTCCAAATTTGTAATTAAAAAATATTTTTTTGTGTAATTTTCAAATTAAAACTAAATTTAATATCAATAACTTGGCATCAACATGGCTCGACATATTTTGTTTATGGTGATTTTTAGCTTTTCTACTTTTTAGGTGCTAAGTCTGGGCTAAGTTTGTTCAGTGAACACAATTTGTTAGCAGTGTTGCATTTGTAATTTTACTCGATTTTAGAACAATTAAGTGTTAATTGAGCAAAATAAAATTTTTTATGGTTAATTGAGCTCAATAATTGCATTACTTGCGATAACCACAATTAAGGTATATGACGGAACACCGTATAGGCTTAGAAAAATCGTCAAAAAAACTCCATGAGACGCCGAACAGTGTGCACTGAAGAAGCTGTAGCCGCTGTACAAGAAAGCATTGAAAATGATCCCAATCAATTAATTCGTGGCCGGTCGCAGCAACTGGGGTTGTGTTCTTGTCCACTTTATGGAAGCTGTTTTTTTGGTTGTTGAAAATTGGTCTTCCAGATTGTACGCAGCAGCCCTGGCGGCCACATGGCAAAAACCATATTTAAACATTAATTTCATAAAATTTTCTTTCCCATAAGGCCCATTTCATTGATATTACAAATATATATCCTTGTTTTGTTATGATATAAACCTGTGTCACTCTAAAAAAAACACCCTTTATTATTATACCCATTTAAAAATTAACACTATAACGCTTATCGCAAAAGAAATTTATTTAAAAATTGCCAGTTTTGAAGGGACTGCAGTGCTTCAATATATCAGAAATTTCTGTCAAATACCATCATAGTGACTTATAACTTTATTTGCTTGGGGATTGTGGGGATTTTAAAAACAGGCACCATTTATTTATTTTTTCATTACTTTCATTACGCGCTTTTTTTACAATTTCCAGCCGAAAATATCGAAAAAGAAATATTTTATAACATATTTTTGTTTAACATGAAATGTGGCTGTAAATCTCAATGGCTAGATTCTTGGCGATCTTAAATCGCAAAAGTATGTTGAGGGGAATTGATGAATTAATTTTGAAATTTTTTTATCGGTAAATAAATATTTAATAACATCTTTTTGTTTAACATGAAATGTGACTGTAAATCTCAATGGCTACATTCTTGGCGATTTTATATCGCAAAAGTGCACTGCTAATGAATTAATTTTTAACTTTTTAATAATAATATGAAGTTAGAAAAATGTTGTTTTACTTTCTACCTTATAAACAAGTTTAATAAACCGCTGACATATTTAATACGGCAAATCGTCTAAGTCTAATGACATGCACAAACATGCTTGACGATTTGCAACTCGCATATGATTTGGCAATTGTGTGAGTATCAGAACATTCCTGTAAGACTTTTTATGTCTTAAATCAATAAGCGCGCTAACCGTTTATAAACTGCAGAATTATTTGCATATCTTTTTAAAATCGCCCATAGTGCAAAACCTGTAGATGTCAGGTAGATAAGTTTCGCTTATGTAGTACTTTTAAACTTAAAACCTAATTTTTTTTGGACTATTATTACCATGGAGTTAACAACAGCTTTTTAATTTTAAGCCATTTGTGAAAGCAACCGGCTTTGGTGTGTGTGTATGGCCTAGTGAAATGTGAATGTTGCGGTCTTTCAAAACATCAAGCTGTTAGTTTAATGTTTAAAAATTGCCATAAAACGTTTTCTTTTATTATTTGTAAAACCGTTCAAGTTTCTATTAATTCACTGTAAAATTTTTTACTTTGGCATAAAGTTTAATTTTCTTCTCTTCTCATAGAACGATATAAAATTGCACTTAAAATATAATTCTTTTGATTTAATATTTAAATATCTTAAGTACAATTTGCCCGTAATGTTCGCAACTAAATAAATTGAAAGCAAACATGTTCTGCAAGAGAAACAATTTTCTATAAAAAAAAACTAAATGAAATACAAGTTAAGAAAAATACGAGCACAAACAAGAGAAAAAAATGTCATTTTGTACCGCCAAACTCTTTTACTGCAATAACTGCATTATGCAACAACAACTTTGCCAGCAACTGAAACGACATAAAGTTCAAATAGAAAAGCATATGAAAAACGAGGAGAAAGAAAACTGTACGGGAATAGAAAAGAAAATAAAGGAATTGTAATGCATTACAATCATAAAGAAAAATGACAAACGCGTATAAAATTCATCCATCATTCATTCATCAGTGTAATTTTACAAAAAAAAAAAACAAGAAAGAGAAAAAAAAGAATTGCTCCGGTGTTATTTAAAAGTCGTTGTAGCTGCTGTTGGTGTTGCAGTCGATGTTTTGCTGCATTTGTTTTTATTGTTTTTGTTGTTGAAGTCATAGTGGAAGAATTACTATTTGTTTAGCAAAATGATGATGATTACGTTGTTTATTGTGGTTGTAGTAAGAATTTGCCATTAACGAAAGTTGCCATCGTGTTGGAAATTAGGATTCTTGTTTCAAAGTTTTGTGCTGTAAAATATATCCATAATAACATATTTGAGTTTAAAATATTCATATTTAAATCCCATTCAGCCCATTCACGAATTTGATCGATGCTGTTCCTTTAGAATTTATTTTCACCAAATTTTAAGGGTCTGGCTCTTTTCGTTTAGACTAAATCGTGATTTCCGCATACGGATTTAATGAAAAAAAAGAAAAAAATTAAAAATTGTTTCCATACCAAATATAAGCTTTACTTTTCCATCTCTGGAACCTTTTTTTGGAATTCAACTCAAATCTATTTAGAACAATTTCCAGTAAATCAATCCAAGAGTGCAGTCTCTAGCTGGGGTTTTCAGAGAATCGATTTCACGTACAGACAGACGAACATCGCTTATTCCACTTCCGTGAAAAAATTATTTTTGCTGTTTTAAATTTTTTTTAATATATTTAATCACTCAACTTTTGAGAATTTCTATTTGTTAACAGCTTGAGCAGTTTGGCAATACTCTTGTTACTCATATTATCGTAGTTGTTGCAGTGGAAGTTAATGCAAGTCAAGCTTGTTCTTAATGTTAGTTGTTTTTTTTTACAGAGAAAAAAACGAAAACAAAAAATAAGATAGAACAGCTGAAATTCAAAGAACTTAAACATAAACATATGTGTATTAGGAGAGCCCAAATAAAAATAGTCCATAAACTTCACAACCAATATTTTAATGCATTTTCAGTTATACGATATATTTTCTGGTTTTTGGCATTGACTTGCACTTTTTATAATGACTTGCACTTTTCGTAACGGCTTTCACTTTTTATGATGACTTGCACTTTTTATGATGACCTGCATTTTCAATAATGACCTGCACTTTTTTTTTAATGACTTGCACTTTTCGTAAAGACTTGCACTTTTTATAATGACTTGCACTTTTTATAATGACGAGCACTTTTTATAATGACTTGCACTTTTCGTAATGGCTTTCACTTTTTATGATGACTTGCACTTTTTATAACGACTCGCACTTTTTATGATGACTTGCACTATTTATGATGACTTGCACTTTTTGTAATGGCTATCACTTTTTATGATGACTTGCACTTTTTATGATGACTTGCACTTTTCATAATGACTTGCACTTTTTTGATTATGACTTGCACTTTTTATAATGACCTGAACTTTTCATAATGACTTGCACTTTTGATAATGACTTGCACTTTTTATAATGACTTGCACTTTTTGTGATGACTTGCACTTTTCATAATGACCTGCACTTTCAATAATGACATGCACTTTTTATAATGACTTCCACTTTTCATAATGACTTGCATTTTTTCTGATGACTTGCACTTTTGATAATGACTTGCACTTTTTATAATGACTTGCACTTTTTATGATGACTTGCACTTTTTGTGATTACTTGCACTTTTCATAATGACCTGCACTTTCAACAATGACATGCACTTTTTATAACGACTCGCACTTTTTATAATGACTTGCACTTTTTATAATACCTTGCACTTTTCATAATGACTTGCACTTTTTGTGATGACTTGCACTTTTTGTGATGACTTGCACTTTTTGTGATGACTTTCACTTTTCATAATAACCTGCACTTTCAATAATGACATGCACATTTTATAATAACCTGCAATTTCAATAATGACATGCACTTTTTATAACGACTCGCACATTTTGTAATGACTTGCACTTTTTATAATGACCTGAACTTTTCATAATGACTTGCACTTTTTATGATGACTTGCACTTTTTATGATGACTTGCACTTTTCATAATGACTTGCACTTTTCATAATGAGTTGCACTTTTTATGATGACTTGCACTTTTCATAATGACTTGCACTTTTTTCCTTACTAATATAAAAAATATAGAAGGTGCCCTGTCTGTCTGTCACCTTTTCACGCTGAAATCGCTAAACCGATTTAGATGCAATTTGGCATACAGACATTTTGAGATCCCAGGAATAACATAGGGTGGTTTTTGGTTTTGAATATGATCCTATTAACATAACATACATATTAGCTGAGGTTTCACATATTCTTCACGGACAAAGTCGTGGTTAAAAGTTAACATTTAAAAATCATTTCTAGTGCTTTCACAATAAATCAAAAGTAATTAAAATTTTAATTTCTTCAGTTTCATTAGGAAATCAAATGTATTAATACAGGGTCCTGCCTAATGTGTGTGAATGTGTGTGCTACAGTATTTAACAGTGTGTTAATGTATTTGAATATTACACTCATCTGCACATTTATATTTTACAAAAGTTAACAATTTCGTTGTATGTTCCTTTATACTCGTACAAACTTATGAACAAATATAATTTTATTTGTATTTATGCATACATTATATGCGAGTATCTTAAAACACATGCATACAAACACACATACACATTCACACTTGCCTAACTGTGCACTGTGAACTCTTTGAACAATTTGACGTTTGAAAAGTCATTCATTTAGCGAGTGATGGTTTTACGCAAAAATATCATTTCGAAAACTTAAAGATGAGGTTGATGTTCATGATGACGATGTTGCCTTGTATGTGCAGCATATGAAACAGCATGAGTGTCAGATGGTTACAAGACGGAGAGAAGTTTAGAAAAAAAGGAACGAAAGAAAACAAGAGAAAAAACTAATGTATTTCAGTCAACAGAGCGCAACAGTGCATGAAAATATGTTAATGAGTTTTTGCATTAAAATACAGAAACAAAAAGACAAAAGCTTGCAAATGCGAGAAACGCAACTTAAAATTAGAAAAAAAGGCGAGCAGGAAAAAAACTTAAAAATTCGTTTTATAACTCACTTACACACTTGAACAAAAACTAACACATTTGCACACAGTAATCCAACGGAATACAAGTATTTCGAAAAATAAAAAAAAACCGAAATTGTAAAATAAGAACATGCAACCAACCACAACAAAACCATTACTAAACTATGCAACTGCAATTTTCAGTCTACTCGTCGTTTTTTGGTTGAATTTGTTAGCTGCCACCAAGCGGCAATGATGCCAGCAAAAGGACTTGCAAAACATTTTGCAATAAAAGGAAAAACTATATATTAACAATTATTTTGTAAACTGAAAATTACATGTAACGTGGTAATATTTTTACAAATTTCTATGTTGTATTCAAATAAGACAGTGTGGCTTTTTCGTTGTTGCAAAGTTGAGTGTAACCGTACACGCACACATGGAACCGGAAGCTTCAATTTTATTTGTGTAACATGTGTGTGTTGTTGGGATGTGCTCATCTGCTCGTATATTTAGATTCCTTTGAGCAGTTTCAGCGAATACTTGTTTGATGTCTTGTTGCTTTAGCAGATTGAATTGCAGTGAGAGAAATTTTAATTTATAATATTAGAAATTCTTTATTCAAAATATTGAAGTCATCAATTTTAGCGGGGATTCGCTTTTGTTGCTAAAACCAAATTATGTTTAAGTGTATTGTCAAAGTAACGTTCAATACATTTTGGTGCAATTGTGATTTAAAGTTAGCGATTTCAGCTTCTCTATATATCGATTGTGATTTTATTTTAGCCCTGAATGCTTTTTACTCTCTCATAACAAATCCTGCGGAAAGTAACACTCAATACATTTTGGTGTAATTGTGATCTAAGTTAGCGATTTCGGCTACTGTCTATATCGATTCTGATTTTACTTTGGCCCAGAATTCTTTTCACTCTCTCATACAAAATCCTGCGGAAAGTAACGTTCAATTCATTTTGGTGCAATTGTGATTTAAAGTTAGCGATTTCAGCTACTCTACATATCGATTGTGATTTTATTTTAGCCCTGAATGCTTTTTACTCTCTCATAACAAATCCTGCGGAAAGTAACAATCAATACATTTTGGTGTAATTGTGATCTAAGTTAGCGATTTCGGCTACTGTCTATATCGATTCTGATTTTACTTTGGCCCAGAATTCTTTTCACTCTCTCATACAAAATCCTGCGGAAAGTAACGTTCAATTCATTTTGGTGCAATTGTGATTTAAAGTTAGCGATTTCAGCTACTCTACATATCGATTGTGATTTTATTTTAGCCCTGAATGCTTTTTACTCTCTCATAACAAATCCTGCGGAAAGTAACACTCAATACATTTTGGTGTAATTGCGATCTAAGTTAGCGGTTTCGGCTAGTGTCTATATCGATTCTGATTTTATTTTGGTCCAGAATACTTTTCACTCTCTCATACAAAATCCTGCGGAAAGTAACGTTCAATACATTTTGGTGCAATTGTGATTTAAAGTTAGCGATTTCGACTAGTCTGATTATTGTTTTCGATCTTATGTTACACTTGAATGCTTTTTGCGTTCTCAAACCGAATCATACGAAAAGTAACGCTCAATTCATATGTATATGTATAATTGAGATCTACTTTAAAGATTGCTGCTTCTCTGCATACCGATACCGATTTTGTGGTGCTGCTATATACTTTCTACCATGTCAATATCAAATTACGTGGAAGAAATTTGCCAAAGTAACGCTCAATACATATATTTATAATTGAGATCTACGTTGAAGATTTCAGCTTTTTTGCATACTTATTTTTACCATGCGTTGCTGCCATATACTTTTTACCATGTCAATATCAAATTACGTGGAAGAAATTTGCCAAAGTAACGATCAATACATATTTGAATGCATATAATATTTTACTAAATAAAATTGTGCTGGAAATTAAAGAACAATGATTGTGATGCATGGGTCACGCTATTATTAAAAAATTTAGTAACGTTCAATACTTTTTTAGATTGCAAATAATCATACGGTATTTGTTAATATATAATGAAAATTATATTATATATTTCATATTAGTTTTGCTAGTTTTAGAAATTAAATTAACCAAATTTTTTTTTAAAGTAACGCTCAATACATTTTTTTATAATTGAAACGGTAACAGTTCCAAGTCCTCTCTGGAAGGTTTCTAATTTTTCGTTGGTGTTAAATATTTTGGCATTTCTTTTTAACAAGTTCGTTAAAGTAACGTTCAATACATTTTACAATTAGTTGGAGATAAATCTAAATTTATATTGGAAATTTATAAAACAATTGCAATAGATACATCTTGGAATTTTTATAAACAAATATTGGTAACGTTCAATACACTTAGTTATAATGTAAATCGTCACCGATTATATGTTCCTACACAAAATAAAATTAGATATATGGAATTATGTATGCCAGTGACTATCGAAGCGAACTAACAAAAAGTAACGATCAATACAATAAATCGCAAATGTTATGTTAAACAAATTCGGGAATGTCTCTCTTGAAATTTTCTTGAAATTTCCTTATACTCCAATTTTTTTTTTGTAATTAGTAAAATAAATTTTAGTAACTAATAAATTAAATTTTATTAAAATTTTTGTGAAATACGGCTGATTGTAATTGTGGCATATGCATTTAACTTTCTGCCGAGTTCGATCAACTATGAATGTTAAATAATAAAAACTGTCAAATATTACAATATTTTTCACAACATTATTTTAATGAAGTATGTCTGAAACTACTGATCAGACGAAAAAGTTGTGCTATTAAAAAAAGTATGCGCACATATTGATGATTTGGCTTTCACTGTAATACAACTCCTCCATTAAAATATTATCACAATGACTTTGAATGACAAAAAAATAATCAATATTTATTCAATAAAACCCTCTTTTATGGTTTACACTTTATTTATTTATTTTCATCAATAAAATTTTCTACAGTATGTGTATGTGTGTGTTTGTGTGTGTGAATGGTGTACAACATGATTGAAATACCAAGCGTACAGCTTTCATTGTTTAAAGTGTTAAGTCTGTCACACTGAAAAACCATTAAACATTTTGCTGACTGCTTTTATACGGGCCAGGCCATTCATTAAAATAATTTGATTTTAAACCAAAACAAGGAAAAAAGAAAAACGAAAATCATTGAAATTATTCAAAAGCGAAACGTAAATTGACACAAAAAGCAAAAGTGTCCTGTTTTTTTTTATTGATCATAAAAAATATAACGAAGCACTTAAAACACATGTTTGACTATAAATATTCTCATGTATATTTCCCAGTAAATTTTTTATAAAAAAATGTAAATATGTTAATAATAACAAAAAGATAGTTCTGTAGCAAAAAAAAAAAAATTTAATATTAGGTAGTCAGCCTTGACTGTCAGCAGGACTTAAGCATTGAAAATTAAATATTGCGGACAAATCTTTTGGTGTTTATTGAATTTAATCTAGATGTTTAGTAGAATTTAAGTTTAAAAAATATTTAGTTGTTGTTGTTATATATTCCCGCATTAAGCAGTTTTTGAATTAAAACAATTTAAGTATCTTATATTTTTAAAAAAATATTGCACTCTATATAGAATCGTATATATAACAAAAAAAATTATTTTGATTTTCATTATTAAAAAAATTTTGTGTCAGAAATTAAAATTTTGTAATTGTTCATATCATTTCTTTAGTGTTAATATATATGATCCCTTCGAATTGTCTTTAATTTTAGTAAACAAATTTTTTGTTTCCCATTTAACTAAATTTTGTTGCTTATTTTACAAAAATTGTCAATTACATAGCTTGTAGCATGCGTCACACAGAATAAGTTTATTTTTCATATTGCAAGTAGATTGATTTTTTTTGCAGTGAATAGAAGCCAAAAGTCTAGTATAAAAAGTAAAAAAAATGGCATATTCATTTCTGTAGCGTGCGTCACATTTTTGAATTCGATCAAAAACTGCATTCAAAACCTTTAGAATTGTTATTATATTTTCTTGTATTTTATATTCTTAACACTATTCTTCGCCTATACCAAAGTACACCGTAAAAAACTATGCCACACTGTAACAAAATGAGCCAATATTCTCATCTAGCTTCTGAAATGTTCATGTGAGCTAAGAAAAATTATATACGAAAAATTATATATAAAAAGAGAAGAAAATATATAAAAAATTGTATATGAAAAAAATAAAAAATGCCCTAACTATATACATATCCTTTTATATCCTTTGTTAGTATATATTGAGTGTTGTATTTCGCATATATCCCATGATCGCCTCTAGCTTTAGCAATTTAAAAAAAATTTATTGGGTTTTGACAAAGCCAATGAAGTTTATATAACGAATGCATGCTTCTCAGTCATGCAAACGTTGTAATACCTGATTTCGTTAAAGAATGTAACGTATGTCACAGTGCATTCTCGGATTTTGATAAAAACTGTTGATATTTTTTGACTGTAAATAACTTATTTTAGAAGTCTCTTAAATGTAGAATTTGGTAAAAATTACAAAATCACATTAAAAGTTAACTAAGATATTTTGTAACGAGCGTCACACTGCTTTGTGATTACTTAGCTAGCAATAATTTCCACTAGCTACTAGCTATAATATGAACGTTTCTCTTTAGAAAGACTAATAACTGTTTATATTTTAATCCAAAAAACTCGTTTGAATGAAGCGTGCGTCACACCGGATTTACAAATATGCCTGCATTGCATTATTTAAAGAAATATTTACTAATTGAATTTTATAGAATGCCATTAATTGAGCTCTGATTAATCATATAAAATTTTAATTAAATAATTGGTTAATTAACACTTAATTGTTATAAAATCGAGTAAAATTACAAATACAACACTGCTAAAAAGTGTGTTTAGTAAGCTAAACACAACCCACTGAACACAGTTAGTCGAGACTTGGCACCTAAAACGTGGAAAAATGAAAAACACACCATAAACAAAATATCTTGAAATGAGTTTTATTATTAAAAAAAAATATTAAAACAAAAAAAAAATTATTTCAGATATGAACTCGAGGCTTAAATTTTATATATGTGATTAGGATGATAAAGTGAATATTGACTCAATTAAAACTGCATGTCTGAAACACGTATAAGGCTGTTGTTATTTTTAAAATTACTAATAAAAATTTGAAGTTTATATCTAAAATCTTGAAAGTTAATATTAAAATTTTTTCTAATTCTTTTTTTCAGGTAGCGATATCAACCAAATCAACTGAACTTCAATGTAAGTGAGTAATTGCTGTTTAAATTAAATTTTTTGTTAAAATAATAATTTTTAATATGAAATTATTTGTGCTAAGAAGTTCTTATTATTAATTTGCCACATAATAACTTTTTGAGCAAATAATTAAAATATAGGAAAATCGGATTATTGGTACGGTTTGGAAACATCCCCAAACAACTTAATATATAATCAAGCTCTAATTTAAAAATGTTGTTACTGATTTATAACGCATTAATAAAAATTTAGAAACCAAAAATAATAATTATAAAAAAAAATTGTTCCATATCACTGCCAATACCACAATATGTCCCATAGTGCAACAACTGTACTCTAGCTATAATAATAATAACAATAAAGACTGTAAAATACTGCTTGAATGTGGCACGGACAAATAACAGCTGCAATCACAAATACAATTTAAAATAAATCCACTAAAAACAAAAGGGTGTCTAAAAATCATTTAAAAACAAGTTGGAAACATTTGTACAGCATCTTCACAAATTGTTCAAGTACTCGAGTTGCTATTTGTTGACGTTTTTGGTTTGCTGGAAACTCAATTTAATGTAACGAAAAAAGCAGGAAACAAAAGCAGCTACAGCAACAGCTACAGCAACAGCAGCAAATAGAAAAGTTTATTTTGAAACAATACCCTTGGTCTCCTTGAAAACTCTAGTACATATTTTTTGTTATTCCTTCTACTTCTTGCCCCGTTTATTTCAGTTTATTTTTTTTTTTTGGCGTTTAAAGCCCGTCACATCCTTCAGCAATGGCAGCCAGCATTATTAAAACCATTATGCATTTGTCTGTTGACAAAATTTAGTGTCGCGTATTATTATTATTATATTTTTTTGTCTTTGCAAAGAACTGCAGAAATAAAATCCTTCTTGCAGAGCTCGCTCTGATGCTGTTATCATTGCAGGGTCCGGCATACAGCCGTTACAAAATTTTCAAGATAAAAGAAAAAGAAATTATAATTCACTTTTTGTTTCTGTTTCTATTTCTGTTCCTTCTTTTTTTGTTTAACAATAAAAGAAAAAAGTCCTGTGCCAGGACTACAGCTGAAGCATGTTAAGGGTATAGGATATAATAAAAATCATGGCGTTAAAAAATATGACAAACTCTTGCAAAAAAGAAAAAAAAAAAGAAAATAAAATGTTAAACGTAAATCCGTTTTTTATTTCATACAATTATTCTTATTTTCTGCGTTTGCCTTTTGTCTTGTCTTGTAGTTTGTGGTAATTTGTCTTACCAGCAAATGTTATACACTCTCTGGTGCATGTGTTAGTTTAAGTAAGCGCTTGTGTGTCTTTTGGAATTTCATCTGTATGTGGGTTGCACAAATAGGTAAATCTTTTGGACAACTTGAATTTTGATCTCAGCATTAAAAATAGAGTAAAATGTTAAGATAGCAAAAGGAAACAAATGAAATGAAAGTACAATAACAAAAAAAAAAAAAAGAAAACAAACGTGTTCTTAGAAACTCTATGCAACAACCAGCCATTAGAATTTCATATGCAGATCTTATATTTCCTTTTCGCCTACACATGAAGAAAATTCCTAAAATGTCTGCTCAATAGTTTGCTGAAACTGAGTCCTGTTCTAAGACCGTTCTTTTTCCAAGTGCATCATTATTACTCTGTGTTTTCTTTACTTTTCCACTCATAGTTTTTTATTAGATTTTTTATTTATTTTTTTAAATTTACCATGATTTACTATATTACATATTCATAAAATATAAGCATTTATATTCTGGCATACCCACTCATATGTTTGTTGGCCTGTAACTGCTCCTCTGCGTGGGCTTGTGTGTTTGACAAAACTAACAACGTATAAAAGTTTTCTTTCTGTTTTCAAAGTATCATTCATATACCGAATTCAGACATCTTAATGTGGCCACTTAAAATAGTTTATGTGCAATTGGAGAAAAAAAAAAATAAAAAAAAAATACAAATAATATAAGAGGAGGAAAAATAAATAGCAGGACAGTTGTTAGACGTTCTCGTATTCAAAATCAAGTTTTCAAAAATAGTTTATTTTAAAAGTTTTTTGCCAAATAAAACTGAAAGAAGAAATATTCAAATATAAATTGAAATAAATTTGTTGGGAAATATAATAAAAATAAAAAAGTCAACACAAAAGTATCTGTAATTTATATTGTTTGTTCTCTGTTGGAGGAAAAAAAAAATCTCTTCAAGTCGTTAAAATGTTGTGTTTGAGTTGAAATAAGAGGAGGGAGTAGGGGGGGAGGGGGAGTGTATGATTGATATATTATTTGTGATTTTGTAAAAAACTTATAAAACACGAATTGTATTAGAGTTTTTATATGTATTTTGTATAATTTCCCTAGAGGAAAGGGAACTGATGGCAAGCAGTCAGGAAAAATATCATGTAATTTGTTGGTACTACTTTTTTAAATGGAGGCGTATGATTGATATTTTCCATGAGATTTTGTGTGTAACGTATACGACAGCAGGTCTGCTGGCAAATATGTAACATATCATTAATTAAAAAAAAAAATTACGAGTTGCTGAGTAATGGCTAAGAACAGGATAAAAATCGTATACGAGGTCTGTTCAAAAAATTAAGTGAATTTTTTGTTTTTCCCCAAAGAAATATTTATTTATTTAACAATTTCTAGTTTGTCTCTTTAAAAATAGTCCCCCTGAATCCTTGAAGCTGTTCTGAAATGATTTTTTTTATATGTCCCAGAGCTCTCTAAGCAATTCGCTTTTAAGCTCCTGCGCTTTCATGGCTCTCTGCTTTTTGGGGTACAGGAAAAAGTCGAAGGGGCACGAACAAATGGGACTATGACTTCTTTAGCATTTAGCCGTTAACAAACAAAGATTTTTGTGGCATGTGTTGGAGTCTCAGGAATTTTATGAGGATATGAGAAATGAAATGACTCTCATGGCTAATTTGGGGACTAAAATCTGATTTAAATTGTAGTTGATTTTGAGGCCACTCCCTGAACAAACGACCGAAATCATGATAATCTGGTTTTGATTCTTGTAACTGTTGGATCTTAGAAGAATGCACGCCTTGATCTTTTATCAAAATTCACCAAGTAGTGGATGGAGTGATATTTGTGTCGGATCAATAAGTTTGTGTCCTCTGTCACAATCACAACTACGGCGGCGATAATAATGAATGTTATCCCATAGACTAAATATTGTCTTAACCCTTTCAGACCTGAAGCAAAACTACCAGGTATAGGATTTTTTTGAAATTTGTGGAATATGTGGTCTCTACAGCGTGAAAATATAATCAACGATCCTTCAAGAAATTTTAGGACACGCAAAATCGTTGCACAAATATTGAAACCGAAACCTACCCGCACAATGGATACATTACGGTCTGAAAGGGTTAAATCGATCTGTAATATGGCGCCTTGGATGCTCACATTATCCTTTATTTATTTTTATAAGTAAGTTTTTGCCTGGTGACTGCAAAGAAAAATATGTATATAACGATATAAAAATAAAATAAAATTTTTCGTCTGGGTATTTAGATTGAAACAACAATAAAACAATTCAGAACGTTATATTCGATAGGGGTCGAATATAAATACCCCCTTCAAATTTTAGTAACTAAAAACTCTATTTCGTAGGGGTCACTCTGGGAGGGCCCGTGGGTGAGACATATCACCTTTGCCATGAAACACTAAAAAGTCAATTTTTAGGACTATTAATTAACTTTTTTTTTTAAATTATCATTTAGGCACAAAGAGGGGGATGTTAAGGCGGAGGAAGATCAGAGAACAGTTTAGTTTCGTCATCAAAATTTTAAAATTTAGTTTTCGAGGAATGCATTTAAGAATTTATTAAATATTTACACTATTTTTGCTTATGTGTTACCTCAACACCCACTGAAGGGGGCGGGGTCCAAAAATTAATTTTTCTGATTTTCTGCCTACAAGGTCCACGCTGTGAACATATATCATTTGCTTAATAAAATTACAAAAAATTAAAATGAAAAATTTTTTTGTTTTTTTTCGAGGTTGGTTTAGTTTTTCTTAGGGGAACTTTTCACCCTCTGGCCCGATTCAGCCCATTTACAAATTAGACTTGTGCTAGCCTTAGTTGAAAAAAAACGTTAGATTGCGGACCCTATACAAGTCACAGTTAGTTTTGTTGGAAATTCTATACAGCTGAAAAACACCCTATATTTTGCAGACACTCCAATTATTTGTCAAACGAGGCCTTAGTGTGTGTGTTTTTTTTATGAATAAGTTGGCTCTACTGTTTAATGTTACGGGGACATTTTCACAGGAAAAAAAACTTGCTGGGCAATTTAATGGTAGGAACACAACTGGGACGAACGACGAATTTCGTTCAGTACGACGAATTCGTTCGTAAAAATTCGCTCTATAAATTCGTCGTATGAAACACAATAACGACGAATAAATTACAATAATGAACAAAAAAATTGTAAATTTTGTTAAAAATCTTTGTAATCCTCTGATGCCAGATTCTTTAAACATTAAAAAATTACCCCGGTGGTGTCCATTTTTTTCCAGAACAAATTCCTTTTTGTAATTATTTTCTAAAAATTTTTTCTGTAAATAAATTATTCTCTTCATTTAACAGCTGATGGGGTGAACATATGAAAAAGTAGGATATAGGAAGAAAGAATATATTATAAAAAGTGTTCAAAATTAATAAAAAGTCGTCCGAATGATAAATTTTTGTGAATTGGTGAATGCATTTTTAGTATGCATTAAAAATTTTCGTGCTACATGCAACATTACAGTAATGAACTATGTTTTTCTATAAAAAATCAGTTTGAGTATATGAAACCTGGCCACCTAATATTGATTTGTTCGTCGTTCGTTGACGAAACAATTAGAAATAAGTCTATTTCAACTTTCGCTGAGTATGACGAATTTCGCCCAATGCCACGATTGTGTGCATTTTCATATACTTCAATGTGTTTTATTTTCGGCGACGAATATTCGCGACCGAAAATTCGTCGTTCGTCGCAGTTGTGTTCCTAGCATAATGGGAAATATTGTGCATTTCTAAGCATTAATTTGATTAATAATTTAGACAATAATATTGTTTAGTGTATAGGCCCCTTACAACTTTTTAAACATATACGAAGAGCTTGTTTTAAAATAATAGTAATTTCTTTAACGCACACAGGAAGGTTGGCACTACATATTTTTTTCTTCAAAACTATAAAAAGGACTAATAGGACTTGTAGCATATAATTTACTGTTTGATATAAATTTTTTAACACACACTCAAGTACTTTCTTTACATATTTGACACTTTACACTTTTGCAAACACTAAAACACCTCGTTCAAGAATATACGAGTAATAGTTAAGGCAACAAAAAACATGTAACACCATTAGCATCTTTACGAATCAGCTCTGACAACACTTTGCGTTTCATTATCAAAATAAATATTTTTAAATTGAAGTAAGAAACACCACGCAGTATAAGATCACATTGATGATGATGATTATGAGGATGCTGATGTGTTGCTTAAAAGTAAATATAAAATAAAAGAACCTGGTAAATAGTTAAATATTTTACTAATACAAGCAGCCTTGATGCACTCACACACATACATATATGTATGCCGCCAAAAACATAAACATCATCCCTTTAAAAAGCTTTTACACGCCACGCCACACAGTGACTGAAATAATTTCACTTTTTTTTTAAATTATATAAAAAAATTTAGGACAAAATTAAAAAGTTGTTTAAAGCCAGATAAAGGATGCTGGGAGTCCTGATAAAGTTGGCTTGCAAAGTTGTTCATGCTATTTTTACAAATATTTAGTTTTACACTTGCAACTGTGTGAAAATTTTTTGGTCATACTGTATGTTTTAGTGCAATGTATAAAATTTTGTTTTTTTTTTCTGTTCTTGTTAACAGCAACTAAGTGCATCTGACATGAAGTTTATGACTTTTTTTCCCACCATTTTATAGTTGCGTTAAAATATAAGCAAAAATGGCATAATAAACTATATTTGAATGCAAAGAAATTTTTATAATTTCTCATCGTTATGCAGACACAATTTCTAAAATAAAATTAAATTGCTCTTTAGCATCAGAATCAGGCATAATTAAACTAATTTAAAAGCACAAGAATATTAGCAGAGTTACTAAACGAGAGCAATATTGTTCTAAAAAAAAAAACAAACGGCACAGGCAAGGCTGACTGAAAATAAACTAAAAGTCAAGAGTATTTTTGCAATTTAGTTCAAATATTAATTACGCCCCCATACTCACAGCCGTTGTTTGTATGTATTTTTAGTTAAAGTTTTAAATAAAATATAAGCCAAATTGCCAAAACAACTCAAAGTGTTTATATATTTTTTTCTTTACCTTGAAAATCTGTTTCCAAGACATTAGAGCTAGATTTAATAAACATTTCCTATTTGTATTTATACGAATATTATTTGCAAGGACTAGTGCGACTGCTGAGCACATTATCAGGATACGAGTATGAAAATCATTCACTTAACTTTTAATTACATTTACCGTTTAAGTTACACTTTGTCTATGTGCATTCATCCTTGTCATAAATCGCATCATCGTCATAGTCATTATCACAGTTGCAGTCACTGAAACAGTCATCGTCCTAGTCATCGTCATAGTCGTCGTCATCGTCATCGCCATCCTCATCATTCTGACTCTCATTCCCACTCTCATTCATCTACACCGCATTCATTTACCGTTTGTATTTCCTATTTATTGGATGCATGTTGTTGGTATGTGATTAAATGGATGTATGCACAAGTATGTGTATGTGCGTGTGTGTGTGTGTGAGCATTTCAATTTGTATGCGCCAGAATGACAAAAATTCTCCAAAAATAAAAATAATAAAATGGCTGCATAAAAGGCAACTTTTTGGTGAGTGTGTGTGTGCTTTGGAAATTTGACTGGTTTGTGGCTGATGGTGATTAAAAATGCATGACAAGCTGGTGATGTGACTGACTATGACTGTGACTACGACGAGTGTGGCTGGGTGAGCGAGCGTGTACATTTTGTGAAAAAGATACAGCTGGCTTTGATTTTATGGTATTTTATTATTAAGATTGCATGCAAAACGATGTCGTCTACCTTTTGAGCGTTTTATTAATGTTTTACTCACAATAATTACATTTTTCGCGTTAATAGGAAATATTTGAAAAGTTCATATTTTCCACATGCTCACTTGTCAGGGTGTTCAGTCGCTTAATTTGTATTAACGATTCTATTCGGTTGATTTTACTCAATTAAGCTATTAACCGGCTAAACAATATTCCGTTTTTTAGGCATTTTATTTTTTGTTCTTTTTAAGTATTATTTCAATTTTAATTTTTAAATTTTGAGGCCTTTTATATTTTTAGGCGTTAGTGAAAACTTTTTGTTTAGAATAAAATTTCCCAGAAATTTGCCGTCTTTTGCTTTCATTTTTCATACAAAATTTTAGTGGTCTAACAAATTTCCATATAAAATTTTAATTTATAAGAATTCTATTAATAAAAAAAAATTTTTTTACCATCCCTTTGAAATACTTCTCGTATGCAATTTCCTAATAAAATTTTTATAAATAAAAAATTTTATCGTATTAAAAAAAAACACTTAACAAGTGGTGACAAACAAAACACACACGAGTACTGATGATGAAAGTGTAGCGGCCTTCGAAAACAGCTGTTCTGCTCTGCATAATTAAAACAGCTGTTGATTTTGCCTTGTGTCCCGGAATATTTATCATGTTTTTTCCGAATTTAAAATAAATTTTTAGGCATTTCATTTTTTGTTCTTTTTAAATATTATTTTGATATTAATTTTAAAATTTTGAGGCCTTTTATATTTTTAGGCGTTAGTGAAAATTTTTTGTTTAGAATAACATTTCCCTGAAATTTGCCGTCTTTTGCTTTCATTTTTCATACAAAATTTCAGTGGCCTATCAAATTTCCATAAAAAATTTTAATTTATAAGGATCCGATTAATAAAAAACAAAAATTTTTTTTACCATCCGTTTGATATACTTCTCGTATGCAATTTCCTAAAAAAAATTTTATAAATAAAAACTCTTATCGTATTAAAAAAAAACCACTTAACAAGTGGTGACAAACAAAACACACACGAGTACTGATGATGAAAGTGTAGCGGCCTTCGAAAACAGCTGTTCTGCTCTGCATAATTAAAACAGCTGTTGATTTTCCCTTGTGCCCCGGAATATTTATCATGTTTTTTCCGAATTTAAAATCAATTTTTTTTTTGCAGTAATATTGAGCTTGAGGCCCTTTTTTATAAAATAATCATTTTAAAAACTTTTATTTATTTATTTTTCAATATTTCTACATACTCTGGACAAAATTAAAAAAATATAAAATAAATTTAATATAAGAGAAAAAAAATTTTTTTCAGTTAGTTTCTTATTAAAAAAAAAAAAAAAAAAAAAGTTATAAAAATTTAAAAAATTTTTCTGAAGGATCTACGTGACGAAATGTTGACCATATAAAATTATTTAACAAATTTCATAAAAAAAGTTTTCATTCCTAATAAATTAAATTACAGTAGAGTCGCGATAATGCCAGATCGAAGAGACTACCTCTTTTTGCGATTTAGAGGAGTTTTTCAAAATGTCGGGATTTCAATTTATTGAGCTTAAAAACAAAAAGAAAACGATTTATAGTGGCTGGATTTGCAGAAATAATTAATTTTTCATAAAGGATCATGTTATTTTCATTTCAAAATCTCAAGGAGTTTCCGCTATGAACTCAATTTTTTCCCTCAAATTACACGAAAGCGTTAAAGGAGCGATTGTAAACTTTTAACCAACTTCGATATTTAGCTCCTTTGCCAATTGTTTAAATTATGTGATTTTTCCATTAATGAAAACTTTATATGATTTGCTTTTGACATTTTTACTTTCACTTTTCACAAAAACTAGGAAAAAAAACTTTTTTCAGGTGTATTCCTTTTTTCCATAATTCTTTTTTGTAAGTTAAAATTTTTTTTTACATTTTTATGAAAAAATATAAATAAAACATAAAAAAAAATCTTAGAAATTTTTATTTATTTTAATAAATTTCATTTATTGATTAATTTCTTTGCTGCTTGATTTAGTTTAAGAATTTTTATAGTTGTTTTTTTTTTTTAAAAAGCCTAAGAATAGTGGATATATTGAAATTAATTAGTGTATGTAATAAACATTATTTTAACTACTAAATTAATAGTGTAAATCAAAAAGAACGGTTTGAACTAAAACCTTTATTAAATAATCGAGCAAAAAAATTGAATCCCCATGAATTGAATACTCTATTCTCTGTGATATGACTTCATTGTTCATCTTTTTCATATAGTAATTAAACAAGATGGAGTTTTTTTATATTTCACAGTACAGGAGTTAATAAAAATTTCAATTATTTGCAAATAAAATTGAAAATGTTTTTATAAAAAGTATTTCAGAATTTAATGGAGCAGCAATACCAAAATTAAAATACATTTCTTTGATTGAATAAAATATTTCAAAATAAACAAAAAATTGCACCTCATCACTAATGAGTACAAAAAAAAAAGAGCGAGAGAAAGGCCAGGTTTTTGCATGGGTGGTGGCCCCCCATGCATGAGCAGTTGCCATCCTTGTGCGCATTGGTAGGTACTCACTTTAATCTTACACCAATCTGCACAAGTAAATGCCATCCCTTTTGCAAAAAGTACCTTTTTAAAAATTGTAAACAAAAGAAGAAAAGTACTTCTTTGGCAAAAATACATTTTGGGAAAGGTACTTTTTAGGGAAAGTACTTTTTTGGAAAAGTACTTCTTAGGAAAATTAATTTTTGGGAAAAGTACTTTTTGGGGAAAGTAATTTTTGGGAAAAGTACTTTTTGGGAAAAGTACTTTTTAGGGAAAGTAATTTTTGAGAAAAGTACTTTTTAGGGAAAAGTACATTCTAGGGAAAGTACTTTTTAGGGAAAGTACTTTATGGGAAAAGTACTTTTTAGGAAAAGTACTTTTTAGGGAAAGTAATTTTTGGGAAAAGTACTTTTTAGGGAAAGTACTTTTTGGGAGAAGTACTTTTTAGGGAAAGTACATTTTTGGGAAAAGTGATTTTTAGGGAAAATACTTTTTGGGAAAAGTACTTTTTAGGGAAAGTACTTTGCAAAAGTACCTTTTTCGAAAAGTACTTTTTTGTAAAATCAGTTTTTTTTCAAGAAGTAGCTTTTTATACACAGGGTTATAAAGAACTTTTTTCACAAAAGTACTTTTTCCCAAAAGTACATTTTGGAAAAGTACTTTTTTTAAGTACACTTCTTATAGACAATATAATGAAAAGAAAACTACTTTTAAAAAAAAATTTTATCTTTTGGGAAAAGTATATTTTGAAAAAGGTATCCTTTGGTAAAAGCATTTTTAAAAAAAATGGCGTAGTGCTTTAATGACTGGTAACCACTTTAATCTGATACCCATCTGCGCAAGTAGGAGTCATCCCCTGAGTTCCGGTACCAGTTAAAATTAAAAAGAAATTTTTTTATTTTTGTGACTCAATTTAAATTTAATTTTGCTGTTTTTTTCCAGGTTAATAATTTGGAAAATTTAAAGTGGCAATTCTAGGGTTTTTTTTAGCTACATCCTGTGTACATTTCACTGGTGCAAATGCAAGTTAGAGGGAACATTTTTACCCGAATTCTCTTTGAAATAATACAGATATTTTTTGAACTTCAATTCAAGTTATTAAGAATTTTAATGAATATGAAAGTTAACACAAGAGCTAAAATAATTAATATTGTTCGATTGCATAAAATAAATGAACAATAATTTTTTCTGTTGCATGCCATTAAAGGCCAGAAATTTAATAGATAAATAATTATATTTGCTACCACTTTGCTTGCCTTACATTCCATTTAAGCAAGAGTATTTAAATTTAATAGAATTTGTTTTTATAGTTCAAAAGATTTTTTTGTTTTGCGTTAAGCAAACATACAAATTTTATTGCACAGAAGTTTTGCTAAAAAACACACTTAATACGACCTTTTGGTAAATAATTTACCAGCAGCTTAATTTAATTATTTTGAAATATTTTATTTTTTCAACATGTCCTTCATGCCATTAACAAATTTTTAATACCTGCAATAAAAACAACAAAATTTATAAATATTTTTTGTTGTTGTTGTTGCATTTTACAATATGCTCTTAAATTATCTTGCGAGTATGTGTGCATGTGTTTGGGTGTGCTTTTAATTAAATTAATCTACTATTTTGCGAAAATATTCAGGCCATAAAATAAACTATTAATTGCATGTGACTTAACAAAAAACTCGAAAAATTAGGTTAATACAAAATACAAATAAATGCACACTCATGCAATCCTTCGCTTGCTGTGCCAGTCATAAAGTATGAGTGTTTAGGGGCGAGTGTGTGCTTTAAGAGCCAAGTATTTGATGGCCATTTAAAGTTATTCTGGTATACGAATATAAATTGAATTATGCGAGGTGTTAATAATGCAATTTTACTTGTTTCTGTTGTTCTACACGCCAACAACAGTTGCAGCAGAAACAAAAACAGCAACAACATCTAATAACGAACATCTAAAATGTAAAAGTATGTAGAAAATGAAAATGAATTCCTTTAGAGATGCAAAAAAAGAAAAACAAAAAATAAATTGTTGTACTTCTCCAATTTGTTGTTGGTGTGTTGAGTTCTTTCTGTGACCCATTCGCATGTTTAAATTCGCAATCACATTGAAGAATGAACAGAACTGGGAAAGAGTTGTGTTCCGCACAGTGGGAGATTTAGAACAAATATTTAGTAAAAAAATAATGCAAATCATTATAGATTCAAAAAAATAAAGACAGAACACTCGTTGGATTAGCCGACCATATATATTTAAATTATTTAATAATTGCTAAACTAAGATATAGTTTCCCTAGAAGTGCCCACAGTTTGTCTGTTTTTTTGCTTAAGCAAATCATTCCTAAAGGCAAAGCAATTGTATGCGTGGAATATTTTAACATTTCGACATGCACTTGTCCCTCCAAACAGCTCTAAATTTTTGCTAAAGCAATTTTTTTCCTAAAATTTTCTTTCAGCTAGTCATTCTGCTAGGAACGACCGACCTGCTCCTTTGCACTTCACTTCTTTATCAATTTAAGCTGCAGTGCTCATTAATTCAAATTCTGGCTTTGGAAATTGATGATGAAGTTGGTGGTGGCAGTGGTTGTTTGTGTCCTTCTGCTCGTATCTTTTTGGATAAACGACTTTGTATATTATGAAATAGTAGTATCTGCCTTTTTGATTTTCTGCTTGCTTGTACTCTTATCCTTTCTTCCTTCCACAGTTGGCTGCTCACTCAGGCTCCACAAGCCTGAGTGAGATTTTCATTTTGTACATCCGTTTTCATTCATTGCATAAAATTTTTATTTAGAAGGGAGGCATTTTTTCTTTTTGTTATTTTTCATTTCTACTCTATTTTTTATGCATTCAAGCCTTTGCAGTGCTTAATCCTTTTTGTGTAGCAAGAAATTATTTTACTTGTGCCATACTTTAACTACATATACAAATAAGAATTGTTTTTAGAATTGCTTGTTGGTGGCATTCCATAAGAGTAAGTTTTGTTAACCCATACATATTTTCTAAAATTTAAAGAAGCATTTCTCTTAAGAAATAAAGAAAATGTACTTTTCTTAAGCAATTAAAAAAGTACTTTTTTTTTTAAATTATCTGTTTAAACCTTTGAAAAAAGTTAAGCACTTTACAAGAGCTCGTTTTCAACCTCGAGATAACAGATTTATCTTAAATCCTTATTTTTAGCTTTAAAGTGGATAATTAGTTACCGCCAGTTTAAAAAAGTATCTAACTAAAACTGTTTTAGAAAACCTGTGGAAAATATATAAAAATATTGAAAAAATTCCTATTGAATTTATAGGTCTTTTTATTTATAAAAATAACTTTTTTAAGGACAATATATTAAAATTTAAAAAATTACCTAAAACAGGCAACAAATTAATGAAGCAAGGAAGCTTTATAAAAAGTACTTTTTTAAAAGCAGCAAATAAAAAAGTTGTTATTAAGAAAACTACTTTTTTTTGGCAAAAGTATATTTTGAGAAAAGTACTTTTTTCAAAAGGTACTTTTACAAACAGTATTTTTTTCAAATATGTAGTACTTTTTGGGAAAAGTACTTTTTCAAAAGGTACTTTTTAGGAAAAGTACTTTTTTCAAAAAGTACTTTTTAGGAAAAGTACTTTTTTGAACAAGTATTTATTCAAAAGGTACTTGTTAGTGAACGTACTTTTTTCAAAAACTAGTTTTTTCCAAAAAAATTTCAAAAAGTACTTTTTAGGAAAAATGCTTATTCAATATGCACTTTCTGCCAAAGCAACTTTTTAGGTTAAGTACTTTTTCCAAAAAGTATCTTTTTCAAAAGGTACTTTTTAGCAAAAGTGCTTTTTTCTAAATGTATTTTTTTCCAAAAAGTACTTTTTTAAAAAGGTACTTTTTAGGAAAAATATTTTTTTCAAAAGGTACTTTTTAAGAAAGGTTCTTTTTTCAAAAGGTACTTTTTAGGAAATGTACTTTTTTACACAAGTATTTTTTCAATAGGTACTTGCTAGTGAATGTACTTTTTTCAAAAAGTAGTTTTTTCGAAAAAAATGTTTCAAAAAGTACTTTTTTAAAAAGCTACTTTTTAGAAAAAGTACTTATTCAAAATGCACTTTTTTCCAAAGCAACTTTTTAGGTTAAGTACTTTTTCCAAAAAGCATCTTTTTCAAAAGGTACTTTTTAGCGAAAGTGCTTTTTTCTAAAAGTAGTTTTTTCCAAAAAAGTTTTCCAAAAAGTACTTTTTTACACCAGTATTTCTCAAAAGGTACTTGCTAGTGAATGTTCTTTTTTCAAAAAGTAGTTTTTCCAAAAAAATTTTTCAAAAAGTATTTTTTTAAAAAGGTACTTTTTAGGAAAAGTACTTATTCAAAATGCACTTTTTTCCAAAGCAACTTTTTAGGTTAAGTGCTTTTTCCAAAAAGTTTTTTTTTTCAAAAAGTACTTTTTAGTGAAAGTGCTTTTTTCTAAAAGTAGTTTTTTCCAAAAAAGTTTTCCAAAAAGTACTTTTTTAAAAAGGGTACTTTTTTGGAAAAGTACTTTTTTTAATAATGTGCGTTTTTGGAAAAGTACTTTTTTCCCGAAAAAGTTTCTATTATATATATACATATATACATATATATATATATATATATATATATATATATATATATATATATATATATATATATATATATATAGGGCATAAAAATATAGATATTTTTATGAAAAGTGTTCTTTGCTAAAGTACCTTTTTCGAAAAGTTCCTTATTCGAAAAGTACCTTTTTCGAAAAGTACCTTTTTTAAAACCAGGTTTTTTCAGAAAGCATTCTTTTTATACATAGAGCAATAAAAAACATATTAAGGAAAATTACTTTTTATTTTCACAAAAGTACTTTTTCCCAGAAGTACCTTATGGAAAAGTACCTTTTTTAAGTACGTGTCTTATAGACAGTATAAGGAAAAGAAATGTAGTAAGAAAACTACTTAAAAATTTTTTTTAAATGTTTGAAAATTGTGTTGAATATTCAATACTGTAATGTTAAAAATCGTATTGTTATGAAACATCCTCTATTTAATCTTTTGCGAGTCGATTATTTGCGAGCCACACGTTCTGCTGTGGTTTCTTTCATGGTATTCAATTTAAAAGAATTTACACTCTCTCGTCATGTTGTTGCACGAAAGAACGTTAAATGAATGTAGTAATTGCATGTTTGCTGCTTGCTCGCCCTGCCATCCACCGTCCATTCGTCCATCCATCCATCTTTGCATCCAGTAGTCCGTCTGTCCGCTTCTAGTTACTTACATTTTACATTTTATTTTAATACATGTCCTTCAGTCCTGTAGTAAGTAGGTGTGTGTGTGTGTATGTGTTTGCAATAATTTAACAGAATTTCTTATTTCATTTCAATTTTTCGTTTATTTGTTTGTAAGTTTTATCACTCATACATTTTGTAAAATTTTCCATTTATTTTTTATATGAATTTTTTGGACTTTTTCTTCTTATTTTTATATAATTTTTTTTTTTTTTGCTACGGATATTCTAGCTTCCGAGGATAATTAATTCAAGTACTCGTCTGTTTTAAACGACTTACATGTAGGATTACAATTAGACAATCTTGTTCGTTTACACCATTTACAAATGGATGGCATTGTGGTTAAGCATTCCGTTCTTCACTCATATTCTTTCTTCTTTAACCAACAACAACGACAACGACAACGGCAACAACAACAGCAGCAGCAACAGCAGTTGCTGTGGCAAGCAGTCTGAGGAGGTGCCAGCTGAATAAGGATGCTGTTTGTTTTTGTTTCTCGGCTACATTTTGTTTCTTCATGCGAAAGCTGCCTGCTATGGTTGCCATGGCTTAAAGCAGCATTTTATCTGTTTGCATATTCATATACGAATACATTCCCATGCATTTGTTATCTTCATACATTTTTCCTCGTATCGCTTCAATATTCTTTTTTTTTTCATTTGCTTAACGGTTAAAGCAAGGAATTAGCACATTTTTCCTGATTTCCTGTAACAAACTAAATTAAAAATAGAATTTTTTTTACAAAAAATTACACAGAAAAAAAAGAAATAAAATAAAAACTTTATGTAAAAATGTAAATTTTTATGTAATTCATTGTTTGCTGCAAATATGAGCAAAAAATATCAATTTTTTAAACAAACACAAACACAAATTCATGTGATTATTTTTGCGAAAAAGAAAAAAATAAAAAATAAATGTGAACATTGTTATCTGCAGTAGTGTGGGTATAGAATAGTAATCAGAAGACTTGGATTATACGCCTTGGATATTTTGCAAATTCTGTTGAAGAGTTTTTATGCAATTGCACTTAAATTTATGTGCATGAAATTTTTAAATGAGACAAGTCTGAGCCATTCTTGGTTAGCTCTAAAAGTTTTCCAAACCTCAAATTTAGCTTTAACAAAATTAACTAGTAAAATATAAGTAAATTTATTCGAATAATATTATTCGATTATTTCTTTTTGTTAATTGTAAAAATTATTTAAAGCTGTTTTTGAAGAATAATTTTTACATTGTTGAAATTTTTTAGTAATATATCTATAACAATATTCGAATGGTGGAAATTATACAACTCGAATAATCTTTATTTAAATGTATTTAATAAAACTCAAAGAGCATCGAATAAATTAACAACTTTTTAACATTTTGTATCGAACTATTTATTGCTACACCTTGTTCAATTAAATGTGCATTTATTTTTTGAAAAAAAAGGAAATTAAATTAAAATTTTATTCGAATAATATTGTTCGAATAATTTCATTCGAATATTTTTTTCGAGCAATTTAATTCATATAGTTTCGTTTGAATAATATTGCTGGATAATTTTGTGTAATAATTGTAAAAAAATTTTGTTCGATTAAGATTCTTCGAATAATATTATTCTAAAACAATATGAAGGAAATTTACATAGAATTGTTGTTATTAATATTATTCGAATAATTTTAAATATGTATGTTACGAAAGTTTATTACTAACACAAATGAACTTGTGTGGTTGTAGTTTTGGAATAATTTCATAATATTTCCATGAGATGTTGTTTTATAGTAATATTATTCGAAGAATTTTATTTGAATAATCTGTTGTAATAATTTTATTCAAGTAAATTTATTTGAATAATTCGATTTATTTTATACAAAAAAATTTATATCGAAAGTTTTATTCGAACAATTTTATTTGAGTAATTTCATTCGAATATTTTATCCCATTATTTTATTCGAATAATTTAGTTCATATATATACTTTCATTTGAATAATATTGTTATATAACTTTTTAGCATTATTCGAATAGTTTTTTCGAATACCTATTGCAATTCCAATAATTTTATTTGAAAAAACATTTTATAGTTTCCTTGTCCTAAAATTTAATTCGAATAATATAATTCGAAAAATTTTATTCGAATATTTTATTCGAATAATTTTATTCGAATAATTTTATTCAAACAGTTTCGTTTCAATAATATTTTTGAAATTTGTGTGAATAATTTCATTCAAATTCGTTTATACAAAATTTTTTTTTTTTTAATTTTATTCGAAAAGTTTTATTCGAATAATTATATTCGAATATTTTATTCGAACAGATTTATTCGAATAATTGAATTCATGCAGTTTCGTTTGAAAAATATTGTTGCATAACTATTTTTTATTGATTTTAATAGTTTCATTCGAAAGAATAGTTTTTTCGAATAGTACAATTCGAATAATTTTATTTGCAAAAACATGTAATGATTTCCCAAGACAATATCAGTTCGATTCAATTTATTATAGTAATTTCTGGGAGCACTAACTAATATAAGTATATGTTTGTATGTATGTTGGAAGGAAAACGTGGAGCAAATCAATTTTAAAATTAAAAAAATATATTATTCAATGTTAACTGCACTTAACGTGTTATTGATTTATTTACTTAATAACTTAATAATAATTAATTCAAATAAAGTTAGTTGAGAGCATTAGCAACAAAGACCATCAGCTCTTTTATTAAAAATATAATTTAAAAACGTGTTAAATGATTGATTTTTATTTGAATAATTTACTAAACGAAAATTCAATTCATATAAATTTTACATATTTTTATTAAATTATTCCTTCTTATCTTGTATTAAAACTTCAGTCTATGCCATAGCCCTTAGTTCATTATTAAAATACTAAATTTCCTTTTAGGTCACCTAGCTGCAACAACAATTTCTACATATATAATTATATGCAGCAACATATTTAATTGCTAATAAACAGTTTTTCATCAAAATTCCAAAACAGTTTCTGTTCAAACTTCCTTTGCTTCTTTCTATTACTCACACTACGCTCAGATATTCTTTTAAGGATAAAAATAAAATAAGTCCTTAATAAGAAAATGCATTTAAAAACACAGATTGTCGTTGTTGTGATATTAAATGCGACAAGTTGAAAGAGCTCATAAGGAAAAAGCTGCATAGAAGCAATATGTTACAGCAGTGTGCCAAAACGACATGTGCAACATTTAGATTAAAAGCCAAAGAAAATGAAACGAAAATAATGATAATAGAAAAAGAAAGAAAACAAAATTGTGGACAAAAACTAAACATGCGGAAATCAACGAGAAACTATTTCAATGAGATGTAGACAAAAATGGCGTTTATTTGTTGTATAAGACACGACTAATACAGTCGCATATGGTCACTTAAATACACACTTTTCCATAAACCGTTATTTAAAACATGTCCTTAGCTAATAGTCACATACCGAACAACATCCATTTATACATTAAGTAGAATATTTTTATATAAATCCGTATTTCTGCTGTATGTTCAAGCATTCGCATGTGTTTGTAAGAAGCTTTTTTTTCTTGTACTTGTCAATGTGTTCGTATATCAAAAATGGTCAATATTTAATTTCCTTTTTCCACATGCATTTCTGCATTGAGTTCAGACATGTTTATGTGTTCCATATTTGGATTTATAAAAACGAAATTTTTTTAGCTGCTTTAAGTAAAAATTCATGATAAAGGACACGCTGCAGTAGCATAATGGGGCAGCTTGCTATATATTCTTGATGTCTAATAGACTTGTGTCCAACTAGCTCATTCGCTCAGTTTTGGCAAGAACCTCTGATCAAACCTATGTAATTTAAATGGGTTTGATCAGAGGTTCTTGTCAAAACTGAGCGAATGAGCTGGTTGGACACAAGTCTAATATCTAATATATTGATATCAAGAACACATACGAGATGTGTTCAAAAAATAAGGTGAGTTTTGAAATTACGTGTGCTATTTGCATTCCATTAGTGTTTGATTTTTTTTATCGTGTTACACTCGTCTCGAAAAACCTCTTCACAGTTATGGCTATTCAGTTTGGAGGGGTCGTAAGAGTTAGAAATGTCTTTGGTATGAAGTGCTTGCAAGTGAAATTCGTTCAAAAATTGCTGAGATTTCATAAAAAGAATTGGCCCGTGATCGCTAAAAACAACACTGTAATCATTCCTCAGGCTCTGTATATATTAGATTTGACCTCCTGTGACCTTTTGCTGTTCCCAAAATGGAAGATACATATTAAAGCATAGCGTTTTGCGGCAATTGAGGAGAATTGCTGAGTGATAAAAGTGCCTGGTAGAAGTCCTTAGGGAATTAAAAAGAAAAAAAAACCGTGGCCACAAGTGCATTAGAACTAAGGGTAGCTCCTTGGAAACGGACAAAATAGAAATAAATACATTTGAGAAATATTAAACTTAATTTTTGAACAGACCCCGTATTAGGTTAGAAGCATGAAAATCGGACGCAGGAACATTTTAACACTTTGGACTTCGTTTTAAAATCGTAAAACTGAAAATGGATGTATCAACTAGAGATGAGCACGTGAGTGAAATTATACTCACGATGACAAACGATCACGAAACAAAATTTTTTTCACGCCTGCTCATGCTCCGCAAGATTTAAGGCACTCACGAACACTCACACTCACGAAAGTAATAATTTTTAATCACGTACTTTCACTCACGATAATTATTATTTTGCAAAATTACATCACGCCCACTGTGAACTTGTATTAGATGGAATAAAAATTGAAAGGAAAGAAAAACTTCTATTATGAGTGCGTCAATATTGGAATAAAAATTCAACAGAAGCAAAAACTTCTGTTGTTAGTGCGTGATATACGTACTAAAAATCACGCACGGTGATAAATTTTGGAATCGCGATCACGATTTCACGCAAGCGTAATGTTAATAATTTGTATTAACGATTCATTGTATTAACGATTATTTGTATTAACGATTAATTTGTATTAACGATTCGCGTGAACCACTCCTGACACGAAAAAGTCACGACATCTGCACATCTCTAGTTTTAACCCCTTAGCGCAAAATGATCGTAAGTGACAAAACATACACTTTACAGGAGCAAAGTCAGACTGCAAGGGTTTATTAATAAAAATATTCATGAGTACTGATGAGGGGAATGTAGAGACTTTCGAAAGGCATGTCGTTGTCTTCCGCTGTATTAAAGAATAAAATGGCATTGATTTTCTTCTATTCCTATTCCTTTGGAGTATTTTTTAATACAAACCAATTGAACTTACATTTTTTATTAAAAAATTGTTTTTATTGTTATTTTAATAATTAATTCATGTTCATGTTCATGTTCATGTTGAACATCAATTTTGTGCTTCCCTCTATTTTTATGGGGAATCCCCAATGACCTCTAAAATGTTTTCAGTGGTAAAAGAAATACAAAGTATTGTGATTGTTTTCTTGACACTTTAAATTTACAAGTCATTCTTGGCTTTCTTTACTTGTGTTTAAAAAACATTAAATATTAAATGCTATTGACAAGTCAAACCTCAGACTTGCGCGCAAACAAAAATATTTCTTGCCGTCTTATGCTGTTGCAATAAATTAACTTTAAAGAAGTATGAATAATTAATGACGAAATATTTTATCTATTAACTTTGCACAAACAGAAATAACTATGAGGTTAATGCCATAAAATTTTATTTGAAACATGTTTCTCTGCTTGTGTTGCTGTTTAATTAAAAATTAAATTTTTAAACAGTTTTGTGATGCCATAATTTTCATAAATTATGCAATAAAATGCTTACACTTTAAATAAAGATCTCACAAATGTAAATCACTTTTAGGAAAATTCAAAACCAACAAATATTTTTCATTTATTTTTAAACAGCATTAATATATTTAGAATTTGTTTCTAAATGCTTACACTTTTGCAATTCCTTTGGAATAAATGACAATATTTGCAGGTTTTATTTCAGCAGTTATTTCATTAAAATTTATTTGTATTCATTTATCTTTTAATTACCTGTTTGCTTAATTTGTTGGAATTCTTCGGTTGTTGCCAGCAATGACTTTGACATTTATATTCATTCATTTCTTCTTATACACTGTAATTCCTAGGATACAACAACACATTCATTAAATACAAACACTTGCATGCTTGTGTGTCTGTGTGGGTGTGTGTGTTTGTGTAAAACATTTAGCAAAATAAGACAGTAAGCAAGAGAGAAAGGAAAAATCCTTTAAGTTAACATTTGCTTAACAGGTGTGAAAAATCCCAAGAGTTCAATAAAACATTAATAAATTATCATGTACGGAATGGAATAGTTACTTACGATCATACGACTACGAGTAATTACAATTATTGTTGCAAATGCTTGAATGCATTTATTTGTGACACAGAATATGTGGAGTGTGCTGAGAGATTCATTAATTACAGTTTACAAAGCGGAAAAGAATTACTGATTCTGTTAGAGGGAAGACAAAAAATTTCGCTTTATTTTAGGAGGCCTAAAAGAAGAAATATTTTCACTCCTCCAACTAACTTTTGCAGGAGCAGTCTGCGAACTATTGATGCTAAAAAGTTCGAAAGGGCCCGCGGGCAATTGGATTTATGTAGAATTATTAAAATACAGTACTGAAGTTATCACAGAAGTCTTGACATGTAAGAATTATAGTCTATCCTGATCAGTTGGAAGGAGAATGTGAATACGAATGGCGAGCGATCTTGAATATAAATTCCCTACACATTTTTGTGGTACACTTTTAAGTACCTTTACGTCTTTAAATTTTAATAAAATGTACATAATTTAAAAGGTGTTTGTTTTTAGGTATGCACAAGATAAATATTTGTATCTACCCTGTGGGTAATATGAATAGTGACACTGTACTGATATACTATTGACACATACACCGGTATTAGTGACTTATAATAACCCAGATAGTAATGCTATTTACTATAGCCCATTAACGTGTGCGTTTCATTAAAAATCCCCTACTGAAATTAGTACTATAGACTAGATGGTTGTTTTGGAACCATCTGTACACATTGGAACTAGTGATGTACTAGTACTTTTTGGTAAATTTAGTCTATACTTTTGATACTTTTCTGAAATGCATGTCCAATTTGAAAATGCATGGATTTTGTAGTTTTATTAAAAAAAAAAAGAAATAAAAGACTAAAAGGCATTAATTTTTAAAAGTAGTTTTTTTTATTTAAAAAAACATTAATTTCAGCCATCTGCCGCCGCCACAAAGGCAAATACAAATGTAGGGGATTTATTAACAATGTCGCCAAACAGTCAACAAATTTGTGGACTATGTCATCGAACAGTCAACAAGTTTGTAGACAAAAGTGGTGACTTGGGGACACTCATTACCAAGTTTTCTTCAGGGTAAATGTTTAACATGCGTAACGAGATTTTTTTTTTTTAAGTAAGCAAGTGATACACTACAAAGACGAATATCCCGGCTTCGACTCAGCACTCAGTCATGAATATGGAATAGAATTTTTCGGATTTGCATTAATGCATGACTGAGTTAATTGTTGTCCGATTGGTGCAATGAAAAAAAGCACCAGCAGGGATTGATACGAGTACTTCTCCCACCCATCAATCTGAACCCAACATTCCTCACAGTGGATCTTCATCGCAAACTACAGTCATCACGTGGACTGCTGAAAGAGACCTCACCCATATTTGGCCACTTAATTATCCAATTTGTGCTGAGGCAGCGCCAAGATCCACCATATGGCCGACATCACTTGAATCAAGTGCACAAAGGCGAACAACATCATACATTCAAACAGACCTGTGACATAGTGCTTGCTGGCGATCGTCATTGCTTTGATCTCTAGAAGCCAAGTCATCTGCGGGGCATACAGGAATCCGTAGTACCAGGCTTAGATTGCTGGTCAAGTGGGAGTGGCCTCGATAATGGAGTAGAATAAAGTGAGAATTTTTGGGACGGCGTTTAGTGTGCATGAACTTGCATTTAGGATGTTGCATTTTATAAATTTTAAAGGGTGTTTTTTATAGAATGACACAATTTTAAATCATAATAAAATAAGGAAATATATTTTTAATATCAATGAAGCGGGCAAATTTTATGAAATTAATGTTTAAATATGATTTCTGCCATGCGTCCGCCAGGGCTGCGGCGTAGAAGGCGCAATCTGAAACACCAATTTTCAACAACTAAAAAAATCTTCCATAAACTGGACAAGGACACATCCCCAGTTGCTGAGAACGGCGACGAGTTGATTGATTAAAATCATCTTCAATGGTTTGCTGTACAGCGGCTACAGATTCTTCGCTGCGCACTGTTCGACGTCTCTCGGTATGCACATGATCAGTAACAGTAAATGTGGTGCGAAAACGATCTGTTGTTCTTCGTACTAGCCACTCTGAAGCACGTTTATGTACCACCATTAAATGGAAGAAGTGCACGATGAGTTTGACGAATAGAATAATTATTTTGATAAAAATTTCAACAATTTATGGCTCTTTTCATAATGTACGATTAAAAATTAACGTGGACTTTAATGTCAAGTTTGGCATACAAAAGTTGTCGTTAAAGTAAACGTTAAGTCTTAATCATATATTGTGAAAATGGCCGTTAATCGCGTTGCTCTGGTGTTGTAACACTCTAAAAAACACGATTTATAAATAAATAATTTAAATCGGCCATTAGGAGGAAATAATTTTTGCCCTAAAGTTTTCTAATCTATTGCAAAAGGAAATGTGAAAATTTGTGGGGCATGTCGAAGAACACGGTGCAATCTCTTTAGTGGTGCGAGGGTAAAATATGCAGTGTTGCTACTCCGAATGAGCTGCAGCGCTGCATTTTGTTTTCAGTGTGAGTGTAAACTCCCGTTAATCTGTGCGTCTTGTAGTTGCTGAAGCATATTTTTGTTTTGTGTATATGAAATTTGCATAAATAAGGAGAATTTCAAGATAAATGTGGAAGATTATTGAAGTCATTGTGCAAATAACTTTCTTCGTTTTCTAAGACTTTTACTACGCTCTGGCATTGGAGTTTATCTCTGAATTTACTCGTATTTCAAAAAGGAAATGCTAAGTATTCCATAAATAGATAATGCATGTACACTTGCACAACTTTGGAGTTAAGTTCAGTTGAGTGGAGTTTTTCTTTTCAGTTCATTTGCAATAAGTCCTGTCCTGCACACACACACTCACACACTTTAACACAAAGTAGCATAATACTGTTTGTGTGTGTTTTTCTTTGCTCTTGTCTAGAAATTAATTACGTACGAATATTTATCATTTTCTACAGATTTTCCCATACAAAACAATTTTAGCCAAAAAATACTTTTCATTTTGCATTATGCTCGTATTTAATACAACAGCAATTCGGAATATGTTAAATAATTGTGTGTGTGTGTGTGTGAGTGTGCTTTTAAATTTGTTACGTGTATGCGTAATTTAATGCTAGTTTGTCTGTCACTTCCTGCTTAGAGTTATCAGTACGAGTATGTTGTCGTCTATCAGTCTATACGACTGGTTGTATTCAACTAGAAAACCCAAATATTTGCAATCAAGTGTATCACATAATTTTCAGCCAATAAATTAAGCCAACTGCTTGCTATACCTAGAGCAGTAAATGTGCTTATAGAGAGTGAGAGAGTGGGAGAGAGGGAATCGACTAATAGTTTTCAATGCTGTTTTTAGTGTTCACTTTAGTTATAAATTTATCTGTTTTCAAATTAATGTTTAAATGCAAACAATAGGCTTCAGATAACTAAATTATTATTTATTATCAATATTCATAGTTAAATGTTGTTTTTCTCTCTCTTTTAATTCTAATACTGAAATCATTTTGCAAATTACTAAAGTGGAAAATATAAGATTAAAAATGAATTTAACTGGAATATTTTGTTTGTGGAATTGCAGCAGGAATTCAGTTTAAAATTTCACAAAAATATTAAATAGATGATTGTGGAGGCTAAATTTGGTCTGTGGCTAAAATGTTTATTAAATTAATATTTGCAACAGAATTTTTTGATATACGAGGTCCGTTCAAAATTAAGGTTTTTTTATGTAGGTAATGGTGGAGGCTAAATTTGGTCTGTAGCTAAAATGGTTATTAAATTTATATTTGCAACAGAATTTCTCGTTATACGAGGTCTGTTCAAAAATTAAGGTAAATGTACAAATTGTGTTTAGCGCTTTTATTTTGTTTTTGTAAAGCTAAAGTGGTTATTAAATTTATATTAAACAGAATTTTTCGATATACGAGGTCTGTTCAAAAATTAAGGTAATTGTACAATTTTCTATTAGAGTTTTTATTTTACTTTTATGTTGCTAAAGTGGTTATTAAATTTCTATTATATATAACTTTTCGCTATACGAGGTCTGTTAAAAAATGAAGGTAAATATACAAATTTCGTTTAGCGGTTTTATTTTGTTTTTGTAAAACTAAAGTGGTTATTAAATTTATATTGAAGAGAATTTTTCGATATATGTACGAGGTCTGTTCAAAAATTAAGGTAAATGTACAATTTTTTATTAGAGTTTTTATTTTACTTTTATGTTGCTAAAGTGGTTAATAAATTTGTATTAAACATAACTTTTCGCTGTACGAGGTCTGTTCAAAAATTAAGGTAAACTTTTAAAATTCGTTTAGAGTTTTTATTTTGTTTTTATGTTGCTACACTTGTCGCGAACACGTGCTCTTAGTTCCAGCTATTCAGCATATTTAGTTTGGTTGTTAGAGTCACAAACGTTACAAGAGTTTTGCGAATTGGGGCCCTTCTCTGCTGTTGAAAAAGATTTATCAAAATTTTTTTTTTTTAGATTTTGTATAATAAATGGAATTAAGTGCTCGATTGCTCTTAAAAAAAAATTGTGAGAAAATTGTCCATAAGTGAACACTAGCTTGTCATAGCACGTGGAGAAGATTTAAATGAGGACACTCGTCCTGGGCGCTCCAGGACGAAAAAATTCTGAAAAATGAAGAAAGTGTTCATGGAAAATTGTCGAATCCCTATTAGAGAATTTTTTGAGGGTATCGGCATATCTTTTGGATTATGACATATAATTTTTTTCCAAAATTTCGGGCATGAAGCGTGAGGCAGCGAAGTTCCTTGCAAAATTGCCGCATTTAGGACTAAAAACCTTCTAAACTTTTTAACAAAAACCCAGATTGGGCCGTGTGATTTTTTCCGTTTCATATATTGAAGACACTTTTGGAAAGACCACGTTTTGCTACTTTTGAGTAGTTAAAAACCGAAACGTTGAAAGAGCTCAAGGACATAGCAAAACGTTCATAATTGATATGAATTGGGAAAATCCGCGGGGCGGAGGGTGACGAAATATAAATAAATAAGTAAAACAATATTTTTTGAAAATTCACCAAATTTTTTGAACAGACCTCGTATATTTTTAATAAACTTAAATTCATTAACAATATATTGTATATAAATTTTACATGGTACAAAGTGTTCTAAGGCTGGTAATTCTTGTAGCATAACCGAATTTTGTTTGCATGACCTTTTGGATCCAAGGAATAGAGGGGAGAAGGACAATTCCTTGTCCTTTAATATGATCGATTTAACGATTTATTTATATTTTTTAAACATAAATTTTTTAGTTTTCAAAATAATTCTGATATTTTTAGTAAAATCAATTTTTGTTTTTTGTGAATACAAATAAATCTTATAATCCTAACGAATTTCGAATTTTCCTTTGCCCAAATCAAATCTTGAACAATTGCTTTACCTTCATTACAAAATTTTTGTCTGATATAAATTTTTATTTGATTGTATTGATTGCTGGCTGTTGAAGTTGTTAAATCCTCTCTTGAGACATTAATATTTGTCTTGTTGCTAAAGGAACTGCAACACGATATTTTGTTGTTGTGTTGTCAGTTATTTGCAACCAAATCAAATCGAAATGAATAAATGAAATTTTTGGTCGTTGTAGGCAATTTTTTTTTTGTCAACGTCAGCCGCTATTAGTAAAATGTAATTTGAACTGGTTAGACATCATTTAAATATATATATTTTTTCTGTGGTAAATATTTGCGGTAGTTTTGTAAAATTTCATTTGGTATTCCTTGTTTTTTAATTTTTTAAGGAATAACATTTTATGTGTACAGCATATAAAAAACATTATATTCCCTATTTAAATTGATTATGCTTCCCTGAAAGTTGCTTTCAATAATATATTTTGTATAAAAAAAATTAAATTTACTACATAATTTCCATTCCTGCCAAAATGCACTTGACAGCCTAAAGCATTCGATATTTTATAAAAAAAGTATTAAATTTCATTTTTATTAGCACTCAGGACACACACACACACATGAAAACCAACAGCAATTCATTCGCAAACTTAATCGAAATGACAAAAGAGACGACACTTTAAAATATAACGAAAACAACAACAGCAACAACTGGTGTCCCTTGGCAGTATCAACAACATCATTGTCGCTAAGTCAACCGTAACAAAATCTATAAAATCAATTGATTTTAGATAAATATATTTAAGAGATCAAAGTGTGAGTTGGCATGTGTGTTTTCATTGTTATCTGTTATAGACTTTATATTAAGAATTTCATTTTATTTATATTTATTTAGGCTTATAGCCAAAGCTAAACACAATAAATCTGTCTCGAACACAGCAAACGACACAAACTAAATTTCCAAGACAACAATGAGGAATGAATTGCAAGTGCAAAGGGGGGGGGGAGAGAAAAAAAGCCAAACGGAGTTTAAATTGCTTGAAATACAAACAATGCAACCTTGTAAAATCAACAACATTTTTCCTGAGTCTTAAAACATGTACGTGTACATACCGAGTGCAGGCTACACTTGTGTGTGTGTGTGTGTGAGTGTGAGGGATTAGTAGTGAGTGTGTGTTTGAGTGTAAAAGCTACTTTTTGTTTGGTTGTATTTATTTACACATTTTCTAAATGTTGCCTTTTTACTTTTATTCTTGACGCTTTTTCAATTTGATTTTTCATTTCCTTTGCAAATGGCGACAATCAAAATAAATACAAATACCTATACACGTACACTCTTCCATGTCTCCTCTCCCCACACACACAAACACACACACACACACTCTGATGGCATGGCGAGCCAGAGAAATTGTTACAAAACCTTTACAATTGTATGCGTTTCCTCTGCTGTTTGCTGGTGTATGTGTATGTATGTGTGTGTTATAGCGTGCGTGCATGCATGTGCCAATATAACACTTATGTTTTTTGGTTGCTATTTCTTTATGTTGCATGTAAGTATTTCAGATTTTGCTACTTCCTCTTCCAGTTTCTCAATGCTTTTTCCTTTCCATCGTCTTCATACTTCAAGTGATTGTGTTTGTGTCATTGGCAAACGTCACAATACTTTCATTTCATTTCACTCATTCGTCTGTTTGCCGTGTTTGTTTGTGTGTTTGCAAGTTTCTGCCAGTGTTTGCTAAGTGTGTTTTAGTGTGCATCAAGGCAAAATGTTTATTTCCTTTTCCCTTACGCTACGTTGCACAAAATTTTTCGTAATGTTTTTGCTGTGCTTTTGCTTTAAATTGATTTCAAATTTGTTGAGTCTAGTTTTTGTCAATGTCCCAGCTAATAATAAAACGATTGAAATTGAAAGATACATTTTACACTATTTGTCCTTCTAAAGTGTGAACGGTGATGCAGCGGCTCTGCTACTCAATATTTAATTTAAGCTGAACTTTCATTTTTAGAAGATTGATTTTAGTCTTAAGTTTTTTCGTGTATTTGAGGCGGAAGTCAGTCTTGTAAAAAATTTTCTCTATAGAAGGAATTCATTCATGAGCAATTTTGTTGAAATAGTAAAACTAATTTTACTCATTTGAAATTTTAGAATTAGAAATAGAATTTGCATTTCGCGTGGGTAATTTTTCAATATTTAATTTTTTATTTAAAATAGCGTCATTCGGTGGGTTAAATTCGTCCATTTGACATTTTATTAAAGTCAATTCTACTGAAATTTTGGTTTTTGGTGAATTATACCTACTTACTTTAGACTTTAAGAAGATTTAAATTGGTAATTAAAAAACTAAAAATTAAAATTATAAATTTGAATTCAGAGGTTTCTTGACCTCTTTTTAATTATTATGGTATTCTGATATTTTTAAGCTTAAGCTCTCTTTATTTTAATTTAATTTTTAATTTCAATATTTCGTCACTCCTTTGTGTGACTTCCTCAGGAAATTAATTATTATTTTTTTTTTGATATTTTTTAATCCCACAAATAGCTCCAATTGCCTGATTAAGATTATTTATTATTTTTTCAATTACATATATATTTTTTAATATAATAAATTATTATTCATTTATTAATATCATACCTAAATCAAAATTAATAACTAATATTAATTTAAAAAATTCTTTAAAATAATTAATTTCCTGAAGAAGTCACACAAAGGAGTGACGAAATATTGAAATTAAAAATTAAATTAAAATAAAGAGACCTTAAGCTTAAAAATATCAGAATACAATAATTTTTATTATATTAAAATTTTTTAATTAGAGCAGAATATTTAAAATATTTTTATACTGTTTTTTATAACCATAATTATAAAATATATTAGGTTTTTGCATATCTACATAAAAAAACCTTTCAAACCATATACGCTTCATATATATTGTGGGGCCTTATGATACTTTAAAGTGTACCACAAAAAGATGTGTGCGTTATGAAAAATAAGGATTTATATATTATGCATATATACTTTAAAGTACCTTTTCAACTGTTCATGATTTATTGATTATAATGCACTATAAGATACCTAAAAGTGTACTACAAAAGTATGTGCAGCGTATTTGTGTACAAAATGATGTCATATGAGGTTTAAAAGTTAGTAAAAAATTTTTTATTTCATTTTTACACTGAGCTCAACAATAAGGAAAGGTAATCTGACAAACAGTAAAGTTTATTAAACAAAACAATTCCTTAATTTTAATAGTGCTGATTCTAGTTCTATTTCCTTATTCAACTACAACAACTAGAGATTTAATGAATTAAAATATTTTAATATCCGCTCTCACAATTTTTGTAATATCGATAATTTTGTTTAACAAAATTTTTTTATTGTGTTATTAAATCGTGTGTTTGAACTATATTTGTGCCATATCATGTTTTAAAAATATTGTTATTAATTAGTTTTATTTTTTTTTTGTACGAAAATAATTGTTGTCTGGGTTTCTTGAACACCCTCTAGTCTCCTGTACATTTATTTTTAGTTGTTTAGTTTTGTTTATATATTTCTTTATTTATTTATCAATATCATTTTGCTATTTGTTGTCCTTTCCCTTTAGCCCTTTCTGTTATGGTATTTGTTTTATAAATGAAATAGCTTAAGAGATAGACAATAATATAACGAATAGTGTCTATTGGCTGACAACTATTAATACAATTTGATATAAATTTTAGGAAATATGGTGTCTACTGTTTAAAGATTGCAAGGGTTAAAAAGTATAAATTAATAAAAAGAAAAGTTTTGGGAGGCCCTACTCCTTTTGTTTGTTTTGGCATTGCGACATGAGGGCTAAATTTCAGATGATGTTAAAAAAAGGACTATGAATAAGTGGATATCAATATGTTTGTATGTTAGAAAGACTAGACTGGTTTGTAGTGCTTTTATTTTAATGTCTGTTTGTAAAGTGGGAGAAAGTGCTGAAAATATATCTCATTTAGTAGTAATTTTTTATAGTGTGGATTTGAAGTTCACTTTAAAACATAATTTTCATAAAAAAATTATTTAAAAGCACCTCTCAAGTACGCATATTTCGGAATTTTAATTATGAACATTTTAAATTTAAGTACAGTTGGTTTAACAACTTTGGCAATGACTTTATGAGGGGTAAAAAAAAACTTCCTTTTTTTTATAATGACTTGCATTTCCCACAATGACTTGCACTTTTCATAATGACCTGCACTTTTTCTAAAGACTTGTATACTTTAAATTTTTATGATGACTTGCATATTTATAATGAGTTGCACTTTTTCACAATGACTTGCACTTTTTCACAATGACTTGCACTTTTTATAATGATGTGGACTTTTTATAATGATTTGCACTTTTTATAATGATTTGCACTTTTTATAATGACATGCACTTTTCATAATGACTTGCACTTTTTATACTGACTGGTACTTTTCACCATGACTTTCACTTTTTATAATGACTTGCACTTTTTCACAATGACTTGCACTCCTTATGATGACTTGCACTTTTTATAATGACTTGCACTTTTTCTAATGACTTGCACTTTCAATAATGATGTGCTCTTTTCACAGTGACTTGCACTCTTTATGATGACTTGCACTTTTTATAATGACTTGCACATATCATAATCACCTGCACTTTTTATGAAGACTTGTATACTTCTATATTTTATGATGACTTGCATATTTATAATGAGTTGAACTTTTCACAATAACTTGCACTTTTTGTAATGGTGTCCACTTTTCACAATGACTTGCACTTTTTATAATGACTTGCACTTTTTCACAATGACTTGCACTTTTTATAATGATGTGCACTTTTCACAGTGACTTGCACTTTTTTTAATGACTTATACGTTTCACAATGACTTGCACTTTTTATAATGACTTGCACTTTTCACAATGACTTCTTTTTATAATGACTTGAACTTTTCACAATGACTTGCACTTTTTATAATAACTTGCACTTTTCACAATAACTTGCACTTTTTATATTGAATCGCACTTTTCACAATGGCTTGCACTTTTCATAATGACTTGCACTTTTCATAATGACCTGCACTTTTTCTGAAGACTTGTATACTTCCATTTTTTATGATGACTTGCATATTTATAATGAGTTGCACTTTTCACAATGACTTGCACTTTTTATATTGACTTGCACTTTCTCACAATGGCTTGCACTTTTTATAATGACTTATACGTTTCACAATGACTTGCACGTTTCACAATGACTTGCACTTTTTATAATGACTTGCACTTTTCACAATGACTTGCACTTTTTATATTGAATCGCACTTTTCACAATGGCTTGCACTTTTTATAATGATTTGCACTTCTCACAATGACTTGCACTTTTTATATTGAATCGCACTTTTCACAATGGCTTGCACTTTTTATAATGATTTGCACTTTTTATAATGACTTGCAGTTTTTAAAATGACTTGCACTTTTTCACAATGACTTGCACTTTTTATAATGACTTGCACTTTTCAGTTTTGTTATGAAATGCGACAGTTGCATGAATTCTGAAATACATGATAAGTATTCCAAGGCTCAAAGGAAAGTCAACATCAGCTTTTTAATTATGCAATTTATACAGCAGACCAACAGCTGTTTTCGAAAACCGCTACACTTTCATCATCAGTTCTTATGTGTATATATGTTTATTACCACTTTTTGGGTGACAGTTGAATTTATGGAAATTTTATTAGGAAACTGCTTATGAGAATTGTATCAAATTTAATTGAGTTTAATATAACAAATTAGATCTATTTTCTTCAGTGTGCATTTTTTTTAAATTTGGTTGCATTTTGTTATCAGAATAAAAAAATATTTTCACTAAAACCGTTTATCATTTGATATGTATTTGCAATTCATTAAAGAAGCTTTTTATTTTAATGCGAAAAACAATTCGTTTGAAGTCTTAAAAAAATGCAGTCATATGCACCTATCAAATAAGCAATTTGTTTAGCCCACAAACTTAAAGGGACTTACAATTGAGTTTAATTTCAAATAAAGATTTCCCCAAGAAATAAAATAATAATTGAATGTCTTTTGCATAAGACGTAAAATGTCCATAAACTTATTTCTTTGTGGCAGAAGTAGAAAAAAAATAATAAAAAACCTTTTTAGTTTTCAAGGCTATTTAAGTAACGAAATTATATTCCTGCTTTATTGCTTTTTGCAATTTACCAATAAATGCTGATAAAATAGAAAAACTTGCAGAGCAAATAAACCATAACTGGCGAGGGAAGAATAGTTTGATTTGATTGCACTTTTTTGTATGCGAGCGATGTGTGCCTTCGTTTGATTTTTTTTTAATTTTTTTTTGTGTTTGTTAGCAGGCATAACAAACTTTAGTTTTTCTGATGAACGCTTTTATTAAAGTTTTTTTTTCTGCTTTATACTTTTTCTTGAATTATTATGGTTGTTTGTTGATGTTGTTGTTTTATACAACTGCGGCAAGGATATAGTATCTTGATATTGAGTTAGTGTTGATCCCATGAATAGTAAATAATTGAGGTTAGTTTATTTTGTTATTGATCGAAAGACCCAAAGGCCATTTGCTAATACTTTTTTTCATATTTTAGTCCTTTTTGTGTGTGTGTGTGTGTGCTATTCAAGATGTTGTTCGCAAACACCCACTTACAATCATTCATTGATTCGTTGTTATATATTTTGGTTGTAGTTGTTTGCCTGCTCACTACCCAAATATTGGGCGAGAGTATTTATTTTGTCGTTAGGCTTGCAACACCCTGGCATTATGCCTGCAGCTGTTACTAGGTCAGATATGAATACGAAAACGTTGTATCTTTGATAATAAAAGGCTTCGTTGAGGAGAGGGTGGAAGAGAACTTTTCTCAAAAATATGTTCTTTTGTCATTTGGGAAGAAAGTATTTTTTTTTACTATGCAAGATATTCTTAAGGTCACATGGTGTAAGACCGAGACCTTTCCATTTCTATATACGTGTTGTATTAAAGTGTTGATGCAAGTTGCTTCGTAAAATAAAAATTTTCTTTTTTCGCTGCTTCTAACATGCCTTCTTTAAAGTAGTTGGATATGAGTTTTTCCTTTAATTAAATTCTATTTAAATTATTTTGGGTTACTTTAAATTCAATTAAGATTTATAGGTTAATTGTTGGAAATTTTTGTTTAAATTCAGAAAGACATGATAAATATTCCCAGGCACAAAAGAAAGTCCACATCACTTTCTAATTATTCAACTTGCACAGCAGAGCAGAACAGCTGTTTTCGAAAGCCGCTACACTTTCATCATCAGTACTCATGTGTATTTTGTTCATCACCTCTTATTATATTTTGGGTTACTTCCAGAGCATCGGCTATAATTTTAAAACGTATTTAAACTTTTTAATTTGTTGCTCAGTCCTGAGTCATCAAAAAATATTTTTTATCACGACATCGTAAGCCTACAGACAGCGTTCTTGGTAAAACTCAAGATTAACAAAAATATACTGCGCTAAAAGACTCCTCCAGGCTCTATGGTGGGTATCGCAGATTCGTCTTCGCCGCACACAAGACATTGTAATTGTATTGTGCGGACAAGAAGTTTGTTAAAATATAAAGAGTTGCAAATTCATCACGTACATTTTACGAATGGGAAACACGTTCGTAATGAAAGCGTTTGTCACTTCATATATTGTCATTGTAGAAATTTTTTTTTTCGTTCTGCTAACGAATAAAAGAAAAGATCTGATGCTCCTTCTCGGAGATGGGCAAGTGACGCCTAGTGCTTGTAACATAAACACAAATCGGCTATACGAGTACAGTGTAATCTAAGTAATATCACTCAGATAAAAGGAAATTTTTTTACTATATTACACGAGGTCTGTTCAAAAAATAAAGTCAGTTTTCATTTACAATTTACATGTTAAAACCTTCAAGGTAGTCCCCCTTGGAAATAAGATACTTAAGACAGTTTTTGTTTTTAAATCACGAAGCAGTTTTCATATGCACTTTACGTGAGGTCCCTGATTTCTCTCAGCGATACGGTTTTTTATCTTCTCAATCGTCGAAAAATGCCCTCTTTTCATCAATCAATCAATCAAAACAGAAACACTGGACATTATAAAAAATGGGGCTTCGTACACATATGCCACTAGGCGAAAGTTGTTGCTGAAGAACGGTAACACTGGAATTTATATAGCAAAGTCATGAACCCTTTTAAAGCGATAACTAGCGAAATGAGAAAAAAATCACCGAATTTTTTGAGTACACCTCGTACTTTGGGATCGAGAATAAAAAATAAATAAAAATAAAAATTCGAAAAAATTCTAGTTGCAGAAAAATTATTCAACGGCAACTCTGAAAATTATACAGCAAAGACATGAACCTTTATTTTTAAAGCGATATATGCTACACGGAAACTGCAGAGTGCCTTTTTTGCTTCTTCTACCGGCGGACTTTAACTGATGAGAGGTATTGAGAAGCTTAAGGAATAAAACAAGAATCACGGTATAAAATTTCTATAGGTCTCATGATATTTCCCGTTGTCTCTTTCCTAAGTTTCTTTTATATAGCATATAAAAAATCACGAGAAAAATATCACAAAGTAAATGTGCATGACTTTTCATGGAGGCTCTAAGACAACATTATGAAACCTGACTAAAAAGGTATAATGTGACACAATACAGCTGAGTTCACACACATCATGACAGTCACTTGTCCCGCACTGACCTTTAATCTTAATATTAAAACAGCACAAAGATTTTCGTTGGAAGTCTAGTTTGTCTTTGCAACTTCGCTTTTAGTTATTTAGCCCTTCAATCGCAATAGGCAGACGTGTGGAAAGATGAAGGATAAAGAAAGATGAAAAACTGCCAACTGATTAGTTTTTCTTTTAAATACTAAATAATCAAAATCCGAATTTAGAGCGGTCAGCTATGAAAAATCAATTAATTTTCAATGCATTTATTTTTGATAATCTTTAAAATAAATTATATATATTTTTAATATCTTAATTTCGTTTTGTGACTTCATGTAAAAGCCATAATTGTTAAAGTGCCATTAACCATATCCGGTCATTTTTTGGTTTTCTCTCTCTTATCAACATGCTCGTACAACTTTTGTTAAAAGTTTCATTTCCGGTGGTTCACTCATGCATGTTGTGTTTTGGCTGCCAACAAAATGAACCAGCCAGCATCTTCAACAACTGCATTGAAGACAAAATATCTAGCAAAAAAAAAAAAAAAAAAAGAATGATTATTCTTAAATTATATTTAAAACAAAATAAAAGTGCTTGCCAAACTTTTAATGACCAGACACAATATGAGCAGGCAGTTGTTGCAAGTTTCTCGTTGCTCCTGCAAAACTTTCAACTTTTACCGCAATATGTGTATAATTCTTTCGTTGCTGTAGAATATCCTTGGAGGCATTAATTTCATTAATTCAATTTTGATGTCTGCTATATCTTTTGGGTCGCTATATTAGCAATATTTCTCTTTTTTTTTTTGTTGCAAATTGCTTTTGTTTGTGGTCCCCAAATGCGTTTTTTGTTGGGCAAATATTTCATAAATTGAAAGAAAGAATTTTTTTTTTGCAAAATATTGTGCTGCTAAGGGCTTTCGTTTTATTTTTTGTTGAACTTCTTTAATAAAGTATGAAAATAATAAATTAATATCGAAAATTTAAATTTAATGCCTTTTAAATTTTAATCAACAGATTTGTGTGGAACTTAAAATATTTATTTTCTACAAAATATTTCTTTTAAATATTTTATGCATATTTAAATAGGTACAATTTATAAAAAACAAGAAATACAAGTTCAACTACGATAAAGTTCATGGATGGCTTCTTGTGTAACTAAACAAACAAATATGAAAAATGTTGCAACATTATATATATGCGAGGGGCGTTACAAGGCATCTATTTTTAAAATCAATTGTTTGTATTGCAGATATTCAAAATTGTTTTTGTGAGGAATCAGGATAAAGAGACACTTTCTAGTAACTCTTGGTCATTAAAAAAAGGTGAAAGGCCAAATAAAGGCTTGTCATTCCGTGTGGAAATTACACAAAATTAATAAAATATATACTTATATTTTGGGTCCTTATGAATAAAGAAGCGATGCTTCTCTATATGCACTTTTCACAATAACTTGCACTTTTTATAATGATGTGCACTTTTTATAATGATTTGCACTTTTCACAATGACTTGCACTTTTTCACATTGACTTGCACTTTTCACAGTGACTTGCACTTTTTTTAATGACTTATACGTTTCACAATGACTTGCACTTTTTATAATGACTTGCACGTTTCACAATGACTTGCACTTTTTATAATGACTTGCACTTTTCACAATGACTTGCACTTTTTATAATGACTTGCACTTTTCACAATGCGTTGCACTTTTTATAATGACTTGCACTTTTCACAATGACTTGCACTTTTTATAATGATGTGCACTTTTCACAGTGACTTGCACTTTTTTTAATGATGTGCACTTTTTATAATGATAATGATTTGCACTTTTTATAATGACTTGCACTTTTCACAATGACTTGCACTTTTTATAATAATGTGCACTTTTCACAGTGACTTGCACTTTTTTATAATGACTCGCACTTGTCACAATGCCTAGCACTTTTTATAATGACTTGCACTTTTCACAATGACTTGCACTTTCTATAATGACTTGCACTTTTCACAATGACTTGCACTTTTTATATTGAATCGCACTTTTCACAATGGCTTGTACTTTTTATAATGATTTGCACTTCTCACAATCTGCACTTCAAATTCTAGACACTTTGAACTTGGATTGATGTGCCAATACATAATAATTTAAATTAAATCCATAATAATTTAAATTAATTAAATCTATTTTATACTTCTTTAAGAATTAAATTGGCTTTACAAATTAAACAAAATTAAAAAGATATTTGCCAGGGTTGGATAACTGAAATTTGTTTTTTGGTACATAAAACTAGCCAGTAATAATGCACCCTATTATGAATGGCGGCGTCGACGTCGACGTCACATCAAGTCGACACCAAAAAATTATCACTTGTTTTCTAGTTGTCGATAACAATTAATTACTGTTGACAATCTCTTAGTATTCTCTAAGGCATATAATATTGATAGAACAAGTCAATAGTAGTCAATTGCTGTCGACAATTGGTACACAATTAATTATAATTATAATGCAACGTCGATTGTCGACAATAGGGCCGAATATATATATATATATATATATATATATATATATATATATATATATATATATATATATATATATTCTTACTCTTTATTTGATAAACAAATTTTATGATTTCAAAGAAACTCATTGGTATTGGTAATCAGAGAAGCCAAAAACACAGCTCCAGAGCTGGATAATTTCAACTTTTTTTGTGGAATAGGAAAATAACTAAATAAAAGAAAATTTTACTTTGGTAATCAAAGCGGCACGGCTGGCGCGTAGAATGCACAATCTAAAACACAAACTTTCAAAAACTAAAAAAATATTCCATAAAGTGGACAAGGACACTTCCATAAAGTCGCTGAGAACGGCGACGAATTGATAATTTTCAATGATTTCCTGTACAACGGCTACAGCTTCTTCAATGCGCACTGTTTGGAGTCTCGCGGGATGCTCATCATCAGGAACAGTAAATGTGATCTGAAAACGATCTATTGTTCTTCGAATTAGCCGCTGTGAAGGATGATTATGTATCGCCATAAAATGGCAGAAGTGCGCTATGAGTTTGACAAATAGAACAATTATTTTGATTAAAGATTTCAATAATTTGCACGCGTTGCTGTGGTGTTGTGACACTCGATTATGATGTACATCGGGCCTAGCCGTATAGCACACTTACTTGTTTTCTTAGAAAATTTATATTAATAAAAAAAAGAAAAAATTAACAATTTATTAATAAAAACTCTTAGCACCTTCAGCTATACCAATAATTGGAGACTATGAAAAATATACACACACACAGGAGTACTGATGATGAAAGTGTTGGGGCTTCCGAAAACAGCTTACAACAATTAATGCACAACCTGTACAACAGAAGCTTTTGTTTAAAGGAAAAAAAGGATATTCTCAATTTTTTCCTCCCACGCATCAATGAAAATATTTTCACTAAACGCCGTACATAATTTTCTTTTTTTTTCTGGGATTTTTTTTAGTGCTTTTTGGGGCTGCATCCATTTTGACAAGGTTTTCATAACATTTCAGGCATCAACATATATTCTTATTAACATAAACAATAACAGCTGTTTTCAATATAGAACTTGGCAGCACTCAACTTAGCACAGCCAAAGACAGTCAAAGACAAGGTTGCATTTCATAAAACCTACTTGAAACTAATTCGATAGACTATGTCCACACGATGAAACATTTGCTGCAGAAACATTTATTAATTCCCTTTTGAAGCTGCATTCGTGTCCACACGGTTGAAACATTTGTTTTGCAGCATACATATATTATATTATATGCAGAAGCGGAGAATGGCGTGCTCAACAAATGTTTCATGTACATGAAACACCGTACCCTTTTCCACTCGTCTTTCCCTTCTCATCAACAAACACAATGTTTCTGCAGCAAATGTTTCACCGTGTGGACATAGTCATAGAGGTTTTTAGTTGGTTTTAACAAAATCATTTGTATGGTAAAACCAGATTTTAACAGTTGGTTTTAACGGCAAAACCAGAATTTATTAAAACCATATCAGTGTGAAAACAATATAAGAAAATTTATTTTATATGTAAGAAAATTTTATATGAAATGAAAATTTGGCGAAAATATTATTTCTGAATTTTTATATCAAAACAACTTACTGCGTACTTTAAAGCAGAGAAACTTTTATGTATATGTTAGACTAATTCGTTGTAATGCTTGTAACAGCGACCCTCGTAGTTTTAAAACAATAGCTAGAAGGTAGAACAATTTGAACTTTTTTGCTCTTATTTCTTCTGTTGTGGTTATTGACAAAAGTTCAAGCTATTTATTAATATTTACACAAGTTTACTTGGTGCACATGCTGATGTGCATGAAACAAATACGATTTTTAATAAATATTTATAGTTGTGGTCTAATAAATGCATGCTCGTCTAAATAGCAGCCGCACTCATACACACATAAATATGTAATTGTTGTTTTTGTGCAAGTAAATAAATAATGAATGCTCGTGTGTAGTGTAAATTGTGTAAATATTTGTTGATACAATATTTAACCTCACAATAGGTTCAAATTGAAAAATAAGCTAATGCCGGCTGTAATTACAAGATTATGTGCAGAAAAGAAATAATATTGTGCATAAATATTTATCTAGTGCAATTAACAAAATAAATATGGCAAATTTAAACTATTTTAAATTTGAAATAAATTCTTCCTTCTCTTAAATAACTTGATAGTTTTAAAGTTTTTGCAGGCAGGCAGCTAAAAAAGAAAGAAAGAGCAAAAAAAAAAACAAAACTATTACATTGCGGTTTCCTCCAATTATGCTCGTTATGAAAAGATGAAAAGGAAAAACTTAATTTTGCCACAACATGTCAATAATAATCAAAGAGAAGTAACAAACTTCCTCAAACACAACTGATAGCCTTTGGCTGACTTTTGTGTGAGTGTATGTGTGTGTGAGGGTATTGTGAGTTTTGTATGACTAGAAATGTTTCCAAATCTAGAGTGTTGGCTGGGACTGGGTTCTTGCACTTGAAAATAATCAGCCTGATTGGAAAATGAAAATGTTTAATTTGCAAGTTCCTTCAAGTGTATCACAATCATAATCATCCACGTCATACATTCTGTGTAACCTCTCGCCCCACTCCTACTCTCGCTGCAACACAACTTTGCTCCCACAATAATCAAATGAAATGGCGAAGGCGCCAATAAGCAAAATATTATTAAAGCTTCACCGCACTTCGCACAGACTCATGTTACAACAAACCCAGCCATCAATAACGGAAATAGGAAGTAAAATCATAAATGCATTGTTACACTATTCGACGTAATTGAAAATTGAACTAAAAGAAATAAATTACAAAAAAAAGCAAACACAAAGAAAAAAAAATTAAAGAAACTTGAGGAAAAACTTGTAATTGTGCATGGAAAATTTTATAACAATCGGTAATAATGGCAAAGATGTTTAATGCAGTAAAATAAAATTTTAATTGGAGAATGAATTCAAATGAAATCCAATTGAGAGAAGAAAAAGAAAAAAAAAAATACGGAAACAAATCAAAATGTCTGCAAAGTAACGGCAATTTTTGGGGCTATTTCTTTTCCTAAGAAAGTTGAAAGCAATCAAACAACACTCTTGCCAAACACTGCAGATGATTTGAATTTGGCACTTATGAACGTAAAATTTTAAATATCGATTTAAGCTTAAAGAATATAATATGTAATATAAGATATGATAGGCCATATTCATGGCCAACAATGAACGTAGACGACCGGCAAAACAAAAAAAAAAACCCTTGTTTTTTTACTGCTAATAAAAAATTTCTTTTACACATTTGCGTTTATAAGGAAAACATGAACTCGAAATAGTAAAATATTTTCGTTATTTTTTAATAAACTTCCAAACGTTTATTTTTATTAAATTTGTATTAATAAAAGGAAAAAAGATTTATATTGTGCACATCTTCACGAAAATACCTTTCAAATCAAGTCTATTTTGTCAACATTGGCCGGGGACAAGCTATTTAAAAGTGTACCACAAAAAAATGTCTGCCACATTTGTATATGATTCCGCAAGGTATCGTTTGTTAGAGCACATATTCAACATTAAAAAAATTTTTACAGTTTCTTTTTGCTTTAATTATTTTTAAATATATGCAGCCCAATTTATAAAAAAAATATTGATTCATAAAAAGCTTATAAAATTAATTTTTTTAATGAAAATTAATTTTATTAACCTGCTATAAATTTATAGGCATTTAATTTTCTAAATTATGCCTCTACAAGTTTTAAAATATTGTTAAAATTGATGGACTAAGAGTCGTAACGTATTATATTCTAGAAGAATTGCTAAATATTCCAAGACACAAGAGGAAATAAATGGCAAATCGAATTTCCAACTTCCACAGCAGAGCAGAACAGCTGTTTTCGAAGGCCGCCACAATTTCATCATCAGAACTCACATGTATATTTGTTTTGCAACATTTGTTCGGAGGAAATAAATGACAATTCAAATTTCCAGCTTACAGATCAGAGCAGAACAGCTGTTTTCGAAAGCCGCTACACCTTCATCATCACTACTCACGTGTATATTCGTTTATCAACATGTATTCGGTTTGTTTATCAACATTTATTAAAAAAAAAATAAATGAATGTTTGAAATTTCCAAGTTTCACATCAGAGCAGAACAGCTGTTTTCGAAAACCGCTACACTTTCATCATCAGTACTCAAAAGTATGTTTGTTTATCAAAATTTATTCGGAAGAAATAAATAACATTTCAAATTTCCAACTTCCACAGCAGACCAGAACAGCTGTTTTCGAAGGCAGCTACACTTTCATCATCAGAACTCACGTGTACTTTTGTTTATCAACATTTATTCGGAGGAACTAAATGACAATTCAAATATCCAACTTCCACAGCAGAGCAGAACAGCTGTTTTCGAAGGCCGCTACACTTTCATCATCAGTACTCACGTGTATTTTCGTTTATCAACATGCATTCGGTTTGTTTATCAACATTTATTCGGAAAAAATAAATGATTTAATCAAATTTCCAAGTTTCACATCAGAGCAGAACAGCTGTTTTCGAAAACCGCTACACTTTCATCATCAGTACTCAAAAGTATGTTTGTTTGTCAAAATTTATTCGGAAGAAATAAATAACAATTCAAATTTTCAACTTCCACATCAGAGCAGAACTGCTGTTTTCGAAAACCGATACACTTTCATCATCAGAACTCACGTGTACTTTTATTTATCAACATTTATTCGGAAGAAATAAATAACAATTCAAATTTTCAACTTCCACAGCAGAGCTGTTTTCGAAGGCCGCTATATTTTCATCCTCAGAACTCAAGTGTATTTTTGTTTATCAAAATTTATTCGGCGATTTAATCGTTTCTGATGGCAATATTTATTTATGAAAATTTTATAAGGAAATTGCATGCGAGAATTGTATCAAACCGATGGTAACATACTTTAAATCCCCGTGTTGCCATTTTATTATTTTCGGCATATATTATTTTCTGAATTTTTTTGGTTTCATTTTTAATCAAAAAAAAAACATATAAGTATGATGATGATGAAAGTGCAGCGGCTTTCGAAAACAGTTGTTCTGCTCTAAGGTATAAATGGGATAAGTATATTGACATTGATTTTCCCTCGTGCCTTAGAATACTTATGGCTTCTTGGATTAAAAACACAGTGGGGAACAATAGCCTATAAATCTTATTTGTATGTGCTATGTTTTTTTCAGAGAAAACTTAAACCCATTAATGTAAACAATGATTTAACTAAGTTGTTAATTGCTAAGTGAAAATGTCACAAGAATACGAAAATATAGTGCAATAATTTTGTGCAGCCTGTTATACATGCGTTAGTACACATGAGCGTTGTTGCGGCCTTCGAAAACAGCACATTCTGCTGAATTTTCAAAGTAATTAGCTATTTACGTGTCTCAGGTGTTCCTTAAAAATTACTTAGTAATAAAAAACAAAACTGCTGCATAATAAAAGTTGAAACTCTTTAACAACTAAATCAAATCTATAGCATTCGCAGTGTAAGAATATATTTAAAATTTAATACAATCACTTGTACGAATATTAATATGAAAATGCATATGCCGGCACATGTGCAACTTTATTTTGCCACCATTGCCAAAATAAATAAAATGGAATAGAATGTGTGCCAGGCAAATGAATAACTGCTGGGTAAATAGGGAAATGTATTGCCTATAAATGCGGTTACTTAATCTTTAGGCAGCGACCAAACTTTTTATTCCGGGAGCAAACACAAAAGTCATAGCTGAAATTATTTGCGAAAACTGTTCCGCAACTGTTTCGTCTAAGACTTAAGCACAGGCGGCGGGGTTTTTGGGGGGCGCCAGTAAAAATTTTCCACAACTTTCTAACCAAACAAGCAGCCAATATTCATATACAAGTGATAAAGTTTTGATGCAAAAACTTTTCGTTTTTTTTTCCAAAAAAAAATTTTTATTTTCATTTTTCCACACTTTTGACTGCAACAAATGTAACAATAAATTTGTTTTGCCATGGCAGTAACAGAACTGCAGCCGCCGCAGCCGCCGCTGCAACAGCATTACAATAGTCAGTCAGTCAGTTGGTAGTTGTAAAAGCAGCATGAAAACGCTACAATTGCAACAATAACAACTTTAACAAGTTCCATTCAGCTGATACAATTCCACAACCAAATTCAAATAACATTCATGTATGAACAATTTTCAAATGCAGAAATTCTGAGTATGTGTGTGTGTGTGTGGGTGTGCGTCTGCTTTAATGTGTAGGAGAAGAGGAATAAACAGGAAACTCATACTTTTACCGTTTAAATGAGAATGAGTTGTTGCCAGCAGTAGTGGTTGTAGGAGAGGGTGTGTGTGTGTGGTTGGGTATTTTTCAATTCATTTCAAATTGTTATATTTATTTTTATTTAAAATCGTTACAATGCGAAATGTTTATTTCGATTTGCAAACCGCTGAACAATTCCAATATAAACGCCAATATACATAAACTTATAGTTGTTATAGAAGTTTCCAAAACCAATATTCTTTCTACACACTTGAGCACATACACACACACACACAAACACACATATACATACTTGCCTGTACATACACTTGCAAACAGAAAGTTTTAAGCTACAAATAATAATAGCAGAAATGGATGAAAAAATCCAATGAATTTTCAAGTGGGTGCCAATATACGACGGAGCTGTGGAAAAGTTAACCAGCCAGCCAACCAATATTGTACACATATTATTTCTTCTTTTACATATTCTCCGTTTTATTTTCAATTGTGAAACACTTTAGTTCAAAAATAAGAAAGAAAGAAAAAATAATAATAATAATATAGTTTTTCTATTGGAACTCATAAACACTTGCCAATGGAGGAGCGCATAAGCATTATGAAATGATGCCCAAGTCTTTTAGCCGGACAGACAGACAGCCAGCCAGATATACGCTATATTCATAACAATTGTGAAATAATTATATCTAAATTAAAGAAGTTTGCTGCATTCAAACTATAAAATTGTTTAACATTTTAAAGAAATAATTACGCTCTCATATATTTTGCAGTCTCTTGTATGCCAAATACTCTAGTGTTTTATGCTTCTCTTTTTATTTATAATTTTTTTTTATTATTATTTTTCTTAATTGCTTAAAGACAGAAAAAAAAAGTTTTGTGCAAGTTATTGAATTATTGGTTTGTGTTTGGAAAGTTTTTTCTTCTATTTTGTTTAATTGGATTTTTATAATAAATTTCTTAATCCTCTTAGCTGATGTGCTGCATGCATCCTCTTTTATAGTCCGGTTTGAGCCAAATTATTAAGCAAAACTTTACAATATTATTTATAGGGAAATATTAAATTACAAATATAATAATTTTTTAAAAACTAGTAGGAGGAAAAAAATCAGCACCATTAAAATTATTAAGTTTCAATGGTAAAGAAAACACCATGAGGGCTGAAGAAGTTGGTCTTGTCACTGTAAATATGCGTTTCATTGTACACATGAGTTTTAAATACAACAAATAAAATTTTCTTTAAATGGAATTTTCTTAAACAACATATTACAGTTTTTAGAGTCAATTAAAATATGCTATGAGTCATATCGGAATATAATAATAAAAAATTTTTATTTTATTAATAAAATTAGTAAGTTCGAAAACTAAAAATTGTTCATAATAAAGGAAATATACAATGAAGCACAATACAAATTACTTTCTTTCTAGGATAAAGAAAATTTTTTTAAATGTCTTTAAGAAAATGTTTTGAATATAGTTTTTCATGTTATTAGGTTTCCAGAAACATGCTGAAATGTTTTCTGTACTTTTGAAACTGGCTGGGATTTGAAAAATGCATGGGCCTATAAATAACAATATGCGTATTCGAACATCACGACTTTTTAAAGTAACTCCCATTTTAATCATGGAATTTCTCTTTTAAGATCACAAATTATTGAAAATTTCTTAATTTTTATTGATTGATTGTTGGAAAAACTTGGAAAATCTGTTAACTGTTCAAGTGTTTTATTGTATGAATTTTAGGCAATGGAAACGGTTTTATTAAAAATTTATGGCTTTTTATCTTTTTATATATTTTTATGTAGGTCATTCTATTTTTTTCTAATGCTATAGAATTTAATACGGGCTGACCTCTTTTTTATTTTCTGTAATATTTTTTTTTTCAAAGCCAACAAATGGTGTTGCTATATTGTCACACATTTGCTAACCAAATGGCTTTTTTGCTAACCCAAAATAATATTGTTGACTGAACATGTGTGAGAGAGAAAAGTTGGTAACCAAAACCACAAAATACCGGAAGTACAAAACGGTAATTCAATAGAAATCGAAATGATTTCTCTACCGTTTTAATGTGATTACTTTCGCACTCTCTTGCAAACAACAAAATGCAAAGGCACACTGACACACACACACAAACACACGCACACACTTATACAGCAGCCGGCACATGCATGGAACAGGCGGCAAATGTCAGTCCTTTTATTACAACCACAAATTTATGCAGTCGTTATGAGACCAAAGGATGGCTGGCTGGCTGGCTGGCTGGCTGCCTGGTTGATAGATGATTGGAACATGTGAAAAGTTGTAAAAAATCAATTTTATTGCTGAAAATGATAGAAGTAATGAAATTTCCAATATCCTTGAATTTCACCAATATGTGTGTGTGTGTGTGTATTGTGAGTTTTATATACAATTTAATTCCATTGAAATAAATATGGAAATGAATTTTTTAGATTCCATGAGTTTTTAAATCGGATAAATTTTTGTTATTATTTTAAATAAATTAATAAAATTAATTTGAATTGTATACAGGAATTTATAAATTCATATGGTGCAGCATAAGTTTTTCTTTATTGTGTATTTGTTTAAATAAAACCAGGTACGTTTTTTTGAAGAGTTGAAATAAAATGTTGTGTGTCTTAGAAAGTAAAATATTCCTGCCACATGGTTTCCTTTCTTACCATTTAGTTTTATTTATTTATTTTTTTTTTTGTATTAAACATTATTTGTTAGTAACTGTCAACAAATATCAAATTGATTTATTTATTTGTATCAAACATTTAAAAATGTTGTTGGCCATTCATTTTGCATCAAAGCGGAAATAACAAATGGCATGATTGCAAAAATTTGTGCATCTGTACATCCGGTTGAAGTTAAATGTTTTCTATTTTTCACAACGGCACAGCTGAGCCCAGCCATTCATTCACTCACTCGTTCATTCATTCATTCATTGATTCATTCGTTGGTACACTTATTCAGGCATCCACCAAAGACCCTTTTATTTTTGCACCATGTGTACATGTATGTGTGTCTGTATAAATAGATAGAACACCGTCAGCCAGCCAAACACATAGACAGACACACGAACAACAGCACAGACAAACTGCAATATATTAACGGACGAACAAATTTAGAAACAACAGCACAAAAATGAAATGTGATTTCTAAAACCCGTATGATGCCCCAAAAATTCTTGTTACGTAATAAAAAAAAATAGACAAAAGGAGTGCAAAATGCTTCCTTTCTTACAAAGATTTTGTGATTTTGTTCGTCTGGCATTCATGTATTCCTTTGGGCAAGTTTTGCTAAAACAAGACGGGCATTTGTGATAATCTTCAAATGTTAACAGGCTAAACTGTAGTCTAGTGAGGACTGCAGGACCTGTTAGTTGCAATAGAAAATTACCAAATAAAATATAAACTATTTGCTGCACTATGGGATGATGAAGCGCAATAGTATATAGTTTTAGAAAATTTATTACCAATAACCTTATTTTTAATTTTAAATTAAATACAAGAGGGCTAAATTATAAAATATTTGCTGCACTATGGGATGATTATGCAGAATAGTAAAGTTTTAGAAAGTTTATTATAAATATAAATAATTTCATATTAAAAATTAAATACAAGAGGGCTAAATTATGAAATATTTGCTGCACTATGGGATAATGAAGCGAAAAAGTAAACTTTTAGAAAATTTATTACAAATAATTTTCTAGTCAAAATTAAATATTTGCTGCACTATGGGATGATGAAGAAAAATAGTAAAATTTAAAAAAAAATTTATTACAAACAATTTTCAATTAAAAATTAAATACAAGAGGGCTAAATTATAAAATATTTGCTGTACTATGGGATTATGAAGCGCAAACGTAAACTTTTAGAAAATTTATTACAAATAATTTTATATTAAAACTTCAATACAAGAGGGCTAAATTATGAAATATTTGCTGCACTATGGGATTATGAAGCGCAAAAGTAAACTTTTAGAAAATTTATTACAAATAATTTTCAAATAAAAATTAAATACAAGAGGGCTAAATTATAAAATATTTGCTTCACTATGGGGTGATAAAGCTGAATATGAAAGTTTTAGAAAATTTATAACAAATAATTTTCTAGCCAAAATTAAATATTTGCTGCATTTCATGGGATGATGAAGATAAATAGTTAAATTAAAAAATTAAATACAAGAGAGCTAAATTATAAAATATTTGCGCACTATGGGATGATGAAGCGGAATATTAAAGATCTAGAAAATTTATTACAAATAATTTTCTATTAAAAACAAAATATGAGAAGGCTAAATTATAAAATATTTGCTGCACTATGGGGTGATAAAGCTGAATATTAAAGTTTTAGAAAATTTATTACAAATAATTTTCTAGTAAAAATTAAATATTTGCTGCACTATGGGATGATGAAGATGTATAGTAAAATTTTAGAAAATTTATTACAAATAATTTTTAATTAAAAATTATATACAAGGCTAAATTATAAAATATTTGGGATGATGAAGCGGAATAGTAAAGTTTTAGAAAATTTACAAGAATGCTTATTTGTAAAATATTTGGTGCACTGTGGGATGTTGAAGCGGAATAGTAAAGCTTTGTGAAAACCTCTTTATGGTACTTAGGAAGAGGAATTGCAGAACTTAGCCGGACTGTGTACACTGTAGTCCCCAGGGCATTACAATGAGCCTAATGGCCTCCACATGCACTCGATAGTTTGCGGTCAGCCGTTGTGACTTAATATAAAGTAGCACATCTGATGCTGCAGCATCCTTCCACGCCTGCCTACTCTACCGCCGCACTTCTTTACAAAACTGTTAAATGCCAATTACTATTTGTTGCTCGTTGTAATCACATCATCACCGATAATAATCGTAATGATGTTGTTGTTTATGTTGAGGGCATATTTATTTTTCTAATTTGCTCGTGTTGTTTTTTCTTTTTTCTCTTAAGGTTGGCTGGAGCAACACAATTCAGAAATGGTTTTCATTTAAGAGTTTCATTGTGGCATTTGTAGTTGTTTTTCCTCTTAATAAATTATTTGGCCAAACAATTGTTGTCTAGTAGCACAGAATGTGTTTGTTATTTAGTTGTTGCTGCTGGTTTTTCTATTGTTGCGTCTGGTTTGCTGTTGCTGTTGTTGCAAATACTTTTAGTAGTTGCTTCTATTTCATTTTCAATTTTTTGTTATTTAACAAATTTGCCCAACAATCTTGATTACTTATTGCAACAGCAACAGCAACAACAACAGATACAATTACACCGTCAATAGTGAAAACAACAATAGCAATAAGAGGAGAAATAAAAACGCCAATATTATCAACATCGTCATCTTTACAAATAGAAGAGTAATTTGTTGTTGCTGCATTGACTGGCCAAAGAAATATTTCGTATTGTCTGTGGCATAGAGATGTCAGCGCGAAAAAAAATTTTTCTGCAAACATGCAAGATCATGCAATTTCTTGCGCGTATTGGATCATGAACGCAGTTAGTTATGTTTTAATAACAGACAAAAACTTTTATCGGGCAACAAAATTGAAGTTTAAATAAAAGATGTTTGAGATTAAGGAAATTATCTTTTAAAATTTGTTTTATAAGTCTGTTATTAATGATATATTTTATTTTTTATAAACTAGGCCGCAAGAATACACAACTTAAACATTTTAGAGCGGATCAATTGAAATTTTCCTGGGGGAAATATTGTACCAATTGTCTCTTGCATATGCCTGCCCTGTCATGTCCTATCATGATTTTTTTATTTGGCAAATATTTTTTGACGAAAAAAATACTATGAAATAGTTTTTAAGCTCTTGGATAATTTTTATTGTGAATAATAAATTCATTAAAAAGAATATTAAATATGAGACACATAAAATGGAAATTTGTCCCTTAATGCTAAACAATATTCCGAATTTCCATGACGAAATTAACTTTTTAGTTTATGCAGCTTAAAGTTCTTAAAAAGCAATTTGTTTATAAACCTTTTTTCTGTTCATTTTTTCCCTCTTGTCTTTTCGGGCACACAAGGAACGAGGGAACAAGGGTAGTGTAAAAAAATATACTGACAAAAAGATGTGTGAATGTATGTGTGGGCATGTGTGTTGTTGTATGAGTAAGTGTGAAGCAACGTATTGTATTACCGTTGCCAACATGTCTTTTAGTGTGATCTTCATCAACTTTAATTTCACTGCACTTTAAAGTTGTTGTAGGAAAACTTTTAATGCAAAAGCAAAGTGTGAATGCGATTGTGAGGGGGAACAGAAAATCTGGAAAGTAACTAAAGCAGGTGTTTAAGGGATAAAGGAGGACTTAAGAGTGTGTTTTATTAGCGTCTAAAGAGGAAAATGCTGCTACAGCTTTTGCCCGCAGATACTCGATGTCATTTGGCACCACTGTGATGTGTAGGGCGGGAAAGGCCTTACAGAACTATAGAGTTAAAAAATTTCTTGTATCGAAACAAATGCTCATGTTGCTTCATTTTAATGCTATGGCTTCTTTTAATGTAATTCCTTCATTTTAATGCCTACAAAACACTCTGTAGGGCATTAAAACATCTTGAAAAAAACTTTTGAAATGCATGTAATAAATGAAAAATTTATTTTATGTGTCAATTGCTTTAAATTGATTTTCAAATAAAATATATTTGAGTCTGTAAAGAAAATATGTTTTTAAATTGTATACAAGTTGTGTATTGTTTTTTGTGTGTGTGTGAGACAAATTCATGCAACTACTAGCCCGTAATAAAGGGATTTAGTTTGTTTTTGTTACAAATTATTAATTAAAATATGTAAAATTGTTTTATCACATCAGCTTATTTCTGCCTGATGTGCTGTTAATGCTGTAAATAAGTTTTAAAGCTTTTCAAATGCATTTCCATGCCGGATTTGGCTTATTGGCAAATAATTAATAAGTGATTGAGAAATATACTAAAACAAATTGCATGCCGGGGCAAGGAAATTAAATACAGTGGAGAACAAAATTAGAATTATTTAGATCATTTACCAAAAATCGCAATTTAGATAACAAATTCATATATCAGGAATTTCCCATATAAGAAGGGCGTGTGTCTAGGGTTAACTCACTTCCGCTGCATTCATCTGTATTTCCCTTCTTCACTATTTATTTATTTTTAATTATTTTGCATTCTCTCCTCTTTTTTTCTTTTTGCCGGGTTACCAACAAACACAATTAATTGTAAACTATGCAACTGTTTGCATTACGAAAATAAATAACTCTTTGACATAATAAATTTAAATTAAGCCTGCTTATTCAATTTAAAAATAATCCTTAACCAAAGATAATTATGTTACGAGTATTATTTGCTTAAATATTTGGCTTAATTTAATGAGGTGAAAGTAATTATAGCGATGAAGTTTTGGTTTTGTGTAAATAATTTTTAATTAAAAAATAGAATGCAAATGAATAAATAACTAAACTTATGCATAAATGCGCGGCTTAAAGATTTAGTTAGAAATGCTATACACGGTGAAAATAATATTGTTGATTCAAATAAAATAAATAAACTGCAACATTTGATTTTAAAGTTGCTACGGTGTTGCAAAAGCTGTACGTAATTTTAAGGTTGAAATTTTAAAAATTTTCTTAAGTTGAAATTATAATTTTTTTTTTCATGTATTAAAAGTTACAAATATAATCAATCACTCATATAATTTAATTTGAAGGAGAATAATAAGAAATACTTTCAGTAGCTAAACAGAATCGAGTCTTGGGTGGGAATAAAAAAAATCTTTTCTTTTTTAATTCAGTGCTTTCTTTCAAAATGTTTATACCAAATTTCAAGAGTCTGGCTCTTTTCATTTAGAACATGCCTGTATATTACAGTTGAATCCGCTTTAGTGCAACACGCTTTACTGAAAAAAATCGGAATACTGAAAGCGATACAAATCTCCGCACGGATTTTAAACGCAGCTAGTCTTATTCACTTCGCTTTAGCGAAACATCGCTTTATTGAAAATATCGTATTACTGAAAACCAAAAGCAATTCCACAACTACGTTTTTTATGTAACTTACTTCGCTTTAGTGAAAAATTTATTTATTAGAAATCGATTGCATACCTTAAGGCTGAAAAAATTGTGCATGTTTTGTTCGTTAAAAAATTAAATGGCAAAATGTATGTGTCTTTTTCGCTTTTACGTACTTTATTGTATTTTTCTATTATGTATATTGTCAATGCAAGTGGCTAGACATTTTCGAGGAATTCGTGAAAAATTTCAACAACAAAATGGATAATTCTATGAATAATTTTTTATATATAAAATTTTTACGTTAAATTGACGTAAAAAAATACACAGATTTGATATAAAAAAGGTGGTTTTTAGTGATATTAAGCAGTACGCTTAACTGTAACAAATTTCAGTAATCCGAACTACGTTTTAGAAAAAAATCGGATAACTGAAAAAATTGGGGTTTTGGTTGTTTCCAATAAAGCGGATTCGACTGTATCTAAAAGTGGCCAAAAAAAAATATCTGCACAGAAATCCGCTTTAACGTTTAAGAAATGTTCCAAAAACAATTGCCTACATGCAGGCTGAATATTTTTAACTCGTCTCAAATGAGCTTGTCTGTCAAAAGAGAACTTGTTATAAACTTTAAATTTAATCGAATGCGATTAAGACTACAGAAAATTACAAGTTATGCTGATTGTTTTGTTGCCGGAGTTTCTTAATGTGACTTGAGTCTATGGCCTGCGACCGTGTTTTCATCCTCCTCCTCCTCGCTGTTGTGTTCCTTATCAATTTTGGTTTGTTGTTGACTTTTGTTCTAGACATTCTTTTAGTTTAAGGATTATATCGAATTTTGCAAGTTTTTCTTTTTTGCCTTTTCATCTGCCACGACTTCCATCGATATCTTAGCTCTCGCTGCCAGCAGTCATCGCTTTGCTCCTGTCATGCTCCTGTCGTTGTGCTGGCAAATATTTTGACTTTTTTTTTATATTGACATTTTATTGTAAATGTCGTTAAGTATTGTTATGGCTGTTTTCGTTGTTGTCAACATTGTTGTTGTGGCTGTTGTTGTTGTCATCGACCTAAAGTACAAGTCAAAGTAGTTTTTAATATGGCTGTTGGTTGTTGAAGCTTTTGTTGTTGCTGCTGAAAAATACGCCAATTTGTGTTAAACATCGTTATGCTTATTGCTTAAAAATATAAAAATATCCTCACAGGATTTGCTGTTGACTTTTTTATGTTTAAATCCTGCTGCCACTGCTGCTGCTGCTACTGTTGTTGTTGTTGTTTTTGTTTGCATTATTATCTCGCAAGGATGGAAAACAATTCGAGCAGCTGATTAGAAAATATTGTGTGTCTGTGGCTGCTCTGGTGGTATTCATGTTGATGCTGTTCCTTTTACTTTTTATTCCTTTGCAATCGTTTGTACTCTGTGTGTGTGTGTGTTTATGTAGTTCTTTTCTGCTTGTTTTTGTTGTTTTTCTTGCATCCTTTTTGCTGGTGGTTTAATATAAAATTCAAAACTCATTGCATGTCTGGCATTGGCTGTTTTCTATTGCTTGCATATTGGCCCCGTTTATTTGTTTGTGTGCATGAGCTTTTGTGCTTATTTTTTTGTGCTTATTGTGTTGACGCAAATTTTACGCTGCAACTCCCCTTAAATACATTAAAATTTCACATTTGATTGCATATTTATGGCTTTGAAAATTCAACTTGGCTAAATACCGTGTAAATGTTAAGAAAAGCGGGCAACAAAAAAACAACAAAGAAAAGAAGAACCTAAAAACAGATTTGTGTATATTACAGCAGGGACTCTTACAATCAATATCTGCTTATTTAGGTATATGGATTTCTGACTTTCTGGGCCCGTTCAGTAGTTCAATATCAAGACGATCTAGCCATGCCCGTCCATCCTTGTGTGGATATCACGATTCAGTCCAAACGAAAAGAGCCAGACTCTTCAAATTTGCTCTAAATACATCTTGAAGGATAGCACAGCTCAAGTTCGTAAATGGGCTGAATCGAGCCAGAGGGAAAAAAGTTCCCCTAAGAAGAACTAAACGAACCTCTAAAAAGCAAACATAATTTTTTGTTGTTGTAATTTTGTTAAGCAAATGATAAAAATTTTTTATGTCAAAGAAGCTCCAACGCGTTAAACTTGGAGCCGTAAAATAAATAAAAAAATAATTTTTGGACCCCGCCCCCTTTAGTGGGCGTTATTATATGCAAAATAGTGTAACAATTTAACAAATTGTTTTACTTAAGCCCACATTCTTTAAAAATAAAATTTTTAAGCTTTAATGGTAAAGCTGAGACGTAACCTGGTACTACCCTGCCCTACCCCCTCCCCTCCTGAGCGTCCTAAATGACCCTTAAAAAAATGAAAATGAATTTATGTGTGTGAAGATAAATATGCCGAGTTAAATATATTTTGACGTAAGCAGTTACGAAGTGAAGTTTAATGTTATGACGTAACGAAAAGGGCAATCAGTGAAATTCTTTTTTGTATGAAACACTATATTTATATACAAAATTATTATATCTATCCCATACATCATTTTGTATATACTGGCAATGCATGCCAACTCCTTATGCGGCCACTGGGGGTACAATCCCTCCAAGATCACACATACACTCTCGTGGCTTGTAAACATTTTCACAAACTCAATTCAGCTATTCCAATTGTTGTATGTGATAGAATACACCTTCATAATCATTTTTTATATACTGGCAATGCATGTCAACTTCTTATTTGGCCACTGGTTCCAAAATCCCTCCAAGATCACACACACACTCTCATGGCCTGTAAATATTGTCACAAAATGCTCAAAAAATGTATTAAATATGGCTCTTCGTAAAAGAAAAACTTCACTGTTTGCCATTGCGTTACGTCATAACATATTTGACTTCACAGCTAAATACGTTCTTTCGTAACTGCTTACGTCAAGACATGTTTAACTCGGCATATTTATCTGCACTCACATACCAAATTTTACATTTAATTATTCCAAATATTTATTTTTAGAGTTTTATGACTGCCTGTTTCTGCCCTACCCTATCCTCCCCCTTTGCCCCTAAATGACCCTATCAAAAAAAATTTTTTTTTTTTAATTTTGTATGTAATTATCCCAAGCATTTATTTTTAGAGTTTTATGACTGCTTGTTTCAGCCCTACCCTCTTTTCCCCGTAAATGACCCTATAAAATAAAATAAAAAATTTTCTGTTGTATATAATTATCTCAACCATTTATTTTTAGAGTTTTATGACAAAGGTGAAATGTCTCCCCCACAGCCCCTGCCCGAGCCACCCCGCCAAAATACTGATTTAATAACCTCCAAAAGAAAGTATATTTTTGATCAGTGATGAAGTCTGAGACGGTCTAGCAATGGCCATACGTTCGTCTGTGGAAAACATGATGTGGTCTATTTTTAGACTCCGCCCCCTTCAGTGGGCGTTGATTATATATTTTTGATCAGTAATGAAGTCTGAGACGGTCTAGTAATGGCCATACGTTCGTCTGTGGAAAACATGATGTGGTTTATTTTTAGACTCCTCCCCCTTCAGTGGGCGTTGACGTACGATATTATATAAAGGAGCTCTGTCCCACCCAGTTAAACATTTTAATTTTACTTACTAACCCCCTTATTCATAAAAATTATAAGAGTCTAATAACAGCGTAATAAAACAAAAATTCATATAAAATTTGCTCTATTGCACTCTTATAAGCCTCTCATAATTTTTTTTTTTTATGAATAAGGGGGTAAATATTTGGAGGGTATTTAAGATTCGACCCGGTCGAATATGACGTTTTTACTCGTTATTTTTTATTTTTACTTTTTTTTTAATAAACGATTCATGTATAATAATTTTTCGAGGCTGGGAAAAAAAATATTCTTCATATTTTTTTAAAGCAATCGCAAGTCGATATATAAAGTCATATTGAAATAAATTTTAAATTATTCTTCCCTGAGAGTCAACAAATGTGTGATCAGCAATCCAATTATTAAAAAAAAAATAATTATTTCTGTTAAATGTGCATAGAGAAATCGTCTTATAAAAAGCAAATTATTTTATTACAGGGCTTTAGAAATTTGTTTGTTGTGCTGTTCCACCCCCCTTCACTCCAATTTAAACATAAATAAAAAGGCGCTTAGTGTAATATTCAATTTGATTCATATTCTATGTAATTCTAATTAACATTTCAAAGCCGCTATAATATAATAAGTAATAAGAACTCGTATGTCTGCATTATTCATGTTGTACTAATGAGCTTTATTAAGCTTCTTTTCGGAAGCTGTTTTTGTATTAAATCCTCAAACCAATTAAGGCGCTGTACACCTTTTAAGGGGCTTAGTTTTAATTATTTCTGCCTTCTAACAATCATTAGCTTGTGGCAGCAATCCTTAAACCTTCAACACGGTTAAATGTTTTTCCCTTCAAAGGGCTAGACAACTTTGTTGCTGGCAACAGAACAAATAACGAGTTTGTTGATGGCGGTGACGACAGCGGCAATGTTTGACGACACCTTTATGTGTTGTATGTGACAACATGGCACATATGCCGCCTGGCCGCTGACCAGACGACATATTTTAAAAAAGTTGCCAGTACTTTAATGTTTATGCGAGTTTTTTTTTTTTGTTGTGTGTCGTACTCATCATTTTGCCGCCACTCTAGGAAATATTTTTGTATTTGTATTAAGCTTATGCGCTGTTGTAGAGTTGCCCACAGTTGGGCCATTGTGGTAGTGAAGTTTTTACTTGTATGTCATTTTCGCGCCCGGACATTTTCATTAGGAGCCCAAGTAAGTGTTACTAAAGCTACTTTCCAACCACATTTCCGGTTATTTAGGCTTTTTCATCCGTTTGCCTAACACGCTCATTTCCGGTTTGAATGCAAGTAAATAAGCCAGCCAGCCAGCCAGCAACTTAAACAGCTACAAATTATCCTCAAATTTCCTTTAACAATAAAGTTTTGACTGCTTAAAAAATTAAAAGAGAGACAACATCAAAGAACTGCTGTTTTTTTGTTCTATTTAAATAATTTTAACAAAATTTTTGTTAAATTTCAAGGAAATTAAAAAACAGCACAAAACCTTTTGTGTAATTATAAGCGACACTGAAGTTTTGATAATTTTTATATTCTTGCAGCAGACACAGACAGAGTCATAAAAAAAACTACATCCAATTATTGAACATTTTCCCAGCGACAACATATTAAAAGTTTTTCTTTGTCTTTGAAAAAATGTCTGTTTCATAATCATCATCGTTTTCTTTTTTTTTTTTTTTTGATATATTTCCATTTTGCATATCTGCCTTCAAATGAATTTTGTTCAACAATTTTATGGACTAATCCGCACTGTACGCACGATTTCACCTTGCAGACGTGTCATACATTAAGTGTTTCTGCGTGTCATGGAACAATTACAAAACGAAAAATCTTCTTTATTACACTCTTTTTTTCTTCTTTCTTTCTTTCTTTCCTCATTTATCAATTACGTGTGGGTGCGAGCCTTATGAAGTGTGTTCGAGTGCTGGCACACGTTTTCTTTAAAGTTTAACTTTATGTGCAGCACAACGATTTGCAGTGTTCGAAAATGCAGTTTCGAAATTAACTTCGAGTGAAATTTTTTTCTTATCAGAGTTCGAAATAGTGTACATATTTTATCCTCTGTACACACAAGTTTACATCAACGACATTGAAAAACATGACATTGAAAAATCTATGCATGCCTCACTTTATACACAAATAAATCTAGAGTGTACAGTACTGTGCATCATACCTCAAGTGTATACATTGAAGACATTGAATTCACTTTATGTACGTATGCACATTTGCGGAGATGATAATATTGTATTTGTTTTGTACACTGCAAATATTATACATACTCACCGGTTTAAAATTAAAAAAGCATATACACGAGATGTACACGAGTACACTCATAGCTATACACAAGTAGAAGGTGTACACGATGGAAGAAAGACAATGTGTATAGTGTATTCAAGGTGTACATTGTATTAAAGGTGTACATTAAATTTTGCTGTACATTTCTGAGATCTCTGGTCCGTATGTAAATATGATGAGTTAAAAAGGTTTAGAGGAAGGTCCTGTATTGAATCGGACTAAACAAATAGATTGCACTGTGTAACAAATTTAAAATGGATGTTGTTGGCTGCAGTAGTTAACACGAGACTATGAAGCGGAGTATCCAGAGTTCGACTCCGCGATTAGTCATGATGATGTGTAAGTGTAAGAGTTTGTTTGTTTGTTGTTGTTGCTTGGCAGTCGGTATTGAAAGTGATTATTGGGCGATTTTCATATAATTTTCCCACGCGATTTTCTCCGGAAATTCATAGCCGATTTTATTAATTTTTGAATTAAAACGCTAGTGCGGGTTTCGACGAAGAGTTTAGGCCAAAAATTAAGGCGATCCGATATCGGCGAGCGGAGATTTAAGTGTTTTAATTCGGAGTATTAATTTGGAGTAATATTAAAAAAGTGTTTTATGTTGATCTTCGGTTTTGTCTTATGCATAGCAAAGAGAATAGTGACGTGGTTATACGTACATATATAAAAATGAGATAGCAAGACAGCAACGTATGTAGCTTATGTACAAACATAACAATGTATGTATGTACATTTGTCTGTTGCTTTGCATTCTCCTTGTTTTTTGTGGGTTTAATATAAAATAAATAAACAAAAAGGTGTTAACACATCGCCCGTGAGTTCGAACACTCATTGATTTTTTTTTATAATGTCATTTAGGGGCCAAAGGTAGGGCAGAGGAAGATCAGCAAACATCTCAACTTCGGCAAAAAAGCTTCAAAATTTTATTTTTAAAGGAATACAGTTTGTTAAGTTTTCATGCTATTTTTCCTTGTAATATGGTACTTCAACGCCCACTAAAAGGGGCGGGGTCTAAAATTTTTATTGATTGTCTGGCTCCAAGTTCCACGCTTTGGACCTTCTTTGACATAAAAATATATCATTTGCTTAACAAATATTATGTTTCTTAGAGGCAGGTTTAGTTTTTCTTAGAGAAACTTTTTTCCCTCTGGGCCGATTCAGCCCATTTACGAACTTGACCTGTGCTATACTTCAAAATATATTTATAACAAATTTTAAGGGTCTGACTTTTTTAATTTGCGCTGAATCGTGATTTCCACAGACGGACGGACGCACATGGCTAAATCGTCTTGGATTCCACCACTGATCAAGAATATATATACTTTATGGGGCCTTAGAGGAATATTTCGCTGCGTTACACACGGAATGACAATTATTTTTTGGTGGGTATCAAAATACAAGTAATAAATTTAAAAAAATATATTGCCACCGAAAAATGTAGTTGAATTGAAGAATGTCTAGGAAACCCATCTGCAAGGCAGAGCTGTTTTAAGCTCTTGAATAGGAAAAATCGCCTAAAAATATTTTTTCATTGCATAAAAACTATTAGTTTGTCATGGATTTAAAATTCTCATTACAGTTTTGGAGTCATCGGACGTGTCCTTATTTAAACTTAAACTCAGTAACATTTCTTTAAATGTTGTTGTTTATTACAAGCGATTTCTGCCTAACCTTTTTGGCCCAAAATTCCCCACTGTGCATGATCACATCAATGTCAAGGCATATATGTATGTACCAACAGCGAAGTCCATTTTTTGCGGCGCGATTCAAAAACAAAACTGACACACATACACACACACACATACAAGGGGAAAATACATTGAAATCCGACGGGCATGCAAAAAATAAATTTTACCAAAAAAAAAAAACATTTCCGAAGTTTTTTAAAATATGTACGTATATTTATTTTTTATTATTTTTTAAAAGTCGTCAACCTTATTTTTAATTAATTTATTAGATTTATTTAAGCAAAAGGTCAATTATTTTTTATTTTTTATAGGAATAAAAACATAATTTTTATATAAAAAATAAAAAATAATTGACCTTTTGCTTAAATAAACCTAATAAAAAAAAAAAAAAAAAAAAAAATATATATATATATATATATATATATATATATATATGTATATATATATATTTAAAATATAAATATAAAATATAAAAATTTTTATTATAACATCTTGCATTTTTTCTTAGTTAATAATATATTTTTTATTTTTTATATTTGCCAACTTAAGCAATTAAATTGTTTTCCCAGTTGCATGTAAAAAAAAAATTCGAAAATTTCTTAAACACAAAAGCAAAAGTTTGCACTCAATCAGACTTGATATTCTTTTTGTTCGTTACAAAATTTTCATTACCTTGGCATTTTCTGCGCTAATATCTTTTCGTTATATTTAAACAAATATCCTTTTTAATCATTGAGCTATTTTTATTTATTCCTCTCTTTGCAATTATAATCTTCTAACAAACATATTAACATTTTAATTCTTATCCTGACATGTATTCACTGGAATACCCCCGGTAATAAAGTGCAGTAAGAAAAAAAAAAAAATGGAAGGAAGGAAAATAAAAAAAATAAAAAACTAAAAAAAATTATAAAAAAGTGTAATAAAAGAAAGATTATTGTTAAACATCAATCTTATAATCAACTGGCAAACAAACTTTTGATTTGTCTGCAAAATATTTCTGTGTGTGTGTCTGTGTGTGTGCTGGTGCTTGTTTATTTCCTTTTTGTTTTTTTTTCTTGTTCTTGTCTTCATTCAGCTTTTCAGGACCGCTTTTATCCATCAGTCTGTCAGTTTTTTCTTATTGTTCCCTCATTTATTTATTTTCATCAAATTCAAGGCGTATGCTTATGTTTTCTTTCCTTTATACACTCATACAAACACACACACACACATTTTGCTTGCTTTCCATCTTAATGAAAAAATATTATATTTAAACTATTAAGAAGCAATAAAAAAAAAAGAATAAGGAAAACTACTCATTCGTAGTAAGTAAAGTTGCAATACACATCAATGCAATCTAACAATTGCAACACAAAAATAAAATGAATGAGTCTTGGAATAAAACGTAGTCGGCTACACCGATTGTTGTTTATACCCTACGTGTATAAGCAGATTAAAGACAACAATAAGACATGGTCGTGATAACAATAATATGTTCTCTACAATTATATATGCGTGTAGACTAAACAAACTCATGTGAGCATTCGATAATTATTTACTATAGAGTCTTTTATTTGCTTGCGAACTTGAATCGCTTAATTCGGCCATGAGAATTAAAAATATATAGCAACTTTGGCAAACTTTGAGCCACTGAAAATTTGTCAAGACTATCCCGGCCGTGCCTACCGAATGGCGCTGATAACGAAGAAATGTCAACTGCACAATGGGGCATTTACAGCGAATTTTAGTAAAAGGCATATACAAAGACATATACAAAGAGTGCCTGATGGCCATCAATTATCTTTTAATAGCTATAGAGCCATCCTTAATCTTAACAATGCCGAGGACGATTTTCAGTCGAAAGTCATCATAAGTGATTTCTATAAATGAAATCGTCAATTTTGGGACGCTGAAAATCTGCTTGTGATGCATGAAGAGGTGTTTTCATCAGCCACCAGGGCTATTGAGAAGGAAGAGTGTCCTCGACTGCTTATCTTGGAGCTTCCTGAAATTGTAGACTTAAGCCTGGAAAAGAATATTCAACAGGAATAGGAACATTTAAAACCGGAAATGATCGAGAAATGCGATAAAACGGCCACTTGATGCATTAAATTTTTTTCCATTATAGAAAAGTTGTAAAAAAAAGTTCAAATAAATATTTCCATCACTCGAAATTAAATTCTTTAATTTTGTAGAGAATTTATTTCAAAGTAAAAGTGAATGATTAATTTTGTGCCAGACAGAACATTTTCAATAAAATTCTGTCAGTTATTCTTGTAACTAATTTCAACTTGAATTTAAACTATTTCTTTTTGGGCCAGCACTCAGGCCAATGACCTCTAAATATATAAACCGTGTTTTTTTTAGAGTGTCCCAATACCAAAGCAACACGTGCAAATTGTTGAAATTTTTATTTAAAATAATTGTTCTATTCGTCAAAGTCAATGTGCACTTCTTCCATTTAATGGTGGTACATAAACGTCCTTCAGAGCGGCTAATTTGAAGAACAATAGATCGTTTTCGGACCACATTTACTGTTACTGATCATGTGAATACCGTGAGACGTCGAACAGTGCACACTGAAGAAGCAGTAGCCGCTGTACAGTAAAGCATTGAAGATGATCCTAAGCAATCAATTCGTCGCCGTTCTCAGCAACAGGGGTTGTCTCTTTCCACTTTATGGAAGATTTTTTTTTAGTTGTTGAAAATTGGTGTTCCCGATTGCGACTTCAAAGCGCCAGCCGTGGCGGCCACATTACAGAAATCTTATTTAAACATTAATATCATACAATTTTCTTTCCCATATGGCCGTTTCATTGATATTAAAAATATATTTCCTTGTTTCATTATGATTTAAGCTTGTGTCAGACTATAAAAGACATCCTTTACCATGCGTGTGTGGGCAGAAACTTCCATAAGTTCTAAGAAATTTTCCGAAAATATAAAATAATTTTCACTATTAAAATAGAAATTCATACATTAATAAAATAATTTCTTTGGCCTCAAAATACTCACGCCAACATAGAGCCCTATGGCGATCTTACGCATTATTTGAGTATATCAAAAGGCTGGACTGAAAGAAGATCCAGAAAGATTTTCCTAGTGACTTGCAACCCTACGTTGCATCAGAGCCGAGCATACTTCTTTCCATGCATGAGCATCTATCTACACTTGCGTTTTGTATTATGAAGTGAATTTATAATGTTACCAAAAGTGCATTGCATTTCAATAGTTTTCACAGTCTCACAAGACTTTGATGATTTGTTCAGTAAATTGTGCTGAATAGAAGAATTCATTTCTTATGCAGTTGTACCACATGAATTTGCTGATTGTTTTTTTTTTTTTTGCTTTCTGCTGTTTCTTTATTTATTTTTCTCATTTTCCTTGCTGCCATTAAGAGAGTGTACGTACGTTTTCATTTCATTAAAGATACGGGTTAAGACAGTGATATGGATTAAGCAAATATAGAAATATATATTTCGCTGGAAAATAGATTAAAGCGGAAGATGCTGAAAGGAAAACAATAAAATTCGATAAGAATTTCTAGTGTTTTTATTATGCTTCGGCAAGTATTTTTTATTTTTTTTTTTGTGAGAAGACATGTGAAATAACTACTTGAATTGCTTGAATTGAAAATATATTTAATGTGTTTGAATGCTTTGGCAGCAATTTTCTTAAATTTGAGTTAAAACCAATAAAAATTTAATAAGAGATTTATTAGCCCCCATTCTGTAATTGTATAGAAACCGAAACAAAATGTTCAATGTTCCCCTGACATTTTTCTTATAAAATATTTTTATGGCAACAATTTATTTTCATTTTGATTGAATTACAGAACAATTATAGAAAAAACCTGCAATGTTTTGTCATAATGTTCCATGCCAATATCCCCTTGTATGTTTAGTTATGGACAGAACAAGCTGTCATATTTTTAATGGCTATTAAAATTGATATAGTGTCCAATAACTTCTATATTTTGTAAACAGAACACATGTCGCACCCTAAATACAAAAGGGTCACAACTCAAAACAGTAAAATTTTCAGGAGAGACAAAAAACTGTTCATCGTGCAGAAGCAACACACTTAACATAAAAAAAGACAACCGTATTTTTCCAGTTGAAGAAGATAGTGATGTGAAAGAAATTTTTGCAGTAGTTACAGATGTGCACTCTGATTTAATTTATGGAAAAAATTTAGTTTTGAAAAATTTTGAGTTGTGACCCTTTTGTATTTAAGGTGCGATATGTTAGATATTAAATAATGTAATTTTTAACGAAATGATATTTTGAAAATTGTCCTTAACTGCTGGTCTCCACTAGACATCAAGTGTGACCGGAACTCGGACATGAAAAAGGACAGTGTAGATCGGAAATATCCATGTCTAGCCACCGATGTCTGGACATATATCCTGCCTTCTATGTCCGACTTGATATTCACTTTAGTATATAATTTCAAAAGAGAGCAAAAGAGACAGAACTCAAAAACTTAAATATTTTTCTCTTTTACACAATCTCAAGATAACTTCAGTAGTCTGAACACGTTGTCGCCACGTACAACAACATGGATATGCTAATAGCGTTGCTCTGACAGCGTCATGTCCATATTATATTCAACTTAATGTCTAGTGCTGACGTACGGTAATGAACAATTGTTGTGCCCTGTGTCCTCCTACATTAAATTGTTTATAAAAATTAAATAATTTCCATGGAAATCATAATTAAGGCAATTGACATAAACATGGGCATGAACATTAACAGGAATATGAACATGGACATAAACATGGGCATGAGCATATACATATGTTCATAAGCATGGACATGGGCATGGACATACACATAAGTATGGTCATAAGCGTGGACATGGCCATGGAAATGGACATGAACATGAATATGAACATGAGAATGAACATGGTGGTGGACATGATTATGAACATGAATATGAACATGAATATGAACATGAATATGAACATGAATATGAACATGGTGGTGGACATGATTATGAACATGAATATGAACATGAATATGAACATGGATATGGACATGAATATGAACATGAATATGATCATGAATATGAACATGGTGGTGGACATGATTATGAACATGAATATGAACATATATATGAACATGAATATGAACATGAATAAGAACATGAATATGAACATGAATATGAACATGAATATGAAGATATATATGAACATGAATTTGAACATGAATAAGAACATGAATATGAACATGAATATGAACATGAATATGAACATGAATATGAACATGAATATGAACATGAATATGAACATGAATATGAACATGAATATGAACATGAATATGAACATGGTGGTGGACATGAATATGAACATGGTGGTGGACATGAATATGAACATGAATATGAACATGGTGGTGGACATGGACATGAACATGGATGGACATGGTCGTGGAAATGGACATGCACATGTTGGGCCTGCTGAATATTTCAATTTACATCATAACATTGAACATTATGACATTCGATGCCATAGCTTTAGATATTTGGCATTAGGATATTAAACAATATAAGATTATAGCAGTGGGGCTGCTGATATTTGAGGTTATGACGTTAATGGACCCTAATCCAATATTGCATATTATGACATACATTATGACATTTAATATGCCGACATTCGTCATTATAGCATTACATATTATGGTATTAGACATTTGATATTATGCCATGCTATTGGGCACATGGAAAATTTGGGCATTAAATATTATGACGTTGGCCATGCTTATATTGGACATTATTCTGTAACTTTTTGTCAACGTCACGTCAACACAAATATCAAAAATAGTTCAAGTTGGTACTAATTTTCTTCAAGAATTGACAATATCTAACCGTCGTTTGTTGTCCTCAAGGCCTTACAGGGTGGTCACAGCCTGCCAGAAGTGGTACATGATTCTCCACCAGAAATAGGTAAGTGCCTGATTTTTCATATTGTCTTGACTTGAAGTTGAGAAAAAGTTGCAAAATAAAGGGGATAATGAAATTGAACAGTAATTAGCAGTGGACATGTAACAAATATAATTTATATACTCCAATAACTGATGCCATTAGCAAACTATTAATAGAAATTGCAGCAAACATTTTTGAAAATCTTTTTAGTTTTATAGTTTCACTGTAGTTTAAGTAAAGTTCCTTAATATTTCAAATCTCTAGATAAAATTTGTGTTCATTTGGTTGCTTAAAGTTTTCTTTTTGTTTTTTGCTTTTGCAACTGTTCGTATATGCAGTTTCAAATAAGAAGTGACCTTAATCATTGCATTAAGATCATTTGAAATGTCTTAAAGAAGCATGAAGTGCAACAACGTTACACTTGAAGAATTAAACAATTTTATTAAAGATGTCGACAAGAAAAAGGAAATTTAATTTGAATTGTGTGTGTGTTTTTTTTATTAAATAAAATAATGGCTAAATAACTCCTTGCATTGCATTCTTACTTAGATTTTAAGATGAGTTTTTTCTTCTTCCCATTTTTATTATTCATTATAGTTTACGATATTACAGCCGTTAATTTTTTCTCTTTTTGCTTTTATGGCTTTTATTTTCAAGAACAAACTTGATAACTTGATGTCCTTTAAGACCTTCGGTGCCCTTTTTACTAGCAAAATTTTTTGATTTGCCATTTTTTTTCTACGCCAATTTTTCTTTAGCGAGCTGTTTTTTGTTTTGCTTTGATGGCGTTTTAAATTTTTAATTATGTTTCTTAACGGACAACATTAAAATGAACATGTTGACTTGGGAACACGAGGCTGTGTGTAGTACGTAACAGCAGCAGCAACAAGAAGAGGTATAAGAAAAAAGAAAAAGTACGACATCATATATAACGGCATGATTTTGGTAATAAAAAGGATACAATGACAACTACAACACTACAAATAATATTAAAACTGAAAGAAAACTGAAACACAACGGCAAGAACAACTTCTCAGGCTTGACAAACACACTCGTATATTTGCTATAGAGCAAAAAAAGAAATCATTTTGATATAGAAAGAATGAATGGAAAACAAAAAATAGCAAAAAGAACAGAAAAACTGGCAACAAGATCTTAATGCAACAATAGAGAATTTGCACTTATTAAAAGGCAACATAAAACGCAACGTAGTTGTTATATTATACCTTCCATTTGAATACAAGTTGTGGATGTTTGTGTGCATGTTGAGCCAGTGACAAAGCAAAAACTAATAGCAAATTTTAGCGCAGTGAGTAAAAAACGAGCAGAAGAAATACCACCAAAAGTCATACGCGTGGTATAAAAATGTTCTTCAGGATCTTCATGTTGTTGAAAAATTTATAGTGGAAAAACTCTTTAGTTAAATGTGCTTATTGTATTGTAATTGTATTAATTTACCCGGGCCAGGCACCGTTCAATCAATTCTGTTCCCAATTGAAATTGAATTCTGTTAGGGTACGGCTGCGTATGATTAATATTTGTTTATATGTATTCGTATAACTCATACGTCTTAAACAATCAATTCTGTTTCCAAACCAAATTGTATTCTGTCACGGTACGGCTGCGTATGATTAATATGATTAAATACTGCTGCGTATGATTAATGTTTGTATGGATTCGTATTACTCATACGTCTTATGTTGATTTCTTTTCTAAAAAAGAATGCTACATATTTTGCACTTGTCAATAAAAAATGGCAACATTATGACATTTGGAAATAGTGAATTTATTAGAAATTAATTTACCATCTCTCACGAAAAATTATTTTTATTTAAAAAATGCCCCCAATTGTAGTTTCTTAGGAAAACAGTAATAAAATGTTAAATTTTTTCAGATAAGAAATCACCATTAAACAATCAATTCTGTTCCCAAACGAAATTGAATTCTGTCAGGGCACGGCTGCGTATGATTAATATTTGTTTATATGAATTCGTATTACTCATACGTCTTAAACACTTATTTAGAAACAGAAACGTCCCACATATTCGTTTCATCCGTATAAATTTTACCCTCAAGTGCGCAAAGAAGTTTCACTTCAATAAAGAATTTAAAAAATTTCAGGGGGCCACAGTCCATCTATTATAGAAATTTTGTTTTTTTTATACAACAAATTCACAGGAGAACTGATGGTGAAAGTGCAGCGGCTTTCGAAAACAGCTGTTCTGCCCGGCCGGGTAAGTTGCATAAATAAAACTGTTATTTGACTGTTCCTTGTGCTTTTGCAATATATATCAGGTCTTAATGAATTTAAGACAAATTTTCAAATAATAGGATTATCAATATTAATTAAGTCTAATATAGCAAAAATTAGTTATATTTGATTACTTTTATATTTCAAAAATAAATTTTCCAGCTTTGGAACCATATTCTGGATTATGCTGCTTTTCAAAAGCTTTCCATTTCGGACTATTTCCAATTCATCAGGTAATCTATAGTTTATCCAGAGGCTTCGGAATTTTCACGTATAGACAGACGGTCTCTCTTTTCCATAAGGATTCAGAATTTATATATCCTGTGAGGCCGAGTAACAATATTGTGGAAATCACACTCAGAATAAGGCACCATTTTTGGTGAAGAGTATAAAAAAAGTTAAGGAGTGGCCTCCCCTCTACCCTATTGTTAGAAATTGGTGCTAGTGATGCTATTTATTTACACCCTGCTGTTTGTATGTGTGTGTTTGTATGTGTATGTGTGTAAGAATGTTATAATGCAGTTTAACAAAAACAAAGTTGACAAACAGAAAACTAGCTGGCAAGAGCAAAAAAAAAAAAAAAAAAAGAAGAAAAGAAACTAAAGCAAAAATTATAAATTAATTTAATGCAGCAAACCCTGTGAGAAAAGGCAACACTCAGACGGGGTATAAACTTCTAAGAACTAGAAGAAATTCACTAAAACCGAATAGATCAAGAGTAAATGAAGGCAATATTCTGGCATAAAGAACAACGAATTCCTGAAAGTATACACGAGTATGTGTGTATGAGTGTGTGTGTGTGTGTGTGTCTTTTATTATTTTTCTTTTAATACTCGTACGCTGGCAGTATATTTAGAGGAGTTTAATTTCATTCCTTGTATTATTTTATTTTTCGTTACACTCGCATATAAAGTTTTCTGTGCTGCATTTAATAAAATACATTTTTGTGTTGGTGCTGTGCGGCAAATGTTAAGAAAGTCAGCGATGATGATGATGTTGTTTTTGTTTTTGTTGTTGTACACGACACCATATTTAAGGGGCTAGCAGCAGTTTTATATATGGAGCTTCCAAATGTAGTCATCGTAGTTTATAGTTTTAACTGAAAATGAAGAACCAAAAGAAAAAAAAGGCAAGAAAAGATTTAAAGTTTTTCGTTGTTTGGCCGCCGCGTAACGCAACATGGCTTAACATGTTTTTCATGTTTCATGAAGCTCTTGTTACTTTAGTTTGTTGCTTTTAGCGCTGCTACTGCTTCTAGACATTTTAACGTTATAATTTAATATTGCATTTTGCCAGCACACACGCACTCACACGTACAACTTTAAAAGCTGTACAGCCATCCATCCAGTCATTATTATTGCACAATGAATTACTAGTATTTCAACGCACACACACACACACACGCACACTCATAACGACTGCACTAGACCCAAGATTTTCAGCAGCAACAAGATTTTCTAATATTATATTTTCTTGTTATTGTTGTTGTTGCTAGTTTTGTAGTTTTAAGCCAAGAGGATCTTGACTGACTGGGCTATAAACAGCTTAAAATGCAACACAGCATGAAAATGAAGTAAATGTCAAGTGCTGAAATGCCACTACGCACACACACACACACACACTTATACACACATTCACACAAGCTTTTTAGTTTGCCTGCCTGCCTGCCTGTTAGCTGAATTTATTTTCCTTTTTCTCTCTCTCTGCCCTCCTGGAATTACGTGGCTAAAAAGACAATGATGTCGTTCATTTAGTGTTTGTAAGTATGTGGATTTATGGTTGTGCCAGTATTAGTGTTGATTAGAGTACTTTGGATTTATGAGTGTGTTAGCAGTGTGCGTACGTGTGTGTGTGTGATTGTGCGTGTGCGTAAGGGAGCGAGTGATGTGTGAAGCTGGGCAATGGTGGTTAAGTTAAGTAGAGGATTCCTTTTTTAATGCGTAATTGCAATTGCGTTGGAAATTGTACCCAAAAGGACAATTAACTTGAAGTATGTGTATGTATGTGTTTATTTGTAAAAAGAACATAATTTTAACATCCTGTTTTTGTGTTTTTGTTTTTCTCTTCCATTTGCCTTGCCTATAAAACAGTAAGTTGAAATTAGAATTCTAAGTGGCATAAGAATATTTCTTTATTGTTAAAGTAGGTGGCGCATGTGTAGGACGCCTAATATCTGTGTCAGGTGACATTGAATTTTTTTTAATAATACTTCTAAAGTTTTGAGACTATTTTAAGTGTTTCAGGCGTCTTTATTTATTTATTATTTTCTTAAATTATTTACATAAAATTTTTTTTATAATAAATTGTGCTGCCACAAATTGTACTAGCTTTTGTCCCACTGTATGTAAGTTATTAGCAGCAAATGAAGCATTAATATTTTAATGCAGCATATCTAAAGAGCTAAATTTTATTTCATTTGACTTTGTCGGCATCTAGGAGATAAATATTTTAGAATTAAAACAAGTCATAAAAATGGTCGTTTGTAAGTGTGTATTCTGGTGAGATGATGAGTTTTTTTCATGCTTTTCACATTTCTCAAAGACCTTCAGTAATCTTACACACTCTTAAGTATTTATAACTTAATATTTTTAAAGCTTAAGCTTAAGCAGTTCCTATTAAAGAAGTTCTGTTTTCCTTAATGGAAAGGAATTTGTCACTAAAAACCTCTCAAGTTGTCACACAAACATTGTGTCATTCGTGGAATCAACTAATAATACCAGATAATGATAATATAATAATATAATATAATAATAATATAATAATAATATAATAATAATATAATAATAATAATAATAATAATAATATTCTAACATAAGAATTTCTTATTCGGACTCAAGTTCAAACTTGCAATTTGCAAATTATTTTAAAAGATTTTTTTTTTCCATTTATATTATTATATAAATATTCCACTTTTAATAATATAATTTGAATTTAATAAGAAAGTAATTTGCAGATTGCAGATTTGAACTTGAGTCTTTTTAAAAATAATAATAATAAAAAAATATGTGTGGTGTCGTGGGACACCGGATAGGAACAAAGTTCCATGTTATAAAAATATTAATTTTAAGTTCTATTCGAGGTATAAAGAAAATAATTATTCGGGTATACTTAAAGGGTGTTTTTATAAGAGCTTGCTGATTTGAAATTTAAATAAAACACATGCGAAATTATGAAATGGCCAAAAAAATTTTTTTATTTGGTAGATAATTTCTTGTCATTTAACATTTAAATATAATTTCGGGCATATGGCCACCACGACTATTTTGCACAAAGGCCATTCTGGAGGTTCAATTTTCGACCACCTTTTCAAGCATTTGAGAGTGTATTTCAGCAATGACACGTTGAATACTGGTTCCCAAAGTGTCAATCGTTGCTGGTTTATCAACGTAAACCAATTATTTCAGGTATCCCCACAAAAAATAATCGAGTGGCGTCAAATCACACGAACGCGGAGGCCAATTCACCGCTCCATTTCTCGAAATAATGTTGTCGTTGAAATGTTCTTTCAATAAGTCCATTGTTTCGCCCGCAGTATGACAAGGGGCACCATCCTGTTGAAACCACATTTCGTTTACATCCATATCTTGAAGTTTTGGCACCAAAAATTCATTGATCATGATTCTGTGTCGATTTCCATGCACAGTAACGCGTCGTCCTTCCTCATTTTTAAAGAAATAAGGACCGATGATTCCACCAGCCCATAGACCACACCAAACAGTACATTTATCGGGATGCATTGGTAGTTCTTGAACGGGGCGTGGATTATCTTTGCTCCAAATATGGCAATTTTGCTTGTTGACACATCCATTCAACCAAAAATGCGCCTCATCACTGCGGAGAAAATTTTGCGGTAAAAAAGCGGATAAACATTTTTAATTGAACACTGTTTTTGAAAATAAATTTCCACGACCTGTTCATGATGATTTGCCAAACAATACTGAGTAGAGACGTCACTTTAAACTGCCAAAACAGCTGTCAGACAACAGAGTGATTCGTATAAAAAAAAAACTTCATAAAAAAACACCCTTTATTTTATTATGATTTCTTTTCGCCGACCAACGAAAATACAGAATATAAAAATATAAAAATCAAAAATAACTTTTATTTTTCATTTAAAAATATAAAAATCACAAATAACTTTTATTTTTCATTTAAAAAAATCAAAATCAAAAATAACTCTTATTTTTCATTTAAAAAAATTAATATCAAAAATAACTCTTACTTTTGATTGTTAAAATAAATATCAAAAATTTAAAAATCATGCAATATGTTGGATGCATTTCGCCTAAAAATCATGATGGTGTAATTAAAAGTTTTCTACGATGTTCATTTATGTATGATTTATTTCTTCAAAAATTAAAAAATAACTCTTATTTCCGGTTCCTGGCTATTTTACATTAACAATTGTGTGCACTTAATAAAAATTTTGGGAATTCAATTTCAACATATGACTTCTAATTCCTTAAAATAAATCTATTACAAAAAATTTTATTTTTTTTAATTAAATACTCGTATTAATAACGTTTCTTTAATTCATAATATCTTTTTGTAACGCTTAAAGTTGTGCTTTAAAAGACAACTTCAAATTGGCAAAATTTTATATGTCAAAAAATTCGTTACAAGGCGAAGATTTTTTTTAAGTTTCCGTTTTATTAAAAATACTAACAATACACATGAGCACTGATGAATACTAAAATGCTAACAATACACATGAGCAATGATGACGGAATTAAAAGTGTGTAACCATCCGTTTGTTACAATTCTCGTATGTAATTTCCTAAAAAAAATTTGAAATAAAAAATGTTATCAGATTCAACTGAAACACTTAATAAGTGATGACAAAAAAAAACATGAATATTGTTGATTAAAGTGTAGTGGTTTTCGAAAACAGCTCTTCTGCTCTGCTGTGTAAGTTGAATAACAAAAACTGATGTTGACTTGCCTTTGTGCCTTGGAATATTTATCATGTCTTTCTGAGATTTAAATTTCGAACAATTAGCCTATAGAATCTTAATTCAATTTAATATAAAAATACTAATTGTTTTCTTTCACATTTTTCATTCCAGGGCAGCGGTAGCACCAGCAATAGAGACCTTCTGCATTGAAAATAACATCTCTAGGTAAGTCATGCTAATCTATAATATTTTTCAGTTTAATTTTTATTTTTTTATATATATTTATTTTATTTATTTATTTATGCAAGTGCTGCACAATAGGCCATATGAACCCACTTAATGTGAAAAATATATTTAACAAATTTTTATTTTCTAAAGATTTATTTGATCAGATCTGAATGATCTTTTTTTTTTGTGTTGTTGAGTGTAGTCAAAAAGCAATCTTTTCCATTAGAACCACCCTTATAAATCCTTTTGGAAAGAAGTTCCTTAAGAGACGATGCGCAAGGGTACCCTAACCGGGAAAAAACATCCGTTACGTAAGATTTTTTGTTTCTAAATCGTGTGAGTAATTCGATTCCATACAAACAAATATTAATCATACGCCATAATGCCATTAATTGGCAATTGGAGGTCGGTGTCGTCCCTCAATCTTTATTAGTTAATATCTCCAAGATGGATAACGTCTGAAAATCTGAAATCTGAAGTGGGCTAGAGTTGGGAAATGACACAGAAAGTGCTTTATCGTTTCCATGTACTCCCTACATCTATATCTGCATATTCGAGCAAATCCCCACTTCTTAACGCATTAAACACATTCACAACAGCAGACTACCGACTACACGACTTCAGAAATGGAAAACATGTGTTTATATGGGAATCATCATTTTCATTGCTACACGGCAGGCTGCTTTTTCTATATAAACACATGTATTATAATTCTGTAGTCTTGTAGTCGGTAGCCTGTTGCTGTGAATGTGTTTAGTGCATAAATTGAAGTGGCCTATTAACACACAGTTCAGCTGTCGTATTTTCATTCTGTTTAGTTCACACAGGCCCCTTGTTTTAAAACGAAACCTGCTTTGCTTTAGACCTAGTGATGTCTTGAAAATTAATGAATTTTAAAATAAAAAAAAAAACGACTTTTGCAATTCAAAGTTGCTTCATTGTATACGGGGTAAAGAGCTGGTCTTTTGTGACAGGAAATCTTAATAACTCTTATGCGAAGTTCATCAGTGTCTTTTGATAGCAGCCTTAACATTTTCCAAAATTTCTCTAATTACTGTTTTTTGGTCACATGCAACTTTGTGGGTCATATTAAATTCTTATTCAGAAATAATTTGCTTTCAACATCCACTTGCGTGCATTTGAGTTCCTTTATAGTTGTCATGTAATTTCTAGCCTTATTTCCTCTCCTCAGCTCTTTTTATTTTTATTTTCCTTTTTTTTTTTTTGGCTTTAGTTAAGATTTATTCTTCTGGCTATAATTTTCTTGTTGTGTACGAGTATTTTAAACATTTTCACTTAACTGGAATGCATTTAATGTTTCAACTCTTCGGTCGTTCGGTATTGTGTTGCTGTAGTTGTGTTTGTTGCTGCTGGTGATGGTAGCATTTTTAAATTATTGTGCGCACTTGGCACTAAATTTTATTGTCAGTTCTTGTCCTGCTAAATTATGTTGCATTGCAATGACTTTTTCTATACCAGTTTCTTATATCTTGTCCATTTCTTTGTGTGTATTCCGATTCGCTTTTACTGCATTTGAGATTTGTTTTGTGTTTTTTTTTTAGTTTCCTGCAACTAAATCCGGATGAACGGATGTTAGCTGAGAACATGGGCATCAAATTGTTACAGTAACATGTAAATGGCTGGTGTCCTTTTGTACACGTTCTAACTGAAATCTGATTATTCATTGTTTCTTAGTTTGGCACTGCTCCTGCTGCTTTTCTGTGAACTTTATTCTTTTTGGCTTGAACTTTGTTTTTATATCTATTTCGCTCTTATTTTATTGTAGCGCTCTTTGCTATTTTTATATTTTCTTGTCAAATGATTTCTATTGGAAATTTTCTTTTCTCATCGTTTGAGTATTCCTTGCAAATTGTTGCCTCAGTTACCTACGGAATTATGTAAAAAGAGAATATATAGAATCTTTTTGTATCATTAAGGCCGCTTATAATTAACTTAGCCTTTTTAACTGAACAGAGCCTCTTTTCCAATTATTAAAAATGAAGTCTTTAATAAAAATGAAGACTACTACGAAAATTTTCGCTAATAATTTTTTAAAGTATAGCTTTTAATTTTCCTTACTCATATCAGACGTTTCCTTAAAAAATATTTTTAACACAAGGTCTGTTCAAGAAATAAAGTGAATTTTTGCATTATTTTTTCTATGTTCGATGCTTGTCCTGGACTTACCAGCACATCAACAACCAAAGAAAATAATTACAAGGTGAAACAATTTTTTTTTGGGCAAACGTGGACTCACTGTTGGATAATTTACTGAGGACTTCCTGCATTTTTTTTTAACTTATTAATTTGTTGACTAACAACAATCAAAGTATTTGCCCTCCTGGAATTTTTCCCGTTCACAAAATAAAAAAGACACGTCAAGGGATGATTTTGTGGCGACCCAGGTCGTCCAGGCACTGGGGAACTTCAAGGACGAACCAAATAGTGCATATACGAGGATCAAAAAAATTGTCAGGAGGAATGTTTTATATCTGAAGAGTTTAGTTTGAAGAGGGACAACCTCGTGTATAGAATAGGTGTATTATATCCGAGGGAAGCTACATTGAAGGGGAGAAAATAGAAATTGATGGATATATAAATATTAAAACAAATATGTAATAATAATAAAAATTCACTTACTTTTTTGAACAGACCTCTTATATATAAGAAGTGTAATATATTTAAGGAGACTGCATTCATGGGGACATTAATTAAAATTGATGAATAAGTAACTATTTTTAAGAAAAATGAAAATTTACTTTAATTTTTGAACTGACCTCGTATATGGAACCAGTATAATATATCGGAGGGGAACTACTTTGAAAGTGACAAAACTGAAATTGATGGATAAAATGAAAATTCATTATTTTTCTGAACAGACCTCGCATATATGTATATGAAAGGTATTATATCTGAGGACTAAAATTTGAAGGGAAAAGGCCGAAATTAATGGTTGAATAAATATTTTTTAAAAAATTAACATTTACTTTAGTTTTTGAACAGACCTCGTATATTAAACTAATAAAATTTATCTGCAAAGGACCTACTTTGAAGGGTATAAAATTGAATGATTAATAAATATTTTTATAAGAAGTTAAAATTTACAGTAGTTTTTGAACCGACCTCGTATATTGAACTAGTACAATTTATTTGCGGGGGAGCCACTTTGAAGGCTATAAAATACAAATAAATGGATAAATAAATTTAAAAAAAATTAATTCATATAAATTTTTGAACAGACCTCGTAAATAGAACAAGTGTGTTATAAATGAAGGGGGGTACTTTAAAAGGGAAAAGTAGAAATTGTTGGATAAATAAATATTTTTTGAGAAAAATTTAAACTCACTTTATTTTTGAACAGACCTCGTACATGGAATCCGTATAATATATCTTAGGGGGTACTAATTTGAAGGCAAATGTATAAATATTGATGAATAAGTAAATTGAGAAAATTCACCTTAATTTGTGAACAAACCTCGTAAATTGTAGACTTCTGTAAAAGCAAAATTTTCTTTAAAATAAAATAAATTCCATTTTAAATATTTGGAAAAGCACTTTAAGTTGCAGCTCTGCTTTTGCGAATGTATTCTCTTTTAATCAATTTAGTTTTTTTTTTTGTTTTTCAATTAATTAGAAAAAAATAATTCTTTAGATTATTATATCCAATATATTTGTTCCATTTTATTCTTCTTTTTCTTCCTTTTGTTCTTTAGCGTTAATTTATCTGTTACAAATAAATGTTGCTTAATAAAACTGCCAGCAAGAAATTCTTTTAATTTAATATTTTAATTTATTTCTTAGAAAATACTTTTTCTTTAACATAAATTAGCTTTTTGCAATTATTTTTTCTCTGTTTTGTGCAAGAATTTTAAACTCAGTTTTCTTTATTGTCATTCGTATTGTCTTCATTAATAATTCGCTTTATTTAAGTTGACCTACTTCCGATTTTCAACGGATACAGTTATTTAATATTGTTGTTGTTGGTGTCATTCTAAGAAAAGAAGACATGTTTCAGCAGGGCTTTTCATGCCGCCCACACTCACACTTGCAAATTGATTGGCTTTGTTTTGCCACATTTTTCTCTCTCTTTTTCTTTTGATTCTTGTGAATGTGCAAATTGTAACAATATAATAAAATTTTGTAATTAATTCAATTAAATCACAAAAGAATTGTCTTCTCCTTTCTGCCGATGTTGCTAAATAACAGATTTCATTAATTAGACTTTAGCAAGGGGCTGACTGAAGACAAAAGAAGGTGAAACTAATGTCTATAATTTGATTACAAATTTAGTAATCGCATTCAATTGAATAATTAATTTGTATAGAAAAGGGTTTTTAATACACGACATAAATTTAAATCATGCTGAGTATAAGTTTAAACAGGCATAATTAAATACACATCAACTGTCAAGGACCCACACCCACACAGCCGCAAGAGTAATTACAGCTTCAGCTTATTTGCGTATCAATACATGCACACTTACGTATTATGAATTTATAAAAATGTCTTAATAATTTCTCCAAATATCATGCATTGCATCGTCATGCGTGTTTTATAATTAGCCCTCCTAATTATGAGTTGATCTCTAATAACTTCACCTCAACTCTGTGTTTATGGTTTAGAAATAAAATTTAAATTACAGCATTTAATTAAAAGCAAAATATACTCCCTATTATTTTACAACTTATTTTTTTTTTCTCCATACATTCATTTCGCGCTCAACTCATCAACAGTTGTGTAAAACCGAACAACTATAAACCGCTTGAAATTGTTTTTAGAATAGGGGAGAGAATAGAGAAAAAAATGCTGTTTGAAACTTTTGAAATGAAATTTTCATGTTAAATTGTTTTTTTTAGTGTGAGTTTGTGTGTGTGTGTGTGTTGCTGCAGCACAGACATACTCAAAGCAAAAGTATAAATTTTTCACGCGTTTCTAATAAAAATTCTAAAATATCATCATCATGTAGTGTAAACAATATTTCTGGTGTATCTCTCCTCCTCGCAGTTGCAGCGCAACAGACCAACAGGGAAAACATGAGTTTTTTTTTGTTTTTTGAAAAGTTTTGAAATATTCATATTTGATAAATAATAAGGGGAGTTTTATAGCGAAAAGTTAATTTATACAAGTCGAACTTGTTAATAATGAAACAAATCTCCCATGTAACCGGGGTTTCTTTAAAAATTTACTTATTAAATATGGTTTTGGGTAACATTTCCGAAATTCAATAAATATTAGAATAACTTTTTTATTTCGACCTTTTTATGTGTAATTTTTCCCCAGTTTGTTATAAAATTACGTCAGCTTTTTTTAAATTTTAATTCCGATATTTCGTTACACTTCGAATCACATAATTGTTACTGCGAGCAGTTATAATTGTAGAAAGAGTTGCCATATATTTTATTTCTCGAAAATCTTTAAAATAGTGAAAAATAGTTGTTTTCAGTGGCTGAGTTTCTATATATTGAAATTAAATTTTTTTACTGACAAAACTTCCAAAAATCTCAAAACAGTCTAGAATAATATTGTGTTAAATATTTATATTTTCTTTAGGTCATTGGCAATTCGATACGACTACAATATATTTTTGCATTATTCCGATTTCGATTTAACTACAACAAGATCGACGGATTCAATAAATTAGATTTAACCTGAATGAACTATTTAAATTATTTTCAGAACAGAAAAAAAATTTTTTTCTTAAAATTTATAAAATAAATTTTAAATTTGGTTAGTGCAACATGAAATTTGGAAAGCAACCGAATCGATTCCAATTCTAAGTTTGATAGAACTTGATGAAACGTGACTAGTTTGGTCAAGACGTTCAAAAGTTAGAAGCGACTCACATACACACACATACACACAAACACACACACACACACAAACACAGGAGAGTGGAATGGGAGTTGAATATTACTCCCCGTCAGCTTCTAGACGAGATTTTGGGTTCCGAAATTAAATGGAATGAGTGCAACCGCCATATATCTGTAGTTATGCAGGAACTACGAAGACTGGAAAGACAGAGATCGAACGAGCGTTCATTAGATGAAGCGAAATCGCTAACCAGCCCTTCGCGAAGTAATACCTACCGGCAGTCCCGCGGAGGGAGAGTGGTCGAAGGAAACAGGGGGTGGGTTTAGTACGTAGGCACCAGTCATGGTGAATCGTGCATGCTTATGATGGAACATAAGTATCTTTTAAAGATTACCACCTCCGGTTCTATAAAAAAAAAAAAAAAAAAAACACACAAACCCACACAAACAGCGACACACACTCACACACACAGCGACAAACTCGGACACACACCAACACACACACCCATAAACATACACGTACACACACTCACACATACACTAACATACACTCACGCACACAAAAATACACAAGCCCTCACACGCGCATACATACACATACAGTCACATGCATACACACACACACATACACACTCATACTTTCGGAAGTAGGGACAGAAGGAGTAGTCAGGAAGGCTTCCTAGGAACTCACAATGTTGGGATCTGCTGAAAACTTGATTTCTGCAAAACGTTGAACTACCAATAGCTTCCCGATTTCTTCCGGGTTTCGAAGGTGATAAATATTAAAATATTTTTTGGAATTCTTCCGGAAATATGTTCATTCAGAAGGTTTTATATAAAAAGGGAGAATCCTACTCATGTAATTCATTGAGACGGAACTGTGAAGGAAGGAGATAGTGTTGAGAGGACAAATAGGGAAAGATGAGAAAATATTGAATTTGTTGTAGTCAATTCTACTATACTACCGAGGAAGCCCTGCAATCATATTGATGTAAAAAGAAATGAAATAAGAAAATATTAGATCTGAAATAATTCAAATATCTTAGTTGAAGCTATTTTTGTTTTTGTCTTGTATTTTTAATTAATTATAATTGCATTAGCCTGATTGTGGCAGTTTTTCAAGCGAATTTAAAACATAAGGAATAAATTAATAAGCGTCACTTTTACATCTAGAATAGTGGCGATGGCTTCGTCTACTTTCTACCCTAGAATATATTAAATACTCCCTATATATTTCAAAACTATGGAAAAAACAAAAATAAATACCATCAAGTGTAAAAATAGCTGATGTTACACAACACACTCACACACACATACCCTTAATAAAAACACCAAAATTCATGCATGTGCACGTATGTAACAGCACTTTTAACCACAAATTTACACAGCAACGCACACAACAGACAATTGCTGCGAGAATTTCGGTGGCGTTTAGCTTCAAGACAACAAATATTTTCAAATAAAATAAAAATACAATCGAAATAAACGAAATTATATGAATTTAAAAAGCGGGGAAGAAACGCCAAAAAAAAAATGATAATAAACAATAAAGATGTTTACAAATTTATGTATTTTATGCGCAACACTCAACCGTTCACACGAATGGTAATATAAATAGCACATGTGCTTACAACCACACACATATGCACTCACACACACACGTACCCACAGCATTTGACTAACATCTCTAACACACACACATACACCCTTTTACCCTTCTGTACTTGCTCAGACGTTTGTTTATTCGCAATAGTTTCATATGAGCATGAATAATAAATATTAAATAAATTATAGAAGAAAAAATATGCAAAAAATTCACTGAAATTTGACGAAAAGAAAAGCAAATTTATATGCAGACAGACAATTTATTTGACTGTGATGTGAATTTGTGTTGTTTTTTTTATTATTCGTTTTTGTTGCTGAATCGTGTGCGTGCATTTTAGTTTTATTGTTATTAACTTTTTGTATGAAATTTAAATTTTTACTAAATGTTTGCCAGCTCTTAATAAATGTTTATGGGATATTTAAGTTAAATTTAAAGTCAGTTTTTATTTTAATAAATTTTTTGTTAATTTGTAAAAAATATTTTAATTCAAGGGTAGTCGAGGAAGTTTGCAAAAGTGCAAAAAAATGTTCGATGGCTTTTTGAATACAAATTTCGATTGATATCGAGTGTCGTAATTTTGTGTCCTGCTGGCACTAGGATTATTTTTAACAGGATGATAATTGTTAAAAGCAGCCTTGTTTTAATATTTATAATCAATAATAATACAACGATTCAAGGTGATAATAAGCCAAGTTATTACATTTTCTTGACAGATTTTAATCGTTAAAATTTTAAATTTTTAAAGCCTGGTTTATAAAAAAGAATTTTATTCATAAGAGCCTTATAAAAGTTTTATACAAAAATGTGTTTAATTTTTTATAAATTAGGCCTTCCCCATAATATGCAGAGAAAAGTTAAAAATTCTTTATTGTATTAACTTTTCCGATTTTATTTCAAATGCTTGATCGTTGCTATTTTTTCATTTTGAAGTGTATATCACTATTTTGCCCCACTGTGTGGATCTTGTGGAACACGTTTGCAGTTGTTAATTAAAGCAACATTTCACAGATTGAAGTGAAACTTTTGCGGAAGTGAAAAAAATGGGTATAAAGTCAAAGGCCGCTTATAAAGTTAAGTTTCTAACAACACCGGCCAGCAACAACACCAGTAACAGCTCAAATGAACTTTTCCAACAAATTGAGACAAAAACGTTCTAGTTTGTTTGTACCGCATTTTTTTATGAACATTTTTTTTCTATATATTTTTTGAACAGCTCTTCGCCTACTTATCATCACAGCATATTTTTTAAAAAAATTTTTCCTTGTTTTTTAATAAAATTTCACTTCCTAGAAAATGGTTTTTGCTGCTGATTTTTTGTTGGTGTTTTTTTTTTTTTTTTTTTTTATAACGCACAGTGTTACGAATTGTGAAATAAATTGGCTAAATATGAAAAATAAAATCACTTTTTAATTATCAAGGTAGAAGCACAAAATCTTAAAAAAATTCAAGAAAAAGGGGTCAAGCAAGAAAATAATTAAAATGTAATGCTAGGATATTATTGTGTTACCATCGATGTGGAATTGTTACAATTCTCGTATACAATTTTCTGGTAAAATTTTTTGTAAATAAAATCTGTTATCACATTCAACTGAGACACCAAATAATTGACGATAAATGGAAATGCATACAAGTTCTGATGATGGAGGTGTAGTGGCTTTCGAAAACAGCTATTCTGCTCTTCTGAGTAATTTGTAAGTTTAATTGATTTTACAAGTTGCATGCATTTAATCTCAATTGAATTAAATATGGCAGAGAAAAAATGTCAAATAAACATTTTCATGAAACATTTTTTCTAATTAAATTATTTTCTGAAATTTATTTGAGTCTCAATTTACATAATATTGAAGCAGGACATACAGCAATTTTTTTATTTTTATTTAACAACAATTTCATTAATTTAGATCCCTTTCAGAATATTAGGATCGCCTGGTGGCCGAAATTCCATCAGTTGACGTATTGAAATTTATGAAAAAAAAAATTCACACATTCACACACATATTCACACATTGAAATTCATATATTTGTTTGCAAACAAATTTCTTTTAAATAATAGGAGAATATTATACAAAGACACAAATGAGTTTGAAAATAAAAAATTAAAAGGAACTAAAGGGTTTATATAACTTAGTTTTTCAACAAATTAAAACAAATATTTTAAAATTTTTGTGCTGAGAGTTTGAAATAATTCTTTCTACTGTACACTTCTTCACGAAAAAAGCTTTTAATTTATTTACTTTCAAACAAATATTAGTACATGATAATAAACTTAAAAGTGTACCACAAAAATATGTGCGCTGTATTTGTATACAAGATTTAGGCTTTTGGCCAATATCTCCCCACAGTGCACGCTTGTTTGTATTATTATTTTCTCTATCATATTTACTGGGTAATTAGACATCTCAGGAAAAATTTTTTATTAATATTTTTTGTGTGTAAGTATATATAAATTTTTTTTTCACTATCACTTTGTTGCTGCCTGGACAAAAAGAAAGTATGCAAATAACTTTTAAAGTTACATTTTCATTTAAGTTTCTAGGATAGAGTTACAAAGTAGCAACTTCATAAACACAAACCAATTATGCTGGACAGAAATTCGACTTAAATTCAAAAAGTTAAAAACGAAAGAAAATGTTAATAGTATAACAAAAAATAAAAACTAAATGAATTGTAAGTATCAGTTGAAGGCAAAAATTCTATTGACCATAAAATGAGATTAAAGTTGCATGAAAAGTTGACTGTTTATTTAAGTTTTGGTTGCGAGACAGACGAAGTTTAACAAACAAAGTGTTTTAATTAATATTTGTAAGCCAAAAAGAAATACAACTAACGATGGCAGTGGCTGTTTAACACTCGTAAATCCTGTACTACACTTCATGCGGAGTTTACATCCGTAAAATATCATGACTTTTTGTTACAAAGTGATATTGATGACAATTCTGTACATATTTTTAATATTTCAATTTAAACACATAAGGACAGTAGACTGTTTTTAGCACTGATAGACAAATCTTTTAAATGTTTCAAGAACTCAAGGTGACCTAATTCGAAATGTTTTGGCTCCTCTCGCTATGGAGATTTAAACTTAAAGCAATATTTCTTAAAGTATAATATGAAATATTAATACAATCGGACTGTCCGCTTAGTAACGGCAAAATTATTTCCATTTTGTTTTTTTTTTTTCAAAATCTTCAACTATAGAATAATATCGAAGAGTGCGGGAGAAAATATGGTAACGTTCGACACAGACATATTTTCCATGTGATTTTAATTAAATTTTTTTTTATATAAATATTAGAAAAAAAACACACACACGCTGGCGTCGAGAATGATTTATATATAAATAATATCAACTAAATTTTTATTCTCTCAAAAAAAAAAAAATTAAATCAATTAGGAGGGTGTAATCACTTTGTCATTTCGGGTGTAATTCAATGTCCCTCCTAGACCCCATAATCTATATATTGTCTTGATCAGTGATGAAATCTAAGACTATCTAGCCATGTCCGTCCGTCCATCCGTCTGTGGATACAATCCAAAGGAAAAGAACCAGGCCCTTAAAACGTGGTACAAATAAATTTGGAAGGAATAGCACAGGTCAAGTCCAGTCAAATGGGCTGAATCAGGTCAGAGGGAAAAAAGTTCCCCTATGAACAACCTAACTATCCTCTAAAGCAGATGTAGGCAATGTGGGTGAGCACAATTCACATGTATCTAAATTCGCTCTTGAGAGTCACACGTATTTGTAGTTACTCACAAATCACAAAAATTGTGCTTCACAATTCAGTCTATCACAAGCTTCCAACCAAGAAGGTTGTTTGAGCGCTTGTTGAAAAAAATTATTTAAGTGTGGGGAGAATGCTCGTTTGTTTAAAAAATTCCCTGCAGGAGATCGAACTAGTATCAAATTAGTATTGCACTAGTACAAAAATCACCAGTACTAGTTCCCAACTGTGAACTTTCCTATACCATGTTAATGCTCAAATTAACATTGAGTGTGTTTTAAAAATTACTAGTACCACTGGTACTAGATGGAAACTAGGGGGATACTAGTACTATTAGTACTTGATTAATACTAGTACAATTTCTTCTAGTCGGATACTAGTACAATCAGTTCTGCATTAAGAACTAGTTTATATATAAAAAAAATCCCTAAATTTATTGGTTTTTTAAGCCCAATGAAATTTGTTAAGTCTTTGTCTTCACAAGCAATTTTTGGTTTATCAATTCTTAGTTTATAAGAGGAAATGGAAAGTTGCTTCAGGGCACACTCAATCCAAACAATAATGAACATAAATACAATACATATATCACTTTTTATTATTTTAAAAAAGATCGCTGACTTTACATATGAACATAAATATTAACAAAAAACACACGTTTAAAAGATTTTAAAATTAGCTTTTAATTTTATTTATTTTTTAAAATGTCACTGTTTTAACACACAAGAAAACTGCGGCTTACTTACATAAATTATCGAATAAATAAACTGATATGCAGGTGGCAAAGTCTTCTAATACTATTCTTTGTTTCAAATTTGAATTTGTTTAAAAATTGTAACAATTAAAAATAAAATAAATGAAAATTGCGAATTAGCAATTCGCTTTAAAACATGATCAAAAAGTAATATGAAATTCTACAAGTCAAATCAATCTACAATTGAACTACTTGAAGTACTAGTACTTTTCTGTATATGTTCAATCTACTTTTGAACTAATGCTTGCTATACTAGTAATCGTACCAGTAGCTTAAAGACAATTAACTCTTATCCTCCTGCAGGGTTGTGAGAGACACACACAAACTCAAAATGTTGATGTGTTTGTGCCTATATCTGCTCTAAAGAACAACATATTTTTTTAATTTTGTTAAGCAGTTGATATATTTTTATGGCAAAGAAGATTCAAAGCATTTAATCATTAAAGCCAGAAAATCAGAAAAATTCATTCTAGGCCCCGCCCTCTTTATTGGGCGTTGAAGTAAGATATTACATGGAAAAATGGTGTAAATATTTAACAAATTGTTTTCCTTAACCCTATAATTCCATAAAAATTAAATTTTTATCTTCTTTGATCTTTTTCTTTTTATCCCACCACCCAACTCTGCCCTATTAAAATTTTTTTTTACTTTTAATTTCCCCAAAAATTTACTTTTAAGTTTTTTAAAAAAAGGTGAGATGTATACCCCACGGCCCTTCCCGCAGTGACCTTGTCAAAATAGAGTTTTAAAATTGAACACAGAAATCTGTTAAACGACCTCTTCTCCGGAAGGTTAATAATTTTTATCCCTTTTTGTGCTCATTGATATAAGATATTAACGGCCGCTATGCTGATGAACAAATTTTATTTACTAAATATTTGGAGGGTATTTAAGATTCAACCCGGTCAAATATAACGTTCTTCTTTGTGCTAACCGATTTAATTTTTTGCCTAGAAATTTTCAAACAAGACTCTAATATATTGCCTGCCCATCAGTTAGTCTCTATATCCGTTAACATGTCACAACAAAATGAGGCTTGAAAATTTTCTATAAATAGTCACGATTTTTATAAATTTCAACATTATTAGGCTTAACGTCATTTATAATGATATTATTGTCTACATGTCAGCATATGTTCACATGTCGGTCTCCATATTTCTTAGCGGCCATTATCATCAACTTCATCAGTTAAACAGTCAAGAACTTGAGCAGCCAGCGATGAAAATTTACTGCCACAACATGACCAATCAAAACATGAAATAAAACAAAACTGCAAACTCCTCGCAAGAAGTTAAACTTGCCGGTAGCCTGCATTTAGTTGTTCTTTTTTCTCCTTTTCAATTTGGTCCGTTTCCTTGTTGCTGCTGCTGCTGTTGCTGCTTGTTAAAAGTGACAATCTGCAGTTTATAGCATGTTTAACGATAGACAGCAAATGCATCAAAATATTTTACCAGTAGCAATATTTGCAGCACAACTGCAACAATAACAGCAACAAGAACAGAACGGTTTGGAATTTTCAACATTTAGCAGTTGTGCTTCATTTGCCACATGCCATGTTGCAGTTTCTCATCGTTTAACCGAACACGTTGGGCACGTTTTTGATGTTCAACATTCAAACGCTCAATAACATGTTAAAATACAAGAACTGCTTTAGCAAAATAGCAAACGTCGGAGAAAAAAAAAGCCAGGGACAAAGATACGTAAGTAAAATAACCGGCAAATTGGAATTTGTCAGGTGCTTCTTTATGACTTTTTTTAATGGCTGTGATTTTAGCCATAAAACTTTTCTTTTTTAATATATGGGAGCAACTTGAAACGAAAATGCTAGAAAAAGAGTTTTATCTTGATAATTTATGTTTTAATTGTACAAATCAAGCCAACAAAGAGGAATTTATGTGACGCAAGAATTTTAAATTTTGTTTCTATATCTCGTAAAATTCATATTATATTCGAAGCTTGTATTCAATTGTTCGACAAATTATTAATTTCAAGTTTTTGATATGTTAACATCTATACGCGCGTCCTAGGACAGTAAACTATCAGTTTCAATACATACGCAAGTGTAAGGTGTAAGATGTAAGAGTAAATCATCGTTTGTTTGTTCGTTGCTTGGCAGTCGGTATTGAAAGTGATTATTGGGCGATTTTCATATAATTTTCCCACGCGATTTTCTCCGGAAATTCAAAGCCGATTTTAATAATTTTTGGATTAAAACGCTAGTGCGGGTTTCGAGGAAGAGTTTAGGCCAAAACTTAAGGCGATCCGATATCGGTGAGCGGAGATTTAAGTGTTTTAATTCGGAGTATTAATTTGGAGTAATATTAAAAAAGTGTTTTATGTTGATCTTCGGTTTTGTCTTATGCATAGCAAAGAAAATAGTGACGTACATATATAAAAATGAGATAGCAAGACAGCAACGTATGTAGCTTATGTACAAACATAACAATGTATGTATGTACATTTGTCTGTTGCTTTGCATTATCTTTGTTTTTTGTGGGTTTAATATAAAATAAAAAAACAAAAAGGTGTTAACACATCGCCCGTGAGTTCGAACACTCATTGATTTTTTTTTTATTTAAAACTCCCTTAGGCAAACTGATTCAGACAATTACATCTTTCAAGGATATTAATTTGACAAATTTTTACTCTACATCACATGATGGCAGAAGCAGTTTAATTGCTCTGAATCTGCTGATTTACACACTTTAAATTTTATCCATTCATTATGTTTTAATAGTTACCAAGCTCTTGGGCTCTTATGAAAACTCTTAAACAATAAATTGCAATTACGAGGTCTGTTCAAAATATTAGGGAATTTATTAATTTTATCCAAAACATTTTCTTTATTCTTCATTTTATTCCCCTCAGATGAAAAACACTTGTGTTAGCATTTTTTCCAATCCTGAAATCAATTTTATGTCCTTGTGATCTATCAGCGACGCGTATTTTTCTAGTCATGCGTCATAAAAGGCCACCCTTTTAAGGGTCTCTTCATAATAGTTTTAAAGCTCTTGCGCTTTTATGAAAACTCTCAAACAACGAATGGGAACTACGAGGTCTGTTCACAATATTAGGTGATTTTTTTTATTTTTCTTAAAAAATTTGTCTTCATTCTTCATATTAGTTTCCTCAGATGAAAAACACTTGTTTCAGAATTTTTTCCATTCTTTAAATCAATTCATTGTCCTTGTGATCTATCAGCGACGCGTATTTTTCTAGTCATGCATCATAAAAGGCCTCCCTTTTAAGGGTCTCTTCATAATAGTTTTAAAGCTCTTGCGCTTTTATGAAAACTATCAAACAACGAATGGGAACTATGAGGTCTGTTCACAATATTAGGTGAATTTTTTTATTTTTCTTCATATTAGTTTCCTCAGATGAAAAACACTTGTTTCAGAATTTTTTCCATTCTTTAAATTAATTCCTTGTCCTTGTGGTCTATCAGCGACTCGGTTTTAGTCTAGTCATGCGCCACAAAAGTCCGTCCTTTAAAGGGTCTTCTCAATCTTGAAAACAGAGAAAAAAATCGAAGGCGTCCAAATGAGCTGAATTTGGTCGTTCAAATATTTCTGAGTGAAATGTGATATTTTTATATTTTAGCAAGATTCAGCAATTTTGGAAGGATTTTTGCTGTCATACTTTTGCTGCAAATTTTGGAAAAAAAATTATAGCATGAGCCAAATGATATGACCACATCCTCAGCAATTTCCCTAATACTGATTCAACGATTCCCGCATGACTATTTTCTTCCCTATCTCAACATTATCCCGGCTGCTGATCGCCTAGGACTATCGTCGTCACTCACATCCTCTCGATATCCCTTGAGAACATTTTTCTAACACTCACTATATGCCACTGGCTTTATTTGAACAGGCTTTGAACTCCTAATTCCTTTTTTATACAAAAAATTCCAAATTCCTTAATTAATTTTTTGTCGACAGCAGAAAATCGCCAAACACTTCTGATTTCGTCAGAAACAAATTAAACATCGCTTATAACAGAAATTAAAAAAGTGTGTAAAACAAAAATTATATTAATCGAATATAAATAGTGCATGAAAAGTGAAAATTCACTCTATTTTTTTTGAACAGACCTCGTATAAACATGCAAATTTAAGAATTTTTGTACTCTGGCCAATAAATATTTTTGTTTACCGTTTTATTAACAATTCCAGTTTGACATATTTTATAAAAATATATAAATTATTAAGATAAGAATTTTTTACACAGATCCAAGTTCAAATCTAAAATCTGGTAATAATTTTTTTTTATTGAAAATTTTTTCGTGCTAACCAAAAGCGATTTAACTTAAGAAATTTATACAAGAAGTTCTCATATTCTATTTCGTTAAAAACAGTGAATAACTAGTTGCTGTTCCTAGTGACTAGTACTACCGTGGAAAGTGCAAAGAAATGAACAAAAAACGCTGAGGAGCGGGCGTAGCGATCTGGAAAACAGTACCGATTAGTTCTGCTAGTTTGATGATTATAAAAATATTCTAAGTATTCCTTTTATAACAAAATTAACTTGAATTTAATAAAAATTCGTAAAAAAATAATTTGCTGATTGCAGATTTGAACTTGAGTCTGAATAAAAATATCTTTATCTTAATAATGAAATTGATATGTTGAAAGAAAATAAAAATTTGCAATCCTGTTTAAAAAAGATTACAATCTAGTTAGCTGCTATATGCACCAAATTTTATACCGAAATGATTAGAATCCGAAAACTAGTGTAGCGCTCAGTTAAGAAAAAAATAAGTATAATAATAATATAAAATAAACTATCCGGCCTTTACCTCATCGTTTAGTGATGTTATAAATTGCGTCATCGTTGTAGTTGCTTAAAAAAATCTGATCACGTAAAATTTTTGAATTGCTTTTACTGGCTGCAAAACCATATAAAATGCAAGAGCCACCATTTTATCTAAATGGCTGGTAACATTTAAACGGCACATCCACTTAGACCAATACATATGAATATAAAAGCATGTCTACACACATGCACTCTTGCAGACACGCAAACTACTCATTTTTTTCTTCTTTTTGTATAGGCATGCATTTTAGCATCACTTTTATCGACTCTATGTGAATATGTTTCATAACTGTATGTGTGCAAGTGTGTGCTTCACTTTATAGCATATGCTTCAGTTTTTTTTTGCCTTTGCATTCACTTCTTTAATGCTTATATTGCTTCTTCTTTTCTTTTTTTTCTTTGCATAAAACACGTATCCGATGTTAAGGTTGAAATTAAATCCATGCGATACGACTACTCAAATTGCTGTAGTACAGAAATGATAACAACACTTTTAATTTTATGCCGTTTATCTCGGCGTTTGTGTGTTGAACTGCTCAAAGATGATGTGATGACCTTCGGCTATGCGGCTAGTGTATTTTAATGGAAATTTTATTTAACAAGTAAATGCTTAATGTGTATTTGTTTTCTCTGTACCCATGGCGTATGCGTACTATACGGCCTCCATATGAAATAACACTCATACGGCCCCATATCTTGTTGTGCTGCATTCGAGTACGTTTTGAATAATAAACAGCAGATATGATGGCATCCAAATATCACTTATAGTCATGCAGCTTCTTTTTTTTTTAATGATTAAGGCATTTTATTTTAGTCTATAAAAATCTATTTTATCTATAAAAATCTATTTTATCTATAAAAATCAATTTCATGTCGATGAAGCTCCAATTCGCCTTTAATGTTTGCAAAGTTTGTGTGAGTGTTTTTATATGCAAGAACAGCTGGATTTTTGCAAATTTAGTATAAGTAAATTAAATATTTTTTGTTGATCAGGTTTATGGCCATTGGACGTGATAGAAGACCACAAGAGCTACAAAATAAAATAATTTTTAGCCGCCCACATATTTCCATTTTCCATAAATTCATGCTATAGAGAAACTCCAAATATGAAGTTTCACTAAAATCCAAATTTCTTTATTAAAAATCGAACTGTTAAGGGTTGTGGCCATTGGACGTTATAGAAGACAACAAGAGCTACAAAATAAAACAATTTTTAGTCGTCCACATATTCCCGTTTTCCCAGGATCCTGGGCTATCCTCTCTAGAATTTTAAAATTTTTGTGTACAAAAAAATCAAAACTTATCGGCATAGCTATACCAAAGTATATATTAATATATTATAAAAGCTATGGATCTGGTTGTCTGTTCCGTTAATTTCCTTCAAGGTTGGTCCAGAAATGTGGCCAGTATTCCATTTCGAATACAAACACTTCGATTTTTCATGCTTAACAGAGCCATGTTAACATGCTAACAGACCTCTGTTAACGTACTTGGTTTGTGTCTAGGGTTATACATTTCGAAGTTTAACTCCACACACTAGAGTTGGGTCCAACTAGACTTGTGTCCAACTAGCTCATTCGCTCAGTTTTGACAAGAACCTCTGATCAAACCCATTTAAATTACATAGGTTTGATTAAAGGTTCTGGTCAAAACTGAGCTAATGAGCTAGTTGGGCACAAGTCTAGGTCCAACTAACTCATTCGCTTAGTTTTGATAAGAACCTTTAATCAAACCTATGTAATTTAAATGGGTTTGATCAGAGGTTATTGTTAAAAAAGAGCGAATGAGCTAGTTGGACCCAAGTCTAGCACACACACGAACCTCTAGTTCGTTTCCACATTCAGTCATATGAGTTGTGATCTGCTTGCATTAGTATATAACTGTGTTAACTTTGATCGAATTGTTCAGATCCTTGAACATTTTTGGGATATTTCTGACTAACAATTTCTCAGTTAATGATATTCAGTTTTTTTTGGAAGAGTTGTTGCTTTCCTTCGTTGCAAAAAACACACACACACTCACACACATCTCTAACAAAACAGTCATCTGCATATGTTCAACACTCTCTTGACCATGACTTTTGCAAAAATGCAAATTATCTTTGCCCGCATTAATTATTTTCAAGAATTCATTATAAACATGTTGCCTGTATTATTTATGCAGCAGCTCACACCGCAATATGTCCTTGTTAAGAAACTATTTTAAAAGTTATTAATAATATTGTAGCCACTTTTAGTCATGTCTAATAAATAGCAAAACTCTACCTGTCATATTGAAATTCTAGCCAAGTTCACCACCGCCTTATGCACGAATGCATAATTCACACATTTAGATAAAACGAAGCAGACCATTTAGACCACCACAACGGAGAGAAAAAATAGCAAATGAAAGAAAAACGAAATAAAAATGAAAGAGGCGACAGGCCAGCCGGTAAACACTGGCAAACAGTCCAGTACAAGTATTAAGACTTAATGGTGAAGTGCACACAAACACACGCACACACACGCACACTCACGAGAAGGATACAAATAGAAAACAAAAAAATTAAAAATGCTGGCAATTAACACTAGTTTAGCAATTTTGAAGGTTTTTGGGAAAGTAAGTATTATAAAGAAGTTAGAGCCATTGGCTAAGCACATGCAATTTATTAACTTTTGTAAAACAGAGTCCTTGGATATTCGCATAAAACGTATTACTTTTTCGTGTTTATATATTTTTAAAGACAAATCGCTTCAGAGCGATTTTTTTTTTAAGAAAGTAACAGTTTCTAAAGTTCTATAATAGAATTTCTCATTTTTCAGCAAACTCTGAAGGCAATAGGCCACAAAAAATGTTAGTGTTTTGTTTTTATTGTTGCATTAGGGAAAATTGCGTTAGTAAATATAAATAATTACTCAGTTGTAGCCAAAAACAAGGGCCTCTAAATTTCGAGCTCACAAGTGAAGCAGTTTAAAATTATTAACATTGAAAAAAAAGGTCTGAAGCTCATTACATGAAAAAATATATTACGAAAATATTTTACCACGCTTCAGTTACACTCAACACTGTGCGAGGTCTGTTCAGTATACAAGGTGAAGTTGATAATTAAACTGATGCTGCCTTTGCACTGTACCTTGAAAAATTTACCATAACTTTATGAACTACAACACGTTGCGAATAATAACCTGTAAATCTTAATTTTTTATTTATTTTTTTAACTCGAACCAGCAGTCGGGGGATGATATGCAGTGCGTTGCGCCAGGACTAGAAAGGGGGGAATAGTATTGAGACGTCAGATGAAGAAAGATGAGAAAAAAGCGAATGTTTTTCTGTAGCTAATTTTTTGCTACAGGGTCGACGTAGGAGGGTGGTGTTCTTTTGCTCTTTAGTACATGATATTGTACATCTTAATTGAAGAAGCACTCTGTGGTATATCCTTAAGTTCTCTCGGGCATTCGGTTTTTGTTTTTCTCAATAATCACAAAATGCCCTACTTTGATGGGTTTCTTCAATCTTAGGACGAGAGGAGGGTAACAAAGAATCACATCTGGTAAATACGTTGGCGCAAGCATGATTGCTTTTGAAATACGGTATGCGGCAACCCATGTGCCACCAGCCACCAGCTTCCCTAATAGTGATTTGACGATTCCTTATAAACATATTCTTGGCCTGCTCTACCTTTTCATTGGTTCTTGATGTGTTGTCGAGTTTAGCATAAGCGCCGTCACTCATATCTTTTCGACCAACCCTTTGATCCATTTTTTCGACAGATGAAAATCGTTGAACATGCAAAATACTTCTAACTTTTATGACTCTCATAAATACACGAAACAAGGAAAATCGCTAAAACTGTATTCCAGACAAGGGTATCAACATCAAAAAAAAAAAAAATTGAATGTGAGTGGCACGCAAAATTTTAAAATGCATATTATATATTTTTTTCTGAACAGGCCTCGTATATGTTTTTTCATACAGCAGAATAATTTCCAACTTACAAAGACATGAAAAACAAGCCAAAGCATTAGGGAAATTCAAACATCATATTTAATAATCCAATTTATACTGTAGAGCAGCACAGCCGTTTTCGAAGGCCGCTACACTTTCATCATCAGTACTGATATGTATGTGTGTGTAAGTCACCAGTTCTGGCTTAGTTGAATGTAAAAAACTGTTTTTATTTTCTATAAAATTTTATTAGGAAATTGCATGCGAGAATTGCAACATAATTTTAATCCCCGTATTGCCGTTTGATATAAATTTTATATTCTTGACTTGCGTTTCCAAATAACCTGGAAAAATATATCCCTCTTGAGGTTACTTTATTTATTTTTATACCCTCCAAAAAAGAATTTGAAGGGTATATTCACTTTGTCATTCCGTTTGTAACGCATCGAAATATCCATCTCAGACCCCATAAAGTATATATATTCTTGATCAGTGATGAAATCTAAGACGATCTGAGCATGTCCGTCCGTCCGTCCGTCTGTGGAAATCACGATTCAGTCCAAACGAAAAGAGTTAGACCCTTAAAATTTGGCATAAATATATTTTGAAGCTTAGAGCAGGTTCGAAGATGGGCTAAATCGGGCAAGAGGGAAAAAAGTTCCCCTAAGAAGAACTAAACCAACCCAGAAAAAACAACATAATTTTTAATGTTTTTTGGTTATTATGTTAAGCAAATGATATATTTTTATGTCAAATACTGTCCAACGCCTTACATTTGGAGCCATAAAATAAAAAAAATAATTTTCGGACCGCGCCCACTTTAGTGGGCGTTATTATATGCAAAAATAGCATAAAAATTTAACAAATTATTTTACTTAAGCCAACATTCTTTAAAAATAACATTTTTAAGCCTTAATGACGAAGCTGAGACGTAACCTGGTACTACTCTGCCCTACCCCCTACCCCCTACCCCCTTCACCCTCTAAATGACCCTACCAAAAAAAAAAATTTTTTTTTAAATTTTGTATATAGTCATCCAAAGCATTTAATTTTAGAGCTTAATGACTTCCGATTTCTGCCCTGCCCCGTCCTCCCCCTTTGCCCACTAAATGACCTTTGATCAGTGATGAAGTCTAGGACGGTCTAGCAATGCCCATACGTTCGTCTGTGGAAAATATGATATTGTCTATATTTGAACCCCGCCCCCTTTAGTGGGCGTTGACGTACTATATTATATAAAGGAACTCTGTCCCACCAAGTTAAACATTTTAAATTCACTTACTAAATATTTGGAGGGTATTTAAGATTCGACCCGGTCAAATATAACGTTTTTATTTGTTTACTTTACTTGATTTTATTTTTATTGCTATTAAATTTTTTTGTAGACTAGTGTAATTGCAGGTGCACTAGGGAAGAGTGTCATACTTAACAAGGTGTGCTGTTTTAAATGGGTTGTCTGTGAGTGTATAAAAATATATGATTAAATGGTACTTGCACTTTTCTTTGTTTGTTTGTTTGTTTGCTACACTATTATTATTTTCTTCCTTAGCAGCACCGCAATGCTGTTAGACTGCAGCCACGGCAAGTGTCTGCAGTGCCATTTCTCGTTTGCGTTTTATCTTGTAGTTATTTCCGCTATGGCTGCTCAGTGTAGTGGGTATACGCTGGTATTATTTGTTACTTTGTTATTTGCTAACTTTTCCGAAATACTGCACAAGCATTAACGACATGTTAATTTATGCATTAAAAAATTTGTTGGCAAGAACAAGTCATGACAGTTTTTATAACTATTATTGAAAAAGGAAAATAATTTAAAATATTTAAAGTTGGAGTCTTAAAGAATTTATTTCATGTGCAGTGGTAAACACGATATTGAAAAGTTTTGGTGAACGAAGATTATTTTTTTTTTTGGGGAGCAAATCAATTGGAAAAGCCTGTACTTTGTATTAGAAATAATTATTTCAGTGTTTTTACAATCCAACTTATCAGGATCTAAATCTTTCAGAAGCCTCTTTTATGCCAGCTTATTTACATATTGAAAGAAAATCTTCTGCTATAAGAATTGATATAAAAATTATCCTTGGGAAAAGTACTTCATAAAACTGGCCCTGCTTTATTAAATAAAAGTTATTGTTTACCTGCTTCATTGTTGTTCTTTAAGAGAAAAACATTCAAGTTTCTCAGGGTGTTTAAGTAAGCGTAGCAATTTTAATATCATTTCAGATCTACTTTTTATAAAATATTCTATCTGTTTTTTTTTTGTTGCTAAAGTGGACTTGGTTTTTCCAACTATTTGTTTCCTTGTTTGTCTTTACTTCTCTTTGTGTGTGTGTGTGTGTGTGTGTGTGTGTGTTTGTTTCTGTTCCTTTATTTGTTTCCTTATTTATGTTTGCTACACCGACCTTATTGTTTGTTTATTACTTACAGCAAATGAAATGTGGTATGAAATAAAAAAAAGAAAACAAGGAGGCAGCAAGAAAGAAAACGCAATACTATTGTTAGCTCGTCCTGTTGGTTTAAATTGTTTACAGGACACACTACAATCATACAACACATAATAACACTCTTTATAATACGTGCAGATAAAAAGAAATTGAGTTCAATCTGTAATTTAGTTTTACTTTTAGATCTGTTTTCAAGTAAATCTCTGACATCAATAATAATGCGATACAAACTTGAATGTGGAAGTCTTAAAGGCAATTTTTTTTATTCAATTTAAATAATAAGGGAAACATTAAGAAGAGAATATCTGGTAGCCAATTGCCACATTCGATATCCATCGAAATTTCAATACAATTTATACGGAAATTTTGATCACTATCGCATGCCTCTCGTGATTTCTCAAAATACCCAGAAAAAAAACAACCACACTTCAGTGGTATGACAACTCTTTTGGCTGTTGTTCCTCTGGGAAGTCCTATACATTTAAAATACATACACTTTTCATGATACTTGCAGATGTTTAAGACACCTGCCAGATTAATATGATGAAAGAGGAATAGACTTTCTTCAAACTGTTGTCACTCGTCCCTCCCCATTTTCTTTAAGTATATAAAAAACAATCTTATTATTATTAATTCAAATCTTCACTATATCATTAGCATTGTTGCAGTTCACATCTTTAGCTTCAAAATTTCTTCTTGTCTTTTTTATTTTTTATTCGCTGCTTACTGCTTGTGTATGCGGCAATAGCATGGAAAATGCAATGCAAATACGAAGAAAGATTTTTAAAATACCATGTGTGCTGTTAAAAAGTCACGTAATAAACATTCGCTATGTCTCGGCGAAATAATTTTATTGCTGCGGTATGTTATAATGTGGTTTGGTCTGTGGCAAGATTTATATTCACACACACTCACAGACACGCACTCTTAAATTCTTGTATGAACAACTAAAAGTGTTTTCTTAAAGCGCTGCAGGAATTCTGCAACTGAAGTTGTGCTGCGAGCTAATGAGAAAGGGAAAGAGCACCCTTATTTACTTGCGAACGTAAAGAGCAGCATTTTAATTTAATTTTTATTTTAGCAGATTTTATTCTTCAGAATATTGGCTGTGAATTTTAAATATATTTGAATATGAGTTTTGGGCTGTACCTCCCGAAAGTTATTCATGCCTGGTTTTCAGAACACAACTTTAAAATTATTAAATTGTAATAAAGCACTTAAAGTACAGGAAAGTAAATAAAAGGTGTACGGCTGTCTTATTAAATAGGCTTCAGAGGGGTGACTCTGTAATGAGATGCGAAAGGAATTGCTTTCGCATTTCAATGTAAATGGCATACAAATGCGTTCAGTTTTTCATTAGCATCGCATTACAGAGTAACCCTGATCAGAGAACACCTCAGCTTCAATTTAAAAGCTTTAAAACTTAATTTTTTAGGAATGTAGGCTTAAATTATACAATTTGTTAAATATTTACACTATTTTTCCATGTAATATGTTACTTCAACACCCAGTAAATAATTTTTTTTTATTGTCTGGCTCCAAGTCTAACCCGTTGGACCCTCTTTGACATGAAAATATATCATTTGCTTAACAAAATTACAAAAAAAAAAAACTTTTAACAATTATGTTGTTTTCCTAGAGGTTGGTTTAGTGCTTCTTAGGGAACTTTTTTTCCTCTGGCCCGATTCAGCCCACCTTGACCTTGAACTTGACCTGTGCTATTCTTCAAAATGTATTTATACTAAATAGTATGGGTCTGGCTCTTTTTTTTGGCACAATCGTGATTTCCATAGACGGATGGCCGGACATGGCTAGTACTACTCAGTATTAGTGGTACTACTAAAACATGCAAAAAGATTTGCAATCAGTTGTTTTTTACATTTACTTTTGTGCATCTTGTGAACAAATCAAAACAACTTTCGTTAACTTTTTCAGCAGTGCTAATAAAGTTAATTTCTAGTGCGTGTTTTTTAAAGAAAAACACATTTTTGATTTATTGTTTTACAATGGATATTTAAGTTAAATGTGTTTACCGTTATTATTATGTATTTAATAATTTTTGAAGCAAAACGTATTTTGCGGAAAGCGGTTTCACTACCAATCAATTTTTACGAATATTTTTTACGACTTTTTTTTTACTTAAGGTATTAACTATGTTACCGTCTTATGACGCCTTCAAGTTACATATCAAAATATTGCTCCATATCTGTACTTTAAATTTAAAAAGAATTTATTTGTGTTTGTTTGCGAATGTTCATGGTACAGAGGATCTTCGTCTCTACGACTAGATTCGTAGCGCGTACATATTTTTCAGATCTTTTTTACCGTTTGTTGCTCACTGCACAGTTCATATTTACGATTTGATTTATTGTTTTATTTCTTCGAAATTTTTAGGACACGATTAGGTTTAATTGTCGACAAAGCTGAAAGTGGCAGAAGTGGCACATCCAATGACGGAAACACTGCAAGAATTCTTTTTAATTCATTTATATCAGTTGAAATAACTGGCTCAGATCAAGCAGTTATTGATCGGTGTCATCATCTTTTGCAATGTCTTTCGTCGGTAAACAAAATTAAGTGTAGATTTTAGAGATTACTCGTTAGGAACCGCGCGAATGCTTATTAGTACGTATCCATGGTATAATTTGCCTGCTTCAGTTCATAAAGTGTTAATTCATGGATCGGAAATAGTTGATCACTGTCTAGTTTCCATGCGCGAGCTCTCTGAAGAAGCCGCTGAATCTTGTTACAAATTATTTAAGCAATTCAGACGAGACAACACGCGAAAAATGTCTCGTGTTGTCACTAACACTGATCTTTAGCATAGAGTTCTTCTAAATTCCGACCCGTTGATTTCTTTTTTACGTAAATTATCACAAAAGAAGAAGTCCATGCTATCACCTGAGTCTTTACGTATGTTACGTTTTTAAAAATAATGTGCAAATGTTGTATTAAATTGCCGTTATAAAATTTATTATATTTTTTTTATTAATAACTAAAATTTTTGGTAAATAAATTATTATAATATTATATTTAAAGATTCTTTGTCATATTTTACCCAAATTAGCCCATAATTACCGTAAACATAAATATTTATATTAATTTTGATGACTATAGCTGAGTAAACTACGTATGACCGCCTTCCTTAGAAACTTGAACCACTGTGCAGTGGTGCGTATAAGTCATGTTTAATTATTTCCCATTATTAAGTATACGTCCCCATATACAAAACTAGTTCATGATGAAGTCTTGTGTGTGTGTAAACAAGCATATGGATATCGATCTTTTATTTTATTTTTAATTGTTACAATTTTTAAACAAATTCAAATTTGAAACAAAGAATAGTATTAGAAGACTTTGTCACCTGCATATCAGTTTATATGGTGGAGTATCAAACGTAACTCAAGTTGTACAAGGTGCTAGTGGATTGAGTGTGCCCTGAAGGAACTTTCCATTTCCTCTTTAAACTAAGAATTGATGAACCAAAAATTGCTTGTGAAGACAAAGACTTAACAAATTTCATTGGGTTTAAAAAACCAATAAATTTAAGGATTTTTTATATATAAACTTATAAGTTGTTAATGCAGAAAGGATTGTACTACTCCCTAGTTTCCATCTGGTACCAATGGAACTAGTAATTTTCCAAACACACTCAATATTAATTTGAGAATTAACATGGTATAGGAAAGTTCACAGTTGGGAACTAGTACTGTTGATTTTTGTACTAGTGCAATACTAATTTGATACTAGTTCGATCTCCTGCAGGGTTAATACAAAAAAGGCCTAACTCAATTTTTGTTACTTTACAGGAGAAGGAAAAAAACTTAGTAGAATTCGTAAAATTTCTGACACAAGAAAAATGTTGATGCAATTATTAAAAAAAAATGGTGCAACATATTTTATTAAAAAGCTATTAATATTTTTTTTTTATCATAGATTTTAAGGATTTTATTAAGTTTATTCCTCCTCCTGTAAAGTAACAAAAAATCGAATAAGGCCTTTTTTATATTAAGCCATCGATATATTGAGTAACATCGGTGTTTATTTGATGGAAACACTTGAAGTTTTTAAAAATTTTATATATTTCATTTAAAAGTTTTATTCAATTATTTCCTGGCAATATTCACCCTTAAAATTTCATACTCTTATTTACAAGGCAACAATCAGTTTCCATTTCATGCAAGAATATTTTCTTAAAAGCATTTTTTTCCTATAACAAAAAGTCAATGGATATCAGGAATGTACAAAAGCAAAGGAATGTGTTTTGTCATAAACGTTTTGAAGAGAAAAAGAAAAATTAAGGTCAAATTGTTTGTAAGACACTAAAATATGAACATAATAGAGTCAAGTTTAAGTGAAGCTTATTATCCGATAACTAGGATAAAAAAAAAGAAACAATTTAAAAATTTCAAATCGAATAGACTCAACTGCAGTTGAAGGAAAAAGAAAGCAATAAGATCTAAAAATTATTGTTAAATTTTTAATGCAAAATATTTGAAAAAAATACACTCAAAATCAAGTCAGTACAGACTCATAAGCCTGTGATGACCATGACAGAAAAGTGAATTTTCGTTTGATTTGGAGTAGGCAGCAATATTCTCATCACAATGAGAGCTACGAACCACATGCTGGTAAAGTTAAATATTCATTTTGTGAAAATAAAAGCAATTGCTGATGATGGCGTTTCAAAGGACCTTCAGCGTCATAAGATTAGCAAGTTGTTATCCAACACGTCTTTCAGCCCATTTAAATATGCATTATGGTCTGCATCACTACTATTTGCTGACAACAAAACACCAAGTCACGCTAAATAGCTGACCGAGTGTGGCAATTCCTTCCCAAATCTTTTCATTGACTAAAACTTCTAACAAACAACATGTGTTGCATATTTTATTTCTATGACGTATTTGATTTTAAATATTTGATATTTCATTAAGCAGAATTTGATTTAAGATTAAAAACTCTTTTTTTACTTAACCATAAATTCCATTCACACACATATAACAATTTGAAAATATATTTTCTCTTACAGAAATTGACAAATCCTTTTAGGTCTACTTAATTATTTTCACGTTGTGCAAACATTTACCCGGTTTGATTACGAAAATCTTGCTAGATTTCTTCTTTTGTAGTCCATGAATAAGTAGCAAAAAACAAAAAAAAAAAAAAAAGACAAACTAAAATAAAACCCACACGAACGATTCCTTCATGCATTTGACTTGATATTATCCTGCAAGAAGAAAAAAAAAAAAGAACACAAACAAACAAAAACTTGTATTCAGACATTAAGTACTTAAACATACATACAACATATTCATATTAAACATAGAAATCTTTTCTATAATATGTATGTATCTATGTATATGTAAGTGTGTGTATGTGTGTGTTTGTATATCAAACATTCGTCCAATATCGTTGAAAAGCATTCAACTAAACAGCCAACAAATGACAAACATGCTGCATTTGATAATAATAAAACACTAATTCAAAAAAGCATACATGGCAAGCCAAGGGTTTTTGGAGACTCCGATATTCTCGGGAAAGATAAAAAAAAATTTTGTTAAAAATTTTTTAAAAAATTTTTTAAAAAATTTTTGACTTAATTTTTGGGGGAAAGCAAAAATAAATTTGTAATGAAAGTAAAATTTTGTTGACCCACAAAAATTTTACAAATTTACTGCCTGGCCCACCATGTCCTTGATATCCTTCTCTCGCTTAATTATATTTGAAACGAAATTCTATAATATAATTTTTGTTATGTGGGCCTTTTTAAAAATTTATTTTTTTTCCATAGAAATTTCACTTTGATGATGGTCCATCATGTCCTTGATATCCTTCTATCGCTTAATTATATTTAAAAATGAATTCTATAGATTTATTTTCGTCTTATGGGCCTTTGGAAAATTTCATTTTATTCTCCATAGAAATGTCACTTTGGTGATGTGATTTACACAATTATACCCTTAATGGAACTCCATTTTTTTATAGCCGCTTCCCGGCTAACATCCCCATAAATACCAAAAACCCTATCACTGGCTCGTCACTGCTTTATTCACAGAGGGCGGCTGTGGAATTATTTGTTTATATTGCGGTAAAGGAAAGCTGGAGATTTATTTTTGCTAGAGGTTTGAGTTGCCGAGTATATTTAGTACGTGTGTGACAGACTTTTAATTTAATTTTACAAATACTTTGTATTTTAAGTGTGCGAGTGTGTGTGTGTGTGTGTGTGAATGTTTTTGTTAGACAAACAATGATGTTGTTGGTGTGTACATGTGAGCGTGTATTGGGCATACAAATGCAGGCTGATTTTAATTAATTTAAGGCCCTGAGTTTAAGGTAACCGCAAAACCTTGTCAGTGTAACTATTTATGTCTGTTGAACAAAAATATTGGCAAGTGCTTTATTAAATTATAGAAATGATTTTCGAACAATTGACTTAAGCGTGATATTATTTTTAGACCATCCAAATATTTTTATTTTATTTAATGGCTCCAAGTTTAAGGCGTTGGACCGTATTTGACATAAAAATATATCATTTGCTTAACAAAATAACCAAAAAACTTTAAAAATTATGTTGTTTTTTCTGGGTTGGTTTAGTTCTTCTTAGGGGAACTTTTTTCCCTCTTGCCCGATTTAGCCCATCTTCGAACTTAACCTGCTCTAAGTTTTAAAATATATTTATGCCAAATTTCAAGAGTCTAGCTCTTTTCGTTTGGACTGAATCGTGATTTCCACAGACGGACGGACGGACGGACGGACATGCTCAGTTCGTCTTAGATTTCATCACTGATCAAGAATATATATACTTTATGGGGTCTGAGATGGATATTTCGATGCGTTACAAACGGAATGACAAAGTGAATATACCCTCCAAATTCTTTTTTGGAGGGTATAAAAATGTAATGGAAGTTTTTCGCAACAATACGGCAACTTTGCCAATTTACGCAACCATATAACGAGAAATGAGCTTCAGTGTTCTAAGAAATTCGTCGACAGATGAAATCTTTTCAAAGCAAATATTTGCAATTTAAATTTATTATTCGTTAAACAATTCATGATGACCTGTCCCGACCTTAAGCCGAACACTAGTGAGAACATTTAACTGCTTCGTTTAGTTTGTTGGGTGGCATCTCTCTCCAACTGTAAAGTTGCCAGATCTGTTTTGAACTTTACTAATCGAAAATGCCAACACCGTTTGATATTCTCGGCTGAAAAAAAGTGATATAAAAATTTTTTCAATTAATTTGCATTTATTTATAAAATTTGTTATTAAATGAAATAAGCGATTTCAAAAGTATCTTCAATAGAATCATTGTCCTGCGCAAGTCAATCTATCAATATTTTAATTTGCAGGTCAAACTATCAATTTAAATTACTCTAGATTTCTATCAGCTTTAGGGCCCTCAGTTTTCAATATCATGCCTCATCCAACACACCTGTTCAAGTAATGCACTCCAAGGAATGTGTGTGTGTGTGTATTGGTTTGTCTTTAAACACAAGCACAAGTGCATGTACCTTTTGTGACGGTGTATTCAAGCTGAGGCTTTTGTAGCGAGAAAATTTTTATAAAATTGATTTTGCAAAGAGTTAAAATTTTGTACATTTCAAGCCCAAAAGCTGTATTATGAGGCTCAAACCAATACACAATGAAGATTCCTTTGAGACTCGAGGCAAATACACAAGTACAAACACAACTCAAACAGACAAAAGTACATACAATCAAGCTCACACAAACACACACGCACACAAATATGCATAACATAGCAAAGTCTACTACGCAAACAACAAAAACAATAATGTACGTAAGTAAACTGCTTAAGTTAAACATATGCTTTAGTTGACTTTAGTTGAAAAATGCTCGTATAACCAACCGTAAACAAACACAACTACTCCCCATTTTCTTACAGAAAGCAGCCAGAGTGTGTGTGTGTGTGTACATGGATTTATATTGTAAGGAGGAAAACAACAGCAGCAAATTTAAAAAGGAATACAAGAGATGAGAGAGAAAAAAAGAACACAGAACGTAAACGTAAAAAGTAAACATGGCTTACATCATTCAAGAAAGAAAATTGAATTTTAGAGCACAAAGCAATTTGAAAAGCGTGTCTATGTATACCAACCGTTATAATGCTAAACACACACTTGCACATATCTATAGCTCTCACACACACACACACATATTCATTTAACTTTATACTTGTATTTACCCACTTCTTTATAAAATACTTATAGTTTATAATAAAGCCAACAGCCAGCGCCAGATACAGAGCCAGAGCCAGAGACACTGCCACAGCTATAGCCAGGGCCATGCATGGTTCGTTGCTTGGCTGACTGCTGTTGCCTTTGTCGTCGTGCTTTGCTATTTTTGTTGTCTGATTTTCTACTTTTTTTGTTTTTGTTTTTTTTGCTCCAGTACAACTTTCTTGTAACTCAGTTTCTTGTGTTTTGTGTCGTTTAAGAAAACAAAAACCGTCTTCTTGATGTTCTTAACACAACATTCCTCCGGTACATAATCGCTTGCTCAAGCACACATTCTTACGCTCGCTATTGAATGAATTTGTTCATATATTTATATTTACATTCATACAGGTGATAGCAAAAAGTGCTGTTATTTTCTATCACGAAACATAAATAATCAATAGTGAAAAATATGTTAAATTCCAAAACATCAGTAGAAGATGTTGTTGACTTCCAAATCAGTTTTCTTCGAGAACCGGAACTCAAGGGATAACCCTTTAAATATGCAATGGATTGTCTCTAAGCTATAGGACAGAGGCTATATTTTTGTAGAGCAGAAATTTAATTAGTTCATATTTTTTTTGCTGTTCAGTGAGCGGGGCTAGCATAAGCAACTTGGTGATATGCCACACCCTGTTGCAGTGTATACCGGGGGAGAAAGTTACTCGGTTCTCCCACACCTTGAAGTTGTCAGGAATTGAATACAATTACAGTCTAATCCGCTTTAACGCAACACGCTTTACTGAAAAAAATCGGATTAGTGAAAGCGATACAAATCCCCGCACTCACTTTAAAAGCAGCTAGTCTTATTAACTTCGCTTTAGCGAAACATCGTTTTACTGAAAATATCGTATTACTGAAAACCAAAAGCAAGCCCACAACTACGTTTTGTATGAAACTTACTTCGCTTTAGTGAAAAAATAAACAATGACAAATTTATTTATTAGAAAACGATTGCATAACTTAAGGCAGAAAAAAGTGTGCATGTTTTAAATGGCAAACTGTATTTGTCCTTTTCGCTCTTACGTACTTTATTGTATTTCTCTATTATATTGTCAATGCAAGTGGCGAGACATTTTCGAGGAATTCGTGAAAAATTTCAACAACAAAATGAATAATTCTATGAATAATTTCTTTTTTAAATAAAATTTTTACGTTAAAATGACGTAAAAAAATATACAGATTTGATATTAAATATATTGTGTCACCGATTTTAAGTAGTACGCTTATCTGTAACAAATTTCATTAATCCGAACTACGTTTTAGAGAAAAAATCGGATAACTGAAAAATTGGGTTTTGGTTATTTCCAGTAAAGCGGAGTCGACTGTATTTATATGACAATGGTTATATTCACGGCTACACAGCACGGTTGTTGTCCGTGCTAATGTTATGCTTGTAGCGACAATAAACAGATTAGTGCTGCCAATAGAATGAAAAATCTTATATAAATAAGCGTTTAAATTTTTTCTGAGCTGCTCAAGAATATGAAAATTGTGCAAACTAAGAAGTGCATAATGTAATAGCAATTTGATAAATAAAAATGGCGTTCTCCCTTATCTAAAAACTCAAGAAGTTCAAAACTTTTAGTTACTCTTGGTTATAACCCCTGGAATATAGAAGACATATAAACGATATGGGTATCATTTCGTGCTATAAAATGGCTTTCATTAGTCTTTAAAATGTGTTAATCCTTTGTAAGTGCTATGACATTTTAAAATTTTTTATCTGACTTTTCACGTAAAAACACTTTTATTTATAAATTCACTATCTTCTCGTCTTTCTATATCTGTGCTCTCAATTTTATTCTATAAGTTAATAGTTGCGGTATAAAGAGTAGCGTGAGCATCCCCTGAGTGCCGGTTCAACAAAGAATAGTTCCATATAAATACTTATATTCAAAATTAACCCACTGGCTTGAGATAACAAAGAAAAAAATTTTTATAACAGACTCCAGTATTTAAAAATTCACATCATAAAAGTTTGGCTTCTGTAAAATGAAACAAAAATTCAAAAAATCAAACATGCAGAAAATAATCAAACGGCAATACAGAGACTTCAAGTGTGCTAATATGAATTTAGTATTGATAGAATTCTCGTATACTATTTCCTAATAAAATATTTATAAATACATTTTTTTATCATATTCGTTTAAGTCACTTAGTAAGTGTTGAGAAGCAAAAATTCATGAGTAGTGTTGACGAAAGTGTTGCGACCTTCGAAAACAGGTATTCTGCTCTGTTGTGTAAGTTAGAAAACTAAGTGGATGATGACTTTCTCTTGGATCTTAAAATATTTATCAAGTGTATCTAAATTTAATACCTGCCTGTCAACCCTAATTTGTGTTGTTACTTTTCAAGCAAAATTGAATCTTTTTTTAAAAAATGTAATATTAAGGATAAAGACAAATTTTATATATTGTGCATATCTAAAGAAAAATATCTTTTAAATTGTGAATTTTTAGTTAATATTAATACACGATAAAATATTTAAAAGTGTACCACAAAAACGTGTGTGATATACACTTGATTACATATTTTAGTTGGAAAGTTCTTTTTCAACAAGAGCTTAATGCAGACATATATGCCACTAAAGGCTATTGCTTTCATCATTTACGAGTTTTTTTTAACTAATTGCCTCACGAATGCTTGCAACTTAAAAAGAGTTAAATCTTCCTTTATACTTTACCTGCAGCTCATATTGCATCATCCTGTAACAGCGCGTGTAAGCACAAGTATTATTTTCTACATATGTTAGACACACACACACACACACACACACACATATAACTTGTCATGTCTTTTGTTCAATGCTTTTGTCTTTCAATCTATTTTTGGTCTGATGTGTTCAATTCTGGGAAAAATCCGTAGTCCATAACAATCCTGACAGATGTCTCTTAAGTCTGTCTTGTGTCTCGTTCTTTATTTTCTAGCCCTTTTTTTCTCTCTACCTTCAAATGCTACTTTTATCTTATTTTATTTTAATTTTTTTGTTATTAATTTTCCCCCTTGCTTTATACTGATTTGTGTTTGTTTTAAAGATCTTTATGCAATTATAATGTTGCTACTAAAAACACAAACAATTCGCTCTTATCTAACGGCCGTCTGTCTGTCTGTCTGCCTGTATGTGTGTGTAGCTGGTGTATGGCTTAAATATTTGTACACATTAATATGCAGGAGTGTATTCAAATGTATGCAGTTGTGTAGGAGTGTGTGCGTGTGTGCATGTGTGCTTTACTGTTAAGTTGCTAAATGTATGTGCTCGTATAATGAAAATTAAAAATTATATGTATTCACATTTATCTACTTGTTTAAGTGTGTGTGAACTTATTTGCATACAAGTGTGTATGTTTGTGTGTGTGTGTGTGTCTGCTTATATGTTTGTGTTTGTGTTTATGGCAAAATATTTGTGGGAAAATCACAGACTTTTCCATGTTGGTTTACTCACATGCATACTTGTTCATACGTGAGTGTGAGTGTGTGTGTGTGTGTGTGTCTGTGTGAATGTAGATTTCTTAAGAATGTTTGCAGTTTAAGAAGATTAAAATAAAGTTCTTAACAGAACAAAATGTAAAATATAAATAGAGTATCGCTCGTATAGTCTAATGCATTAGAATTTCATTTTTCCTCTTTTTGTTACATTTCAAGTCGGTATTATGCAACAATAGAAAATTAAGTGATCCTGCGAGGATTTGTTAAAAGTTCAAGTTTTTTTCCTGATACTTTACAGAGTCTTTAAAATAGAAATTAATATTTTATTTCACTTAAATGTGTAGAAATAAGATGTTTCAATTTGTAAATGCTATAAGAAGAAATATTTTTGAATTGCAATATAAAATAAAAAGCTAAGGGCCAAATATAAAGAAAGCCTCAAGTTATTGGCATAAAAAAATGTTCATAAACTAACAGTGCACAGTGGGGAAAAATTAACTCTTCTAACAATTTCCACTCAAATTGTGTATAATTTCTGACTCAATTCTGTTTTTATACTCTTTATCAAAAATGGCGAAAGTGTGTCATTTCATTTGCAATTTCTACAAAATTAATATGCGGTTCCATAAATTGTACGAGTAGAGAACTCGAGTAAGCGATGTCCATCTGTCTGTATGTCTGTCTGTCTGTATATACGTGATATCACTTGTATGAACCAGAATAGCTAAAGTCTTCGGTCTTGGATTGATGTTTTTGAAATAGTCCTAAAAAGATTGCTATTGAAAATCAGCAAAATTAAAAATATGGTTCCAGAGCTGGAAAATTTTAACTCATTTTTGGTCTATAAAAGAAATGAGCTAAAACTACTTTTTGTTTTTTATCGTTCTTTTATTTATTTTTATTTTATTTTATTTTTTTTTTGTTAAATAAACCAATTTTAGGTAGAACTAAATTGGTAAAAAATGTATTCCAGGGTTGGACAACTAAAACTTCTTATGGCACAAAGCAGTAAGCAACTGAACTTTATTTTTTAATTTTCCTCTATATATATTTCATTTTATTTATGTGTTCCTTATGTTTTGAAAGATATCCATTGATATTAAAAATCAGAAAAGTCAAATTACAGTTTCAGAGCTGGGAAGTTTAAACTTATTTGTTGTATATAGGACTAGTTTTTGATTTTTCTTTTTTTGTTAATGATGGATGTCATAGTACTTTAGGAAGAATTAAATTTGTATTAAAAATCGAACAAAATCAAAAAGGTGTTGCCAGGGTTGGACAATTGGAACATTTTTTTATGGCCATAAAAGTAAACAACTTAACGAAAATATGTTTTTTTAATATATTTAACACATTTGATGTATATGAAAGAAATTTAGTCGTACTAAAAATCGGAAAAGTCGAAAATAAAGTTGCAGAGCTGGGAAATTAAAATTTTTTTTTTAAATTTTATTAATATAAATAAATCAAACTAATTTTTTTCTTTGGTAATCTGAGATATTTTATGTTTTATAAAGAAATAAATTAGTATTGGAAATCAGAAAAAATCAAGAAGATGCTTCCAGGGTTGGATTGAAAGCATGTATTTACTCCAGACGTGGGTCGGTGAAGGGTATGTGTATAAGATTCGCCTCAAGCGATTATTAATTATTTTACTAATTTTTAAGCAAAAAATAAAGGCTACTAATGATGAAAGTGTTGTGGCCTTCGAAAACAGCTGTTCCGCTCTGTTGTGTAGGTTAGAACACACTAAATGTATGATGACTTTCTCTTGTATCTTAAAATATTAATAAATCCTATTAATACTTCAGGAAGAATTAAATTTTGATTAAAAATCGAACGAAATCAAAAAGGTGTTGCCAGGGCTGGACAATTGAAAATTTTTTTTTTTGGTGCATAAAAGCAAACAACTTAAAAAAATTTATTTTTTTATATATTTAACGTATTTATTGTTAAAATAAAAGCCAAAAATAAAGTTGCAGAGCTGGAAAAATTAAACATATTTTTGGAATATTGAAGTAAATAAATCAAACTAATTTTTTTCTATGGTAATCAAACATATTTTATGTTTTAGAAAGAAATAAATTAGTATTGGAAAATAAAACGATCAAAGACATGATTGCAGGGTTGGATTGAAAGAACTGATGCAGACTCAAAAAAGTCTATCCCATATTCTTGACTTGGCTTTGTACCCGATCGAACTCATGGTTTTGTAGACAAAGCCTCAACTATTAACAACTTCACCCAAAAGAGAATCCATATAGGGAATATTCGCTATTGACCTTGAAATAAATTCGGCAAAATCTGTATGTAGCATTTCGATGGAAACTTCCTGCAGTTTCTCGGTAGTGAAAGCTTCTGGTCATTCACTCAATCAATAAAAGATAATCTCAATTTCTTTCAAGGCTAACAAAGTATTTTCCAAGCCTGTGAGCGAAAATTACTTAATATGAAATAATATAAGGATACAAAGATTCCTAAGAAATAGCCAAATAATACGACAATCAAAAAGAACTAATAAATACAATTTATTTCTGGACTAAGTTTTACATAAAAATAATTAAATTTAAAATGATAATATTATTTTAAAAAGCTTGAAAAACTAAAAGTAGAAAATCTAAAAACTTTATCAGTTTTAGTTTGCAACTAAACAAGTACGAATGCATGTGCTGCATGTCCTAATACTCTCGTATGTGCTAGTGAAGAGCAATGACTGTCAACTCAACGCAAAAAGGAAGAACGTTGCAGACATATTGCCTACACATACCAATACAAATTGAAGTAGTTAAACGAAAAAAAAAATCTTTAATTTAATGGAAAACTTTCACTTCGAAACCAAAACTAAAGAAGAAAAGCATTGGAAAAAAATACTTTTAAAATAAAATATATAACTAATTTAAACAAATACGAAAACATAAAGCCACACACATGCTCACTATACGAAAAGGATAAATTTAAATAAATACAAAGAAAAAAAAGAAAACTGAAACTGTTCATGTGTGTTTGTTAACGACGTGTATGAGGGTAATGTACAATATACGACTAGATTTCTTTTTTCTTGCACTTTTAACACACATTTAGCAAAACTTAAAACATGCAGAGCAGCAGCACAAGAAGAAGAAATTTTTAAAGAAAATATAATGTTAAATTATCTTTTAAAAATAGCAAACGACTGATAATAAAATTCCCCAAAGCAGCAGCCAGCGTTACACACAGTACGTACGTTTATCAAACGATATGGCTGTTTGGATATGGGAATAAAATACCAACTATTTTCTTTTGCTTTTGCCTTTTATTTTATTTGTATCCTTTTTTTCTCAACATTTTTGTGTCGTCATGCCAAATAGGCAACGCAGTGAGGCATAACAAATGCACAAATGGCCAATTCTACCAACAGCAACTACAAATACACACGCTTGCACACTCACACACGCACACACACATTTTCATTTAGTATTTGTTTGTTTGTTTCTCTTGGAAACCCATACGATTCAGGGATTTTGTATGCGCATTTGTATGGCAACAATATCAAACATTGAAATACACACAACAGCAGCAGCAGCAGCAGCCAAAGAAGAAATGATAAAAAGACAAAAACAAAAAGAAATAACAAAAAATTGTAATAGAGAAGAGTGCATGGAAAAGTGTGCTCATAACAACGCTTCTAATGTCTAAAACAGAAATAACCAAAATGTTTGTGAAACTAGACACACACACACAGAATGCTGCACACATACATATTCACACATTCTTAAAAGCGCATTTATTTGTTTCTTTCCACTGCCTAATGAACAGTGGTCATTGCCGAAATTGTGGCTTGGAAAATTTGACCATCTCATAAGTGTGAACAGAGTGGGGGCCACTCACGTTGTTTTACTTATTCAAATTTTTAAACAAAAAGTGCTGCAATTGCATAGGATCTCTAAGAATAAAACAACTGCCTCAAGGCAGCATAATGGGAATGTTATTTCTAGGTCCGTGCAATGCAGGGACCGTAACGGTTATGACTTTTATCAAAAAAATGAAGAAATAAGAGTTATTTTTGATTTTTATATTTTTAGATAGAAAATAAGAGTTATTTTTGATATTTATTATTTAAATGAAAAATAAAAGTTATATTTGATTTTTATATTTTTATATCAATAATAAAAGTTATTTTTGATTTTTATATTTTTAGATAGAAAATAAGAGTTATTTTTGATATTTATTATTTTAAATGAAAAATAAAAGTTATTTTTGATTTTTATATTTTTAAATGAAAAATAAAAGTTATTTTTGATTTTTATATTTTTAAATGAAAAATAAAAGTTATTTTTGATTTTTATATTTTTAAATGAAAAATAAAAGTTATTTTTGATATTTATATATGTTTAAATGAAAAATAAAAGTTATTTTTGATTTTTATATTTTTAAATGAAAAATAAAAGTTATATTTGATTTTTATATTTTTAAATGAAAAATAAAAGTTATTTTTGATTTTTATATTTTTATATCAATAATAAAAATCAATTCAAAATTCGTGACATAGGTAATATGTTTGTGTTTCCATGGCTTCGAAAATTAGCTTTAATTGTTCATTCTGTGCCTGCAACTCAAGTCAGTGTAGAAAGGTCATTTTCAGCACTCAGATTAATATTGGGAGATTTGAGGTATAATTTATCTGAGGACCATTCAAAATCAATTATGATGGTAAAATTGAACACCTGAAAACGACCTCTTAACACTGACTTGAATGGCAGCCAGAACTTATAAGCTATTTCTATGCATTCATGTTTTTATAGCTGATAATGGATAAGTCGCATAATATATTATATTCATATAGAAATTTGAATGAAGCAGCATATTATAATACATACGGCATCAACAAATAAATAAGAGTTTTGAATTGATTTTTATTATTGATATAAAAATATAAAAATCAAAAATAACTTTTATTTTTCATTTAAAAATATAAAAACCAAAAATAACTTTTATTTTTTCATTTAAAAATATAAAAATCAAAAATAACTTTTATTTTTCATTTAAAAATATAAAAATCAAAAATAACTTTTATTTTTCATTTAAAAATATAAAAATCAAAAATAACTCTTATTTTTCATTTAAAAATATAAAAATCAAAAATAACTTTTATTTTTTCATTTAAAAATATAAAAATCAAAAATAACTTTTATTTTTCATTTAAAAATATAAAAATCAAAAATAACTTTTATTTTTCATTTAAAAATATATCAAAAATATAATCAAAAATAACTTTTATTTTTTCATTTAAAAATATAAAAATCAAAAATAACTTTTATTTTTCATTTAAAAATATAAAAACCAAAAATAACTTTTATTTTTCATTTAAAAATATAAAAATCAAAAATAACTTTTATTTTTCATTTAAAAATATAAAAATCAATAATAAATTTTATTTTTCATTTAAAAATATAAAAATCAAAAATAACTTTTATTTTTCATTTAAAAATATAAAAATCAAAAATAACTTTTATTTTTCATTTAAAAATATAAAAATCAAAAATAACTTTTATTTTTCATTTAAAAATATAAAAATCAAAAATAACTTTTATTTTTCATTTAAAAATATAAAAACCAAAAATAACTTTTATTTTTCATTTAAAAATATAAAAATCAAAAATAACTTTTATTTTTCATTTAAAAATATAAAAATCAAAAATAACTTATTTTTTCATTTAAAAATATAAAAATCAAAAATAACTTTTATTTTTCATTTAAAAATATAAAAATCAATAATAAATTTTATTTTTTATTTAAAAAATAAAAATCAAATACAACTCTTATTTTTCATTTAAAAAAATAAATATCAAAAATAACTCTTACTTTTGATTGTTAAAATAAAAATCAAAAATTTAAAAATCATGCAATATGTTGGATGCATTTCGCCTAAAAATCCTGATGGTGTAATTAAAAGTTTTCTACGATGTTCATTTATGTATGATATATCTCTTCAAAAATTGAAAAATAACTCTTATTTCCGGTCCCCTGGTGCAATGTGATCTTTACAATTATTAGGCAACATGATTTATTTCCTTCTCCTTCAAATTTATAAGGATTAATTTATAAAAAAATATTTGAAAAGTTTTTTATAGAAATTTTTCCCTAAACAAAAAGTTGATAAGCATAATATATATATTTTTAGAAATTAGTTTTAAGATCGCTTCAGTGTTATTTTATGTTGATTTCTTGTCTAAAAAATAATGCTACATATTTTGCACTTTTCAATAAAAAAAAATGGCAATATTTTGGCATTTGGAAATAGTAAATTTATTAAAAATTAATCTAACATCTCTTACGAAAAATTATTTTTTTATTTTAAAAATGCGGCCAGTTGCAGTTTCTTAGGAAAACAGTGATAAAATGTAAAATTTTTTTCACTAAAGAAATCACCATTAGATAGCTATTGCACAGTGGCGCAGTTTGAAGAAAAATATATAAAAAATTTTACAGTTTCTAAATATTAATAAAAGTAAAAAAGATATATTAAAAGAGTCTAAATAATCCAAAAAAAAGTATAAAAAAAATGCCATAAAGGAAAAGCCTCTTTTAGGTGGAAAATCAAACAAAAACGGCTTAAGATCCCCGAAAATCGCATAAAAGATTTTCAAAATCCCCATATCAGCATTTTTCAATACTTTTTTGAGAAATATTTTGATAGCGGCCAAAAATAGCGTCTTCTGATCTCACTCCATCTGGTTAGTTTCCTTGGCGATGTGTCAAGTCACGTGCATGTAGTGATTATAGAATACATCTTTTCAAGATGTCGTAATTATAGATGTGTGTGTGTGTGTGTGTGGGTAAAATTAAGCTCACAATTACGAAACTGAAATTTGTTTCACGCACAACGCCTACGATTATGTGTTTCACGCGTGACACGAATGACATAATGATAATATGAAACTCATAATTTGAACAGCTCGATAAATTTAACTGCCTCCCTCCCAGGGTGTCTGAAAAACTCCCAAAAAATTTAAAAAACTTGATGAAAACTTGCCGTAATTTGAATTGCAACTTGAGTGGCCACGCACCAGAGTTTGAATTTTTTCTCCTGATGCTTTATAATTTTAATAATATTATTACTCGGTGTTTCATGTAAAAAATATTAAAAAAAAGCTATTAAAAGTGCTGTGCTCGGTTGCGCCGATTTTTATATATTCTTTTCACCCGACGTACGTAAAAGCCTACATTCAGCCCAACCCTGCATTCACCTCTTTAATCTTCCTTTCTTTAAATGGTGAATTATTTCTTTCTAAAATATATAACGGTTTTAATCGCCAAAGAAAACAATTTGTGTTTTCTTCACTTACTTAAATGCTTCAAAAAAGTTGAAATTTTTCAGCTCTGGGTTTGTTTTTTTTTAGAAGAAATTTGTTTAGTTTATGACCAAAAAAAAATTTTAGCTGTCCAACCTTGGAGTGGTCTTTTTGATTTTAGTTGAATTTTAACACCAATTTAATTGTTTGTGAAGTTTAAAAATAGCTTCAATTAACAAGAAAACAAAAATTAGTTTCAGCTCGATATTTTTATAGACCAAAAATAAATTAAAACTTTCCAGCTCTGGAACCGTATTTAGTGGATTTTGCTGATCTTCAATAGCAAACTGTTTAGGATTATTTCAAAAACATCAATCCAAGAACGAAGACTAGCTTTTCCGAGGCCTTCAAACAAGTGATTTCACACGTTTAAGTTTATAAATTAAATTGTCCAACTCAGAATGCAATTTTTTATTTTCAATTATTCTGCCACCTTCAGTCAGTCACCTTGTGCGACTGCATTAAATATTATTTGCGTCCTAATGACGATACCAGGTAACCACTGTCATTGTGCCTTCATGTGACAAGTGTGTTTGTATATGTATGTGTGTTGTTCTTTTATTACTTTTTAAGTTATTAGATGCTAAACCATGCAGTTGTACTACTAACGAAGCAGAAATTAAATAAATTGCATTAAAGGAAAATATAAAAGCAAAAAAAAAAAAACTAAAATCTTTACAAAACTAAATTTAAAACTATAGAGAACTTAAATTACAATAAAAATAAACGCACATACACACTTACACGAGCTAAATACAAACGCACATGTAGATAAATAAATTGCGTACTGATTGCACAGGCCAATCTAGGCACAAACACATAGAAAACAACCAAACAATAAACACACAAATGCACACAACACGTGCAATTGTCTACACATACGAGTAGTTGCTGTTGTTGTTATTGTATTGTATGTTAACATGTTACGTTTTGCAAGCATCAAGTGTATACGAAATTTTGTGCAAAAGAGCAACGAAGTAGAATTAAAACGGAAACGCTACACTTAAAGTTTCAGCTCAATAGCGGATATGCACTCGGATACGGAAATATAGTGGAAAAAAGCAAACACATTGAGTTAACAAATAAAAATGAAAATCAGCACAACTTTGGATTTTCTTTTTATATTTTTTATTTTTTTGTTTATTTTTTTACATAGAAATACAAATAAATACTTACATACTCGTGTAATAGATTTTTGCAAACACAAACACCAGTACACATGCTTGTGGCTGTAAGTAAAATATTCGCAGGAGTTCTTAAAAAAAAGCAATCTGATTGCAACTCTTGGCAGCAGGCGTCAGTTGTTTATTTAGCAGCATCTTAAAGAGGTGTAACAGTATTGATTTCTATTTCATTTTATGTTTTGCCAACTTATTATTATATTTTATTTTTTTGTTGGTAGGAAATATTTAAATTTTTTTTAACTGATAATTTTGAACTGGAAGTCATTGGCATAGTTTTACTTTTGCTGTTATGGGCTTCTAAATTTTCAAAACACAAAAATTTTTAAGGGTCAATTATTTAAAATTTTTTTTAGCTCCAATCGCATTCTTTTTACAGGATTCGTTATAGTAGGTGACTTTTTAAGAGCTCTCAGGATTTGATTTAGAGAAATGCAAGAAATCGTTATTATACTATTACCGCCTTATTCATAAACATTATAAGAGGCTTATAAGAGTTTAATAGAGCATATTTCAAATGAAATTTTGTTTTATTACGCTGTTATTAGACTCTCATAAATTTTTATGAATAAGAGGGTTAATGTTTAAAGATGATTTCATGTAAATGTTAAGCAAAGCTAACCCTTCCTCAAATGGTTCATAAGCTGAGACCAATTTTTGGCATATTTTCTCTAAAATACGGTTGCTCACTAATAAATTCTTCAATATTTTTTTCCCTCAATTGTTGCGGCCTGTCTCTATAGACATGAGCCTTAACACGGCCCTACAAAAAATAGTCTAAAGGCGTTAAATCTTATAATCTAGGCGGCCAATGGACCGGCCGCAAAAGCGAAATAAACTATTCACCAAATGCGCCTCTCAGTTGTGAAATTGTTTAGCCTGATGTGTGGCATGTGTCCCCGTTTTGTTGGAATCCAAGTTCACCTTTTGGCCAAAAAATAAAAACTAAATTCAAAAATCTAACGCCCCTGGCTCCATCGTGTTTTTTTTATCTTGGACCAGCACTCACGGGATGACCCCTATATATGCAATGCATTGCGCCGGAACTGAGAACGAGGGGATAGTATTGAGGGGACAGATTAGGAGAGATGAGAAGATAGACAGTTGTTTTTGTAGCTATTTCAACCTTTTTTACTTCGCCGGCTAATTTTTGCTACAGGGCCGACGAAGGTGGGTGCTGTTACTCTGCTTTTTAGTACATGATAGTGTCAGTCGCTGCCAATTATGTTCAGTGACCAGTGACTATGCCTTCATCATTGAAACAGGCTGGCAACAACTAACACAACCACGCACTAATGCTGATCAGAAGAATTCAACACAATATTTCATGACTCAGCGCGGGCTCGAACTCACAATCCTCCGCTTCATAGTCTCGTGTTCTACTACTTCAGCCAACAGCACCCACTGTTTGAAAAATTATGTTAACGAAGCCATAATTCACACCAAACAGTCAGCAGTTCTTGCATTCCTTCTTTTTTGTTCACGCATTCATTTAACCAGAAGTGCTCACGATGCTTTTTCCTGACCGATCGTGAATTTTGATAATAAAATTCAATAATCGAAAATTCAATAGTCGATTACATGTTTAAATTATAGACCAAACTGAACATGTTTAACAGTAATGGTAGGAACACAACTGGGACGAACGACGAATTTCGTTCAGTACGACGAATTCGTTGGTAGAAATTCGCTCTATAAATTCGTCGTATGAAATACAATAACGACGAATAAATTAAAATATTGAAGAAAAAAATTTTAAATTTATTTAAAAATCTTTGTAATCCGTTGATGCCAGATTGTTTAGACATTCAATAATTACCCCAGTGACGTCCATTTTTTCCAGAACAAATTCCCTTTTGTAATTATTTTCTGTAAATAAATTATTGTTTCCATTTAACAGCTGATGGGGTGACCATATCAAAAAGTAGGAAATAGAAAGAAATACTATATTATAAAAAGTGTTCAAAATTAATAAAAAGTCGTCCAAATGATAAATCTCTGAATGGGGCCTCGCGAACAAGGTTAACTTTAACCCTAATAAGACGCAGTGCTGCGTGCTTACGCATAGGCGGCTGGTCGAAGGTTCTGCGCCATCCGTGTTTATGGATGGTATAGGTATTTGGGGAATCAGAAGCTCTTGATGTTCTTGGTATGAAAATACAGGGTGACGTTCGATGGACAGATCACATTTTTCATATTTCAAAAGAAGCATTCAAGTGTCTCGGCTTTTTAAGACGTTATAAGACATACTTCACCCCAACTGGACTCACTGGAGCATCGACACAACGTGGGGTGTGTTTCACTGTTCTACCGATACTTCAACGGAATGTGTTCTGGTGAAATAAGGGAGCTTGTACCTGATAACCCTTTATTTCTGCGAGCTATCCGCTCTTCACATAGGGCACATCCTTTTGTGGTTGAGTTGTCAGTGAATCGCACCACGCATTACAGAGAGAATTCGTTCTTTGGCCGAACGGTTCGTATGTGGAGCAAACTTCCAGCAGAGGTCTTTCCTGCCAGTTTTAACTTGGGAAGGTTCAAATCGAGCGTCCACAAACACTACTCCCTCTATCCTCCTTCCCATAACCAACTTTCCTAGTTCTGGCACAATGCATCGCATATGTAGGAGTCATCCCCTGAGTGCTGGTCCAAGAAAAAAATAATAAAATTTTAGTGAATTGGTGAAGGCATTTTTAGTTTGCACTGAAAATTTTCGTGCTTCATGCTACAATAAAGTAGTGCATTATATTTTTCCACAAAAAATCAGTTTGAGTATATGAAACCTGGCCACCTAATATTGATTTGTTCGTCGTTCGCTGACGAAACAATTAGAAATAAATCTATTTCAACTTTCGCTGAGTATGATGAATTTCGAGCAACACTACGATTGTGTGCATTTTAATATACGCCAATGTGTTTTATTTTTGGCGACGAATATTCGCGACCAAAAATTCGTCGTTCGTAGCAGTTGTGTTCCTAGCATAACATGTTATACGAAAACAGCTGAGCTGTTAAAAACAGTGTTGCCAACAAGAAAGTTGCTAAATTTTAAGTATCAAAGCAAAAGTTTTGTACAGCGTAGTAGGCCTCTTATTACAAATTTATAAAACAAATTTTATTTTGTTGACAAATAATATTGTTTCACAAACAAAATATTTTTTCATATCAAATAAAATAATTAATTTCCTGAAGAAGTCACACAAAGCAGTGACGAAATATTGAAATTAAAAATTAAACTAAAATAAAGACCCCTTAAGCTTAAAAATATCAGAATACAATATTTATTTATTTTTTTTAATTTCAAATGTCATGAATAAGACAGTGTGGCCATATTAATAAAAAAGTAAAATAAACATAAAACGCTCTTTAAAATTTCCAATCAAAAATTCTTTTGAAAAACTTGCCAAAGACATATTATTTCTTATGGAGCGGGCAGTTGTTATTTGGCATTGAAATCCTAAATAAAAATTTAAATTAATTAATAAACATATAAATTATGTACCCACATGTACCTGCATTATAGAGTAACATTATAGAGTTAAAAAAAATTTATATAAATATTTTTGGCAAATTATTTTTAACAAAATAGCTGAAGAAATTTTTTTTATATTTTATTGGTAATTTTCTTTTTATAATCTTTTTCCCTCAAACGCTGCAATTGCAGGCCAATATCATGAATCTTAGCTTCCGGTCACTGCTGACCATAACGATGAAAATGATGACGATGTTTATCAGTATTAAAAAAAAAGAAAGTTAAAAAAAAGGTTAAAGCTAATGTGCTGCAGATGAGTTGTTTTAGTTCTAAAATGTGTTCAACGAGTGTGTTTGTGCCTTGAACTGCATGTGTGTAAGTAAAAGTAAAGGCATGTCCAAAAAAAAAATAACAAATTACAAAGAATGTTGGCCATAAGCAACAGAATTTAAAGAAGAAAAAAAAAACAGAAAATATGGAAAAGGCATTTTATAAAAGAATTTGTTGACTGCAAATCTATTTGTAACGCATGAATGAGTTCAAGGAAACTAATTTGTGTTTCCTTAGATTTTATTTCCACTTTTCGATTTGTTTGCAAACATATTAAGCAAATTGCTCCTGACCCCTGTAAAAAATTTATTTCTATTATTAAATGCAAGTGAGTCCTGCAAGGATTTTTCTAAGGCCTCAAATGCTTAAAAAAAATTCATTGTTGTTAATATAAATTTTAAGGCCCAAAATATGGATTCTATTTTATATGGATTCCATTTTATTTACACTGATGGAGAAGCCGCCAATCATTCATTAATTCAGACATGCACGTTAAGGTTTCATATATCGTCCATACGAATTACGCTATTTTATTTGAATGTAAATTTTTTCTTCATTTTGTGACAATAAGGACAATGAAGGTGTATCCCGAGCAACTTTAATGCTTCTACTCCATTAAAGTTTTTAATTCCTTTCAATCAAATTAATTTCAAGCTTTTTGTATATTTTTCAATAACAAGTTGAGCATCATTTTCCTATTTGAATACTTTATGACTTAAATTTTCCAGCAATAAAAATTGTCGTCTTAATATCCTTTTGTGCCATAAAATTTTACGGATCCATTATACGTTTAACGGGTCAATCTGCACTTTGTGCGGTATGTTTTTTATTTTTTATTTCTTTTTTTAAATTAAATTAAAAACAAAAAACATTATGCACTGTATTTTGTTGTATTGTATGTGTACTTTTTTAATTCTATTATCCTGAATATGGACGTTGATAGTCTCTTCTTGTATGGCAAATTGTATTAAAAGTTTTCATTCAAACACTCAGTTGTTGTGGAGTGGTAAAGGGAAGGAACGACAGACAGCAATGCCAACAAAATTGGTGCCAAAGCAACAGCAGCAGCAACAACAACAACACTAACAAAGAAAATAAGTAAAAACATGATGACTGACTGAATAATTTAATCTCAAACGTCAACAGCAATAACAACAATAAACTGCATACAACCATAAGTATGTTATGGAACAGCTCCTGGAAAATATGGAACACAAATGGAGCTGTTGGCCAGCACGTTCGACTGATGGTGGGGCAACAGCGCCAGATTCCATTCATTCATCCACTCATTCATCGTATGCCTGTTTCATGTTGTATTTTACGCACACATTCACACTTTTACTCAATCATGGACGAGTGCATGTGTGTAAAAAGATAAATTTATATATTTTAAATATCAAAATATAAAGGATGGTTAAATAAATGCATCCATCTACACATTCGATTAATGTCAACTTGTATAAATGTTGGAAATGCTGTTCAGGCCGTCCGGCACAGAACGTTTCATTGGCCACCGCAATGACAACAATTTCTTTTTTTTTTTTTTGTTAGTTACTCTTGTCGCTTTGCTTTTATATATCAGTGCTGTTTATATTGAGTTTTTAAATAAACGTTTGGCTTTTAAAAAGGTTGCACTTTATGGGGGAGCATATTCACAATAGAACAGAATAGTTTGTGTTGTAATTATTGAAGCAAACAGCAGAGCCAGGCTGTTGAAATAAATTTTGTAGCAGAGTGTTAACGACCAATTTGTTGTATATAATATTTTTTGTGTTAGAATTATTAATAACTCTCGTATTCAAGTTCTTTTATAATCACCCTATCAGGGGCCATTATGGCTTTTCTATATGTCACTGTTCGTCAATTAAATCGGCCGTTTGTGAACCAGGCGGCTAAAATATACAAACAGGCAGTCAATGGAGGGCTTCACTCTGCAACAGCTTGGAATGAATGTGCCGTTAATATTTTGATGTAATAAAAGAGTTGAAAAAAAAATAAAAACAATAATAATTTATTTGTTTTGAGGCACACTGTATGTTTTATTGCTAAGAAAGCTTCAAATTTTCGTTATTATAGTTTAAAATTATAAATTAATTACGGAATGGAAAATAAATCCTATTAACATTTAAAATAAATGTATATCTTTTGTTTTTTGGCACTTCGTCCCACTGTGCACTATGTTATTGCTCTATCCTGGCCTATTAAAGCAACCATTAAGAATCTAACAAAATGAATATTTGAATTTGAAATATTAATTTTCATGCAGTTGACATCACGTTTCCAAACAACAGCCGCAGTGCAGTGCTGACGACTTTTATTAAAGTCTGGCCAAAATTAAATCATTTATTTTTCCTCCATTTCTATATGTGGCCGGTGAATGAAATTTTTTGTTTCGCTTTCAGTCCATAATATCTGTCTGCCTGTGCCTGTCTGTGCCTGTTTTGCCTGTATGGCCCATTTTATGTGCTGTGACACTTAAACACATGTGACCCTGCTGTTTTATATTTAATTGATTATTATCCCCCATGCAATCACTGTTGTACTCCAACACTTTGCCTCTACAAAAACAACTACAACAAAGGATAAGAAATAATAATAAACAGAATGTTATGCACTCCTTTACTTTGCATCACATAATAATTTCTTTCGTTTCAAATGAAAATGTGAATTTGAAATCAAAATAATTTTCAATGGAAAATTATTTATAAGTAATTACGAAAATTTATTTATACTTCAGGGAAGATAAAGGCAAATATTTTAGATTTCAGCAAATCTCTCAGGTTATTTGCTGTTCTCCCGCAAAATGGTAACAAAATTAAATTAACTACTCAAGTTATTAAATATAGATTTAAAAAATAAGCAACACAAAACATTGCAGACCAACGGCTGAATTAGTCATTTACACTACAGATTTCATATCGCATAAGATTTGTTCGCATCACACGAAGGATTAGTGTTGACACACACACACGCATACCTTAACAATGCTGAATCCTTTGTAACACTGTCTAGCTTGCCTGCCTGCAATCTAAACATCATAAACGCATTTTCCACTCCTGCACTGAAAATAAAATCTCCTTTGAGATATTGTACAAACAAGCCAGTGCAGGATTACTTAATGATTCAAAGACAAACAACAAAGAGACAACAAACTTGACATACTCACATGCGAACACGCATACACACACACACATACACCACACTAAGCAGTGTTTGGGAAGACAAGGAAAAAAAGGTCTATGTCGTGCCTTTTATATAGAGTCTCATCTTCTTCATTATCTAAAAATTACACAAACAAGATTTGGTGGAACATATGTTGAGCAGACATGAAATTAAAAAAGCAAAAATATGAAACCAACAAACAAAAGGAGGAGAGAAGAAAACCAAAGTAATATAATTAGAAAGCAACATGTTGCTGGTAGTGTCTCAGCAGCAAAGCGCTATTGTGGTACTCGGCTTGCAATGAATAATAAGAATAACCCAGCAGTAGATGCGGCTAAAGGGTTTTTTGAAATATTTTTTGCTAAAATTTTTAAAAAAATTTCTCTTGTTATATTACAAAAACAAATAGCAAAGAGAATACTCAGTCTTATTCCGTAACTATTTCTTAAAGTCACGTCAAGGCGATGTATCACTTGCAGACGCATTCGATAGAAATTCACTACTGATAGAAATTGACTACTTTTAACAGTAAAAAATTGTCACCAATAGCCAATTGTTTTAAATGTCGTATAAGAAAGTGTCTAAATTTGATATTCACCTTTATTCCGTAACCAGATTGTCAACATCACGTCAAGACAAAGTCAATAATAGCTCATTTATCCACTCCTTGTAAACAACAATTAACTACTTCTGGCAGCCTACGACTACTTTCTAAGACCTTCATTTTAACAAGAGGCTCTTGGAAATAGTCATCTCCAAAAGCAAAATAGCACAGAATAGTCTTAGTTTTTATATTGTCTTGACGTGAAGTCGACAAACGGAATAAGAGTGATTGTTTTAATGTGACTGACATTGCAAAATATTTATGTTTCTCTGTTTTATATAAACGCAAACTTGGCTACAAAAACTTAATATATATGTACGAAGGCCGTTCAAAAAGTTACATGAATTTCATAATTTTTCAAATTTTTTTATCGATCTGAGGAGCACCAGAGAGCATCTCAGCTTCGTTGAAATAGTCAACTGCAAAAGCAAAATAGCACAGAATAGTCTTAGTTTTTATATTGTCTTGACGTGAAGTCGACAAACGGAATAAGAGTGATTGTCTTAATGTGACTGACATTGCAAAATATTTATGTTTCTCTGTTTTATATAAACGCAAACTTGGCTACAAAAACTTAATATATATGTACGAAGGCCGTTCAAAAAGTTACATGAATTTCATAATTTTTCAAATTTTTTTATCGATCTGAGGAGCACCAGAGAGCATCCCAGCTTCGTTGAAATAGTCAACTGCAAAAGCAAAATAGCACAGAATAGTCTGAGTTTTTATATTGTCTTGGCGTGACGTCGACAAACGCAATAAGAGTGATTGTCTTAATGTGACTGACAATGCAAAATATTTATGTTTCTCTGTTTTATATAAACGCAAACTTGGCTACAAAAACTTAATATATATGTACGAAGGCCGTTCAAAAAGTTACATGAATTTCATAATTTTTCAAATTTTTTTATCGATCTGAGGAACACCAGAGAGCATCTCAGCTTCGTTGAAATAGTCAACTGCAAAAGCAAAATAGCACAGAATAGTCTGAGTTTTTATATTGTCTTGACGTGACGTCGACAAACGGAATAAGAGTGATTGTCTTAATGTGACTGACATTGCAAAATATTTATGTGTCTCTGTTTTATATAAACGCAAACTTGGCTACAAAAACTTAATATATATGTACGAAGGCCGTTCAAAAAGTTACATGAATTTCATAATTTTTCAAAATTTTTTTATCGATCTGAGGAAGACCAGGGAGCATCTCAGCTTCGTTGAAATAGTCAACTCCAAAAGCAAAATAGCACAAAATAGTCTTAGTTTTTATATTGTATTGACGTGACGTCGACAAACGGAATAAGAGTGATTGTCTTAATGTGACTGACATTGCAAAATATTTATGTGTCTCTGTTTTATATAAACACAAACTTGGCTACAAAAACTGGATATATGTACGTGTATGAAGGCCGTTCAAAAAGTTACATAAATTTTATAATTTTTCAAAATTTTTTTATCGATCTGAGGAACACCAGAGAGCATCTTAGCTTCGTTGAAATAGTCAGCTCCAAAAGCAAAATAGCACAAAATAGTCTTAGTATTTATATTGTCTTGACGTGACGTCGACAAACGGAATAAGAGTGATTGTCTTAATGTGACTGACATTGCAATATATTTATGTTTCTCTGTTTTATATAAACGCAAACTTGACTACAAAAACTTAATATATATGTACGAAGGCCGTTCAAAAAGTTACATAAATTTCATAACTTTTCAAAATTTTTTTATCGCTCTGTGGAACACCAGAGAGCATCTCAGCTTCGTTGAAAAAGCTTAAAAAAATAATTTTGGAGGAATATAGGCTTAAGCAATACAATTTGTTAAATATTTGCACTATTTTTGCATAAAAAATAGAAAATGGATTTTTAAATTATGTATGAAGTTTTATTGGTCGAACTTTCTTATGTAAATTGTTAATTTTTTTTCAACGGGCTCAAGTTCATATCTGCAAGACTGCAAATAATTTTCTTTATTATTTTATTAATAAATGAATTTGATAAAATTCTATTTATTTATATTAAGATTGGAATGTTAAGAATATTTTCAATAATCATCAAACCAGCAGAACGGATCAGTACTGATTTCGAGGCCGCTACGCCATCTCATCAGCGTTCTTTGTTAAATTTTTCCACTTTTTCTGATTTTTTGGCCTCAAGTTCAACGCTTTGGATCTTCTTTGACATAAAAGAAAATCATTTGCTTAATGAAATTACAAAAAAGCTATAAAACTTATGAATTTTTTATAAAGTTGCTTTAGTTACTCTTAGGGGAACTTTTTTCCCTCTGGTCCCATTCAGCCCATTTGCAAACTTGACCTGTGCTATTCTTAAAAATTTAGCTGCACCAAATTTTAAGAGTCTGAATCTCTTCGTTTGGACTGAACAGTGATTGCCACAGACGGACGGACGGGCATGGCTAGATCGTGTTAGATTTCATCACTGATCAATAATATATATACCTTATGGGGTCTTAGAGGGATATTTCGCTGCATTACACACGGAATGACAAAGTGAATATGCCGTTCAATTTAATATTTTTTTTGTTTAGGGTATAAAAACACTCGTATGCACCTCCCTATTAAATTACCCCGATTTAAAAGCATTTAAATAAAAGTGAACAAAAATCGCTTACTCAGTGCTATTCTAAAAACTCAGTAAAACGAAAAATTCCACTTTTCACCTGAAAAATTCTAAATTGCACTTTCTGTTGGCAATTGAGCCTTCCACTGCATAATTGTATTTTTATACATTTTATTTCACTGGGATATAATATCTGGCATATGCGTGGTGCTGCCTGCATGTGAGACTTAAATATTTCAATTAAAAATGGGATTTAAAGTTGTTTAGATTTTTACTTAGATATTTAATGTAATCAAACATGCATTAAACAGGAGATATTGAACACACAAAAAAAAAAGAAGTTTTGACAACGAAGTAAAACACTACATGAAATTTAATTAATACTTCTGCATATAGTTTTACGTTGCAATATTTATAAATTCAATTTAATGTGTTTTAATGCAAAGTTCTTTAATTGAATTTTAATACTTCATGCCTACCTGATTGTCTGCATTCAAGAATTAATTTGAATTGTTTTTATTAAGAGATAATTATAGGAAAAAACAGACAGTCGCCACACCTCAAGTGTCCTTGTCTTTGTTTTTTTGCAATTAGTCAGCAGTATCAGCTTTTCGATTGAGTTAATTAATCACACGAAATGCCATTTATCCACATTAAATTACCAAGTTAAAATTTTTTTTGTAAAAACTGCGAATTTAAAAGTTGTTTATTACATAATTATTTTAAGAAATGTTCTGAAATTAAAATTTTAATTGAAAGTGTGATATTTAGAAAGTTTCTTTCTTGGTAGTACTCGTGCTAAAAAAAGCGTTCAGATTAAAGCCTGAAAATCATAAAAATTTATTTTTTGACCCCGCCTCTTTTATGGGGCGTTAACGTAAGATATGATAAGCAAAAATAGTGTAAATATTTAAGAAATTGTAAATATTACTTAAGCCTGCACTTCTTAGAAATTAAATGTTTAAGCTTCTATGACGAAGTTAAGATGTTGTCTGATCTTTGCCTGCCCTACACTCCCACGTAAATGACGCTTGCAAAAAAAATTTCCACGCCCTTAAATACAAAAAAATTCAAACCATAAACATGTAACAGTAAGTAAAATGGAACAAAAATTTAGAAAATGGCATATGAAGAAAATAATCAAACGGCAACACTGGGACTTAAAGTGCGCTAACATCAGTTTAATATTAATATAATTCTCGTATACTATTTCCTAATAAAATTTTGTATAAATAAAATATAATAAAATAATTAATTTCTTGAAGAAGTCACACAAAGGAGTGACGAAATATTGAAAAATAAAATATTTTAAATAAAAATAATGACCCCTTAAGCTTGAAAATAATAGAATACAATAAAAAATAAGAACTGTTATATTCGATGAAGTCAGTAAGTGGTGATTAGCAAAAATACACATGAGTACTGATGATGAAAGTGTAGCGGCCTTCGAAAACAGCTGTTCTGCTCTGCTGTTTAAGTTAGATAACTAAATTGATGATGACTTTCTCTTCACCTCAAAATATTTATACTCTTCTTAATAATTTTGTAACACAAAATTTTTTCAAAAAAAAAAAAAAGAAAAATACAGAATTGTGAATAATAACCAGAGAGAATGCCTTAATAAATACAATAGATCTAATTTATAAACTTTTTATAATTTTCATACAAAAATTTGCTTTATAATTTTTTTTATAAATTATGCTAAATAAATTTAAAAAGTATATTAATTTTTTATAACCCGAACAATGACAAATTAGTTGTACCTCATTGAATTCATTTTCTAAAACACACGTATTATTTAAGATATTTAACAGATACATTTTCTAAGACACGTCATAATGTCTGTTAACGCTTTAGAGTGAGTTTCATGCCAACAAGCTATAAACATTATAAACAAACATTTAACCCAATTTGGAAAAATGAAAAAAAAATAATATAAAAAAAACCTTAAAAATAACAATAAAATTGTGTCTCACGCACACGTCCTTTTGAAAGTAATTTTAAGCACTTTTACTCAAGAGCACATTCACTCATGGTACTGAATTGTTGTATGTATGTACTTAGCATTGGCGTTACAACACCAACAAATACTTATGATCTGACTTTTAAGCACGAGTATGTAAAAATGTAAAATTTGGTGTAAAAAATTACCTTCCTTTATTTTTCAGTAAATAAAGGAAGGTAAAAGATAAAATTTGTAGCGAATTGAAAATACCCTAATTGAAATGTTGAAGTGTTATATGAAAATTCCCAGTAATGCGAAAATGAGATCCAAAGAAATTGTAGCCACAGAAACAATCCGCATGTATGCCATTTTATATGCAATAAAAATATTTCTAATCTGCCAGTAAATGGCGGCGTCATAACTGGAACAACATAAAGACAGATGGACAGAATGAATTTCAAAACCTCCCTCGTAGTAATAAAATCTTGCTTGCAGGCACAATTTTCCACTTTTCGTATTTGTTCAAATAAATAATATTTTATTATTGAAACTCTAGGATTAATTTAATTATTAAGTTAAGAATTATTATTCAGGCTCAAGTTCAAATCCGCGAATTTACATATAATTTTTTTATTTAAGAATTTGTTATTAATTCGAAATTTTATGAAAGTATGAATTTCGGGGCAGCAAATGAATAATATTTTTCTACAGCAATAATATTTGAATTATCCAAAAAAAAAAATGGAGCCGCAATATTGCACAGTGGGGGATTTTGGAAATAAAATGGAAATAATCTGATTACAAATAAAAATGAATAAACATTTTATGGCATATTTTTGTCTACAACTTTTTAGATTATTTTAATGTCTTTACAGATTTTTATTCTACCAAAATTCCCGTAAAAGAAAAGTTTTATTTATAAACAATTTTTTTCAAGTTATTAAAGATGAACCAACACTAAAAGACATTAAAGTCTTAAAAGTCTTTAATTTTCAGACAACACATTTTTTATGATATTTTTTTTTATAAATATCACTAGCTTGATGTGAGTTACACAATTAGCGCCTAATATTAGTCAAGTGCCTCAATTTCTCTTTTCAATTCGTATTATTAACTGAATCTTATCAGATTGTGTAGCGTATAACAGCCATTAAAAGTGCAAAGCAGCCAAATAATTTGCTGTTTGGCCTAAAACTTCATACCCACGTGTAATATTTATTAAACGTAAGTGAATTAAATATAAGTATTTCTGTAACAGAAGGGAGTGTAACCATTAAAATATTCTAAAGGACAATAAAACAAAACAAAATAGTCAAACGTGTTTATTAAGATATCAAAGGAAGTTGCCATGTGCCGTGAAGTGATGATACAATACGACAAAAGGTTGTTGTATGAATCATGCCACAAACAAAAAAATAGTGGAAGAGAAAAAAAAAGACAATCCTTTAATTAAGCCTACAAACACATTAATGCCTAGCACAACTACACACACACACAGACACACACACTTACTTATGTATGACGATAACAGCATGTGTACATGTGTAATCCTTTCTCTACGCTTGCTTTACACCACTTATGTGTAATTAGTTGCCACTAATATTTAATCAACTGCAACAACTATTTCAGCAGTCTAATTGTAATTGTGTAATTTTAAAGTAGGATATGAAATTTCAACTTACGCATACGCTCGCAAACAGAACAAGTGGATCGGCAAACATACACTTACATGTTCAAATGCACGTGCTGCCGTTTGCGTAATTTTAAATAATTTCAAATGCCACCGCACGAGCCAACGAAGAACGTACGGAGAAGCATCTTTTAAAATTAAGAATTTTAATTATTTTCATTATTTAAGTATTCATAAGCGTTAATCTGTACGTTGATAATACGACTACTTATAATGATGTCTCCTAGGAGTAAATACGAGCGTGTATTTGTGACATTTTCCATAAAATAATCATATAATCACCAGCATAATGAAGCCGATAGTGATAAAAGTAATTAAACACGTTATTGTTATTAAAAGCAATTTGGTCTTTAAGGAGGAGATTAGCAAACAAGCAAACAACCGAATGAAAACAATATGCCAAAGACGACAAGTGAAATATGAATGTGTAACTTATGCTTTCTAATTAACATGAATTTTCAAATTTATGTATGCGATAGATATTTAAATATATAAACAGATATTTTCAGCTGGCGAGAGTAAACAAATTTATTATTTACTTGGCTGTTGCTTGTGCTTGAACACTCACTCATTTGCATAATAATCAACTTTTTTACCTATAGTTTTCGATTACACGCAAACTGTTTGTAATTAGTTAATTGCACAGCTTAGTGCAGTCGCTAAGCCTGCATGGCTGATAATAAAACCATATCAACAAATAAAGTAGAGAGAATAAATAGTTAATCTCATTGGACGATCTTTATTTAAATTGCTATTAGTTTTTGATTCATGAATGAATTGGATTTATAAATATATTAGGATGCATTTTAAAAGTCTATGTCTAAAAATATTTCAACTACTTTTTAATTTGATAAATCGATAAAAAAAACTGATCAGCTGATATTTAATTAGTTTTACAACCAAGTGAAAGATGTTTGTGGGAAATGCAATTTCCCATATTCTGAGCTTATGACAAAAAAAATGCTATCGGATATGTTATCGAATAAGTTATCGAATATGTTATCGAAAAAGTTATATAAAATGTGTTACCGAATAAGTTATTGAGTACATTGTCGAATAAGTTATTGAATATGTTATCGAACAAGTTATCGAAAAAGTTATGTAAAATCTGTTATCGAACAAGTAACCATGTATATCATCGACTAAGTTATTCGATATGTTATTGATTATGTTATCGAATAATTTACCGAATAAGTTATCAAATATGTTATCGAAAAAGTTATGTAAAATATGTTATCGAATATTTTAACGAATAAGTTATCGAGTACATTGTCGAATAAGTTATTAAATATGTTGTCGAATAAGTTCTCGAGCATGTTATCGAATATGTTATTGAATATGTTGTCCAATATGTTATAGAATATGATATCGAAAATGTTATCGAATATGTTAGAAAATGAGTTATCGAATATGTTATCGAAAAAGTTATTTAAAATTTGTTACATAACATGTTATCGAAAAAGTTATGTAAAATTTGTTATCGAATAACTTATCTAATAAACTATCGAATAAATGATCGAAAAAGTTATGTAAAATGTGTTATCTAATGAGTTATCGAAAATGGTATCCTATATTTTATCGAATAAGTTATAGAATAAATATTGGAGCATGTTATCGAATAAGATATCGAGCGTGTTATCGAATATGTTATCGAATATGTTTTCAATTACGTTATCGAATATTTTATTGAGCATGTTATCGAATATGCTTTCGAATATGTTACTCTAACGAATAAGTTATCGAATGTTTCTGATCATGAATATGATGCGTTAGTTGTTGTCGGCCTGTTTCAGTGACGGGGTCATCTTCTGAGTTCTGGTCCCTTTAAAAATAGTGTTCATTGGCATAATATTTATTCCAAATTTTATTCAACTCTAGAAAACACAAAATACAGCGTTAAAGCAATATTTTAAACAAAGTTTTAAAAAAATATTAATCATAATCAAAATAAACTTTTACGGCATAAAAAATCTGCTCTTAGCTGTCATTTTCTTTTCCAACAAACTTTTTAAATATATTTTTTTTTATAGAAAAAATGAGAAATTCTCTCTATTCATCATTTGTTTTCTTTCGTACTTATTTAATATGCGGCACGTAAATAACGTACATACATTTAATTAAAAGAAGAAAAAAAAGTACATAAAATTCTATTAAAACAACTTTTGTCACTAGGAAGAAAAACGAAAAAACAAATTAGATATTTTTCTGGTAATAAGCAGCCGGCATATGCATAATAAATTACTCTCCCTCTATCTGTCATCTTTTACACATAAAACGCTCAAATATGTTTCGCAATGGCTATTCAGCAAACTTTTAAAAATATCATAATTAATGTAGTGGTGTACACAATGACTTTTTCTTTACTTTAATATTATAAATTGCGGCACACTTTTGGTAAAAACAACCTGCACAAAAATGAATTAAACAATTGTTGGAAATTTTAGCAAATTTTGTTAACAAAACCGGTTTGGCTTTTCATCTGCTTTTCATAAACTGACAGACGGACAATGCTTTTTAGACTTCATTATTCATAAGGACTTTATATCATCAGAAAACAAAAATCATGAAGGGAACAATAGTCCAAATCTTGCACCACTTTTGTTACTCTGACTCATATAGAAGATTTTCTTGTTACTACTAAACAATGTTTTTAAACAGCTGCCAGCTTTTAGTAAAAAGGAAAATTTTAATTAATATATTTTTAATTGCTGTCTGTTTTTATAAAAAAGGTTTAATCACTTAAGTCTAAAAAATAAACTAATTTCATAAAATATGAACATATTTTTAACATCCTTTAAAGAATTCTTTTCAAAACAGAAACCATCTTTAAATTCCTATTTCATATCAAACAATTTCTGTACTAATTGAAATTAAATGAACCCGAGTGTCAGATTGCCACTTTAAACTTTTCCTCTCCTTGAATTTTGTCGTCACATCAAAAAATGTTGCTGTTAATTACTATGAATTAGTATTAGCACGAGTATAAAATATAGTTTGTGTTCCGGCAATTTTGTCATTCTGCTACAACTTTTCTCTCTCGCTTTTTGGACGGATCTCTTCCTGCTCTGCCAACATTTTAAAAATGTGTTAACTGATGTGGTAAATACAATTCGCTTTTAATGCGACACTAATCATCATGTTGATGACGATGACTATTGCGATGATGTCGACAAAAGTTGAATGTTTGTTTTGATAGTTTTGTGGAAAGAAAAAGTTTATTTAATTTTTGAATATTCTACAAAATGTGTACTACACAGTTACAAGTGTAATAATGCACACTAACACATACAAAACAGATACATATGCACAAATATTTACTTACATTTCTATATCAAATTATTGTTCTTGTTGGTTTCTATAGGAACTCCCACAACATGAACAGAATGAACTTGGTTAAGCATTAAGTGTAAGGATTCAGTGAAATGAAAGGGTCATAAAAAAGTTTTATGTTCATTTTATGATGATGACAATTATGCTGGATCCTAAAAAAAGAAAGTTGTTCATATTGTGTTTTTTTTTTGTTATTTCCGCATACTTTCCCTTGTTTTTTTTTCCATAGAATTAAAGAATAGCCGGCCAAAAGGCTTTCTTTAAATGGAAGTGTGCTGGTTTTTACATGTGCCTGCACAAGGATAAAAATAATTTATAATTAAAATCTGTTTATTTTTGTATAAACAGTAAATCCTTTAAGTGAAATGAGTTGATACCAGGAAAAATTTCTTGGGCATAAATGTGTGCTTGCATGCGATTTATATTTCCACAGCAATTTTTTATTAATTCTGACAATAGTGTTCATGGGTTGCAATTTGGCAAAATAAATATAAATTAAATAAATTTTGTTGCCTTATTTGTTGCCTGATATTTTGAAAATAAAAATCCTTAAACATTTGTGTTACAATTCTCGTAAGCACTTTCCTAATACAATTAATTTTTAATTATATTATTAATTAATAACAAAATAAAAATTGTTGTCACATTCAACTAAGCCACTTGAAAAGTGGAGGCAAAAAAAGTACACATGAGTACTGGGCAATGAAAATGTAGCGGCCTTCGAAAACAGCTGTTCTGTTCCGTTGTGAAGGTTAAGTAATTAAAAATAGATTTTTTTTTTCTTATCTTGGACAAGCAATTAGGGGATGACCCCTATATATGCAATGCATTGCGCCGGAACTGAAAACGAGGGGATAGTATTGAGGGGACAGATTAGGAAAGATGAGAAGATAGACAGTTTTTTTGTAGCTATTTCAACCTTTTTCACTTCGCCGGCTAAATTTTGTTACAGGGCCGACTTTTTAGTACATGATAGTGTCAGTCGCTGCCAATTATGCTCAGTGACCAGTTGCCAGAAACAGTCTGGCAACAACTAACACAACCACGCACTAATACTGATCAGAAGAATTCAACACAATATTTCACGACTCAGCGCGGGCTCGAACTCAGGACCCTCCGATTCATAGTCTCGTGTTCTACTACTTCAGCCAACAGCACCCACAAACTTTTTTGACTCTCCTTTTCGTCTTGGAATATTTATTTATGCCTTTCTGAATTTAAAACAAAATTTTCGAACTGTAATATGAATTTCAGAAATGCATTTTTAATTGAGTCAATGTAAGCTTTATTGACATAATTATCTTTCTGTTCACATATACAAAATTTATTCAATTCACTTAACGTATGACAGACAACTAAAAGCAAAAAAAATTTCAAATTCATGAGCAGCTCAAATTCAAATCTGGGATTTTTTTTTTTTGCTTTTGGTTTTTAATTGTCTAATTAGTAACAAATTTAATGTCAATAATTTAACTTCAACCTGGCTCGATATATTTTGTTTATGACTTCTTTTTTTTTACTTTTTGCACACTTTAGGTGCTAAGTCTCGACTAAGTTTGTTCAGTGAGTTGCGTTTTGCTTACTAAACACATTTTTCTTCAGTGTTGCATTTGTAATTTTGTAATAATTTCATATATATTGAATAATAATTAATTTAGATAATTGAGCTCAATAATGCTGTTTATTGCTATACATTCAATTTAGGTGTATGTCTGAACTCAATATTAGGTTTTCTATCTTAATTGAATTTTTTCAAAAATTTTCAAAAAAATTCTGGAGGATTTTTATCTTCATTTATTTCTGGGAATTAATTGGAAAAAAGTCTTTTTTGTTTCATATATAATTGGGCCACTGAATGTTGGCTCTTGACATCGTGAGCCAGGCAGTTTCTTCGATTTTAAGCCTATTTTCCTTATATAGTTTCCTTTACTTTTCCATTTCTTTTAATGCAAATTAAAAGTTTTAATTAAAATATCTTAAGCAGCACTTCTTCAAGATGCCATTTGAGCTCTGATATATTTGACTGTTGCCAAATTTAATCTATTTTATGGCTTCAACCTGTCGCGAAAAGTTTCCGATGTCATGATAAATGTGTCTGTAAGAGTATTTGAATTTATGATTTATAGTTTCATTCGTAGCAAAGTCTAAGCTTTAAATCAATCAATTTTCCATGTTAGATAAATTCGTTACTCGCCCCCTCCCCCCCACCTTAATGTTAACGAAGCTCTTACAATGACGCGGCTATAACTTGGAACAATATGCTTGGGGCCAGCAGAAAGGGTGTTGGGCGTTGCGCTGCTTCCTGTATTAATCCAAACTCTCCAAGTGTTTCCTGTAGCCGAGCCAAAAGGTTTCATATATTAGATTTAAAATAAAATAAAAAATTACACAATGATAACTCAAGAAGAATGTGGCAAGTCAGTAGTGTTTAATAAAATTAACTTTTATGATAAAATAAATGAGGAGGTTTGGAAAAGAAGGGAAATGAGAAAAAAAAATACTTGAAATCAAAGACAAATGTGATATTTTCTATAATTTGCCAGCACATATTTTATACTCGTCTCGTACCTTTCCATGAACATCACAAGAGATATTTTATTATATTTTATGCCAATTCACTATTATTTGCATTGTATGCCAAATATTTTTTTCACCTGAGGACCTGCAGCAGGATTCTTGCTCTGTTTGCTGCTATTGATACTCCTGCCACACAAGTCAAAATTAACTATTCTTTGTGTTCAGCTTTTTTTGTGTCGTGTTTTTTTTTTCTTTTATTTTTTATTATCATTTTATGCCATGAAATCTGAGTGTGCTGTAGACGACAAAATGGAGTTTGCCACACCAACAATAACAAAAATGTACGATTTATTAGTTGAGTTTCTTTTTTCGTTTTCGTTTTCATTTTCGTTTTCTTTTTCGTTTTATTTCTGCTCTCAACGGTATGTGTGTCAGTCATGTCTTCTTATAAGTTCAATCTATTCATTTATAGAGTTTGATTTTTTGGCTCTTCTTAGTGACATTACATCCGGTGATTTTGTATTCTTGATACTTTAATGCACACACCGAGCCAGAGCCAGTGTTGAGGGGAGAGAAAGAGATAGAGAGACAGGCTGAGTGTACCCGCCATTAGAAATATCTCTGTGGTATGTGTCAATACATTTAGCTTTTTTAGCAGTTGTAACATGACGTTTAAATATTGAAACCAGCCAGCAGTTAGCAGTAATATTTAGATGAATGTCTATTTGTCGTTCGTTATGTTTGTGCCACTAGACGCTTAAACTGATTTGAATTTGAGAACTCACTTGAATTGAGCCCTGTGTGTTGTGTTGCTATTTGACTTTCGCTAAGGATTTATTTTGGCTTTGCATAACGGTTTTACTAACGATTCACAAACAGATTTTCCAACTGCCAACAGCCATTTAAACATGTGATACTCGTACTCGTACTCGCACTCGTGCTCGTACATTCGCTTGCACGTTTGATCACACCACAACAATATGAACAAAATTCGACTTATCTTTTGCGAAGTTGATGCTTTTGTGCTGCCATTTTTTCTTGTGTGTACTTTTTTCTTGTGGCTCTGAAATCCTTTGTAGATATACTTGTTCATTGTATGTGTATTTAAGAGTGTCCCTTTTTTAGCAGGACTCGGTGTTTTCCATGTGTTTTTGTGTGAGTTCGTATTTGTTTGTTTGCTTTTGGTATAAATTGGCACTGACGCGTCTTGCTAAGACCTGAGGTTAGTCAATTTTGTTGGGTTTTTCCTATCATTTAAATACACCCAGTTTTACTTGCGTATACAGTGTATATGAGCATGTGTGTGTGTGTGTGTGCGCGTTGGCTTTTATTCTATTTGCTTTACACATTTATCCCTGCTTAGTTTCGATTGTGTCTGTTTAACGAATTTATTTAAATATTGTCATGTCAGTTACTTTTATAATGCCACCTTTCACTTTTGTGTACTTTTGTTGATAGAATATTCCTAATATTCATCTTTTTATTTTATTTTTTTTCGGTTTCTGTTTATCTGCAATTGATGATATATTGGATTTAAATAAATGGCTAAACAACCATAAATGGGGCTTAAGTTAATGTTCTTGTCGTTATTGTGAATTAGTTATTATATAAATAAATCTTTTATATAACCAGCATATTTTTCACATAAATTAAAATTATCAAGCGAAGTTTCTTAAGAGTACTTAAGAAAAGAAAAGGAATAGGAATAATTAGTCACAAATTAAAGTAGACATCTAATACACGTATTCTAAACTCTGAAACAGTATGACAACTAGTCCTCACTAAAATTTATATTATTCGACTTGCAAAAGTATTTCAGACATGAGGCTTTTTTCGCGAGGAAGAGGACGTCCTCAGCAACAATTTTCGCCAAGTGGCATATGTGTACGCAGCCCCATTTTTTTATGATGGTCAAATTATGACTACTAATAATCACTAAAATTGATATAGTAACCAAATTATGACATCTAGTCCTCACTAAAATTTATATTATTCGACTTGCAAAAGTATTTCAGACATGAGGCTTTTTTCGCGAGGAAGAGGACGTCCTCAGCAACAATTTTCGCCAAGTGGCATATGTGTACGCAGCATTTTTTTATGATGGTCAAATTATGACTACTAATAATCACTAAAATTGATATAGTAACCAAATTATGACATCTAGTCCTCACTAAAATTTATATTATTCGACTTGCAAAAGTATTTCAGACATGAGGCTTTTTTCGCGAGGAAGAGGACGTCCTCAGCAACAATTTTCGCCAAGTGGCATATGTGTACGCAGCCCCATTTTTTTATGATGGTCAAATTATGACTACTAATAATCACTAAAATTGATATAGTAACCAAATTATGACATCTAGTCCTCACTAAAATTTATATTATTCGACTTGCAAAAGTATTTCAGACATGAGGCTTTTTTCGCGAGGAAGAGGACGTCCTCAGCAACAATTTTCGCCAAGTGGCATATGTGTACGCAGCCCCATTTTTTTATAATGGCCAAATTATGACTACTAATAATCACTAAAATTGATATAGTAACCAAATTATGACATCTAGTCCTCACTAAAATTTATATTATTCGACTTGCAAAAGTATTTCAGACATGAGGCTTTTTTCGCGAGGAAGAGGACGTCCTCAGCAACAATTTTCGCCAAGTGGCATATGTGTACGCAGCCCCATTTTTTTATGATGGTCAAATTATGACTACTAATAATCACTAAAATTGATATAGTAACCAAATTATGACATCTAGTCCTCACTAAAATTTATATTATTCGACTTGCAAAAGTATTTCAGACATGAGGCTTTTTTCGCGAGGAAGAGGACGTCCTCAGCAACAATTTTCGCCAAGTGGCATATGTGTACGCAGCCCCATTTTTTTATAATGGCCAAATTATGACTACTAATAATCACTAAAATTGATATAGTAACCAAATTATGACATCTAGTCCTCACTAAAATTTATATTATTCGACTTGCAAAAGTATTTCAGACATGAGGCTTTTTTCGCGAGGAAGAGGACGTCCTCAGCAACAATTTTCGCCAAGTGGCATATGTGTACGCAGCCCCATTTTTTTATGATGGTCAAATTATGACTACTAATAATCACTAAAATTGATATAGTAACCAAATTATGACATCTAGTCCTCACTAAAATTTATATTATTCGACTTGCAAAAGTATTTCAGACATGAGGCTTTTTTCGCGAGGAAGAGGACGTCCTCAGCAACAATTTTCGCCAAGTGGCATATGTGTACGCAGCCCCATTTTTTTATAATGGCCAAATTATGACTACTAATAATCACTAAAATTGATATAGTAACCAAATTATGACATCTAGTCCTCACTAAAATTTATATTATTCGACTTGCAAAAGTATTTCAGACATGAGGCTTTTTTCGCGAGGAAGAGGACGTCCTCAGCAACAATTTTCGCCAAGTGGCATATGTGTACGCAGCCCCATTTTTTTATGATGGTCAAATTATGACTACTAATAATCACTAAAATTGATATAGTAACCAAATTATGACATCTAGTCCTCACTAAAATTTATATTATTCGACTTGCAAAAGTATTTCAGACATGAGGCTTTTTTCGCGAGGAAGAGGACGTCCTCAGCAACAATTTTCGCCAAGTGGCATATGTGTACGCAGCCCCATTTTTTTATGATGGTCAAATTATGACTACTAATAATCACTAAAATTGATATAGTAACCAAATTATGACATCTAGTCCTCACTAAAATTTATATTATTCGACTTGCAAAAGTATTTCAGACATGAGGCTTTTTTCGCGAGGAAGAGGACGTCCTCAGCAACAATTTTCGCCAAGTGGCATATGTGTACGCAGCCCCATTTTTTTATGATGGTCAAATTATGACTACTAATAATCACTAAAATTGATATAGTAACCAAATTATGACATCTAGTCCTCACTAAAATTTATATTATTCGACTTGCAAAAGTATTTCAGACATGAGGCTTTTTTCGCGAGGAAGAGGACGTCCTCAGCAACAATTTTCGCCAAGTGGCATATGTGTACGCAGCCCCATTTTTTTATGATGGTCAAATTATGACTACTAATAATCACTAAAATTGATATAGTAACCAAATTATGACATCTAGTCCTCACTAAAATTTATATTATTCGACTTGCAAAAGTATTTCAGACATGAGGCTTTTTTCGCGAGGAAGAGGACGTCCTCAGCAACAATTTTCGCCAAGTGGCATATGTGTACGCAGCCCCATTTTTTTATGATGGTCAAATTATGACTACTAATAATCACTAAAATTGATATAGTAACCAAATTATGACATCTAGTCCTCACTAAAATTTATATTATTCGACTTGCAAAAGTATTTCAGACATGAGGCTTTTTTCGCGAGGAAGAGGACGTCCTCAGCAACAATTTTCGCCAAGTGGCATATGTGTACGCAGCCCCATTTTTTTATGATGGTCAAATTATGACTACTAATAATCACTAAAATTGATATAGTAACCAAATTATGACATCTAGTCCTCACTAAAATTTATATTATTCGACTTGCAAAAGTATTTCAGACATGAGGCTTTTTTCGCGAGGAAGAGGACGTCCTCAGCAACAATTTTCGCCAAGTGGCATATGTGTACGCAGCCCCATTTTTTTATGATGGTCAAATTATGACTACTAATAATCACTAAAATTGATATAGTAACCAAATTATGACATCTAGTCCTCACTAAAATTTATATTATTCGACTTGCAAAAGTATTTCAGACATGAGGCTTTTTTCGCGAGGAAGAGGACGTCCTCAGCAACAATTTTCGCCAAGTGGCATATGTGTACGCAGTCCTCACTAAAATTTATATTATTCGACTTGCAAAAGTATTTCAGACATGAGGCTTTTTTCGCGAGGAAGAGGACGTCCTCAGCAACAATTTTCGCCAAGTGGCATATGTGTACGCAGCCCCATTTTTTTATGATGGTCAAATTATGACTACTAATAATCACTAAAATTGATATAGTAACCAAATTATGACATCTAGTCCTCACTAAAATTTATATTATTCGACTTGCAAAAGTATTTCAGACATGAGGCTTTTTTCGCGAGGAAGAGGACGTCCTCAGCAACAATTTTCGCCAAGTGGCATATGTGTACGCAGCCCCATTTTTTTATGATGGTCAAATTATGACTACTAATAATCACTAAAATTGATATAGTAACCAAATTATGACATCTAGTCCTCACTAAAATTTATATTATTCGACTTGCAAAAGTATTTCAGACATGAGGCTTTTTTCGCGAGGAAGAGGACGTCCTCAGCAACAATTTTCGCCAAGTGGCATATGTGTACGCAGCCCCATTTTTTTATGATGGTCAAATTATGACTACTAATAATCACTAAAATTGATATAGTAACCAAATTATGACATCTAGTCCTCACTAAAATTTATATTATTCGACTTGCAAAAGTATTTCAGACATGAGGCTTTTTTCGCGAGGAAGAGGACGTCCTCAGCAACAATTTTCGCCAAGTGGCATATGTGTACGCAGCCCCATTTTTTTATGATGGTCAAATTATGACTACTAATAATCACTAAAATTGATATAGTAACCAAATTATGACATCTAGTCCTCACTAAAATTTATATTATTCGACTTGCAAAAGTATTTCAGACATGAGGCTTTTTTCGCGAGGAAGAGGACGTCCTCAGCAACAATTTTCGCCAAGTGGCATATGTGTACGCAGCCCCATTTTTTTATGATGGTCAAATTATGACTACTAATAATCACTAAAATTGATATAGTAACCAAATTATGACATCTAGTCCTCACTAAAATTTATATTATTCGACTTGCAAAAGTATTTCAGACATGAGGCTTTTTTCGCGAGGAAGAGGACGTCCTCAGCAACAATTTTCGCCAAGTGGCATATGTGTACGCAGCCCCATTTTTTTATGATGGTCAAATTATGACTACTAATAATCACTAAAATTGATATAGTAACCAAATTATGACATCTAGTCCTCACTAAAATTTATATTATTCGACTTGCAAAAGTATTTCAGACATGAGGCTTTTTTCGCGAGGAAGAGGACGTCCTCAGCAACAATTTTCGCCAAGTGGCATATGTGTACGCAGCCCCATTTTTTTATGATGGTCAAATTATGACTACTAATAATCACTAAAATTGATATAGTAACCAAATTATGACATCTAGTCCTCACTAAAATTTATATTATTCGACTTGCAAAAGTATTTCAGACATGAGGCTTTTTTCGCGAGGAAGAGGACGTCCTCAGCAACAATTTTCGCCAAGTGGCATATGTGTACGCAGCCCCATTTTTTTATGATGGTCAAATTATGACTACTAATAATCACTAAAATTGATATAGTAACCAAATTATGACATCTAGTCCTCACTAAAATTTATATTATTCGACTTGCAAAAGTATTTCAGACATGAGGCTTTTTTCGCGAGGAAGAGGACGTCCTCAGCAACAATTTTCGCCAAGTGGCATATGTGTACGCAGCCCCATTTTTTTATGATGGTCAAATTATGACTACTAATAATCACTAAAATTGATATAGTAACCAAATTATGACATCTAGTCCTCACTAAAATTTATATTATTCGACTTGCAAAAGTATTTCAGACATGAGGCTTTTTTCGCGAGGAAGAGGACGTCCTCAGCAACAATTTTCGCCAAGTGGCATATGTGTACGCAGCCCCATTTTTTTATGATGGTCAAATTATGACTACTAATAATCACTAAAATTGATATAGTAACCAAATTATGACATCTAGTCCTCACTAAAATTTATATTATTCGACTTGCAAAAGTATTTCAGACATGAGGCTTTTTTCGCGAGGAAGAGGACGTCCTCAGCAACAATTTTCGCCAAGTGGCATATGTGTACGCAGCCCCATTTTTTTATGATGGTCAAATTATGACTACTAATAATCACTAAAATTGATATAGTAACCAAATTATGACATCTAGTCCTCACTAAAATTTATATTATTCGACTTGCAAAAGTATTTCAGACATGAGGCTTTTTTCGCGAGGAAGAGGACGTCCTCAGCAACAATTTTCGCCAAGTGGCATATGTGTACGCAGCCCCATTTTTTTATGATGGTCAAATTATGACTACTAATAATCACTAAAATTGATATAGTAACCAAATTATGACATCTAGTCCTCACTAAAATTTATATTATTCGACTTGCAAAAGTATTTCAGACATGAGGCTTTTTTCGCGAGGAAGAGGACGTCCTCAGCAACAATTTTCGCCAAGTGGCATATGTGTACGCAGCCCCATTTTTTTATGATGGTCAAATTATGACTACTAATAATCACTAAAATTGATATAGTAACCAAATTATGACATCTAGTCCTCACTAAAATTTATATTATTCGACTTGCAAAAGTATTTCAGACATGAGGCTTTTTTCGCGAGGAAGAGGACGTCCTCAGCAACAATTTTCGCCAAGTGGCATATGTGTACGCAGCCCCATTTTTTTATGATGGTCAAATTATGACTACTAATAATCACTAAAATTGATATAGTAACCAAATTATGACATCTAGTCCTCACTAAAATTTATATTATTCGACTTGCAAAAGTATTTCAGACATGAGGCTTTTTTCGCGAGGAAGAGGACGTCCTCAGCAACAATTTTCGCCAAGTGGCATATGTGTACGCAGCCCCATTTTTTTATGATGGTCAAATTATGACTACTAATAATCACTAAAATTGATATAGTAACCAAATTATGACATCTAGTCCTCACTAAAATTTATATTATTCGACTTGCAAAAGTATTTCAGACATGAGGCTTTTTTCGCGAGGAAGAGGACGTCCTCAGCAACAATTTTCGCCAAGTGGCATATGTGTACGCAGCCCCATTTTTTTATGATGGTCAAATTATGACTACTAATAATCACTAAAATTGATATAGTAACCAAATTATGACATCTAGTCCTCACTAAAATTTATATTATTCGACTTGCAAAAGTATTTCAGACATGAGGCTTTTTTCGCGAGGAAGAGGACGTCCTCAGCAACAATTTTCGCCAAGTGGCATATGTGTACGCAGCCCCATTTTTTTATGATGGTCAAATTATGACTACTAATAATCACTAAAATTGATATAGTAACCAAATTATGACATCTAGTCCTCACTAAAATTTATATTATTCGACTTGCAAAAGTATTTCAGACATGAGGCTTTTTTCGCGAGGAAGAGGACGTCCTCAGCAACAATTTTCGCCAAGTGGCATATGTGTACGCAGCCCCATTTTTTTATGATGGTCAAATTATGACTACTAATAATCACTAAAATTGATATAGTAACCAAATTATGACATCTAGTCCTCACTAAAATTTATATTATTCGACTTGCAAAAGTATTTCAGACATGAGGCTTTTTTCGCGAGGAAGAGGACGTCCTCAGCAACAATTTTCGCCAAGTGGCATATGTGTACGCAGCCCCATTTTTTTATGATGGTCAAATTATGACTACTAATAATCACTAAAATTGATATAGTAACCAAATTATGACATCTAGTCCTCACTAAAATTTATATTATTCGACTTGCAAAAGTATTTCAGACATGAGGCTTTTTTCGCGAGGAAGAGGACGTCCTCAGCAACAATTTTCGCCAAGTGGCATATGTGTACGCAGCCCCATTTTTTTATGATGGTCAAATTATGACTACTAATAATCACTAAAATTGATATAGTAACCAAATTATGACATCTAGTCCTCACTAAAATTTATATTATTCGACTTGCAAAAGTATTTCAGACATGAGGCTTTTTTCGCGAGGAAGAGGACGTCCTCAGCAACAATTTTCGCCAAGTGGCATATGTGTACGCAGCCCCATTTTTTTATGATGGTCAAATTATGACTACTAATAATCACTAAAATTGATATAGTAACCAAATTATGACATCTAGTCCTCACTAAAATTTATATTATTCGACTTGCAAAAGTATTTCAGACATGAGGCTTTTTTCGCGAGGAAGAGGACGTCCTCAGCAACAATTTTCGCCAAGTGGCATATGTGTACGCAGCCCCATTTTTTTATGATGGTCAAATTATGACTACTAATAATCACTAAAATTGATATAGTAACCAAATTATGACATCTAGTCCTCACTAAAATTTATATTATTCGACTTGCAAAAGTATTTCAGACATGAGGCTTTTTTCGCGAGGAAGAGGACGTCCTCAGCAACAATTTTCGCCAAGTGGCATATGTGTACGCAGCCCCATTTTTTTATGATGGTCAAATTATGACTACTAATAATCACTAAAATTGATATAGTAACCAAATTATGACATCTAGTCCTCACTAAAATTTATATTATTCGACTTGCAAAAGTATTTCAGACATGAGGCTTTTTTCGCGAGGAAGAGGACGTCCTCAGCAACAATTTTCGCCAAGTGGCATATGTGTACGCAGCCCCATTTTTTTATGATGGTCAAATTATGACTACTAATAATCACTAAAATTGATATAGTAACCAAATTATGACATCTAGTCCTCACTAAAATTTATATTATTCGACTTGCAAAAGTATTTCAGACATGAGGCTTTTTTCGCGAGGAAGAGGACGTCCTCAGCAACAATTTTCGCCAAGTGGCATATGTGTACGCAGCCCCATTTTTTTATGATGGTCAAATTATGACTACTAATAATCACTAAAATTGATATAGTAACCAAATTATGACATCTAGTCCTCACTAAAATTTATATTATTCGACTTGCAAAAGTATTTCAGACATGAGGCTTTTTTCGCGAGGAAGAGGACGTCCTCAGCAACAATTTTCGCCAAGTGGCATATGTGTACGCAGCCCCATTTTTTTATGATGGTCAAATTATGACTACTAATAATCACTAAAATTGATATAGTAACCAAATTATGACATCTAGTCCTCACTAAAATTTATATTATTCGACTTGCAAAAGTATTTCAGACATGAGGCTTTTTTCGCGAGGAAGAGGACGTCCTCAGCAACAATTTTCGCCAAGTGGCATATGTGTACGCAGCCCCATTTTTTTATGATGGTCAAATTATGACTACTAATAATCACTAAAATTGATATAGTAACCAAATTATGACATCTAGTCCTCACTAAAATTTATATTATTCGACTTGCAAAAGTATTTCAGACATGAGGCTTTTTTCGCGAGGAAGAGGACGTCCTCAGCAACAATTTTCGCCAAGTGGCATATGTGTACGCAGCCCCATTTTTTTATGATGGTCAAATTATGACTACTAATAATCACTAAAATTGATATAGTAACCAAATTATGACATCTAGTCCTCACTAAAATTTATATTATTCGACTTGCAAAAGTATTTCAGACATGAGGCTTTTTTCGCGAGGAAGAGGACGTCCTCAGCAACAATTTTCGCCAAGTGGCATATGTGTACGCAGCCCCATTTTTTTATGATGGTCAAATTATGACTACTAATAATCACTAAAATTGATATAGTAACCAAATTATGACATCTAGTCCTCACTAAAATTTATATTATTCGACTTGCAAAAGTATTTCAGACATGAGGCTTTTTTCGCGAGGAAGAGGACGTCCTCAGCAACAATTTTCGCCAAGTGGCATATGTGTACGCAGCCCCATTTTTTTATGATGGTCAAATTATGACTACTAATAATCACTAAAATTGATATAGTAACCAAATTATGACATCTAGTCCTCACTAAAATTTATATTATTCGACTTGCAAAAGTATTTCAGACATGAGGCTTTTTTCGCGAGGAAGAGGACGTCCTCAGCAACAATTTTCGCCAAGTGGCATATGTGTACGCAGCCCCATTTTTTTATGATGGTCAAATTATGACTACTAATAATCACTAAAATTGATATAGTAACCAAATTATGACATCTAGTCCTCACTAAAATTTATATTATTCGACTTGCAAAAGTATTTCAGACATGAGGCTTTTTTCGCGAGGAAGAGGACGTCCTCAGCAACAATTTTCGCCAAGTGGCATATGTGTACGCAGCCCCATTTTTTTATGATGGTCAAATTATGACTACTAATAATCACTAAAATTGATATAGTAACCAAATTATGACATCTAGTCCTCACTAAAATTTATATTATTCGACTTGCAAAAGTATTTCAGACATGAGGCTTTTTTCGCGAGGAAGAGGACGTCCTCAGCAACAATTTTCGCCAAGTGGCATATGTGTACGCAGCCCCATTTTTTTATGATGGTCAAATTATGACTACTAATAATCACTAAAATTGATATAGTAACCAAATTATGACATCTAGTCCTCACTAAAATTTATATTATTCGACTTGCAAAAGTATTTCAGACATGAGGCTTTTTTCGCGAGGAAGAGGACGTCCTCAGCAACAATTTTCGCCAAGTGGCATATGTGTACGCAGCCCCATTTTTTTATGATGGTCAAATTATGACTACTAATAATCACTAAAATTGATATAGTAACCAAATTATGACATCTAGTCCTCACTAAAATTTATATTATTCGACTTGCAAAAGTATTTCAGACATGAGGCTTTTTTCGCGAGGAAGAGGACGTCCTCAGCAACAATTTTCGCCAAGTGGCATATGTGTACGCAGCCCCATTTTTTTATGATGGTCAAATTATGACTACTAATAATCACTAAAATTGATATAGTAACCAAATTATGACATCTAGTCCTCACTAAAATTTATATTATTCGACTTGCAAAAGTATTTCAGACATGAGGCTTTTTTCGCGAGGAAGAGGACGTCCTCAGCAACAATTTTCGCCAAGTGGCATATGTGTACGCAGCCCCATTTTTTTATGATGGTCAAATTATGACTACTAATAATCACTAAAATTGATATAGTAACCAAATTATGACATCTAGTCCTCACTAAAATTTATATTATTCGACTTGCAAAAGTATTTCAGACATGAGGCTTTTTTCGCGAGGAAGAGGACGTCCTCAGCAACAATTTTCGCCAAGTGGCATATGTGTACGCAGCCCCATTTTTTTATGATGGTCAAATTATGACTACTAATAATCACTAAAATTGATATAGTAACCAAATTATGACATCTAGTCCTCACTAAAATTTATATTATTCGACTTGCAAAAGTATTTCAGACATGAGGCTTTTTTCGCGAGGAAGAGGACGTCCTCAGCAACAATTTTCGCCAAGTGGCATATGTGTACGCAGCCCCATTTTTTTATGATGGTCAAATTATGACTACTAATAATCACTAAAATTGATATAGTAACCAAATTATGACATCTAGTCCTCACTAAAATTTATATTATTCGACTTGCAAAAGTATTTCAGACATGAGGCTTTTTTCGCGAGGAAGAGGACGTCCTCAGCAACAATTTTCGCCAAGTGGCATATGTGTACGCAGCCCCATTTTTTTATGATGGTCAAATTATGACTACTAATAATCACTAAAATTGATATAGTAACCAAATTATGACATCTAGTCCTCACTAAAATTTATATTATTCGACTTGCAAAAGTATTTCAGACATGAGGCTTTTTTCGCGAGGAAGAGGACGTCCTCAGCAACAATTTTCGCCAAGTGGCATATGTGTACGCAGCCCCATTTTTTTATGATGGTCAAATTATGACTACTAATAATCACTAAAATTGATATAGTAACCAAATTATGACATCTAGTCCTCACTAAAATTTATATTATTCGACTTGCAAAAGTATTTCAGACATGAGGCTTTTTTCGCGAGGAAGAGGACGTCCTCAGCAACAATTTTCGCCAAGTGGCATATGTGTACGCAGCCCCATTTTTTTATGATGGTCAAATTATGACTACTAATAATCACTAAAATTGATATAGTAACCAAATTATGACATCTAGTCCTCACTAAAATTTATATTATTCGACTTGCAAAAGTATTTCAGACATGAGGCTTTTTTCGCGAGGAAGAGGACGTCCTCAGCAACAATTTTCGCCAAGTGGCATATGTGTACGCAGCCCCATTTTTTTATGATGGTCAAATTATGACTACTAATAATCACTAAAATTGATATAGTAACCAAATTATGACATCTAGTCCTCACTAAAATTTATATTATTCGACTTGCAAAAGTATTTCAGACATGAGGCTTTTTTCGCGAGGAAGAGGACGTCCTCAGCAACAATTTTCGCCAAGTGGCATATGTGTACGCAGCCCCATTTTTTTATGATGGTCAAATTATGACTACTAATAATCACTAAAATTGATATAGTAACCAAATTATGACATCTAGTCCTCACTAAAATTTATATTATTCGACTTGCAAAAGTATTTCAGACATGAGGCTTTTTTCGCGAGGAAGAGGACGTCCTCAGCAACAATTTTCGCCAAGTGGCATATGTGTACGCAGCCCCATTTTTTTATGATGGTCAAATTATGACTACTAATAATCACTAAAATTGATATAGTAACCAAATTATGACATCTAGTCCTCACTAAAATTTATATTATTCGACTTGCAAAAGTATTTCAGACATGAGGCTTTTTTCGCGAGGAAGAGGACGTCCTCAGCAACAATTTTCGCCAAGTGGCATATGTGTACGCAGCCCCATTTTTTTATGATGGTCAAATTATGACTACTAATAATCACTAAAATTGATATAGTAACCAAATTATGACATCTAGTCCTCACTAAAATTTATATTATTCGACTTGCAAAAGTATTTCAGACATGAGGCTTTTTTCGCGAGGAAGAGGACGTCCTCAGCAACAATTTTCGCCAAGTGGCATATGTGTACGCAGCCCCATTTTTTTATGATGGTCAAATTATGACTACTAATAATCACTAAAATTGATATAGTAACCAAATTATGACATCTAGTCCTCACTAAAATTTATATTATTCGACTTGCAAAAGTATTTCAGACATGAGGCTTTTTTCGCGAGGAAGAGGACGTCCTCAGCAACAATTTTCGCCAAGTGGCATATGTGTACGCAGCCCCATTTTTTTATGATGGTCAAATTATGACTACTAATAATCACTAAAATTGATATAGTAACCAAATTATGACATCTAGTCCTCACTAAAATTTATATTATTCGACTTGCAAAAGTATTTCAGACATGAGGCTTTTTTCGCGAGGAAGAGGACGTCCTCAGCAACAATTTTCGCCAAGTGGCATATGTGTACGCAGCCCCATTTTTTTATGATGGTCAAATTATGACTACTAATAATCACTAAAATTGATATAGTAACCAAATTATGACATCTAGTCCTCACTAAAATTTATATTATTCGACTTGCAAAAGTATTTCAGACATGAGGCTTTTTTCGCGAGGAAGAGGACGTCCTCAGCAACAATTTTCGCCAAGTGGCATATGTGTACGCAGCCCCATTTTTTTATGATGGTCAAATTATGACTACTAATAATCACTAAAATTGATATAGTAACCAAATTATGACATCTAGTCCTCACTAAAATTTATATTATTCGACTTGCAAAAGTATTTCAGACATGAGGCTTTTTTCGCGAGGAAGAGGACGTCCTCAGCAACAATTTTCGCCAAGTGGCATATGTGTACGCAGCCCCATTTTTTTATGATGGTCAAATTATGACTACTAATAATCACTAAAATTGATATAGTAACCAAATTATGACATCTAGTCCTCACTAAAATTTATATTATTCGACTTGCAAAAGTATTTCAGACATGAGGCTTTTTTCGCGAGGAAGAGGACGTCCTCAGCAACAATTTTCGCCAAGTGGCATATGTGTACGCAGCCCCATTTTTTTATGATGGTCAAATTATGACTACTAATAATCACTAAAATTGATATAGTAACCAAATTATGACATCTAGTCCTCACTAAAATTTATATTATTCGACTTGCAAAAGTATTTCAGACATGAGGCTTTTTTCGCGAGGAAGAGGACGTCCTCAGCAACAATTTTCGCCAAGTGGCATATGTGTACGCAGCCCCATTTTTTTATGATGGTCAAATTATGACTACTAATAATCACTAAAATTGATATAGTAACCAAATTATGACATCTAGTCCTCACTAAAATTTATATTATTCGACTTGCAAAAGTATTTCAGACATGAGGCTTTTTTCGCGAGGAAGAGGACGTCCTCAGCAACAATTTTCGCCAAGTGGCATATGTGTACGCAGCCCCATTTTTTTATGATGGTCAAATTATGACTACTAATAATCACTAAAATTGATATAGTAACCAAATTATGACATCTAGTCCTCACTAAAATTTATATTATTCGACTTGCAAAAGTATTTCAGACATGAGGCTTTTTTCGCGAGGAAGAGGACGTCCTCAGCAACAATTTTCGCCAAGTGGCATATGTGTACGCAGCCCCATTTTTTTATAATGGCCAAATTATGACTACTAATAATCACTAAAATTGATATAGTAACCAAATTATGACATCTAGTCCTCACTAAAATTTATATTATTCGACTTGCAAAAGTATTTCAGACATGAGGCTTTTTTCGCGAGGAAGAGGACGTCCTCAGCAACAATTTTCGCCAAGTGGCATATGTGTACGCAGCCCCATTTTTTTATGATGGTCAAATTATGACTACTAATAATCACTAAAATTGATATAGTAACCAAATTATGACATCTAGTCCTCACTAAAATTTATATTATTCGACTTGCAAAAGTATTTCAGACATGAGGCTTTTTTCGCGAGGAAGAGGACGTCCTCAGCAACAATTTTCGCCAAGTGGCATATGTGTACGCAGCCCCATTTTTTTATGATGGTCAAATTATGACTACTAATAATCACTAAAATTGATATAGTAACCAAATTATGACATCTAGTCCTCACTAAAATTTATATTATTCGACTTGCAAAAGTATTTCAGACATGAGGCTTTTTTCGCGAGGAAGAGGACGTCCTCAGCAACAATTTTCGCCAAGTGGCATATGTGTACGCAGCCCCATTTTTTTATAATGGCCAAATTATGACTACTAATAATCACTAAAATTGATATAGTAACCAAATTATGACATCTAGTCCTCACTAAAATTTATATTATTCGACTTGCAAAAGTATTTCAGACATGAGGCTTTTTTCGCGAGGAAGAGGACGTCCTCAGCAACAATTTTCGCCAAGTGGCATATGTGTACGCAGCCCCATTTTTTTATGATGGTCAAATTATGACTACTAATAATCACTAAAATTGATATAGTAACCAAATTATGACATCTAGTCCTCACTAAAATTTATATTATTCGACTTGCAAAAGTATTTCAGACATGAGGCTTTTTTCGCGAGGAAGAGGACGTCCTCAGCAACAATTTTCGCCAAGTGGCATATGTGTACGCAGCCCCATTTTTTTATGATGGTCAAATTATGACTACTAATAATCACTAAAATTGATATAGTAACCAAATTATGACATCTAGTCCTCACTAAAATTTATATTATTCGACTTGCAAAAGTATTTCAGACATGAGGCTTTTTTCGCGAGGAAGAGGACGTCCTCAGCAACAATTTTCGCCAAGTGGCATATGTGTACGCAGCCCCATTTTTTTATAATGGCCAAATTATGACTACTAATAATCACTAAAATTGATATAGTAACCAAATTATGACATCTAGTCCTCACTAAAATTTATATTATTCGACTTGCAAAAGTATTTCAGACATGAGGCTTTTTTCGCGAGGAAGAGGACGTCCTCAGCAACAATTTTCGCCAAGTGGCATATGTGTACGCAGCCCCATTTTTTTATGATGGTCAAATTATGACTACTAATAATCACTAAAATTGATATAGTAACCAAATTATGACATCTAGTCCTCACTAAAATTTATATTATTCGACTTGCAAAAGTATTTCAGACATGAGGCTTTTTTCGCGAGGAAGAGGACGTCCTCAGCAACAATTTTCGCCAAGTGGCATATGTGTACGCAGCCCCATTTTTTTATGATGGTCAAATTATGACTACTAATAATCACTAAAATTGATATAGTAACCAAATTATGACATCTAGTCCTCACTAAAATTTATATTATTCGACTTCCAAAAGTATTTCAGACATGAGACTTTTTTGCATATGTGTACGAAGCTAATAACTAAATTAATATTATGATGAAATAAATATAAGGCGGCAGTACCACAGCAACATCACGACAGCCAAGGGTGTTGTCATCGGTCACCTCAAAAATTATAGCAACAAAACGTATAGAAGTACTGCACACAAGTTCAATTAATAACTACCCTGAAGAGAATCAAGGCACCAGTGTCCAAAAGTAGCCACTTTTGTCTACTATTTTGGTGACCATTTGGCGACATTTCCAGTCAAACGTCAAGATATTTATATTTGCCTTTTATTACAAAAAAAAATTTGTGACGATGGCACATGACTGATATGAATTTGCTGCAGTAACATTCCAAAAAAATACAACCTTCTCGAATTAGGTGACCTTTTACTCCTTTAATTTTTTTAAATAAAATTTCAACGGTTAAGAAACTATGCATTTTTATACCCTCCAAAAAAGAATTTGGAGGGTATATTCACTTTGTCATTCCGTTTGTAACGCATCGAAATATCCATCTCAGACCCCATAAAGTATATATATTCTTGATCAGTGATGAAATCTAAGACGAACTGAGCATGTCCGTCCGTCCGTCCGTCTGTGGAAATCACGATTCAGTCCAAACGAAAAAAGCTAGACTCTTGAAACTTGGCATAAATATATTTCAAAGCTTAGAGCAGGTTAAGTTCGAAGATGGGCTAAATCGGGCAGGAGGGTAAAAAGTTCCCCTAAGAAGAACCAAACCAACCCAGAAAAAACAACATAATTTTTAAAGTTTTTTGGTTATTTTGTTAAGCAACTGATATATTTTTATGTCAAATACGGTCCAACGCCTTAAACTTGGAGCCATAAAATAAAATAAAAATATTTTTTGATCCCGCGCACTTCAGTGGGCGTTATTATAGGCAAAAATAGCATAAAAATTTAACAAATTGTTTTACTTAAGCCTACATTCCTGAAAAATAAAATTTTTAAGCTTTAATGACGAAGCTGAGACGAAACCTGGTACTACTCTGCCCTACCCCCTCTTTCCCCTTCGCCCCCTAAGTGACCCTACCAAAAAAAATTTTTTTTTTAAATTTTGTGTATAATCATCCCAAGCATTTATCTTTAGAGTTTTATGACTGCCTGTTGCTGCCCTACCCCCTCCTCCCCCTCTGCCCGCTAAATGACCCTATTAAAAATAAATAAAAATATTTTTTAATTTTGTGTATAATCATCCCAAGCATTTATTTTTAGAGTTTTATGTCTACCTGTTTCTGCCCTACCCCCTCTCCCCCTTTGCCCTCTAAATGACCCTATCAAAAAAAAGAAATTTTATTTTTGTATATAATTATCCCAAGTATTTATTTTTAGAGCTTTATGACAAAGGTGAAATGTTTCCCCCACAGCCCTTGCCAGAGCGACCCCGCCAAAATACAGTTTTTATACCCTCCAAAGAGAATTGTGACGAAGTCTAAGGCAGTCTAGCAATGCCCATACGTTCGTCTGTGGAAAACATGATATTGTCTATTTTTGAACCCCGCCCCCTTTAGTGGGCGTTGACGTACTATATTATATAAAGGAACTCTGTCCCACCAAGTTAAACATTTCAAATTCACTTACTAAATATTTGGAGGGTATTTAAGATTCGACCCGGTCGAATATAACGTTTTTACTTATTATTATCTATTTTAACAAAATATCAAAAGTATAGACTTGAATTTGTTAAATGTACTAGTGCATTACTGGCTCCAATGGCTACATATGGTACCAATAACACTAGTGGATTTGTCTAGAGTGAATTGCATTGTCTAGGGTACTACAATTCACTAATACTAGTGTCTGTGTCAATAGTGAGTCAATAGGGTCCCACTAGCAACATTTTCTGCAGGGAACATTCACATATAAACACAAATACAGTGAGATTTCATTGAACACAAAAACTTGACTTCAACGCGGCCAAAAAATGGTAAAACAAAAATCTGGCATGTGGCTTAGCGCTACCTGCTTATATTATTATTATATGATTAATTTAAAATATATTTAAAAAAACACTCAACTCAGTGTCATGCGAAACCTGGTGTGGCATTTAACTCTCCAGCTCCTGTAAGAGTCACCCAAATGTTGAGTTTTTGTTTTAATATTTATTGAATGGATTTAATCCTTAAAATTAATCTAATTATTATAGGCAATGTACTTGTTAAGGCACACTTGTCATGTGGTTGCCCAAAAAAGCATAACCACTAAAAAAAAGTGTCACAATACAAAGCCCAAGGCGTGCAAATTGTTAAAATTTTTAATCAAAGTACATAATTGTTGTATTCGTCAAACTCATCGTGTACTTCTTCCATTTAATGACGGTACATAAACGTCCTTCAGAGCGGCTAATTCGAAGAACAATACATCATTTTCGGATCACATTTACTGTTACTGATCATGTGCATCCCGCGAGAAGCCGAACAGTGCGCACTGAAGAAGCTGTAGCCGCTGTACAGGAAAGCATTAAAAATGATCCTACTGAATCAATTCGACGCCGTTCTCAGCAACTGGGGTTGTGTTCTTGTCCACTTTATGGAAGATTTTTTTAGTTGTTAAAAATTTGTGTTCCAAATTGCGCCTTCTATGCGCCAGCCGTGGCTGCCACATGGCAGAAATCATATTTAAACATTAAATATAAATTAAATAAAATTGTTTACCCTATTTGTTGCCTGATATTTTGAAAATAAAAATCCCTAAACATTTATGTTACAATTCTCGTAAGCACTTTTCTAATACAATTAATTTTTAATGATATTATTAATTAATAACAAAATAAAAATTGTTGTCACATTCAACTAAGCCACTTGAAAAGTGGAGGCAAAAAAAGTACACATGAGTACTGGGCAATGGAAATGTAGCGGCCTTCGAAAACAGCTGTTCTGTTCCGCTGTGAAGGTTAAGTAATTAAAAACAGATTTTTTCTCTTATTTTGGACCAGCAATCAGGGGATGACCCCTATATATGCAATGCATTGCGCCGGAAATGAAAACGAGGGGATAGTATTGAGGGGACAGATTAGGAAAGATGAGAAGATAGACAGTTTTTTTGTACCTATTTCAACCTTTAATATTTAAACATTAATATCATAAAATTTTCTTTCCAATTAAACTCGTTTCATTGATATTAAAAATATATTTCCTTGTTTCATTATGATTTAAGCTTGTGTCAGTCTATAAAAAACACCCTATACTAAAGAAAATGCGTTTAATTGAGACATTAGCCCAATTCACAATCCTGTGCAAATGGTCTTGCATTATAGCATTTGCAAATTGAGAGAGTATTTGAGAGCATATTCAATGTATTTTGTTGGTGTAGAGTACAATTATTTTGCAATTGCAATTATGCACGACCATTTGCACAAGATTGTGAATAGGGCTAATGTTTTACTGAGTTGAACAGTTTCCATTAATATTGGATTCAAGCGTACTGGCCATTAGTTTTACTTAATAAATTAAATTAAATAAATTGAAATATTTTTCATTACTATTTAGGGGTTACGCTCTTTCAAGCAAATATTTGACAAGTAAAATATAAAACAAACAAATCAGGGGTTTTTCTATAGTAACTTTCCTCTGAAAAATAATATTCAATGAAACAGACTCTTAATGAATAAAATAATGTATAAATATTTTTAGTAGAAAAGAACTCTTGAACCCTAGAACTCTTACCGTAGATTACGAAAACCTTCTTTTAATAACAAAAAACAAAAAATTATAATAATCAATATTCATTACATTCAAATAATGGTGTTTTTTTCAAAAAATAGAAATTGTTATTGCAGCCATGTCACATAGATAACCTTTTCTCTTCCCTCACAATACAGACAACACAACATGGCGTTTGCCTAATAAAAAAGTCACGTCTTCTTACAGCTGCATTAAGTTGTTTTAATATTAAATTTCTTATTATCGTTCTTTGAATACATCTTCTATTAAATTTCTATTTCTATATCCCTAAATGTCTAACAACTGAATGTACGATGTGATTTTATGGCTTTTATCTTGTGGCTTAATCTCCTGTTTGTGTGACTACGTGTGTGTGTGTGTGTGTGTGTGTGTGTGTGTGTGTATGCTCGTATATACTACATAAACAATGGTTGGCTGCTATTATCAACAGATTGGTTAGATTTTGTTGTGCTATCGAATCACATAATCATATGCAACAAATATGATGTCACATGACTTCTATAATATTAAAGTACTGGAGAAAATGACATGTACGAGTACACACTCCACCATAGAGAGACATACAGACAGACAGACGGAGGTTGTGGCAAAGTGGTTTAGTCTAATGATACACATTATACATGATTACATGCATTTATATTTTCTATCTTACTTTGTTTAATTTCTTTGATCATAAACATGCTTTTCACAATGCTTTTAAACAAAATAGGTTAGAAAAGTAACAATATCATTATCATCATCATCATAATCATTGCAAACATGAGCATCAGATTATTGCTAAATGTCATAGTGTCACTGACAGCCACTCTGGTTGTTCAATGTTCGTATGCCTATGTGTGTGTGTGTGTGTGGTGTGCCATGTAGTAAGTTTAAATATTTAGCTGAATATTGTCAGTATTTGTGGCCAAATATCTGTTAACAAAAAATAAATAAAAATATATATATATATATATATATATATATATATATATATATATATATATATTTTTTTTTTTTATTTAAAGAACTGGAATGCAGCTGCAATAACCAAAATAACAAAATATGGCCAGATATATATCGTGTGTGTGTGTGATTTATGGTGTTAATTAATATCTATATTATTAATTGATGTTTAAAGTGCAACAATATTTAATTAGGAAATTTTTAAGGCTCAAATACCAATAGCCGACAAACTTTTGACAAAATTTATACTGGGTTCCCCCATTGTAAAAAATTCGTCTATTGGACATTTATAATTAAAATAAATCGTTATTGTATACAGTCATATGCATGTATGTGGGTACACGGTATTATTTTCTCAAGCAACTTAAGAAACGTTATAAAAGGATTTTTAAGAGAAAAACGAAAAAAACTAAAAAAATTATACAGAAAATTTTTAACGTTTATGCATGTGTTTTTGTAAGCATATGATTTTTTGCTTCTGAAGTAAAATTTTATATCATGAATTCAGAGAGATATTTATAAAGGGTGTTTTTATAAGAGCTTGCTGATTTGAAATTTAAGTAAAACACATGCCAAATTATGAAATGGCCAAAAAAAATTTTTTATTTGGTAGATAATTTCTTGTCATTTAACATTTAAATATAATTTCGGGCATATGGCCACCACGGCTATTTTGCACAAAGTTTATTCTGGAGGTCCAATTTTCGACCACCTATTCAAGCATATGAGGGCGTATTTCAGCAATGACACGTTGAATACTGGTTTCCAAAGTGTCAATCGTTGCTGGTTTATCCACGTAAACCAATGAGTTCAGGTATCCCCACAAAAAATAATCGAGTGGCGTGAAATCATACAAACGCGGAGGCCAATTCACCGGTCCATTTCTCGAAATAATGTTGTCGTTGAAATGTTCTTTCAATAAGTCCATTGTTTCGCCCGCAGTATGACAAGTGGCACCATCCTGTTGAAACCACATTTCGTTCACATCCATATCTTGAAGTTTTGGCACCAAAAATTCATTGATCATGATTCTGTATCGATTTCCATTCACACGGTAACGCATCGTCCTTCCTCATTTTTAAAGAAATAAGGACCGATGATTCCAATAGCCCATAGACCGCACCAAACAGTACATTTATCGGGATGCATTGGTAATTCTTGAACGGCGTGTGGATTATCTTTGCTTCAAATGCGGCAATTTTGCTTGTTGACATATCCATTCAACCAAAACTGCGCCTCATCACTGCGGAGAGAATTTTGCGGTAAAAAAGCGGATAAACATTTTTAATTGAACACTGTTTTTGAAAATAAATTTCCACGACCTGTTCATGATGCTTTGCCAAACAATACTGAGTAGAGACGTAACTTTAAACTGTCAAAACAGCTGTCAGACAACAGAGTGATTCGTATAAAAAAATAAATTCATAAAAAAACACCCTTTATATTGCATATCCACACAAAAATACCTTTTAAATTATTTATATTTCATTTAAATTAGTGGACAGTAAAATGCTTAAAAGTGTACCACAAAAAAATTTCTGGCGGTATTTATATACGAATATAAGATAAATACAAAAAAGCTAGTATAAAATAAAAACCAAATATAGGAAATTTTTACAAAATTGTATGGACTATTTGCACAAAGGCTCGAATTAAAAAAAAATATGTTTTATATATCAATGGTCACAAGTAGAAAGGCCCTAACTCCAGAGGCCAAATTACGGCAGTCGAAATCGATCGAAATTTCTATGTAAAATGTATGGAAATTTCGTTCGATATCGAATTCGGTAATTTGGCGCCAGTTTAAAAAAAATTGACCTTTTCAGTAATTCCAACACATTCACACAAATACACTTTGTCACAAAATTTTAGTGCAATAGTATTAAAAATAAACATTGTAATCAATGCAGTTTCTGTTATATATTTACCTTAGCCTACAAAATTGCAATTATTTGAGTTAGGGCATTTGTACTTGTGACCAACGATATGAAAGATGTGTTTATACAACAAGAAATAGTGGTAGAAAAACATAGTGCTCTTAAAGCCAGCAAGGCCTGGTATAAACTTTAGAAGAAAAATTAAAACCAAATAGAAAGATTTTACTGTTGCTTTTTATATTAAGAAATTATGATAAATATTTATATGGAAAATATCTGCATAAAAATACTTTTAAAGTCCTATCTGTTTTAGCAATATTAGGGAATGCTAAATTACCCAAAAGTGTACCACAAAAAAAATGTGTAACGTATTTATATATAAGAAACTTTCATATGTATGTGTTTGCAATTACAAAACAAAAAGGAATAAAAAGCAATTTTTTGGTCGCTTTTCAAGCAAAAATGAAACGCTTGTTTAATACTAAGAAATAAGAAGGAAAAAATTATAATTAAACTAAAATTTACATCCTGCTTTTCTACATAAAAGTACCTTTAAAGCCCGATACGTTTTATCAATATTAGGGAATTCTAAATTACCTAAAAGTGTACCACAAAAAACTGTGTAACGCATTTATATATAAAGAACTTTCATATGTGTGTGTAATTACATTTGTATTTGCAATTACAAAACAAAAAGAAATAAAAAATATTTTTTTTCGTCGCTTTTCAAGCAAAAATAGAACGTTTTTTAATACTAAAAAATAAGAAGGAAAAAATTATAATTCTTAGCTTAATAATTAAACAAAAATTTAAATCCTGCTTTTTTTCATTAAAATACCTTTAAAGTTCAATAAGTTTTACCAATATTAGGGAATAATAGGGCACCTAAAAATGTACCACAAAAAACTGTGTAACGTATTTATATATAAGGAACTTTTATATCTGGGTGTAATGACATGTGTGTTTGCAATTACAAAACAAAAAGGATTAAAAAAGTAAAACGTTTTTTTAATACCAAGAAATAAGAAGAACAAAAAAATAATACTCAGCTTAATAATTAAATAAAAATTTAAATCCTGCTTTTCTACAGAACAATATCTTTTATTCGATGCATATTTTAGGAATATTAGTGAATCATAAGATAATTGAAAGTGTACTGCAAAAAAGTGTGGGCAGTATTTATATATAAGATATTGACATCCAGCTTTTTTAACTTTTAAACTGTTGTTTATCGAACCCAAGCAATTGATTGGAGTTGAAAATTTTATAGAAAGATTGACTTTCAGGCTGTGCAAGCAGAAAATAAATTTATTTTATTTAGATTTTTTTAACTTTTCAAAACTTTTATTTTATTACGTAAAATCCTTCTTCATATATTGAAAAACCACTCCGCAAAATTTGCAATAGCTACCCCAGGCTCATATGTAACATGTGAGCAACCCCTTTCCAACAAATTAATTCTTCAAAAGATATACAATTAACCCATATCGTCCCAGAGATTTTTTTTGAATCAGTTTATAAAACTTCGTAGTGAAATGGTAATTTGAGTCCAGAAGATACGAATCAGATGCCCGAATTTTTTTTTTTCTTAAAAATTTTTTTAAAAATTTTCATTAAAATTTTTTTTTTAATTTTCATTAAAAATTTTTTTTTAATATTCATTAAAATTTTTTTTTAATTTTCGTTAAAAAATCTTTTAAAAATTTTCATTAAAAATTTTTTTTTAAATTTTTATTAAAATTTTTTTTAAAAATTTTCATTAAAATTTCTTTTTTTAATTTTCATCAAAAATTTTTTTTAATTTTTCATTAAAAATTTTTTAAAAAATTTTCATTACAAATTTTCATTAAAAATTTTTCTTTAAAAATTTTCATTAAAAAAGATATCTTCTTAGTCTTTCCTAAACAGATAAAAAACATTTAAAATGCTAAAAATTTACTGTTCGAAAAATCGAACACTGGGACGAAATGGGTTAATGTAAATTTTGAGCCTTTACTTTCAGCACAGTCACGTGAGCATTTTCTCCGCCCCACGTGGCCTCTCCCCCAATTTTGCTTTGTTATCACTACGTACACTCTCTTACTTATAACTATAATTTCACACACATTTGCATTTCAATATTTGCACATATGAACTTATTAGCTTCCGCTTAAACCTTCAACTCTGTAACACTTTAATAAAGTTCACTGTAATTAGAAACTCAAAGGAAGATGGAAGTCATAATTACAATTATTATTAGTGTATTGTCAATGTTAAGGTGAGTGAAATGTTTTCATGCTTCACATAATCGTGGAGTTTCAAATATCAAAGTAACTGACAGTTGCCTGCCAATAACAATAATTTCGTTAAATTTTTATACTGAAGGTTTATCCTCACAGACATGCATACTTATAAAGGGTGTTTTTTTATGAAGTTTTTTTTTTTATAGGAATCACTCTGTTGTCTGACAGCTGTTTTGACAGTTTAAAGTGACGTCTCTACTCAGTATTGTTTGGCAAATCATCATGAACAGGTCGTGGAAATTTATTTTCAAAAACAGTGTTCAATTAAAAATGTTTATCCGCTTTTTTACCGAAAAATTCTCTGCGCAGTGATGAGGCGCATTTTTGGTTGAATGGATATGTCAACAAGCAAAATTGCCGCATTTGAAGCAAAGATAATCCACACGCCCCGTTCAAGAACTACCAATGCATCCCGATAAATGTACTGTTTGGTGGTCTTTTAAAATGAGGAAGGACGACGCGTTACCATGAATGGAAATCGATACAGAATCATGATCAATGAATTTTCGGTGCCAAAACTTCAAGATATGGATGTAAACGAAATGTGGTTTCAACAGGATGGTGCAACTTGTCATACTGCGGGCGAAACAATGGGCTTATTGAAAGAACATTTCAACGACAACATTATTTCGAGAAATGGACCGGTGAATTGGCCTCCGCATTTACATGATTTCAAGCCACTCGATTATTTTTTGTGGGGATACCTGAAATCATTGGTTTACGTGGATAAACCAGCAACGATTGACACTTTGGAAACCAGTATTCAACGTGTCATTGCTGAAATACGCCCTCAAATGCTTGAAAAGGTGGTCGAAAATTGGACCTCCAGAATGACCTTTGTGCAAAATAGTCGTGGTGGCCATATGCCCGAAATTATATTTAAATGTTAAATGACAAGAAATTATCTACCAAATAAAAAATTTTTTTGGCCATTTCATAATTTGGCATATGTTTTATTTAAATTTCAAATCAGCAAGCTGTTATAAAAACACCCTTTATATGTGAATTGCTCAAACTAACAAATGAAATGTTGAGAGTGCAATTTTATAGCATAAGAAATATATATATTGATTGTTTAGTATTCTCTTTAAAAATTAACTTAGAATTAATGAAAAAAATTTCCAAATCAATAACAGAATGTAGAGATTTTTTTAAAAATACTAAAAACGAGTTAAATTATAAAAACCTCAAATGTTATTAGAGTTTTTCACCCGGCATTTCAGCACGAGGAAAAACCTTTAGAAAATATTTTATTTGCGCAATAATTTATTATTTATGATTTCTTTTGCTCGTAGCTTCAGCAATAATCAATGAATTCCAGAAATTCTGAAATCCCGGAAATATTTATTTTTTTTCCGTTCACCTGTTCCCCAGGAAAGTGCTGCTAATAAGAAATCCTACATACGATTTACTGTCTTCGATTGTATTCGATGGAAAAATTTCGTGGAGCTTTTCGTTATTTAAAGTATGCAGAAATTCTTAAAAACTTGGTCTCTGGACACAGAAATACTTGATTCACTTAGAACAATTGAAATTTTCTGTTAAAAAGTTCTTATTGAAAATGTAAATGGAGAAATTTTCAATACACAAAATTAAATAATTTTTATGTTTTGCTGATAAAAAAAAACAGTTAGTAAAATAAAAGAAATCCCCCGCCAAGTAATTACATGCCTAAGCCACCTTTAATTATTTGATAGTCCTAAACTGTCTGTCAATTAAGTTGAAAGGAAATCTGCTGCCTATAAATAAATAAGAAGTTGTCTTGCAGAAGTCACACAAAAAATTAAAGGACAACATACTTAAGAAATAATTACACTAACAATGCAAACTATTAGTGATTTCAGAACCACAAAAATACTTCCGGCAAACGTGCACACTCACAGAGACAAGAAGCAACCCAGTGAACATTTTTTAACGATATGATTCATATGGGCAACTTTATCATTATAATATTCTACTTCGCAACTTTTTAATAATTTCAGACATATTATCTCATTAAAGTCAGGTTCAGACGGTTTTCTGACCCTTAAGCTTGAACGATTTTTTTTAAACTCAGGCCACCAGTCAGGGGATGGCCCTGTTACTGTGTAATATCGGTTCTCCATAAATCGGATGTATATTTAATAATTTATTATCGGTACAAAATACTCTCAGTGATATAGAATACAAAAATAATTCTTTAAAGTATAATTGACAGCACAACTCATACCAGCCGGTATCATTATGAACACAACAGACAACTGCAGCTGCCAAGTTGCTCAGACTATTAACCTTTAGGATAATTTGTACAAATACACGTGTTATTTCTATCACACGAACGAAAATACCCATCACTCTCTGCTCCCTATTATTATTGTAATCAGCATTATCATCAGCATCAAAATCATCAACATTCAAGATGACTGACTGTATGTGTATCGACTTTCCCAATTACAAATTAGTTGAAATGTTACACTGTTTCCTATTGTATTTAGAAAATTTACTAAAGAGTTCGTTACTTCGTCACTGAAGTAAAGATTTTATTCTTGTCTACAATAAATTCTGTATTTTCTCATACTTTTCCATTTCTCCTTTTAATGATGTCCCCCTTTTTCATAGCTCTGATGGGGTTCTGATTGCCAGCTCATGTAAAATGTAATTAAATGTGCTATTTTCGCCTGTTTCAAATGTTATATACCCCGTCAATACATACGGTTATTCCAACCCTGGAACCATGTATTTGATTTCTCTGAATTTCAATATTAATTTATTTGTTTCTAAAATATAAAATATTTTTGATCAACAAAGAAACAATTTATTTTATTAATTTTATTTAGTTACTTTACTATTCCAAAAGAAAATATTAATTTTCCAGCTCTGGAGTTGTTTTTCTTTTTGTGTTCTGATTTCTGACACCTATGAATTTTTTTCCAAAATATCAAATGTATTTCATTTATAAAGAAGAAGAACGCATTTTATTTTAGTTGACTACTTTTATATATCAAAAAAAGTTCCAATTGTCCAACCCTGGAATCGTTTTTTTATTTTGTTTGATTTTTTTAATTAAATTGAACTCTTCCTACAGTATAAAAAAGGTTTAATTAAAAATAACTTAAACTAAGTTCACATTTTCCAACTCTGGAACAATCTAGGTTAATATGTCCCAGCTCTGGAACCGTATGTTGGATTTCGCTGGTTTTCATTAGCAATCTATTTACGACAATTTGCAATAAATCAACTCAAGACCGAAGTATATCATTTCTGAGGACATAAACAAATTTCATAGACAGATAGACGAACAGGAAGCCATAAGGACTCAGAAAATATATACTTTACAAATTACAAATGGAGTGACAAACCCATTCACCGTTTTTGGTGAAGGGTACTCCTTTGTATTCACTTAGCGTTAACTAAATGAAGCTTTAGAAAATTTTTAGTCTTCTAGGAATTTATTTTGAATTTTCAATTCGAAATAAAGTCCGCAATAGATCTGATTTTCTGCTATAGAGAAAACTTCAATGTAAGGCCAAAAATTATTTATATTTTTGATCTTCCATATCCGTCTCCTCCAACAAGAAATGTAGAATTGTCCACTAACATTGTGAGCAGACAAAGACACGACTCAGTAAAACAAACATTTAAATTTAAAGATTTTTCCATAAATAATCATGAGCGGCAAACCCAAAATGACTACAAAAATAATATAATTTTATTACACATGAATGTAAGTTTTTAGTTTTCGAACTTATTAATTTTATTATTAAGATAAGAATAATCGTCAGGGTTGGGAAATTTAGTTCTCACCAAAAAATGATATAATTTAAAATATAAATATAAGAAGATCTGAAATTCTACTTCGTTAAACAAATATTCTAAGTATTCCACTGTTAATAAAAATAACTTGAATTGCATAAAAATTAGAAAAACATATACAAGTTGCGGATTGTAAAATTGAACTTGAGTCTGAATAAAAAATTCGTATCTTAATAACATAACTTTATTATTTTGTAAATAATCATAAAAAATTAAATATTAATCGTCAGGGTTGGGGAATTTCGTACTAACCAAAAGGTAATAACTTGAAAATATGAATGTGGGAACTTCTCATATTCAATTTTCGTTAAAACATTGGTTAAATAGTTGATATTCCTACTAACTAGCACCACTTGAAACAGTGGAAAAATTGTACAAAGAACGCTGATGAGATGGCGTAGCGGCCTCGAAATCAGTACTGATCCGTTCTGCTGGTTTGATGATTATTGAAATATATTCTTAATATTCCACTCTCAAAAAATTAATAAATAGAATGCAATCACGTTGATTTATTAAAAATAAAAAATAAATAAAAAAATAATTTGCAGTTTCGCAGATTTGAACCTATAGCCTGTTGGGAAATTAACATCCTGTAATACAATTTACATAAATAAAAAGGTTCACTATTAAAATAGAAATTCATACATTATCATAAAAAATTATATTCGCAGTGAATTTCTAGGTAAAAGGTCTCCAACAAATGCACTCCCATATATCTGAAATTCAACAAAAAATTAAAAATGATATTTTTTTTAACATATCGAATTTTTGATGCATTTGAAAGTGCAATTGGATACGCTGTTGCCATACAATCACACTTTCGACATGCACACAATCGGATATGAAACTTTCACACCAGCACAATTGCACAAACATGCATGAGCTCACGTTCGTAGTTTTTGAGAGTTTTGCTAATGAGTTGAAAACATGCATTCATTCATTCATTCATTCCTTCATTCTTTTAATGTTTAATGCTGCTTGTACGATGCCATTTTCACTTTAATTTTTCCTCTTGTAATACTTGCCTGCACTGCAATTGCTAGTTTAGCTAAAACGTTAGCACACCTGGGCTTAAACCTTTATATGTGTGTGTTGGTATTTTGGAAATAAATCGTTAACTTGTGATAAAGACATTCATTCGTTCTGAAGTTGCACACAAATATTTTCGAATTGACTTGCCAATAGTTAGTCTACTCGAGAGGGAACTTGTACACATATTACAGCTGCTTTGCAGTAAGTCCTACCTCCCCCCAACCATCATCTCTTGCCAAAATACACAACAATCCCAACCGAGCTAATTATTGCTTGTGTACCTTGTGTTCCTGTTCTTTTTTTTTTCTTCTTATTTAGATTAATTTATGTTGAACGTAGATTAGATTACAATTCGTCCTTTTTTTTTGTTATTTTGGTCCTGTTTTTGTGAACACACTGACTGACACACAGCCATACATGTCTGAATGCTGGCTGGTTGGCTGGTGTATCTACCGACAAACCAAAACGACAACGGATGCAAAGTATTTTTGTTTGTTTTTATTTGTATTCAGTTAATTAAACGTATTAGTTGGATTTTTTGTTTTCTATTTCTTGTATTTGTTATTTGATCATTTGTACTGGTAATGAATAATTAATATTTTTTGTTGCTTAAGTTTATCTCTACTTCTTCAGCTTCTCTTTCTCATGTCGTTTCTGGTTGGCTGCTGTTGTTGTCGAGCTACAATAAAGGAAAGGTAATACTGGTAATGAGTCAGTTGTAATGCTTGATGATGGGTATTTAATCAACTAAAATTATCCCAGGAATAATGGAAAAAATAGGTTTTTCTTGTTCAAAAAAAAAATTAGTTCAGCTGCATTGATAAGTTTTCATATTCAGTTTGTTATTTAAATGATTGAAAGATGTGCTAGAGCTTTACACAATTAGCACATCGTACTATTTTATGTGAAAGGGAATATTAAAAAACTTTAAATGGAAATGAATAGGAATGATTTTCCCTTGTTCTTTGGAATATTTATTGTGTCTCTGTGATTTTTATATAACAACTTTCATCCTATAGAATTTAAAATATAGCAAAAGAATCAATTCACAGCATCCATTTACGCTAAGCAGGACAAATCGATATTGTTTTCAATTGTTTAAACAGGATGCACTCAACATTTATTTAGGTTTTTGTTTTAATGAAAATAGTCTCACTGAATAAATAGCAGCGAATGCTCAAAAACAGGAAATTAAAATGGAATTAGCGGCTTTCAATTTGTTTATTTTTATCCTGGACCAGAACCCTACTCTTGTAATGCATTAGACCAGAACTATGAAAGCAGGGGATAATATTGCGAGGACACTTGGAGAAATAAAGAATTTATTATTTACTTTGTCAAAACTGCAATTAGCCTTTTATTAATATCTAATAGTTTCCTAAATTTGTTTACATTTTAAAACAAATTTTTTTTAAATATGTTTTTCTTTCTTTATATTTTCTTTTCTTGCCACACATACATGCCTTTTAATAGCATTTTAAATATTTAATTAATAAATATATTAAAATGTTATACTAAATCAACAAATTCCTGCAATTAAAGATGTTGCCTTGAGTTTGTTTTAACAAAAAAAAAATATCAAAATTTAATTTAAATTTTTTACCTGTTAAAAATTTTCCTTGCTTCTAAGCATTTAACTGACATTTTTATGAAATAAATATTAAATTTTAGTATCATTTATTATAATAATTAAAATATTTGCATACACATACACCATCGTATATGTGTGTGTGTGTTTGTTTGCCTTATTGTATTCGTTTAAGAAACATTAACATTCATTTAAATTATTTAATTTTAATTTAGTCTGTGCCGTAAATAACATTTACCATAAATACTTTTAGCAAACATTCATTGCTAAAAGTTTTGTAGATAAAATTTAAATTTTTATAAGTTATTTAATTTAAATATTAACACTGAGAGAAATTCATATTATTAATAATAAATGGAAAGTTATTGCTTTAAATTGTGGTGTTATCCAGCTATAAAGTTTAGAAACATCTTGCTGGTTTTCGAACTGAATATATATTTCTTAATGCTGATATGTTATTATAGGACACTAACCTATAGAAGCAAAGATTGAAGTTTCCAGTTTTATTATTTTATTTATTTTTGTTGATTTAGAAAATATGTTTATATATTACTTTTCTACATGAAATTACCTTTCAAAAGACATAAGTTCGATTAATATTGACATACAAAAACATGCTTAAAAGTGTACCACAAAAAAATGTATGACATAGTTATACAAAAGATTTGTATTAACAAAACTTTTACTAACATGAAGATATAGATGTGCTGACTGTTTTTGTAAAATGAATAAAAGTGCTCGTTTGGGTATTTATATTGAAACAAAAAAAAATTTTCAGTTTTTTTTATTGTTGCTTCAATATAAATACCCAAACGAAAATTTTTATTCATCTTACAAAAACAGGCAGTTGGTCCATGATTTAATAAACTGAAATTATTCAAAAAAAAAAATAAAAATAAAAAAAGTAGAAAAGAGTTTTTCCCTTTTTCAAGTTCCATAAATATCATTTGAATAAATTTTTCGAAAAATTTTATTCGATTAATATTTTATTCGATTAATTTTATTCGATAAAATGTTTTCCCTTTCTCAAGTTCCATTAATATGATTTGAATAATTTTGTTTGAAAAATTTTGTTCGATTAATATTTTATTCGATTAATTTTATTCGATTAAATTTTGTCCCTTTTTCAAGTTCTATTATTATGATTTAAATAATTTTGTTTGAAAAATTTTGTTCGATTAATATTTTATTCGATTAATTTTGTTCGATTAAATTTCATTCTAATAAAACTTTTTCTGAAATTGTTATCACCTTCAAATAATTGTGAAGCGTAAGGTATAGTTCGAATAATCTTAATCATCTTATAAGAATAATAGTTACATATTTAAATAACTACACTTTGTCAATTACGTACAAATTTGAATTGGTAACTTGCACCGAAAGAGTACATCAGTGCCGTGCTGTGCATCTCTGACACAGTTTGCTCTTCATACAGATAAATATACATAAATGATTCAAACTGGCCATTGCAATTGCAATTACTGTTTAGAATATCTAACTAACAAATTGCATTTGGTTATCGTACGAATTAAATAAGTAGAATAATTCCTTACAATATCACCATATTGTACAAGAGTGTGTGTGTGTGTGGAACAACAGAGTGTGTCCATACGTTTAGGTTTTTGCTATTTCTTCTTCATTATGATTATATTCCTGGGGAACAACATATGCAACACAGATAGAGTTTGTCAATTAGATAAATTCCCTTAAAACATACTTAATTAATGTAGTAATCTTATCAAATATTTTTTTGCAAGAAAAACTTGCTCATTGTAAAATGCAAACACATACTCATGCAAACAAATAAATATTCAAAATTGTACAAACACAATTAAATATTTCAGAATTTAAGAAATTTATCTGTACATCCTTTATTTTTTTCTTCTGCTTGTATTGTGTGTGGCCAGCTGTAATAAGATTTTCTTTGCATCAAATATGTGGTATATACATATAGTTACAACAAAAACAAAACAAATCAAAAATAAAATAAATATGAATAGTTTTATGTTTTTGCCATTGTATGAGTGTTGGCATGTGTGTAGGTGTCGGTATATCCTGCCCTTAACTACTTGAAGTGAAAGTAAATTTCTACTCGAATTTTAAATATTTTCACACATATTTCTACAGATTTATTTGTTGGTGTTGGTTAGTTTGTACATTTAAATTTTGGTTTATGCAAATGTTTCATTTTGCCAATTTTCTTATAAAATTAAGATAAACTACTCTGGGTTTTTTTTTTCTTATTTTTAAGTGCAATTCTAAAGTAACTTTAAACTACAAGCAGCTTTGTACAGTAGTTAAGTCAAACTTTTATATATAAAAATTTTCCTCGGCTAAAGAAAAAGTAACAGCCGACAAAGAAAATGAAGCAAATGAAAATTGCTTGCCTACAGCTTTTAATTACATTCTAAATATATCATATTAAAAAAGTGTAAAAGGACTTGGAAACTACAAATGCGTTTGCATGATGATCTCATATAGACGGTGTATGTCTACACTGAAGTGTGTCTTTACTATTGAGGCATAAAATATGACTGAGTATTTAGCCCACGTCTTTGCTAATAAGCAAGCCAAACCTCGTCCGATTAGCTAACCCTTTTCTATTATTACAAAAAAAATTAAAAAAATTTTTTTAATTGCAAATATAAAGCTTAAGGCATAACTTTTTGGAATAGCAGGAATACAGTAAAATACAATCAATCCTTAGGACTTACAATTTGCTGGTATATATTTCCAAAAAAAAATCTTCGTCTTATTAATAATAAGAAAAAGCATAAAATTAAATATTTTAATTTTTCCAATAAATCAGTTTAATCTCCTCAATAAGAATTTTCAAGCTAAAATATTGATAATTAAAATTTTATATAATATTATGAGTAAGACGTTTTCATTTCCGTTTGTTAACAACAGCCCCAATGTGGGTCATGCATTTGTGATTATTAACTCTTTGTCTCAATTGCTCCTAAAGGTCCTAAACGTTTTCCTCAGAAAAAAAACCTGCTGCAATTCAAGTGAAATTTATACCACAGATTTTTGAGCTACTTCCTCCAGAGATTCTTACGGATTTGGAAACATGTGCTTGCAATAACAAGTCAAATCATGTAAAATTCTGCTTTGCAATGTAAACACATCATTATTTCCCCAATTTCATATCAAATACTACTGTGTAGAATAAACCCCATGCATTCACTTTATAAACTTTCAAATTGTTTTATAGTTTTTATTGTTGTGCAAAATTTATTTAATACTTTCTTTAACACAAACACTTATAATCTTGTATTATAAATTTTTATACTTTCAGTTAAAAATTCTAGCTAAAATTCTAGCACAACAGATTTAAAGAAAAAAAAGAGGGGGAGAAAATGAAACAGAGAGAAAGAAATAAGCAAATCAAGAAAATAAAACAGATCTCAGAAAAAAGTTTTTCATTTCCGGTCCTAAGGTTTATGCTTTGAAAATATATAGTTTTTCTTGTCGATTTTCTTCAAAAGAAAAACTTCTAATTACATACATGACCAAAGGAAAAAGTATAAAAAGAAGTAGTAAATTTCAGAAAACCCACTAACAGACACACACACAAGCATGTGAGAAAAGTTAATTATTCTTTTTCTTTTTTTTTTTTTTTCTTATCTTACAACTACAATTTGAAACTACATTCAGTCACTCACTGCTGTTCGCACAAAATTGCTGCATGTGTGTACTCGTACATACCGAAAAACTAAAGTGAACTAACGCTTAAAGCCAAAAAGGGCTAAAGTTGCGTATTTATTTTGAAAAGCATAGAGTTAAGACCAGAAGGCATTTAAACATGAACATGATTTAACCTTGTTGCAACTACTACTTGCAAAGAGGAATTTTTCGTTTCTTTCGTTTTTTAATGCTTCTTCTTAAAGGAGTAAGTGCTCTACTGTGCAATATACAGTCGATAATAAAACATGTGTGTTTGCAGGCTTTTCAAATGGAAAACAAAACACAATTCGACATATAAATGATTATACTACGGATCCAAGGATGAAAGAACTCATTGTTGCTGGTATCCTTATTAAACGAACTCTACCTATTTAAAGAGTTCTGTGCATTGCCATAATTAAGAGCAATCAAAAGTACCAAGAAACTAAAATTATATACATATAATTATTCCTTAATATTTTATTCGAATAATTCTCATACGAATAATATCTTTCCAGTGATCTTATTCGAATGATATTTATCCGAATAATTTTATGCTCATATTTATATGTAAATAGTTTAATTGAAATAATTTTTATTGCGATCTAAATTTTTAATCGAATTAAAAATTATTCGATTAATTTTTTAATCGACTAAAAATTTTTTCAATAAAATTATGTATATTATTATGTAAATTTCGTAAGAATAATATTATATCAGTATATTCTATTGGCTTAAATTTTATTTAAATTAATATGAATATAAATATTTTTCGAATAATTTAATCGAATATTTTTATTCGTATAATTTTATTTGAAAAATTGTATTCAAATACATAATTGGTAAATTACATTTTAAAAAACATTTTACTGTATCATTTGTATATCAATGATTGCATGCGAATAGTTTAAAACGAATAATTTTATTCTACATTTTTGCTCCAATAATTTTTATTGCCATCTACTATATTTCTTATAAAATTCTACATGTTATTGCAGTAAAAATGTTCTCATAAAATTAATTTAGCGAATGTTGTTCGAATGAAGTTGTATTCGAACCAGATGATTCGATATACTTGAGTTGAAAAAATTTTAATCGAATAAAAATTATTCGAATAAAATTTTTTAAATAAAATTATGCAATTAAAAATATTTTAAAAAAAGTTATTCGCACAAGTTATACGAATATCAATCGATTAATTTTATTCGATTAATATTCGGTTAGTAAATTTTATTCGATTAAATTTCATGATAATAAATCTTTCTCTGAAATTTTTATTATATTCAAATAATTGCTAATCATAAGGTATAGTTCGAATAATTTTAATCGTTTTACACGAATAATAGTTATTTACACATACAAATTTGAATTGAATTTTCGAATTTGCTGTGGAAACTCAATAGCACAAATCTTAATATGAAAGATTTCCGAATATATAGGGAAAACAAAAGTTAAAATTTAGGATACAATAATCGTGCCATATTTTCCACATACTGTTACTACTCGTTTGTACGAACATATTTACTTTCCTTATATGCACATAGTTCGATGCGTGCTTTTTACTTTTGCTATTTCACACGGAGACTGCATCTTTATCTAAATTGTTTCCAAAAATCGCAAAAACTCTGCGTGTTACTCCAGAGGCTCTTATGTAACTGCAGCAGCAGTCACGATTAAATTACATATCAGTTCATTTAAATCCATATCTCGTACATTAATACCGTTCATTGTCTGTCAAAGTAAAATGTTAGTAATTCGCTATTTTCAAAAGTTGAATTTCAGTACGTTAGAGCTTCGCAAAAAATTATATAAAAATATTCATAATAATAAAAATTTTTTTCTAAAGAAATGCTTTTGACAAGCCTGCATAGTATGGCCCTCGAGCTTATATACACACATGCTCACGTATAAGTCATAAATCAGTAGCTGTGAATGTATGCTGTTGTGGAGTTTATTTTTTTTTACCCAAAAGTGTACATTTTCGTCTCAAATGTATGCAAGTTTTACTTGTCAAATTGGTCCAACACACGGTTCTTCAACTACAAACTACAGCTCACACCAACAATCTCTTCAATTTCTTTGTAAATAAATGTTATTTAATGCCAAGCAACAAGAGTGAACAAAAATTTGAGACTCTGGAATAGAAAACAGGATCCTTTTACTTAACAAGTTGTCAGCTTTTTAAAGTTTTTCTTTCATTTTATTATTTTCTTTACTGCAAGATTGTATGGGTGAGGAGTCAATTTATAAATTTTTGTATGACTGTTTATATGTTTTTGTTTTTTTTTTATTTATTTGGGCAGATTTTAGTTGCAGGTAAAAGTAAAAAAAAACAGATTTAATAAAACTTTAGTAATTTTTACTAGAGTTACTTTAAACTTACTCACATGCTAGTCTGCTTTATATCAAAAAATAAACTCCATGTTTACAAACACTTGCTTCAAAACCTCATCACACTTGCGTAAGTTTTTGTGTATAGAAATTTAAGTTTAGGTGTTTTAGTTAAAGTTATAAATATAAAGACACATTTAATATATTTTGTATGATTTTACAAAAAAAAAGAAAAAAAAAGACAAATAAAGTAAATCAGTCTTAAGTAATTAAATTTTGTGTTGCTAGTGAATATTTTCGATCATTTTGGATTAATAGATGATATTTTTTAAAACCCCCAAACTTTAAATATGAAAATATATATTCGATATCAATGAACTTTTTGTATGGGAAAAATTTTGTGCTGGTGTGTAGATGATCAGGATGTTAATTTACACGGTACAACAAACAACTTCAGTTATGAAAACTGAGTTCTTCTGTATATCTTGACATGACTAATTTAACTTTTAAGCCTGCGATATTGAAAATTATTATCATATTCTTTAATAATAGGCTTCGAGGTCACTTTTCTATTAAAATAATTTCAAGCCAATATATCGATATCCTTAAGATATTTTCTTCAGCACATCAATTAGAATTAAAAAATATAATTGTTTTATGAAAATTTGACAGAATGTTCTACTTGTTCTTATTTGACTTTTTATAATTACCTTTAATGACCTCCAGCTCAGTATGAAAGAATATAATTGAAAATCTAAAGGGGTCATCTATCAGAAAATTATTATTAGTGTTTTAATCGCAATTATAACAAATATACTGAAAAAAGTAGTGACCCTCGTACTTGCATCGCAGTATATAGATTTGAAAAATATGTTCACTTCCAATTAAAATTATAAATGATAAATGCAATTATGACATTTAGTTTCAACATGGCCACAAGGATCTGGCGCAATATGCTTGTGTTAGTATATGCAATGTAAATGTGTATGTGTGAACATACTGCATGCAAATGCGTTCAAATTTATTCACTCTTACTGATTATTTGTTCAATATATTTTAATGTAAATATTATCAAAATGCAGCATGACAAAAAAAAATAAACTAAAATATCAAAATCAAAACTCCAATTAGCTGTTTTATTATATTAAATGGGAAATTAAAAGGGAAAAGTTAAGCTTAAACGATTTTGACACACCGTTCATTAAGTAGAGAAAATAATGAAAATTCTTTTAAATTACACTATTTAGTAGTTATTTAAAGAAAAAAATAACGGAAGTATTCAGGGAAATCTATCAGAAATAATTCAGGAATTAAATCGAACCCCTAAAAGTATGTTGCACAGGTTAACCACTTCCGTCCTACCAGCTGACCTTGATTTTACCTCACACAATACTCAAGATCTTTGGCAAAAGTAAAACCCCTACATCCGTACTGATAGAATAGCAACGCTATCTATCACGCCCATCGTTCTGCTCCTTTTAGATCCCATTCACAACTCGAAAGGAACGATTTCCTTTCTAACTGAAATTCCTACTTATCAATTTTACAAACTGCCGGATGAGCCAATATAGTGAAACATTTTCATACTCTGTTCATATTATAATTGCAAATGTGCACGTATTAGTGATGTCTGTATGTAAATTGGATAGTGAAATGATAAAATTATCACAAGAACCGCAAACAATAAAATTGACATTTCTGTTAATTACAAATGCCAAAGATATCTTTTTTTGTTTTGCTACTTTTTTATTTTTAGAAATTATATTATCTCGCATTTAATGCGACTTGTGTTAAATACCTAAAATACATGACAACCTTTTAAGAGAACCGAAATATGTAAAGCAGAAAATCTGTGACATGTTCAAAATTAGTATGTTTATGTGCGTTATAAAAAAGGTAAAATAGTCACGAACTGCGACACACACACACACACACATTTTTACAACTGCTACTAAAGACATGTCAATGTCTTTTTCCGGTGTCAAATAATAAAGTCTGCTTTGCAGCGAAAGTGTTAAGGTTTGAGTGAAAAATATTAAATCACTTAATTAGTTTTCATTATTTAACACTTTTGTAATAAAATTCGTCGTCATGCATAAATTTATATATATAAAACTTTTAAGTGAGTGGAAAAAATTTACAGACAGACTGAAAGAAATATTATTGGAATAAAATTACTTCTATTATAATGTTGTGGATAATTTCAGGGAATATATTTTTGATGTGTTAACATCTATACGCGCGCCTCTAGGGCAGTAAACTATCAGTTTCAATACATACGCAAGTGTAAGTGTAAGAGTTTGTTTGTTTGTTGTTGTTGCTTGGCAGTCGGTATTGAAAGTGATTATTGAGCGATTTTCATATAATTTTCCCACGCGATTTTCTCCGGAAATGCATAGCCGATTTTATTAATTTTTGGATTAAAACGCTAGTGCGGGTTTCGACAAAGAGTTTAGGCTAAAAATGAAGGCGATCCGATATCGGCGAGCGGAGATTTAAGTGTTTTAATTCGGAGTATTAATTTGGAGTAATATTAAAAAAGTGTTTTATGTTGATCTTCGGTTTTGTCTTATGCATAGCAAAGAGAATAGTGACGTGGTTATACGTACATATATAAAAATGAGATAGCAAGACAGCAACGAATGTAGCTTATGTACAAACATAACAATGTATGTATGTATGTACATTTGTTTGTTGCTTTGCATTCTCTTTGTTTTTTGTGGGTTTAATATAAAATAAATAAACAAAAAGGTGTTAACACATCGCCCGTGAGTTCGAACACTCATTGATTTTTTAATATGATGGGCTCGCCCCGGCTACGAGTTACATGATCCATTCGATCAATAAAATTTTGGCAATTTTTCCCAATAAATGTAGCCGTCAATAGGGTCTTGAATATTGGGTTTCATACTACTTCCGAAGTTCCTGATTTGTGGACCGGGATGCCTTACCATAGTCCTATAAAAAGTAATCTAGAGGTGCATTAATTGGGAGGTGAACAAACAGATCGTCTTCTAGAAATAACGTTGTCACCAAATAATTTTTTTTTAATTCGGACTAGCACTCAAGGGATGACCTCTACATACAGAATGCATTGCGCCGGAACTAAAAAGGGGGAGGATAGTATTCAGGCGAAAAAAGAGAAGATAGAGAATTTTTTGTTGCTATTTTGAATCTTTTATTGCTCAAACTAATTTGTGGCTACAGGACCGACAGAGGAGGGTATCGTTCCCCTGCTCTTTAGTACGTGATAGTATCAATCCCTGCCAATTATGTTCAGTGACCAGTTTAATGACTTCATCACTGAAACAGGCTGACAACAAGAAACACAAAGATGCACTTAATTGCTGAACAGAAAAATTCGACACAATAAGTCCATTCTTAAGCCTATGGCGTCGTCTTGTTGGAGCGAAATGTCATTGATGTTTTAAACGCTTAATTTTTGGAAACAAAAATGCAGTCGATAACGCTAGACTTTTACATGTAAAGGCAGCTGCTGGCTTATTTCGTAAAAGGGATCAATGGCGTCGGTAGTCATTATCTGGTTAATGGTTTCCAATAGAGAAGAGTAAAATTTCGTGCGAAGAGGATCAAGATCTACACGAATTGCTTGTTCAAAAGGCCGAGTGTGTAGACCGTAAAGTGGGCGATTATTATTGTCCGAAGAGGATGAAGAACTACCCGAATTGCTTGTCCAATAGCCGAGTGTGTAGACCAATTATTGTTATTATTATTTTTTTAATAAATTTCCACAATTTAGAAGTGTTGCTCTGGCGTTAAACAATTCATGATGATTTTGCCAAAACTTACTGAACAGAAATGTCAAAGTGCATTCTTTAGCCGTCAAATGGTAGTTATCGATAACGGTAATGCGATAACAACTGCACATTTGGATAAACTAACAAAATCATGCTACGGTGATGCCAAATGGCATTCGATATCGATCGAAATTTCCATATAAATTATTGACATTTCGATCGATATCGAATGCGGTAATTTGACTGCCAATAAATTAATTTAAAATAACTAAATTTTGAGTGCTCTAAGGTCGTATTTTTGGGATTTCAGTTAAACTAGGTTTAGTTAATCTGAAAACAGATTTTTTGCCGCTATTATAAAATTTTTATACAAAATTTTGACGGAACAGCTTACTTTTGCTTAAAATGTGTGTCCTTAATGAAATAATAAAAAAAATCGCAGTTTGCTGGAAAGATCAGAGTTTCAGAGTTCGTTAAACTAGGTTTAAACTTAAACCATCTCTCAAAAACCCGACCCAAGAGTATAAAATCACACTTTAACTGAAAAAGTCGTTTCTGTTTTTTTATGTAGCGTGCGTCACACCACTTTGCACACATTTAAATTTTTCCTATTCACATCTGTGTAGAGCTGGCGCAGGGAAAACTGTTCACTTTTGAAACGATTTTACTTACCTCGCCTATACGAAATAAAAAGAAAATTCCTAAATTTTTGTTTTAAATTTTATTCATTTTTTATTGAAATAAAAAAATTTTGCATTTTCTATATTTTTTGTAATATTTTTGGGTTTTTTCATTATTTATTTTTTTTTTTTAGTTTTTGTTCACAGTAATTTCCATCATCAAAATATTAAATTACGTACATTATCTGGAGTTCTTTAAGGATTTTGTTTTAAGTTTTATATAATTTTTCTCTTTTTTGTTTCCTTACTTAAACATGTGTGTGTGTGTTAATGTTTAAATGATTTCTTATTTTTGTGTTTTATATATATAATTATTTTTGTGTTTTGTTTTTCTTTCGGTTGTAGTAATTTATAATATACTTGCCATTTGAATAAAAATATAAATAGTACTATTAAATATAATGTTTTTTTTATGATTAAAGGAAAATTTTACTTTTTATATTATTTCATTTATTTTAATAAGAATTTATAATAATGCACAAAAAGCAGCAACAATTAAGCAAAAATTTTCCATTAAATTATTATGAATGTCACAAAAAAAAAAGAGAATATTAAACTTAATTTATGTTTCTGTGTGTGAGTGTGCTGAATTATTTTATTTGTATAAATTAAAGCTTAAAATATATAACAGTTGAATTTCTTTTTCACATTTTGATGAAAACAAAATACAGTGGTGGTCAAAACAGACAAGTTTTTAAACAACAATTTCCCAAAGTGCTGTGACTTTTGAAATTTCATTGTAACAGTTTGTTCTTGGCTGTTGCAAGTATTGACTATTTGAAAAATGTATTTACTATATTGCCGAATATATAATATTCAGTTGCATGTGTTTCGCCAGCCACTGTAAACTAGAACTCTTTTCTAAACATAAAAAACAAGCAGGGATTGTAATGATTTTATAAACTAATTATTAATACATTTAATGCTTTTTGTTATCAATAAATTTAATTTAAATCAGTATGTGTTTTTATTTGTTTATATAATTATTTAATTTTTTTTGTTTTTTGTTTTTGGTATGTAAAAAAATATTTGTTGTAGTAATTTTCTTTTCATAAATTAAGTCCTAAATAACTTAATTTGGTTTCAAATTATTTTTAGATTTAGTTTAAAGAAAACGTCTACACTAGAACTAAACAGATTTTAATAATAGTTGACTTTTTTTATACATTCATCTATTTTAAGATTTCTTTACTTACATATAATACATACAGTTCTTTGTTTTAATGAATTTTTCATATTTTTTTTTTGTAATTCACATTTACAAACAACACAAGGGATCTATCTCGTTTTCATATATAACAAAAGTTTTATTTTCTGTATTAGCATTGGCCAGTTAAATTTATTTTTTTTTATACATACTTAAATATATAGTTTCAGAAATGTTGAATTTTTTCCAAATAGTCCTAAAAGTTTTTATATTCCACGACATGTACAAAACTCATACTTTGCAAGGGGAAACTATTTAAATAATTTTATTTGGTTTTCTTCTTTCAACTTATCGGCTATTTATTTTTTCTACAATTTTTTTTTTTTTTTGTTTGATTGGTTTAAGTGGCTTTCAACTAATTTAATTAAATATAATTAATTCTATCTCGCTCAATTATATTATTTTTATTATAAATGTTTTTAAATGCAGTTAAACAAGTCAAACGATTTTATTCGGCCACGCCGAAATTGCCATACATCCTCATCCGCCCGCCATTTTGCTGTTGCTGCTGTCTATCCTTAATTATCACAAACTATTTTAGATTAATTGTAATACAAGTGCCACATCTTGGGCTTAAAAAATTGAATTTTAACCAAAAAAAATATATTCATAATAGAGAAATAAGATACTTTATCTTTGTTTAGAAGGGTTTTTAAAAATATGTGGCAACGCTGCCAAGACTGATCGCATAGATATCAGCGCACCAGCATATACAACACTTTTTAATAAAAATTCAAAAGTTCTCATATAAAACATGTGTCATGTGGAACATATGACTCTGCAACAGTGTTGCCAGCTGGTGTAGATAATTGTTATTATGCCGGCTTTGTAGAACACCCAGGAAAAAAAGCTGCTCCACAAATAACATGATAAAATTTCTGCCTCAAATCTACTGACTGTAGGATATTTATCGAAATTTTATTGGGATTTATTGGAATTTTATTTCCAAAACAAAGACAATTGACCGGGAATAAATCGATTTTTCAATATTTTATATAAAATAATCATCTCTTCGGAAGAAGCTCATTTTCATGTTGGTGGGTACGTTAATAAGCAAAATTACCACAATTGGAGCTCAGAAAACCCTCATGGTATATTACCGGAGCCAATACACTCATTACGGGGGACTGTTTGCTGCGGCTTGTGTAGCGGAGGCATTATTGATCCATATTTCTTTGAAAATGAAAGCGGCGTAATTATTTCAGTCAATGGAGACACGTATCGCATCATGATAACCGTTCTTTTTTTTGTGTCCGCTCTTCATGGTATTGATGTGAACGATGTTTGGTTGCAATCGATTAAGTGCCTTAAACGTTTGATGGCCATTTAATTAGCCGAAATGGTGATGTGAATTGGCCGCCAATAAGGAGCGATTTGACACGGTTGGACTACTTTCTGTGGGGGGCAGTTAAAGACAAGTGTTATGTCGACAAACCAGAGACACTTGAGTATTTGAAGGCCAACATTGACGAGATACGACCCCATATACCCGAGAAAGTTCTCGAGAATTATTCGGATCGAATGGGGTAATGTGAAGTTAGCAGCGGCAGCCATATGAATGAAATAATATTCCATCTTTAACCGGAACAACAAGACAATAAATTTTTGTGTTATTGCATTTTTAAATTCAAACTTTTAAACGGGCCACCCATTACATTTTTGACTTGTAGTTTTAAGAACCGTTGCGCCGGTATCATTGAAAGTCCTATTGTTGGTTTTTTTTTAACTTTATTTTTGATATAGGGCTTTCTTGTGGATTGGCAACATTTTCCAATTGCCAATCTTACGGAAAAAATTACATGTTGCCTCGATTTCTTAAAATATTTTTACTTTCTTCTTTATTAGCTCTAATAATTAATTAAAGTATTAATATTTGCAAATATTCTGAGAATTGGCAAACATTTTTAAAATTTAAATACTTTACTCTCTTCGAAATAATAAATTTCTACATGCATATGAATTAATTGCTATCTCGAGCGGCACAGGACTAGGGACCAAAACGATAGAGACACATTAAATATAAAAAATAACAACAATATAAAAAATTATAGCTAATTGTTCTTGTATTTCCTTGTTTGAATGTAGTTTTAAACGTTTTTTTGTGCGTAAAAATATACGTTTCTGTTTTTTTTTTTCTATACTTTTATGTTACAGCTACATATACTCGTATGCTATTTAATTATTTGTTGTAAATAATCTATGCTTAGCATTTTATTTACTTAATTCTAAGTATTTAAAATTTTTTTTTATATACTTTTCCATATCATTTATGCTAATTTGATAAATTTTTATATTAAACATTAATTAGTATTACGATTTTATTGAAATAAATCTTACACTAGTTTTTCTTTATTAAATAATTCCTATTGCAATAAAATCTATTAATTACTTTATATATATCTCTACAGCTAATTATCAATAATAATAATAATAATATTAATAATAAAAAAAATTCTATAAGTAGATGCATTTCTTATTAAATCTTACACTTAATTATATTTAAATATATCATTTGTTGCTTTTCTTACAAAAAATATTTTCTATATATTGTACATATAAATATTTTTCGCTTTAAATCTTTCTTTCCGTTTACTTTTTGTTGCATTTTTTCTGCTTTTATATATATTTTCATTTGTTATCATGTGTATATGTATATTTCCATTTATCATTTACTTGTTAAATATTTTCTCTACTGTAAATTCTTAGTTTCCATTTCTGTATATCTCGCTATAGAAATAATTAATTTAAAAAAGGGGGAAATCAAAAGGTTTTATATATTCTCTCTTAATTGTTGTTTTGAATTCCAAAAAAATTCCCTTTCTGGGAATTTGTTATAGGGGCAAAAACAAAATACAAATGTTTCCGGCGTCCTTATAGGTATGACATATTTGCTAGTCTTTTGTTGCCAAGGGGCTATAGAAAACTATTTAAAATAGAGGTCAATTAAGAATTACACATTTTGCTGAAAATGCTAAATAACGACTGTCTGAAAATTCTTATCGTAAATCAGGGATTTTTGCACAAAAATTTTATGAAAGTATAATATTAAAATTTCTAATTGTTTACCTATCGCTCCCCGAGAAATAGATACGAATCTATGATCAGAAGAATTCAACACAATATTTCATGACTCAGCGCGGGCTCGAACTCAGGACCCTCCGCTTCATAGTCTCGTGTTCTACTACTTTAGCCAACAGCTTCTGTTACACAGAAGGTGGCTGAAAATTTTCAAAAACCAACTTTCTTTCTAGACAGAGTTCTGGCTAATAATTATTTAAATTGCTTTCAGATGTGCAATTTGTAGTTCCAAACACTAATCACAAGTTAAGTTTCAATATGAAAATATAATGTTGAGAATGTTGAGTTTGGCGAGGACTGCTATTGAAGTCCTTTTAGTTGGCCGCATCGAAACTGGTGAATAATTTAATCGGTCTTCTTAACAATGGCGAAAACACTTCAATCCGGCAGCAAAAATGTTCTGTTTTCTACTCTCTGCCGACAAGAATTTATGACTATTAATATCCTCACTCAATATTGTCAATATTACTCGTGATGTCGACGCCGTCCTCCATAATAGGAGGAGTGTACTATTTTTCATCAGTGCACTGTGTATAAAATAAACTCAGTTATACAATTTTTACAATTAATTTATTGGAAATATTTTTATTTCAGTAGGAATTTATCCAGTTCAATACATAAAACATGCAATTCAAGGATGAAGCTCAATATATCCGTAAAATAACATTCGCTCTGAAATAACTAGATTTATTATATATATATATATATATATATATATATATATATATATATATATATAAATTTACTTGGAATTTTTCGAACAAGTCAAAATTTTTATCATGAATAACATATAAATTTCACATATTCGTATAGTTTTGATCTACAATTGAAAAATAGGGGATAGAGAAATCATTTCGAGGGACAAACTATTCACCAAAGAAAAACAGCTAAGCCGGCAACACAGGAATGTGTATATACAATGGGCTCCCTAGGGTATGCTTTAACTTTAGTGCGCACTAGAAAAATGGGTTCCATTTTAAATGCCTTACGAAAATCATGTGATTAACAGTTATCAGATATCAGTTTTAGGCACATATCGTTGATCAGTTGTTACTTAACAGGGAAATGTTAAGTTAACAGAACCACTAACAAAATAGAAACAGTAATTGACTGTTAATCGTTATATTTATTGCCATTGCTTTAAAATCATTAGACTTGAATGGAACTCACTCATTCGCTCGTTTTTGACAAGAACCTTCAGTCAAACCAATGTAATATAAATGGGTTTGATCATAGGCTCTTGTCAAAAACGAGCGAATGAAAGAGTTCGATACAAGTCTAATGCGTGAAATATAGAACAATTTTCTACATGAGACCAAGGACGTAATGCACATTAGCACATACCATTTCATGTGCATGTACATGTGCTAAGCGGGATATATATACGATTGCTTAAAATTATATATAGAATTTGAATTTTAGGTACGTTAAGTGATGTCAGCTGAATTAAACATTAAATTGGCATAATTTCAAATTCAGTTTAATGATGAACGTAATTAATTACGGAAAATTCCACCAAAAACCCGCATATCTAAACTGTTATCTGAGGTGTAGAAATAAACTAGTGCACGTGAGACACAAAACATTTGAAGAGAGTAAAGTATGAGTCATCTGGCTGCATGTATAAAATACTTTCCTACGAGGCTTAATGTTGACTGACTCAGAACTTAAATTCATGCCTCTAATCCAAACTCCTAACCCCTCTGCTTAAAGGCATCTTATTTTTGCATTCTATTTTCCTGGTAGCGTAAATCAATCTCTGCCATATTCCATGCAAGATTATTTCTTGTGCGAGTGTGTGAGAAAAGAATGTTGCCCACATGGCGGAATTTAATTTTCCAAAATCCCATTTTTTGGCAACCATGTCTGTCTGACAAGCTTTTGAAATGACGTTTTGCTTCAGCTTGTATTTTTATATAGTTGAATGGAAACATTTATATTTTGCTTTTGTATTGTTTCATTTTTCGTTAATTATAATTTGGATAATGAAAATGTTAAGACTTTACTTGCTAGTGTTGTTTGTTTGTTTGTTTGTTAATCAATGTTATAGTAAATTTAAAAATGTCATTACACAATTCGATTTTGTTAGTTTGGTTGTCATTAAAATAAGTTTTAATTATTTATTTTTTGCATATACGCGGAACACCTCGTTGACCAGTCTTTAAATTGTTTGCTTTTTGTTTTGTAAAAAAAATAAGATATTTTTGGAAATATTTTCAAGTGTTTTATTTTAAATATTTTTTTTTCTTTCGTTTACATAAGTTTTTTATTATGACTGTGTTTTTGTTTTTTTTTTTTGTTTGGAAAAAATATCTAACGCATTTAAATCAATTTTAAAAGTCTAATGAAGTGATGATTAATTTATGGAAACTGAAAAAAGTAATAGGTATTTGTTGTTGGTGTGTTTAATTTATTTAATTATTTTTTAATGGTTGTTAGTGTTTCATTTTAGCTTTTTGTTTTTTCTTTTCTTTTTTTTTCAATAATAAAGATGAAATGTATAGATAATAATTTTTTTTTTGACATGAATAAAATTTATGATTTTTTAAATGTATTTTTGCTTTCATGTTTTTTCTTTTATTAAACTTTTGTATCTGTTTCTGGAGAAAATTTATTTATTTTTTTAAATTTTGTTTTTTTTTTATTATAAAATACTAATGTATATTTTTACAAAATATGATTTATTTGCTTTTGGGGATCTTAAAAGAAAAAGATTGAATTTTTATTTGACACATTCGTAGATAAGAAGACGATTTTGCTGGCAAGGTCTTCTTATATATTGATTTTTTTTTTGTTTTTGCATTTCATGTTGCTCTTCTAATTTTGTTTAAGTTTCTAAATTTGCGGAAGTATTTATTTATTTTATTAATTTTTCAAGTAGCCAAATTATACACAGTTTAACGTTAGTTTTCTTAATAAATTTTAAGGAAGCAAATAAATCAGACTGGAAGCTGAGATCGCGTTGTGTTATACTCTGTTTCTTTGTCATGTTCAGAGGGGAGGGGGTTGGGGCCCTTTACATTCAATTCATTTGCTTATATTAAGACGATCTTATATGTTTCAATAAATTTATTTAATTAATCAATAATTACTTAATTAAAATTAGTTAATTTAAGCACACAAAGTAAAAGACACATATTTTGTTTTTGTTAGACATTAATAAGCATTTTTTAAATGTATTTATTTTTTTTTTGTTTGTTTATTTTTAGTTCAATTATTTAATGAATGAAATATATGTATATATTTTTTACTAATTTTTATGGCTTCAAAAAAAGCTTTGTGCCAAATTTTTTGTTTTGTTTTTGGTTTTTTAATTTATATCTACATAGAGTTTAAGCTACAAATTATTTTTTATACAAATTTGCTAAAAAGCTACCATTTACAATTAGTTAAAAAAAAAAGACAACTTAGGAAAAAATATTTTGCTAATTATTATTTTTTTATTAATGAAAATTGCGTGTTTTTTTTTTCCTATATATTCGTTAATTTAGTTTTTCTTTTAATTTATTATGTTTTATTATATTTTTTCTCAAATGCTGGATCACAGAATTTTTCATCACACATCACTGCATTTAGCAAATATTTATTTTGTTCTAAAAATGTTGGTTCAAATAAATTCACAGACATGCCATAGAATAATAGGAGAAAGGAATTTGCCAGATTCCGAAAGAGACAAGCTAATAATTTGCTTAAAGGCTTTCTATAAAGGATCTTAGGCATCCGTACAAATAACTGGGTTTCTCTTTGAAATATATTTAATCTTGTTTCGGGGATATAGTGGTTTCAATGAGTTTTCAAATATTAAATTCTAAGACATGTCAGCTGGTATTTTGTTTGTCTGTATCGTTTAATTTAAGATTGATTTTAGGATTGAGATGAAAATAATGAAAATTTAGAGTGAATGTTTATGAAGATTTGAATGCAGAGAACTTTAAATGTGTTTTTAAGCGAATGTAATACAAATAAACAAAAAAGGAATAATTAAGCTAATAATGAATATATAGTTTAAATTTAAAAAAATATATTTTTTAAAATAATAGTAAATAGATTTGTTTAAGCTTTTAGGTTATTTTATATTAAAAATAATTGTTCGATATTTCGCTAACTTCCTCAGGAAATTATTTAGTTTTTTCCTGAAGAAGCTAACCGATGGTTAGCGAAATATCGAACAATTATTATTAATATAAAATAACCTAAAAGCTAAACAAATCTATTTACTATTAAAAGAAAAAAGGTTAAAAAAATAAAAATCATAATTCACAAGAATCATATTTTTATAATAGACAAAAAGGAGACTTATTTATCAAGAGCTTTCGAATTTGATTAAAAAAAAACACATAAAGTTTAGAGAAATATATGAAATATTTATTCAAGCCGGCCAATCGTGTCATTGTTTCGCGTGCTGTGGCATCGTCGTGTTGGAACCGCATGACAGCCAAGTCCACAGTAAAAAAAAATTGTAATCATGGCAAGGTAGTGCTCGCCATTCTCAGTAACGTTCCTGTCTTTGTCGTCTTATCGTAATCCACACCAAACAGTGTATTTTTCGAAATTCATTGATATTTTTTTTTGTGGTTCTTCTGGCTGCTCTTCACATAAAATACGGCAATTTCGCATGTTCACGTCGCCACTCAACCAACAATAAACACGATGCACTTTCCTAACCGAGCAGGAATTTTGATAATAAAATTCGTTAATGTGCAGGCGTTGTTCGTATGGTTAAATTATAGGCCAAACGGAGCATGTTTAACAGTAGCATGTTACACGAAAACAGCTGATCTGCTAAAAATAGTGTTGCCAGAAAGAAAGTCTAAATATACCACAACTAAATATGGGGAAACTGATCATCTTATTTAAATTTATATATGAGAAATGGCCGCATGATATATAAATAAATTTCAAATTGTACCTAATGAAAGTATAGGGTCCGCAATCTAACGTTTTTTTTTTCAACTAGTGCTTATTTCGTGAATGGTAACACTTAGCTCATGTCTGATTTCATAGATAATTAGTTTTATCCCTCCGCTGATCGAATATGGTTGTGTATACGCTTGAACAACGCTGTGAAATATGGGCCTGCGATCGACTTACAGAAGAAGCCGATTTTGTCAAAAAAATTATCTTTCCAGATGAAGATCATTTTGATCTTGGCGAGTATGTAAACAAGCAAAATTGTCGCATTTGGGGCACAGAAAACCCGCACGCATACATTGAAAAGCCGACGCACCCAAAACGAGTCACTGTTTTAGGTGCGGATTTTGTTTCAGAGGCATAATTGGGCCATTTTTCTTCGAAAATGGGCAAAGAGTGGCCGTTACAGTCAATGGCGATCATTATCGGGCCATGCAGCCATTTGAATGAAATTATTTTCCATTATTAAACGGAAGGATTGTACTTTCAAATAAAAAAAGAAATTTTAGAAAATATTCAGTATTTTTTTACAGGATTTAAAAAAAAAAAATTATTTGGCGGACCCAATTCCTTAAAAAACGCCAGCTCAAAATGGAAAATTCGAATTCTGTTCAATATTCTTAAATTCTTCTGGTTTCATGACCTCTTTTTAATTATTATTATACTCCAATATTTTTAAGTTTAAGGTCTTTTTATTTTAATTTAAAATATATTAAAATATATTAATTTTCAATATTTCGTCACTCCTTTGTGTGACTTCTTCAGGAAATTATAAAAATAAAATAAAATAATTAATTTCCTAAAGAAGTCACACAAAGGGGTGACGAAATATTGAAAATAAATATATTTTAAATATAAATAAAGACCCCTTAAGCTTAAAAATATTATTGTTCAATATTCTACTTTAAAGCAAAATTCGTTAAAGTTTTCACTATTGCAGTAGCTGCTTTTTTCCTGCTAGTCCACAAACAAAATAATCCCCCTTATTCTGTAACTCTTTGTCAACGACATGACACGAGAAGACAATACCAAATCATAAAAAATTAAATATACTTTATGTTATTTTAAAATCATTTATTAAAATAAAAATAAAAATTACATAAAAAATTACTATAATATTAAAAATTAAATTTTTAAATTTGAAACTTAAACTTTAACAGAAACAAAAAGGAAAAAAAAACATTTTTGTAATTAAAATTAATAAGACTGATAGACAAATTATATTGTTTGTTTGCAATAAAATCATTAGGCTAAATAATTTAAAAGAAAAATCTAAAGACAAGCTAAAATTACAAAATTTCATTTTCCATACAAGGCCAACTAATAAAAATATATGATTTATTTTTAAACTTTAATTTAAGCAACAAAATTTCTAAAAGTATTTATTATTTTAAACATTTATATTTATAAATATATAATTTTTTTCTTGCTTTTGCCATAAATTTGAATTAAACATTTGAGTAAAAATTGTGTTATTAATTTTTTTTTATATTTTTGTGTGCACAACCGTGTTTAAATTTTAACGTTTTTTTTTGTTAAATTTTAAATAAGAATAATAAAATACATATTATAAATATATTAAAACCAAAAATGTAGAAGGAAATAAAAAATAAAATTAATAATACTTTTAATATTGTGAAAAATAAAACAAAATATTTCTATTTATAAAATTGTTCAAAAAATTTCGCATTTCAAATTTGCTGAATCAGCTTCTTGGGTGGGGGGAGGAGGATGAAGTTTTTGTTTTGTTTTAATTTTTAAAGAAACGCGTATTTGAAAATAAAAATTGTGTTGTTGTTTTCTTTAATATTTTCAATTAACAAATCAATAAATATGAGAACTTAGTAACTAATATTGTTAACATAAATGTTTGAAACATTATTTGCACTTGAAATTTTTAATATAAAAATAAACAATTTTATTTCGTTAAAAAAAATATTATTAAAGCCAAGTCAAAGAAATAAAATTTTATTTATTTACGTTTCTTTTATTAAATCTTAACTATTAAAAACGAAAATTTTGCAGTCTTGTAAGCAAATATCTTAGTTGACTCTTAACAAAATTTAGGCGAGAGCAAATAAATTCTAATTTCAATTTACATATTTGCTTTTGTTTAAATTTGTAACGAGGGCGGCGGCCGTGTGTGATGTAAAATTGTAGCATAAAACTAAACAAGTGAGAACTGTGAAAGATGAATAATTAAAAGTTTCTGTAAATAAATTCAATATTTTTTAGAAAATTCCTTGTCCATAAAAAAATAAAATTTATTTGAATCCTGTTTTAAGAAATTTTTTATTTTAAATTATATTTCAAACTCATGTTTAGATTTTACGAATATAAGGGTTAAAGTTTAAGGGCCCATAGCATTTTTTGTTCTTAAACCTTTTTTTACAAACAGTGTTGCCACAGTCATGAAAATGTTTGTAACGGTAGCCAAAATATAATAAAATTTATTCAAACAAGAGGACAATTAACTAAAATATATGTTTAAAAAAAGTTTTTTGCTGAAAAATTATTCCGCTATTCTTTAACAAGATGAAGAAGATTATTTGTTAAAATTTATATTTTAGCGATTATAAGATTACGGAATATTTCTTGTTCAATACATTTTCACTTTTCGTGTTAAATTTCTTTCTGCCGTTTAAAATATGTAATTTTGCACAACTTTTCTATATTAATTTTTTATTTAAAATTGAAATAAATTTTTAGGCGATTTTTCATCGGTTATTTAAATTTTGGTAGTTTTTTACGTTCTTTTATAATAATAAAAAATTAATTAAAAAGCGACTTTTCAAAATAAAAAAATTTCACATTAAAGAATAAAATAAAAACTTTCTGTTAAAAATAACCAAATCGGCAACACTGTAAACAACCGAACGGAAAATTGTTACTGTTTTATGAAGTCACTAAAAATGAACTTAAACTTGCAAAATGCAATCTACGTTCGTTAACTGCTTCCAGGTAATTTTTCAGACCGCCCTCGCTACATCGCACCACTTACTATTTGCCCAAAGTATTGTTTTAAATTTTGTTATATACAAACACATATTTTGAAAAAGAAAAAATGGTTTAGACTTATAAAACACAATTCAATTTAAGAAATTATTTTTTATACTCTTAAGAATTTTTTAGTTATTAATTTTTTTTGGCAGTGTTAAGCTTTACACTAGCGTTTTTTTTTAGTCAAAGATTATTTTGATAAAAAATATTTATACATTTTGGAAAAATAGAAAATGGGTTTTTCTTAAATCAACTTAAAGCAGAACTTACTTTGAAAAAAATAACATATTTAGATTATTTATTAATTATTATTAATTAATTATGATATCTATAAAAATATAAACATAAATTGCTTTACTTTGGTAAAAATTTGATTTGTTTTTTGTTTAAATTACTACATACACTTTTTTTCTGTTTCTTCTTCTTTTTATTTTTCTGCTTACCTATTTGCTGGCTTATAAAACTAAAACATTTTTTTTATCAAGTCCACAAAGAAGGAAAGAAAGAAAGAAAATATTACGACAAAAAAATTTTTTTTTTGCTTAAATAAAACTAATTTCCATGTAATTTATTTCCATTTGATAAAAAAAATGTGTGATGATGATGGCACATAACGCTCGCTCTCTATCTCTAACTCTAACGCTCTCCTTCGCCCTTCTAAATATTCATATTTAGTGTAAAACTTTCTTCTTATTTTACTTACTTTAATTTTTCGAAAACTTAAATTAAAATGTTTTTTTTTTTAAATAGATTTTTTTTTTGTTTTTGTTAAAGGAGTTTTACAATTATTTAGTGTGTGTGTTTTTTCCCAGGAATTTTGCACTGTTTTTTCTGTTCATATTTAATGATTTTTGTTATAAGTTTCTGGAAGAAGTTATTTTCTCTACCGCTTATATTTTCATTCGCTGGTTGTTGCTGGCGTTTGCCGTTTCACTTACATGTGGCGCTTCATGTGTAACGCCAAATGATCCGAACGGCTGAAACAGCGATCACAGTTGCGGCATTTGAAGGGTTTAGCGCCAGTGTGCTTGCGATAATGACGGGTCAATTCATCACTGCGTGCAAAACGCCATTCACAACCTTCCCAAGAGCATTTGTACGGTTTTTCGCCTGTAAAATATAGAGAATAATAATTTAGATGAGAACGTTGTAATAAAGGGAAACATTTGTAGAGCAAGTTTATACACCAAACACAATTATATAATTCAATTAAACTTTTCATCATGGAAACCAAAGGCTTTTGATTAATATTTTAATTAAATTTAATGTCTCAACAAATGCTAAAACGGATTGAAATGGTAAACTATTGTCACGTACGAGTTGTGTCCTTTTTTGATTAAATCTATTTTTTTTTAATTAAATCTATTTTTTTGGATTAAACATATTTTTTTTTAAATTGTTATTTGCCACCATAAGTTTTTTTATTTAAATTGTTCTAAGTGATTAAAAAGCTTTTTAAATATATTTATTAAGCCTGACTTATTATTAATCAATACAGCTTCAGCTATTAATACTGTTCATAGGCTTTTTTTAATACTTTGCCTTTTAAATTACGTCGACGAATATTGGAGAGTTCAAACGGCACATATCTTAAGTATAACTATGCAACACATTTTTTTGTGGTACACTTTTCAGTAGCTTATTGTCTACCAATACCGACGAAACTTGTATGATTTGAAAGGTATTTGTATGCAGATACACAAAAGCTAAATAACTTTTAATAAGAAGTCGTCACCCATATTTTTGTGGTACATTTTTAAGTATCTTATCGTCCTCTTATATAGATGAAACAAACATGATTTAAAAGGTAATTTTATGCAGATACACACAAAACCAAAATTTTTTGTATTTTTAGCAAAAAGGTGGACCGGCGACCCATGCCAGTTGCCCTTATTCGTCACGTGGTTCCTTTAAAGTTTCCTTTAAAGGTGTTATTTTTTCAAATAGCCTTTAAAAAAAATGTGCCTTAAAAATACCATTTTTTATATAAAAATTAAATTCCCAAAAATTAAAAAAAAAATCCCAAAATACCCAAAATTCCCCTGTTGTTCTCTGGTCAAAAAGCTTAATAAAAATGTTTCATTTTAATCAAAATTAAACGATAAAAGTGAAAGAATTATCATAAAGAATCGAAATTTTTGTGAATCTGGCACCATCAATTAATTGTAGAGTAACAAAATTAGCCCATTTCTATAGTTTACATATGCCTGCTTTTATTTGTTTAATTTCCTGTTCTGGCATTTTTAAATTTTTTTTTCTGGAAAAGGGAAAACTTCGCTTGCTGCAACATTGCAATGATGATTATCAATTTAAAAAAAAAAAAAGTTGCAACATTGACGTGATCACCCTATTATAATTTTTTTCTCGCCAACTTGTTGTCTTAAACAATATTTTGTTGTAGTTTTGTTTTTAATATTATTTATTTTTTATCCATGTCTTCTTGTTGTTTTCTTCATTTCAATTGTGAAGTTTGTGCTCGTATTGTTTGGAAAAAACTTGGCTCATTTACATTTTCCTTTTGTTGTATCTGTAAGGTTTTGTGTTCTACTCGTATTTATAAAAAAAAAAACAAAAAGAAAACGTAGTAGAGAAAAGTTGTTTGCCGGTTGTTTTGTTTCTGATGAGAGAATTTTAATGAAATTAATTTTTTTTTCTTCTGTTCATATCCAAGTTTGAATTTTTAGTTTTTAAAGTTTCTCTTGTTTGATTTGCAAGTTTGTATGCAGAAAAATGTTTTATTAAATAAATATTTATAATACAATTGCACATTGCTGGAAATGTTTTTTAAGGTAAATAAAACAATAGCGAAGAATTAATGAAAAAGAAACCGAATTAAACTTTTGCAATTTAGGATAGGATAACAAAAAAAAAAACACAACACAAACATATTTTTAATCTTGGCATTGTCAAACAGTTAAGGTTTTTGGTTGCAGCAGAGAAGTTTTAATTTAAAGATTTACTTCAGTTTAGTTTTTTCTTTTTCCTTTTTAATTTAAAGTGTGTAAGGCTGCCAAATTGGAGACTGCATTGGCTCTGCATTTTATGCTAAATAAAGCCATTCTGAGTACTTTTAAGACAATAGTATGGGACTTTAAGGAAATGAATATTTTTCCAAATTTAATTTTTCTATTTCTTCCAGCTTTTATTCCTCTGCCACTGTGCCACATTCATTTATTTTTAATATATTCTTGATTTGAAACCTTGCACAAAAACTATATGATTGAATAAGTTAAACTTAATTGAAAACGAGGTCAATTTGACAAAATAAATTTATTATATTCGTTTGGCAATACAGATAAAATATGCTTTTTTAACAGAAAATTTTATGATATCCGTTTGCAATGTGCCTGCCTGTATTTAATATAACCAGAACAAGTAGGAAGCAGGAATGAGAAAGAAGACTGCATTGAGGTTAAAACCATAAAATAAAGCTACATGGAGAAAACATAAGACATTCTATATCTTGAACAGACATGCACATAAAAATGGCGACAGGGGAAACACAAAAAACGTTCCAAATTTAAACCACCCCCCTCCTCTTCACGAGCTCACACACAATTAAAAGATGTTATGGCGCTTTGTACCACCGCACAGCACCGCACCATTTAGCTGCTCTCACGAAAGCTTGCTTAAGTGGAAATATTGCAGTATTAAATCTTGTTTGTACATTTAAGGGTTTAATTTCTAAAGAATAGCAGTTTCATTTTTTATTTCCAAATCTATTCAGACAGTGTGCTTAACATGTTCCAAAAGCACTTGCAAAACGTTCTACAAAGATTTAAACATAAAAATCGAATGTAATTTATAGTTTAACATCGCAGTTTGTTAAACTAAAGAATGGACACTGAAACACGCAAACCGGATGTGCCAAAAAATAAATTCTTTTTTTTTCTTCTTTCCGCTTTTATTTTATTTTTTTTCTTTCTTTTTTTTTGGCTTGGCATGATGTAAAAGAGATTGAAAACAGACACCCATAGTTTATACATGCAATTACTAAAATGTACCAGGGCATTGGCAAAAAGTACCAATTTTGCAAAAGCATCGAATGGGGTAGAAAATAACAATTAAGTAAAATGTAGCAGAGAAAGATAACATTCAAATTGATAGGCCAAGATTCAAAAGGGCATGATAAACATTCCCAGGAACCAAGGAAAATCAATATCAATTTGATTATCCGGCCCTATACAGTAAACCAGAACACAGCTCTTTTCGGAAGTTGCTACACTTGCAGCATCAGTACTTATGTGTACTTTCGGTTATCACCACTTATTAGTTTTATTTATAAAAATTTTATAAGAAAATTGTATACGAGAATTCTCTTACTGATGTTAACGAAAATGAAGTCTCTGTGTTATTAATTAATCATTTTCTTCATTTTTTATTTTCCTGAAATTTTTTATTATTCTGAAATTTTTTATTTTCCTGCAATTTTTTATTTTTCTAAAATTTTTTACCATTTTTCAAAGGTTTTTTTATTTAAATTTTATAATTAATCTTATTCAACCAAAAATGGCACTATTATTTTTTCAAGGATCAATCTTCTGTTAAGTACATGCCCTGTTCTGCTCTGGTGTGTGGTTTAAAAAATACTTTAAGGCTGATTCCTGCCCGTTCCTTGCATTATTTATGATGTCTTTCTGGATATAAATTTAGGCTTCATTTAGCTGTTCTACAAGTCCCCCATTTTAAAACTGAAAACGTTCAAAACAAAAGCCTTATGTAAATACGAGATCTGTTCAAGAAATAACCCGAATTTTCAAATTTGACGGACTATATTAGATAAGCGTTTTGCAATTTGGTACACTCGACTCGAGCATAAAATCATAAGAGTTCAAAGTGTTTAGCTCATTCGTCGATTTTTTGCAGTCAAAAAATGTGGAATAAGAATTTCCAAAAATTTTTGTGTAAGAAAAATTAAATTAAATGCTTGAACCTACTTGAAATGTTGGCAATGGCTTACGCTGATTGTGCTCTGAGTCAGAAAAAAATTTATAAGTGAAGATGTGAATAATGAAACTCGTGATGGACACCCCTCACACCAACAACCGATGAAAGTGCCGTGAAAGCGAAGAATATTAGAATGAATGAATGGAGAATCGTTGCATGACTATTAGTGAAATTGCGGAGGATGTTGGCAAGGCACGAAGCAAGCCAAGATCGTCTCAAGACAGCCTAAATTTTGATTCAAATAAAATATTTCTTTTTTACGCCAAAGCCTCAGCCACTCCTTTAATCAGATTTGGCCTCCTGCGACATTTTCCTGTTGCCAAGATGCAAAAGGACCATAAAACAACTTCTTTTTGCGATGAGACGAGATAAATTCCAGGACACACGAAGAAGTGAATAACAAAACTGTTTCGAGGATTGGAAAAAACAACACCAAAAACAAATGAAGTAAATCTGACCTCAGACTACTTTCAAGGGGAAAAGATAGAAATTGAGGAAAAAAATGAATATTTTTTGATAAAAATCAAATATCACCTTAATTTGTAACAGACCTCGTATAATGTACATAAATGAGTATACAAGTGTGTATGTCTGGCAGTTGATCCCTACCAGAGACTTAATTTTTTTTTTTAATTTGGACGCCAAGTTGTGGAATTTTTGTGCAAAAAATATGTAAAATAATCTATTTCCTGACCACAACAGATTCGAGATCGTATTTTACTATTTTTGCTCCAATTTTTTAATTTTTTATTCGCTCAAGAAAGTCCTTGTTTTAAAGTTCTCTTAAGTGGTCAGTAAAAGCATTTAAAGTATGAGTGCACTTGGTGTTTTTAAGTGCTAAAACCCTCTGTTACAGTTTCGCTAAAACAACACAACATTTTTCAAAATTACTGCTGTATATTTTCCACAGACACACTCTCACACACACTAATTGAAATACAGAGTCAAGTAATTATTCTTGTTACATAATGTCACATACTTTGAGGAGGAGCTAAAAGCAAAATAAATACTAGCGCACAGCATATTTTCAAGATTAGCGGCTGTTTTTTTTATGAAGGAACTTTAACAAGAATATTCCGGGCTGGGACATTTTACACAAAATTTTAGTCCCTCAATGAATTTAACCTCTTTTTTTTAGTAAAACGAATTCATCTCTGCTTGCATAGTTTAAGCTTAAACTTTTCATGCGGTTTGGCAAGTTCATCAGCAAAAAGTTATACATTTTATACTAAATATTAAATTTAGTTCCTTTCACAAATTTTCGTCAAACCTCACTGCTGCTGTTAATACACACACCACTACAAACTTTATAGTGAAATTTTTTCCTCATTTTTTTTTGCAAACTTCATAATACAATTTTCCTTGAAAGCTTTTTGCTGGCTTTGTCTTTTATTATTATAATTTAATCCATTTTATAGAAAATTTCAGTGTTAGATATTTTTTTTATGTGCAAAAAAAAAAGAACTTTAGCAGCTGCATACGTCTGATGGTAATGGCTTTTGAAACACACAGCAATTAATTGTAAATAAAATTTGTCCAATAGTTTGTAAAAGGAATTTTTTAATTTCATTTATATTAGTTCAGCTTGATAAAACTTGAGATAGTTAAAGAGTATCTTAAAGCAAGAGAATGAAAATGAAATGAAATTGCTACGGCTTCCCCGGTGTTCAATCAGTTCCAAGTGAAGGCTTAAATTAATGAATAACAACACAGACAACAATTGTAAAGACAAAAGCGACAACGGTTGTCTGCCTAGTCCACAACTCTCTTCCTCCCTCTCTTTTAGGCTGCCACGAACAAAACTTTTTAATTACCCGCTAACCATTAGAATTTTCAAGTGTATTGCCAACGAAATCCTTAAGGAACATGTATTTTCTTGAGGACGATAAAATCGACAATAATTTATGGCAATTAAAACAGGCAATGAATACAATCAAGGCATACAATCAAGGAAAACATTAATGTAAAGCGGAGTAGTAAATAAGAAGGGTTCAATTGCAACATTTTTACTTTAGCGCTTTCAAGGCAGTTAATTTCAAAGCACTTTGCCAGCAACATGGCGGGCGGGCGGGTGAGTGGCTTATCAATTATCAACTGCTTGTCGCATGAACTTGTGGATGAAAAATAAAATTTGTATTTTAATAACATTAATTATGTTACTTAAAGCAAGAAATTTATTTACGAGTAAACATTTATTTGGAGAACATTTTGCCTGAAGGGCTTGTGCTTAGTTTCCTAATTGTGTCTATTACATTTCACAGCAGCATCACAGAATTTCATTTGTTGGCCATAATTTTGCCATGTCTCAAAAAGAGAACGCATAAATAACACATTTCCGTTTTCCTTTTAAAACCATGTTTTCTTTTCAGCCTTTATTCACAAGCGCTGGCTGCTTGCACTCTTAAACACACTCCGGCTTTTAAAAAGATTTATACGAGTTTCTTGGTGTTTGCCTTTTCTTTTCTATTTTTTTCTCTATTTCTTTTTTTTGTGACTAAAGGAAAAACCGTCAGTCAACGACGGCCTATTTTTCTTGTTCCTGTATTTACTTTGAGCAAAAAAGCGGCAAGGAAATGACGTCACAAAATAAAAAAATAAAAATGTGCTTAAAGGCCTTTAGCTTAAAAGCTGGTTACGCTGCCTGCTGCTGTTCTCTTTATAATTTCAATTTGTGTGCTGCTATTTGCAATGAATTTTTCTGTTTTTAAGCAACATTTTTTTAAGTTCCCCCCTTTTCTTTTTTTTTTTTGGTATGAGAAAATATTTTCTGCTAAACCCGGAAAAACAAAACAAAAAAAAAAAAAAAGAAAAACCTAAAAATGCTTCAAGTAAATTTCGGGCGGAAAAAAAATCTGTTTTAAATACGGATACAAGAATATGAATATTTTCCATGTAAATATGAAATCCTCTTTTTCTTTATTTTTTTTTTTTTTTGGGTGGGAAACAAAACCGTCTTTTGTCACTTGTTAAGAGAAAGGAAGCTTTAAGGAAACAAAAATCCACCAAATCACACAAATGTCAGCCAGATTTAAGTCACAATTACTCGTATTATAATTTCAGTGGTATTTTATTGTATCACATCACATGTAAGTGGTAATTTTTTATATTAAATCTTTTATAAATCTGCTGGCTGAAGGCATTTACCAAAATGCGCTATCTGCAGCATTTTGATTTAATTTAAGAGTTTGTTAGAATTTTAAAATGATATAAATGAAATTCGGGAATTATTCATTCAGAAAACATCAGCTGCTGGAGATTTATGATTTTAATATTAAAACTCTTGAGGCTAAAAACGTTTAAACATATAAAATAGTTTTATTAAAAACGACTCAAAACGCTTGTCTGAATTGATTTCAAGTGGCTTATATGAAAAGCAACCCTGACTTTGTTGCACTAAAATCAGTGCTGCCAAGTTTGCAATGATTGAAAACAGCTGATATCTAATGGTAACAAATTCAACACATTTTATTTTGAAAATCTACTAGATTTTAATTTAAAACAAATTTGATTTTCAAGCACTTTTCATATTTTAAATTACTTATTTTAAAAATAAAGAACATAATTTCCGTTTTAAGGCTCATTAACAAACAAAAAATCGTTGTACTTGCACCGGTAGTCAGGACATGAACCCTACTGATGCAATGCATAGAGACGAGAATGTTAAAGGACTGGATAATGTTGAGAGGACAGAAGGAGAAGAATGAGAAGTTATAGAATTTGCTGTAGTACACAAGGGTGAAACAGGCGGACAACTACTATTTCAGATCTTAAAAATTTCATACAATATGCATGACTGACTGCCGACTCGATATGTTAGGCTTCGTAGTCTAAAGGTACGTTCACACTTACCAAATATTTGCTCCGAAAAGCGTAACCACTAAATACTAATGAAACATATTTTTGTTCAGATACGTGTTTATTAATTAAAACAATTTCATACACAACTAATAGGCAGTGCCATGAATCCAATATTATTGGAGACTATTGAACTCAATAAATACATTTTTGAATTAAGAAGTTTTTTATTAGTGTTTAGTGGTTACGCATTTTTGGGCAAATATTTGATAAGTGTGAACGTACCTTAAGTGTTAACAACTTCAGCCAACTGCTCAAAAAAAACCAGCTCTGGTACAGTTTTACATAAAGGGTTAAAATAAGTACAAGAAAATTCTATAAAAATATTCATTTTATTTAAATCAAAAGTGGAAAAAAGGGTATTACAGCTGTGCCCCTGCTTCCAAACGAGTTAAAAAAAATTTTTTGGAGAAAAAACTAAATTCGCTTTATATTTTAAACGAACTTCTTCACCCAAAATCCACTGAAAAAAATTTCAAAATAGAATTTTTGTTTGACATGATGGATGTATTTCAATTACATCAACTCATAAAAGAATTCTATCAAAAAAATTCGATTGAAATCACTCATCTATTGAATAATTATCCTGTTTTTAACACAATTTGTCCATGAGGAATACATATTTACTAAAATATTTAACACGAAACTGTAGGGTATTTTGAAAACAAATAAGCCAAGATTCTTTTAAAAGACTAATAAGACAAATTTTGTCTTTTATTTTTACTTAATGTGGGCATTTTAGCACCACAAGAAAAGCACATGTGCAAGAGTTTTTTTATTTAAGATCGAAGGATAAATTAAAAAGACTGAGAAAATTCAAACACGACATTTTTCTTTAGAGTTTTAGGTTTAGGCAAATTATATTTTTCTAAATTATTTACAATTTCTGAATTTATGTCAAATTACAACACTATCAGCTTGTGCCAAAGCAGGTGTTTACTGCCGCTGGCAAGGATGCCTGCTTAGCATGTGTTGTCGCTTTTACTTGTAAGATAAGTATAAGTGGCACGGAGGAGGCTGCAGCAAGTATTTATGTGTAAATTTACGAGTAAATCAGCTTTGTTATATTCACACACCCACACACACATCGACAAACACACATGCAAAACAAAACTTGCCTGTAAGGGATTTAAACCTTTTTTTTCCGTTGCCGGTTTGAAATTGAATAATTGGTTGTCATAAATTATGTTAAGAGTCTGTGGGGATTTGTCTTAGGATTTTGGCAAATATAAAACGAAACCATAATAACCTTCAACTAAATCGTAAGCTTTTTTTTTTTTGTTCTTTTTTTTTATTTCCGCTTCATCTTTCTAGCACACGACAGCCATGCTGTCGTTTTAGATTACCTTTTTAATTAATAATGAATAAAATCCTTGGAAAGCTGCTGGTTAATATTCTGTGGGTTTTTTCTTCTTGTTTAATTTCATTTATATTGTTTAAACTCTGTTGCGAAAAAGTCATTAAAATTATTTATTAATAATGCAATATAAATAACAAAATACTTTTCCTAAGCGGTTTTTATTGGGATTTGTGGCAAGACTTGTAATTTATACTAACAATTAGTTTGCAACACTTGCTAAACTTTTTTTTCTAGTCTGTCTATTGATTTGTGACTTAATAAGTTTATGAAAGCTCTTGAAAGCAGTCTATGTGCACAAACACAGAGGCGTTTACATGAAAGGTGTTAATTTGTTAAATCCTTTTGTATTTGTTGGTGTTGTTGTTGTTGCCTTCGCTACAAAAGTTGTGCTTATTGTTTTTTGTATTGTTATTGTATTAAGTCTTATTTATTATTGAAAGAATTGGAAAAAAAGCAGCAGCAAAACTTTTTTACTTGCTCTGTTGTAACCAACTTCTTTAGTAGGATTTGCTTTCTTTTACACTTTTACTCCACTGGCTCCCCACTTAATTTCTTAACCAAATTTATGCTGGTTTGTCTTTTATTTTCTATTAACTGTGTGTATGTGTGTGTGTGTCGGTGTGAGTGTGTTGTAAGTTCATGTTGTATGTTAGTTGTTCCAGCTTAACTAGCTTGAAATCGTTGAAAGGTTATCGTGTGGCAAGGGAAGGGGATAGCAAAAAAGAAAAAGAATTAAATTACACTTTCATATAGTCGTACTTAATGGAACAGCACATCCTTTTGAAAGGCAAATTATTCAACCCACTAGCTTTTTGTTGTTAAACATCATAATACTGCTGCTTAACAAGCAACTGCAAAAGCTCCCTCAGGGTATTATTTAGTATTTTGTAGGCCATTTTTCTTTTTTTGTTGTTGTTGTTGTGAACATCACAAGGCTGGTCTATGGAACTTGTGTCAACCCTAAATATAATATGAAATTTAGTAGGTGTAGGCCAAATCTCTTACACTGATTACATCAAAATTTATATTTATCTGATAAGAAGTTTCAGTTACCGCAAGCAAAATACGAGCAAGTAAACAAAACTTATTTATATAAGTTTTTCAACAAATTTATTTCTAAGTGCTGGCCATTTTGTAAATAAAAAATTACGTACAAATGGTTTTGAAAATGATAAAGATTTTTTTAATGGCATATTCTTCCATAGAAATATTATTTGTATTAAATGAAAAAAACAGAAAAAAAATAAAATATATTCATGTGTTTATTTATTGAAATTCTATGGAATAGTTTTTGCTAAAATACAATTACATTAAACAAATATTTTGATTACCAAAGTTAAAAACAATTCCCAGAATTATCAAAATATTTTCATGATAAACACATGAAATTTCGTTCAACACTTAAGAAGAAATCGTTGTCATAGAAAACTTGTTTTTGTGTTCATTTAAAAAAAACGACTCTTAATTTAATTTATTAAATTCAATTACGTTCGATAGGCTAATTTTTGGAAAATGTGTTTTTAAATTTCAAAAATACATGAGAAATGTTCTACAGCACAAGGCACATGTCAAATTACACAGCAGAACAGAACAGCAGTTTTCGAAAGCCGCTACACCATCATCATCAGTACTCATACATATTTTTCTTCAAAAAAAGTTATTAAGTGCCTGTGTTCAATATTGTAAAAAAATTTTATTTATACAAATTTTATTTGGAAATCGCATACGAGAATTGTATTAAATGGATGGTAACATACTTTACATTCCACTGTTACCGTTTGTCAAGTTTCTTCGTGTCCCATTTAATTTAATTTTGAATTTTAAAATATTACAGTCGAATCCGCTTTAATGCAACACCCTTTACTGAAAAAAAAATCGGATTACTGAAAGCGATACAAATCCCCGCACTGACTTTAAACGCAGCTAGTCTTATTCACTTCGCTTTAGCGAAACATCGCTTTACTGAAAATATCGCATTACTGAAAACCAAAGCAAGCCCTCAACTACGTTTTGTATGAAACTTACTTCGCTTTAGTGAAAAAATAAACAATGACAAATTTATTTATTAGAAAACGATTGCATAACTTAAGGCAGAAAAAAGTGTGCATGTTTTAAATGGCTAACTGTATTTGTCCTTTTCGCTCTTACGTACTTTATGGTATTTTTCTTTATATTGTCAATGCAAGTGGCTAGACATTTTTGAGGAATTCGTGAAAAATTTCAACAAAAAAATGTATAATTCTATGAATAATTTTTTTTTTTTAAATTAAATTTTTACGTTAAATTAACGTAAAAAATATACAGATTTGATATAAAAATATTGTTTTATTTATTTTAAGCAGTACGCTTAACTGTAACAAATTTCAATAATCCGAACTACGTTTTAGAGAAAAAGTCTGATAACTGAAAGAAATTAGTTTTTAGTCGACTGTAATACCTTTTCGTAAAAATCATCTTTCGTTGGTACGCCAGCGAAAATTCCCTGGCGAAATAAAAAATAAAATGGCTACAAAAAATTCTCCACCTTCTCATGCTTCTTTATATGTCCTGTCAATAATATTCCCTGTTTTCATAATTTCGTCAGAATGCCAGAAAAAAGAAAATAGCTTGTGAAATTAATCAAACGAAAAGCAACTTAACAAAACTACTTTCTGAATATGCGGCTCCGTTAATGCAATATGACAAAGACATTTTTTACACTCACCATTTTTGATTATGAAAAAGTGAGTATATAAATTACTCCAAATATGCTTGACATTTTAATCTTATTTAGGAAACTCTTTTCTTATCAAAGCATTTGTAACGCTTTAAATATATTTTTCATCATTTAAAGAGGCCCTTCTCTTCATAATGAACTATTATGATTTGAATATGTACAAGAGCAAAACCCACTTTGTTTTCATCTTAAGCCGTGACCGCAATTATAGAATAAATTACTGGAAATTTATCAACACGTAACAGTTTTATAAAATGTGACACACGATATTAACCCAAACCAAACAATGGCATGCAAAATCATTCAACAAAGTAAAAGTTTCCTGTTAAGGGTCACAAAATCATATTATTATTGAAAGTTGTCACTAAAAGTAAATCCTTTGAATTCCTACTTCAAAAGCTCACAAAAAGTAGTACAGATTAGATTCCCCACAAATAACACAGACAACAAATATTGAAAGTTGATAAAATAAAGGACATTTAAACAAATACTTTGTAGCCTGTAGTGTTGCCAACCCTGACGGTTTACTAAAGTTTTAAATAATAAATTGGGGCATAAATTTTTATACGAGCTAGAGGAGTACAAATTAGTGATTAAAATGTGGTAAAAGAAAATTGAGAAAAATTCAGATAAATTCCAATTTGATGTTATACACAAATTTTATTCTTTAGGTTTTTTCAGTTTATAAAAATGTTTATTTTTAATATTTCATATAGCCAAATATATAAAAAAAAATTTCTGAAGGATTAAAGTACGGACTAAGGAAATATTTATCAAATAAAAGCAACTTTCCTGTTGGCAACACTGTTTTTAACAGCTCAGCTGTTTACGTTTAACATGTTACTGTTAAACATGTTCAGTTTGGTCTATAATTTAACCTTGAATCAACTTACAAGTGAACAACGCTGGCAGGCCATTGAATTTTATGATCAAAATTTACGATCGGTCAGGAAAAAGCATAGTGCCCATTTCTGTTTGAATGGATACTTGAACAAGGAAAACCGCCTTGTTTGGTGTGAAGACCAGCCTGATTGGCATCCCGAAAAATGCACTAATTGTGGAGACAATTATTTGCGGGTGGCACCGTGTTTTTTAAGGCTGACGAGGGCAGGAACGTTACTGTGAAAGACGAGTGTCGCCGTGCGATGATTACAAAAAAAAATTTTTTTAACTCACAGTGGAGGAGCCGGACTTGGCTGACATATGGCTTCAACAAGACGTTGTCTTATGCCACATAGCACGCGAAACAATGACCCAATTGAGAGGCGAGATGGGTGAATAGTGTCTTTCACATTTGGGGCCAGTCAATTGGGCACCTAGACCAGGTGACTTAACCATTTTGCACTATTTTTTTTAGGGGCCAATGTTAAGGCTCATATCTATAAGAAAAAACTTGCAAGGGTTGATGCACTGGAAGCGAATAGCGAAGAATTTTTACGTGAAATACGGGCCGATATGTTTCACAGAGAGTGCCAAAATGGCACCCAGCATATGACTAATTGAGGCGTGGCCACGGTTAACATATACATGAAATCATGTTTAAACATTGAATTATAAAGATCGTTCTATTGGCTCAAATAAACATTTCAGACATTTTTCTAAATTTTATTTTATTTAATTTTCTTAATCAAATCCGAAAACGCTTATAAAATTGCCCATTAGTCAAATTAATAAAAATTTATATAAACTCAAAATATCTGAAGGTTGAAAAAAAGAAATAATTTTAATATATAGAAGAGGTCGAAAATTTAAAAACAAATAATTAAGCACAAGATTTATAATTTTTATTTTTTTTAAATAATTACCAAAAATTTGGTAACTCTGATGCCTGTAGTGTCAAACGTGAAATACCTACATTGACAAACTCATATGATAAGCGAGTGGTTAAGAATTGTCTGAAGCAGACAAAAGGGTCTAATAAATAAAAATTTCCATGCACACATTCTAGCATACGAGTGTGAATGAGTGTGACGAGTAAAAGGAAATTTTATATGATGACATGGTTTCAATACCTAGATTGAAATGTCAAAAATTTGTGTTTGTAGTCAAGCGAAAAAAGATCCCATAAGATGAATAAATAACAAATCTAGATATCTGTGAGTGTACAATTGTATGTGTGATACACTACACCATATACAGCCAGCCGTACGTGTACCATGACTTATTAATACAACCATACAACAACAACGGTTCTTCCGTTATAATGTTATAAATATTTTTTAATATTTATGTAGATTAACATGCATGTGTTGGCACACACGTGTACTCGTATGTGTACTGTGTACGTTCTCAAGAGAGAACACTTGCTTAGCATGATTGCATTTTAATGCCTAGATTTTTAACAGAGTTTTACTACATGTATGTGTGTATGTATGGGTGTGTATATGTATGTATGTGTGTGTGTCTCTGTGTGTGTGTGTGGCGTTGTAATATTTACTTACATAATTTATTGGGCAGAAATGTTTTATGCATATTTTTACACTCTTTCGTGCACAGATTGATATTTTACTTTCATTGTCAAAAGCTAAATTGCTTCGGATTAATTATAATATTTTGCCTTAAATAAATTGTTAACTATTTATTATATAAGCATTTACATGTGGCATAAGCACGCACCACCTCAAAGTTATGGTTTTATGGGAAATGATGTTAAATTTAAAAATTGAAAAAGGATGAGCATATAGAGAAATTGTTGTAGCTTTTTATTCTTCAATAAACGAGTACAAAATCATCTTCGCTTCTTCCTGAGGCACTGAAAATCCGCGTGTGCTGCTCAGATGGCCGTCACATGCTCTCAAAGCCACTGTCTACTGGGACTTAAATACAGAAGTAGGGAGTGGGGGCATATTTTTTTTTTTTTTTTTTTTTTGAAGATGCCACTGGCAGTACGATTATAGCCAATGGGGATCATTACACTGCCATGAACAATTTCTTTTTACTGGCAGAATTGAATGAGTGGGGCTTGCTGAACTTGTGTTTGGAATAAGACGTGGCAAGCGCACACACATCAAGCGCCACAGGGAGTATTGGAAAGGAAATGATTCCTAGTGGCATAAATTTTTGATCTGGAGGTTTTTCATAGCCAGCAAGATCTCCTTATTTAACCGAGTTAAACTTTATTCTTAGGATTATTTCAAGATGTGGATTTGTGAAAAAAAAGCAATGGAATAAAATAAGTACAAAATTGGTCCAACGCTGGCGAAAGCCAATTAGCGAATATAATTGAAAAAAAAAATTATTAATATAAGAATTTTTTTATTCAGTCCCAAGTTCAAATCTGCAATTTTTTCCAATTTTTTTTTATTAAATTCAAGTTATTTTATTAAAAGGGAAATATTTAGAATATTTTTATAATTTTAAAAAAAATTCTTATCTTAATAACAATAGTAATAAAATCGAAAAGTGAAAATTTACATTCGTGTTTAGAAAAAAAATGTCAAAAGAGCCAACAAAAGATAAAAAATAAAATAAAAAAAAGAAAAAAAAATTGTATCATTAATTTTGCGCCACCCTGTACTTACTCTATCGTATGTGTGTGTGCTTGCTTTCAAATTAATTAATATAATTTATAAATGAATGTATGTGTATTTCACTCACCGGTATGTGTCCTTTGATGAGCCTTCAAGTGTGAACTTTTTGTATAGACTTTTTTGCAGCCAACAAATTGGCACTTGTGTATCCGGCGCTTAGCATCGGGACTGTGTTGTTCATGTAATTGCTGTTGTTGCGGCTGTTGTTGCTGTACTGAGGTTGGCTGTTGCTGCTGCTGCTGTTGCTGTTGTTGCTGCTGTTGCTGTTGTTGCTGCTGTTGACGTTGATGAGGTTTTGTGGTCACTAAAGCGAAAATTGATAATAAATTTCAAGGTTACAACAAAATGAACATGTAAAAAGAAATTAATGAAATATTTGATCTCATGTTAATATTTTATGATGATAATAACGAAAAAAATAAATAAAAATAAATTACAAATTGTTTGCTAGTGGAGTGCGAAAATTCATATTAAGTAATCAGAAAAGCCTTTTTCAAGGATACAAATTTTGCAACAATTTAATAGGAAGTTTCTATCGATATCCAAAAGCTGTAGCAAAAACTACATTGAATACTTATTAATTTTTTTTTTTTTTAGTAAAAAAATTTAGAAATCTTTAAGATTTCTAAAAAAAAAAATTTCAAGAATGTCGCAGGATAAAAAAATGTACCGGTTCTTACTGAAACATCAATTAAATGATCGTAAGTCCAAGTGTAATCCCCTTAAAGGTTTTTGTGATAACAAATTTTATTTACATGGAGGCTTGTTGTATTACGGAGACTTTCAAATCGTTTGCAAAATAATTATTTTATAAAATATGTGATTTCAGGCGGAAACATCTTGCTTATTTCCAAGCAAGTTTCAAACGGAAGTTTCGTTTCTTCGCTTTGAAAAACGTGTCCTTGCGAAGCCCTTATTTGCTTCTAAATCGTAATCATGCCCCTCAGCCAGCGCAATCACCCGTTTTGGAACCCTAACAGCTTCTCTAGCTCCCAAGATTGAGGAGAGACATGAAAGAGCTCAAGGACATTGCAAATGAGAACTGCTTCCAGGATTGGAAAGAAACCGCTGGCACAAGCAAATTATATGTGAAGGGCGCTACTTCGCTGGGAACGCAGTAGAAATTGATTATTAACAAAAATATTTTTTGAGAAAAATTAATATTTACATTATTTTTTGAACAGACCTCGTATTGGTTTCTTTATCATGCAATCGTACAAATAAATTAAGCAAGAGATCTTTTTCTTTGCGAATAAGTTTGTTAGCAAATTTTTTTTTTGCTTCAACTGATTGTGCGATTAATTCGAATAATTATTCGAAGGACAACAATACGGAGCACCCTAAACACATTAAAGTGTTAATCGTGTACATCAGAGTGATTAACGACTAAAGACACAATAACTTTTGGTGCACGAGAAATTTCAAAAACAAATTTTTTCTTTCGATTTAATCTGTTTTTCCAAAGAAACAGTTTATTTTAGAAAATATTTTTTTTTTTTAAGAAATTTTCACTTACGTGCTGTTACTTGGGGATTCTGCAGTTGTGTGCCCCTCTGAGTGATTTGAGCCGATGTCAAAGCGTTACTTGAATTCCCCACAGCATTGGCGCCGTTGGCAGCAGCTGCTGCCGCTGCGGCGGCTGCTTGAGCTGTATTTAGTAGAGCAGCAGCGGCAGCTGATAAATTCCCGCTGTTGTTGCTCTGCATTTGTATGACACGAGCCAAACTAATGGCACCGCTCTGTTTGCCATTGGTAGTGGTCAAGCGTACAATGGTGCTGCGGGGAATGTTCGTTGTATGGCCGAGCTGATGGTTGGCGGTGGCGATCGCTTGGGGATCAGTGTTGGTGCCAGCACTGGCCGTTTGTATGGTCAAATGATGAGGTACACCGGTGCTAATATGATTCGCCTGGGACTGAGACTGTTTCTGTTGTTGTTGCTGTTGCTGCTGCTGTTGCTGCTGTTGAGTGGTGGTTATCGGTTGTACATTGTGTGACTGATGTTGTTGTTGGTGTTGCTGCTGTTGTAGCAGAGGAACTGTGTTGCTAGTAGTGGGACTTACAGTGGCTGAATTAGCGACAGCGGCGGGAAAACGTAGAATGGCAGTAGTAGTTGTTGGTGGCACATGGGTTTGTTGCTGATTCTGTTGCTGATGGCCAAGACGCTGCTGTTGCTGCTGCTGCTTATGCTGTTGCTGTATGAGGGCCGCTAGCTCGTTTGCATCTATTTGGGCCGTTTGCTGCTGATGACAACTGCTCGACGATGTATTAGTGCGTATGGATTCAGGCGATGAGGGCGGTGTCAGGGTGGGTAAAGCGTAATCGTGATTATTTGTATGACTGATGAGCTGAGGACTGTGATGATGATGATTATATTCATTGGGAGTTTTAGCCGCCACAACTCGTAGCTTGATGGCCTTTTCCGTTAACGGACACTGTTGCATCACCGTTGTGGTGGTCGTAGTTGGCGTAGCAGTCGTCGTTGTCAGCATATGGCTTGTACTTAGAATATGTTGTAGCGCAGATTGTGATGACTCCGTACTGTGATGTATGCTACCGATAATCATTTTCTCTTCGCCATTATCCGAACTAAGAGCCTCTTCGTCGTCCTCGTCATCCAGTCTTTCCTTCTTAACCACCACTGAACAACTCAGCGACTGTGGGCCCGTGCTGTCCCACGACATGCCCGAACATTGTGATGAAACCGACGATGTGGTTGATATTGAATCCAAATTTTGTTCTTTGATTTTTAGCTCCTCCAAAATGCGTGCAGGAGCTGAGAAGATTTCCCAAGAATCAATTTCGCTGTGTAATTTCTTGTAGGACTGTAGTTTGGGTTCATCGCGCAAATATCGCTCCAACTCGTAGCAGGTCTGCAAGTAAATTTAAAAAAAAAAAACAGCAATTTTAAAACATTGCAACTTAAATAACAAACAGTTGGCTGAAATATTATACAGTAGATGAGGCTTTAATAAATAACAATTGGATATCTTTGGGTTCCTTAAGGATTTCGTTGTATAAAAAAAGTGTGAAAATTTCGGAAATAAATCAAGTGTTTTATAATGCTGCTTCTCAAAGTGTCTGCTGGCACGTTAACAGAAAAGTTGACAATTTATCTACAGCAGCACTGAGTCTACCTAAGAAGTTCTTTTTTTAAAATGATTTAAACGTATTTATTTATTGCTGTACGAGTGAGTATCTTTAAAAATTTATGAACAGCCGTGTTAAGTGTTGTTGTATTGTGGCAATATTTTGGTGTTGCGGCAGCATCATTTCAAATGTTGTTTTCTGTCTATAAAATTTATTTCCACAACATGCATCAGTCTCACTAAATTATATAACTTATTTGTTATTTGGGTCTGTTAGTTGTTCCTGTGGCCTGTTCATGTACGAGTAGACAAGAGTGTGTGCCTTAGCAGCACACACACACATACACACAGGTAGTAGCGAGCTGGTGTATATATTTAATTTATTTATTTATTTTTTTTCGTTGGTTGGGCGTGAAATTAATGTGCCAAAATGTATAATCATAAATTCAAAATAATAACATTTTATGAACGCAATTAATGTGGGTTATTTAATGTTGTACTTGTGTGCCGGCATTCTTTGTGCGTGTATTTGTTAGCAGCCAAAAATGAAAACTTTTTTCTACCACTTTTCTCTATAAAGCGAATGCATTTCCATTTATGCTACTTTATGCCCAACTTTCCTTTTCCGGCGCTGTGCTCACAGTATTTTGGTTGGTCGGTCGGTTGGTTGCTTTATGGCGCAAGTTGATAATAAATGTTTAAAATTAAAGAAATTAATTTTCACAAATTAGCAGTTAAGCAGGCAGACATGCGGAGGGGGAGGAGAATGTACCACTAAATTGATAAACACAAAAACCATTATGAAAATTAAATATTTTGCTAAATAATTTTCAAGGTAAATAAATAACAAAAAGAGGTTTAACAAGAAGAAAGAAAAACGCTCTTATTTTTCAAACTGATGAAAGAACAATATTTACTAACTCAAACTCATATTTCAAATGGAAGCAGGAGTGTGGGAGAAGATGTACACAAAAACACTGACACGTTTTTAAAAATTCGGCGGTAAACATAAAATTTTTTTTTTATATATTTCATATTTTTTAGCTGGCTTTGGCGTTAAGGTGTTTTGTATTATTAAAAATAAAATTAATTATGATTAATTTTATTTCAAATGAATAATAATTTAAAATTTTTTTAACCCCCTTTAATAAAAGTTAAGCTTCGTTAAATACCAACAACCGTAAACTAATTGCAGAATATGTTGAATACATTTAGGCGGAACATTATTACATGAGTGCAGGTTCTATGAAATGCTGCTGACAAGCCGAATTTCATGGGTTCTATTCCGTCCTGAGCCATGTCATTAATATGTTTTCTAACTTTTCTGATCTGCCTTATTGTGGGTTTGTATTAATTATTTTTTTTATTTTTTTAATAAGGCAGGCGTAGCACTAGTAAAGGAACTCTAAAGAATTGTGTAGCATATTTGTCGGCGTATTTAAATAGAAACTAAAATGTTCACTACAAATTCTCTCGGCTATAATATTTTTATGTGAAAAACCTTCCAGTGTGATTAATAACAATTTTGGTTTTGGTTAATTTTTTCCTAATATAAAAAGAATTATGGAAAACTTTATTTTAAATTTTCGATTTTTTTTTTTTTTTTTTTTTTTTTTTTTTGATGTGTTAACATCTATACGCGCGCCTCTTGGGCAATAATCTATCAGTTTCAATACATACGCAAGTGTAAGGTGTAAGATGTAAGAGTAAATCATCGTTTGTTTGTTCGTTGCTTGGCAGTCGGTATTGAAAGTGATTATTGGGCGATTTTCATATAATTTTCCCACGCGATTTTCTCCGGAAATTCATAGCCGATTTTATTAATTTTTGGATTAAAACGCTAGTGCGGGTTTCGACGAAGAGTTTAGGCCAAAAATTAAGGCGATCCGATATCGGCGAGCGGAGATTTAAGTGTTTTAATTCGGAGTATTAATTTGGAGTAATATTAAAAAAGTGTTTTATGTTGATCTTCGGTTTTGTCTTATGCATAGCGAAGAGAATAGTGACGTGGTTATACGTACATATATAAAAATGAGATAGCAAGACAGCAACGTATGTAGCTTATGTACAAACATAACAATGTATGTATGTACATTTGTCTGTTGCTTTGCATTCTCTTTGTTTTTTGTGGGTTTAATATAAAATAAATAAACAAAAAGGTGTTAACACATCGCCCGTGAGTTCGAACACTCATTGATTTTTTTTTTGTTAAGTGATTTGATTTCCGCCAAACAGTTGTACCCATTTTTTTAAACTCGGTCAGCACTCAGGGGATGACCTCCACATATACAGTGCATTATGCCGGAACTAGAAAGGATTGGATAGTATTGAAGGGCACATGGAGAAAGAACTTTATCGCATTTTCCTAGACTTTCCACAAAATTTCCTTTCATAACTATTCGCATCCTTGGCGTATATTCTCCTCAAGAATACGACTCCTAAGTTTTATTTAATTTTTTATTTTTATTTTTTAATTTGGACCCCCACATTTGCCGTGCATTGCACCGGAACTAGTAGTGGATGGTATTGAGAGCACAGATGAGGAGAGTTGAGCTATTTCAACCTTTTTACTTTGCCAGCTAGTTTTTTTTTGCTACAGGGGCGACAAAGGAGGATGCTGTTCCTCTGCTCTTTAATACACAAGAGTGTCAAGTGACGAGTGCTATGCCTTCATCGCTAAAACAGGCTGACCACAACTAAAGCAACCATGCACTAATGCTGATCGGAATAATTTGACAAAATATTCATGACTGAGCGCGGAGTCTCTGCAACCTCCGCTTCATAGTCTCGTATTAACTACTTCAGCGAAACAAAAAAAAAAAAAAAAAAAGCATTTTCCTTCCCTCGAACAGGAGATTACGTGACCAGGACTCACTTCCTGCTGCTGTGACACCTTCTTCCTGAAACCACATGTTCCCTACGGCCCACTTATTCACTTTCGGTACTAAGAAGTCATTTATCTTGGCCCTGCAGCGTTCGCCAGTCTACATAGAATTTGCTCACCAGCCATCTTTTGGCTTTTCTTACTTCTTAGTTCTGTCTACATTTTCTATGGATTTCAAAAAGTCAAATAGTATAAAAATATTTTTTGTAATTAACTGAATACTGCATGAGAGCCACCATCTCGTTATTAAAATCGAATTCTATAAAATTTCAATGCTTTTCGATAAAACAAATTTAAACACGTTTATAATTTAATATTTCAATTAAGTTCTTCACGGAACACTCACAAAAAAAAAAGCACTCAATTTCAAATTGTTTTTATAGTCGATAAATATGGCCGGCAGATTCACCTTGATGCTTTCAGCATTATCGATGTTATTTCAATATAAATGTATTGTAAAGCTTGTTTAAATATTGCAAAATAAATATTTATTTTGGTCTGAAGGAAAAATATTAAATACGAGTATGTACTCGTACAGCCATGTGCATATAAAAAGTTGATAAGTAGTCAGTCTGTTTGTGATGTTGTTGCTGTTGTTGTTGAATTATGGTTACTGTTTGTTTGCATAATTGTCCAGCAAAATTGTTTTGCAGGAAAGAAATTAATAAAAAAGTTTTCCAGCACAGGAAATTATGAAGGTACGAGTATAATAATCAATTTACAATTTAACCTTTTCTCATTATATTTGATTGCCAGCTTTAATTAACGAGAAAGTTTGTGTTGGACTCGTATGCAAGAGTTTAAATATAAGGCAAGTGTGTGTGTGTGCTTGTATTTGAGTATATAAATCATGAAAAATTTGGACTACTTATAAGCCAGGTCAGTAGTTAATGCTGCATGTCAAATATAAATTGCTTTATGATTTACGGCCTGGCAGGCATAAATACAAACTTAAGGCCACAAACTAATATCGGTAGTTATCTAAGCAGTCATTCAGTTTAATTTGTAATTTATTTATATTTTTTTGTATATAAGAAAAAAAATATTAAAAAGAATTTTGTTATATTTCCTTAGCAAAAATAACAAACATTTTCTACGGCCAGCCTGGCCTGGCTTATGGCAAAGTTCTGCTAGAGAAACAGCAGTCATATTTTGTAACAAATCCAACAAATACGAGTATTATAAGATAAACAGAAAGATTTGACTGGTGTTTCGTTTCGTTTCGTTTTATTTATGCATTTCGAAAACATATTTTTTTACTCGTTTTCTTTCTTTTTTATAAATGATTAGAAAACAACAGTCACATACCTTCAGTGCTTATGGTGTGTGTTTGTGTGTGTGTGTGTGTGTGTGTGGTATTTTTATTATTATTATGAAGTGGGTGTAAGTGTATGAAAAATGTGTTTAAAATTTCTTTTATACTTTTGAAATATATTTATTTATATGCTGCTGTTTTTATAAATGGTTGTATCTGTTTTATATATCATTTTATTTTGTTTTTTTATTTTTTCAGTTCGTTTGCAGTCGTTGTAAATCTCAGAGTAATAAATTATTTTGATAACAGTGAAAATAATTGGCTTTAAATCCTTACAGTATGCTATGATTTTTATTTTATTTTTTTTTTGTGAATATCTCAATCTGTGTATATGAGTGTGTGTGTGTTTTTTTCTCTTTATATGTGTAATCAGTATTTGAGTGAAAGCATTGTACAACTAAATTTTAAAAGAAAGTGCAGAGAATTGACCATTTTTTTGGCTGCTAGTATAGATCATTGTCTGTGTTTGAGAATAAGTTTAAATATAATATTTGTATATATATATGTGTGTGTGTGTGGGTGTGCATGGGTGTGGGTAATGTACAGAAAAACCATGTGCTGTCTTTAAAGGATTTATGTGGTGATTTATGATTTCATGTTTTGATTTACATTTTTCTATTACAAGAAATAAAATTAATATTTTATGCTGTGCTTTCAGATTACAGAAAATAAAAAGGAAATGATTTCCATGCTGAGCAAATAGAAGAGTTTAAAAAAAAAAACTCTTTGCAAGAACTATAATATGACAATTTAGGTACTTCTGTACATGAATAAAAGAGATTTAAAAAAAATTGTGTGCATACTTTCAGGCTCCCAAATAGCAGGCTATTGAAACAATTTACTTGAATAATTTCATAGTTTTAAAGCTGCAAGAAAATCTCAATTTCTTTAAGAAAAATAAATGTGATCTCAACCTTTTTCTTTTGATACGGGATGTAGCATTAAATTACATCGTTAGACAATATTTCTAGCAGAAATAATCCTACAAAAGAATAAATAAAAAATAAATTAGAAAAGATTTTCTAGTATAAATAAATTACACCAAGAACGACTTCTAAACTCAAGAAAAGCACCACTGATGAGCCAAACATAAACAGTGAAATAAAACATGTAATAAACACTTTAACGGGCCAGAGGAGCCATCATGCGTATAGACAGATATTTATTTCCAATAAAATTTATTTATATAAATTACAAGTTAACGGCTCATATATCATACTTTACAACAAGGATAAAAAGAAACACACACGAACAACAATAGAAACAAAAAACACGTTACACGTTTAAAACGTGCCAAACGTAAAAAAATTAAGTCAACCTTTGAAAAGGGTAGCATATTTTTAGGATTAACCATAGAAATAGGCAGGGCATGATAGCAGCGTGGCTGTTAACCTTTCAAAATATTATACGTTTGCTTGACCATTTAAATAAGAAAACAATACAAGGATACCAAAAAAAAAAAAAAAAACAAAAACAATACAACAACTGTGGCAGCAAGAATAAATTTATCATTAATATTTGCCAGTAAATCATTTTAATGGCTTTTCAAAAACAATAATTGCTCCACATAAATTTTCCACATTTCTTTTCGCCACTCTCTTTCGAAACTAATTTCGAGCACACACTAACTAACAGTTATACAACTTGCTTTCTCCATTTCCGTTTCCGTATATGCTTTTCTATTTTTTATTTTTTTTCCTTCTTATCATTTATCTCTATTAGAAACCCCGTGTTTAAGCAAGTATATATTTAAAAATTGCTTTATACTTTTTTGTTCCCCCCAGCTCTTTAGATTTATGGTGGCAAAACAGTCAAAACTTTGTTTTATACATTTTATATGTGTGTGTGCGCGCTCTCTCTGAATTATGCGAGACGAGCTTTAAACTTAAAGCAGAGGAGAGCTGAATTATGCATCAGAACAGCAACATGATTAATGTTTTCTAGTCGCTGGTAATATTTTTGGCGCATTATTTATTTTCAATTTGCGTTTTTTTCTTCTTCATTTTCATATATTTTCATATTTCTGCTTACACTTGAAAATCTATGCAAGTTCTTTTCGGCTTCATATTTATTTTGTTGCGGTTTCTCTTTTGTTTACTATTTAATAAATATTAAAGCAGCGCGCATGAAAAATGTATTTCGATTTATGTGTTAAACTGTTTCATATTTTCGTTTTAAATGAAGTGGCGCGAAGAAATTTACACATTAAGTTTAAATTTCGATATCCTTAATATCCTTTGAATTTAGCTGGAGCTTGAAATTTACCGTTAAATTTTGAAATTGAGTTCCTAAGGAGTGCTTGAAATGCCAGAAAACTATAATTGAATTTTCAAGTTGCCATTTAACTGCTATACGAAGTCTGTTCAAATTATATGGTAAATTTTCATAGTCTCTCATTTCTGGTTTGTGAGGGCCATAGAAGTTAAAAGTGTTTTCCGAAAAAATGCGGCATAGAATTTTGTTTTTATAATTTTGTGTAAAAAATGTATTTAAATGCTTAAAAGCAGTAACGTGTGATTTGACTCACTGGCTGCCATAACTAAAGAATTTATTCGTGAGATAACGGACGATGGGTTGGAGGCAGATTGCCAAAACTAATCCCAGCGTATGAATCAATAATTGAGGCATACTCGCCCGCGGGCAGCATTTGAAATCGTCCTTGAACATTGAGTTACAAAAATCTTTCTAGCGACTCAAATAAAGATTTCAAACATTTCTCTAAATTTTATAGTTTTTTTTTTTTTAACCAAATCCGAAAGCTCTTAAAAACCACCCATTAAATATGCTCACAGTGGCATACAGTGCTTGTATTTTGCATTAGAGAAGTGTTGACGAGTGGAACAAGCTTATCAAAGAAGTTTCAGAAGAGGTAGGGCTTCCTGAACCAAACACCTCCTGGAAGCCGGGAAGCACATCAACAGCTGATGAACATTTTGGGAAAGTAAAGAAAATTATTTCGAAGAATAGTCAGATGACTATTAGAGAAGTAGCTGAGAATGTCGGCCATGCAAAAGCTGGCAAAAGCGTATGATAGCGAGGTTTACTATAAAGAGAAAAAAACAAGTAAAAACGTTATATTCGACCGGGTTGAATCTTAAATACCCTCCAAATATTTAGTAAGTGAATTTAAAATGTTTAACTTGGTGGCCCAGAGTTCCTTTATATAATATCGTACGTAAACGCCTACTGAAGGGGGCGGGTTTAAAAATAGACAATATCATGTTTTCCACAGACGAACGTATGGGCATTGCTAGACCGTCTTAAACTTCGTCACTTTATAGGGTCCAATTCTCTTTGGAGGGTATAAAAACTGTATTTTGGCGGGGTCGCTCTGGCAAGGGCTGTGGGGGAAACATTTCACCTTTGTCATAAAATTCTAAAAATAAATGCTTGGGATAATTATATACAAAATTAAAATTTCTTTTTTTTGATAGGGTCATTTAGAGGGCAAAGGGGGAGAGGGGGTAGGGCAGAAACAGGTAGACATAAAACTCTAAAAATAAATGCTTGGGATGATTTTACACACAATTAAAAAAAATTTTTATTTATTTTTAATAGGGTCATTTAGCGGTCAAAGGGGGAGGAGGGGGTAGGGCAGCAACAGGCAGTCATAGAACTCTAAAAATAAATGCTTGGGATGATTATATACAAAATTTAAAAAAAAAAATTTTTTTGGTAGGGTCATTTAGGGGGCGAAGGGGAAGGAGGGGGTAGGGCAGAGTAGTACCAGGTTTCGTCTCAACTTCGTTATTAAAGCTTAAAAGTGTTATTTTTAAGGAATGCAGGCTTAAGTAAAACAATTTGTTAAATTTTTATGCTATTTTTGCCTATAATAACGCCCACTAAAGTGGGCGGGGTCAAAAAATATTTTTATTTTATTTTATGGCTCCAAGTTTAAGGCGTTGGACCGTATTTGACATAAAAATATATCATTTGCTTAACAAAATAACCAAAAAACTTTAAAAATTATGTTGTTTTTTCTGGGTTGGTTTAGTTCTTCTTAGGGGAACTTTTTTCCCTCTTGCCCGATTTAGCCCATCTTCGAACTTAACCTGCTCTAAGCTTCAGATATATTTATGCCAAATTTCAAGAGTCTAGCTCTTTTCGTTTGGACTGAATCGTGATTTCCACAGACGGACGGACGGACGGACATGCTCAGTTCGTCTTAGATTTCATCACTGATCAAGAATATATATACTTTATGGGGTCTGAGATGGATATTTCGATGCGTTACAAACGGAATGACAAAGTGAATATACCCTCCAAATTCATTTTTGGAGGGTATAAAAAAGAAACCTGAATTATGGCTTCTTAGGCATCGTCTTCACGACATTTGTCCTCCTAAGAATTTGTCATGTTGCCAAGATTGAAAAAATCCATAAAAGACTGGGATTTTTCTACAATTGCAGAAATAAAAAACCAATTGCTGAAAGAACCCAAGGACTTACAAAACAGGACATTCCAAAACAGCTTCGCAGATTGCAAGAAACGGTGGCACAAGTAAATTTTATCTAAGGCAACTACTTGGAAAGACCGAAAAAAAATATTATAAATTAATAAATAAATTTTTTAGGGAAAATGAAAACTTCAGGTTATTTTTGGAACAGACCTGGGTGCAAATTTAAGGCATTATCGATATCGATCGAAATTTGTATTTAAATTTTTTTTTTTTTTTTTTAGGAGTAGGACCAGCACTCAGTGGATGACCCCTATATATGCAATGCATTGCGCCAGAACTGAAAACGAGGGGATAGTATTGAGGGGACAGATTAGGAAAGATGAGAAGATAGACAGTTTTTTTTTTTGTAGCTATTTCAACCTTTTACCTCGCCGGCTAATTTTTGCTACAGGGCCGACGAAGGTGGGTGCTGTTACTCTGGTTTTTAGTTCATGATAGTGTCAGTCGCTGCCAATTCTGTTCAGTGACCAGTGATTATGACCTCATCATTGAAACAGGCTGGCAACAACTAACACAACCACGCACTAATGCTGATCAGAAGAATGCAACACAATATTTCATGACTCAGCGCGGGCTCAAACTCACGACCCTCCGCTTCATAGTCTCGTGTTCTACTACTTCAGCCAACAGAAATTGTATGGAAATTTCTCTTGATATGGAATGCGGTATTTAGGCAGCTCGTATTTAATTTGTTTTCTTTGAAAATTTTAAAATGTTCAATTTATATCCTACAGTTTTCAATGTTTTCCTAAAACAACAAGGGGATATTTAAGGAGCTGATAACAATAAGTAGTTCTTTGTTTTCACTTATGACCTTTTACCCCTTAAATGAACAGAAATAAACTCTTTCTTTGGCTGGCAATAAATTATTAAAATATTGTAAAGTAATTTATTTATTGTAATATTTATCAAGCTTGTGGTCGTTTTTTATAATATATTATTTCTTATAATTTTTATTCGATATTTCGTTAACAGCTTGTTAACATCTTCAGGAAATAAAAATTATTAAAATTTTTATAGAAAAATGGTTTTGAAACAAGGCATGAAAAATTATTCAAAATATTTGTTTTTCAAATACAAGAACATAAATAATTTTTTCAACATTAACAAATTATAATAAAAATCTTATAAAAAAATTATTTTTTATATATGTATGTATAACATGAAAAACTTATAGTATAAATTTAGGCGCATATAGTTAAATTTTTTTTTTTTATATAAAAATAATAATTTATTTATTTAAAAAAAAAGACAGTTAAAATAAGTTACAGTATTTGTAATACAATTGAAATTAGTTGAGTTTTTTTTATTGTTGTTGTTTAATAAATAACAAAAGACACAAATTGTTTTTGGGCAAACATTCAATAGCATTTATAATTAATTAATGCAATCAATTACTTTGGCTCTAAATTCTGTCAAGTCGAATGTAAACAGGAACGGCATTCAGTCTCATAAATGTACGAGCACTTAAACGACTAGTGAATAAATGAAATAATAATAATAATACAGCTGAAGTATTTGCCAATGACGAAATGAGTGCTTTTGAATGGAAGTTAGTGTATAGGTGTGTGTGTGGCTGTGTGTGGCTGTGTGTGTTTGAGCGTGAAACCTTTTTGTGTACTTTTGGGCAAATATTTACAGCGTTATTACAATTAAGCACATTAATTTATACAACTAATTGTTACAAATGCAAATGCTGTCAGGATGATAACAATCATAAAATAATAATCATGATGTCGATGACGCTGTCGATGACAGTGTGTTTAAGTACGAGTTTTAATAAAACAGATCTGTATTTACACACATCTAAACTCATTAAATGTAACATATACACGAGCACACACACACACGACTGAGTACATTGTAGCAGCATTCGTTTGTAAATGTTTGTGTGTGATTTCGGATTCATTTGTAACAAGTCACATTATTGCTAAAATATTTATGCCATAAATTTAACTTTTGTTTTATGTGTCTCTTCAGCTTTTTGTTCTTCTTTGTTGCTGTTCATGCATTCCTCCTTGTTTTCCAGCCACAGTTACACAGCAGCTAGTAAGACAAGATGTCTTTTTGCCTTGTTCTTCGTTCGTTCGTTCGTTCGTTCATTCATTTGTTTGTTTGTTTTAGTGTTTGTGTTTCAATTTTCATTTTTGTTTTATCAATATTTATTGTGAACATGTCACATAATATTATTTGCTTTTAACAAAACAAGTATATAAACTAAATACATAAACAACGAAATAAATGCTGTGAAGAGAAACTTTTCTTTTTAAATAAATACTCATATAGAGTAGAAATTTATATGTGTATTTAAGTACAACTGCCTTGACGCCTAAATAACTACACTACATTAGGGAAGAGCACAATTTATTACACCAACACCATTACAACTACTACTACTACTACAACTAATACACACTATAGTGTCGAAAAGGCCATGTGTGAGGGGGGAGAGAAGAAATGCATGTTCAAATGAATGAATGAATGTTGCGTTGTGGAAATATCATTTTTGTTGTGTGCGTGTGTGTGTGTGTGTGTGTTAACCAATTTGTGAGAGCGTTTCAAGGAAATGGATACTGGGAAAGAACAACTTTTTTTTTTGCCAGCGTTAGTTATTACTGTCATGCCAACTTAAATTCCCTTAATGTGCTGCTTTCACTGCTTGTTACGCTGTTAATCATTGAGATGTTCATACATAAAAATAAAGTTTTTCTTTTTTTTTTGTTCGTTTGTTTTGTTTTTGCTTAATGTTTATTTAAATAACTAGAGATAAGTTAAAAAAGTAATTTTTTTTTTTCGTAAGACGCACTAAATCAAATTAGATTTAAGGAAAAATCTTTAAAGCAGTGCTTCAGGATTTATGCAAATATTTAAGCCGTTAAAGAAGTATTTCGTTGAACTGTTGTGTTAGACTAATAAATAACTAGGAAATGAATTCCAGACAAAATAAATTTTATTATTTTTTTTTTATTTTAAATTATGTATGAATTTTTATTAGTCGAACTTTCTTATGTAAATTGTTAATTTTTTCAACGGGCTTAAGTTCGAATCTGCATGACTGCAAATGATAACTAGCACCACTTGCAAAAGTGGAAAAATTGAACAAAGAACGCTGATGAGATGGCGTAGCGGCCTCGAAATCAGTACTGATCCGTTCTGCTGGTTTGATGATTATTGAAAATATTCTTAATATTCCAATCTTAATATAAAAAAAATAATAAATAGAATTTGAACAAATTCATTTATTAATAAAATAATAAAAAAATCATTTGCAGTCATGCAGATTCGAACTTAAGCCCGTTGAAAAAATTAAAAATTTTTTTTTATATAAAAAGCATTTATGAAGCGATTGGATTTATTTGCCTGCGCCAAACGACAGGATCTGTGATGAAAATCGCATCTACAACTTCTGCAGTGAGAGGCTACGAAACGATAGAGAAAACCTTTAAGATATGGAAATTTATATCTTTTTAGGGCTATGAAAAGCAACTCAAATTATTTTTTCGCCTCTGCACTCAGTCATGAATAGGCTGGCGAATTTTTTTGATCTGCATTTAAAGGACGGCTGCTATTGTAGGCCTGTTTCAGTAGCGGATGCATAGCACTGGCAACTGGACATTGCCGGCAGCGACAAACACTATCATGTACTAAAATAGAGCATTAAAACACTACCCCATTAGACGGCACTGTAGCAAAAAACTTCCCGGGCGACATTAAAATTAAAAATGTTACAACAAATTCTCTATCTTCTCATTTGGCTTCTCAGTGCTATTCTATATGTAGGAGCCATCTCCTGAGTGCTCATCCTACTTAAGATAAAAATAAATAAATATGTGATTGGCGTTCTGTGACGATTTGCCGTTTTAACAGAGTTTCTAAAAATTAAAAAAAAAAATTTTTTTTTAAATTAACAACTCTAATTTAAAAATATATTATTCGAACAAAAAAATGCAGAAAAATGGGACATGAAGAAAATAATCAAACGGTAACACGGGTATTAAAACAATAATATGTTAACATCAGGTTGTTACAGTTCTCGTATTCAATTTCCTAATAAAATTTGTTTAAATAAGAACTGCTATCATATACAATTAAGCCACCTAATAAGTGGTGACAAACACAATGCACTTGAGCACTAATGATTAAAGTGTTGCGGCTTTCGAAAACAACTGTTCTGCTCTGCTATGTAAGTTGAATAACTTAAAGTCAAAACATTTTTAAGTAACTTAAAACTGGTTTTTAAATAAGCACAACTAGTGTATAAAGTGACTTTTTTCCTTGTCGTCGACTCATTATATTAACATATGCATGTCAGGGGCGATAGCCAATTGGCCATCTCTGCATGACTTTTTAATTAAATACCAATTACATATTTTTCAACCAATTTGTAGTCAGTTTAATTTAAATTATTTAAAACACTTTTTTATTATGTAGTAAGAATTTTAACGAACATTTATATTGCTATATTAAATTGAATTAAGATTCATAGGCTAATTGTTCGAAATTTTTAATTTAAATCTCAGAAAGACATGATAAATATTCCAAGGCACAAAGGCAAGTCAACATCAGTTTTTGTTATTCAACTTACACAGCAGAGCAGAACAGCTGTTTTCGAAAGACGCAACCCTTTCATCATCAGTGCTCATGTGTACTGTGTTTGTCACCACTTATTAGGTGGCTTAGTTGAATTCGATAACAGTTCCTATTTACACAAATTTTATTGCGAAAAAGAATACGAGAACTGTATCAACCTGATGTTAACATGTTATTGTTATAATACCCGTGTTACCGTTTGATTATTTTTCTTCATGTCCCATTTTTCTGAATTTTTTATTAATTCATTTATAAATAGTTAAGTTTCAAACAATATTTTATTAAAAAATAATAAAAAAGATATCTTTTTGCAACGTTGATACTTTCATGACTTAAAATTAAAATTAAATTCAAAATATTTAGGTTTTTTTTGTCTGGTTGATATCTGCATTAGATTTAAACCAATTTGTAGTCAGTTGCAAAATACTTAATTTATAATTAGAGTTTTTATAAACCGATTATTTTATTTCCTAAAGGGTTACTACTTAAACATATATCTTTTGATAAAATAACTTACAGTGGCACAGGAATTTTACTTTAAATTTTATAAAAAAAAAGAAATAAAAACAAATTTTTTTAGGTCTAAATAAGTGCCAAGAATGAAGGCTTTGATTTTCTAAAAACTCTTTTCATCTGGCAAAAAGATAAAATTAAATTCAAAATTTAATAATACATTTTATTTATATAAAAAATTAATTGCAAAGAGTTTTTAAGATATAAGCAAGTCAGCAGATTGGAAATCAGGCAAGTATAAGTAATGGGATGAGATTAGAAAACCAACAATAATTCCTTCAAACTATAATAACCTCATACCAAATACCACATAAAATAAATAACTTGTATATAAATATTATTCATAAATAAATTGGAGGCCATATTCTAAAGCAAAATTTATATTTAGAAGCACAACACACTATACAAGTATTTATGATCAATTTTATTGATCCCTAGAAATATGCTACGTCTCCGTGGCTGTCGAAGAAACCAGCCTTTAATATTTGATTTCATTAACAAATTGGCCATAAATACACCAAAGTAAATATGTACATACATACATAATAATTACATATATTATGGCACGGAAATTTTTCTTATGTTCAATAACAAGAAAACAACACACACACACACTTGAAATCTCTGTGGATTTGTTAATGAACCACATGCCATAGATTTAATGTTACAAAGTGCTACATAAACAACAAGACGTTAAATAGAATATGAAAACAGCAATGGCAAGTAATACATAACAGACTAACAATAAATTTAATTAACATATTTAACAAAGAACGCACAAACAGCCAGGCTATTATACGAAATCATGACGGCTCTCCGTATTCCTGGTAATTAAATGAAACAAGTAAAAATTGGAATATAATACAGGCAACAAGGACTTTAATAAAATTGTATAATTTTTAGGCAAAAAAAAAATTACGTTACAAGTTAACAAAATAATTGATTTCTGTTCGAAATAAATTTCCTTACAGTCAGCCTGAAAATAGGCAACAACTTTTAACTCATCTCATATCTTAGCCATAGGCGGGCGGCTTGCTTACAACAAGCAACATTAAATGGCAGACATGCTGTTTTTAAATCTCTTTATATAATTGCACAAATTTATTTTGCTGATTAAAGTGTTCTTTTTGCGAAAAAGACACAATTGCATTAAAATATTATAATTTACTGATTGCAACATATTTGTTACGCAAAGAAAAACAATATGGTCTATGAAGCAACAATAGCTTGCAAATTCCAATAAATAGAATGTTGTAATATTATATAAACTTATTTACATGGAACTTAAAACTATACACTCAAGCACACACACACTCAGAATAATTTAATTGTTTTGCAAAACAAGAAGGACATTCTCGTTATAATCCTGCATTGTTTATAACAAGTTTGCTAGTAATTTGCCATTATTATTATTATTTCTCTGATGCAAGAGTTGTAGCAACATGCTGTTGCTATGTCTTGAACAAATATGTCGAAGTACACAGACTGTCAGGAGATAGCCACAGTTACAATTCATATCAGTAACAGACGTCGTCTGATTAGAAGTGCGTATGCCAGCAAAGGAGAGAGAGAGAGAGAAGAGAAATATGTGGTAATGAAATTATTAGCATTATCAACATGTTAAATAAGATGCAAAGCCAGTGTCTGGTTGTAGTCGACAAACAGCATTTACAACAACAGCACTGGGCTACGAGGGAGGGGATTTAAATTTTATGAAGCAAAAGTTTAATTTTTTCTCACAAAACTATGAATTAATGATTCTCAAAAGAGAATCATATGTGCGCCTCCAAAGCTCTTCTCATAGTTATTTTTTACACTGTGCTAGCGTGCCTTAAATATATAGACCTCACTACTGCTGCAAGATCAACAAGGATGAATTCATTAACCAATAACCAGTGAAGCCAGTAACTAAAACTGTTTCCTTCCTGCTTTGGTCACTATAGCAGAACTCATCATGTGTATGACTGCACTTGCATGTGTACTGACGGTGCACACATCGGTCATGATTGCGAAAAGTCATAACGGAATACAGTCCGAAAGGACATGTTTTGCTACAGAAAACATTTCCAGTCTGCGGTTGAAATAAAATTCTCCAAGATCATTAAACTAAGAGGCTAGCATTGCTGCTAATCAGCCACAGAGGCACCGGATGTCCTTACAATTTCTATTTATAAATTCATAGAGAGACTATTATTCAGCCTTATGAAAATAAAAAATATGCTGTTCCTAATGGTTCCGATTGGCATGACTACTTAATTGCCACCGACTGGTCTAGTCAACTTAAAAGACCGTCTGTTATAACTGGGAATTTCGTGGTTGGCAAAATAAAGAATAAAATGTCCAGAAAAAAACTGTCTTCTCATATTTATTTCATCTGTCTTTTCAGCACTATCCCCTTCTTTCTATGGTTACGGTATAATGTATTGCATGAGTGGGGGCATCCCCTGACTACCCGGTTTTACTAAATTAAAACTAAGCTATTAACTAATTATTATTGCATATTTTAGGCCATGTTGCTGAGAATGTTTTTTTTATAGTTTTATATGATATAAGAGATAAAATATATTGCAAAAAAAATATATTATCTCTGGAGATATTTATCTCTAACTAATTGTTATTGCATACTTTAGGGCATGTTGCTAAGAAATTATTATATTTTATATAAGAGATAAAATATAATATACAAAAGATAATATATATTATATAAGATATAACATATATACAGTAGAATCCGCTTTACCGCAACACGCTTTACTGAAAAAAAATCGGATTACTGAAAGCGATACGAATCCCCGCACTGATTTTAAACGCAGCTAGTCGTATTCACTTCGCTTTAGCGAAACATCGCTTCACTGAAATATCGTACGCAACTACGTTTTGTATGAAACTTACTTCGCTTTAGTGAAAAAATAAACAATGACAAATTTATTTATTAGAAAACGATTGCATAACTTAAGGCTGAAAAAAGTGTGCATGTTTTGTCCGTTAAAAAATTAAATGGCGAACTGTATTTGTCCTTTTCTCTCTTACGTACTTTATGGTATTTCTCTATTATATTGTCAATGCAAGTGGCTAGAGAATTTCGAGGAATTCGTGAAAAATTTCAACAACAAAATGTGCACATAGGCATGTGTATGGTGTGTATTAACTTAAGTTTTCTATATTGTTTTACTGATTTTAAGCAGTACGCTTAACTGTAGCAAATTTCAGTAATCCGAACTACGTTTTATAGAAAAAATCGGATAACTGAAAAATATTGGGTTTTGGTTATTTCCAGTAAAGCGGAGTCGGCTGTAGCAAAAAACCATATTATCTCTGGAGGTGTTGAAAAATTTCAACAGAATGTCGATTGTAAAAATTAAACAAACTTGTATTTTCACTGCGTTTACATTCAAGGAAATAATGTAATAAGAGGAATTTCTTAAAAATAACATTATATTTAAAGAAATAATATGCAGTGATTAAAAGTATATATTTCTTAGGTAGAGTAACCCTCGTATATCGATATATATTTCATGTTATAGCAAATAAATTGTACATGAATTATTATATTTTTGTATATATTTCAGGTAATTTTATTGCTGCTTGGGATTTAGGTGTGATGTGCCACAGTTCTTTAGGGATTTTTGTAGCCAAGTGAATCTCATTATTAAAACGAACATTATTTGCAAATGATTGAATTTTCCTCAAATAATTAATTCCTCACGGAAAATGTTCACTTCGGACTACCGATTTTATATAAGAAAAAAAATCATTTGGTTTGATTTTTCCATTTTTATTAGTCCTTCAAAATATTTATGTTTTTTTCTAGCCATAAGTGCGACGAAATATCGAAAATATAAATAATTGTATTAAAATTTTTTATATAAAACCAGCTTAAGCTTAATAAGTTATTATTAAAATTTCATGAATAAAAAAAATTCAAGGCAAAGTAAAAAACTAAAAGTTTTAGCACACAACTTCATACACAGGCCGCAGCCTGATACGATTTATAAAATGAGTAAATTCAGTTTGCAAAAAAGTGTGTTTTTGTGTTTTCCATAAAAAACACAATAATCAATTACTATTTTTTTTTCCACTAGGAATATAAAAACAGCGCATTTAAAGATTTTGTGGCATTTTTTTTATGTAAAATTAGCAAAACTCGATAAGTAAACTGCCAATAAATGCAAATTTCTTTACCGCGTCACAACTAAGATTTTGCCCGTAAAACAGTTTTGAAGCATTTTGTGAAAAAAACTAAATTATTTTCTTTTTCACTTTTAACTTAACTTGATGTCATTGTTTTCTTGAGAAATTTTAAACCCTGACGTTAAAGTATCTATTTGCAGTGCACTTAATCTCTCAGCATTTATCTTTTTATACTTTCATATATATATATATATAGTTTTATATATTTTTCAATTATTTTTACAGTTATTACTATTATTATGAGTTTCTTTCTATTGTACATTTTGCAGTACTTTCATCTTTTCCAGCATGTTGCGGTAACGTCTCCACAACATTCTTCGGCAAAAGTTGCAAAATATAATAAAAGTAACGCAAAAGAAATTGCAATGAAACCAAAAACATTTTTTAATTAAATTTAATTTCTAGTGTTAAAAGCACAATTCAAAATGGAAAGACAAGAAAAAAAAACAAAAATGCTTCAAAATGTAACATTATAAAGTAATAAAGCAACAACTAAGATGAAAATAATTTGAAATAAATTAAAATATATATAAATTAAATACTAGTGAAATAGGTTAAAATAGACGTCATTCATTCTTGTATAAAGTAATTTTCTTTTTTTATTATCTTTTCCACATTTTAATTTTCTAAGTCTTGCTTAATTTCTGCCCACCACTGTAAGCTGCCGTAACAAGTATTATTGCATAATATAAAAAGTGTTTCATTTTTATGATTATAAACATGTTCCTGGCTTGCCAACCACAAACATTTTATAGTTATTGCTAAAGAAAAGTATATAATAATATTATGTGGTTAGTCTAGTAGTTATAATCTGAAGACAATGCAACTTTAATGGCTAACAAACAAGTAGCCGGACTACAAAAGGCAACGTTCTAAGAAAACAAGCTGAGCGAAGAAGTATTTATTTTTTATCATTTTATTTAATACATTAAAACAGCAATGAAAACACTACTCAAACAGCACTTAAGTCGTTTCGATAGGAAAAAAAAACGAAAATAACGTAGCATACGTGCAGGCTGAATTATACAGATAGAAACAGAAACGGTGGTCAGTTACTAAAAACTGCAAAGATTTTCGTTAAAAATTTAAGTGTTCAAAATTACTTTTATTGCATTTGTTAAAGATTTTATTGCTATTATATTTGATGGTGACTACGGCTGCAGTTTTATGGAATAACAGCAGCATATGAGTGAAAAGATTTTGATTTAAATTACGTACTAGCTGAGAAATTTGTGCTATAAATGCTTAAAAGTTTAAAAAAGAACTAAACAATTTAAGATCAAATAAATCTTCAAAATATTTTTTTTGTGATATGTTTAAAGTCAACACAGTAAAACTATATACGAGGCAGAAATTAAGCAAACAACGACAACACAGTGATTGTTGTCTGGCAATATTAAATTTAATAACTGTAAGGTTTCCCTTTACAGTCGACTCCGCTTTAGTGGAAATAATCAAAACCCTATTTTTTCAGTTATCCGATTTTTTCTCTAAAACGTAGTTCGGATTACTGAAATTTGTTACAATTAAACGTACTGCTTGAAATCAGTAAAACAATATTTTTTATATCAAATCTGTATATTTTTTTACGTCAATTTAACGTAAAAATTTTATTTAAAAAATATTATTCATAGAATTATTCATTTTTTTTGTTGAAATTTTTTACGAATTCCTCGAAAATGTCTAGCCAGTTGCATTGACAATATACATAATAGAAAAATACAATAAAGTACGTAAAAGCGAAAAGGACAAATACATTTTGCCTTTTAATTTTTGAACGGACAAAACATGCACAACTTTTTCAGCCTTAAGTTATGCAATCGATTTATAATAAATAAATTTGTCATTGTTTATTTTGTTGCTAAAGCGTAGTAAGTTTCATACAAAACATAGTTGCGGACTTGCTTTTGGTGTTCAATAATATGATATTTTCAGTAAAGCGATGTTTCGCTAAAGCGAAGTGAATAAGACCAGCTGCATTTAAAATCAGTGCGGGGATTTGTATCACTTTCAGTAATCCGATTTTTTTCAGTAAAGCGTGTTGCGCTAAAGCGGACTCAACTGTACTACAGCTGTTACTGTAAATTCTTGACGAAGTGTGTCCTTTTTTTTATATTAAAAATCTAAAACCTGAAAAATAAATAATTATTTATATTTCATATGAAATCTTATTTATTATTCTCATTTCAACTTAATTTGAAAATATCTCTGCTGGAAAATAACATCGCAAATCACTAGGGGATTGCAAGATATGCCAGTCATGTTTAGTTTGTTAATTTGATTTGATAACATTTTCCACATAGAAATATAATTTGTAATGAATTTGTCAAAAATATTCCGCTAACGGATCTCAGCTTTTAAAAACCACCTTCAAATTATAAAGAAAATTACTTTTCATTTCATACCTTAAACACACACACACACAAAAGCCCCGAACACAAAGTGTTTCGTCAAGTCAACAGAAATCTTAAAGCTTATTGACAATTTTAAGCCAATTTCATACATACGAAATGGAAATAAAAAAAAATAAAAAAAATAAATAATAAAAAGTGACACCGACCTTGCAGAATATCAAACAAGTCCATGCGCCTTCAAGTGTGCTAAATTTATTTATTATCATTGTTGTCTTGGCTAAGACTTAACACTAAAATCTGACAATCTCCCTCCTTTACACCCCCTATTAGCACACGGCACCCTGGAATTATCTAACAATGAATGTTTCGAAATGAGAATTGCTTATTATTGTCAAGTATACGACAAACAAACGAACCATAAAGCTCAAGTAGATGGAAACATTTTCCTCCTACAAACACCTAAAAAAAAAAACAAAAACAAAAACATTTACAAAACCATCAACGAAAAGTTAAAATTCTCAGACTAAAGTCCTGCAAGTACACAATTTCCATTATGCCAAAACCATCAACAATTTCCGTTTTATTTAAAACAAAACAAAAAAAAATTGCCCAGCAAGAATGCAAATGTTTTGGTTTTTGTTTGACCCGAGATAAAAATTCTTACAACATTAATGAAAATGGCACCACCATCATCAGCGTCGTCAGTATCATCTCTTTTGTCAATATCACTATTATCTTAATTTTCAACGTGTTCATTTTCCGAAACTGAATATGAGTTGGAAGCAGGAAAAAAATAAAATAAAATGAAATGAATTAAAATACTGAAAACGAAAGAACGTACAACAGCAACATGGTCGTCAATGTATCCATCGTCATTGGAATATTACAAGAAAAGAAACCCAAACTAATGTAATATTTGGCATTAATTCCTCATTTAAATTCAGTAACGCGTACAAGGCATTAGTTTGTATTAGCAATAATATTTATTTCTCTGGCTCATTCTATTGCTGCTCTTTCAACAAGCTTTACGCTTTTAGCGGTTGCTTCTTTTTCTCTTTGGCTGTTTTTTTCTTCTGGTGTGTTTTCGATTTTATGCTGGAATATATTTCCCTAGAACGGATGTAGGTCGTTGGTTTTATTTATACAGCAGTTTTCTGTGTATGTGTGTGTGTGTGTGTGTTTTTTTCGTTTCTTTTTATTTTTCACACATTGTATTTTTTATGCTTTTTTTTCTCATCTATTTATGTAGCATACTTTTTGGGTTTGCAAGCTATGACTACTGGCTGCTACTGCTGCTGGTGGGGGTGGTGGTGGTGGGGTTGGGGGTTGGTCGTTGTTATTGCTGTTGATGTTGCCAACCAACCATCGTTATATTATTGTTTACGTTTCGCTAGACTTTGAAGTGCTTTTCGATTACTTAAAAGCAAATTTAATGCATAGCAAGCGTGAGAGATAATTTGGCCACTTTAATGTTCAAGTGTGTATTTGCTTGTGTTTTTTTTTTTTTTTTGAAAATGTCAGGAAATTTTTTTGCTTTTCTACAGATTTTACGATTTTATTATCTTTAGAGAGAGATTATCGATTTTCGCCTAAATATAGGCAATGTTTTCTTTGGTGCTGTAATACACTTGTCTTCTTAGCTGATTCAATGTATCAAGTACACTTACACACACACAGACACCTCATACAACACTCCCATAATTGATTCAACTTTAATTATTTAACAAATTGAGTTTGCTGAATGGAATCTAAATGCTGTGTGAGCGACAGAGTGAGTCAATGAAAGCGAGACGGAGAAATGATGTATAAGAAATTATATTTAGAAAAAAAAAAAATTAGACATAAAAATAAACAAATTTGATTTGAAAACATGCAGCAAAACTTGAAATATTCCCTTGAATTTTATGGCCATTTTATTATGGCGCAGACATTTACTTAATTAAAGGTTTTGGAGTACGACTGTGGCCGACAATTCCAAACTGCGCAGTCTACATGCGAATTATCTTATTTATTTTTTATTTATTGTATTTTGGTAATGCTGTTTTTTGATTTAAAATTTATTTATAAATAACAAAAGATTTTTTTTATCAATTTTTTTATTATTTTTTTTTATAAAATCTTAATAATGATGTAAGGAAATAAATGGCTGGTGGGGGGGATACTTTAAACTTTACTTAGGCAATTGATTTTAAAGACAGCAGTAATAGTTCATTCTCTATCACTTGGTTACTGCAGCTCTCGCCGTCTGAGATTGGCATGGATTCTAAAACGACAAATCTCCTTGGTTAGCATACGACATTCTAGCCCATCAAGAGATAAATATTTTTTTGGTTTAGAACCTTGCAATGACACACTGTTCTTTAACTGTATAACGAAAGAAATAGTAATGATAGGATTTAAGATGATGATTTTCAATTATGACTGTATTTTATTATTTTATTTTGATGATGATGATTATTTTATTTAGACAACGAATTTGAATAACTTTTACTAAATGATTCTGTTAATGGCACTCTCTTTTCAGTGTCGAGTGTCATGCCACTAAATAAATCAACTACAATTAGCACAATAAATCATTAATGCAGATCTGAAAAATGTGATTCCTCATAGATGGCCAAGTGCGGAATAGAACTCATAACGTTAAGAATTATGCTCAACGCCTTAAATACTACTGCCAATAGCATTAAGGACAACCGTAAACAAAAAAATCGGATAAATTACTAGGATGGCAACAGCGCCCGAATACGATACTATAATAAACACTAAAGGTTACTACCAAATTACAAGGTAATAAAATCAAATAAATTTTTTGAAAAAAAAAAATAAAATTTCAACACGTTCCAATGCATTTATTTTTATATATATTATCATTGCTATTACTTTTAATGAATATTAAAAGAAATTTCTAAAAGTTAACTAACCCACAAATCTGATTATGTAAATTAGTATTAAAAAAAAACAGTCAAAAACCACAGCATATCTAACAGGCGCTTTGAAAAATATCATCATTTGAACCTATTTTATGGCTTAAATAGAATTTTTTACATAAAAATTTACATTTCAATGTATATTAACTTCCATCTAGATTACGGCATCTATCAAACACAAAATATTATAATCATACATGCCATATACGAAATAAAATCTTTTTTGTTTTTTTTTTTTATTACAATCTTTTTTTTTCGTGTATACTACAGCAGCTATTTTCCAAACTACCACAATCTTAAATTACCATAAACGAACGAACACGTTATGCCTACAAATATCCACTAAAGCGGCCGCCTCCAACACAAAAAAAAATTCAAATGAAAAAAAAAAAAAATGAAATAGAAAAAAAGTAAATTTTTGTGGTTGTTACAATGATGACAACAATCAATACTAAAGATAACCCGATAAAAAATCATATACGAAAGAAAAAAAAAATGATTTTTTTTTTGCTGTGGGTAGCATAAGCCCTGCTATAAGCATACAAAAAATAATCTTCAATGATTATGCCGGTATATATATGGTACAAGTGCACAGTTACAATTCTATTTAAAGGCAGAATAGCAGCAAGCAACAAGACACAACAACAACAAGATGAAAGCTGACAACATTTAAAGCCATATAAACTTGTTTTGGGTCAATAATATAAGCCATGCTAGTTGTTAACCACAAAATGATACAGAAAAATAGAGCAGACGGACATGTGAACAGATAGACAGCAGCAGCAGCAGCAGCAGCTACTCGTACGTGTGCATACACTTACATAAACACGACGATAATAATAAAATAACAACGAAAATCGAAAGGATTTAGAAAATGTTCAAATATTGACTGTGTATTACTTACAAACACATTGATGCCGTAGCAAATGAATGACTAAATGGAGGGATACAAGCTGAACTGCACATAAAAAGACTTGGCAGAATTTTACATTTTTATTTCAAAGTTCTCCATGAAGTCGAATTGAAGGTAAAAACAAAACGGGTGTTTGCATCTGTTTGATGTGGCTGTTTTGTGTGCAACAGAATATCTGTACATACTATACATTTATTTTTATGCTTACATTTAAGGCTTATGTATGGGTAGGAATGTGAACGAGTGTGTTTCATGTGTGTATAAGTGTGTGTGTGTTTTAGGTGAGCCATTAAATTCATTTTATTTCCCTCTGTCATTTATATGAGTCCTCTTAATGCGACCACAAAAATTAGTTTTTATTGTTACTGTGTGATGTGTTTTCAACCTTCTTTTTTTTTTTTTTTTTTGTTGCTGCCGTTTCCAATTACACAGTATACTTTTGGGCAAACACCTTATGCAATCAGGGCAAGTGTGTGTGCTGGTGTTTGTAATACTGTCCTGGTGAAAATTAAACAAAAGCCTAAATAATATTAAGCCTGATCTCTATTCGTTATTTATCGTTTAATAAGTGTTCATCTGTGGTTTCTTTTGCAAGCTTTAATATTAAGTAATTTTGTGGTAAAAATGTCACCACACAACTTTGGGTCTAGTGCATGTTTTTTTCTTTTCTTTTAATATTTTGATGAAAATAATTGTAACAGTTTCGTATCTTCAGTATTTTCTATTTAACCCAAAATGAAGAACAAACTGAACTAAATGTGTTGCCAAATATTTACCTTTATTGATGGCAATACTAAAAATAATTGTTAGATAAAGAGCAGTAAAGGATTTATGAAATGGAAGCAGCAACATAAAAAAATACATTTTTAGAAAACAACCACAATTTTGTTTAACATAAATATTTGTTGTGTTGTAATTTTCTTATGTACGTGAAACTGACCTGTAGAGTAGGCCTTCATGAAAGTAGGAATGAATTAAAGCATATTAAATTAAAAGTAGCAAATTTTATGACTATTGTAAAGTGGAGTGCCAAGAGAAAATTTCATGTGTAATAGATGCAATTACGAAATTAATTAAAATTTAAATACCAAAAAAAAAACTTGGTATTGACCAAGAATGATAAAATAAAGATTACGCCTTGCGCATGATTTACCGTTTGATGACGTAGTAGCCCCCTCGCAAAGGTTACCAAGTCTGTATCATATGAGAAATTTATAATTTCTTACAAAAAATTTATGTATTTTGTAATAGTTGGCAGCCCTGTAATTAATTTACTCAGAGAGTTTTAAAAAAAGTATTTCATCGGTGCTTAATAAACAACGGATTTCGTGTCATATTTTATAATAAATACATATAAAAAATATTAAAATAATTAAAATTATAAAAAAGTGTTTAAATTTGGTTGTTTAAAAGCTGCAAAACTAAGAAAAATAAAAAACAAAATAAAGTGAAGAGATAAGAAAGAGAGCAAATATGAAATGTGCAGTGGGCAAATGCAAACAAAGTAACAGCAAAAAAACAAGTGAGAAATTATGTTAAAACCTAATATTTTGAGTATTTTTAATAAAACGTTTGTGTTTTCAAAAAGCTGTATCGTTTTACAATTTTCCAAAAGATGAAGCTCGAAGGAAGTTATGGGTAATCTTTTGCAAAAGAGTGAAGCCTGTAAATGGGGATAAAGAAATAATTTGTGCTTTAAATTTCAAGCAAGAGGATTTTGACAGAAACTTGAAATTTGAAATGGGTAAGTTAAAACAAAATTAATTCTTGCAGTACATTACTAAGGCGTTATGAATAGGATTTAGCAAACGGCGTGCAAAAATATTAAAATCCCTCTTTAGACACTAGTGCTATTGAAATTGAAACGACAACTGCTAATGAAACTGAAGTTGCAAAAGTATATGAAAGACTATGTGAAACTGAAAAACAAAGTGATATTTCGAATAGTTTTGAAGAAAAATTGGTCACGGAAAATGCTCCACGTCCGACTGATCTTGAAGATCTTGAAAAAGAAGATGGCCTCCAAACTTACAATAAAACTTTGGAAATGAAAATGTATGTACATTTTTTGATATTAAGCAAATATTTATTTGAATCGTTTTTAGAGATGCACTTCTCAAGGAAAATTTTAGGCTGAAAATAGCAAAAAGTCAGTGTGATGTCATTATAAAAAATTTATCATGTCGTATTCAGAAATTAAGCTTTGCAAACGTTAATCTTGAGAAGGCCTTCTCTATAAAAAATTTTCTTTTTGAAAACTATATTTTATTTGCAGCAATAGTGAAATATTGTATTAAAAGTAATGAAAATCTATATATGGAATTATTATAAAGAATTTGTTTGCTTTCAAAAACTTTAGGTAGAAAAATAACAATTTGTCCCACTGTCATGTTTTTACAATAACATAATAGTTCTCCAACTGAATTTTATTAGCCAATCAGAGCACATGTTGAGTGACGTCAGAGCTCCATCATGCGCAGAAAAGAATTTTTATTTCAGCTTGTTGGCGTAATCTCTATTTTATCATTCTTGGTATTGACTACAAAATAAATTGGGAAATAATATTTTCAATATTCCTTAATAATTTGTATGTCTTTGTAAATAAAAATTATTTTGAGCAGGAATAACAGCAGCATTAAACCCAAAATACATTTATTCTCTGATCACGAATAAATCATCAAGAATTTGGTAGGCAACTACAATCTAGTGGCAGATATGCCACGTATAATCTTTAATAGAGTAGTTTAAAAATTCTCTCAATTCTTCTAATCCACAAGCCAAATAATAAAAATGGAAAAAAAGGAGAAATAATCCAATACGGTGGTGTTACATTTTCATTTGCAAGGCAAACCAATGAAACTACAAATCTATTTTGATCTCAGACAAATTCGACAGGATATTTGCGTTGTATACACACAAACACACACACACACACATACACAGCCACACATACCCACACGTGTATAAAACGACATTCAAACATAAATTCAACGTCTAAAAATATATGGAACAAAATCGGTAGTCAGACACTCTTGTGTTGTGAAAAACATGGCAAGTGTATGGTTGCCTGTCCGTCCGTCTGTCTGTCTCTCTAAATGCAATAAAATGAAAGTGAGAATTACGACAAGAGATAAGCGCAATGAAGTTGTTACAAAGTAATTGGGTCGATTGCTCGATATGTGTACACGGAGTGTAAGAGACATGTGTGCATGCATGCCAGCCATTCAATATTTACGAATGCTTTCATATGTCCTTAACATGAGTAGACAAACATTTAGTTATAAATGAAAATGAAGTACATGCACACACACACACACACACAGAGTTCATTAGGAAGGATTTGCAAAGTATTAAGGCTGCTTCTCTAGTTTCAGAGTATTCAGAGAATATGGGTAAAGCTTGAGCTACTCCCGTGGGTGCATACGGTGACTTTTGCATTTTTAGCTGGTTAAATTTAATAGCTCTTGTTTGAAAGCAGATAGCAAATTAAAGTTCGGTATTCTGTGTAAAAAACGGGAATTTTTCGCCCGGCCACTTTAAATACAAACTCCAGACCAGAAAGTGATTTTTGAGTTTTACTATAAAATGACGTTCAAAGTTGTAAGTGAATTGTAAAATTCCGAAAAACTGTAGTTCATAGCGATTTGTGCCAAGATTTAGGGGGTGCACAGTGCACGGTGCTCACCATCGTCCCTTAAATAATTGCATATGCTATCGCCATAGAATTGGGCTACCGATCAGTTTTGTCAGTCTCATCACTTACTTTAGAAAGCAAAATTTTTTTGAGAAAGATACATGAACGAAATAAACAGTAAATACGTGTAAGTACATGCGGAAAATAGAAATACATTTATTTATATCGCAAAGTTAGGCTTTAATATTCGAAGCACTACAAGAAAACATGTGTACAGGGAACTTCGGCTAATATATATTTGTTTTATCAAAATCATTCAACTGTAAGAATTTCAGTTCCAAGTAATAAGAACCAGCCTAATATTTATAAACATATAAATGAATCAAACATGAATGCATTTGTGTTAAAACATTTCGGTCTATTACAGTTTTGTAAAGCTTAAGCTTGACTTCACCATGGCATGTATGATTGACTAAAACCATTCAGTCGTATACAACTATAAACGAGTAATCAATATTATTCTTTGTACGCCTAAAGCTATGCAATAATTGCATACAAATGCAATAAATTAGCATGACATGTGTGATGTGGTTACATGCCATGATTATTACAGAAAAAAAAGATATACACAAACCACATATTAATCAACCATAAAATAAAATTATACCAGCCTTCAAATTTTTTCCCCTTTTTGCAAAGAGAACTTTTGATTTGCTAATTTTTATTTTTTATTTTTTTTTTATTTTTTGAAATATATATAAATTTTAATTATTATTGCTTTGGAATCCCTTTTTGTATGCTTTGAAATTTCTATAAAATACACAGGTTTTTTTTTAATGCATAAACAATTTTTATTGTGTTAACTGTAAAATAAGATTAATATATTATTTAAATTTTTTATTTTCATTCTATGAAATACTCAGTGACCTGAAAAGCCAAATGCAAACTGAAAAAGACATTTAAATAAATTTAAAATATTTTTTAAGAGATAAAATTTAATTAAAACCATATTTTGTAAAGAAAATTTAAAAGCAAAGAATATGTAATTAAGAGCATGCACAATCATGCTTAATTGATCTTGGTGAATTTTAAAATAGCCCAAAAATAAGATTTTATTTCATAATTTCTAATTCAACAAAATGAAACTTAATTTGCCAGAAAAACAAAGCTTCTTAAATATTTTATATTCAAGTTATAGCATACATATATTGTAGTGCATACTTTAAGGAGTCCAAATATATTTTATACTAAAACTTTTCATAAATCAAACCAACCAACAAAGAAACAAAGCAATAGGTTTACAACCTTAAATTAACAAGTTTAAGTTATGAAACTTGTTTCTCTTCTTTTTTCCCCAACCATTTGTATTCTCTAGCATACAAAAGCTGCTCTTAACTCTTTATTATTATCTTGTGTCACGACCGCCAGCGACTGGCTTAATGCATAAATTTTCAACTTGTTGTATGCTGTACTTTTGACCAAATACTCCATGTTGGCTGGGAGGTATTGCTGCAACAACAGCAGTACCCCTAACGACAGCAACAGCTACGCAAATCTATTGCGGTCATTCCTATTATTCTCTATAGTAAAGTGAGAATTTATAGGAAAATATGATAACACTAACATTGACCACAAAAACCTTTAGCAACACAAATTTATAAATGCAAAAAAAAAAACAAAAACAAAAAAGAACACACACTCCCATACAACAAGAAAAACAGGAAAAAATTTAGACAAGACAACACACAGGGAACTAAGAAAACTAAAGAAAGCAAACCTTTCAAAAGTACTGTGGAAAGCAAAGAAACATAAAAGATACCATTTACTATTTCCAATTGTGCTGGCCAAAGCTACAGAATTCCTATTACAACACTGTAAATGTCATTTTGGCCACAAAACATTGCTGCTGCTGGTAAACGTATTACTGCTTACAGTTTAATCTACAATTGCTAGTTGGCCATAAATATTGTTATTTGCCTTCTTCTTTTTGTTAAACTTTCCATTCAATAGTTGGCTGCAAGAAAAAAACCCCTATTATAAATTAAAACACCGAGAAATGAGAAGCTGGCAAATGTTGCAATAGAGTTTCTAAATTTTTAATTTCAAATCTAAAGGGAGATATTATAAATATACGGCCAGAAAACCTAGACTTATCTGCTATTAATTTATTCCTATGCCATACAATTGTAAGAAATAAGAAACTAAGCAAAGACTTGAACAATTCATTAATTTTATGTAAACAACTGCAGGAACAACTAAAGGGGAATGATATTAATTAATTATAAATGAAATGTAAGGCAATAAAAGTTAAAGTTTACTTTGGGGATTCGAAAAGAAATGTTGCCGATATTAAGCGTTATTATATATATTAAATTGGAAAGAAAAATGTAGGGCGGAGAAAATCTAAATACACCATTAGATATTAAATTGCTGGATTCTTGTTTTGCAGCAGGCAGCCATAAAAATTAAAGCATAATTTTAGGATTGAAAAAAAAAACTTAGACTACATATAGGGTTTAAAGAAATTGTGGCATAATTTAAGGGTTATCACTATAAAAATTGCTAGATTCTTGTTTTGCAGCAGACAGCCATAAAAATTAAAGCATAATTTTAGGATTCAACAAAAAATTTAGCATACATATAGGGTTTAAAGAAATTGTGGCATAATTTAAGGGTTATCATTATAAAAATTGCTAGATTCTTGTTTGCAGCCGGCAGACATAAAAATTAAAGCATAATTTTAGGATTCAAGAAAAAATTTAGCATACATATAGGGTTTAAAGAAATTGTAGCATAATTTAAGGGTTATCACTATAAAAATTGCTAGATTCTTGTTTTGCAGCAGACAGCCATAAAAATTAAAGCACAATTTTAGGATTCAAGAAAAAATTTAGCATTTAAGGGTTATCACTACAAAAATTTCTAGATTTTTATTTGTAGCAGACAGCCATAAAAATTAAAGCATAATTTTAGGAATTAAGAGAAACTTGGCATACATACATCTGGGCTTTAAAGAAATTGTGGCATAATTTAAGGGTTATAAAAAATCCTTAGCTATATTTTGCAAGTCGCTTCAGACTTGAAATTGGCTTTAAAGTTTGAAAAAGTATTTCATAAAAATTACTGCAAAATTAATAAAATTCCGTAAACCAAAATTATTGTAATTGTTAAAATTCGATACCTGGTGTTAAAATTTTATAATTTCTAAATTCTTTTCTAATGCGTTAATTTGTGTCTACATGAGATTGCCACTATGGCATCTGCCTAGATGGTGATTTATTTATCTCATTTTTAAGGCTTACAATTTGCTTAGTATTCTGTGTAAATTGTGTGTGAGTGTTATCATTTTGTTTCTTGTTTTATTATTACTGCAACGTCTCAATTCACACAATTCTCGTTAAAAGCTTTAAATCCTTAACAGCTCATTTTTTACAACTTCACTCAGCACCCAAACCACAATGTTTTTTCTTAAGGAAAAGGAAATAAAAACTCTTTTTTTATGTTTTCAAAGAAAACGAAAAAAAAACAGCATAATTTTTGTGTTTATTTATTACATGTAAAACCTCAATTTTCATGTATTTTTTCCATTATTCGTGCCATATTTTTTACTCCTCAATCTGTTCTTTTTTTTTTTTTTTTTTTTGCTTGTAATAGTCATAAACTCCGGGAGTTAAAGAAGACATAAATTTTGGAACATAGTTGGTTACTGTTGTTAGAATTTCCTTTTTGTAGACATTTTTTTTTCTTTTCGCTTAGTGACATAAAATCCATACGTTACTTGGATTTGAATAAGAAACTTGGACATTTTTTCTTTGACTTGAAAAGAAATAATTTTCATGTTTAACAACCGCCATAAAGTTACAGCTCTCTCCTCTGAAAAAATTTAGATGTTACAAGATAATTAATTTTTTTAATGCATATACAGTTTATGTTTAGCATTTGCTTTTATGTCTTTGCTAAATATTGTTAATAAATATATTTTTTAAGCAATAATTTTTGAATGGAATTTTTAAATAAATTTCAGTTTAATTGTGCTGTTTTTCCCCATTTTACAAAATTTATGGAGATCGAAATAATGTTCTACTAATTTTTTCGATCTTCATATTGTATTTTTAAAATACTAAAAATTTTTTATTATAAGTTTTTTTTTATATAAAACCAAAGTGGATCGTTTGCTCAAAATATTTTAGAATATAGAAATCAAAATAATTTTTGGAGCCTCATGTTTTGCTTTATATAAAGATATTTAATTTAGTTTCATATAGTCTTTCGGTAGTGTTTTCAGGAAAATGTAAATAAATAAAATATTTTTTTTACATATAAAATTAAACAAAAATTGCAGTTTTGTTCACTAGAAAATTCCCCTAAAGATTTACCCTTTTATTCATAAAAATTATGAGAGGCTGAGTGTAATAGAGCAAATTTCATATGAAATTTTGTTTTATTACGCTGTTATTATACTCTCATAATTTTTATGAATAAGGCAGTTAGCGTCTGTTTTTTTTTTTATTAAATTAATGAATAAGGCAGTTAGCGTCTGTTTTTTTTTTATTAAATTAAATCAATTGCTGGTTATTGTATAAATAAACAGTAGTGAAGTGTAACGTCTTGGCGATTGAAATAATTCAACGATTTTTTTTATGCCGTTTAAAACTCCCACACTTATCTTATTTATAGCAGTTGACAAGAGTCTTTATCTAGTTCATTTATGGCAAAGATTTATGTACAACGAAATTCTGTTAATTTTTATTTACAATACAATGCTGTTAGACAATAGCAAAACTATATTCCAGTCTTTCAGACAATTTTAGGAGCTACACAGAAAATTTTATATCAAAATTTTTTTCAATATCCTATTATTTTATTAACAAAAAAATATCCCATAACCATAATTAAAGAACTCATTACATTTTTTTTCTAATTTCTTTACTTATCAAAAGTAGAAATAAAATATTCGTATACGTGGCAGAGTAAGATAATAAATAATATTACTTGACAACATGTTTTAATCTGCATATCAGATTTTCGTATAAATGACTCCCAAGCAATAGAAAAAACGATAAAAAAAAAGCAGATACGCAACGAGGGCATCATAGAAACGTATACAAAACGTATTAAAGAAAAAGTATGCAGTTCTGCTAGCAGCAGTATTGAACTGAATACTCTACTGCCTTCCTGGTTTGAAAAAAAAAAAAAAAAAAAAACCAAATTTATACACATGGCTGCACAATTGCTTTGATATAAGAAAATTACAATCATTCATACTCGTACACATAAGCACGCATCTATTTGTTTATAAGTTGCTTGCAAGTACTTTCATCATTGCTGTTGTTGTTGGTTGACATACAGATTTAATTTCTTTTAATCTTGCAACTGTTTCACACATTTATTTAGACTGGCTTCATTGTGTTAGTAGATGCATACATTCATGCACTCATTCATACATCTCTAATCGACTTATTTATATTAACAAATATTCACGCATTCATTTAAAACGATTGCACAGAATGTGTTACTTTATTTACTTTTGTCTAATGAAGCCCTAGAAGTGCGTGTGTTTTTCCTGTGTTTGTTTTCATTACAACTATTACTCTTTATGTTGGGTATTTTGCCTCTCAAATCTTATGGTTCTGTTGGCGGGCAACTAACTAAGAAATATAGAGTGGGAATTAGTGCAGGCCATAAAAGAATTCTGTAGTGCCCTACTTCAAAGGTTTTGGTGTATGAAAGGCACAATCACAATGTGAAACATCATGATTTATTAAGATAAGTATTTAATACAGACCAAACCATACACTTTTTTGAAATTAGTTCCTAATAATACGAGAGTTTTAAACAACCAAAAAAAGTAATTCCAAAAATATAAAAGTTAGTCAGATACAGATTTGACTAACTTTTTAATTTTTCAAAATGAAAATTTTACTATTATTCGAATCTAGACTTTTTTTTCCATACAATTATTATTTAGAAATTATTATTTAAAAATATTTTTTGAATACAGGACTGCAAGGAAATTCAGTTGAACTACTTGTGTAATATACATAAAATGGATGAAAAAATTTAATCGATTAAGAGTAAACAATATAGAACATATAAGAAGATTATTTCGGAAAAGTTATTTAAAAAAATCGAATAAATGTTATTCGAAAAAAATTATTCGAATAATGTTTTAAAGTAATTAACTAAAGATTCGATTAAATATTACTCGAATAAAATGATTCGATTAAAATCATTAAAACCAAATTTGAAAAAAATTTTATTTAAACATTTATATGATACTATTAAATTATTCGATAAAAATTACCCTATAAAAATTATTCGAATAAAATTTTATTATTCGATTAAATATTATTCGAATAAAATTAATCGAAAAAAGTTATTAAAATAAAATGCACAAAAATTGCATTTAAATATGCGATACATGCGATTAAATTATTCCACAACAATTAATCAAATCCAAATTATTCGAATAAAACTACTAATTATTATTGATTTTAATAAAAATTACTCCAAAATTAATTTGAATAAAATCAATCCAGCAAATATTGTTCGAATAAAATTTTTGAAACAGAACCTAGTCTATTTCTTGTTGCAGCTCAAAATTATTGATGTCCGCATTCATTACAAAAATAAAAACATTATAAATATTTTAAAAATTTATTATATTTTAAAGCACACTTCCACGTCATTATTTTAAATCCGGTCATTGAAAAGTAAACTTGAAGGTACGTTTGTATTAATATGCTAAAAGCTTCACAACTGAAGCTTCGATAATCATTAACATGCCATAATAATGGAGATGAAGTAATACATTTTTAGAAAAATAATAAAATTTTATTTAACATATTAATGCCACAAACTACATATTTGTATTGAAGGGTACTCAAGTATACAACTCCCCATACTTTCTAGTACAGAGGTTGAGATTGCAAAAAAAAAAAACGTAACAAATAGAGTAGAAAATCAAGAGTCATTGCACTTTTAAAGTGCAAAAAATTAAATTGTAACACGAGAAAGGAGAACATCAATAAAAATAATAAAAATCCATAACCATGCGACTAATACTGGCTTTAAATTCAAACTACATGATCTTAATAGTTTTAGTATCTTATTAGAAAACTAACAAGTATTTCATTTCCAGGTAAATTAAATTTTATTAAATCTGTTGTTGCATTTTTCCCAAAAAAAAAATGTGTATGTATATTTTTTTCGGAATTAAGCTTTCCAGCAATGAATAAAACATGAGTGTGTAGTTTAGAGTTTAACTTACAATCAAGTGACAAAAGCAAACAACAAGAAATCTGCATACATTTGCAATACACAACAACAAAAGCTAGAAACAAAAGCTGCATAGAGAAACAACAACAGCAATAGCAACAACCATAAAAAAAAAGTGAAAAGTGCAGTAACTTCATTAAGCCGATTAGTTTTGTTATTGTCTAAGGTAAAGTGTCAACAATAACAACTGCATACATACAACAACAACAGCAAGCTGGATTTATTTTTATGTTTTTGTTGCTGCTGATGTTGAACAATACTTCAACTAGCAGTTGCATGAAATGTACTCCAAGGTATTAAATATACGACTACATACTCGTACATACAATATTAGATGTTGAGATTTAAAATGAAATACAACAAATACAACAAATATATGCACAATACCGACAACAATAAACTACGGTGTTTTGTAGGTCTTAATGTCAAACTAAACAATGCAAGAAGTGTTATAATATCACAATGGCAAACAGCAACAGCAACAGCAACAAATTCTTATTCTTTAATTTGCTTTTTGCCAAGTTTTAATTTTAAGTTTCTGTGTAGCAAATTAATTTTAGCAACAATATTTGCACTTGGTTTCCTGACACGTAACGAAAGCGTTTAATTTTTAAAAATTGTATGAAACTAAATATTTTAATGAATGCAATAGATCGGTGAGTGTAATAGTGTTACCAAGCAGGTGGCAATGAAAATTTCCATACAATTTGGCACAAAAAGTCACTACAGAACGTTATGCCGACTCATTAAATAATAGTCGTTTTTGCTAGATTCTAGCCAAATTTGTTTTATTCATGACCACAAATTTGTTCACATATTTAAATCCTATACGATAGTCTATGTGCCAACATCTCATTCACCCGTTTTAAAACGTTTTTAAAACCAATATTGTGCACATCTACATGAAAATCATCAATTCTCTACCAATATTGGTGATTAATAAGACATATAAAAGTGTACCATAAAAAAATGTATGACGTATTTATATATAACATTTTACATACAAATTATTCGGTACAAATTTAAAAATGTCAAAGTATTTAAAAAATGCAGCTTAAAAATGCAACTGATTGAACAATCCATATACGTGTAATGTTGATGAACTCAATTGTTAAAAAAATTCATGTGATTTAAGCTTTTCTAAAAACTTTATTACTTTAAAAACCCCATTCAAACGAATTTATTAGAAATGAACACGTTTTTGATAAATTTGTGTTACAATCAAAAAAGTAATTTTTTGCAAAAAAACTTCAAAAATTCAAAATTCTTTTTTGCTTAAATGCATGCGATTTAAGCTTTTTTGGAATCTTCTTCGCATTTGAAACTCCTTTCAATACTTATTTATTACAAATAAACGCCTCTTGGGTAAAATTGGATAAAATTTGTTTCAACCAAAAAATTGATTTTTTGCAAAGAGATACCCCTTTCCAAAAAAATTGGTCAAAAAATTTTTTTGCTCAAATGCATGCGATTTAAGCTTTTTCGGAAGCTTCTTCGCATTTGAAACTCCTTTCAATACTCATTTATTACAAATAAACGCCTCTTGGGTAAAATTGGATAAAATTTGTTTCAACCAAAAAATTGATTTTTTGCAAAGAGATACCCCTTTCCAAAAAAATTGGTCAAAAAATTTTTTTGCTCAAATGCATGCGATTTAAGCTTTTTCGGAAGCTTCTTCGCATTTGAAACTCCTTTCAATACTCATTTATTACAAATAAACGCCTCTTGGGTAAAATTGGATAAAATTTGTTTCAACCAAAAAATTGATTTTTTGCAAAGAGGTACCCCTTTCCAAAAAAATTGGTCAAAAATTTTTTTGCTCAAATGCATGCGATTTAAGCTTTTTCGGAAGCTTCTTCGCATTTGAAACTCCTTTCAATACTCATTTATTACAAATAAACGCCTCTTGGGTAAAATTGGATAAAATTTGTTTCAACCAAAAAATTGATTTTTTGCAAAGAGGTACCCCTTTCCAAAAAAATTGGTCAAAAAATTTTTTTGCTCAAATGCATGCGATTTAAGCTTTTTCGGAAGCTTCTTCGCATTTGAAACTCCTTTCAATACTCATTTATTACAAATAAACGCCTCTTGGGTAAAATTGGATAAAATTTGTTTCAACCAAAAAATTGATTTTTTGCAGAGGTACCCCTTTCCAAAAAAATTGTTAAAAAATTTTTTTGCTCAAATGCATGCGATTTAAGCTTTTTCGGAAGCTTCTTCGCATTTGAAACTCCTTTCAATACTCATTTATTACAAATAAACGCCTCTTGGGTAAAATTGGATAAAATTTGTTTCAACCAAAAAATTGATTTTTTGCAAAGAGGTACCTCTTTCCAAAAAAAATTGGTCAAAAAATTTTTTTGCTCAAATGCATGCGATTTAAGCTTTTTCGGAAGCTTCTTCGCATTTGAAACTCCTTTCAATACTCATTTATTACAAATAAACGCCTCTTGGGTAAAATTGGATAAAATTTGTTTCAACCAAAAAATTGATTTTTTGCAAAGAGGTACCTCTTTCCAAAAAAATTGGTAAAAAAATTTTTTTGCTCAAATGCATGCGATTTAAGCTTTTTCGGAAGCTTCTTCGCATTTGAAACTCCTTTCAATACTCATTTATTACAAATAAACGCCTCTTGGGTAAAATTGGATAAAATTTGTTTCAACCAAAAAATTGATTTTTTGCAAAGAGGTACCTCTTTCCAAAAAAATTGGTAAAAAATTTTTTTTGCTCAAATGCATGCGATTTAAGCTTTTTCGGAAGCTTCTTCGCATTTGAAACTCCTTTCAATACTCATTTATTACAAATAAACGCCTCTTGGGTAAAATTGGATAAAATTTGTTTCAACCAAAAAATTGATTTTTTGCAGAGGTACCCCTTTCCAAAAAAATTGTTAAAAAAATTTTTTTGCTCAAATGCATGCGATTTAAGCTTTTTCGGAAGCTTCTTCGCATTTGAAACTCCTTTCAATACTCATTTATTACAAATAAACGCCTCTTGGGTAAAATTGGATAAAATTTGTTTCAACCAAAAAATTGATTTTTTGCAAAGAGGTACCTCTTTCCAAAAAAATTGGTCAAAAAATTTTTTTGCTCAAATGCATGCGATTTAAGCTTTTTCGGAAGCTTCTTCGCATTTGAAACTCCTTTCAATACTCATTTATTACAAATAAACGCCTCTTGGGTAAAATTGGATAAAATTTGTTTCAACCAAAAAATTGATTTTTTGCAAAGAGGTACCTCTTTCCAAAAAAATTGGTCAAAAAATTTTTTTGCTCAAATGCATGCGATTTAAGCTTTTTCGGAAGCTTCTTCGCATTTGAAACTCCTTTCAATACTCATTTATTACAAATAAACGCCTCTTGGGTAAAATTGGATAAAATTTGTTTCAACCAAAAAATTGATTTTTTGCAAAGAGGTACCCCTTTCCAAAAAAATTGGTCAAAAAATTTTTTTGCTCAAATGCATGCGATTTAAGCTTTTTCGGAAGCTTCTTCGCATTTGAAACTCCTTTCAATACTCATTTATTACAAATAAACGCCTCTTGGGTAAAATTGGATAAAATTTGTTTCAACCAAAAAATTGATTTTTTGCAAAGAGGTACCTCTTTCCAAAAAAATTGGTCAAAAAATTTTTTTGCTCAAATGCATGCGATTTAAGCTTTTTCGGAAGCTTCTTCGCATTTGAAACTCCTTTCAATACTCATTTATTACAAATAAACGCCTCTTGGGTAAAATTGGATAAAATTTGTTTCAACCAAAAAATTGATTTTTTGCAAAGAGGTACCCCTTTCCAAAAAAATTGGTAAAAAAATTTTTTTGCTCAAATGCATGCGATTTAAGCTTTTTCGGAAGCTTCTTCGCATTTGAAACTCCTTTCAATACTCATTTATTACAAATAAACGCCTCTTGGGTAAAATTGGATAAAATTTGTTTCAACCAAAAAATTGATTTTTTGCAAAGAGGTACCTCTTTCCAAAAAAATTGGTCAAAAAATTTTTTTGCTCAAATGCATGCGATTTAAGCTTTTTCGGAAGCTTCTTCGCATTTGAAACTCCTTTCAATACTCATTTATTACAAATAAACGCTTCTTGGGTAAAATTGAATAAAATTTGTTTCAACCAAAAAATTGATTTTTTGCAAAGAGGTACCTCTTTCCAAAAAAATTGGTCAAAAAATTTTTTTGCTCAAATGCATGCAATTTAAGCTTTTTCGGAAGCTTCTTCGCATTTGAAACTCCTTTCAATACTCATTTATTACAAATAAACGCCTCTTGGGTAAAATTGGATAAAATTTGTTTCAACCAAAAAATTGATTTTTTGCAAAGAGGTACCTCTTTCCAAAAAAATTGGTCAAAAAATTTTTTTGCTCAAATGCATGCAATTTAAGCTTTTTCGGAAGCTTCTTCGCATTTGAAACTCCTTTCAATACTCATTTATTACAAATAAACGGCTCTTGGGTAAAATTGGATAAAATTTGTTTCAACCAAAAAATTGATTTTTTGCAAAGAGGTACCTCTTTCCAAAAAAACTGGTCAAAAAATTTTTTTGCTCAAATGCATGCAATTTAAGCTTTTTCGGAAGCTTCTTCGCATTTGAAACTCCTTTCAATACTCATTTATTACAAATAAACGCCTCTTGGGTAAAATTGGATAAAATTTGTTTCAACCAAAAAATTGATTTTTTGCAAAGAGGTACCTCTTTCCAAAAAAATTGGTCAAAAAATTTTTTTGCTCAAATGCATGCAATTTAAGCTTTTTCGGAAGCTTCTTCGCATTTGAAACTCCTTTCAATACTCATTTATTACAAATAAACGCCTCTTGGGTAAAATTGGATAAAATTTGTTTCAACCAAAAAATTGATTTTTTGCAAAGAGGTACCTCTTTCCAAAAAAAATTGGTCAAAAAATTTTTTTGCTCAAATGCATGCAATTTAAGCTTTTTCGGAAGCTTCTTCGCATTTGAAACTCCTTTCAATACTCATTTATTACAAATAAACGCCTCTTGGGTAAAATTGGATAAAATTTGTTTCAACCAAAAAATTTATTTTTTGCAAAGAGGTACCTCTTTCCAAAAAAATTGGTCAAAAAATTTTTTTGCTCAAATGCATGCGATTTAAGCTTTTTCGGAAGCTTCTTCGCATTTGAAACTCCTTTCAATACTTATTTATTACAAATAAACGCCTCTTGGGTAAAATTGGATAAAATTTGTTTCAACCAAAAAATTGATTTTTTGCAAAGAGGTACCTCTTTCCAAAAAAATTGGTCAAAAAATTTTTTTGCTCAAATGCATGCGATTTAAGCTTTTTCGGAAGCTTCTTCGCATTTGAAACTCCTTTCAATACTCATTTATTACAAATAAACGCCTCTTGGGTAAAATTGGATAAAATTTGTTTCAACCAAAAAATTGATTTTTTCCAAAAAAATTAGTCAAAAATTTTTTTTGCTCAAATGCATGCGATTTAAGCTTTTTCGGAAGCTTCTTCGCATTTGAAACTCCTTTCAATACTCATTTATTACAAATAAACGCCTCTTGGGTAAAATTGGATAAAATTTGTTTCATCCAAAAAATTGATTTTCTGCAAAGAGGTACCTCTTTCCAAAAAAATTGGTAAAAAAATTTTTTTGCTCAAATGCATGCGATTTAAGCTTTTTCGGAAGCTTCTTCGCATTTGAAACTCCTTTCAATACTCATTTATTACAAATAAACGCCTCTTGGGTAAAATTGGATAAAATTTGTTTCAACCAAAAAATTGATTTTCTGCAAAGAGGTACCTCTTTCCAAAAAAATTGGTCAAAAAATTTTTTTGCTCAAATGCATGCGATTTAAGCTTTTTCGGAAGCTTCTTCGCATTTGAAACTCCTTTCAATACTCATTTATTACAAATAAACGCCTCTTGGGTAAAATTGGATAAAATTTGTTTCAACCAAAAAATTGATTTTTTGCAAAGAGGTACCTCTTTCCAAAAAAAATTGGTCAAAAAATTTTTTTGCTCAAATGCATGCAATTTAAGCTTTTTCGGAAGCTTCTTCGCATTTGAAACTCCTTTCAATACTCATTTATTACAAATAAACGCCTCTTGGGTAAAATTGGATAAAATTTGTTTCAACCAAAAAATTGATTTTTTGCAAAGAGGTACCTCTTTCCAAAAAAATTGGTCAAAAAATTTTTTTGCTCAAATGCATGCGATTTAAGCTTTTTCGGAAGCTTCTTCGCATTTGAAACTCCTTTCAATACTCATTTATTACAAATAAACGCCTCTTGGGTAAAATTGGATAAAATTTGTTTCAACCAAAAAATTGATTTTTTGCAAAGAGGTACCTCTTTCCAAAAAAAATTGGTCAAAAAATTTTTTTGCTCAAATGCATGCAATTTAAGCTTTTTCGGAAGCTTCTTCGCATTTGAAACTCCTTTCAATACTCATTTATTACAAATAAACGCCTCTTGGGTAAAATTGGATAAAATTTGTTTCAACCAAAAAATTGATTTTTTGCAAAGAGGTACCTCTTTCCAAAAAAATTGGTCAAAAAATTTTTTTGCTCAAATGCATGCGATTTAAGCTTTTTCGGAAGCTTCTTCGCATTTGAAACTCCTTTCAATACTCATTTATTACAAATAAACGCCTCTTGGGTAAAATTGGATAAAATTTGTTTCAACCAAAAAATTGATTTTTTGCAAAGAGGTACCTCTTTCCAAAAAAATTGGTCAAAAAATTTTTTTGCTCAAATGCATGCGATTTAAGCTTTTTCGGAAGCTTCTTCGCATTTGAAACTCCTTTCAATACTTATTTATTACAAATAAACGCCTCTTGGGTAAAATTGGATAAAATTTGTTTCAACCAAAAAATTGATTTTTTGCAAAGAGGTACCTCTTTCCAAAAAAATTGGTCAAAAAATTTTTTTGCTCAAATGCATGCGATTTAAGCTTTTTCGGAAGCTTCTTCGCATTTGAAACTCCTTTCAATACTCATTTATTACAAATAAACGCCTCTTGGGTAAAATTGGATAAAATTTGTTTCAACCAAAAAATTGATTTTTTGCAAAGAGGTACCTCTTTCCAAAAAAATTGGTCAAAAAATTTTTTTGCTCAAATGCATGCGATTTAAGCTTTTTCGGAAGCTTCTTCGCATTTGAAACTCCTTTCAATACTTATTTATTACAAATAAACGCCTCTTGGGTAAAATTGGATAAAATTTGTTTCAACCAAAAAATTGATTTTTTGCAAAGAGGTACCTCTTTCCAAAAAAATTAGTCAAAAATTTTTTTTGCTCAAATGCATGCGATTTAAGCTTTTTCGGAAGCTTCTTCGCATTTGAAACTCCTTTCAATACTCATTTATTACAAATAAACGCCTCTTGGGTAAAATTGGATAAAATTTGTTTCAACCAAAAAATTGATTTTCTGCAAAGAGGTACCTCTTTCCAAAAAAATTGGTAAAAAAATTTTTTTGCTCAAATGCATGCGATTTAAGCTTTTTCGGAAGCTTCTTCGCATTTGAAACTCCTTTCAATACTCATTTATTACAAATAAACGCCTCTTGGGTAAAATTGGATAAAATTTGTTTCAACCAAAAAATTGATTTTCTGCAAAGAGGTACCTCTTTCCAAAAAAATTGGTCAAAAAATTTTTTTGCTCAAATGCATGCGATTTAAGCTTTTTCGGAAGCTTCTTCGCATTTGAAACTCCTTTCAATACTCATTTATTACAAATAAACGCCTCTTGGGTAAAATTGGATAAAATTTGTTTCAACCAAAAAATTGATTTTTTGCAAAGAGGTACCTCTTTCCAAAAAAATTAGTCAAAAAATTTTTTTGCTCAAATGCATGCGATTTAAGCTTTTTCGGAAGCTTCTTCGCATTTGAAACTCCTTTCAATACTCATTTATTACAAATAAACGCCTCTTGGGTAAAATTGGATAAAATTTGTTTCAACCAAAAAATTGATTTTTTGCAAAGAGGTACCTCTTTCCAAAAAAATTAGTCAAAAAATTTTTTTGCTCAAATGCATGCGATTTAAGCTTTTTCGGAAGCTTCTTCGCATTTGAAACTCCTTTCAATACTCATTTATTACAAATAAACGCCTCTTGGGTAAAATTGGATAAAATTTGTTTCAACCAAAAAATTGATTTTTTGCAAAGAGGTACCTCTTTTCAAAAAAATTGGTCAAAAAATTTTTTTGCTCAAATGCATGCGATTTAAGCTTTTTCGGAAGCTTCTTCGCATTTGAAACTCCTTTCAATACTCATTTATTACAAATAAACGCCTCTTGGGTAAAATTGGATAAAATTTGTTTCAACCAAAAAATTGATTTTTTGCAAAGAGGTACCTCTTTCCAAAAAAATTGGTCAAAAAATTTTTTTGCTCAAATGCATGCGATTTAAGCTTTTTCGGAAGCTTCTTCGCATTTGAAACTCCTTTCAATACTCATTTATTACAAATAAACGCCTCTTGGGTAAAATTGGATAAAATTTGTTTCAACCAAAAAATTGATTTTTTGCAAAGAGGTACCTCTTTCCAAAAAAATTGGTAAAAAAATTTTTTTGCTCAAATGCATGCGATTTAAGCTTTTTCGGAAGCTTCTTCGCATTTGAAACTCCTTTCAATACTCATTTATTACAAATAAACGCCTCTTGGGTAAAATTGGATAAAATTTGTTTCAACCAAAAAATTGATTTTTTGCAAAGAGGTACCTCTTTCCAAAAAAATTGGTAAAAAAATTTTTTTGCTCAAATGCATGCGATTTAAGCTTTTTCGGAAGCTTCTTCGCATTTGAAACTCCTTTCAATACTCATTTATTACAAATAAACGCCTCTTGGGTAAAATTGGATAAAATTTGTTTCAACCAAAAAATTGATTTTTTGCAAAGGGGTACCTCTTTCCAAAAAAATTGGTAAAAAAATTTTTTTGCTCAAATGCATGCGATTTAAGCTTTTTCGGAAGCTTCTTCGCATTTGAAACTCCTTTCAATACTCATTTATTACAAATAAACGCCTCTTGGGTAAAATTGGATAAAATTTGTTTCAACCAAAAAATTGATTTTTTGCAAAGAGGTACCTCTTTCCAAAAAAATTGGTAAAAAAATTTTTTTGCTCAAATGCATGCGATTTAAGCTTTTTCGGAAGCTTCTTCGCATTTGAAACTCCTTTCAATACTCATTTATTACAAATAAACGCCTCTTGGGTAAAATTGGATAAAATTTGTTTCAACCAAAAAATTGATTTTCTGCAAAGAGGTACCTCTTTCCAAAAAAATTGGTCAAAAAATTTTTTTGCTCAAATGCATGCGATTTAAGCTTTTTCGGAAGCTTCTTCGCATTTGAAACTCCTTTCAATACTCATTTATTACAAATAAACGCCTCTTGGGTAAAATTGGATAAAATTTGTTTCAACCAAAAAATTGATTTTTTGCAAAGAGGTACCTCTTTCCAAAAAAATTAGTCAAAAAATTTTTTTGCTCAAATGCATGCGATTTAAGCTTTTTCGGAAGCTTCTTCGCATTTGAAACTCCTTTCAATACTCATTTATTACAAATAAACGCCTCTTGGGTAAAATTGGATAAAATTTGTTTCAACCAAAAAATTGATTTTTTGCAAAGAGGTACCTCTTTCCAAAAAAATTGGTCAAAAAATTTTTTTGCTCAAATGCATGCGATTTAAGCTTTTTCGGAAGCTTCTTCGCATTTGAAACTCCTTTCAATACTCATTTATTACAAATAAACGCCTCTTGGGTAAAATTGGATAAAATTTGTTTCAACCAAAAAATTGATTTTTTGCAAAGAGGTACCTCTTTCCAAAAAAATTGGTCAAAAAATTTTTTTGCTCAAATGCATGCGATTTAAGCTTTTTCGGAAGCTTCTTCGCATTTGAAACTCCTTTCAATACTCATTTATTACAAATAAACGCCTCTTGGGTAAAATTGGATAAAATTTGTTTCAACCAAAAAATTGATTTTTTGCAAAGAGGTACCTCTTTCCAAAAAAATTGGTAAAAAATTTTTTTTGCTCAAATGCATGCGATTTAAGCTTTTTCGGAAGCTTCTTCGCATTTGAAACTCCTTTCAATACTCATTTATTACAAATAAACGCCTCTTGGGTAAAATTGGATAAAATTTGTTTCAACCAAAAAATTGATTTTTTGCAAAGAGGTACCTCTTTCCAAAAAAATTGGTCAAAAAATTTTTTTGCTCAAATGCATGCGATTTAAGCTTTTTCGGAAGCTTCTTCGCATTTGAAACTCCTTTCAATACTCATTTATTACAAATAAACGCCTCTTGGGTAAAATTGGATAAAATTTGTTTCAACCAAAAAATTGATTTTTTGCAAAGAGGTACCTCTTTCCAAAAAAATTGGTAAAAAAATTTTTTTGCTCAAATGCATGCGATTTAAGCTTTTTCGGAAGCTTCTTCGCATTTGAAACTCCTTTCAATACTCATTTATTACAAATAAACGCCTCTTGGGTAAAATTGGATAAAATTTGTTTCAACCAAAAAATTGATTTTCTGCAAAGAGGTACCTCTTTCCAAAAAAATTGGTCAAAAAATTTTTTTGCTCAAATGCATGCGATTTAAGCTTTTTCGGAAGCTTCTTCGCATTTGAAACTCCTTTCAATACTCATTTATTACAAATAAACGCCTCTTGGGTAAAATTGGATAAAATTTGTTTCAACCAAAAAATTGATTTTTTGCAAAGAGGTACCTCTTTCCAAAAAAATTGGTCAAAAATTTTTTTTGCTCAAATGCATGCGATTTAAGCTTTTTCGGAAGCTTCTTCGCATTTGAAACTCCTTTCAATACTCATTTATTACAAATAAACGCCTCTTGGGTAAAATTGGATAAAATTTGTTTCAACCAAAAAATTGATTTTTTGCAAAGAGGTACCTCTTTCCAAAAAAATTGGTCAAAAATTTTTTTTGCTCAAATGCATGCGATTTAAGCTTTTTCGGAAGCTTCTTCGCATTTGAAACTCCTTTCAATACTCATTTATTACAAATAAACGCCTCTTGGGTAAAATTGGATAAAATTTGTTTCAACCAAAAAATTGATTTTTTGCAAAGAGGTACCTCTTTCCAAAAAAAATTGGTCAAAAAATTTTTTTGCTCAAATACATGCGATTTAAGCTTTTTCGGAAGCTTCTTCGCATTTGAAACTCCTTTCAATACTCATTTATTACAAATAAACGCCTCTTGGGTAAAATTGGATAAAATTTGTTTCAACCAAAAAATTGATTTTTTGCAAAGAGGTACCTCTTTCCAAAAAAATTGGTCAAAAAATTTTTTTGCTCAAATGCATGCGATTTAAGCTTTTTCGGAAGCTTCTTCGCATTTGAAACTCCTTTCAATACTCATTTATTACAAATAAACGCCTCTTGGGTAAAATTGGATAAAATTTGTTTCAACCAAAAAATTGATTTTTTGCAAAGAGGTACCTCTTTTCAAAAAAATTGGTCAAAAAATTTTTTTGCTCAAATGCATGCGATTTAAGCTTTTTCGGAAGCTTCTTCGCATTTGAAACTCCTTTCAATACTCATTTATTACAAATAAACGCCTCTTGGGTAAAATTGGATAAAATTTGTTTCAACCAAAAAATTGATTTTTTGCAAAGAGGTACCTCTTTCCAAAAAAATTGGTCAAAAAATTTTTTTGCTCAAATGCATGCGATTTAAGCTTTTTCGGAAGCTTCTTCGCATTTGAAACTCCTTTCAATACTCATTTATTACAAATAAACGCCTCTTGGGTAAAATTGGATAAAATTTGTTTCAACCAAAAAATTGATTTTTTGCAAAGAGGTACCTCTTTCCAAAAAAATTGGTCAAAAATTTTTTTTGCTCAAATACATGCGATTTAAGCTTTTTCGGAAGCTTCTTCGCATTTGAAACTCCTTTCAATACTCATTTATTACAAATAAACGCCTCTTGGGTAAAATTGGATAAAATTTGTTTCAACAAAAAAATTGATTTTTTGCAAAGAGGTACCTCTTTCCAAAAAAATTGGTCAAAAAATTTTTTTGCTCAAATGCATGCGATTTAAGCTTTTTCGGAAGCTTCTTCGCATTTGAAACTCCTTTCAATACTCATTTATTACAAATAAACGCCTCTTGGGTAAAATTGGATAAAATTTGTTTCAACCAAAAAATTGATTTTTTGCAAAGAGGTACCTCTTTCCAAAAAAATTGGTCAAAATTTTTTTTTGCTCAAATGCATGCGATTTAAGCTTTTTCGGAAGCTTCTTCGCATTTGAAACTCCTTTCAATACTCATTTATTACAAATAAACGCCTCTTGGGTAAAATTGGATAAAATTTGTTTCAACCAAAAAATTGATTTTTTGCAAAGAGGTACCTCTTTCCAAAAAAATTGGTCAAAAAATTTTTTTGCTCAAATACATGCGATTTAAGCTTTTTCGGAAGCTTCTTCGCATTTGAAACTCCTTTCAATACTCATTTATTACAAATAAACGCCTCTTGGGTAAAATTGGATAAAATTTGTTTCAACCAAAATATTGATTTTTTGCAAAGAGGTACCTCTTTCCAAAAAAATTGGTCAAAAAATTTTTTTGCTCAAATGCATGCGATTTAAGCTTTTTCGGAAGCTTCTTTGCATTTGAAACTCCTTTCAATACTCATTTATTACAAATAAACGCCTCTTGGGTAAAATTGGATAAAATTTGTTTCAACCAAAAAATTGATTTTTTGCAAAGAGGTACCTCTTTCCAAAAAAATTGGTCAAAAATTTTTTTTTGCTCAAATGCATGCGATTTAAGCTTTTTCGGAAGCTTCTTCGCATTTGAAACTCCTTTCAATACTCATTTATTACAAATAAACGCCTCTTGGGTAAAATTGGATAAAATTTGTTTCAACCAAAAAATTGATTTTTTGCAAAGAGGTACCTCTTTCCAAAAAAATTGGTCAAAAAAATTTTTTGCTCAAATGCATGCGATTTAAGCTTTTTCGGAAGCTTCTTCGCATTTGAAACTCCTTTCAATACTCATTTATTACAAATAAACGCCTCTTGGGTAAAATTGGATAAAATTTGTTTCAACCAAAAAATTGATTTTTTGCAAAGAGGTACCTCTTTCCAAAAAAATTGGTCAAAAAATTTTTTTGCTCAAATACATGCGATTTAAGCTTTTTCGGAAGCTGCTTCGCATTTGAAACTCCTTTCAATACTCATTTATTACAAATAAACGCCTCTTGGGTAAAATTGGATAAAATTTGTTTCAACCAAAAAATTGATTTTTTGATTTTTTGATTCTTTCCAAAAAAATTGGTCAAAATTTTTTTTTGCTCAAATGCATGCGATTTAAGCTTTTTCGGAAGCTTCTTCGCATTTGAAACTCCTTTCAATACTCATTTATTACAAATAAACGCCTCTTGGGTAAAATTGGATAAAATTTGTTTCAACCAAAAAATTGATTTTTTGCAAAGAGGTACCTCTTTCCAAAAAAATTGGTCAAAAAAATTTTTTGCTCAAATGCATGCGATTTAAGCTTTTTCGGAAGCTTCTTCGCATTTGAAACTCCTTTCAATACTCATTTATTACAAATAAACGCCTCTTGGGTAAAATTGGATAAAATTTGTTTCAACCAAAAAATTGATTTTTTGCAAAGAGGTACCTCTTTCCAAAAAAATTGGTCAAACAATTTTTTTGCTCAAATGCATGCGATTTAAGCTTTTTCGGAAGCTTCTTCGCATTTGAAACTCCTTTCAATACTCATTTATTACAAATAAACGCCTCTTGGGTAAAATTGGATAAAATTTGTTTCAACCAAAAAATTGATTTTTTGCAAAGAGGTACCTCTTTCCAAAAAAATTGGTCAAACAATTTTTTTGCTCAAATGCATGCGATTTAAGCTTTTTCGGAAGCTTCTTCGCATTTGAAACTCCTTTCAATACTCATTTATTACAAATAAACGCCTCTTGGGTAAAATTGGATAAAATTTGTTTCAACCAAAAAATTGATTTTTTGCAAAGAGGTACCCCTTTCCAAAAAAATTGGTCAAAATTTTTTTTTGCTCAAATGCATGCGATTTAAGCTTTTTCGGAAGCTTCTTCGCATTTGAAACTCCTTTCAATACTCATTTATTACAAATAAACGCCTCTTGGGTAAAATTGGATAAAATTTGTTTCAACCAAAAAATTGATTTTTTGCAAAGAGGTACCTCTTTCCAAAAAAATTGGTCAAAAAATTTTTTTGCTCAAATACATGCGATTTAAGCTTTTTCGGAAGCTGCTTCGCATTTGAAACTCCTTTCAATACTCATTTATTACAAATAAACGCCTCTTGGGTAAAATTGGATAAAATTTGTTTCAACCAAAAAATTGATTTTTTGATTTTTTGATTCTTTCCAAAAAAATTGGTCAAAATTTTTTTTTGCTCAAATGCATGCGATTTAAGCTTTTTCGGAAGCTTCTTCGCATTTGAAACTCCTTTCAATACTCATTTATTACAAATAAACGCCTCTTGGGTAAAATTGGATAAAATTTGTTTCAACCAAAAAATTGATTTTTTGCAAAGAGGTACCTCTTTCCAAAAAAATTGGTCAAAAAAATTTTTTGCTCAAATGCATGCGATTTAAGCTTTTTCGGAAGCTTCTTCGCATTTGAAACTCCTTTCAATACTCATTTATTACAAATAAACGCCTCTTGGGTAAAATTGGATAAAATTTGTTTCAACCAAAAAATTGATTTTTTGCAAAGAGGTACCTCTTTCCAAAAAAATTGGTCAAACAATTTCTTTGCTCAAATGCATGCGATTTAAGCTTTTTCGGAAGCTTCTTCGCATTTGAAACTCCTTTCAATACTCATTTATTACAAATAAACGCCTCTTGGGTAAAATTGGATAAAATTTGTTTCAACCAAAAAATTGATTTTTTGCAAAGAGGTACCTCTTTCCAAAAAAATTGGTCAAACAATTTTTTTGCTCAAATGCATGCGATTTAAGCTTTTTCGGAAGCTTCTTCGCATTTGAAACTCCTTTCAATACTCATTTATTACAAATAAACGCCTCTTGGGTAAAATTGGATAAAATTTGTTTCAACCAAAAAATTGATTTTTTGCAAAGAGGTACCCCTTTCCAAAAAAATTGGTCAAAATTTTTTTTTGCTCAAATGCATGCGATTTAAGCTTTTTCGGAAGCTTCTTCGCATTTGAAACTCCTTTCAATACTCATTTATTACAAATAAACGCCTCTTGGGTAAAATTGGATAAAATTTGTTTCAACCAAAAAATTGATTTTTTGCAAAGAGGTACCCCTTTCCAAAAAAATTGGTCAAAAAATTTTTTTGCTCAAATGCATGCGATTTAAGCTTTTTCGGAAGCTTCTTCGCATTTGAAACTCCTTTCAATACTCATTTATTACAAATAAACGCCTCTTGGGTAAAATTGGATAAAATTTGTTTCAACCAAAAAATTGATTTTTTGCAAAGAGGTACCCCTTTCCAAAAAAATTGGTCAAAATTTTTTTTTGCTCAAATGCATGCGATTTAAGCTTTTTCGGAAGCTTCTTCGCATTTGAAACTCCTTTCAATACTCATTTATTACAAATAAACGCCTCTTGGGTAAAATTGGATAAAATTTGTTTCAACAAAAAAATTGATTTTTTGCAAAGAGGTACCCCTTTCCAAAAAAATTGGTCAAAAAATTTTTTTGCTCAAACGCATGCGATTTAAGCTTTTTCGGAAGCTTCTTCGCATTTGAAACTCCTTTCAATACTCATTTATTACAAATAAACGCCTCTTGGGTAAAATTGGATAAAATTTGTTTCAACCAAAAAATTGATTTTTTGCAAAGAGGTACCCCTTTCCAAAAAAATTGGTCAAAATTTTTTTTTGCTCAAATGCATGCGATTTAAGCTTTTTCGGAAGCTTCTTCGCATTTGAAACTCCTTTCAATACTCATTTATTACAAATAAACGCCTCTTGGGTAAAATTGGATAAAATTTGTTTCAACCAAAAAATTGATTTTTTGCAAAGAGGTACCCCTTTCCAAAAAAATTGGTCAAAAAATTTTTTTGCTCAAATGCATGCGATTTAAGCTTTTTCGGAAGCTTCTTCGCATTTGAAACTCCTTTCAATACTCATTTATTACAAATAAACGCCTCTTGGGTAAAATTGGATAAAATTTGTTTCAACCAAAAAATTGATTTTTTGCAAAGAGGTACCCCTTTCCAAAAAAATTGGTCAAAATTTTTTTTTGCTCAAATGCATGCGATTTAAGCTTTTTCGGAAGCTTCTTCGCATTTGAAACTCCTTTCAATACTCATTTATTACAAATAAACGCCTCTTGGGTAAAATTGGATAAAATTTGTTTCAACAAAAAAATTGATTTTTTGCAAAGAGGTACCCCTTTCCAAAAAAATTGGTCAAAAAATTTTTTTGCTCAAACGCATGCGATTTAAGCTTTTTCGGAAGCTTCTTCGCATTTGAAACTCCTTTCAATACTCATTTATTACAAATAAACGCCTCTTGGGTAAAATTGGATAAAATTTGTTTCAACCAAAAAATTGATTTTTTGCAAAGAGGTACCCCTTTCCAAAAAAATTGGTAAAAAAATGTTTTTGCTCAAATGCATGCGATTTAAGCTTTTTCGGAAGCTTCTTCGCATTTGAAACTTCTTTCAATACTCATTTATTACAAATAAACGCCTCTTGGGTAAAATTGGATAAAATTTGTTTCAACCAAAAAATTGATTTTGTGCAAAGAGGTACGTACCCCTTTCCAAAAAAATTGGTCAAAAAATTTTTTTGCTCAAATGCATGAGATTTAAGCTTTTTCGGAAGCTTCTTCGCATTTAAAACTCCTTTCAATACTCATTTATTACAAATAAACGCCTCTTGGGTAAAATTGGATAAAATTTTTTTCAACCAAAAAGTTGATTTTTTGCAAAGAGGTACCCCTTTCCAAAAAAATTGGTCAAAAATTTTTTTGCTCAAACGCATGCGATTTAAGCTTTTTCGGAAGCTTCTTCGCATTTGAAACTTCTTTCAATACTCATTTATTACAAATAAACGCCTCTTGGGTAAAATTGGATAAAATTTGTTTCAACCAAAAAATTGATTTTTTGCAAAGAGGTACCCCTTTCCAAAAAAAATTGGTCAAAAAATTTTTTTGCTCAAACGCATGCGATTTAAGCTTTTTCGGAAGCTTCTTCGCATTTGAAACTCCTTTCAATACTCATTTATTACAAATAAACGCCTCTTGGGTAAAATTGGATAAAATTTGTTTCAACCAAAAAATTGATTTTTTGCAAAGAGGTACGTACCTCTTTCCAAAAAAATTGGTCAATAAATTTTTTTGCTCAAATGCATGCGATTTAAGCTTTTTCGGAAGCTTCTTCGCATTTGAAACTCCTTTCAATACTCATTTATTACAAATAAACGCCTCTTGGGTAAAATTGGATAAAATTTGTTTCAACCAAAAAATTGATTTTTTGCAAAGAGGTACCCCTTTCCAAAAAAATTGGTTAAAAATTTTTTTTGCTCAAACGCATGCGATTTAAGCTTTTTCGGAAGCCTCTTCGCATTTGAAACTCCTTTCAATACTCATTTATTACAAATAAACGCCTCTTGGGTAAAATTGGATAAAATTTGTTTCAACCAAAAAATTTATTTTTTGCAAAGAGGTACCTCTTTCCAAAAAAAATTGGTCAAAAAATTTTTTTGCTCAAATGCATGCGATTTAAGCTTTTTCGGAAGCTTCTTCGCATTTGAAACTCCTTTCAATACTCATTTATTACAAATAAACGCCTCTTGGGTAAAATTGGATAAAATTTGTTTTAACAAAAAAATTGATTTTTTGCAAAAAGGTACCTCTTTCCAAAAAAGTTGGTCAAAAAATTTTTTTGCTCAAATGCATGCGATTTAAGCTTTTTCGGAAGCTTCTTCGCATTTGAAACTCCTTTCAATACTCATTTATTACAAATAAACGCCTCTTGGGTAAAATTGGATAAAATTTGTTTCAACCAAAAAGTTGATTTTTTGCAAAGAGGTACCTCTTTCCAAAAAAATTTGTCAAAAAATTTTTTTGCTCAAATGCATGCGATTTGAGCTTTTTCGGAAGCTTCTTCGCATTTGAAACTCTTTTCAATACTTATTTATTACAAATAAACGCCTCTTGGGTAAAATTGGATAAAATTTGTTTCAACCAAAAAGTTGATTTTTTGCAAAGAGGTACCTCTTTCCAAAAAAATTGGTCAAAAAATTTTTTTGCTCAAATGCATGCGATTTAAACTCCTTTCTATACTCATTTATTACAAATAAACGCCTCTTGGGTAAAATTGGATAAAATTTGTTTCAACCAAAAAATTGATTTTTTGCAAAAAAATTAGTCAAAAATTTTTTTTGCTCAAGTGCATGCGATTTAAGCTTTTTCGGAAGCTTCTTCGCATTTGAAACTCCTTTCAATACTCATTTATTACAAATAAACGCCTCTTGGGTAAAATTGGATAAAATTTGTTTCAACCAAAAAGTTGATTTTTTGCAAAGAGGTACCTCTTTCCAAAAAAAATTGGTGAAAAAATTTTTTTGCTCAAATGCTTGCGATTTAAGCTTTTTCGGAAGCTTCTTCGCATTTGAAACTCCTTTCAATACTCATTTATTACAAATAAACGCCTCTTGGGTAAAATTGGATAAAATTTGTTTCAACCAAAAAATTGATTTTTTGCAAAGAGGTACCCCTTTCCAAAAAAATTGGTCAAAATTTTTTTTTGCTCAAATGCATGCGATTTAAGCTTTTTCGGAAGCTTCTTCGCATTTGAAACTCCTTTCAATACTCATTTAGTACAAATAAACGCCTCTTGGGTAAAATTGGATAAAATTTGTTTCAACCAAAAAATTGATTTTTTTGCAAAGAGGTACCTCTTTCCAAAAAAATTGGTCAAAAATTTTTTTTGCTCAAATGCATGCGATTTAAGCTTTTTCGGAAGCTTCTTCGCATTTGAAACTCCTTTCAATACTCATTTATTACAAATAAACGCCTCTTGGGTAAAATTGGATAAAATTTGTTTCAAGCAACAAATTTATTTTTTGCAAAGAGGTACCCCTTTCCAAAAAAATTGGTCAAAAAATTTTTTTGCTCAAATGCATGCGATTTAAGCTTTTTCGGAAGCTTCTTCGCATTTGAAACTCCTTTCAATACTCATTTATTGCAAATAAACGCCTCTTGTTGGTTTCCAAAGAAATAGTAACAAATTTTTCGGTTGGATGAAAATGCACACTAATTTTTACTTTAACACTTTTTGAAGTAAATTAAAGGTTTACTCGCACACCCTGAAAACAAAATGTCTATACTTGATATTTAAATCACCTACGACTTTAAATGGACACAGGAGAGGTCCATTTTTTCATAATGGAAAAAAAAATTATCGATATGTTAATGTGCCTTAAAGCAGACAAGCTGTATTATACGTACTAAATAATAAAGATCAAGTAAACAATATATCGTTGGAACGACACAACAACGGCAACATCCACATCATCATCATCAGCCTTAACAAAGACAATTTTATTTACTACAAAACTGACAACACAAAAGCAACAGTAGGTTTTAATTTAACATTTTTTTTTTATTTTTTTTTTTTAATTTTCTATACAAACACACACAAACACATGTAAATAAACTACAGAACATATACACACATACATACATTTATTAAGCAGAGGGAAGCCAAGTCTATTATTGCAAGACTTTATATTGTACAGTACACCAGCAAATACATTGTATACACACATACATATTTATGTATACATACGAGTGTCTCTATATTTTTTAAATTTCTATAAAAAGAGAATTTTTAAAGTACGGGTATTCATTTGTCTATTTTCCACTTTGTTTGTGTTTATGGCGAGATATGGAGCCAGCAAACACCCGTTCTTTTGCTGTGCATTACTGAAAGAAGCAATAACAGGAGCAGGAGTAGAAATAACGTTAAAACACGTGTAATCATACCACTTTTTCTCGACTGTATTCCACAACAGCCATTTTGTCCTGACTTCCTTCCTATTTTCGCCAGCAACGCCAACACTGAATCAACTCACCTATTGGCGTTACTACAAATACGTGTAAATTTTAAGGTTTGCATGTATGTTAAGCTTGTATTTTTTTTATATGTAGAAATATGGCTGTCCATGTTTTATAAGGCTACAGTGTGCACTGCAGAAACAACAACAGTATCAGCAGCAGCAGTCTTTGTGCTGTTTGTATTTTGGCCGGTGCTGCTCAAATATTTGCCGTATAAAATAAAAAGCGCTCTTTAGTTAGCAACTTCGTTTTTTATTATTTCACATACTAAATCGAACAAAATGGCATGATAATAAAAAAAAAAGAAACACAGCGATTTTTTATTGTTCGTTCTTTGCTTGTTTGCTACCATGTTGCTGCACACCTCAGTAAATGTTTAGCGTTTGGTTTGGTTTGGTTCGTTGCCGTTGCCGTTGCTATCAGGTAGGACATTTTTTATACAATGGTTTATTCACAGAACCAATGAATTGGTCAATTTTAAACCACAAATGTAGGTATGGTTCGTTAGTTGACATATAGCCATATAGATAGAAAGATAGATAGCTACACCGTGCCGTAAACTATATGACTGACTGTGCTCCTTTACACATATATGCACATGTGCATATACATACGTGTATACAGTATTTCTGTGTGTTTTTGCATGTATGTGCTGGCATTTGTAGGTACTGGCATAAATTAATGTATAGAGAGATCATGGACGTAAAGTCAAAAGACAAAAGTTTCCGCATTGAATTGAAAAATATGCGACAAATAGGGCGGGATAATACAATAGCAACAAAATAAGAAAAGAAAAACTTGCATCATGTCCTGTGATGTATGTAAAATTTATTAAAGATTAACAATAGAGTTAAAAGTAAATGGAGAGCTGGTAATAATTTATTAGAGAAATTGTAGCATATTTCAAGGAACTTTGTGTAATAAATTTTTTACACATATTTAGCAATAAATTAAAGAATTTTTTCATAGTTATGATTTTAGCGGAAATTTTTTAATTAGCCAAAGATTTATAACTATTTATCTATGAATGTGTATTTAGCCTTAATAACACAATTACTTTTCTGTTTTATTTAAAGGTTTGCTGAAAGAGAAAATGGGCTTTACAAGACTGGGAAATTACAGACAGCATTAAATAACAATCTAAACCAAGAGGCTGAAATGTCCACGAATAACTTGACGGGTGCGGAGTTCCACAAAAATTTATTCGATAGCGAAAAAAAATAAAATATTGGCTGGGGTATCAAATATTTTTTGGCTACAGACATAAACACCAGAAATATGCTTGACTATGTTATATCTTGTTGAAAAACGTTTTTCCTAACAAAACTGAAGCCAATTCTCTTCCATTAAAATTAAGACTAAATATTTTGTAATTGTCATTGTAGAAGTTGCGTTAAATTATTAATATTTAGTATTAATTATGTCACCACTGTTACCATATCAGAATGTTATATAAACTATAATATAATAATAATTACATATTTAAACAAATACAACACAAAAAATAAACAATTTTTCTTTTTATTTTTACTACTCCGAATGGGGAGTTTTCTTATTGAGGTAAGAGAGGAAATTATTGATATTCGCTACCAGAACACACAATTAATTATATAAACAGAGAAATTCTATAGTTAGATTTAATTTTAAAATTTTTCGTCGACTTTAAAAATAAAGAGTTGTATCCCAAAAGTACGTTATGCTTTTAAGTAGAAAAAAAGATTTGTGGTATCGTGGGACACCGGATAGGAACGAAGTTCCTTATTATAAAAATATTAATTTTGAGTTCTAGTCGAGGTATAAATAAATAATTATTCGGGTATACATTTTTTATTATGCTTTTTTTTCGGCGACCAACGAAAATACAGAATCAATTTTGTTCCCAAACGAAATTACATTCTGTCACGGCACGGCTGCGTATGATTAATATTTGTATGTATGGAACCGTATTACTCATACGTCTTAAACATTCATTGATTTAGAAATAAAAAATCTTACGTTATGAACGTTTTTTCCCGGTTAGGGTAACACCACGCATTGTCCCATAAAAAAATTCGTTCCCAAAATTCCTTTGCAATTCTAAAGGCTTCAGCCATCCTTCTCTTCGTATTTTTCTTTAAAAAAAAAAATCAATGAGTGTTCGAACTCACGGGCGATGTGTTAACACCTTTTTGTTTATTTATTTTATATTAAACCCACAAAAAACAAAGAGAATGCAAAGCAACAGACAAATGTACATACATACATTGTTATGTTTGTACATAAGCTACATACGTTGCTGTCTTGCTATCTCATTTTTATATATGTACGTATAACCACGTCACTATTCTTTTTGCTATGCATAAGACAAAACCGAAGATCAACATAAAACACTTTTTTAATATTACTCCAAATTAATACTCCGAATTAAAACACTTAAATCTCCGCTCGCCGATATCGGATCGCACTAGCGTTTTAATCCAAAAATTAATAAAATCGGCTATGAATTTCCGGAGAAAATCGCGTGGGAAAATTATATGAAAATCGCCCAATAATCACTTTCAATACCGACTGCCAAGCAACGAACAAACAAACTCTTACACTTGCGTATGTATTGAAACTGATAGTTTACTGCCCTAGAGGCGCGCGTATAGATGTTAACACATCAAAAAAAATTTTTTTTTTCAATTTAAAGGCTAAAAGTCCATCTCTTATTTATGAAAGTTTTTTTTTTGCTTTTTATTATTACATATTTATTAAATCTTCAGTTATAATTTGAACTAACAATAAGCCAGTTCAAAATAGAAGTGTCAACTCTTGCCTACAAAATAATATGCAGCTTCTGGGCTAAAATATAATATGGGTGCCTTTGGGTGCTCTTTAAAAATAAAGAATTGTAGCCTAAAAAAATGTTATGCTATAAAGTAAAAAAATTCCTGGCAATTCGAAAGGCTTAAGCCATACTTTTTTTAGACAAAAATAAATTCTTAACTTTTTTCAATTGCATGACTGCAAATAATTTTTTATTATTTTTCTGCAGGTTTGATGATTATTGAAAATATTCTTAATATTCCAATCTTAATATATATAATAAATAGAATTTGAACAAGTTTATTTATTAATAAAATAATAGAAAATCATTTGCAGTCATGCAGATTCGAACTTAAGGCCGTTGAGAAAATTACATAATTTACATAAGAAAGTTCGACTAATAAAAATTCATACACAACAAAAATAGTTTTTGTTTTTTTTTTTAATTTTATTCATTCCAAAGGCCATAATAGTACATAACTTTTTTCGGAAAATTTTTTTCGGTTTTTTATTATTATTATTTATTGAGTCTTTTATTATAAATTGAAATAATATTAGTGTCCACTTTTGTAAGCAAATCCTGAATAACAATGTTAAAAAAATAAATTCAATTACTTTTTCCCCTTAAAACTTAAAAATTTTAACCTGAAAGTATGTTGTGCTTTTAAGCAGAAAATATTCCTTGCAATGCTAAAGGCTTTATTAGCCACGGAAATTTTTAGAAATATCAATTAAGTTACGTGCAGGGAATAGATATTAAACCACGTGTTCTTCATAAGTATAATTTCAATACAGCAAGAATACATTTTAAATTATTAAATCACACAATTTGAATGAAATCAGTTTGCATGAGTATGTGTGAAAAATTGTTATAAAAACATCAGAGAAAATAGGAAGAAAAATTTTATTTTACAATCCACTTAAAAACAGCTGTAAATAAATTTATATTCTTTTCAATTTTATTCAACTTTTTAATGTCAGTAATTCAAGGAAATAAAATTTCAAATAAAACAGCGATTTAAGGTCTTTCAAGAACTGTAGCGATTTGTACAAGTATGCGCTATAACATTAAATAGAGTTTCTTTATTATCCAGATTTTTTGGGCAGTCATGAAATCAGACAATAAAATTATGATTTTAATGATTTTTCCCAAACAAAAATAATAACAAAAAAAATTATAAACAAAAAATATATATAAAAAAACACAAAAGCACATTAATCAACACGAAAAACATGCTTGCGGTTGTTAAGGAAATTTTGCTTAAATAACCGGCCAACAATCATCCCAATATTTTCGGTTTCATTTAAAACTTATTTGCTGTTGCTGCCGCTGCTGTACATAAATAAATGAATATTTACTTTTTGTTGTGCGTCTCTTTTACATTTTCTTTTCTTTTTAATTTTATTTCCCTTTTTATAAGCTTCCGTTTCCCTTCGCTGGTATTTGCCGTGTTGGAGAGTAAGACGACAATTACGTGTAGCCAAATAAATGTTTTACTTCTTTGGCACACTGTCGCTTTTTCTGTTGTTGTCTGTAACACCTTTTTTTGTTGGTATTTTTTTTTGTGCTGATTGCACTACTACAATTGCAGGCATTTGCCATTCTGTATTTTTGGCCAAACACGAAAAAAAAAACGAAAACGTACAAAAAACAAGCAGCAGAAAAATCTGTCTTATTGTTATTTCTTAATTAACAATTATTGATGAATTCTGTCCCTCAGTGCCGGTGATGATGCTGTTGTTCACTTGGAAATGCCAAATTGTCATTTTATGTTATTTTCTTGTTTTTGCTTATTTGCCTTTTTTTTTTGTTATTTACAAACAAAATACTTAAATGGATAGGAAATCGTTGTTGCTATTTGTGGCAACATTCATTTCTGTGCTTGAATTGCCTTTGGATTTCCGTTTAATATAAATGAGTTAAAGCTGCTTGATGAATTTTCTTGCATAGCTTAATTTTCTTAATATCCGTTTTTAATTAAGCAACTTCCGTTCTATTATTGCTCATTTTTTGTTATTGCTATAAAGCAAAGCCATTTAATGCAAATGGCTTTATTTTTGTCAGTGTGTTTTTTTTTAAGAAAAACACAAACAGAAATTTTAGCCAAAAATTTAAATAATGAAATAGTAACTAAATATTTATGCAGTAAAGAGATTTCTGTGCCTAAGAAGAAAAGAAATTATAGAAATATTTTATGCTTTTTGAAAATATCATATCTATTAACATTTTTGTAAAAACCTAAAAATCTCATAAAATACCATGAGTAATTGGCTGCTTTTAATTAAATTTGCTTGGTGACATTAACACCCTAAACAACATTTTCTTTTCACACATACTTCTTCAGTTTTGAACAGTAGTGGGCAGCAAATCCACAAAGTAAGCAGCAGCTTACATTTTGGCAATAGAAAAAAATGGCTATTTCAACTTTTCTTTAAAAATATATCTTAATAAATTATGTTACTAGTGCCACTCAGGGTACTCTAAGAATTCAAACAACACGCAATAAATCTATTTCTAATCATATGTTTAGATATTATCATAGAATAAAAAAATCAATAGCCCTGTTCACAATCTTGTGCAAATGGTCGTGCATCATTGCAATTTGCAAAATAATTGTACTCTACACCAACAAAATACATTGAAAATGCTCTCAAATACTCTCTCAATTTGCAAATGGTATAATGCAAGACCATTTGCACAGCATTGTGAATTGGGCTAATGAGTGTTCGAACTCAAGGGCGATGTGTTAACAACTTTTTGTTTATTTATTTTATATTAAACCCACAAAAAACAAAGAGAATGCAAAGCAACAGACAAATGTACATACATACATTGTTATGTTTGTACATAAGCTATATACGTTGCTGTCTTGCTATCTCAGTTTTATATATGTACGTATAACCACGTCACTATTCTCTTTGCTATGCATAAGACAAAACCGAAGATCAACATAAAACACTTTTTTAATATTACTCCAAATTAATACTCCGAATTAAAACACTTAAATCTCCGCTCGCCGATATCGGATCGCCTTAATTTTTGGCCTAAACTCTTCGTCGAAACCCGCACTAGCGTTTTAATCCAAAAATTAATAAAATCGGCTATGAATTTCCGGAGAAAATCGCATGGGAAAATTATATGAAAATCGCCCAATAATCACTTTCAATACCGACTGCCAAGCAACGAACAAACAAACGATGATTTACTCTTACATCTTACACCTTACACTTGCGTATGTATTGAAACTGATAGTTTACTGCCCTAGAGGCGCGCGTATAGATTTTAACACATCAAAAACTCACGCAGATTGCAGTGAAAAATATTACGCTCCTATTCCCCACACTAGATTAAAAATGCATACAACTGCTAAGCGGAAATGGAAAAGGTGGATATGAGTAACCGCTAAAGCCTAACCGAGACTATGAAATTCAGCTTTAGCTTTAACTAAACTTTCGATTTTTATTTTCTTCAACTGGCATCCACCTAATGTCTGTGTATTACTTTTGTCTACTGCCGCAAAAAAAATGACATTATTTTTACTTTATTAAACACCATGTGTTGTTGTTGTATTTATTTTCCCCCTTTTTTTTCTGTCGACCAGTAATGCTGTTCTGTAGCTGGAATTCATTTCTGTAATTTTTTTTACCAGATAGAGTTGTTCATTTTCATTTGCTGTTTTTTCCTCTCATGGTTAGTTCAACAACATAAATCCTTTGTAAAATCTGACAACTACACACACACACACACACATCCTTTCATATATACCTGTGAAAGTACACGTGTCTCATGCTTAGAATTTTAGTTACATTAAAAATCAACCGGAAAAAATGCAGGAGAAAAATAATAAAGCAATAGCAGCACAACAATATGAAGTTGGTCAAGGAATATATATTTTTTTTGTCGTTCACATATTTTGGCTTAAATATTTGGAGTTGCAAGAAGTTTGTGCTATACAATGAGTTGATGTAAATTTTTTGACACTTTTTGAGTTGCATAATGGTATTAAGTTAAGAGCACAAATATGTGTATCCTTTGGATGTTCTTTTTTGTAGCGCCATGTAAAATACTGGTACGAGCGTGTGTTTGTGCAAAAAGTTGCCATGTTGTGGTTAAACTTTTCTTTTTTTTTGTACTTTAAATACTTTTAACAACTTAACATAACATTACTTATGCATGAAACAGAACACAACCTGATGCTGCATGACAAAAACTAAAGATATTTCAAATTGTTTAATGGTATTTTGTTTTCAAAATTTCTCAACTTTACAAGAGGAGAATATTTTGGAAAAGTTTTGCTCTTCAATACACAAGCAATATATATGCAAAGTAAGTGATTTGGTTAAGAAACAAAGTTCCTCCTTAAAGTATGCTGCAAAGCTTAGCGTGAAATATTCAAGAATTACGCTTGATTTATTTGTTTACTCGTACTATATCATTATATTTTAATAGAAAATTAATGCTTTTCCAATTTATAACGAAATGTTGCGTACAAAATTTTGTAAATAAACAAACTAAAGCGCATTTAATTAAGTCTTGTCATGTTTTTAACTGACAGCTGGACCCAGCACGGATTTTCAAGGAGCTTAACATGTAGTGCGCAGTAAATAAGCGAACATGATGGAAATAAATTTAATTTTCTTTAAAATTCCAAAAAGCAGTTTTTATGTAATGACTTTGCCAACAGATAAATATACCGCATGCTTGCAGTAATTTAAAGCATACTTTTAGGCAAGAGTTTATGTCACCTATTAAAACTTGAATATTTCAACAAACTTTTATAAAAGTTTTAATTTATTTGCCTTAAGTGCCAACCATTTATTAGATCATGATAATAATTTCCTACGAAATAGTAGCGTAATATTTTAAGCGCTATAAAAAAAGGGAACAACTTTTCTACTCTGCCTGGTCATGGTAATCAAATTTATTAAACGTTTTCTTTTTTTTTATACAGAAACCTAAAAAAGCTGCCATTTTAGAAGAAATAACAAAAAGAGACCAACAAGATAAAAGCAGCAGAGACAAACGTTTACTAAGCTTGAAAAATGGTGACAGTTTCTTGTAATACGTTTGTAAATTATCAACGTCTGTTAAGTAAAATGTTTATTTTTAATAAAAATAAAAAATAATACTTACAAATGGCAGAACCAGCATTAACTTTTTTAAACTCCATAAAGTAGAATATTACGCAAAAAAAAATTACATTTTTCCCTTAACTTAATTAGCTTATCATTTTGATATTTAAATACTTTCAACAGTGTCTGGAAAAAATACGGGTGGTTTGGCTAGAAAATAAGTAAAATTTATAAATTTCATTAAAAAAAAAAACTTACAAAAAGGTCGCCAATGTTGTGCGTACTTAATGAGATTTAAACACCTTTAGAAATCTCTTTGCTAACGAACACCTTTTTTATTCTTTGAACATTCATGACATTATTTTTATTTCATTTCCTTTTAGCCAAAAAGAAAAACAAAAAAAAAAGAAAGTTATTAAAATTCTAAGCGAGGTATTACTGAAGTATTAGTAAATAAATAAAAAAAATATGTTGTGTTCTTTAAAGCTTAAGCGAAAAATATTGTAAATTGTGTAAATCGTTGGCCATAATAGGCAGCCGTGTTACTACTAACACATTTAATTCTGCAAAAGCAAAGTTATTGTTCAACCTTTGCACCATATGTGCCTGCTTACACTAGTTAGTTAACTATTTTTTATAATAAAAGTGAAAAATTTCACTGCAAATAGTGCAATTTCAAGAATTGCATATTAAATTATGCCCCACAGTTTTTTTGTGGTACACTAGTAACTATATTATTTAACACATATAGTGATGAAACATATACGATTTAAGAGATAATTCCATGTAGATGTGCACAATATAAATATTATTGATAAATTTTCAGCATACAAGTACTAAAAAATTGTTTTAAATCTTTCATTTTGTTTATACAGTCGAATCCGCTTTAGCTTTATTGAAAAAAATCTGATTACTGAAAGCGATAGAAATCCCCGCACTGATTTTAAACGCAGCTAGTCTTATTCACTTCGCTTTAACGAAACATCGCTTTACTGAAAATATCGTATTACTGAAAACCAAAAGCGTGTGGTTGCTACCTTTTGTATGAAACTTACTTCGCTTTAGTGAAAAAATAAACAATGACAAATTTATTGATTAGAAATCGATTGCATAACTTAAGGCTGGAAAAATTGTTTGTATTGAATGGCAAAATATAATTGTCCTTTTCGCTCTTACGTACTTTATTGTATTTCTCTATTATATTGTCAATGCAAGTGGCTAGACATTTTCGAGGAATTCGTGAAAAATTTCAACAACAAAATGAATAATTCTATGAATAATTTTTTTTTTAATAAAATTTTTACGTTAAATTGACGTAAAAAATATACAGATTTGATATAAAAAATATGGTTTTACTGATTTTAAGCAGTACGCTTAATTGTAACAAATTTCAGTAATCCGAACTACGTTTTAGAGAAAAAATCGGATAACTGAAAAAATTTGGGTTTTGGTTATTTCCAGTAAAGCGGAGTCGACTGTACTAGTCTATTTCCTGCTTAAGTACATTACACATTTTTTTGTAGTACATTTTTAAGTAACCAATCGGTCACTGATATTGATGAAGCACGTATTCATAAAAAGCTATTTTTTTGTAAATAAGCAGAACTTTAATACTTCTTGTAAATTCTTAGCATAAAAATATTAAAAAAAAAAATTAATAAAAAGCATCTGGGTAATCGTTTTATTTTCTTTAGTTTTGTATTTGTAAAAAATATATAAACAATAAATAATAATATATTTGTTTGAGTCTTGAGGTTAATTTATATTAATATTTGTTATTCTTCGATATTTCGCTAACCATCGGTTAGCTTCTTCAGGAAATTATTTAGTTTTGTAAAAAATTTTTTCTTTTTTTTGACAAAACTAAATAATTTCCTGAAGAAGCTAACCGATGGTTAGCGAAATATCGAAGAATAACAAATATTAATATAAATTAAACTCAAGACTCAAAGAAATATATTATTTATTAAAGAAAAAATGTTAAAAAATTAGACAAAAGAAATATATAAACATTTAAGGATCTACTTATAACAATTTTATAGGTTAAAAACAAGTGGTTTCTGTTGTTCTCTTAAAAACTGTTGTTTACAAAAAAAAATCAATTTTTTTCTTTAATTTTAAGCAGCCCTATTTTAAAGAAATATTCCAATTTGTACTACAGATTTATTAAACAACTGTCTATCTTCTCCTTTTACCTAATCTCTCCGCTCAATACTATCCCCTCGTTTTCAGTTCCGGCGCAATGCATTGCATATATAGGGGTCATCCCCTGAGTGCTGGTCAAAAATATAAAAAAAAACTCTAAATATCAAGTGCTTCTAGAAAATATAATTTTTGAAAAGGAACTCTTTTGAATACGTTTTCTTTTAGCAGCGATTTTTCAAAATCTAAAAAGTACTTTTTTTAACTATACCAAATCGCTGTCTTTAGAATTAGAAATTGCACGCGTAGTGGTGATACCACGACCGGTAAATTTAGAGGGAGTAAGAATGACTGCCAAAACTTTACCTCAAAAATGGCTGCAGTTTTAATCTTGAATTTATTTTTGTACAACATTTTCTATATTGAATATTTTGCTAGTTCAAGTGCAAAAAATATATTGCCACATGTTGTACAAAAAAAGCAGCTTAATATTTATAGCACAAACTCTACACATATAAATATTTATGTATAAGTAACAGTTTGGCTTGACCCGGATTGCAGCCAGCAACATCAATCCTCTAAATATACTTCAAAATTTATATACATATTTTTTATTTATTTATAAGCTTTTCTTGTTTGAACTAAATACCTTTAAAATCTACAAGTACGCTTGTATAGCAATACAAAAACTGAAAATTGTTCAAGTATTAAAAATTTATTTCAAAGTTGGCAGAACAAAAAAAAAAAATAGAATAGAATAAAAAATAAATGTTTTACACTTAACAACAATAAAACTATGGATATAAATTATATGAAATATGTATACAAGTTCGTATGTGTGTGTGTAAAACACATAAAAATATACACTCAATTAATTTTTGGCAAAAAATAACATAAAAAGTTAAAAAAAAGAAACAAAAAATGCACATGACCAACAAAACCAGTAGTTTGCAAACTTAAAACTCATATATCATAAATGGATATTTTGGCACCGGTTTTATATTAAAACAAACAGGAGATGTTTTCTATAGCATTTGCAAAATTGTTATATGCAAATGTATAGATTTTCACAGATGCAATAGTATTTGTCTCAAATAGGTGAGTTGAAAAAGCGGCCTAATGGCTGGCTGGTGCAAAGCTTTTCAAGCGAAAAGTAAAGTTCTGTCTGTATTTGGATATCAAATAAATTAAATAATATTTTTACTAAATGTTTGCTAAAAAGAAAAAAGTGGAGTTTTATTTAAACAAGTTGTATGTAGTATACTTTCAGGCTGTTGTTTTGAAACATTAAAATAATTGAAAAATTACATATCAACGGGTTTGCTGGCAGTTTGGTAACATTTTTTGCTATTATATGCTTTTATAGCTCAAAGCAAATGCTAAGCAAACAATCACTTTGCAAAAAAAAAAACAAACAAATTAAAATAATTTCCATAACAATATTTTCGGGCAACAACTACATTTATTAGTAACTTTAAAAATAAAATAATATAAAGCTTGAAGATACCATAAAGTTTTTATTACTAAAATAAATACTGAACAAGTACTTTTATACAACAAGAAAAAAAAAACTATTTGTTACAAAATCCTTTTAGACTATTTATCACTTGAAACTCCTTTTCAGTAGCTGATAGAAATTCCACATCTACTCCTATTATATTCTTGAGCACTAGAGTCAAAATATTTTGCCATTTCATGACAAAAATGTTTGTGTAAAAGATCCCAAAATTCCTTATCACTTTATACATTTTATCCTCTTTATTTCCCTACAATGTGCTTGCACAACCAGGTTTTCAGCTAACTATTCCTTCACAGGCGCGTCATCAGGCAATGAAAAGCAATGCTTCAGGAACCCGAGGAGAACAGACTGGGATAAGTTTAATGGGATCCTGAAGCAAAAACTAAGAAGAGTCCCAGAGATCGAGAATACGATTGATGGACTTGAACACAATGTGGGGGCGTTTAATAAGGCTATAACGAAAGCCTTTGAAGTATCCTGCCCCCTAACAAAGACTAAGAAAAGTTACCCTCCGTGGTGGAGCTCGGAACTCTCGAAGTTACGTAAGGAGGCACGCAGGGCCTTCAATTTATGCTATGAGAAGAAAGCATGGCAGCCTTATCGGGATAAGTTAGCAACGTATAAAAAAGCTATAAAGGTCGCCAAAAGAAGCTCATGGAGAAATTTCTGTGAGTCAATAGATAGAACTAGGGATTCCGCTAGGCTTAGTAGGGCTCTGACAATGAACCGCACATGTCCAACCTTCGTTAAGAGGGGGGATGGGTCATGGACAGATTCCTCCGCGGAATCCCTAAGTATTCTTTTCGACACCCACTTTCCAGGCTGTACTGACACGGCCATAGGAATCCTCCCATTTAGTGGGATTCAACACACTGTCAATAGAGATTTAATATCCCCAGAGAGAATCTCTTGGGCTATTGACAGCTTCGCACCGTTTAAATCGCCGGGTCCGGACGGCATAATTCCAAAGATGCTACAGAGTGCGAAGGGCTCTGTTATTCCCTGGCTTTATAGGTTCTTTGAACTCTGTCTTACACTCAATTACGTTCCGACCAGCTGGAGGAAAGTAAAAGTGGTTTTCATTCCCAAGATTGGAAAAAGGAGTCACGAGGACCCAAAAGACTTCAGACCAATCAGCCTTTCATCTTTCTTAGTTAAGACGCTAGAAAGATTACTAGACACCCATATTAGGCATCGACTTGAAGGATCGCTTATTCTCTCAGATAGTCAGCATGCCTACCTGAAGGGACGCTCCACGGAAACAGCTCTGCATGAGGTGGTGGGAGTCGTGGAGAGATCCTTAGAAAACAAGCAGTATACCTTGGCTGCCTTCTTAGACATAGAAGGCGCTTTCAACAATGTATCAGTGGCAGCCATCCAACAGTCTCTCCGGGATGCAGACGTTGAGGAATACATCAGCAACTGGATCATTACTATGTTGAAGGCAAGGAATGTCACTGCAGCGTTAGGTAATAGCGAAATGTCAAGATGGGCATGTAGAGGAACACCACAGGGTGGGGTGATTTCTCCGCTGCTCTGGCTTCTCGTTGTTAACACGATTCTTCTCAGACTAGATGCTGTAGGAGTTAAAGTTGTGGCTTACGCGGACGATGTAGTAATAATGGTATCAGGGATGTTCACGGACGTGATTAGCGATATTATGTCCAACGCCTTGGGTATGCTCAGTAGATGGGCTGCAGGATGCGGTCTAGGAGTAAACCCTAGCAAAACGGAACTGGTACTATTCACTACAAAGACCAAAACCCAAAGCTTTAAACTTCCTCGGCTGAATAATCTGGAACTGTCCCTTTCAGACACGGCAAAATACCTAGGAGTTATCCTGGACACGAAGCTATCGTGGAAACCAAATATACACCATAGAATAAAAAAGGCAACAGTTGCCTACTACTCCTGTAGGAGAATGTTTGGCTCCAGATGGGGCCTAAAACCCACAATGCTTAAGTGGATGTACACAGCAATTGTACGCCCTATACTGACTTACGGGTCGTTAGTATGGTGGCCCGCCACAAGTAAAAAATATGTGGTAGATCAACTATACAGGATACAGAGATCTGCTTCCATCGGGATTACTGGTTGTCTACGTACTAGTCCTTCAGAGGCGCTGAATGCTATACTAAACCTAATTCCGATTGACCTTTATGTACTCCGGGCATCCTCAAGCAGTGCGGCAAGACTAGCGGCATCAGGGAGGTGGAGGTCAAGGGACTATGGCCACGCAAGAATCCTTGGCCGGCTACCACCGACACTGAGGAAGCCTACCGACTATATAGTACCTCACTTAGACTTTAACACTTCATTCAAAGTCCTCTTACCATCCAGGCGGGAGTGGAGAAGGGGTAACTTAGAAAGGGAATTCAACTTCAGAGTGTATACTGACGGATCAAGGATGATCTGTGGTGTAGGCGCGGGGGTCTTCTCGAGGGACCTTGGAATAAAACTCTCGCTCCGTCTCCCAGATGAATCCAGCGTATTTCAGGCTGAGATACTGGCTATAAGGGAGGCGGCGAGGCTGTTAATTGATAGGGGTGTTCAGGGTAGAGTCGGTATCTTTGTCGATAGCCAGGCGGCACTCCTATCTCTCAGGTCGTTCACTACGTCGTCTACTCTGGTAGCCCAATGCAAAGAGCTGCTATCCAGACTGGGGGGTCAGATAGACGCTACCCTCATCTGGGTACCCGCTCACAGCAGTTTCTTTGGAAACGAACAGGCAGATGAGCTAGCTAAGGCTGGATCTGCTAAGGACGTCTCCACTGCCGTATCGGTGGACATGCCGTTTGGCACCCTAAGGAGCACCATTCAGAGCCATTTCCGGCAGAAAGCGGCGGACAGGTGGCGTAAGCTGAACACGTGCAGGGTGGCTAGAAGCATGTGGCCATGTTATAACGACAATAGAACGGCACAATTGATTAACAGGAATCGCAGGGACATCTCAAGGCTCGTAGCGGTTGTGACGGGGCACTGGGTAATAGGCAGACATGCAGGCAGGTTAGGTCTCAACCATAATGCATTCTGTAGGAGCTGCCGGGATCAGAGCAAGGAGGAGACAGTTTATCACTTCCTTTGCGAATGCCCGGCCTTGCACAACACGAGACACAAATTCTTAGGCAATAGTATCATAGGCGACCTCGCGGAGTTATCAGGTATAGGTCTGGGGGACCTTATTAGATACCTCAATGCGACGGGGTGGATCTAGTAACCATCCGTACCCGAGATCAGGATACGGCTTCCATAGGTAGTCACTGACGAGTGGAGTGGTTTTCAAAACGGGATCTCAGAGATCCTACTTGAATGCTTGCGTGTAGCGGGCAGCCACGTATACCAACCAACCAACCAACCATTCCTTCACAGGAGACAGGGAGAGAGAGAGAGAGAGAGGGGAAAAAATTACTTTTATCTTAAAACGTATATGTTGCATAGCGGCTGCATTATACACTTTTCCCAAAATTCATGCACATTTTGTTTTGCAATATTTTACTCTTCAATAGCTTTTTATCAATAAGAAATTCAGTTGTCGTTGTATAAACTATTTTTCTCCATCTATTTTTTTATTTACTTTTTGTGTGTGCGCTGAAGCAATCTGATATAATTTTTCTTTTTCTTCTTGTTCTGCGCTGCAACATTTTTATCATAAAAGGTTTTGACAATTGATGCTATTTTCCTTTTAAGCTGCCAAGTCAGACGTACTTCATATATTCGTATTATTTACTACTTTTCGAATGAAAACAAGCGTAAACTCTTAATGCTGCACTGCATGGTAATATTGAATTGAAAAAGAAAAAAGAAAGGAAAAATAAAATAGAAAGATTTTAGTTACAGACTTTAAGGCAAAAATTTCCTGGAAACGCTTAAATAGGAAAATTTAATGGTACAGAAAAGAATTTTTATACAATTATTTTGAAATATATAACACATTTTGTAATGAATTTCAGCGCCATTGTACTGAAGTTTGCAGCAGCTAAACAAATTGATAATATTTCAACAAATAGGGCAAAATGAAATTAATTAATTCTCATGTACACGGCAGAACATGACAACATGGGTTTCAAGTGTATTTTTGTTGCTCTTCTGGTATTCAAATTTGCATGATCAATTCCAGCTGTTTTAAAAATAGCTAGTCCCCCTTATTCTATAACTATTTGTCGACATCATGCCAAGACAATAAAAATAAAAAATTGGACACTTAAGTAATCGCTGTGTACAACAATTGACTCATGCTGACAGCCTCAGATTATTCTTTAACGCCTTCAAAATTGGTAGCAGTCAACTTCTGACGGAAAAGTGACTTACTTTTGACATCGTCCAGTTACAGAATAAAGTGGAATGACAACTCATTTTTAAATCAAATTAAATTATTAAAATGAATTAAGCAAATTAGATATACGTGGTCTGTTCAAAAAATGAGTGGCATTTTCAAATTTCGAGGGCTACTTTTCTTCTTATGTTGAACAATCGTCTTGAAAGACTTTTCATTGTTTTATATATTTAGCATGTTTAGCTTTTTGTGCGAGAGTCATATGGTGATTTCCTGGCAAACAATTAGCTTTAAAGATTTTATAGAAAATGGACTTGAGTGCTCAAAACCAAATGTTGAATGGACACAGTGGCATATGGTGAATGTACCCAGAGTCGGAAACTATTTTACAAAGACGGCCGAGCCGTGACTGACGACGCCTCACCACCTCAACATTCTATAAAAATGTTAAGAAAGTAAAGACAAATTGTTATGAAGAATCGTCGAATCAGTATGAGAGAAGTTGCTGAGGACGTTGGCTCTCGCCGTGGAATTTTTTCAGAAATTTCGAACATGAAGCCTGCTTAATTGCATAATTGCTGGAGTTTTAGCAAAAAAAAATTTTAATTTTTAGGCCTAACACAAAACCGTAATCATGTCTCAACCACCGTTTTTTTTATATTTGGCACAGAGTGTCTTTTTTCTATTTACAGTATTAAAGAGACCCATTAAAGGATGGCTGTAACAGCTTTAGGACTAACCAAAAAGTCCATGTCATAATTTCTTTGAGGATTAGAAAAAAATGATGGCATAAATTTATTATCTGAGACCAAAATAGAAATTCATGAATAAATAAATTTTATGGGCAAAAATTAAAACGAATACTATAATATAACGGCAACACAGTGTGTTTCCATCAATTTAATAAATTTCTAATATACTATTTCGTAATAAAATTTTTTTAGATAAAAACTCTTATCATATTCAACGTAATCTCCAAATATAAAGAAATACACATGAGTGAGTAATGAAAAAGTACTTTTTGCAGAAAAAAGTACTTTTTATGGAAGAAAGTACTTTTTCTTTAAAAAAAAAAGTACTTTTTGTATGAAACAGTACCTCTTGTATGAAAAATTGATTTTTGTGTGAAAAATTGATTTTTGTGTGAAAAAGTACCTTTAGTAAGAAAAAGTACTTTTTGCGTGAAAAAGTACCTTTTGTATGAGTGATTTTTGTAAAAGCGAGTTTTGGATGAAAAAGTACTTTTTATATGAAAAAGTACATTTTGTATAAAAAAGTACCTGTTGTGTGAAAAAGTACTATTTGCATAAAAAAATGCATTTTGTAAGAAAAAGTACTTTTTGCATAAAAAAAGTGCATTTTGTATGAAAAAGTACTTTTTGCATGAAAAAGAGGTTTTGTATAAATATAATTTTGTAAATAGTACATTTTCATAAAAAAGTTTATTTATTTAAGAAAAGTGTCTAAAGTTCATTTCTGTATAAATGACCCCATTTTACATAAAAGTAGTTTTTTTGTGTAAAAATGTACCTTTTGTATAAAAAAGTTGTCTTTAATATAAACGAGCACCTTTTTATAAAAAAGTGCGTTTTAAAAACACATATCTAAATGTGTTTTAATGGATTTCTATACAAAATTTTTGCAAATAAGCAATTTATAATTTCATAAATGGTCATCTCTGCTTGACAAATAAATTATGATTCGTTATCTCTAGCGATGGTGCGCCGATTTCTTGGTACCGCAAGATTTACCGAACTAAAATAACAAAACAATATATTTGAATTATAAATATTTATTATAATTCAAATTTATCGAAAAAAAGCTGCTCTGCTCTGCCCTATAAGTTAGATAATTAAATGAATATTGATTTGGTGTTCCCTTTTATATTAGAATATTTATAATTGTTAATTTTTTTTTAAACGGGCTTAAGTTCAAATCTGCATGACCGCAAATGATTTTTTATTATTTTATTAATAAATGAATTTGTTCAAATTCTATTTATTATTTTATATTAAGATTGGACTATTTATAATGTCTTTCTCAATGTCTTCTCAAACACGTTACAGATAGTAGCCAAAAAACTTCATTTTTTGAACAGACCTCGTATATGTTTTTAACCATATCTTATTTTTAGCATGTACGTCATTAATATAATGAATGATTATTATATGACTTCTTACCCACTATTATAATAAAAAGATCAAGTTATTACCTGAAATGAGAGAAAGAAAATGAAAAAATTATTACTAAAAACTCACTGAATTACTTGCACGCAATATTTATAATAAAATGAAATATATATGTATATGTATGTTTTATTTATCTAAAAACACAATATGTTTTGTAGAAATCTAATATTGTTTGATATTAATATAATTTACTTAACCTATTTGGTATAAATATAATAATACAATTGATTTGATATTTTGTAAAAACAAGAAATAAACATTCAAAAGAAACAATTTTATTACAATAATAAAGCTGATATGTTTATAAACTATAATATTTCCGGCGACAAAAGTGTATTAAAAGACACACAGCAAAACCAGCCAATGATTTAATTTATAGCAAAATACTGAAAATTAAGAACAAAACAGTAATTTATATAGAAAACATTAGGGGTAATCACTAGCAAGTGCAAACAAAGTAAATATTGTAATCATATGCTTTACAGATGGCGCTGTTGTACTACACGGATTGTTATAACTATTTTAAAATAATAAACAGTAATGAAACCGGAATACACTACGCTACACTTGTTTATAATTTATATTCTATTCTTGTCAAAAAGAAAGTTAAATTTTCCACAAAATAAATTAAATGCTTAAAATATGTGCTCCCCAGCCAGTTGACATTTTACTTTTGCAAAACTACTGAAAATTACTTATGCATGTAAATGACAGCTCTTTGCTGACAACAATTCCTTTAGTGAACCCCGCTATTGATGGTTAACAAATAATTACGTTAATGTAAATATATATATTTTCGTATATCAGACACTAACTAATACGATTTAATTTAAGCTAATGTTTCTTGACGCACACAAGTACAACAATACACAAGTGATTGTATATTTAAGTGTATTTGTGATAAAATGTCTCGAAATTTTGATAACAATTTAGATCAAAATAATAAAATAATTGTATTTAACTTGAAAACAGACAACAATAAATACTCGTGCATGTTTGCTTTAGCCACCATTAAAGGCTACAATAAGAACTACTCGTATTACCACAGCCACTGATAATATTATTATTATTTCCAGAGGAAAGTTACTTTTAGGCGCACACAAACAACTCAAGACAATCACCAACACAAACATGTTTGTATTAGTTGAGCAAATATTATTGTGTCTGCTTCAAGTGCAGCCAAGCGAACAACTGTTACGGAAACTTATTAAATGAGTGTAATTTTATATTGAATTGAATTGTTCGAAATTTTAATTTAAATCTCAGAAAGACATGGTAAATATTCCAAGGCACAAAGGTAAGTCAACATCAGTTTTTGTTATTCAACTTACACAGCAGAGCAGAACAGTTGTTTTCGAAAGACGCAACCCTTTCATCATCAGTGCTCTTGTGTATTGTGTTTGTCACCACTTATTAGGTGGCTTAGTGTAATTTTAATTACGGCCAAGGTTATTTTTTAGAGTTTTCGTATTATTAGTGGAAATAATGTTAAAGATATGAGAAGCATTGTCACATTTTGTTGATTAACTGATTTTCAAAATTTTTAAGAATTTTTAATATTCAAAAAGTAAACCCTATTTTTGTAAATCCCGCTTAAATAAAAATTAATGAAAAACAAAATTAAAACTAATAAATATTTATCTTTGGCGAATAACTTTGCAACGTTTGCTGGGTTATCATATCTCCAACAATACATATACAGCAAGTGGAACTTCCTTAAACCTTTTATCTGTTAGCTATTGTGCCTTAAATAGTTCAGCTAGGAAAAAAAGTTAAGACATGTAAGAACTACTTACGAGAGCAACTTAAGCGAATGCCAGCGATATTTTGTTAAGGACAAATAATTTACAAGGACATTTTTCGAGTATCGATTCTGAGTTAAAACTACGGCCTGGAAAATTAAAAGCGCAGTGAGAGCAGATGTTGGATCTAAGTGAATCATGACACCAGTTAGTGGATCTATTTTCTAGAACGGTTCAATTGGGGATGTCCTGTATTTATTTAATGCATATTTTCGAGGTATTGGTATAGGAGGGGATGCTGTAAAGAGGTCAGAGGCTGAAAGTTGGAAGTTTATAGAAATAAAGTGCTGCAATATGTGCTATTGGTAATGGTTTATTACCAGCGTTGCCGTTTTGGTTATTTTTAAATAATCTTTCCCCCTCCAATTACTTTCGGATTCGTTTATGTATTTCCATCCAAAATATTTGTAAATATTTTACTCTTAATTTTCTTAATTCTTTTGTTAAGTAACTTTCTAAGATGCAAATGCACGTACGTATATATTCATAGCCAAAGGAATTTCCTACGATCCAATCGCTCATTATTAACCAGCGGAAATTTTATAAAGAGTGGCTCAGTAAGAATTGAGCGTTATTTTTTTCCGCAACTAACAACTCTGGGGCCAAATTACCGCATTCGATATCAATCGGAATTTCAATACAATTTATACATAAAATTCAATCGATAGCGAATGCCGTAATTTGGTCCCTTGATATTTGGCGGCTGTATGATTAAATTGATTATTAAAAAAAGCTGTGCTTTACAAAAAAAAAAAAAAAAAAAAAAAAAAAAAACTAGCAGACCATAGAAAGCGGCGGCAATTCGTTCAATGGGTAACACAGAAAAGTGAAGTCAATGCCAAGTTTTCGAAAAAAGTCATTTTTATGGCTTCGTGAATACTTACATTTTTGAAATTGGGTAAGTCTCTTAAAATTCCTGATCTCAAATCCGAAACCCAACGTGTCATCTATGAAATTAAATAATTATGGAAGAAGTCAAAGCATATCAAGTAAAGTTGAATGACCTGTTATCAAAGCCGTGAGGGCCATTTGACGTATATTTTATTTCATACTTAAACAGAACATGTCTTCTTTACACTTTAATATGAAAAATAAAATTAACTAAAATAAAATCGTTTTTGTTTAAAAATGAAAGGCATTTTTAAAAAAAATTTTCACCCTCCAATTACTTTCGGATTCAGTAATAAAACTGCATTAACCAAAAGTTCCACTTTAAACAGTATAAGTTTTCTATTTTGGTTAAATTTATTCCAACATTTGGGTGTTAAGTATTTTTTTGTTATGGCAACACTGTTGACGAGGTCCATGTATGTTCTGTAATCATAGAATATTATTACATTCCTTGTTTTCTATGTATTACAAATACATAAAAAAGCCTTGAAAACAAGTATCTTCAATATGGCGGGTAATCCATGGCGTATACGTGTTATGCAAGTATGTATGTGAACTTCTACGTAAAGTATGCGTACTGGGTGACACTGTGTGCTATTTTTGAAATGTTCATAAGCAGCAATTCTTCAAAAAGTAAATTTATGTTACTTCGTTCATTTATAAAAATTTAAGTGCAAATCGCCTGTTTTTTGTTTTTAGAAAATTCACACTATTTTGATAAAGAATTTTACACCAGCCTTAAATTAACTGACACAATTATATGCAAATTCAAAGTAATTATTGCTGGAATAATTTCGTTAGCATATTTAAATTCCATAATTATCCTGTTTACGTTGTGTACAACAGCAATACATCAAATAAATTATGCGGAAACAAATTTATCTAAATAAAACAAATCTTTGTACAGCATTTAGAATTTCAAAGGATAACAGACAGGAGAAATATGTTTGTCATACCGGTTTGAATGTGAAATTTTCACATCCTTATGTATACGCACGACTGTTTGTTCCATTAATGCATCAAAATTCATATAAAAAAGGTTCATAAACTCAGCCATTTTGTTACGCTTCCATAATAATGACATGTTTTCATAATTAAGCAACGTGTTTTGTAGAGTTGAAAATGTCAGCATGTTGCAATGGACAAAAGCAGACACCTGCCTAAAAACCAAAATTGTAATAATGCGTCAGAGTAGGATTTTTTTTTTATTTTTTATTTATTATCTTCGTCACACGGTGTCAACTGCGTACGAATGCCGCTGTTTAAAATGAATGTTTGTAACGCGGCTACAATTGCCCTGACACATGGAGGTCAATGGCTGTGATTTTTTTCTTTCTGCGGTTTATTACAACTTGCCGACAAGTGTTGTACATACATGTTGATTTTGTTGTACAATTTTATTAACATTCTGCAGGGCATTCTGTTGCTAACTGCTCTTGTTATGGTTGTCATTGTGTTGCCGGCAAAAAGGTAATTACCATAAAATTATTGAGTCTGTTATTGTGTGGCAAAGGCAATCCGCTTTAGATTTATGGAAGCCCATTTGGTAATAACTCTGCACAAATTTTTATACATAATACTACAACAACAAACGTTTTCAACGAACTGCTAACAATTTAGGTGAGAAAATTCAAATGTTCAATAAAAAAAAATTAATGTTGTTGAATGGTTTAAAACTTAAAAGGACTTGAATCAATATTTAAGAAACATTTGAACTAAAGCATAAGACACAAGCTACAAAGCAAGACCTCTAAGCAAACTTATCATCATAATTCATAATTAAAGGCGTGTAAATATTTTTTAATTACAAAAGTGGTGATTAAATAACATTCTCAAACCTATTTCTGGCTTCTATTAATCATAGTATTTGCAAAGAATGTAATTAAAGGAGCTATTAAAGAATAAATAATTTTATTATTAACAATTCTAATCATTTCAACGCCCACCATAACGATAAAATTGTCAAAAAAAAACCAAGAAGTATTTAAAGAAGTTTTTTTTTTATTTCATACTTTTAGGGATTATTTGCTTATTAAGAATCTTCCCTTTTTTTTTGTTTTCTCTTCACTTGCCTCTAAGCAAGTTAAATTCCTCAATGTTTAAGCTTAATTCTATCAGCGTTAATAAGATACACACAAATAAAGCATAATTGCAATCAGTCAGAAAACAAGTCCAAAAAGTCAGGCGTGATGTCATGTGCTTTTTTGGTAAAAAAAAATATATATTATACAGCAGCAGTAACATAAATTTGTGGAAGGAAAAAGTAGGGAAACAATAATAATTGCGTCTTTTCAAAGACACAAATTAAACAAACATTAACATACAAATAAAAGTTTGTTTGAATTTTATTAACGATGATCAACTTCTTTTATTTATTAATATATCCCATTATTAACCCAAATTTTGTATTCCATTCATTAAAAACCAAATATAAATATCCAACAAATTTATTAACAAATTAACAAATTTTTTACAGTTATTTTTTGCAACGAAGCTAATGTTTCTTTAAAAAATTTCCAATTTTAAATGACACTGTCTAAAAATATGGCGTATTCAACACGATTTTTTTTATTTAAGCACTTATAAGAAAAACTTTTTTTTTAAACAACTTTTTACCATTTGTCAAAATAGTACTTTTTATAAAAAGTACTTTTTTGAAAAAACACTTTTTTGAAAAATTACTTTTTTAAACAATTTCTTTTTTGAAAAAGTACTTTTTTGAAAAATTAATTTTTTGAAAAAGTACTTTTTTGAATAAGTATTGTACGTTTTTGAATAAGTACTTTTTTGAAAAATAACTTTTTTGAAAAATTACTTTTTTGAAAAATTACTTTTTTAAACAATAACTTTTTTGAATAAGTACTTTTTTGAAAAATTAATTTTTTTAAAAAGTAATTTTTTGAATAAGTACTTTTTTAAAAAATTACTTTTTTGAAAAAGTACTTTTTTGAATAAGTACTTTTTTGAATAAGTCCTTTTTTGAAAAAGTACTCTTTTGAATAAGTACTTTTTTAAAAATTACTTTTTTGAAAAAGTACTTTTTTGAAAAAGTACTCTTTTGAATAAGTACTTTTTTGAAAAAGTACTTTATGAAAAAGCACTTTTAAAAAAGGATATTTTTTTGGAAAAATACCTCCTACAAAGAAGCATATACATATGTATATCTAGAAAGTACTAAAAAAATTATTTCTCAAAAAAGTACCATATTGAAAAAATTTCCTCTTAAAAACTACTTTTTGTTAGGATGTATTCTTTCAGAACAGGACTATTTATTTAATAAAGTTCCTTTTCGAATAAGGACATTTTCAAAACGGACCGTGTGGAAAAAAGTACTTTTGCCAAAAAGTACCACATAATTTTGTGTGTTTCTTTTTTTTTCTTTTATGAAAGGAACTTTAAAAACAAGTACATGTGCCTTTTTAAAACAGCATATTTATTAAACGAGTGACTTTATAAAAAAGTACCACCAGGTATTTAATATATTCCCAAATAAAAATAAAATTTTAAGAGTTGTAATAAAATTTAGTTAAAAAAAGTTTTCTTTTTTCGTGTATGAATAAGTAATTTAAAAAAATATTTTATAAAAATTATGTATTTCCAAAAAGAGACATTTTCAAAAAAAAATAAAAAATGTTAACCTTATTCGACAAAAATATAACAGTAAAATATTTTTGTTGAAATATTCAATATCTTTTGGAACACCCTATTTTTTTATTTCCGTTTTGTTAATTTTGCTAAGAATCTCTAAATACTTTACATCCTTCACAACAAGAATAATACTAATGTGGGCGTTTAATTTATACTTTACAAATAATTGTAGCATCATAAAATCCTAGACAAAAAAGCCTTGACGAGCCACATCATGTTGGAGGCAACAATTCCAAAGTTACGAGTACTAGAACAAAATGAATCAAGAGTGATTTGCTCTTGATTAAATACAATTTGTTAACACTCGTTCACACAAAAGAAATCAAAAACATTTTGTGTTGAATCATTCTTAAGTAATTTGTGATTACAGAAATTTTTCTTTAACTTGTTTTTCTACCCACTTGCCTGCCGCAACACCATCATCATATTTCATTTTGTTGCATATAAATCATCACTTTGATTTTGATGAGCCCCCCGAAAATAAACTGAGAGTGCGAGCGAGGTAAGAAAATAAAAGCAGATGTAAAAAACTTTGCAAATAATATTACAAAATAATCAATGTTCTCTTTAATAATATTTGCATGACACTTGAAAAAAAATAACTTTTTTTTGGGGGAAAAAACTTCATAACGTTAAGAAGAAATGCAAATGTATTAGTAAATCTAAATAACTGAGTGTAACAGTGTTTGTATTTACTGTGACAACACATTATTATTTTTTTTAATTTTTTTTTTTTACTTTTTCTTCTCTTAACTTGTTTGTTCAACTCAAAGAAATCAAGGAAATGATGCTGAAGCTGGTGATGTTGCTGATGATGATGATAATGCTGGTGATGTGGAAGCTGCCATGTGCTGCTGGTGGCCTTGCTGCTAAAGTTAAGAATTTAACACAGCAGACAATCATGTTGAAGATTATTCTTTTTTTTTTCCTGGTGCTTTCGAAAAATAAAATATGTTGCAAAAAACTTGTGATTATGCAAATATTATCGATGAAATTCGGTTTGAACCAAACCAACCGAGTTACATGCTTTCATTGCTTACTTTCATTTTAGCTACAACACTTTCATAAGAGTTTCCTTTTTACGCACGCACACACACATACACACACACACGACACACTTGCACACACACTTTTTGCCAATTTTCCACTTTAATGTTTGTGTTGTGTTTTTTTAGTTATCCTGAATTTTTACATTTTGGACAAATTCAAATTTCAATCTTGTTTGAAATTCTCTTTTTAAAATTAATTTACTTTTAGGGCACTATTGCTCTGTTGCTGCGCAACAACAATAATATAATATTTGACATTTAAATTGGTTTCTCCAACAATTGCCAGCTACTTTATGGTGGTTTTCCATTCAAATGAAATTGATTTTATAATTTGTGCAGTAAAACATTAAATTCCTTTTGGTTAGAATTGGTATTCTACTTGTGTTTTAAGTTGATTAAATTGAATGACAGGAACGCAATTGGTAGGAAATTCATTGTTCTAGAGAAACAACGAATCTGAATCTTGTTCTGTATTCTCTTTAAAGTAATTGCTGAAATGTAGGTATCCCAAAACGAAGCTGTGAAGAGTCCTTGTCATACAATTGAAATCACGCTAAGGCAGCGTTTTTCTGCAAAGCAGCTAAACATTCTGACTGTCTTTGCCTTTAAAATCTAAAGATTTTATAAAACAAAAAACAACAAAAATATTTAACTTTATATAATTTAAAAACTTTGTTATTGTTAAATTATTATAAATAATTTTTGAATTGTTATCCTGAAGAAGATATCCAGAGGATATCGAAATATTGATTTAATTATAAAATAAACAGTTTTTATAAAAATTAGCCTCAAGCTCAATATAAATTAAAATAAAATAAAATCTAACGAATTTCCCTTCATATTTTCCTAACCAATCCGTCCTACTATTCCTCTAAAAAGGACTGCCATGTTTAACGAAATTTGAAAGTAAATAATTTTTATAATTTATAATTATAATTAAATTACTTGCTCAACTGAAACTCCTTTCTGCTTCTAAAACACATTTATGGCAGCTGGATGGGGTTTTTTTAGCTTAATAAATTACATTTGCTAAATTTAATTATAAGCCTTGGATTAGAAATATAAATATGAATTAACACATAAAAAATGTTTATGGCTTTTGGTCTAAAAAAGAAAAAAAAAATTATAATAATAATAATCGCGTTAATTTAACAAGTTTAACGAGCTAAATGTTATTGTTATCAATATTTCAGGACACCAGAAATGTCGTAAAATCCCAACTTCATGCTAAACATTTTTACAGCCCTATTTTAGCAGCAAAATACATGGAATATCAAATTCAAGCAAAAATTCCTCAATGGCTTTTAGAAAACAAACATTTTTGAACAATTTAATTAAATTTCCTTTAAAAATAGCTGCAAGCCTCAAAATATGCTTTACAGTTAAGCAGAAATAATAATTAAATTAGAGTTAAGTTTGAAGCTTAGGCAGTTTTCCACTTTACAATTTTCAAAGGTTTCTTTTCATAACGCATTTAACATAATTAAACCAAATGCCTTTTGATGAAAACACATGCCGGCCAGTGAAAGTTTTACAACCGTTCGGCACAGTCTGAAATTAGACTTCCTTTTAAGCTCCTAATTGATTTCACATTACAAAGAATATCTTTAGGCTTTAACCGGTTTCAAATTATATTAGGCATTTGATATTTTACAAAGATTTCTACACACAAGTTGTTGCCGTAATAAAATTATGTTGATGTTTTAAACTTTAGATTCATTATAATTTATATAAAAAATAATAAACATATTTTGCGTAACATAAATTACAGTTGAAAGAGCTTATTTAAGTTTTGCTGTAGCCGTTGTTGGCAGAAATAACAAAATACGAGCACAAAAGTTAACAAATATTTGTGATTTTTTGTTCTTGTTTTTGTTTTGCTTTTTGCTGGCAAATAGCCTGCAGTTATTTGTTGGATTTCATGTTTAAATATTTCAACTACTGCAATTACAAGCTGCACACACACTCACTCACGCACATAATACACTCACTCATTTTTCACAACAATCGAAGTAGCTGTTAAGTGAAATGGGTATGAACAATATATGCATGTAAGGCAAACAAATTTTTAAATGAAAATAAAAACCAAGTTTATGTGAAAAGTACTGTGAAACGTGCACAATATGAGAAAATATATGTTTAATGTATTTTAAGGATATTTTTTGTGTGTTCCACGCCGTTCCTTTTTTTTAATGCTTTTCAAAGTGTTTTACAAAAATACTTATTTGCACATACGAAAATGCCAAAAATTTAATTATAAAAGTTCAGTTTGTAATACAGCGCTTGAAAATATGCCTTTTAGTTGCTTGTTTATTTTTAAGGTCAAAGGACGAAAACTTAATTACATAATTATTGTAAAAAAGCAGAAAAACAAATACCACAAAAGGGGCGCCTTGTATTCTCGAAGCTTATAAAAATATACATATATATATTTTTTTTTGAACAATTATGGGACTCTCAATATTTAGTGGTAGTACAAAGAGAATATAGGAAAATTTAGCTTCCTTTTGTTTTTGTTAATTAAAAGCTTTCTGTTAAGCATAAAAATCGCCATAAATGCCAGTAATTCAGTCTTATGTAAGATGTATTAACAAATTAAAATTTAATTTTGAGTTACTAAAGTGTCACACCTGTCATATTGCTCATTAAGGAAGACAAAATATATATGAAATGCTATATATAAAAATTTTTCATTTAGCAAACTTTTTTTTCCAACCAATACTAATACAAATAAAATACTATTTAAAAGTAAATGTAATTTCCCAACAATTATTGTATTGTCTGCCATTTAATGTTTATTCATTAGCAAATGCAATAAAATAATGCATGTGGTAGAAGTCCACAAAAGAAAATATATAAAAATGCAACTATTTAATTGTCAATACAATCAAAATATTCAAAATTGAAATAAAACAAAGTTTACAAAAAAAATTTTGGTGTACAATATGTAAGAAAAAAAACGCGTGTAAATATTTGTGTAAAATATTTCAACAGTGAAATGTTTAGTATTTGTATTAAACAAAATCCAAACAGCTATAAAATAAATACAAAACCGGCTGATATAAAAGCCTTAAATACAAAAATAGAAAAACAGTTCCTAGCTAAATTGTGTATAAATATATTTTGCTCTTTGTGTGTGTGTGTGCTCTCAGCTTAAATAGTATATCAACTGCATTCTAGTTTTTGCATTTCAGCTCCTGTATTTCAAGTGAATAAAACTCGTTTTAAATACGCCATATAATTTGTGCGTTCATTGTGTTTGTATTTGTGCTGGTGCACTCGTATTTGTATAAGTAAGCATTATGTTTTGGTATTAGTGCTTTTGTGCTTACCAAGTTTAATCCTTTTAACATTTTATTTTTTGGTATGACTTTCACTATTTGCTCATTTATAAATGAATGTAAATTTATACAAAGTTTTGTAAACAGATATATTTTATTGCATAAATTTATGGCTTGCAAATTTCGAAGCATACATTTGGACGCACTTATTGACATTTTACAGTTTTATATGTATATATATTTTTTCTTTTGTATATTCTGGTCAAAGTTCATTATATGTTTAAAAAAAATATATTTAAATTTATATATTTGCATATAATTTATTTAATGTTTTATTAGCTTGAAAACATAAAATGCAATTCCTATACGTGATGCACAATTCGGCAATGTTCTAGGTAAAGTGTTAAAGAATATGTATAATTAAGAAAAAAAATTTTATTGGAATATGCCACGTGATATATAATTTCATAAATATAAAAAAATTAAACTATTTCCTTGATTTTTAATAAGGAAAAATAATTATTTTATTGTGTCCCATCTCAGATCTTTTAATCTTATTCCGGAAATAAAAATTTTTTTAGGTGTTCATAAGTCATATTTTTGTTCGTTCAACTCTTTTCAATTTTAGTATAGAAAATTTTCGCTCGCCATTCTGTAAAAATGTCAGATCAAAGACTTGTAGCGCCACGAAAAATAATTTTATTTTTTAGTTTATGAATGGAAAGAAATTTTTTTGAAGTTTTCTATAATTTTAAATGATTTTATTTTTTCCGTCGAGAAAATTATTATTATTTTTAATATTATTAAAATTATTATTATTATTACTATATTATTTATTTATTTGTTTTTTTTTTTTAAATTTATCAAAATAAAAAATTAAAATTCTGTAACAAAAAATAGACATAATTTTTCTTAATTTATGTAGCGTGCGTCACGAAAAGGATTCTTTTATCTTTCTTTTCTTTTATCTTAGCATCTTAATACTATTCTTGGCCTACACCAAGGCGCTTATATACAAGCACATGCGTTATAATATAATGTACAGTCGAATCCGCTTTAGCGCAACACGCTTTACTGAAAAAAATCGGATTACTGAAAGCGATACAAATCCCCGCACTGATTTTAAACGCAGCTAGTCTTATTCACTTCGCTTTAGCGAAACATCGCTTTACTGAAAATATCGTATTACTGAAAACCAAAGGCAAGCCCACAACTACGTTTTGTATAAAACTTAATTTGCTTTATTGAAAAAATAAACAATGACAAATTTATTTATTAGAAATCGATTGCATAACTCAAGGCTGAAAAAATTGTACATGTTTTGTATTGAATGGCAATATGTATTTGTCTTTTTCGCTGTTACGTACTTTATTGTATTTTTCTACTATATTGTCAATGCAAGTGGCTACACATTTTCGAGGAATTCATGAAAAATTTCAAGAACAATATGTGCACATAGATATGCATGTATATGGTGTGCATTAATTTAAGTTTTTTATATTATTTTACTGATTTTAAGCAGGACGCTTAACTGCAGCAAATTTCAGTAATCCGAACTACCTTTTAGAAAAAAATCGGATAACTGAAAAAAGTGGGTTTTGGTTATTTCCAGTAAAGCGGAGTCGACTGTATACATGAGTGCAAAAAAACCTTTACGTTGTTCAAAAAAGCACGATACAATTTTTTTTATACATCAAATACAGACAGCACGACCAAAGAAGAGTTAAACAGAATACCAAAAGTTCACAGCAATCAGCTAGGACAAGAGGAATTATCTAATACGCTTTCACATAAAATGTATTTGTCAGGATCACTCAATTTTTTTATTGAAGGCATTAGGTTATATTTTTCTTATGTTCTCTTTTAACTATTTAAAAAAAGTACGTTGTGACGAAGCTAATAATTTCGTATGTCGGATGAAAGAAAGTTAAAGATATTAGAGATAATTTTTTCTCTTTAATTTGTATCGCCTAAAAGAATTTACTGACCGGAAATATTAAGCATTAGTTGAGAGACATATGGTACTTAGTCTTCTGAAGTAATCAATAGCTGCCTTGATTAATGAAAATCCGACAATATTTTATTTTTTTGTCACAGACATCCATATAATTTAGAATTCCCTTTTATGCATCTAGGTTTAAGGAATTACATTGTATGTGTTTGCTTATGCGAATTTCGAAACCACACATTAAAGTTACTTTGGATTTTTTGTAGCGTGCGTCACAAACTTTATGATGATTTTTTTAATAAATACCTGTTAAAAGATTATGTTTTATACCAATCGAAATTACACTTAAGCCTCACTAAGCACTATTTATTATAAGTTATAGATATTTATTTTTAAACACCAACTAAATTTTTACATATTAAACGGAAAACGTATACGAATGAAGCGTTTGTCACACACGATTTACCTATATCTTATTTATTTTGAGCAAACTATGAAATTATTCTAGTGCTAGTTTAGGACCAGTTCAATAAGTGCTATTTTCTTGGATTAAAGAAGTAGTGCATAATATAGTGCTACTCTGGTAATATTTTAGCATATTCACATAGAAACAAAAAAATTGTCTTTTGCTGAATTTAGTTGTAGTTTATTACACTCTAACCAAATAAATTTGTAAACCATACCATTATAGTAATAAAAAATTATTATAATAAAAAAATTATAATAAAAATTTATTATTTAAACGGACATAAAAAAATAAATCTTTTAAGCATATGGTTTATTTCCTTTTTCTAATATACTATACCATACCCAGTATATGCGATAATTTTCCTAAATTACTTTGATCCCCTCCATTTATGCTTTAAAAATATGTATAAAAGACATATTTTTTGTTTGCACAAAACCAGCGCAATTTATTTGTTCTTCAATAAATTCTCTTGTAAATATTTTATGCTCAAATTATTCAAAGTTTTATTTTTTTCCATACGGTTTTTATTTATATTATAACGCAAAAACACAATAACATTATTTTGCTTTAGAACTCATATAAATATGTAAACATAGTAAACCGAGCATATAAAAGAGTTTAATACAAGATGTATAATAAATAACAACTTTATATTAGCAAATAGGCTACTTTACGCAAAAAAAAAAAAAAGTTATTTAACTGAAAGCAGGGTGAAATGAAATTAAAATAAAAGTTGGAGGCCAGTCCTTATTTCAAACTTAAATATGGCCAAGTATTAGTCGACACTTATGAGATATTTTTTAAATACAAGAACCTTTTTTCCTCCGGTTAAGGGTAAATTTCTGTAAAGAATGTGTTTACTGTATTTAAACCCTCCCTGCAATATGCAACATATTTACTTATTTCTTCTTATGCCACAAAATTTATGTATATGTGTGTGTGTGTGTGTATGTGTAAGTACTCATTTAAGTGTTTGTTTTAATAAACATACACAATTGGCCTTTTTTCGGTTTTATGCTCATACATGTAGACCTGAATGGAGTACTGCATCATAATATTACACACACACACACACACACACACAAAAAGAACCCCGGAAAAAGAAAATAAAATAGAAAATGTTTCTAAATAAAACAAGATAAAAACAAATTATACTGAAACGTTTTGTTTAGTCAAATGTGTGTGGTTGTCTGTACGATCTCACGTGAACAAAATTTGCATTGCAAAAATATTTAACCATAAATTAGAGAGGTTGCTCACATTACACAAGGGGAATTTTCCGCTGTTGGATACCATAGGTTTTTGATTACAGAAACATATCAATAGATAAACATATGGAGAATACAGGAATTACTAACATGAAATACTATTTATGGTGTAATTTAAGTTTTAAGAAATTTAATATGGCAAACAGGAAAAAGTAACACAAAGTATTTAGTTTATTTGTTTGTTTGGCGAAGAAAACTTTAAAAAAGGTCGAATTTCTTAAATCATGTACTTGGTTGAAGATGCAAACAGATGCTTGTGTCAAAAACGTTATTTCCACAAACCTTCAACTACACTTTAAATAAAATAAATTTTTACTGATATTGAGTCTTTTATAGCCAACTACATAGTGTTATGGCCACATTTAGCTGTAATAGATAAAACATAAAGCACAGAATGCGCCGTAAGGGTATGCTAGGATATAGCACAGATGCATACCATCTAGATGGTATAACCTGCGATTACTCCAAAGCAAGTACAAGCCACAAAGGGGTAATATGTTACGAAACGTGGATTTAAGTACTTCCTTACTTTTTGCCCTGTAATCGAAAAAAAATTTTTCGAATAATTTTTAATCGAGTAAAAAAATAATCGACTAATTTCAAATCGAATAATTATATTTTTATATTTTCTAATCGAACAAAACTGTTCGAGTAATTTCTAATTAAATAAAATTATTCGAATAAATTCTAAACAAACAATATTATTTGAATAATTTTTAATCGATTAAAAATATTCCACTAATTTGTAATCGAAAAATTTTTAAACGAATAAAATTGTTCGAATAATTCCTAGCTGAATAAAATTATTTGAATTAATTTTAATCGAATAAAAATATTCGAATAATTTTTAATCGAATAATTTCTAAACGAATAAAATTGTTCGAATAATTTTTAGTTGAATAAAATTATTTGAATTAATTGGAATCGAATAAAAATATACGAATAACTTTTAATCGAATAAAATTATTCGAACAATTTCTAATCGAATAAAATTACAAAAAAAAATTCTTACGCATGTTGGTTTGCATATAAATTTAACAATTAAAATTATACCTTTATTCTTATATAATAATTTAGCGAGAGGTCTATTAGTTGCTATAAAATATTTCATTATTTTTGTTTTTCTATAAAATAATAGACCTCAAGCAAAATTTAAAAATAAAATAAAAAATTTATCAAAATGGTTGAAATTTTTGATAAAAATCAAGTTTTAAGTATAAATATTAAATCATTCTATTAATAACCAATCGCTTTCAAACTTGTTGCTCTAATTTCTTATTGTAAATCTTTGATTAAACCAGACCCTAAAGTGGCTTTTTAATTTTCAATATAAAAAAAAGTCCTAAGCTATTTTATTGCAGAAGAAGAAGTAATTGTTATAAAATAAAAAAATTTATAATAACACGGTTTATTTAATTTATTTTTTATTAGCTTCTATTGTTAGAATTTTATATGGGCAATTTGCTTCCCTAATTTATTGCAATAAATGTTAAAATATTTCCAAGTTTCACAATTGATGCACACTTTGTTTATTTAATTTCACTCCCTTTCCTCCCGCGTCGCACTCACTCCCTCTCTGTCTTTGCATTTTAAATTAAGTTAATAAATATAGCAAATTTATATTCCAACACAGAAAAGAAGTGAACAAACCACAAGCAAAATTTTCTTTAAAATTCAATTTAAAATAAAAAGAAACAGGAAACGGAAGAGATGTGAGAGTTATGACCAACTGAATGTACACACACTTTTGAAAAAGTACACAGAAAACAAGCAATCAAGTTTGTGTATATCAATATACAGTATGTGAATGAGTGTGTGTCTGTGTGTGTGTGTGTTAACAAGAATTTTACAGGTTTATTCTTGTTGCTATTGATGATGTTGATGTTGTTATTTTATAGTTATCGTTTGCAATCTTGTGTTTTGATTAAATTTATAACAATTTTCAAATGCAATTGGGGTACACAGAAATATTCCAGATGAAACTACAGCAACTTCAGATATACAAACTGAACTTAACATTTGGTCAAGAAAATTCAGTCGTATATGAAATTTTTTCTTTTCAATTTTATGTTTTCTTACAGGAAATATTCAGATACGAATGCACTGCCTTACACAAGCATGTAGAAAATATAAAAACTAAAAATTCAATTTTGTTTTGTAGAAATTTATTGAATTTATTAGACAATCATATCAGTACAAGAGCAATTTAGGTTTCCAATTCTGTAGTTCTATAACAATAAAATGTTATAAATAACTGCCAGAGAGATATTTGTACTTTATTTACAGTTTTAACTTAATTAAAGTCATTTTATTCTTTTGTTTTATCTAAAGAACACAAATCCCAAATTAAATTTAATTTCATTTTTATCTTGAAAAAATAAAAAATAAAATAAAATGGAAAGAATGCAGAATGTATCATGACCATGATTTTGTTTTTCTTTTATTTTCTTTTTTCTTTTTGAGAGTTTCAAACTCGAACAACGTTAAGTGTTGCTTAAGATGGCGTTAAGATCGTTTTGTTGTTAATGGCTGTTTCTGGTAGCAGAAGTAGTGCCAGTAGTTTTCTATTTTTTATGCTTTTTCGTTCGTATGGCACAAGTATTTAAAAGTCTTGCTTTCTACTCTCCCATTTTGCCTTCCAACTGTTTTTGTTCTGGTTGTTTTGTTTCTTTCACTTGCAAGTTTTCTTTCCACTTTACGTTTCACTGTATTTGTGCTGTTGTTATGAAGATGTAGATAAGCTTAAGTGTTGTGCAAAATTTTGTGACAACAACCCCAGTACTTATTGCAACGTTTAGTACATGTTTAAGGGGTAAAATGGCTGGCAACATAAAAAAAAACTTTTTTTTTTCAAATATAGATAAATGGAAACCTTTAGCAGCTATTCTGTTTTGAAGTTAAGTGCCAATGATGCACTTGCTAGCACACATACATGCATGCCCAATACTGCCACACAATATAATACATGTACTTGAGATAAATAGATACAGAGAAAATAAAAGGCATGCAACAATAACTGCAGCCAATGGCACGCAGTGCACTCTTAAAGAAACATAATCATAAAAAAGTTAAGCAAAATCTTGAGCAGGGAAAGATGCCATATTTAATAAAACTAATGTTCAGTAGCATATCCCCAAGGAGAGCTTTAAAAAATTGCATTTAATGTACCTTAAAGTATACTACAGATTTTGTTCTACGGAAACTTGCTTGATTATTCGTTTTAAAATATTCCTAATTGCATATATGCTTTTAAATGCAGCAAATACATCCCTGCCCCTAAATGTATGCTATGCTCTATTATTAAACATTCTTTTTTTTTTTTTTTCTTTCTCTTTATTATAATTTAATGCGCTTCAACTATTTCAATTTCACTTGAAATTTTCAGTTTCTGAGATATTAATAGTTTTAATTAAACTGCCATTGTGTTTAAAAACTCTATTGTCTTTGAATTACTTTTCTCACGTAGATGTGCTCCTTAGAGTATACTTGTTAAAAATTGTGTGTGCATTGCAGTTTTTTCCGCAGCAGCAAATCAAATTAAATGTTTGTAAATTGAAATTAAAATTTACTTTTGGCAGCTACCACCAACTACATACACACAGCACTCGCTTGATGCTTGAGTGCAGGGGAAATGAAAAAAGTTTTATATTTCTTTGCTTATGTTGTAAATTGCTTGAAGTGGCCAAGTTTGTGTCACAGGGAAAATGTATTAAAGGAGAAATTAAATTTATTTTTTTTTCTTTTTCCAAGCAAATAGCAATAAATTTAAAATAATAATAATAATAATGCGCAAGAAGTCATTCTGGTCTCGCTGGCATTTTATCCTTTGCATAACAAAACTTCCTTTTGTACAATAACTAAATCAATAGTTTAATTTGTGTTCTACATTTCTTAGCCCATTTTACGAATTTAATATTAATTTTCTTGTTGCTTTCTGCTTTTGCCCTTTTCAAAATCTAATTTTCCGAGTCTTTACCTTTCACTCTTGTTATTGCTGCTTTAAATTTCCGTCTATGTTTCTGGTGTTTCCTGTTAAAGGAATACTGCTAATTCGCCGGCTTATAAAAATTCAAATATGAAGGGTAAAAGTGGCAATGGCAGCTACTATTTTAATTTTTGGTTTAACTGTTCTTATTTTCAACAGCATAACAAATACACAACGAAATACACCCACACCTTATACATAGATACGTGCTGTTGTAGGAGTTTGTGTATAGCAATTTTATCACTTTTGTTTTTACTAAATGTTGGCAGTAACTTCTTGATCTTCTCTCAAACATAAATACCTACAATGCTATGCTATTGTTGTTCTAAGCAGGTCACCCTTTAGAAATGAAACACCCTCCTTGACTTGTTTGCAGTGTAAGGGGAAACAACAATTCCTGCACCAAGTAACAAAGGAAACAAACACAACAACAACAACAACTGTAGTAGCAGTAGTAGCAGCAGCAGCATCTTCATCATTACAAACAATACAATAACAATAAAACAGAAGCAACAGCAACAACTAATTTCCCAGAAAATATTTTGGCACGTTTAACTGCTGAAAATGTGTTACAAATTTGCTTTTTATTACAAAAGGATGTTAAGGACTGTTATTGCAAGAAGTTTACTTCAGTCCCTCAGCCATTCAATCTCTTGTAAATTTATTTAACACAATAACATTTCACCCTTAAGAAAATTTCAAGATGGAGAAAAAAAACTGAGGCATATTTTTAGGAGCCGTATGACATTTTATGTTTCCAAGCAAACAATGATAACAAGACGCTGATTATTTAGTCCTCTTATAACAGAGTGCTTTAAACAGCATTTCAAATTAAATTAAATTTCAAATGTATATTTCCTTTTTAATAACTTTGACAGTAAGTCCTTGTTATGCGTTAAATTGCCGGCAATATTAAACTGGCTGCTTGTCTTGAAAATATTGTATTTCAATATTTGCTTAAAACAAAACAGGATGAACGTAGACACTCATACTCTTATATTCTGCTGCTTTAAAAGGAAACCCATAAATCATGCTGTGCTTTGTATTAATTTTAATTAAACGTATTGTATGCGGCAAATCCCACGATTACATAAATTTACCATAAAATATTACCAGTCATAACGTCCTCGATTATCTGCGGATCTAAAAGTCAAAATTTATTACAATAAACAGCTTATCTCAGCAAAAAATTTATCAAAAATAAAAAATAAAATAAAAATAAAGAAGGAGCGCACTTATAAAGGTGTTTCATAATAAACATATAGATTAATAAAATTTCAGTTGCAATAAAAAACTGTAGCTGGTGTGTTTTTTTAATTGTAGGTTTCAAAAAAATTGTGGCACTCCGTTTGTTGTCAATTTTTAATTTTCCACCCTAAAACTCTTTTAACAGGTATTTTTGCAAAAATAAATATCCCTTTTGAGAGAAAGACAGCTCATAATATATTTTGAAATAAATACGTGTAGGTAATATTTTTTAGTATCAAACTTTAACAACTTCTGCATACTTTTGGGAGTAACACAAAATTTTTTTTATTTACTCTATGTGCTTTGTGTGTTGAAAATAGCAAGAATCGTGAGATAATAACTGCAAGGCCACGAATTAAACAAACGGTTCATTTTTTCACTACAGTTTTTAATTTTAGTCATGCTAAAAAATAGCCAAAGGGATCTTTTAGGCGTTCTGGCTACACTTTTCTAATCACGCATGAAAAATTTATTGTGGGTGCTGTTGGCTGAAGAGTTAACGCGTACACTACGCGTCGAAGTCAATTCAATATGTTACGTCCTAATCAAGTTGTTTCTTTACAGTAGATTAAAAAAATATATATATTTTGTTGCCATAAATTTAATCAGCTTTTGAAGCTTAAGCTTGCATTAACTTAAATCCATACCTTTGAACACCATTTCTATTTGTAAAGTAATTTTTTTTTTATTATTTTTTTTAATCTTCTTGATAAACCTCAAAGCCGAAACTATGCAAAAAACGTGAAGAAATCAAATTATAATAATCAGGCGATAACAAGATGTAAATGTAATTCATTGAATATAGTTGTTTTGAAAGAAATTTCCATTATTGACAATCCGCAAACAAACCCAGCCAGTGGTAGTATCAGCTGTGAATTTGTAAGGCGAATACCAAATTTTCTTGCATTTTAACAAATTCCGAATAAGAACAAAAAAAAAATGTTTTACAAAGATTTGTTAAACATAACTTATATAATCCTCAGCAAGGAGGAATCACCCTCCTCCTCCTCCTCCTCACCAGGAAAATAATACAAGAGAAAGACAAAAACTTAACGTTTGGCTTAAGAAAAAAAAGAGAGAAAGAAAAAAAAATCAAGCAGAATTAAATTTACGCCAAATTTACTCAGACAGCATCACTGGCAGCAGATGCTGGTAAAAAAATGCAAACATGCAAACTTTTAGCAAAAAGTGAAAGCAAAGAAAAAAAACTTGTAGATGAATTGGATTATTTGTGAGTTGAATGCTTTATCAGTAGCTTTCCAAACTCATTGCATTATCGATAAATGCTATTTGCAAAATGGCAAATAGAAAAAATGTGAGTTAGAAGGAACACAGAATGGCGAGGATAGTGATTTTAAAAATTACACTAACACAAATACAAACTTGGAAATAATATTGTAAAATATAATATGCGAGTTTAGAGAAAAAAAATGTTTCCAAGCCATAAAGTAGGCTACATAAATATATTTTATACATTAGCCCAAACATAGGCAATAGTTTACAGTTTTTATATTTCAATAATTGCATACATTTTTGTATTTAGCAATAATTTATTTAAACTAAGACATACACTGCAAAGAAATTAATGTATTAGGCTTTTGGGTCATTTGTTATATTTAGATCAGTCGTTTTTAAAATAGGCCATATTTGATGCAGAACTGTTATCTCCACTTCATATTTTGGAACGCATGGTTTGAATAATAGTGCGTTTTTGAAATATTCCAATACTTCAAGAAGGTTAAAGGTCAATCTGGAATTCACGAACTGAAATCAAATCGATTTAATTTTTTCAACCACAACGTAAACAAAATATTTTTATAACAATCAAGCCATAATCCGCGGATATTCCTCATAATTAAGCGGATATTTCTCAAATAAGTCAACAATGACGGTCCGGTTATGGGAGGTTTTACTGTATTTCGAATGAAATCGCTTCTAATTTCGTAATTTTTTTTACAAAAATCAATTAAATCAATCCTTTTTAATTTACATTGCCTACAATAAAAAAACAAAAAAAAACTGCATACTTTTAGGAGCGCCAAATAAACACTTCCGTTGCCGGTTCATAAAAAGTGCGGTTTCAATGCCAGATTTAATGGCTGATGAATTTATGTATTAAAAAAAACCATCAATCTAACAAAAAAAATTCCAATGAGCTGTTTAAGTAATTACAATTCTTTTTTTTTTAGTATTAAATACAATTTATTCTTACGACTTGGCAAGTCTTCATAATATTCATTCAAACATTTCAGTTCTTAAATATGGTTGTTAATTTTCCAGCACAGTGTATTTTATATTTTTTACATTCTTTATCATTTATTAGCTCAAGCCTGATTACTGGTGAGCCAGCACATCCGTTTAAAGCGTATTTAAGGATATTTTTCATACTTTATCCTGACAAGCAATATTAGCCTCAACACCAATTCAACTAAATATTATCTCACAGTATTAACAAAAGTTTTCCTGCTTACTTTTTTCTTCCAAATAGTTTTCATCGCCTTTTTTTGCTTAACAGCCAAACAAGAACAAGAGCAAGTTTTATTTTAGTTTGTGTTTGATGAAATTTATTTAAATATAAAACCCCAGCTAAGGACTTTTTTTATTTGTCAAAATTGCTTTAAGGCAAGATTATGCTTTTGAATGTGAAAAAGTAGTTAGGCTAAATATTATTCTTTTTTTATTTCGTTTCTTTACAAATCAATATTATTTTAATGAAATAAAATTTTAAGCCTCCAAAGTAGGACTACAAAATATTTTGAAAAGAATTTTCGTACAAGAGTACTCATAGTTTTTTTCCATTGCAAGATTATTTAATAAAATGTATACAGTCTTGTGAAAAAATTGGTAGGATATTGAACTTTAAACAACAACTTTGCAAAACAAAAAAAAACCAAAGGAAAAGTTTTTATTTTTGTATAAACATTCGATTTTCCTCAATGGCTTCGGTAACAATGAAAGAAGGAATCCTTGTTGATCGAATAACAATAAAGAAATATTTTATACTTTCACTACAAAAAAAAAGCCCTCCTTTGTGTATAGAAATATAAGTTTTACTTAAAAAATTGCTTACAATTATTTTTTTCACTTGTTTACAGTTTTGTTTCCTCTAAGAAACAATAGCCATACAAATTGCCCTTTAGGCCTGGTGCTGGTCTTACTGCTAGCCACAAAACACAAATGACAATTTCCTTTATTTTCTTAAATTTTCCACGGCGTCAGCACTTTACCTCTTTATTCATTCAAAAATGGAATATTAAACAGGCGTAGAAAATTGAGGTCAAGATATTGAAAACTCCTTAATTCAAAACTGCTGGGTATATATTGTTTAGGATCAATATGTATTTCTACTAAAAACAACAAGTGCTATCCTTTCAACAAAAAACTTTAGACACAATATTTTACACAAAACACAGAAATGATGCAGCCTTAAACATTCACCTATTCTGTTACACACACACACACTTCCGTATAGATATTTCAATTGATGTATAAGTGCGTGTAGAACATATACTACGGAAAAAAATATTGTCATTGCAGACACACTTTAATAGTGTGCCTTCTAAAGAAAGCATTACAGTGAAAGGCAAAACTCAGTAATACTGCAATAAGAATCTCCAAAAATGGGTTTTAAATATTAAATAGTTTACAGTGTGAGATTTTTAATCATTTGGAAATCGAAACTCTTAAAAAAACAGTAATTTCTTAACTTATTTGCCATAAATATTAAAAGTACAGTCACCATAAGCTATTCAATTGAGTTCACCATCTTTTTTCTCTCCCGTATGGAATTCGTTTGGTAAAATCGATCCCAAATTCTTCTGGTTTCTTGACCTCTTTTTAATTCTTATTGTATTCTGATATTTTTAAGCTTAAGGTTCTTTTATTTTAATTTAATTTTTAATTTCAATATTTCGTCACTCCTCTGTGTCGACTTCTTCAGGAAATTAATTATTTTATTTGATATCAAACCAAACGAATTCAATACGGGAGAAATTAATTATTTTATTTGATATCAAATAAAATAATTAATTTCCTGAAGAAGTCACACAAAGGAGTGACGAAATATTGAAATTAAAAATTAAATTAAAATAAAAGAACATTAAGCTTAAAAATATCAGAATACAATAAAATCGGTCTCTTTTAGTTTTTAAATTCAGGACATTTTTTTTTTTTTTATTTCAGGGCACTTTTTATATCAATGCGGCAACATGAATTGATTTTCTTTTAAAACATATCAAAAACTGTAGTTGTGTGAAAAATTTTCGAACTTGGTCTCACTGCACAAAACTTATTACATTTAAACAAAAAGAATTTCTAATATAAGGAGTAGCATTTAGGTCAGGAAAAGAAATTCGTAGGTGATTTAATATTTTCGAACATGGTTAAAACCTTAGGTTGATGTTTTTTTTTCTATAAAAACTAGCAAATATTTGCATTTGGTCTTCGAACATCACATTACACGTAATTTCGAAAATTCGAAATTATGTTCGAAAATTCGAACTTGCCAAAAAATTTGTATTTTTCGATTTTAAACAATCGTATTAAACGGAAAACATATTTCCTTCAATATTCCGAAAAATTTCAATAAAATTTGATATTGATTTATATCCAGGATCTTAAGTTTTTCTTAAGCATTCTTTAATATATGACCCCAAATGATGAAAAAGTGATCGTTCTTGCGAGCACAGTTTCAGTTAAAGTCTGCCAATGTATGCCTCTCCACTGTAATTCATTATGTGCATTTTTGTGTTTGTTAAAATCATCACGTGCTTTTTATAGTCTTATTTTGTTTAGTTTTTTATTGTTTCCTATTTCATCCAAAAAAAAATTTTTTTTTTGCCCAATTTTATCTGTTTCTTAATAGTGTTTTGTTTTATTTACGACAAGTTTAGCAAGTTTTTTTTTTGCTTATGCTGGAGAAAATTCAGTTAAGTATTAAAGTTTTTTGTTATTCTTAAAAAAAAAACTACTTTCTTCCAGTCTAAGAGCATGTCTTTGTTTATACTTTTTGTTTGTTTATTTATTCGTGTTGTAAGTTTTTTTTCTCAAGCTTGCTTCTTTCTATTGGTTTTTGTCGCTCATTCTGCTATATATTTTCCACAAAATATTGGCTTAAGTAGCAACATTACCTGCATCACAATGAGTTGCCAAAATCAACATTGTTAGGGAGAAAGAGAGGAAACCCACAACCAAATTATAACAAAAACTTATTTTCTTAGACAAAGTAACCCCAAATGAATTCGTAGCAAACAACAAATTTAAATTAGTATAAATGTATCAATATTTTTAAATGAAAAGATTTATTTCGAACTTTTTTTTAAAGCCAAAGAGAAGAAAATTGCTGCAAACAAAAATTTTTACTTTAAAGCTGCAATTGTTTGAAACTTTCTGTTAAAGAAGAAATAAAGCCGCAAAATGTTAATAAAAAAGTAATACTATGAAGCGGTACAAGCGGCAAAAATAGCCATTGGATCCTTATGTACAAATAATGGGAAAAAGTTTAACGAGGCAAAAGTAATAAATTTATGCAAACTCATAAAGCGGAGTTTAAAATCATACAATAGATTTGTGGGGGAAAACAGTCGCCGAAACTAATTTCGAATTTAACCAACAATTATTTTCATCAATTACTTCTAAGTGACAGCCTAGACTTATTGATGACTTGGCAAAATTCTTCCAGCGCTAACGATAAAATAAATTTTGTTTTTGAAAAATGTTTAACTGTTTTCAGTGATCGCCACTTTATTTTCTGTTCACTATATTTCCTTAAGGTCGTTGCTGACAGACAGTAATTTTCTGGCCATATAACAAACAAACAAAATTCATTTAAATTTTTTTTTATAACTATTTCTCCACAGAAGAAAGGGAAACCTTGTCTTTATTTCCCCTTACTTACATTCTGTAGTTGTTATTTGTATTATTTTTGTGCGGTAGTTGTTTGTTAATTTGAAAAACTGCTGTTGTTGTTGCTGTTGCTTTAATATTTGTGTAAATTGCAGCGAAAAAAGTTCCCACAGCTTGACCTAAAAAACAACTGAATATGAACACACACACACAAAAAAAGTGAAAAAAGTAAAGGAAAACGGCTGCTTAAACGTACAAAATTCATGCCGTAAGTTTTATAAATTTTTTTTTTACATTTTTTAATGAAACCACAAAAGTACACGAGCGCAACAAGCGAAAAAGCATTTTAGTAACGCTAAATTAAATAAAAACAAAAAAATTTATATACAATAAACAAATATTACAACAAAACCCGGTCTCCCTCTCACAAACAAACAAACAAAAAAAAAAAAGATCAAAAATATTTAGTTGTAGCAACATAATTTTTGGATTCTCATTGCAGACTTTTTGTTTTGGGTTTCTATGACTATTCAACAGATTTTGTTGGCCAGTGGGCTAGATTTTTTTTGTACAATTTTTATTTGTAAATTTTCAATTCATTCATTTTTTACCTTCGGTCATTTTGTTTGACAAAAAGAAAAAAAATCTTATGAATACAAATAAAAGTGCAGCCGGAAAAAAGACAACAACTGTTAAAATAAATTTCATGTATAAAAAAAATTGTTTTACTATTTCCCAGAGATACGAGTAGCATTCAGTTTGTTTCTGGTAACCACAACATTCCCACGCCAATTTGCCTCCAACAATTTGTGCTAATTTGTATAATTACACAAGAATATATTTAATGTTTAATAAAGACACTAACGGCAGGCCACCACATGCAAATTAAGTCATTTGCGTACACGCAATGGCCTCGTCAACATTTCTTATTCCACAGACGATGGTGACCCGCAAAACAATTGATTAGCAACACAAGACTTCATTGTTGTGCTAGTGTAGAATTGATGAATCGTAGTAAGATTTGATAATGAAATCACTTTGTAAATTAACAAAATGAAACGTGTTTTAATGTTAAAAAAAACTAGGACCGTTTTAAGAAAACTTCTGAATTAATAATAAAAAAATATGCAGGTGATATTTAACGAAAGTTAAGAAATTAAATAAATTTTTTTAAAGCCTTTTGCTTCATTATATTATCTTTAACATAAAAATTAATTAAATTTCAAATATCAAATTGGTGCTGTTTTGTAAAAAAAAACATTTAAATGAGAAATATTTATTTGTGGTTTTTTAAGAAATTGTTTTTTATTCAAAACAAACTTAAAGTTCTTGCAATTGTGCTAAACAAAACATTATTTAGTTACATTTTTACGCAATTTAGTCTGTTCACGAAATTGAGTTTTCCAGCATCCGATTCCACCACGAATTTGGTGGAAATGAAAAAAAAAATTAAAGAAATTAAAAAAGCTTCTGAGGAAGTCTACATATCGATTGAATCAAGCTACGAAATTTTTCCGAAAATTTTGAATTTATTTATTTGAAGAAAAGTTGCAAACATTCAAAATAAAACTAATTTCTTTTTCTGAAATTGCAACGATTGCATAATTATATAATAATATTTATTTTAAAGCTTGCCTAAAAGTATGCCACATATAATGCTTGACACAGTTGTATGACAAGTAATGCAAAATCAAGGCAGTTCAGTCGATTCCGCTTTAGCGCAACACGCTTTACTGAAAAAAATCGCATTACTGAAAGCGATACAAATCCCCGCACTGATTTTATACACAAGTAATCTTATTAACTTCGCTTTAGCGAAACATCGCTTTACTGAAAATATCGTATTACTGAAAACCAAAAGCAAGCCCACAACTACGTTTTGTATGAAACTTACTTCGCTTTGTCGAAAAAATAAACCATGACAAATTTATTTATTAGAAATCGCTTGCATAACTTAAGGCTGGAAAAATTGTGCATGTCTTGTCCGTTAATATATTAAATGGGAAAATGTACTTGTCCTTTTCGCTCTTACGTACTTTATTGTATTTTTCTATTATATTGTCAATGCTAATGGCTAGACATTTTCGAGGAATTCATGAAAAATTTCAACCACAAAATGAATAATTCTATGAATAATTTTTTTTTTAATAAAATTTTTACGTTAAATTGACGTAAAAAAATATACAGATTTGATATAAAAAATATGGTTTTACAGATTTCAAGCAGTACACTTAACTGTAACAAATTTCAGTAATCCGAACTAGAGAAAAAAATCGGATAACTGAAAAAATTGGGCTTTGGTCATTTCCAGTAAAGCGGAGTCGACTGTAGTATGTTCGGGAAAGGAAGTAGTATTATTATATAATAATACAATTTTATTTAAAGTGATGTATTAAATATTCCCAGACTTTTGCTTAAATCATTTGCCTCTGAAACCAAAAAAAAAAAAACTTTGAAAATAAAATAATTTCACGCTACCAACAATTTATACATTTAAGCAGCCATGTACAGCTTGAGCCCAGCAGTTCTGATATGCAGAATTAAATAATTCACACTTAGCAATCTCTACATTTTTAAAACAATACATGAAATCTTAAATATATATAAAAACATATTTTTTATGACCATTGATCTTTGAGCTTAAAGCTTCTTTGTGCAATCCATGTGAACCAGAACCACCGGGATTGCTAGATAATATGTGTTGCAAACAACAGTTAAACAAGAACTTATTACTTATTTTCATCATACTTGCCACATATCTTTTAATTTGAATTTTTATATGTATTTTTATTTTTAATATTTTTTTTTGTTGTGCTACTATTTTACCAACTACAGTTTGTAGATGAAAATATCTTTTTGAGCCATAAAACTGGAGCAATATTATAATGCACATTGTGTCTGCGACTAAATGCAATATAAATTTCAATACAAATGCTTATGTGGATATACAGAGGAGGCAGTCCTTAAACCGGGGAAAAAAACATAAGCAGTAATATGCAATATATGAAAATGTCATTTCATAGAAAACACCACACATATGCAAAAGAAATATTTTAGTTTTTAATATATTTTTAAAATTGCATATGCGTGAATTACATTCTCATGCAGTAAAATTTTGAAAAACTACAAAACTCTTGATTTATGCAAATATGTTTACAAACCATCTGAGAATTATACCAGTACAACTATGACATTCTTAGAAGTTCAGTAACATATACAAAACAGAAATTTTAGTCGATGTGCTTCTGCATAATTTTTCGGAATCTTTTACGAAGTTAAGTAGTCTACTGATGATGCACAACAAATAAGGTAAAATATTGTGAATTCACTCTATTTTTTTAATATTAAATATCTTTCTAGTAAGTCCGGTTTATATTACTGCTGTCATGCTCAAGAAAAAGTAATTTTGCTCCACATATTTTTATTTTATTTCACTTTTTTTTTTTATTGAACTTAAGTTTGCAAAAAATCATTTTCCATTAATCATTAAAGACAAGTTAAACATGCTCATACAATATGTGGGTATTACAAAAAAACGAAAGATGTCAATACTTAAAATACTGTGCTATTTGAAAATATACTGAGTGCTATTTGAACAGAAATTCTTCAAAGCTAAATAAATAGCGTTATTGCTGAATCGTATGCTGCAATTTATATTGCAGTAAAACTAATAAATAAAATAGTAGTTGCACTCTTTTCCCCAACATCCAGCTGCATTGATTTGGCATTTCATGTCATACAACTGTGTCAAGAATTATATGTGGCATACTTTTAGGTAAGCTTAAAATACTACTATCCTGTTCCATTAATACTAATGCAAGTTTGTGGCATTTAAAATTGATATATTGACATATGAAGTCATTATTTTAATATTCCGAACATTTAGTTTAATACATGATCTGATTTTTATTTTAATAATTATTAATTTAAAACTGCCAATTATAATTTGATATGTAGTTCAAACAAAAAAAAAAGAAAAAAATATAGAAATTTTACTATACAATTAAACATTTTCAATTGATGTTTGTGAAATTTATTTTATTTATTAGCAGTTGAACACGTATCATTATTAAATAAGACATCTAGAAAACATGTCATATTGTTTTTGTAAAAGAAAATGATATTGTAAAATGTATAAAAATTTATTTTAAATGACAACTAGTATATCGCACTAATAAAATTTTATATGCCCAGTTTTAGGCAAATTTATTGTATATAAAAAATTAGAAAAATCAAAAATATTTTTTTATTATATTCTGATATTTTTAAGCTTAAGGTCTCTTTATTTTTAATTTCATTTTTAATTTCAATATTTCGTCGCTACTGTGTGTGACTTCTTCAGGAAATTAATTATTTTATAAATAAAATGTGTGACGAAATATTGAAATTAAAATAAGAAAGCAGAAGAATTCAAAAAATTTGTACATAAAAATAAAAACGTCAATATAATCAGGACTTGTTTTCATAAAACGGAAAGTTTTTTAGGCCTGAGAATGTATGAAATATTCTAATTTAAAAAAATATTGCTTTAACAGTAGCGTTAGTGTTGGCTCTGTAATAAAGACAAGTGGAATTTTTAAAATCCAATACCGCCGCCTAGTAGTCAAAATAATATATTTTTTTTTATAACGAACACAACCCGCGAAAAGCAAATCGCTGTTTTTCTGCGGAAAACTGTGCTGTTGGCTGAAGTAGTAGAACACGAGACTATGAAGCGGAGGGTCGTGAGTTCGAGCCCGCGCTGAGTCATGACATATTGTGTTGAATTCTTCTGATCAGCATTAGTGCGTGGTTGTGTTAGTGTTTGCCAGCCTGTTTCATTGATGAAGGCATTGTCACTGATCACTGAACATAATTGGCAGCGACTGACACTATCATGTACTAAAAGCAGAGTAACTGCACCCACCTTCGTCGGTCCTGTAGCAAAAATTAGCCGGCGAAGTAAAAGGTTGAAATAACTACAAAAACAACTGTCTATCTTCTCATCTTTACTAATCTGTACCCTCAATACTATCCCTCGTTTTCAGTTCTGGCGCAATGCATTGCATATATAGGGGTCATCCCCTGAGTGCTGGTCCTACTCCTAAGAAAAAAAAAAAAAAAAGCAGTCTCCGAATAAATGGCTTGAAGTGCAAGCGAGCAACAGACAAACTTATTTTTTTCTACCAGCCAATAAAAATTGATACAGAAACTCTTTTTAATATTTATATTTGGGTTAACATATTACAAATTACAAGTGAAATAAAAATAATTTATTGTTGCTTTTCAAAGAAATTAAAAAAAAAGTTAAAACAATTTTTATGCAAAAATATTTATATTATGAATATCTACATAAAAATGTCTTTTAATTGATAATTTTTCGTTAACATCGGTGGCCGATAAGATATTCAAAAGTGTACCACAAAAATATGTGTATGCATATAAGATTTTAAATAAAGAAATACAAAAATGTTTGCATACTTTAAGGCTGTCGCTAGCAATAACTGGATCCATAACTGAATACGAACGAGTCAGTGATCTGTTAAAAGCGAATCATACAGATCGCAATTGAAGGCTAGCGCAAACCCAGCATGAAAATCAAAGTTTACGTGTAATTTTACTTTTCTAAACAATATTGTATAATTTTTAAACAAAGCCAAAAATGCAGATCTGTTAAGGACCGCCACTACTGAAGTTATAGCAAAAATAAAATTATTTTACAAATTATTTTAAGCATGGAGCAAGTGTCAAAAGTAAATATAAAGCTCACAGTTGGACCTCTTTAACACTGGAAATCCTTTTTCACATTTAAAACTCAAAAGAATTAATAAAAACAAACTGATTTGAAAATGCTTATTTAAATATAGAAATATAAACACTTGAGCTATAGTTCAACTTATTATAGGAGCCCACATTAACTAAAATTCATATGAACAGTTCATGTTGTATGTCCTAGTACATCAAAAAGATCTCACATAAAACTTCAATTACTTAATTAAAGCCAGAAAACTTTTACTGTAATTAAAAAGTGTGCTAACAACCTTTAACAGCAAATTAAATTACACCTTGAATTAATTAAAGTCTAGTACAATTTTTTTTCTTTACCATCATTACAGGCAAAAGAAAAAGAACATAAATTCCTTTTGATTCCGTGTATTAAAAATTCTTTAATGCTCTCGTTTCCTGGCTACATGTGAATATTTAAATATGCATTTTTTTGTTGTTGTTGTTGTATCATTTGTTAGCATGTTTGCATTTTGTATATCTTTCATTTGCCATGTTTAGTTTATGACAAAAGTGAAACAGAATTGTAAAGGATGTTTTTTTTTCCTATTCCATGCTCGTATGTGTTGTGTAGCTGCCGCAAAATTATTTAAGTCTCGGTTGTATTTAAGGCTAAAACAGACATTATTTTAAGACAACACAAAAAATCCATATTTTTTTTCTTCTTTTTCGCAACAAAAAGGCTAAAACCAAATGAGTTTCACTCAGCCTTTTAGACATTTACAGCAAGTGTAAGATATGCAGTTTTGTGCAAACATTATATGCATGATAAATGTGAAAAATGAAAATGTTAAGCATGAAAAGAGGCAAATCTTTATTATGCATTTGTACGACTTAGAATGTAGTTGAAATAACTGCACATAATTTTTTTATCTCTGTGTGTGTATGTGTGTGTGTGTAATAGTAGTTGCTCATTTTGCTGGCAATCCACCTGTTGGTACATCATGATTCACCTTTTATAATTCTTAATGAAAAAATTATATAAAAAGTTATTTATTTTGCTAAAGGAGGGGAATTTTTATATTTTAATGCCAAAGTATAGAAAAAAAAAATTTATTTAATCAATAACATGTGAAATTTTTCCAGCTGAAGGTCCTATTGTAGGATTCGGGACATTAGGGTTGAACATGTTAAAAGAACCTAAATTTCCTTGCTAGGGCCCAGCACTGCATTTCTGGAGATATAAGTTTTGAGTCAAGCACATATTAAGCGGCCTTTCTATATATATTCGAAATTGGTCAAAGGGATCACAGTGCTAATGCAAAGCCTTGGATCGAATACAAATCATTGGATCCTAGCATATGCTGCCACCCCACAAATTAACTAATTAAAACAGCTTAATGAATAACCTTAAACAACAAAATAAATATTGCCTATAAAAAGTGTTTTGTTGCCTTTTTGTTATAATTCAGTCTGCAGCTTGAAATTAAAAATTCAAGGAAAATAATTGGCTTCCTTTATATTTTTTTGCACTATAATAAGTGTTGCTAACAACAGCAACTTGCTAATTTATAACTCATTTGACCTAAAAACATAACATACGAGGTCAGTTCAAAAAGAATATTTTACATTATTATTAATTCACAGTTTGTCCGAATCGTTAGAAGTCTTTCTCAGATATAGTACACACGAGCCAAAGATTTTTCCAATCTTTGAATACTTTCTGTTAAGCACTTTTTGGTATGTCCTTGTCGAGATGAATGACTAACCTTAGAAAAACGCTAGTCGAATATATGCCACCCACAAGTTTTAATACCATTTTTGAATTGACCTCGTATATGCATATGCATGGCTCACCTAATTTTATATTTCATTGTTCTAACAGACACCAGAGAACATACTTAAATAAATTTTCCTAAAAGTATGCTTTATTTTAACAATTTTCAACTCTTTGTTATTTTATAATAAATTTCAGAGATTTTGTTTTACACCAAATTATCAAACCGAAACAAAAGAGCTTCTAAAATTCATTAATTAACTACACTTTACCTAAAAACACTTTAGAAATAAAAACCAATGGAAAATGCAATATATTCATGTTGCGCGCAACATGCCTTAACACACACACACAAACACAATATGCATAACACTAAAGTATTAGCAACAAATTCAATAAAGTTCGTACGAAACAGACCGCTTTACAACCATAAACTAAAGCATACATTCTGGCTGGCAAAAAATGATAAATACACACTCGCACTTTACATCCGATGCACACATGTAAAAGCACCAGCGGACGGCGGAGCCACACAAATCAAATAAAGAACATGAAATAAGCGTGTATTGCAACATAAAACACAAACTGTTACATGCAAGTTTACATACAGAATTAATCAATACTCTGGAGTACGAAAGTACAAAACAGTGGGCAAAAAAAAAAAAAAAGTAGGTTGGAAAAAAAACAGACTGGGGACAAGGTGTAAAAAAACGGTTGACTATTCAAGTGGTTAGCGATGATGTTTCAGTGTTGATGTAAAACAACAACAAACATATTTTTACAGTGGAAAGTCCTTAGAAAGGTTGATATAAAATTTATTTTTTAATGAAATTTCTGCAAACTTTGTTTGCAGTGTTTTACTCTTTACACATTCTCATGCTTTATATTATTAAATATTCATGTGTTATTAATCAATGCAGAAATTCATTTAAAATTTCCTCTTGTTTTCCATCAAAAAAAAAAAAAAAACAAAAGAGGAAAACTTTTCTTCATTTTGTTAAATGTCTGTTGACGATTAACTGTGACAATGATGATCAAACAATAAAACAGCAACAGTTGAAAAAAAAAATATATATATGACGCCTGTTCTACATTAAATACAATAATAAATATATAAAACAGATGGAGAGTGATACAGGAGATGATGAACAAACCTGAAACAACAATGAAACGCCAATATTTAGTACGGAAAATTTATTTACTTGTTTTCTTCCACCCCCAACGCTATTGTTGGCAGACAAGTATGCTTTCATAGAAAAAATTATATAAATATTACAAAAAAAAAAAACGAACTGACAACCAACATTGCAATAACATCTCAACGTCACCAACAAAATCATCATACACTCATCTCATCAACAGCATATCAAGTGTGTATAGTGTCATCATTGGCATTTACCATGAGTGGTACGACACATTCACACTCACTTGTGTATATAAATGAAAATAAATCGATGAACTAAAGACACGCTAATACAATGAAATCAATTCTTACATGGACACAGTGACACCACAGCCGCCACAGCTATAAGATGCCTACTCGTACATGAAGTTCTTTGTCAAAATATTTACCACTTGTAACCGTGTAGGCGGGCGGGCGGACGGACGGACGGGTGGGCGTACAAGCATGTAGAATATCTACTACACATCTACTACAAACCAGGGTATTTAAAAAGATAGTGTTTGTATTGTTCAAGGTTTGTCTTGTATGTTGTGTGGAGTCCTTCTTCCTCTCCCTTAGAATAGGCTATGCAATTTTTTGTTTATGCTTTCCTGTTAATACTGTAATGTTGGGGCTATTGTATTTCATGTTGACTGCATAAACAATGGGCTGGAAAATTTTTCTGCTGTCTTGTTGAAGGCATCAAGCCGTGTCAAATAATTTACTTGTTTAAAGCACAACTAAAAAGTTGTAGAAAATTTCAGAAGTTATGGGAGATATTATAAAGCAAAGGGAAAATACTTGAAAATAAATAAACAATAGCAATTTAATAGGAAATAGTGTACAAGTACTGAATAGAAGGCACATTTGTGAGGAAGTAAATTTAATTAAAAAGTCTAGTAAATCCCTATATATATTTTTCAAAAGTCACCAGGCAGTTTTAAATAAGCAAACTTATAGTGAGCTGAAAAATTAGACAACACCCACCTTCGTCGGCCCTGTAGCAAAAATTACCCGGCAAAGTAAAAAAGGTTGAAATAGCTACAAAACAAAAAAACTGTCTATCTTCTCATCTTTCCTAATCTGTGCCCTTAATACTGTCCTCTCGTTTTCATTTCCGGCGCAATGCATTGCATATATAGGGGTCATTCCCTGAGTGCTGGTCCAAGATAAAAAAAATAATAATTAACACGCGGTATGTTCAAAAAAAATTAAGATAATTTTCAAAAGCACTTGATATTTTGGCAGTGGCATACGATAATTGACCTCTGAGTCGGGACGGGAATATATTTAAAAAAAATCAATGAGTGTTCGAACTCAAGGGCGATGTGTTAACACCTTTTTGTTTATTTATTTTATATTAAACCCACAAAAAACAAAGAGAATGCAAAGCAACAGACAAATGTACATACATACATTGTTATGTTTGTACATAAGCTACATACGTTGCTGTCTTGCTATCTCATTTTTATATATGTACCTATAACCACGTCACTATTCTCTTTGCTATGCATAAGATAAAACCGAAGATCAACATAAAACACTTTTTTAATATTACTCCAAATTAATACTCCGAATTAAAACACTTAAATCTCCGCTCGCCGATATCGGATCGCATTAATTTTTGGCCTAAACTCTTCGTCGAAACCCGCACTAGCGTTTTAATCCAAAAATTAATAAAATCGGCTATGAATTTCAAGAGCAAATCGCGTGGGAAAATTATATCAAAATCGCCCAATAATCACTTTCAATACCGACTGCCAAGCAACGAACAAACAAACGATGATTTACTCTTACATCTTACACCTTACACTTGCGTATGTATTGAAACAGATAGTTTACTGCCCTAGAGGCGCGCGTATAGATGTTAACACATCAAAAATTATTTTCACACAAGATCGAAGAGATGTGAATAGTAAACAAGTTTTTGTTTCTACTTTTCAAAATCCGGATTAATCCATTTTTTACGACATTTACGGCAGTTGGTTGTGTACTTGGCTGAAGTAGTTAACACGAGACTATGAAGCGGAGGGTCCTCAGTTTGACTCCGTGCTCAGTCATGAATATTGCGTGGAATTCTTGTGATCAGCGCTAGTGCATGGTTCTGTTAGTTATTGTCATTTTGGTTAAGTGATAAAGGCATAGCACTGGTCACTGAACACTTAATTGGCAGTGTCAGCCACTATCATGTACTAAAGAGCAGAGAAGAAGCACCCTCCTTCATGGGTCCTACAGCAAAAATTTGCCGGAGAAGTAAAAGATTGCAATAACTACAAAAAAGTATTTAACTTCTCGTCTTACTTCATCTGTCCAATCAATACTATTCCCTCCTTTCTAGTGCCGGTGAAAAGCATTGCATATGTGTGGGGGTCATCCCTTAAATGCTGGTACGGGTAAAAAAATATTTTTCAGGCAATTTACTGTTTTCTTTTTCAAAAAGTTTTAGCTAAACTTATGTGATAAAATATTTATTTTTGCTTACATTCCATAAGAAGTTGATCTACAGAATGACTAAATTTATGTGTATAGCACATCTTCTAGGGTTAAAAGATAATTCTTCAGTAAAATCTGAAAATATTTTTGTATAAAAATTTACTATTTTTATTTTCATAAGGAACGCACAAATTCAACAATATACATCTTTTTATTTTATTAAAATAAAAGACATTTTTTATTAAAATAAAAAACATTTTTTATTAAAATAAAAAACATTTTTTATTTAAATAAAAAACATTTTTTATTAAAATAAAAAATATTTTTTGTTAAAATAAAAAACATTTTATATTAAAATAAAAAATATTTTTTTATTAAAATAAAAAACATTTTTTATTAAAATAAAAAATATTTGTTATTAAAATAAAAACATTTTTTATTAAAATAAAAAACATTTTTTATTAAAATAAAAAACATTTTTTATTAAAATAAAAAATATTTGTTATTAGATAAAATAAAAACATTTTTTATTAAAATAAAAAACATTTTTTATTAAAATAAAAAACATTTTTTATTAAAATAAACAACATTTTTTATTAAAATAAAAAACACTTTTTATTAAAATAAAAAACATTTTTTATTAAAATAAAAATCATTTTTTAGTAAAATAAAAAACATTTTTTATTAAAATAAAAACATTTTTTATTAAAATAAAAAACATTTTCTATTAAAATAAAAAATATTTGTTATTAAAATAAAAAACTTTTTTTATTAAAATAAAAAACATTTTTTATTTAAATAAAAATAATTTTTTATTAAAATAAAAAACATTTTTTATTAAAATAAAAAACATTTTTTATTAAAATAAAAAACATTTTTTATTAAAATAAAAAATATTTTTTATTAAAATAAAAAATATTTTTTATTAAAATAAAAAATATTTTTTATTAAAATAAAAAATATTTTTTATTAAAATAAAAAACATTTTTTATTAAAATAAAAAATATTTGTTATTAAAATAAAAACATTTTTTATTAAAATAAAAAACATTTTTTATTAAAATAAAAAACATTTTTTATTAAAATAAAAACCATTTTTTATTAAAATAAAAAAGCCATTTTTGGTAATAAATGGCACCAATTTTTTATGTATATCTTTAAAGCATCAGTAATGTTTTTTTTTTTTGTTTTTCTTTTTCTTTTTTTTTTTTTTTTTGTTTTGGTCCTATATGTTCATAATCCTTTAACTGTGACAAATTGACAAATCTGTTGAAAAATTATAACGGAATTAAAAAGTTTTCATATGAATAATTTGCTGTTTATTAGCCAAGTCGACAGGAAAAAATATTCCCGTCAAACAATTTGTCGTGTAACACTTTTTTTTTTTTTTTTTGGGCAAAATAAAAGTACACAAAAATAAAATATAATAAAAGCAAAAATTAAATAAATTTTTTAGCAGGTTGTGTGAAATTCTGCATGAAACAACAGGAAAGCAAAAAGCATAGAGATTTTCAGCTTATTGTTGTTATTGTTTAAGGTGCAAAGGTGTCATAATCATAAAAGCTAACGTTGCATAAAGCAACTTCATAAAACCATCAAAAAAAGAAGACGAAAAAAAAAACAGCAAGTGTAACAAAATAATATTCATACAGAAAAGGATTTTCACACTTTGACACTAACAAAATAATGAAAAAGAAAAATAGCACATACACACACACACACACACTTCCATGTATATGAACACAAACGCCCGCTTAATGCTTAGTTGTGTATATGCACATTTTAACTAACACACAAGAACAAGAGCATACAGGAAATAAAGAATACAAAAAACGGTAAATACACTTACTCAACGCTGCTCTTTATTTTTGCTTACATACGAGGGAGCTTTTGTTTTTGTTTTTTTTTTTTTTTTATTATTAAATTTTGTTATTTTTACCATTATTACGGACACACAGACAATTTGCTTAAGTAGAAAAGAATAGGGAAAAAACACAATCTGCCTACTTTTGCTATTTTATAAAAAGAAAAAAAATTTGCCCAAAATATAAAAAAAAATATATAACGACAATAATTCCATATAATTATTTTTACTTTTGTATAGGCTTTTTCTTTCATTCCTTTTCATTTGTGTCTGAACGAATGAACGTACGTGCGGTGGTTGTTGGCATTTTTCTGGGCGCTTGTTTGTTTCTTTTGTAAAAATGTTGTTGTATTGTGACACTTTAATGATGCGAGTTTATGGATGCTTTTAGGGCATTTTACCTTTATTCTTCTTCTTCTTTTTTCTTTATTTCATTTTATTATTATTACGAATATTTATCAATGCTGCTGTCTGTGGGTTGCGTAGCCTGAAAACTACTGCTTTAAAAAATTGCTGCTGCATCTTTTAAAATTTATTGTCTTTTGTATTAAACTTTTAAATGTTGTCTTTTTACTTACTTTTAAAAATTAGTGTCATTTTGCCCTTAATACCCTGATTTCAATGTTTTTGTTATTTTTTTATGACTTTAGTTCACTAAACATGAAAACTTTTGCCTTAACAGCGCAGACAAAATTACCTGCAATGAAAAGAACACACAAGAAAAAATTTTGTTAGATAAATATTATTTTAGAAAATGTTATAAAAAAAATGTGTGTAATATTTTGTTTTTTTTTTTTGCTTAACTTAATTTACATAAAATTTATGGCAATTTGTTTTTTATACAATAGGCGAAACTGTGCACAATAAACATAACAAATTGACACAACAAAAGAATACAATTATTGACTGCTGAAACCTCTAGTAGATTTTAAGGTAAATTAGAAAAATTTATAGCTGCTGCTTATTCATAAGCAGATGTAGATCGTTGCCTGGAGCAACTAAAGCAATTCTCATTTAGTTGAGTTGAGTTCAGTTGCAGCAATGGATTTATTTACACTACAATCGTGTAGTATTCAGACCATAATTAAATGTCATTTTCAGTTAAAATAAATTTTTATTTCACATACGAGGTCTGTTCAAAAATTGGGTAAATTTTAATTTTTGCGAAATTAATTTTTTTTTATTCATAAATTTCTCTTTTACGACGCAACAAGCAAGTGTCAGGGGTTTTTTCCAATCCTCAAAGAAGTCATTTTAAGCTCCGGTATGACCTTTCAAATTGTATCTCCTCAAACGAAGAGGTCAATTGATCGTCTCTTTAGCCTTGGGAACAGAAATAAAATGCCGAGGTGCAAACGTGGTGAATATGGTGGTTAAAGCACAATTACTTTTTTTTTTTTTTTTTTTGGAAAAAAATTAAGTTTTTTTGTTGTCACAATTCGCACTTTTTTCAAATTTCCCTATAGAATGCAACAGAAGTCAATATATAATGGGGATTTCTTTTCTGAAAAAAATTCAACATTTTATTACAATTTTCCTAAAAAACTACAATTGGGCGCATTTTTAAAATAAAAATAATTTTTTGCAAGAAATGGTATAATCATTTGTAATAAATTCACTATTTCCAAATGCCATAATATTGCCATTTTTTGATGAAAAGTGCAAAATATGTAGCATTCTTTTTTAGAAAAAAAAACTACATAAGTAAATTTAAAAAAGAATATAAAAAAGGGACCCCATGCTTGAAAATTTGTTATAAAATTTTTTTTTATTATATTTGATATAATTATTAAAAAAAAATTATTTATTGATTTTTGATACATCAAATGTTTTATAATTTTCTAAAAAAAACCCTAAGCTTAATAAATATCATAAAATATTTAAAATAAAAGTCAGTAAAAACTAACAGAAAATTATTATAAAAAAAATATATTTTTTTATATTAAATTGAATTAAAATTCTATAGGCTAATTGTTTTTTAATTTAAATCTCAGAAAGACATGATAAATATTCCAAGGCACAAAGGCAAGTCAACATCAGTTTTTTGTTATTCAACTTACACAGCAGAGCAGAACAGCTGTTTTCGAAAGACGCAACCCTTTCATTATCAGTGCTCATGTGTATTGTGTTTGTCACCACTTATTAGGTGGCTTAGTTGAATGTGATAACAGTTCCTATTTACACAAATTTTATTGTGAAAAAGGATACGAGAACTGTATCAACCTGATGTTAACATGTTATTGTTATAATACCCGTGTTACCGTTTGATTATTTTTCTTCATGTCCCATTTTTCTGAATATTTTGTTCCATCGTACGTAAGTCAAACTTTTTTGGTTTGAATTTTATACTTAAGTAGATGTGAACGTTTTCCAATTTTATTATTGGTATATTTTTTTAAGTTTAACATACATCACGGTATAAATTTCATGGGGTATCTATTTGTACCAAGGAAATGGAGGCATGCAGATTAACTTAACCCCTAACAATATTATCAAGGTGTAAACAAAACTTTTGTTTATAGATCACTTTTTCATAAAGCAATAAAAATGTTTATTGTTTTAATTATTATTACTGAATAATTAATTAATAGCCATTTTTTTTTTGTCAAACCTTAAATATAATCTTGTGAAGCAGGTGTTAATACTCATACTTCTACTTCACTTCAAATTTTATTTCATATAATAAATTTTTTACACGTTCTTTATGTTTTATGCATAAATTATGCTGCTGCTCTTTACCGAATTATTATTTTGTATGTAAGAAAATAAAAATTATTAAATAAATAGAAAGAAAAAAAAATAAAGATAATTCTCTCTTATACTTTAATACATCTGCACTATACGCCAATACAATTTTGTAATTTTGGCACGTTTGGTTCATTAAACTTTTCGTACGTTTTTCCTTTTATGTACGGTTTCCTTTTGACTGTGGCAAGACAAAAATAAAAAAGTTAAATAAAATTGAAACTGCCATCTATGGCTTTGTAAAAAACAAAAAAAAAATAAATTAAAAATATTACATGTAGTTAAAAAGCAGGTATAAGAAGACAATAATCTAGGTAGATTCTAGCACACACACACACACAAACACATTTTACAACTCTAACAAAAAAAGGAAGAGGAAAAAATCAAGTTAATGCGTGCAAGTATGTGCCACCCACTTAATAATTCTAAACATGATTCCAACTACCCCTGAGGCTCATAAACTCTATCGCACAAAATAAACTACTGCGCTCTGACTTGCTGGCGCAGATACTAGACAACAAATAACTGCCACATACGAGCACAAACACACACACGTGAAGCAGGCAAACTGCTTGCAACCATTTATTTTGTTTGAGTGGATGGAACCCGGCAAACACTTCAATATCAAAAGACCTTTTAATAGAATTATTTTTCTTTTATTAAGAGAGAGAGAGAGAAAAAAATATATAATTGAAAATAATAAAAAACAATAGGATGTGGTAGTTTCAAATTGAACATTTTGCTGGTTAATGCTTTTTTTCAACTTGGATTTATTCTTTTAATATTCGCTCGTAGTTTATAGTGGTGCGTTTCTAGTTATTTTTTTTATGTATTTACTGCTACTTCTAGCTGCCAGCGTGAGTATTTTAAAAGAATAACTCCATATATAATCAAAAGGTTTGTGGCAATAAAACTCCGCAGCAGGTTTGTGCAAACAATTATAAAACGAAAAAAAACAGGAATAGAAAAAGTACTATTTTTACCAGGTGATTTTCAATGGTAACTTTTTTAAAAGGGTCTTTTTAATAGGCACTTTCAAAAAGGTACCTTTTTTTCAAAACTACTTTTTTAATATGGTAATTTTAAATAGCTACTTTTTTAATAGGTACTTTTTTAATAAGTACTTTTTTAGTAGGTACTTTTTTAATATGTACTTTTTTAATAAGTACTTTTTTAATAGGTACTTTTTTAATATGTACTTTTTTAATAGGTACTTTTTTAATAGCTACTTTTTTACTAGATACTTTTTTAAAAGGTAATTTTTTAATATGTACTTTTTTAATATGTACTTTTTTAATAGGTACTTTTCTAATATGGTTCTTTTTAATAGCTACTCATTTGGAAGGTACTTCTTTAATAAGTACTTTTTTAATAGGTACTTTTTTAATAGGTACTTTTTTAATAGGTACTTTTTTAATATGTACTTTTTTAATAAGTACTTTTTTAATAGGTACTTTTTTAATAGGTACTTTTTTAATAGGTACTTTTTAATAGGTACTTTTTTAATAGGTACTTTTTTTATATGGTTATTTTTAAAAGCTACTCATTTGGAAGGTACTTCTTTAATTAATATTTTGTTAATAGGTACTTTTTTAATAGGTACTTTTTTAATAGGTACATTTTTAATAGGTCCTTTTTTAATAAGTACTTTTTTAATATGTACTTTTTTAATAGGCACTTTTTTAATAGGTACTTTTTAATAGGTACTTTTTTAATAGGTACTCTTTTAATATGTACTTTTTTAATACGTACTTTTTTAATATGGTTCTTTTAATAGCTACTCATTTGGTAGGTACTTCTTCAATAGGTCCTTTTTAATAGGTACTTTTTTAATAGGTACTTTTTTAATGTGTACTTTTTTAATAGGTACTGTTTTAATATGTACTTTTTTAATATGTACTTTTTTAATATGGTTCCTTTTAATAGCTACTCATTTGGAAGGTACTTTTTCAATAGGTACTTTTTTAATAGGTACTTTTTTAATAGGTACTTTTTTAATAGGTACGTTTTTAATAGGTACTTTTTTAATAGGTACTTTTTGAATAGTTAAATTTTAATATCTAGATTTCAATAGGTGCTTTTCTTAAATTTATTTCTTTAATAACTAATAAGTACTTTTCCACTAGGTACTTTTTAATACTTATTTTTTAATAGGCATTTTTTTAAAAGCTGCCTTTTCTAATAGATTATATTTTAAAAAATTTTTTTAATAGTTACTTTTATATAAATAATTTTTAATTGGCACATTTTAATAGTGACTTTTTTGAAAATATTTACTTTATTAATAGGTCCTTTTTTACGAAAAAGTTTTTAAGTACTTTTAAAGAGTTGCTTTTTTCCAGTTGCATCTTTATTAATGGCCACTTTTTAATAGGCACCTTTTTGTAGATACTTTATTTATAGGTACTATTTTATGGCGTTCTTTTTAATAGGTGCTTTTTTTAAAGGTACCTTTTATTTTATTGTTACTTTTTTACGAAAATTTTTCTAATAAGTACTTTTAAAAAGGTATTTTATTCATAGGTACCAGTTAATTGGGTACTTTTTTAATGTGTACTTTTTTTAAGAAAACTTTTCTAATAGGTACTTTTAAATAGATACTTTTTAACAGTTGCCTTTTTATCAATTATCACTTTTTAATAGGGATCTTTTTGTAGGTACTTTTTTAATAAGTGATATTTTATTGCGTACTTTTTGAATAGGTACTTTTTTAAGAAAACTTTTGTAATAGGTTTTTTTAAATAGGTACTTTTTAACTGTTACCTTTTTATCAATAGGGATTTTTTTGTAGGCACTTTATTAATAAGTGCTATTTTATTGCGCACTTTTTAATAGGCACTTTTTTAAGAAACCTTTTGTAATAGGTACTTTTTAAACAGTTGTCTCTTTATTAGTAGCCAATTTATAGTAGATACCTTTTTGTAGATACTTTATTAAGAGGTACTATTTCATTGCGTACTTTTTAATAGTTGCTTTTTTAATAGATAATTTTAATGGGGGATTTTATAGGTGCTTTTTTAAAATACCTTTTATTATCCACTTTTTAATAGGTACTTTTTTCAATACTTGTTTTTAAAGGTACTTTTTAGTACTTGTTTCTTCATAGGTACTAATTTATTTGGTACTTTTTTGAAATTTATTTTCTTAGTATTTACTGGACACTTTTTAATAAGTGCTATTTTATTGAGTACTTTGTAATAGGTACTTTTTTAAGAAAACTTTTGTAATAGGTACTTTTCAACAGTTGCCGCTTTATTAATATCCAATTTATAATAGGGACCTTTTTGTAGATACTTTATTAAGAGATACTATTTTATTGCGTACTTTTTAATAGTTGCTTTTTTAATAGATAATTTTAATGGGGGATTTTATAGGTGCTTTTTTAAAATACCTTTTATTATCCACTTTTTAAAAAGTACTTTTTCAATATTTTTTGAAATTTATTTTCTTACTCCCTTATTCATAAAAATTATGAGAGGCTTATAAGAGTGTAATAGAGCAAATTTCATAAGAAAATTTGTATTATTACGCTGTTATTAGACTCTCATAATTTTTATGAATAAGGGGGTTAGTATTTACTGGACACTTTACAAAATGTTAAGTGACAGTTTATTAAAATGTAAATTTTTAATAAATACTTTTTTACAGGTATTTTTTGCTAGGTACTTTTTATTAGGTACTTTTTCAACAGTTGTTTTTTAATATAAGCATACAAAATTTAATTACCAATAAACTCCGTTATTAAAACGAATTATTTAATTATAGGCAATTTTTAAAAGACACATATTTCCAAAATGATGATTTGGTGGGGCACAACATTCTGAACGTTAAAATGAATTTTGTACGATCTCATTTGATCCGCAGTAATTTCTTGCTCTAATTGTGTTACAATGCATGAAGTGAATGTACAAATTAGTCGTGAGGAAACTTTCTCTACTCATAAAGTGATTTAAAAATTAATAATAATTCTCATACTTAAAAAAGATGATGACGGTGATGTTTACAAAAATGTAATTTCTTACAAATAAAATAATTGAGTGACTTCCGTCTGCTAGTTTATTGGAAAAAATTATTTGAAAAAATTTAAATGAAATTCGTGGCTTGAAATTTCGTCAAATTAATATATTTTTCAAAACTATTATCCAAGTGATTAGTATCATTTTTAAGATCACATTAACGCTAGGTAAGTGAAAACGCCAGCAGTGTTTACAATTTGAACTCAATGTTTCCTTTTTTTACGCGATTTCTGAACAGCGATTTTAGTGGTAATTAGACTATTCTGCTTTGAGTCCCGTATTTGTACGCCAGTGTGCGTGAAGTGGCTCATAGTATTTGCTGCGACTTTAATAAAAATAAATCAACCCACATTACACTCTATTACTTTTGTCATTTACTTCTTTATTTAATTTAAAAAAAAAATGATTGTGCAAATGTTTGTGCAGCGCTATTTTCTTCTGCTTTTTTTTATAAATACTTAAAGATACTTATAAATTTATGTATTGATTATGAGATAGGTGTTTTGCATATTTAAGTATATTTTTCCTGTTTTTTCTGTGTGTGTGTGTGTGTGTGTTTCTTGGCAAAGTATTATATTTTATTTCTAGATTTATTTTGCCGTCTTTCGTACTTGACTTCGACAGGAGAATATCACCACAAACACTCGAGAGACAATAAAATGTATAAACAACAAAACACAATTGAAAATAAAAAATATGAATATTTAGTCGAGAAAACCATTAAAATGTGCTGGAATTTTTAATTATCATGTGATACGAGCGAGTATTACTGAACGAGCAGCAGCATGGCACAAGAAAAGGAAAAAAAAATATATATACAAAATACGTGATGATATGATAGAAATTGTTGTTTCGGTATTTTGTTGAATACATGTCATTGATAATATGCACATACATAAGTATGTGTGTGCGTGTACATGCCTTTGCTAAGTATGAGTGTACAAGCTAAAGCCAGCATTAAAAGTATTTCTCTTTATATATATTCAATCAAGTATATTTGCATAAAAAATCATTTAAGGATTTTTAGTTGAGTGGTAAATGTGAAAGAAAACGTAAATTTCTAAAACCTGCATTTGACATTTACAGCTGGAAATTTATTTACTTTTTTTATATATACATATATATATTTTTTCTCCTTTAATCTGAACGCTGTTTTCAAACTACATGCTGTAGTTGGCAAAAGTTGTTATTTAAGAGTGCGTGTGTGCTAAGGATGTATGCTTGTTTTAGCTCCTAAAGGTATGCTTTATGTTTATATATATATATTTTTTTTTAGATTTCTATAAAGATTATACCATGCATTTTATTTTATATAAACAAGCATTTGTAATGCATGAATGATGTATGCTTGATCCTCATCATCAACATCATCTTGATGAACAAGTTTCCTTTTTGCACTCGATTTTTATTTTTTTCTTATTTTTTTTTTTTTTTTGCATTTCACCTAGAATTTGCTGCACTTGTATACAATTTATTTTTTTTTCCTTGCAAGTTCATTTATTCTTTTCCCCAATTTTGTTTTGCCAATGCCTGGCTGTACTACACCTCAATTTAACTTTAAGCATAAAACTACTTTGCTGTATACTTTGGATGTTAAAATATTTATTTTTTCCCCATTTTATTTATTTTCTTTTTTTTTTAGATTTCTATTAACATTATTCAAGCAACAACAAAAACATCTGCATTCAATGGCTTCGGCATTGATGAATCAGTGGTGCATTTACAAAGTCATGTTATATTTCTTTCACTTTTAAGTTTTTTTTTTGATATATTTATTTTTATTTTTTGCTTCAGTGAGGCGGCATGTCAAGTAAATAAAGTTTGTTTTTTTTTTTAATATTTTGTTTTATAAAGCAGCTTTATATGCATATTTGTATTATATGTATGTACGTCTAATAGCTTTAGTTATAATTAAGTTAATAATACTTGTTACAAGCATGAGGGTTAATTAAATGTTTAATAGAGTAGTTTCATTTAAGGCTTTCGAACAAAAGGAGCAACTTTATAATTGATGCTAATGGCAACTTTAGACTAAAATTGTTTATAGTTTCAAAAAAAAAATATAAAAAAATGGCTTAGATTACACAAGTGTTAATTATAGTGTAATACACAATTTTGCTATATATTATAACATGATATTATATGTTTTTGCCAAAATATATTTTTACTGTGCATATCTGCATGGAAACACCTTTAATATTATATATTACTTATCAATATTGGTGGACAATAAGATAGTAAAAAGTGTACCACAAAAAAATATGTGTGAAGTGTTTATATATAGGGTCTGCCAAATAAAATTTTTTTTTTTTGAAAATGCTATAAAAAAACTACTGAATATTTTCGCAAATTTCGTTTTTTATTTGAAAGTACAATCCTTCTGGTTAATAATGGAAAATAATTTCATTTAAATGGCTGCATGGCTCGATAACGATCGCCATTGACTGTAACGACTACTCCTTGCTCATTTTGCAAGAAAAATGGCCCAATTATGCCTCTGGACCGAATCCGCACCAAACAGTGACTCGTTTTGGGTGCGTCGGCATTTCAATGTATGCGTGCGGGTTTTCTGTGCCCCAAATGCGACAGGTTTGCTTGTTTACATACCCGCCAAGATCAATATGATCATGTACTAAAAGCAGAGTAATAGCACCCACCCTCGTCGGCCCTGGAGCAAAAATTATCCGGCGAAGTAAAAAAGGTTGAAATAGCTACAAAAAAGCTGTCTATCTTCTCATCTTTCCTAATCTGTTCCCTCAATACTATCCCCTCGTTTTCAGTTCCGGCGCAATGCATTGCATATGTAGGGGTCATCCCCTGAGTGCTGGTTCAAGATAAAAAAATTAGCTTCATCTGATAGATGATTTTTTTTGGCAAAATCGGCATCTTCTGTAAAACGATGGCAGGCCAACTTAGCGAAGCGAAAACGCATTGGATGGTGGTCAACCATATTCGTTTAGCGGAAGGATAAAACTAATTATCTGTCAAATCAGACATCAGCTAAGTGTTGCCGTTCACGAAATAAGAAGTAGTTGAAAAATAAACGCTACATTGCGAATCCTATATATATTATTTTTATTTAGTGTGGGAAAGAATTGTTTAGAAAAGTATTCTTTCGTAATACTTCGGATGGATCTTATTTCTTCCAGATTTAGCACTCAGCGACTTTTTCCTGTTGCCAGGATTAAAAAGACCCATGAAAGAATGGCGTTTAGCGACTAAAGAACAGATAAAAAACGAATGAGAGAGATAGAGAGAGAGAGAGAGAGCGAGAGCTTAAGGGCATACCATAACAGTGCATGTCACAGCAGGCTCTAGGATTAGAAAAAAACTCTGTGGCAAGATTATTACATTCGACTATTTTAAAAAAGTGCAAAATAAAACTTGTTGAATTAATAAATATTTTTGTTTTTTTTTTTTTTTTGGAAAAATTAAAATTCACCATATTTTTTAACAGACCTCGTATATTATTTTTTCAAGTGATTGCTTTTAATTTTTTATTATTTTCCACTTACAAAAAAAAAATTATAGAGAATTTTGAGCGATCAGACATGTGCGTACAAAAACAAAACACAAATAAAATGGAAAGTTTAGTGGTTGCTTTTCAAGCAGATTTAAAACATTTTGCCAAAAAGTTTACAACAGATATTTTTACTGTGCATATCTGCCTGGAAATACCTTTTAAATTATATATGATGTAGCAATATTGGTGGACCATAAGATAGCAAAAAGTGTACTACAAAAAAATTTTTGTTTATATACAAAATTGATTTTTCTTTTAACAAACAGCCCGCTACGCTGTTATGGCCCAGAGACGTCGGCCACAGCGGCATCCAATTTGCAGTGGGGTCAGCCAGAGCCTGTAGCAACATTCGATGCGGCTATGGTTTAACTGATTCTTGTTGAGCTGGGCATTATTATAGAGGCTGCCTTTAGACTCAATGCTAGTTTCTCCTTGCGACTTAACCCAACAAGAAGAAACATTTTTAATTGCTGAGATTATCTAAAATAAATTTAAAAAATTTCCTTTTATTAAAATTTTCGATTATGAAGTACTTGTCCCTTTTTGGGATACCCTGGCTAGCCTCTGGACATTTTCTAAGCCTGTTATTGGACCAGCCTAAATATCTTCGTCTTATTTCTATTTCTTAATTTTGAGTGATTTAAAATATGTTGAGATTTTATTACAAAAAAAAATCAAAACTTAACAATCTTAATTAAGCAGCAGAATGCATAAAGTGCTTCATACTTTCCATCATAAATATCCAGCTGAAGTTTTAAGTAAAATTAATGATAAATTCATTTGCTTTATAAAACTAAAACGATACAAGTGTTGTGCATATTTGTTTGTAACTCATTACAGCCATTCACATGTCAATGTTTGTTATAAGAAAATATTTTCATGGCATAATTTTATTTTCATTATAAATTATTTGCTGCAAGCTTTCCCTTGCCTTTTAGCAGCAATTTTTTATTATTATTTTTCTTGAGTTTCTTTACTATTCTGTGCTCAGTTTAAAGTGTGACTGTTGTCATGACAGTTTGGCGTTAAATTAAGTTTTTATACTTTTTTTATTATTATTTTTTTGTTTCTTGTCGCTTCAACAATGTCAACTTTGTCATCAGTCAAAAACTACAGTGGCAACTGAGCAGAGTACGAGAGTATTATGACACAAAATAAGAACAACAACAACAACAACGATGAAAGTAAAAATAAATTTTAATTTAAAGTTTTTACTCATTTTCATTTTTTATTTTTATATTTATTTTTAACTTTAGTGTGCTTAGTTAGTCACTCTGAGTTTGTCTTCAAGTATGTCTGAGTGGATAACGTACTGAACACACACACACACACTCTGCCACACAAACGTACCCATTTACATTATTTAAAACATATACAGGGAAATATTATCAAAGTTTTTTTTTTATTTTCATTTTTATTTTAGATGAGTGTATATTTGCAAACTTTTCATTTCTTTGTATGTTTTATTTTTATATTTTCTGTGCTGCAGAAATCTTTTATACCTCAAAGAATATTGAAAAGAAACTTAAGACCCGGCTGGAAATTCTAAGCTGACAGGTGACTCATTAAAAGCATGTCATCAAGTTAAGATCATGTTAGCTTCAAGTCTCTAAGACATATCACAAGTTTATTTACAGTCAAATGAATACAGGAACATAATAATTTGAGCTGTGCCAAAAAAAAAAGAAACAAATTACTGTTGCAACAGCAAAGCTCTAGATGTGAACACCATTTTCAAAGTCCAGTCCAGTCGATGGCAGTCAGCTGAAAATCAAATAATATTACCTTTTAAAACTTAGGCCCGAAGATATTTTATTACTTTGTTCAGTAATCACCGATATACAGCTAGTCTTTGAGCACATTCCCACTGGGGCACAAACAAGCAAACAAACTAATATATGATAATGAAATCTACTACACAAATAAGAGAAAAAACACTAGAACATATTACAAAACATATACAATAAAGTGTCGACAGTAATTTATAAATACGAGTAAAAAAGCAAAAAAAAAAGAAAACAAATTCCCCCCTTTCTAGTAACACTTACACTCCAGTACACTCACACACACACACACACACATGCACGACACACATCGATTTGACATAAAGTAAAGGATATAAAAAGTTTTGCTAATATTTTGATGTATGACATGTCAAAATATCAACTTGAGCCATTATATTGTAAAATATGATAACGTTTGTAAACTCATTCATAAGCGCAGCAAGTGCCAACATTTAAGAAGATCTTGCCAACAAAAGTCCTGTAACAGGGACGACGGCAAGTGTAAGGCGAACACCGTCGTCAAATACTTAATAAAATTCAATACAAAAAAAGGAAAAAAAGAACAGCCACTAAGGAAATAAATAAATATGAAAAGTGCTAAGAAAAGAGCTCTTTCGTTTGTTTCCTTAAAGACACAGAAGCCGAACACTAGCACAGCGAACAATAAATGTGGCAGCTATGAAACAAACTGAGCACATACACGCACACATACAGAGACACAGTAATTTTATTACTTTCCGTTTCTTTTTAAAGACCTCACACATGTACACGTGTGTTAACACATACAATCGTCAAATGGAATAAACACAAGTGTTCGAAGAAAAATTGCTTTTTAAAAAGAGCTGCTGCTAAACGACGACATTGTTTGTATCATCAACAGCAACAAAAGAACAACAACCCTACACACGGTGTGTGCTTGGCGTGGAGATATTAGAGCCAAGTTGACTCACTTAAACGCTCCTACACATGGATGGCAATTTGTTTGTCTATAGAGTTCTTTCTTTCCTTTTTTTTTAAATTTTTTTTTGCAATATTTTTTATAGCACCTCATATCACTCACTGGTCCTTCTGTCAGGGAGGTGACACAAGAGTCCTTACTAAACACAAGGCTGGCTAAGTGTTCGAAGAAGCGAGTCAGCTGAAAGTGTTAGCATGAAGGCATATTAGTATTTACTTGATTGCCGCTTAATATCCTGGCAATTTTATACACACAGTGACACTTAGGGCTGTCAACACATAATATTTCTTACATCATGTTACAACAGCAACAACTATTTTTTTAAATGGATTTCTACAACAGATGCTATAGAGAGTGATAAATGATATGAAACATGATTTATTTATGTATGTGTGTGTGTGTGTGTGTTTGGGTGTATGCGTGCAAATGGGTATTGGGGGGCTGGCCTTTCCTTTTTGTCTAACATAATGAATTTTTAATAAAAAAGACACAATTGTTATATATTTTATGCATTTATTACACTATTTCTCATGGCACTGCAGCCAGTAGATTTCTTTTTATTGGCATTTTCTTTAGTTTTTTTTGTATTTTCTAAATGAATTCGAAATATATTGCTGCCATAAAATCTGTAAGATTGTAATCTTGAATTTCGTTTGTGCTCTTGCTACAAACTAAATCTTTTTTAAGCCTAAAAAATATGCAAGACAATTGATTTGTAAAAAACTATAAATAAAAAACTAAATCTATTTGTAAGCAATACTTATTATTAATATCTATTTTTTATATTTATTTTGCAGATGAAAATGTAGCACAAGATGACCTCGGCACTTGTACATGGTGTTGTGATTGGTGGCTGTTAATGTTATATTTTGTTGTACTTTTGTGGTACACTTTAAATAATCTAAACGAATATCAATATTGATGAAACATCGTTTAAAAGGTACTTTTATGTAGATATGCACAACATGAAAATATGCGTAATTGCGCTTTGTTATGAAACTTTGCCAGAACTCAAGGACTTAGCCATAAAATTATATCAGAATTACTTCAAGGATGGGAAAAAAAGCATGGCACTAGTGTATTTTCTCTTCCTTCTTAGTCTTTGAGTCTCCTTCAAATATAAATTAATGAAAATTTTTTTTTCAATATGTATATGAAAATTCAAATTACTTTTGAACAGACCTCGTATATTTTTTTTTATGTATATGCATATATAACATATAGAGCCAACGTTAAAAGTACTTTAAAGCATATGACTCATTTTGAACAGACCTCGTATAATTTTTTTTTTATATCTATGTCTATGCATAAATAAGTAACAGAGTCAAGGACAAAGTCAAGTAGGATGCCGTCAACATATTATGCATTTCATGTACAACATATTGCTATATGCGAATTATTTCTTTACAGAAGAAACGAGCTGCCAGCACAGGAGGCAAACCGAACACAATTTACTCTGATTAACTGTGACTAACAGAGTACTTGGCACAAAGACTGTTTAATCCAAACTGCACCCCCGGCCTATCGCATACATGCTGCTGTGTATAATTCATTTTTTTTATTCTCATTTTTTATGACTTACTGGCTGGCTTATTATTTGTATGATAATTTGTTAAAAATTATGGCAATTTGTAATGGCAGGACTGCTGGCCTGCTGTTGCCTGCTACCGTTGTCATTGTTAACAATGCCAAGCAAATAATATTGCAAATAAACAGAAGGGTCGAGAGCAGCAGCGAAACAAAAAAATAAAAGGAAATATCATAAATTCTGTCATAATATTCATTTAAAATTCATTATTAATAAACAAATACTCGTACATAATGCATGACAAACAAATGTAACGTAACAGAATAAACAATTTTTAAAAACAGTAAAAAAGCGTAAAAAATAAATAAACACACACACACTGTGAAAAAAAATATTTTTCCCTCGTATAATATTGTTTAAGTAAATATGAATAAAATACAGAAAATTTGCATAATTTACATACATTTTTAATTTAATGTTAAAATATATGTACACACTCACTCATAAACCTATAAGTTAAAAATATAACAAACTACAAAAAAAATATATATAAAAAAATAATAAAACATAAACGAGAGAAAAATAATAATAATTATAATAATAAAAAAAACTATAAAAATTATGCCTGCCCTGCTATACGATTCATTTTCGAGTGATTGTATTTGTTTGTGTTTTAATAATTTAAATCTGCAATAAATTTAAATATTTCCAATTAAATTTATAATGAAATAAATAAAGCTATTGGAAATATGTGAAAAAAAAATGTTTCAATATTTGATGTATGCAGCAAATACGTAAAAACAACAGCTATGGGAAAAGTAAGTAAAATCTATAGCATACATTTAGGGCTAGAACCAATAGATTTATGATTTTTCTCCGATTTAGTTTTAAATGGTAAAGGATTTAGTATTAAATATAAAAATTTAAGCAAAACAATGTTTACTAACCAACAGTGATATAAGGGAACATGCAAAGGCTCTCAGCTATGGGAAAAGTAATTAAAAACTAAAGCATACATTTAAGGCTAGAACCAATAGATTTATGATTTTTCTGTGATTTAGTTTTAAATGGTAAAGGATTTAGTATTAAATATAAAAATTTAAGCAAAACAGTGTTTACTAACAAACAGTGATATAAGGGAACATGCAAAGGCTCTCAGCTATGGGAAAAGTAAGTAAAAACTAAAGCATACATTTAGGGCTAGAACCAATAGATTTATGAATCTTCTCTGATTTAGTTTTAAATTGTAAAGGATTTAGTATTAAATATAAAAATTTAAGCAAAACAGTGTTTACTAACAAACAGTGATATAAGGGAACATGCAAAGGCTCTCAGCTATGGGAAAAGTAAGTAAAAACTAAAGCATACATTTAGGGCTAGAACCAATAGATTTATGATTTTTCTCTGATTTAGTTTTAAATGGTAAAGGATTTAGTATTAAATATAAAAATTTAAGCAAAACAATGTTTACTAACAAACAGTGATATAAGGGAACATGCAAAGGCTCTCAGCTATGGGAAAAGTAAGTAAAAACTAAAGCATACATTTAGGGCTAGAACCAATAGATTGATGATTTTTCTCTGATTTAGTTTTAAATGGTAAAGGATTTAGTATCAAATATAAAAATTTAAGCAAAACAGTGTTTACTAACAAACAGTGATATAAGGGAACATGCAAAGGCTCTCAGCTATGGGAAAAGTAAGTAAAAACTAAAGCATACATTTAGGGCTAGAACCAATAGATTTATGATTTTTCTGTGATTTAGTTTTAAATTGTAAAGGATTTAGTATTAAATATAAAAATTTAAGCAAAACAGTGTTTACTAACCAACAGTGATATAAGGGAACATGCAAAGGCTCTCAGCTATGGGCAAAGTAATTAAAAACTAAAGCATACATTTAGGGCTAGAACCAATAGATTTATGATTTTTCTGTGATTTAGTTTTAAATGGTAAAGGATTTAGTATTAAATATAAAAATTTAAGCAAAACAGTGTTTACTAACAAACAGTGATATAAGGGAACATGCAAAGGCTCTCAGCTATGGGAAAAGTAAGTAAAAACTAAAGCATACATTTAGGGCTAGAACCAATAGATTTATGATTTTTCTGTGATTTAGTTTTAAATGGTAAAGGATTTAGTATTAAATATAAAAATTTAAGCAAAACAGTGTTTACTAACAAACAGTGATATAAGGGAACATGCAAAGGCTCTCAGCTATGGGAAAAGTAAGTAAAAACTAAAGCATACATTTAGGGCTAGAACCAATAGATTTATGAATCTTCTCTGATTTAGTTTTAAATTGTAAAGGATTTAGTATTAAATATAAAAATTTAAGCAAAACAGTGTTTACTAACAAACAGTGATATAAGGGAACATGCAAAGGCTGTTAGTTTAGCTCAAGGCTTAAAGTAGGTCTAAATAATATAACGATATTATTTAGACATGCAGTTATTAATGCCTTTAAAATTTATTTTAATAAATATAATTAAACTTTTCAAAATTAAAGCAGTTTGTGTAACTATTGTAAAACAGCCAGATTTACAAGTAAAAGTCATTGCATACCTTTAGGGGCAAAAATTAACAAATTTTGTTTACTATTTAAGAGGCTGAATTTAAGTGGATAATAAAAGCAACAAAAAAGCCGCAGGGAACAACATTAACAAAATAAAAGTATCCCAAAATTCATAGCATTACTTTTTATAGAAATTGCCCGCCTGCCTTTTATTAACTACAACAACCCAAATGTTATTTGAGTAAATAACATTGCATACCTCTAAGGCGTGCATATTAAATTACTTTGTCGGGTTCCCTTTAAGTAAGTTTTACTTAAGCAATAATAATTTGACTGATTAGTTTGTTTTATTTAATATTCTTGGTGTTTTTTTTTTTTTTTTCTTCAATATTTTGATCAACTTTGAAATCTTTTGCTTAAAATATTGCAAAATTGTTAAGAACACAGCACGTCAAGGGATATCTTGTCCGAAGAAAAGAGCCAGTGTTAATGGCGGTAGTGGAACACAACAATATTTAAACTAACAGAGTATCATTTAGCACGCCCTCAAGAAATCAACGAATTAATTAACTGCTTTACAATGTCACAATAATGAAATAGCTTTGATGCAAACAGCTTTAATTGATACTAAAAATCAATATCCTCTATATACGAGTTTGTAGCAGATTGCAAATAATTTGGATCAGCAAATTTTATAATTACAACAACAAAAGTATGTAGTAAGTAGCAAGAAGCAAGCAACAAGTAGTAAGGAAACTGAAAAGGATTTTCTCCACACACTTATAAAGTAAATTTTATTCAACTTTTGCTTAAGTTAGAGGGAAAAGTTTCTCACTCAAAAATATTATGTTATCAAAGCAGGAATTAGTAAGACAGAAAAGGCACAGTGTAATCAGCACACGTAACTACAAACACATGCTGGCATAATGTTTTAAACTTTGGTAATTGTTGGATGGTCTTAATCTAAGTTTAAACATTTACGCAACGAAGAGAGAGGGAGTGAGAGGGAGAGAGGGAGCGTTATGCTAATTTTGTTTTGAGATAAAATGTACAGAAATCATTGTTATTTGTGTTAAATAAAACATTTTAAGGCGTTTTGTACTTCCAACACAAATTTCCATCACCCACTCTACACTCCTAAAAATATGCTACCATAAAATTTGTAAAGGCCATTTTGTCTTGACAGGCCCAAGTTTGTAATACGAATGATATGCTTAATTGTCTAGACTTGTTAAAAAGTGATGAGTGTTTAATTTTTGTTTTACTACTTCTTACAAACGAACAACGGCTCCATAAAATTTTAAAATGCTTCTTTAGCTTTCCCTCAAAACTTACTTAGCAGCAGCAGCAGCAGCAGCACCTGAAACAACATTCCCAAATGCTTTATAAAAATAGAATTAGCGAAGTTGGCAAGTTTAGGAATAAAATTACACAAAAACAAATTTTTATTAAAATGAATTAACAAATAAATGGGAGAACTGTTGGCCATTAAGTTGATTCTAAGCATTTGTAATAACGTTTTCAAACAATTATTGGTATGATTTATAGGGGGAAAATACAACCCCCCCTCTATACAATTTTACCCTCTTCCCCCATTAGAAATGGAGTCATGCCTCTTACCACAATTCTTAATTAACAATTCAAAAATTTACACAAATTACACAACGTGCATAATAATGATGTGCTACCAAGTACACGCAGGACAAGAGTAAATGAATTTAGGTGTTCCATACAAATTCGGCACAGACACACGGACAGGTATTTTTAAATTTAATGTATGTGTGTGTGTTGAGAAGGTGTTTATGAATACAGCAACTGTAAAGGTACTCATACACTGGCGTAAAATTATTTATTTGCTTTAAATTCGTTCTACCAAAGCCACCCTGAGCTGTAGTATTTGGCCGGCTATTTTGAAAGTGTAAAAGTTTTTCTATAGAATTTTAAAACGCAAGCAAGAATTTGCGTAAACGTGCTTTTATTATGCTACTCCAGGGATGGCAAAATATTATGAGAAATTTTTTTGTTCTATTTCTTATCTCTGCTATAATTAAAAGTAGAGATACAAATATTTTTTTAACTTCAAATTGAACAGCCATTTGGAAAGAGAGGAAAATCGAAATATTAGGAACGAGGCATCACAAAATTCCCTTGAGGTTGGAATTAACTGCGAAACCAGGAAAATAATATGGCAAAAAAGAAACTTTAAAAAAAATATTACGAAGAACAGAAATGAAAAAAGTGTTAAGCGGTAAAAATGAAAAGAGGACGACTTGGAATGATACATTTTGTTACTAGAGCCAATGAAAAAAATATTCTATCGCAATTCTGCCTCCAAATTTAAAAACTTGCAGTACAGACAGGCCTTTTAATAAAACTCCATATCACAAACAGAGATATATGTAATTGTAAATACATGTAATTGAAAGTTGATAACTTTTAAATTGACTTTCTTTAGAAGATCAAGTGCGTTACGTTTATAAACAAATTTATCCTCTCCAAAAAATATTAATAGTTCGTCGGCCCTGTAGCAAAAACTAGCCGGCGAAGTAAAAAAGGTTGAAATAGCTCAAAAAAAACTGGCTATCTTCTCATCTTTCCTAATCTATGCCCTCGTTTTCAGTTACGGCGCAATGCATTGCATATATAGGGGTCATCCCCTGAATGCTGGTCCAATATAAAAAAACAAAAAATTAATCAAACAATTATTTAATGTAATCATAAGATCCTTAACCACCATATTGCCATAAACAACCAGGACTAACAGGGGATAAAAAAGAAATCGTCACATAAAATTAAAAAGGCCGTAACTAAAAAACATGTGTGACTGCATCAGAATCATTAAAAAAAATATTATTTAAATTTTTTCCCAATTACGCCCCACTGTGCGCTTCAAACGTTTCGTGCAAAAACTAGCAGAAATAATGTAAGAACAACAAAAGTTTGCACATTCATAACTTTTTTTTTTTATTTTATAAAATTCTTCGACCTTATTTTTTATTAATTTATAATGTTTATTTAAGCAAAAGGTCAATAATTTTTTTAATTTTTATATAAAAATTATGTTTTTATTCCAATATTTCGCCACTTCTTTGTGTAGCTTCTTCAGGGATATATAAAATGGTGTAATTTAATATAAAAAGTTTTTCCTTTTTTCAATTTAACACATACAATCAAAAAATTATTTGAAACAAAATTTTTTCAATTCACAAATACAAACAAAATATTTTTCATTTATTTATTTATTTGATTTTTTTAAAATATAATTTTTTAAAATGCTTAGTTTGGGTCTAAATATCACAACGAGAAAATTGCATATGGTATCAAAAATACATGTACGTGCATGTTCACATAAATCATATTCAAAAATAACAGCCGAAAAAAAACCTTCTGTTCGAATTTTTAGATTGACGACCTTGATTATGAACAATTCAAGTAAAATCATCAAGAAGAGAAAATGCCAACAAATTGTATAAATTTGCATCATTAACACTCACCTTTACACGCATGGCAGCAAATCAAAGACAACAAATTAATTGGAAATAATAAAACACCGCAACACTCGCTCGCCCCTTTACTAAAATTAGCCAAGTAAAACAACAAAAATGAATGTTACAATAATACAAAATTTATTTAGAAAAAAAAATTAAAATAAACACGTCAGCCTCTAAACCTCTTCGGTACACGACATGAGAATTCTGTGACATTCAGATTCACCACATAAAATATTTATGTCAAATTCCACAATCAAAAAGGAAATTTATTATAAAGGATTTGTCATTTCAGCAAAATTAACTAGAGAGCAAGCAAACAAACAAACAAAAAAACAGAAAAGAAAATAAAAACAATGCAAAATATTCAAAACCAAGGTAACAGTGTCGTTTAGAAATATTTACTAATACACAACCAAAAATATAGCAGAGTGAATACCCATACACACACGCACACACACATACAGGCATTTGCATAAGATGCATTCAATTATTGCTTGAAGGATGTCTCATACATCATGATGTTTTTCCTGCTGGTTTCCTCGTAAGACATTTAAAATTAGCTCATTATGTCTGCTCCCCATTCCCCTCGTTTGCTACTCTTGATTTTTGCCAGCTCTTTGCTTTTATCGCTGCTGTACATGCGAGTACACGGCCTCTTTATTCATATTTATGTCTTGTCATCAAAAGTCCCCTGTTAAATTAGGCTGATGGCATTAGAAATCACAGCACCTTGTGTGTAAACAAATTAGATTGTGAATTTTTTATGGCTACACATGTAAGTTAAGTTATTTGGTGTAGGTGTGTGTGTGTGGGTAGGTGTGTGTGAGTGTGTGTGTGTGTGTGTGCTGTAAACACTGACACATTCAAATATTCTAACACACATAAATTCATAGACAGTTTGACATGCCTATAAGTATGCAACGTTTTTCATTTTTATGTGTATTTATTTATTTTTTCATGTCTTGTTTGCCCTTTTTATTTGATCTTTGCTAATTTTGCTTTCAAATTGTGTGTGTTTTGCAGTATTTCAGCAGTTTTCCAAACAAGTGAGAGCAATTGAAGGGGGCTAGATGTCGAAAGTTGACAAGGTTGAGTAATTATTTTAAAGATTTCTATCAAAGAACATGCAATTGATTCTTTAAATGAACTAGAAGATTTTTTTAATATTTACATAAAATTGAAAAGAAAGCAAAATAATGTCTATAGTGTAAATTTTTAGCTAATCAGACATCAATAGACTTGAACCAGACACAGAACCCATACAATTTGTGTTAATAATATTTTCATATTAATGGTTTTGGGTCTGGAGATTAACAGCATGCAAAATACGTTAATGAAGAAGCGGAAGATTTTTCAAAGAAAATTACAATTTAGAGTAAAAAGCTATTGAGGGTTCTGAACCATCAATACTTTTGTAAGCCAAAGCAGGTGAAATCACTGAAAGGAGGAACACCAAATCTAGCAAAAAACGAAAAAATAAAGATACGAGGTCTGTTCAAGGTAAATTTTCAAATCGGTTTTATATGTTTAAAACAGAAAAATTGAGAATGAATGAATGACGACCTCACCCTGGACCTAACAGTACATTAAAGAAACGATATATAAAGAGAAAATAAAGATACGAGGTCTGTTGAAGGTAAATTTTCAAATCGATTTTATATGTTTAAAACAGAAAAAATGAGAATGAATGAATGACGACCTCACCCTGGACCTAACAGTACATTAAACAAACGATATGTAAAGAGAAAATACAGATACGAGGTCTGTTCAAGGTAAATTTTCAAATCGATTTTATATGTTTAAAACAGAAAAATCGAGAATGAATGAATGACGACCTCACCCTGGACCTAACAGTACATTAAACAAACGATATATAAAGAGAAAATAAAGATACGAGGTCTGTTCAAGGTAAATGTTCAAATCGATTTTATATGTTTAAAACAGAAAAATTGAGAATGAATGAATGACGACCTCACCCTGGACCTAACAGTACATTAAACAAACGATATATAAAGAGAAAATAAAGATACGAGGTCTGTTCAGGGTAAATTTTCAAATCGATTTTATATGTTTAAAACAGAAAAATCGAGAATGAATGAATGACGACCTCACCCTGGACCTAACAGTACATTAATGAAACGATATATAAAGAGAAAATAAAGATACGAGGTCTGTTCAGGGTAAATTTTCTAATCAATTTTATATGTTTAAAACAGAAAAATCGAGAATGAATGAATGACGACCTCACCCTGGACCTAACAGTACATTAAACAAACGATATATAAAGAGAAAATAAAGATACGAGGTCTGTTCAAGGTAAATTTTCAAATCGATTTTATATGTTTAAAACAGAAAAATTGAGAATGAATGAATGACGACCTCACCCTGGACCTAACAGTACATTAAACAAACGATATATAAAGAGAAAATAAAGATACGAGGTCTGTTCAAGGTAAATTTTCAAATAGATTTTATATGTTTAAAACAGAAAAATTGAGAATGAATGAATGACGACCTCACCCTGGACCTAACAGTACATTAAACAAACGATATATAAAGAGAAAATAAAGATACGAGGTCTGTTCAAGGTAAATTTTCAAATCGATTTTATATGTTTAAAACAGAAAAATCGAGAATGAATGAATGACGACCTCACCCTGGACCTAACAGTACATTAAAGAAACGATATATAAAGAGAAAATAAAGATACGAGGTCTGTTCAAGGTAAATTTTCAAATCGATTTTATATGTTTAAAACAGAAAAATCGAGAATGAATGAATGACGACCTCACCCTGGACCTAACAGTACATTAAACAAACGATATATAAAGAGAAAATACAGATACGAGGTCTGTTCAAGGTAAATTTTCAAATCGATTTTATATGTTTAAAACAGAAAAATTGAGAAAGAATGAATGACGACCTCACCCTGGACCTAACAGTACATTAAACAAACGATATATAAAGAGAAAATAAAGATACGAGGTCTGTTCAGGGTAAATTTTCAAATCGATTTTATATGTTTAAACAAAAAAAATCGATATTGAATGAATAACGACCTCACCCTAGACCTAACAGTACATTAAACAAACGATATATTAGTGTAGTGCATAGTTTTAGGCGCCACAAATAAAAATTGAACTTACAGCAACAGAATGTTTTAGCTGACGTGCAATTTATTTGAATTGCAAAATATTTCAAACATATTTATTACACCAGAAATTTGTAGTCCATTTTCTGTTGTCTTAATATTTATATTTTTTAATTTATTTACTACTACCCGCTTTCTTACAATAATTAATAATTGTTCAAGACCATTTATGTATTCGCTTTTTGTTTTTTAAAAACTTTCGCAAAAAATAGTTTACGAAATGTATTTGCAAACCTAAAGACCCACTTCAAGTGCAATGGCATAAAAAACCCATAGACCAAAAATAATAATCCAGACATTCGTATGATCGCTTTTGCCACGGTTGATTATCTGTCTACTGAGCTGAAGATTTGTAAGTCTGCTGGTTGGTTTTGAAGAAAGGAATGTTGGCTGACACACACAACAACGAAAAATAATTGAAATAAAACGGAAAACATAAGAAAGCAATAAATTAAACAACAGCCGCATCAGCAGCAGCAGTAGCAGCAGCTGCTGCAGTTTAAATATTTTTAAACACATCTTCCTACTCTGTTTATTTCTTTTTTATTTATTTTCACTGACGATGCTTTCTTCATTATTTTTATGCTTAACAAAAGCTTAACACTACTTCGCTGGTATTTTAAGAAACAACATTTTTTTTTTATTTATTTATTTATATTTTTTTCTTGCGGTTGAAAGGCATGTTTATTGCAATAAGAAATGACTTCCGAATTAAATGTTTTAATTTTGCAGCATTATTTTGCTTAAATGTTTGGCAGAGGATATCTTTTTTTTATTCTTTTCAACATCTTGTTCAGCAGTATTTTATGCATCAGTATTATTCATTTAATTCAGATTTCATTTTGCTTTTATTTCACCAAACAAATGTGTGAAATTCAAATTGCATTTCTAGAGAAAATAAAGAAGAAAAAAGTGCCTGAAAATATGAGGAAAATGTTTGTCATCACAATAAGACAGAGAGTAATTAACAAAGCGGAAAATATTTAACAGTTTGTTTGAAACTTTAATACTAAAGTAAAAGAATTTAAATTAAGGACATAAAAATTATTATAAAAATCTAAAATAATTTTGCCGCTTTATATCTCTATGCCCTTAATAAAGTTTAATAAATTTACAAAAGAAATTAACAGCTTTTTTGAAACTATTACCTGGGGAAAAACAGCACAATTAAACTAAAATTTTGTGTTAAACAACATTTACAAACAAAAACAAAATTAATTAAGAAGTAAAATTACCATTACGATATTAAGAGAGCATTAAACTGTCGCTTATCCTGCACAAATAAATAAAAAGCAAATTATGAACTCCGCTTTCATTGTCAATATCATTACATTTTTATCTTATGCCCACAGCCTGTTCATTATGAGCCTGGCCCAGCCTGGCAAAGTTAACACGAGTTTTACTCTTCCTATAATATAACAATTTTACTTTCATATTAAACACTTTTTACCTTGAGTTTAATGCTCCATGCCAGCAATAATGGATTTTAAGTCCTTAAAATAAGTAACAATTTTCATGCTGTCAAGTTCTTTATGTGTAACGCCAGTATCTTTAGCGACTGTGTGCTACTGCACTTGCTGCAGGAAGGCATTTTTAAGTTTCAGAGGAAATGCAATTGTACGGTCTGTGTTGTTAAAGTAATTTTTCTTATTTCTTTTATCTGTAGTAACGGCATGTATATAATATATTATTAAAAGCCTTAAAGTAGGCAATACTTGTATAGCCTTGAAGTAGGCCATGTTTTCCTAGGCACATAAAATGCAACGTTTGTTGTAAATATAATTAAAGCATGATTTTAAATTCTTTGTATGCCGGTGCTGTTGTCGATTTCCAAAAGAGAATAATGCAGGCAATGGCCGTACTTTTAAACGACTTCTTTCTTTTCATTTGCAATTAAAATTGGAATAATTTAACACAAAAAAAAAAATTTTTTTTTTGCCAGTAAAAGCAGGCAATATATTTATGCAATTTAGGACATGCGATAACAATTTAAATTTTTATTTCATTTAAAATTTTTTCAAGTTTTTATTTATCTCAGCAATCAACTTATAACAGTTTTAAGTTGATGGAACAAAAAATTCAGAAAAATGGGACATGAAGAAAAATAATCAAACGGTAACACGGGTATTATAACAATAACATGTTAACATCAGGTTGATACAGTTCTCGTATCCTTTTTCACAATAAAATTTGTGTAAATAGGAACTGTTATAGTTTTAAGCGATGTTTAACAATCTTTAGCTATAATTTATTTACAACTTTTTATTAAATAAATGCCATAAACATGTTTAGTAAACAGTTACTGATCTTTAAAGCATATCTAAAAGGCGTGCAAACAGCTGTTTGTTTTTCTTACACTTCAATACTTGAAAGTAATACCATTAACCTCAATTTATGGCCCTTAAACTGTTCGTATTTAACAAAAACCTTGATTATTAAGTTTCTAAACTAAGTTCTTGTTTAAATTTCATATTTTCCTTTTTTTTCATCCTACAACTGGGCCACATTAACTTTTCAATACCCATAATAATCCCACACTTCATCATCTTTTTAAGATTATCTTGTTCATGGTTTTCTTGTTTACATTGTTTCTGTTCTCGTCTCCTTATTTGCCAGTGTATGCCGCCAATAAATGTTAAATAATATTAATGCAGCAAAACAGCCAGTAAATAAACAAACAAAAAGTGTAGCCTACTTTAGTGCTGGCACATAAAATTTTATAGTTAATTATGTAAAGTCGTCTAATTTTTCAAGTATCTTTTTTTAAACTGTTTAATAAACGTAAATATGCTGGTGATATTGTAATGAATTGTTTGGCTGCCGTTTTACCTACAAAAAAAAACACACAACACGCTCTAGACACTTTCTAAGCAGCCAAATAGGCCATAAAAGCAGTTCTGCTAGCAATTTTAAAGCATAATAAAATGAATATGTATGTGTGTTTGTTACTTCTTAGAGATTTATTTATTTTTGCTGCTCTTCCTTAAAACATAGTGCTGTCATCAAGTGATATTTCGCTTGAAGATGACAGTCAAATTAGTTTGAAAAACAATGGTGATAAAAAAAAGAAATTCTTACGAAAATAAGGTCAAATCTTAAGAAACGATTTTTTCTGTTGTCACATAAAATTGCAATAAAAAAATCTCAAAGAATATGTTACACACAGTGGAAACTTCACTTAGTGAAATACTAGTAAAACTTGGGATTGATTTTTTTTTTTACTCAGGATTATGGAAATGCAAAAATTATTTTTTTTTCTTTTTCAGCTTTTCTATTGAGGACTAAGATGGCATATAGTAAGTTTAAACCATTAGAATAAATTATGAATTCACTATGCCTTAAAATATCTTATAAGTTTTATATAATTTTTTGCCTAACTGTATGCTATAAATTTAACCTACTTGAAATTTCAATTTCAAGGCCTTAGGCGAAATATTGCCAAATTAAATAAGAACTTTTTAAGAACTAGAAATGCCAGAAATTGTATTAAAAATATTTAAAGGCTTTCTAAAGCTTAAATTTTAATACTCTTACATGAATTACAGGGCACTGCCAGCTTTAAGGTTTTACCACAGCTAGTGCTATAATTTAGCTATTATGGCATTTGAATAATCTTGCTGCTACCTGACCCCACTGTACATGTACGAACAATGTCTTAGCCCCATCAATCTTTATATTTTTCTGTTTATTGCCACAGTGTCAGAGATAAATTTCAATTGTCCTTAAAATCTTTTTAGCACATCTCTCTTAATTATACGAATTAAAAACAAAATAAAATTTATTTGTAGCTGTTTATGTTTGTTCTCTTAGAGCAGCTACAATATTTATAACACAATTTGATATATTTAGTTTTATAAAAACAAAAAAAAAAAACTCCTCGCATAGCATGTATAACTTTTTTTTAAATTCTATCTGCTATGCAACGGTATGTTCCTTCATCTGTCCATGTCTGTAGTCTTGACAAGGGTTGTTTTCTTTCTCCCTTCAAGATTTCCAAATGATTGGGTAACTTTTTAAATTGTGTGTTATTTCTTCAAGCAACAAAATTAAGAAAACTAACTAATTTTAAAGGAAATGTATTTTTTATAGAATTCTGTGTAAAGTAAAAAGCAGCTTTTAATTTAAATTAATCAATAGTCTTAAAGCAGAAATTTCCTGTTGTATAATTTAACTTAAAAGACATTTTTATTGAGTTCTGCCTAAAAGCATGCTTTAAGGTAGTCAATACTCATTATATGCTCTCTAGCAAAGTTGCCCTTTCTTAAACCCTTGTCAGCACAAATATGTTAGGCTCAATTGCGTTAGACCCTTTCTTACATGCCTGCTTGCGTTTATATTTATAAAAAATAACTGTTATATAAAATTTAAAATTAATCGAAGTAACTTAAAATCATGCTCTAGGAAACACATATATATTTTAAAGACAAGTGCGCGTACATGCAAAGTAGTTTAAATAATAAATTATATTATCAAACTTTTTTTTATATATTTAACAGAGTTTTTTTTTAGCAAAACGTAGCAGCAGATAACTATGCAAAATATTGTATAATTTTCTTATTTAAATGCATTAAGTCTGAAAAAGCAGGCAACGAAAGTAAATTCATCATCAACTTTATATGTAGCAGACTCCATTAACACACCCACACACACACCCACACACACACACCGAAACTTGCTCATAAAATGGATATAAGAAATGAAATGAAACAAAATTATCATAATAACACGTGATTTCTTTTTTAATAAGGCCTAAAAGTACGTTAGAAACAAAAATGTACAAGTTATACAAATGAAAGGTACCCTAAGCCATAGTAGATATTGGATGTCTGTACTGAGCCAAAAACCACGTTATTTCCCAATGGAATTACATATGGTAAACAGCACAGTTGCCTGGATATTTCTATAATCAAATTATAATTTTTTGTTTTTGCTTTAAGGGTCACTCCTCCAGTAAAGTTTTTATTAACACCAATCCAGCCCTGTAAATTCTGTATTCGCAGCAAATATTGGCTCAATCTGACTGATTGGCAAACTGCAATGTATTAATATGCTAACAGTGTTTTATGTATATCCAACGAAACTTTTTGTTTATTTTTGAAAATACAATCATCTTAATGAAACTGGAGCAAACTTTTAGAAATTTGTTGAATTTTATTTATTATGACTTTTTTTTTTAATACATATTTTTAGCTAAATATCTCCCTAACAATTTGTTGTTTTTTCTGTTTCTTGTGTGCAAGAGATTAAAAAACGTGCATAGAAATTTAATTTGCCCCATTATACACTACGACACATGTGAATGCTATTAATAATATTCATTATAAACATGTTCTTTAAGCTTTTTATGCTAAAAGTTATTATATCTTTTTAATGCTAGTTTTTAATTTCTACAGATAGTTTGATAACCCTTACAAAAGTTTTAGCAGCAAATTAGTTACATTTTGGGCAAGCCTTTGGCGGGGAGGGAAAAATTGCTTTAATAAAAGGTTAGGCAAAAACGGTAAAGGGGAACTATTTTAAAAAGTTTTGTAACATATGGAAATACGTACCGATGATTACTTTTACAGAATATTAAAATATGCAACATGTTTGGTTAAAGGGAGTTACTGCTCAAGAGAAATTCAAAAGTCAGCCTCAAAGTATGCAAATAATAATGAATAGTGAAAGTATGCTTTATATTGGGTTTTAATAAAGAACGTGTTATTAATAGATTTAATTCTATTTTATTTGGCATATTGTCTCAGTAGATTTATTAAATATATAGTGCGTTTGTTTGTGGTGCGTCCATATGCGGGATTTTTGGGAATTTTCAAATGCTTGTAAACGGTGATTGTACTCTGATTGTAAGAGTTTTACAAAAAGGTCTACCAGATGACGAGGCTCGCCCTACCGATGAAAATTGTTATAGAGGATCGTCAAATCTTTAATACAGAAGTGGCTGCGGCTGACGGTATAGCTCTTGGCTCATGGTATAGAATTTTTGGGTCATAAAACGTACAGCAGAGAACTTCCAAAAATGCGGAATTTCGACCAAGAACTGCTTCGAGCCACCGTTTTGGCTCAACTATATTAAGTCTCATTAAGGTTGTTGTAGACGTAAGAAATCAATGAAATGTGGCAACGCTGGCCATGTGTTTGTAGGCAAAATACACTTAAAACTAAAATAATACTTTGAAATTTAATATAATTTTAAATCATTTTACCTTAAATTTTTATGACTAAAAAAAATATAAAAAATATATTATTCGAGAATAAACCTTTTGATATAAAAGAAACAAATACAAATTTAAATTTTATTATAAAATCATATTTGTTTCATGTTTAACACTGGAATAGTTTTATTTCGACTAGAAAAATTTACAATCGTAATAAGAGCGATTATGCCTGAAAGGGTCTACTTTAAAGGGGAGAAAATTCAAATTGATGAACAAATAAATATTTTTAAATAAATATTTTTATATAATTATTTTTAAATAAATATTTTCAAATAAATATTTTGAAAAAATATTTGTTTAAATATATATTTTCAAATAAATATTTTTAAATAAATATTTTTAAATAAATATTTTTAAATGAATATTTTTAAATAAATATTTTTATATAAATATTTTAAAAAATATTTTTAAATAAATATTTTTAAAAAAATTTTTTAAATAAATATTTTTAAATAAATATTTTTTAATAAATATTTAAATTATTATTTTTAAATAAATATTTTCAAATAAATATTTTTAAATAAATATTTCGAAAGAAAATATTTTTAAAAATATATTTTTAAACATTTATTTTTAAACATTTATTTTTAAATAAATATTTTCGAATAAATATTTTCAAATAAATATTTTAAAAATATATTTTTAAATAAATATTTTTAAAAAAATTTTTTATATAAATATTTTTAAATAAATAGTTTTTAATAAATATTTAAATTATTATTTTTAAATAAACATTTTCACATAAATCTATTTAAATAAATATTTCGAAAGAAAATATTTTTAAATAAATGTTTTTGAATTATAATTTTTTTATAAATATTTTGAAATGCATATTTTCAAACAAATATTTTGAAATAAATATTTTTAAATATTTAATTTTAAATAAATATTTTCGAATAAATACTTTAAAATAAATATTTTTAAATAAATAATTTCGAATAAATATTTTAAAATAAATATTTTTAAACAAACATTTTCAAATAAATAGTTTTAAAAAAAAATATTTTTAAAAAAATAATTTTGAATAAATGTTTTTAAATAAATATGTGTTTTCAAATAAACATATAAAAAAAAATATTTTTAAATAAATATTCTGAAAAAAGTATTTTTATATATACATTTTGAAATATATATTTTTAAATAAATATTTTTTATATAATTATTTTTAAATAAATATTTTTAAATATATATTTTTAAATAAATATTTTCAAATAAATATTTGTAAATTAATATTTTAAAAAATAATGTTTTTAATTATATATTTTTAAATAAATATTTTTTATATAATTATTTTTAAATAAATATTTTTAAATATACATATATTTTCAAATAAATATTTTTAAATTAATATTTTGAAAAAAAAATGTTTTTAAATATATATTTTTAAATAAATATTTTTTATTGTATTCAAGGTCTGTTTATTTTAGTTTTAATTTCAATATTCAGGAAATTAATTATTTTATTTTTTTTTTTTTAATTATTTTTAAATAAATATTTCTAAATAAATATTTTTAAATAATATATTTCGAAAGAAAATATTTTTAAATAAATATTTTCAAATAAATATTTTTAAAAAAATATTTTTAAATAAACATTTTTAAACAAACATTTTCAAATAAATAGTTTTAAAAAAATATTTTGAAACAAATATTTTGAAATAAATATTTTTTGAACAGACCTCGTATTTACGTATAAAAAAGTACTATAGTTGCTTTAGTTCCAAAAATGCCAGAAATTTTAAAACTTGAAATAATCCCTTGATTTTTTTTCAGAAATTTTGCCAGTTTTCCTAACTTTAATCATCCAACAGATTTTTTTTATATAAATATATATTTTTTTTTCACAAAATATGTAATCACTGTCCCACAGGCATTTGTTTTCAAACTTCCTCTGGCGAATTTTGTGCCTTTTTGTAGACACGTAATTTTAATTTATAAATAATAATAATTTTGTTTTTTGTGTTGATAATTAACCACAACTTTTATAAGTAGATTATTTATGCATAAAAAAAAGTTTTATTTAACAAATATTTTAACAATTTGCAACCGTGTGGTTTAAGATTAAACACATGTACAAACAGGATAATCTGCGTGTATGCAAGTGTGTGTGTGTGCCTGTTTATGCAATGTATTTCAATATGTAATTATATTATAATGTTTTATTGAAATTATTAAACAAATAGTTGCTGGTAATATTTTTAATTAAATATTATAATAAGTTTTGTCTTTAGTTTTTGAAACAATTAAATTTAATTAATTATGTAAAATAAAATTGTTTAAATTAATAGCAAATTACACAGCATTCATTAAAAATCAATGAACTAAACAGTTTTATTAATTAATAATATTGAAGAGTTTTTCAAATTTACAAAGCAACAAAAAAAAAGAGAGGAAGCAGAAAATTAAATGAATTTTAAAATCTTTAAGTTTAAATTTTTATTTTCGGTAAAAGGACATCCTGCAGCAGCAGCAGCTTATTTTGCATAAAATATGAAACACTAGCGGGGAGTGAGTGTTTGATCCAAATCTAAAATTATATTTTTATGCCTTCTGCTTTGTTGACTCTATTTTGCTATTCTTTGTGCTACAACAACTATTGTGCTCCTTTCACTGCTAAAGCTAATAATAACCTTTTTTCTTGTTGTATAAGCGTCTGTGTGTGTATGTGTGTGTGTGAGTGTTTCTGCCTTCATTTTGTGTTCTAAATATCGACCAAAATAAGCGACATTGCGACTCCAATGGAGTCATAAAAATAAAGCCATAAAAAATATAAGTTTTGTATGTTGACGTTTTACGTTTTCAATGTTTTTTTTTCTTTTTTTTTTTTAAACAGCTCAACAGCAACAACAAATTCACAAAATATATGCAAAAGGAAAAACTAAATGAAAAAGCATGAATGACTACACAGTTGGTGACTGAATGGGTGAGTGAAAGAATTGGTAGCCGGGCTGCTTGAAATGGAATGGTTATTTGTACATGGTTTGGCTGTTTGCGATTAAATGATCGTAAAATTGCTTTCACTTGCTAGAAGAAAAAAAAATAAAAATAGAAGCAATTGAAATCGTACACAGCAACCACAAAATATAAGCAAAAAAACTAAGTTTTTTTTTTGGAAAAGCAAGTCAAGAAAAACTTTAAGGTAACATAAAAAAAAAAGTTTAAAGGGAAATCATAAATCTACAATAATTTGTATATAAATTCCAAACTTCTTAATTTAAAAACTGTTTATAAATTTAAAATAAAAAGCAAAAACTTTCTGCTACAAAATCATAAACAAGCCAACACTATAATAAAAAAAAACTATGGCAGGAATTTATTTCCTTTGAGTTTTTCTTTGACGCTTTTTAAGACCTAGACCTTTTTGTCGCTAGAGCATGAAGCATGACTGGTAAAGCTGCCGGCAACTTAGAACATTATTTATTGTGTTCGCCCTTATGTGTCCAAATATGCAGCAGTTTTTATTTGATGTTTTCCAGTAACAAACTGCTGCATATTTGATATCGCGTGTCAAAGGATAATTTATTTGGCTGGCATTATCCAGACAGTGGCAAATTCCTGGTTTACCTGTTTAAATTATCCTGAGGGAAGTTTAAAGTTTAAAATTTTTAAACTTTTTCTGCCTGCTTTCAGCACATACACTGAGACAAAAATTACCAAAAAAAAAAGGATCAACAATAGTGAGACCAACATTTTTTTTCTTACAAAACAAATTTTAAGAAAATTGAAAAAGCACTTATTATCTTTCTACCAGCCCTAAAAACTTATACAGAGACTTTTCAACAATCAAATCTTGTGTTTGCCAGTATAAAGTAAAAAGGAAGGTTTTAGGTGCTGATTTTTAAGCAAACTTAAACCGCCATTTTAAATTTTTTTTTGAGAAATTTGGAAAAACTATTTATATTGTGCACTAGTACATAAAAATATCTATCAAATTATACATGTTCCATTAATATTGGTATACGGCAACATAATAAAAACGTACCACAAAAATATGTGAGATATTTTAATAAAAAATTTTTTTTATTATTGCGGACTTCTCTAGTAAAGAATGCCTTCAAGCTTGCGATTTTTTAGTGATAATTTATTTTTTTACTATAATTATACTAAACAAGAGTTGAGTAGATATTTAACTCAAATGTTATATTTCTTTTCAATTACAATCGAATCCGCTTTAGCGCAATACGGTTTACTGAAAAAATCGGATTACTGAAAGCGATACAAATCCCCGCAATATTATATACAGGTAATCTTATTAACTTCGCTTTAGCGAAACATCGCTTTACTGAAAATATCGTATTACTGAAAACCATAAGCAAGCCCACAACTACGTTTTGTATGAAACTTACTTCGCTTTAGTGAAAAAATAAACAATGACATCGAATCTATTGCATAACTTCAGGCTGAAAAAATTGTGCAGGTTTTATGCGTTAAAAAATTAAATGGCAAAATGTATTTGTCGTTTTCGATCTTACTTACTTTATTGTATTTTTCTATTATATTGTCAATGCAAGTGGCTAGACATTTTCGAGGAATTCATGAAAAAATTTCAACAACAAAATGAATAATTCTATGAATAATTTTTTTTTAATAAAATTTTTACGTTAAATTGACGCAAAAAAAATATATACAGATTTGATATAAAAAATATTGTTTTACTGATTTTAAGCAGTACGCTTAACTCTAACAAATTTCAGTAATCCGAACTACGTTTTAGAGAAAAAATCGGATAACTGAAAAAATTGGGGTTTAGGTTATTTCCAGTAAAGCGGAGTCGACTGTAAATACTTTTCTATGGAATTTTTTTTTCAGTGTAGTATTTCCGCTCGTTGTTGTTTTCTCCCTCCATTTCATCTACATCCATCGACTTTATTTTTAAGCTTTGTGTTCAGTTGTTTTTGTTGTTCTTGTTATATTATTTTGTGTTTAAGTATGTATTTACTTTAATACTGGTTGTTATTATGTTGATACTGTTTTCTTTTTTATGTGTTTGATATAATTTCAAGGATTTCTTGGCGCCAAAAAAAATTTTTTTTTTTTATTGTTAACGTTCTTACAGACGTCACGTGATATTAATCATGTTTGTAAGTATATAAGTGCCTGGTTTCCTGGTTAAATTCTTGTACGAAAACAAGCCAAAAGTATTTAAATATTTTAAGTTACTTATGTCATGTCAAAACAATACTTAGTTGAAAGAAGATTCTTACAAAATAAATCCTATTTTTGGCGAAAAACAAAAATGTAATAATTAGATTAATATAACTAAATTAAGTTATGGGAGAGATGTTAGACATTCGGGTTAATATAGTAATTTATTGACTAACATGATTAAGGCTTTTGAAAAAAAAAACTTATTTGTATGCCCTAAAGTATACCATGACATAAGCCAGTAATATCTTTGCTGCTACACCCGGCATTTTGTCGAAACTGGAGGAAGCTGCAGATGGTTTTGCAATCAAGTGATAAATATTATTACTGGCTTCGAAACCTCATTAAAATACAACTCACTACTTAGTAATTAAAACCTCTATAATGGTGGATGGGAATACAGTATTGATCTGCTTTATGTAACTAAAAGTATGCTTTAAATGTTGAACACCACTTTAAGAATAATTTATTTGATAACTAAGCCTTTATACATTTCGTGTTTCTTACATTTATAATTTTTGATATATTAGAAACAAACCTCCTGGTAAAATAATTTTCATATTAAGCCTGATATGATCATTTCTATTGAATATATAGCTGTATCAGTTAGGCTTTCATGACGACTTATTTCTAAAGCCTACTTTTGTGCATGAGTATAAAAATGAAATGAATTTAGGAAAATTTTGATTTTAAAAATTCCTTAATACTTGGAAAGCACGAAATCTATGCAAGATAGTGATTCAGTTTTTCTCTTTCTCTGACATTTAAATTATGTGATATTTTGGCGGCCGCCAAATTAGATTTACAAAATATTTACAAAAATAAAACCAAACCTTAACAAGGATTTTTTTTTATTCTCACACAAAATGGCAAAGAGAAATTGTCAGAGAAAACATGACGCACAGTGGAAGCTTCACCAAGTGAAATACTAATGAAATTATTTCGTTTAGTTAGAAATATTAAGAAAATTAATTATTACAAATATATAAAAACTACTTTTTTTAAATTGTACTTAGGTTTTTCATTTAAGACTAAGAGAGCACAAAATATATTTAATAATTAAAATAAATTGTGAATTTAGTAGCCCTTAAGATATCTTACGAATTTTATATATTTTAATGCCCAATTGTATGCTATAAATTTAGACTATCTCAAATTTTAATTTCAAAGCATTAAACAAATTTTTCGCATATAATTTAAGATATTTCTAAAAATTATAGCCGCCTTATATTCTTTTCTAAATATTTAAAATAAATTGTGAATTTAGTAGCCCTTAAGATATCTTACGAATTTTATATATTTTAATGCCCAATTGTATGCTATAAATTTAGACTATCTCAAATTTTAATTCGAAAGCATTGAATAAATTTTTCGCATATAATTTAAGTTATTTCTAAAAATTATAGCCGCCTTATATTCCTTTCTAAATATTTAAAATAAATTGTGAATTTAGTAGCCCTTAAGATATCTTATGAATTTTATGTATTTTAATGCCCAATTGTATGCTATAAATTTAGACTATCTCAAATTTTAATTTGAAAGTATTGAACAAAGGGTTCGCATATAATTTAAGAATTTATAGCAGCCTTATATTCTCTTCTATATAGTATATTTAAAACTTTTCTTAGGCAAAAATTTTAAAATGTTTTTTTAATTACAGGGGGTTTCCATACTTAGAGTTTATAGAAGCTACTGTTGATACAGTTTAGCAGTTATATCATCTTAATAACTTTTTTCCCAGCTGAACCACTGTACTTTTACACACAATATTTTAGCAACATCAATATCTATATGTTTGTTTTTATTGCTTTACTATCACAGATAAATTTTAATTGTGCTTAAAATCTATTTAGCACAAATATTAAAAAAATATCATTTCTAGCTATTTAAAGCTGTTCTCTTAGATTTTTAATACTTATGACACAATTTGGAATTTTTACTTTAAAAAAAAATTTTGGAATTTCTATTTTGAATTGAAAGTTCTGGCGGTACTTGTCTTTGTTCTTCACAAGGAGGTGTTTTCAGGAATTACTTTTCAGTTAATAGTTATTAGTTTTGTCTCCTTTTTTCAAGGAAATATCTTTAACAATATTAAAGAAATTAATTAATTTTAATTGATATTTATTAAAATTATGGAAGTTAATTATTTTTAAACGCAATACACAATATAGATTTTCAAATAGCTATTTTAAGTATAATATTTCAAAACAGCTCACCCTGTCATTAGCTTTTTAATAGAACATCTAAATAAAACCGTTACCTAAAAATAAAAGAATAAACAAAAAAATATAAACATTAATTTTCTACACAATGTCATTAAAATGCTTTAGAGATTAGATTTAAATGGTTTTAATGTCGTAATTTGATAAACGATGAAAACTTTTAAGAAGCTTAAGCCTTAAATTTAATGCATAATGAGCAGAATTTTACTAAACGGCATACTTCCAGGCAATTATTTTATTTTGAAATTTTTGCATACTTTTAGCCTGGATTATACGTTATTTGTATTGCTTGCATTAAGTCTCAATTATGGCAAACTTAAGCACACACTCAAGTCATTAAATCTTCTCTTCACCGAATCCATGCATGTTTAAAGGAAATTTATTTACATTTTTTTTTTTAATTGGAATTTATGTACACTCTCGTATATTATGCATGCATGTATATAAAATTGTTAAGCACAAGATATATTAAATACTCTCCACTTAAAATAATGTTTGTATAGTTTCATCAAACCTAGAACAAGTTCAGTTTTGTATGTCTTCCTAAAGATTTATGACAGACAAGCCAAAGCAAAACTGGGGTAAAGATTTTGCTTTTTATGATACTCTTAATTCTATCATCAAATATATTAGGCTGTTTAAATATATTATGTATTTATAAAAAGAAGTATGAAAAAAAAAATTACTGTTTGTGTTTCTTTTACTAAAACCGTTGACGACATAGTGAGCAATTTTGCAATTACGACTGTGTGCGCTTTTTTGTATTAATTATTTTCTTTTATATAAGACAATTTGTTTAATTTTTTTATTTTTAAAATTTCACCATTCCTTTGGCTAGGATCTGTAGGAAATTTCGAAATAAATTTTCACCAACTTTTTCTTTAAAAAAAAAAATAAAAAAAAAATATGTAAAACAGTTGACTTTAAAGGCCTTCCCTGCAACTTCGCGCTAATTTTAACCGCTAAAAATGGCATAATTTTAATTTCGCAGCTGCTATAACTTCCTAGGAACTCAAAACGTCGAGATCTGGCGAAAACGGGGTAGAACCAGAAACTTCCCACTTTTTTGAAAATTTCCAAATTTCTTACCGGGAAGTTAAAACTCTCTTCCATACAGAAGGATGACTTTGGCTCTAAGGCAGCAAATTCACATCTCTGGCTCCAGCACAGTACACTGTCGTGCGACAAAATATAGTGACAGAGAATATTAATGGAATTCTTTTTTCTCGAGAACATGAACAAATATGGCGTTAAGCATCCAAAGGAATTTAATACAGGCCGGCCATTAGTAGCAAAAGCAGAGTCATATCTCATATTGTAATTTGCCTGCATAGACGATCAAACTGTAAAATACGTTTTAGTTTATTTTTGTGTCCAAAATAGGTTTTTCTATATACCAGGTCTGTTCAAAAAACAAGAACAAAGTATATATTGATGACTAAAAATATTGTGTTTGATAAAATTAGCTCAACTGAATTTGAGATTGTGAGTTCCAAAATGACTCAATATTTTGTGATCTGTAGAAATGTGCCAAGGCCGTTTTCATGCTTCATCATAAGAAGTTTTGGAATATGGTATTTGTAATTGTGCCCCTCTTTAAAATTTTTAGATTATCTTATTTTATTTAGAATTAAAAATTTCAAAATCCCCATGTACAGAGTGGACGTTCCGATTTACTTCAAAAAATAAGTAGTTATTTTATATTTCTGATTACAGTCGACTCCGCTTTAGTGGAAATAATCAAAATCCAATTTTTTTCAATTATCCGATTTTTTTCTCTAAAACGTAGTTCGGATTACTGAAATTTTTTACAGTTAAGCGTACTGCTTAAAATTAGTAAAACAATATTTTTTATATAAAATCTGTATATTTTTTTTACGTCAATTTAACGTAAAAACTTTATTTAAAAAAATATTATTCAATGAATTATTCATTTTGTTGTTGAAATTTTTCACGAATTCCTCGAAAATGTCTAACCACTTGCATTGACAATATGAAAGAAAAATACAATAAAGTACGTAAGAGCGAAAAGGACAAATACATTTTGCCATTTAATTTTTTAACGGACAAAACAAACACAATTTTTTCAGCCTTAAATTATGCAATAGATTGTTTATTTTTTCACTAAAGCGAAGTAAGTTTAATACAAAATGTAGTTGTGGGCTTGCTTTTGGTGTTCAGTAATACAATATTTTCAATAAAGCGATGTTTTGCTAAAGCGAAGTGAATAAGACTAGCTGCGTTTAAAATCAGTGCGGGGATTTGTATTGCTTTCAATAAACCGATTTTTTCAATAAAGCGTGTTGCGCTAAAGCAGATTCCATTGTATTTTGCAAGAGGGATTTCATCATCGCTTAATCTGATTTTAGTATTCCCAAGCGGCTACGAGAACGCGTTATGTGTTGAAAAAGGTAGTCTACAATTTTTGTGTAATTATCGGTGGCGGTCGTTTTGTAGGTCTTTTTCAAAAATTCCGAAACACATTATATATATTTGACCTGCATATAGTAAAAGAAATTATGCTTGAAAGGAACGTAAAAAGGGCGCACATGTTTGCAACAGTTTTATAAATTTTTTCAATAACTTCATCAGAAGAATTTCACGTAGTAAATTTGTTTTTACTGTCATGGGATTAAAACGTCGTTCTTACACAAAAAGTCTTTTTTGGAGTTCTTTGAATTTAAATTTTTAGTTTGTTTTTAGAAGCATGACATTTAAATTGATTCTGGTATTTTTGCTCCATGATCTTTTTTTTTTTTTAGGTGGTAGTCACTCAGGTATGGATAGTGAAGTTTTAAATGAATGTATCTTTATGTCTTTATGAATAAATTTTTTTTCTCAATTTATTTTTAAACTTACTTTTTATAATTATCTGCAGCTTCAGCTATATTAACGCTATTGGTGAATGTACAGTGGAATCTGCTTTAGCACAACACGCTTTACTAAAAAAAAAAATCGGATTACTGAAAGCGATACAAATCCCCGCACTGATTTTAAACGCAGCAAGTCTTATTCACTTCGCTTTAGCGAAACATCGCTTTACTGAAAATATCGCATTACTGAAAACCAAAAGCAAGCCCACAACTACGTTTTGTATGAAACTTACTTCGCTTTAGTGAAAAAATAAACAAAGACAAATTTATTTATTAGAAATCGATTGCATAACTTAAGGCTGAAAAAATTTTGCATGCTTTGTCCGTTAAAAAATTAAATGGCAAAATGTATTTGTCCTTTTCGCTATTACGTACTTTATTGTATTTTTCTATTATATTGTCAATGCAAGTGGCAAGACATTTTCGAGGAATTCGTGAAAAATTTCAACAAAATGAATAATTCTATGAATAATATTTTTTTAAATAAAATTTTTACGTTATATTGACGTAAAAAAATATACAGATTTTATATAAAAAATATTGTTTTACTGATTTTAAGCAGTACGCTTAACTGTAAAAAATTTCAGTAATCCGAACTACGTTTTAGAGAAAAAATCGGATAACTGAAAAAATTGGATTTTGATTATTTCCACTAAAGCGGAGTCGACTGTAATCAGAAATATAAATTAACGTGAAAAATTTTAACAAAATGAATAATTCTATATGTATAAATAAAATTTTTACGTTAAATTGACATAAAAAATGTAGATTTGATATAAAAATATCGTTTTATTGATTTTAAGAGAAAAAATCGGATAACTGAAAATATTGGATTTTGGTTATTTCCAGTAAAGCGGTGTCGACTATATATAATATTATGTTCAGCAACATACATATATCCTAAATAAGTAAGTATTCAGAAAACAGAATTACACTGGAATCGTTGATAAAAAAATCTGAATTATACTGAAATTCACGATAAACAAAAAATACACTATCGCTTTGCAGATTGTGTAGTTTTTGTCAAAAGAAAAATTAGATTATCTACATCTTCTCATAAAATTTAGGAAAAAAAATACTTCTTTCAACAAAAAATGTTGTGGACCCCGTTACCGTTACTTTTTTTGCTAAAGTCCCATATTTTCTAATCGACAGATATATTTAGTAGACACATATATTATTCCGATCCATTTGCCATTTAATGATTTAAAAATGTTTAAAAGCAATAGTATTGAGTTCACCATCTCTGGCTTATTATTTTCATTTTATTACTAAATTTAACCAGTTTTTTTTTGCCGTTTATAGTTTTCTTCTTTGTTGTTGTTTTTTAAACTTCAATTAATTAAAAAAAACTACTCGTAAACTAAAGAATTCATTCAGCTATTTTCAACACATAATACACGATTAACCTGAATTTTAAGCAGAACTATAGAAATAAATAATTGAGCAGAATGCACTTTGAGGACACAATGATGTAGAGACGCATTTTGATTTACTTAACGTAAAGTAAAGAATTTTATTTTAAAATGATTTAGTAAATGTATTTAATAGTTCAAAGTAATTTAATAATTGCTTTAAATTAAAAACCCTACAAAACTTATATAGACAAATAATTTGCAGCCGCAAAGCGAGGCTTTAGTGTGCCATATTTAACCGGTTTTAAAATTTATGTAGAGATTTAATTTATTATTATTGCTTTTTATATCTCTAAGCTTGACTTACATTTAAAAATAATAATAATAATATTTTGGATGAACAAATGGATTTGATTCAGGTTATAAACACAAATCGTATTTCAAAAACTTGTTTTTCATTTATTCATATTTTCGGATTCTTATTCAAATGAAAATAGTTTTCAATGTGCACTCTAAAAGCAAAACAATTTTTGTTGTTGTTATTAAGAATGATTAAGATTTGTTTTTTTTTATTTTGTTTTTTTTTATTTTGTTCAGAGATGACATAATAATATTTAAAAAAGAATATAGATTTTGAAGAAGTTGTGTAAGTGTAAAAATTATTTGAAATCTTTTCAAGGCATTGAATTATAAATGGTAATGAAATGTTGGCTTTATTGGTTAAAACAAGATAAAAATATAATTTAAAAAAAACAAATGGAAAAAAGCATTTGGGATTTAAAAGAAAGATTGCAGTTTTTTTATTGAAACGTCACTGCATACAAATAATATTCGATAAAAAAAATTTAAGTCCTTTAATGCCACTTTTTGCCTCTAGTTGCCATTGTCTTTATATAAAATTAGTTGCCATTTGTCAAATGCTTTTTCAATGCCCTAATATATATTTAAAACAGTTTAAAATGTCAAGGTTAATAAAAGCCTAAAAAAAATTCAGCCTTAAAAAAATTTTAAAAGCTAATTTTGACAAACAGTTTGAATGTCAAAAGAATCAAGCAGAAAAATCCAAAAAATAATAAAAAATACATAAAAAAAAAATTTTTACACACTTTTTTTTACAAGCAACCAATTTTGCGTGCTTTTAATTACCGGCTTGCGATTAGATTTTTAAACGAAAAATTGAGATTTTTTTGTTTGACTCAAAAGCTGCTGTTATTTATTTAAGTTATCTTTTGTGTATTTAAATTGTTTGAATTTTTTCTAATTCTTTTTTTCCCCAAATACTAAAATAGTGTTTGTTATTTAATTCTCACTTCAATTAGTTTTATTTTTGGTTTTTATGTTTATGGTTTGTGGAAAAAAAAGAAACATGTAGACGGACGATAAATAAATCTAGATATAAATAAAGTGCCAATTTGTTTAACCTTGAAGGCTTTAAATATAGAATTTAATGAATTAATATTTGGGAAAAGATACGTGTGGGTTTTGCAACCAGATCTATAATAATTGTTTAAAACATTTTTTTGTTGGAAACTAAGCAGATGTTACCAACCAAAAGAGACGTGGAGGGGAAAATTAATCAGTAACAGGCAAACAGAGGCAAATTTAACTGATATAAAGTTAGAGACAGTGAAGTATAAAAATTTAGGAAATAAATTATAAATAACGTTAATTAAGATTGAAAAGGCCTGATTTAAAAGAAAAAAAATTAATTAATTTTTTAATTGATTACATTTCATTTCTGTTAATTGGAAATCTGTTTTGAAATTTTTGTCGTAACCCTTGCGTATGAGCAACAAAAGAAGAGATTTCATAACTGCGCCGTTTTCAAATGGTTTAGGTCTAGACTAAAGGAAGTAGTGAGTTCATTATTTTGCACATCCGAAATGGTCCGATTCCTAAAAATTAATCAACTTAAATCTCAATCACCATAATATTTATGTTTATTCATTTATGTTTATTCATTATTAATTTATTATTCTAAATACTAAAATTGTTAAATGTTTATTTGTCTTGCAACAACCAACTGTGCAAACATTAACCTAATATTTACTCATAATAAAAACCATTAGGAGATGTTTTGCCAAATTCATGCCGTCAATCTGAACGCCTAAAGCTCGCTCAATAGTAATTATCTGGCAAATATTATACTAATAATTTTTCCCATAGCAAAATCTATTGAAATGAATTTGTGTTTTAAAATGCACAATATCACTATTTGGCTATACGTTACAAAACAAGCTGGATTAATTTAGGATACACAACAAAGAAAAAAAAAACAACAATATTTCTATGTGTTACATCCACAGGCCGCTCCATTTTGTGCAATTGTTAGTTATTTAGTTTGATGTGTTTCAATTAAGCCAGAAGGATGAGTTTTGCTCTCCATTGTTCGTTATTTATTGAGCTTTTTTTGCTCACAACTAAATGACTCATTTACTCGTGTTTGTTGTAGTTAAATAACGGCAGAGTTGAAATAAAAATAAAAACTTGTTAAAATTAATCATCGCTTAAGTATTTCATTCAACGTCTGTGTAACTAGAATTAATACACAACAAATTTTGTAAAACTATTTTGATTGTATCAGTGGAAAATACCATGAAGGTATTAGACGGAAACGTACTGCCTAATACGAGATCTGTTCAAAATTTCGCATTTTATTTCGTCATATTATTTGTTTATACTCAATTAGTAACAAATATTTAAATTTTTTTTATCAACAACATTTCATAGACGGTTTTGACATACGAGGTCTGTTCAAAATTTCATCTTTAAATTTATTTCTTTCAAATAATGTTTTAATGTTTATTTTCAATTTGTAACAAAAATTTAATTTTTTTAAAGAATACATTTTATAGACGGTTTAACATACGAGGTCTGTTTAAAATTTCACCTATAATTTTTTTTTTTCAAATAATGTTTTAATGTTTACTTTCAATTTGTAACAAATATTTAATTTTTTTTAAAGAATACATTTTATAGTCATTTTGACATACGAGGTCTGTTCAAAATTTCACATTTTTTTGTTTTTAAATCATATTTGTTTAGTCATCATTTCATTTACATATATACTCAATTTGTAACAAAATTTTAATTTATTTTAATCAATACCATTTTATTGCCAGTTTGACATACGATGTCTGTTCAAAATTTCGCATTTTATAGTTCTCATAAAATATTTAGTTGAAAACATTTTTTTTTATACTCCATTTGTAACAAGAAATTTAATATTTTTTAAGCAATACAGTTTGACATACGAGGTCTGTTCAATATTTTACATTTTATGTTTCTCAAATAATATTTATTTGATCATCATGTTATTCATACTCAATTTGTAACAAAAATTTAATTTATTTCAATCAATATATTTTATAGGCGGTTTGACATACGAGGTCTGTTCAAAATTTCACATTTTATGTTTCTCAAATAATATTTATTTGGTCATCATTTTATTTATATTCAATTTGTAATAAAAATTTAATTTTTTTTTTAATCAACACATGATGTAGGCAATTTAGCATACGAGGTCTGTTCAAAATTTCGCATTTTATTTTTCTCATGAAATATTTATTTGAAAAAATTATTATTTGTACTCCATTTGTAAAAAAATAATTTTTTTTTTGCAATACAGTTTGACATGCGAGGTCTGTTCAAAATTCCACATTTTATTTTTCTCAAATAACATTTATTTGATCATCATTTTATTTATACTCAATGTGTAATAAAAATTTAATTTCTTTTAATCATTACATTTTATAAGCAATTTGACATACGAGGTCTGTCCAAAGTTCCGCATTTTATTCTTGTCAAAATATATTTATTTGATCATCATTTTATTCATATTCTCTCCATTTGTAATAAAAAAATTTAATTTTTTTTATCAATACATATTATTAGTGGTTTGACATACGAGGTCTGTTCGGATATAATTAGAGTTTAATTTTTTTTATTTATTTATCAATTCTGTTTAGAATAGCCTCCTTAGATATAATTTTATCTTTTTGATCGATACATTTTATTGCTGGTTTGACATACGAGGTCTGTTCGGATATAATTAGAGTTTAATTTTTTTTATTTTTTTATCAATTCTGTTTACAATAGCCTCTTCAGATATAAATCACATTTTATTGGTGGTTTGACATACGAGGTCTGTTCGGAAATAATTAGAGTTTAACTTTTTTTTTATTTGTTTATCAATTCTGTTTAGAATAGGCTCCTCAGATAAGAATCACTTGTGCTAGAATTTTTTCCCATCTTCAAAGTAGTTCGGTAATGCGATTTTTGGTATGACCTCGAACTCTCTCTCTCTCTCTCAATATTTGGTTTTTAGCCTCTAAATCATTGAAAAACACTCTCGTTTTCTGGCTCTTTTCAATCCTGAGAATGGGAAATTATCAAGGAATGACAAACTTAGTGAATACCGTGCCTGAGGAGGCATAATTACAGTGCTTTGAAACCACACGGTTCAAGGCCAAATTATTTAAAATAAGTTCATGAACAAACTGATAGGCCAACAACCTCAACAACTTCTCTAATACTGATTCAGCGACTTTCCATAGTCTGCATAAAAAATTTTCGGTGAAACTGTTATTATAATTATTGGCGGCCACAAAAAAGTATTATCTCCACTTTTCATACTTCTAATAAAACATATTATCAAAAAATAGTGTACCACAATCAAATAATAATACATGATAACAAACAAGTGTTTTTGCAGATAATAATTATTTTTCATTGTTGCAGCTACACACAAACGAGATGTCTGTATACAACATACGCTACTGATATACATATATATTTTTTATAACTTTATTAAAAAAAATACGTATGATAAACGCAGTTACATGCTTCTATAAATTAGCCATGTTTTGTTGTACTAACAAACAATAAATAATATCTTAGTGCCGCAACTGTGGCTCACCCTCTCGTTCGCCGTATTCTGTCTGTAACGTTGAGTATTTGTATGAACTTTTTTTCCATTCCATACAAGAATGTAGGCAGTCATAGCAAGCGAAGCATTAAGAATCATGTATTACAAACTTGTCTATTCATTAAACACACAAACAAAGATTTTACATTTAATTTTTTTATTTTTTATTTTTTTGTTTTTGGTATGGGAATTGTAATTACAATTCAGCTATCAACAGTAATTTTTATTCTTTATATTTAAATATTAATAGGTAAAAATATTTTGTTTATGCTGTCGTTTATATATTTTTTTAAACTATGATTCATAGGTAAGATATTTAAGCTCAATAGATTTTTATTAAATAGCTGGGAAATAAACGTTCATGTGCTTTTGTCTTTCAATTCTTTACAATATAATTAATTTATGCATAGTTGAAAAACTGAGAAATAAATTTAATTAAAAAAAAAAATTGTTCAGCAGGTGCTTAAAAAGAATTTGAAAAATGTTTGTTGTTCTAAAAAAAATTGTACGCGACATGACTCCAAATATTTATAAAAAATATTACAGAACTATTTATATTTATCGTTACATCATTACATACGAGGTATGATCAAAAATTCGGGTGAGAGAAAGCGTTCGGTATGTTAGCGAAAGTGCCAGGACCAGGACAAGCTTTACAAGAGCATCGTATCTGTAATAAAATTCTTAATGACCCCTGGAGTACCTTAAGAGGCTCAAAAATAATACTGGCTCCTCAATTCAGACACTTTTAAGGAACGACCAAATATTTACTCAACCAAATGATAAATCTCATATACAGGGTAAAATATTCACAAGTAATTCCCACTTTCAGGGAAGTCATCAGCCACTGCCAGCGCTAGAGAGAGTACCGAAAATATTTCTTTGGGCGCTTGCAGTAAAAAATGTTCTTGTGGACCTCAGCACACAAATCTCTACTGCAACGGATGGAATTGAGCCAGACGGCATCCCTTCATCCTAATGAAAATAATAATAATTTAAGAAATTTTTGCTGCTGCACAGGCTCATCGACTATAGCCAAAGTTTTCCATTTTAGTAAATATGCTGTCTCAGCTAAAACTCCGCCTTTCAAGGACACACTAATCAAATGTTCTCTTTTTCATCTAATTACTATTTAATTAATGGTTTGGCCAAAGTTTCTAACAAAACAATAAAGTTGCTGACGAAAATCTTTTAATTAATTTGCTATAATCAAATTTTGTATGCAAAAAGTTAACAAATCAAGAATGTCATTTAAAATAAACAATAAAGAAATTTGAAAGCCATTTAATATGGATCACTTTTAGCCATTTCGAAGTACAAAAGTTTTTAATTAACTTGACTTTTAATAACAGACAGCAGCACGAACACTGGCACACATACACAAATACAAACTTCAGTTCACTTTATTGAATAGACATTTACACAGCCATGATTAAATTGCTCTAAAAACGACCATTAATTTTTTAAAAGCTCCCTAAATTATGCTACAATTTTGTGGTGGCAAAATTTACCTGGCTCAGCAAAAAGAAACTTCTTGATAATTATACAGCAGGACAGCAATCAAAAACAACAAAAACCCCAAAAGCATACACAATTTATTTGCAGGAGACACACGAATGGAAAGAGACAGAAAGAGACGGAGATAGCGAGTACAACATAGACATAACGGTAACATTTATATTATGTGTATTTAACAGTCTGTCGGCGATTTGCATATCATTAGGCGGTTTATTTTGTTGGCGGTTAAATTGTTGGGCAATAACGAGACTTTAAATAGATTTTTAACAAATTATTTTGATAAATACCAACTAATGACAGCAATTCTATGGACAATTGGGTAAACAAAATTCAGGCGAGTGTTTGTGCAAGTGACGGCGTACATTTGAACGACATTTAATATTAGTATTTAATTTTGTACAATAAAATATGACTGCATATACTATAAATCTTCATAGTGGAGGACAGAAGAAAAAAGAAAACAAATAAATATTTGGTTTCATATACATTTAGATGAAATTTATCTTTTGGCTATTATGTTGTGCGCCTAACACAAGACAATTACAATAAATTTCATTTCAAACCAGGATTGTTGGCATTTTTACATTTTTATGGCAAAACAGACTTTTAATGTTTTATCGCAGAAACAAACGCAGTGGAGTTATTGAAAATTTTCATTATTATTATTACATTTATTTTTTCCAGTTTATTTATATGCCTGGAGTTTGGCTTTAATTTTTGATTGAGGTTAGCAGGAAGTTTTGGCGCTAGGAAAAATCTAATCATTTTTCTGTATAAAAAGAACATGCGAACTGCTTTTTGGCCTCCGGTTCTCTTTGGATTTCCTTGTGTCATTACTGTGCTTTAAATAAATTTTTTTTCTGCCTTTTTAAACAACTGGCTGCATTCCAAAAGGGTTCGTAGGTCTGCAGACAGTTGGTTGACAAACATTTTTGTGGGCCTTTTCAGTGCATTATTTATTTCGTTGCATGTGTATTTACAAACGAAAAATGTATTTAACCAAAATTAAAATAGTAAAACAAAATATTTTATAAATAAATAAACACACATTTTCAGTTCAAATGCCTTTGACTCCATTTCATTTCAGTTTTATTTATTTTAGTTTTTACATTTTATTTATTTCATTTTTTCTGACGTTGATGGCTTATTTTTCATTTTTATTTTCTGGCCAGCCAAAATGTATGCCACACATTTTGTTTTTGATGTGCCTGCCAAAAATGTATGCTATAATTTTTGTTTAGTGTCTCTTTCTGACTTACAGACTGATTACATGTTTTTATTTTATTATATTATATTTAAAATTACTTGTTAAAAAAAATAAAATTTCAATGTACTTATTCGCATACATGCGATGGTATAAATATATTTTTGATGCAAATTACAATTTTAAGTTGTAAATTACAAATTGCAATTGGGCTAAAAATAGTTTAAATTAATACCAAGTGGTTTTACAAATTTATATTTAAAATAATCTATCCTTGAACATTTACGCTTTTTTTCATAAAATTAACAACAAAATATTATTTTAGCTGATTGCCAATTTAAAATAAACCTGAAAAAGTTTAAAGTTGTGGTTTTTGTTTTAACACAAACAAAAATCTAATAAAATTATTTTCCTATACAAATTTGGTTGGTATTAAGAAATTTGACAAATTAAATATTAAGAGGATTTTTATTTTGACTTCTATTACCCAATTTATTTGTTATTGTTTTAAGTTTTGAAAACCTTTTAGAAAGCCATATAAAAAAAATTTGCTATATATCGAAAAGTGTTAAAACAATTCAATACTGAGATTACACTTAACAAAATTCTATTTAAACAATTTACAGAATTTCAAAATTTTACTGTTTCAGCTATTTGTCCCTTCTGTTGTTGCCTGATTATTATCACCTTTAGTTCAACTTATTTCTTCTGCATGTCCTTTGGCCGCTTTCTTAAGTTTATAATAATTGCAAAATTTATTTCCTTTCAATTACAAAGATATATATATTTCAATCCCTTTTTTATTTTTTATATAGCAAACCATGAGCATTTTTAATTTTCTCCTTAAAAAAAAAGAAAGTTTTGATATTTTTAAAACTTTTTTTTGTACAAAATCCTTTGTCTTAGACAACACAAAAACTATAGCAACCCACCTAATTTTTGCCCAACATATAAGCAGAAATCAAAAGTATATATTTTATACAAACCAAAAACAAATTGAACACGAAAGAGAAAAAAGTGACACGCAATATAAGGCTCCCTCCTAAAACTATGCACGTGATATGCCATACAAAATGCCGGTTTTCATAAAACACACATACACACACACAACTACATGCAAGAATGTGAAAAAGCATGATTCATACGTTTACAACCACAACAATAAGTCAACAGACACGAAAAAAACAGCTGCATTTTTCAGCAAAAATAGCAACAAAAAAATCACATTAAAAATATATTTAAAAAAAAAATTGCTTAAGGAACAGCGAAAACAAAAGCTAAAAGTTCATTGTCTTCAATGGCCACAATTGTCAAAAGGGAACAGAGAGTGAGAGCCGGCCCACAAAACGAAAAACATGGAAAAAAAATATGGAATAAAAATGTTAAAGAAAAGTAAAATTTCATGTTGACAGAAACACGGGGAAAAGCCAGGCAAACAAAAGAAACAGACAACTTTAAACAAAGAACTATAGCAGCACGACCACAGAGACGTGTTATGTTCAAAAATTTAAAGGCCTTAAAATGGCTGCTGTTTATATGATATTTTGCCTAAAAATATACTACATTTTGTTGCCACCAAATGGCATATGAATGTTTAGCATGTTTTTAAATGAAATGTGTTATTGTTGGTGGGGTTTTGTACTCCCACACATACATACATACACACACACGCATACTTACTCCCACATACATAGTTTACGCCTACATTTATGCTATGCAAATCTAACAGACACATGTGCACGTTAGCAGCAGGAATAATCTGTTGTCTGCCATCAACAATAGATGGATAAAGCTAAAGAGACAGCATGTTAGTAAGAATAAGTTAATGAGCGTGTGTGTGTGTGTAAAAACACTTCTACCACAATAATAATAACAATAACGACTACAATATTTACAGCTTTTAGCTACAAATAACCTGTTATTGTAGGCATTCGTATGTGTGCATTTGCTCGTCTTTCCATATTTTATTCAGCAAACATATGCTTATGACCACAGAGGCGTATTTTATTTAACAAAAGGGGTCATCAGGAACAGTTTCCGTGTAAGGGCATACTCTCTATGCAATAGCTCTTCTGGCAGAGGGTGTTGAGGTTTAACATCTTTTTTTTTTCTCTTTCCTTATCTCCCACTATAAGTTTGTTTATGATGTACAATACAAGACATGGTCTCACACACACACACACACACACACTTATGTATTTATATTTAGTTAGTTTTGTTTTATGTTTATCGAAAAGGGATATTTAAACCGACATGTTTTAGTTCAGTTTAGGATGCCGGTTAGCTGTGGCATTTGTTATCACAGAGTAACTGCAAAAGCAACAAAAACAGTATTGCAGCAGCATAAAGCAATGACATTTAAATAAAAACACTTGTTTATTTATGCAGATGAGTTATGGTTTTCAACACAATGCTTTAAGTCTTTAAAGTGTTAAAAGTGCAGGAGGAGAGAAAGGATATTTCTTTACAGGCTTTAAAGATTTAATTCTTTAAAAATATTACATATTTGACATATTGCTATGCAAAATTTGTTCAACAAACATTTTATATATATATAATATATATTTTTTTTGTATTAGGACAACTTAAAGAGGAGACATTTTGGGTTCGTGACATTGCTTTTTTGCAATAAAATTGGGTATTTTTCAAGGAAATTACAGCAATTTGAGTCCATACAAAGCAATTTCTTTTTAATCTTGGACCAGCACTCAGGGGATGACCCCTATATATGCAATGCATTGCGCCGGAACTGAAAACGAGGTGATAGTATTGAGGGGACAGATTAGGAAAGATGAGAAGACAGACAGTTGTTTTTTTAGCTATTTCAACCTTTTGTACTTCGCCGGCTAATTTTTGCTGTTAATCTGCTTTTAGTACATGATGGTGTCAGTCACTGCCAATTATGTTCAGTGACCAGTGACTATGCCTTCATCATTGAAACAGACTGGCAACAACTAACACAACCACGCATTAATGCTGATCAGAAGAAAATTCAACACAATATTTCTTGACTCAGCGCGGGCTCGAACTCAGGACCCTTCGCTTCATAGTCTCGTGTTCTACTACTTCACTACAGCACCCACCTAGCAATTAATTAATATTTCGTTTAATAATTAATTTATTCTAACAGATGTTAAGGAAAAGTCGTTTTTTTATTAAAAACTTTTATTTTATTAGTGGGAGTATGACACTGTCCACTTGTCTATGCTAAGGAAACAATCTGCCTTATTACCGTTTTCGAATCGACTCGAGTGTTTGTAATAGATTAAAGAAAAATCATGTGTGTTTTTTTTTTTTAATTTATTACATTTTTTCGAGTAGAGTAGAGAACCGTAATAAGGCCCAATATTCTACTGAACTTTTTTAAGAGCTTCGACTTAATTCTATATTCATAAATTAGTTAATATTTTAAATTCTTCTGGTTTCTTGACCTCTTTTTAATTATTATTTTAATTTAATTTAATTTTTAATTTCAATATTTCGTCACTTCTTTGTGTGATTCCTTCAGGAAATTAATTATTTTTTTTTTTTTTTACCAAACAGCCAGCCAAAAAAAATTTATTTCCTGAATGCGTCACACAAAGGAGTGACGAAATATTGAAATTAAAAGTTAAATTAAAATAAAGAGACCTTAAGCTTAAAAATATCAGAATACAATAATAGTTAAAATTTTATTTTTTTATTATTAAAGGGTGTTTTTTAAGCTAGATAGAACTTTAAATTGTAAAAAGTAACACAAAAAATTAAATTTTGATGAAACTTTTTTTTTTATTTGTTTCAGTATACTCTGACAAATCATCATGAATAGACTCACGCTTGAACAACGCTACGAAATTATCCAAATTTACTTGGAAAATCAGTCGTCGATTCGCGCAACTTATAGACGACTTCGTCATTTGTATGGCGTACATAATCGTCCATCTGAACAAGCCATTCGTCGAACTGTGGAAGCAAAATTGCCGCATATGGAGTGAGACCAATCCACAAGAGACCCTACATACAGACTCCATTACATCCAGAAAAATGCACCGTATGGTGCGGTTTTCATGCTGGTGGCATCATCGGACCTTATTTCTTCAAAAATGAGGCCGGAGCTCGCGTTACGGTCAATGGAGATCGTCACCGCACCATGATCAATGATTTTTTGTTTGAAAATATGGATGACATTGATCCGGAGGAGATGTGGTTTCAACAGGATGGAGCTACATGCCATACGGCGAACGCAACCATCGACTTATTGAAATTAAAATTTGGCGATAAGTTGATTTCGAGAAATGGACCTGTCAGTTGGCCTCCAAGGTCGTGCGATTTGACACCTCTCGATTATTTCCTGTGGGGCTACGTGAAGTCACTGGTTTATGCTGATAAACCAACAACAATTGACGCCTTGGAGGCCAGCATTGTTCGTGTTGTTGGTGACATACGGCCAGCAGTGCTCGAAAAAGTGGCCCAAAATTGGACGTCCAGAATGCACTTCGTCAAGAACAGCCGCAGTGCCCATATGCCCCAAATCATTTTCAAATGTTAATGTCAGGTATTGATCTTTCGAATAAAAAAAAAAATTTGATTACAATTTAATTTTTTGTGTTATTTTTTACAATTTAAAGTTCTATCGGGCTTAAAAAAACACTCTGTACTCTTGCTTTGCATTGTGCCGGAACTGTGGAAGGACAGACGAAGAAAGATGAGAAGATAGAGACGTTATTGTAGCTACTTTAAAATTTAATTCGATAGTGAATTTTTGCTACTCAGCTGACGAAAGAGGGTGCTATTTATTGTCATGAATGCCCGATCATATGGCTGAGCATTCCTATATAATTTCGCCTTCACATATATAATTTCAAAGGTCAAAAAATTAAATTTTTTTTCACTTCTACGCACTCATAGAATTACTGAACACGTGGTCGCCACATACGAGATCATGGACATATTAACACCGTTACTCTGCAAGCGTCATGAACATGAATATATTCAAAACGAGGCAGATTAGAAAATTCGATGTTTTATTTAAGAGTGCGGAATCGAACTCGATATTTCAGGCCTCTTCGTATAGCGTTAACTTTTTCAGCCAACAGCACCTTTAAATATGACTTGAGTACTGATTTAATTTCTACTTAATTTTTTTTTTTTATTAATTTGCATAAAAAAGGGTTTAGTTTATTTGCTGTTTTTCTTTACTTTTAAAGCGGCGAATGCAAATGCATTTATAAAAATTATTTAAAAAAAAAAATTTTTTTTTGTTCCCCAGTGTTAATTTCTATAACCCTAATAACGAATGATTACAGCTGTTCCATATAAAATTAAAAAAATACATATACATAGAAAAAACAACTTCCTCTTTTCTACAAACTAAAAATAAACAAAATCGAATTTGTTTTTTTTTTGCTCAGAACTGACAGTTTTTCTAGGCAAAAACATTAACCGCAAAAAAAAATTCTATAAAAAACAGAAAACTTTTCTTAGCAACAACTAATATCCTTGCAACAACTACATAAACTAACAAGCCAAAACAATACAAAAAAAAAGGAAATGCAAAAATCTACTAATGGCCTTATAACGCCTGAAATAAAACTTTTAAGTCGTTGCAAACAAACGATGATTATTATCGTATCATACAACCCTTAAGTGCTTCACAACAAAAACATTTGCAAAATGTTTAATACAAAAATAATACAAAAAAAAAGGCAGCCAACAATTGCAACAAAATGCACATGGAAAACGAAAGAGAGCAGCAGCAGTTCGTATTGGCTGCTTGCAAAAATATTTCCTTCATTTCGAAATGCAGTTTAGCATTTTATTTCTGTACGTACTCCAGTTGTTGGTAACATTTACAGGTGACGCCTAAAAGAATATTTCAAATTTATACATACACATAAATATTTTGCTTTTTTTTTTAAATATATTAAAAACGTGCATAAATTTTCTGTAGGTTTTTTAATTTTCTCAATAACATGGCAAACTGCACACGAGTTGGCTGTTGGCTTTCCTGGCTGGCTGTTTGGTAAAGTTGTTTTCATGTAGAATTTTTTTCTTCCTTTTCGCTTGCAACAAAAGGAAACTTGCGACGTCATATAGGCTCGCCATGCAGACGCCAAAATGTATGCCTTTTCTCGTATACATATTTTATATTTGCAGTTGTAATTGTAAATACTAGTGCAAAACGGCTAAAAGTATGCATTATTGTTATATATAACGGCTAAAAGTATGCAATATTGTTATACATATTTAAATTTTTTTTTTTTTTTTTTTTGCTTAATTTTAGGTTAGAAACGTTTATATTAACACATACTGCAAATGCCCTTCTTCGTGACTATGCGAGATGTTTGGTTGGGTGTTTGTAGTAGAATATCGAAAACTTTCTATATGTGCATTATTTGTTCTTAGAATTGCATTTTAATTATTTGGCGGGGAATACAAATTTTTAATAAATTATTTTTTTCTTTGATGTTTCCATATATTTTGATTGCAGTTTTGTGAAAACTAGTGCTCTTTGTGCTTTACAACGAACGTGTTAAGTGTAAAACACAAGGTGAAGAGTATAAACACACAATGAAACTGCTATTTTCTATATCTTTTTCTTATACAATCGTTTCAGATTGATTTTATCCTCTACTGCTATTTTCTATTTTTTTTTGTTTGTTATACAATCGTTTCAGTTTGATTTTATTCTATAGAGCTTATATTTCAATATAAGTAGAAATGTCTTGAAGGTTGTAAATCGTTATCTTAGTTTTTAAAAACATTTTATAAAAAAAGGATATTTTTCCTATACAGGATATTTTTCAGGACACCCATGCTATTTAAGTTGTAGTTAGTCATATTAACAAATAACTCTACTTGCCGATATTTCACTAGGAAGTTTGTTCAAAATATAAAGCGTTGATGTCAAAATTGCATCACTATTGTGATTGTTTCGTGTGGAAAAACGAACAAAAATTTTTTGTTATTGCATTTCAAGCAAATTTTAGGCGATTTTTACAATATATATTTTAAGAATTTAGAAAAATTAAATATATTGTGCATATCTACACAAAAATACCTTTTGAATGATGTATGCCTCGTCACTATATGTGAACGATAAGACATTTAAAAGTGTACCACAAAAATATGTAAATATTGTAATTCGCCAGCGAATATGCTACAAATATAAAGTAAGAAAAATGCTGTATACTGTAAAGAGTTCGAGGATGCTACAATAGGTCAGTTGCAGTCCTACAAAAAATTAAGTCTTTACGAGAACAATTTTAACGCTTATGGGCGAGGGCGCATAAGACATGCCGATCATAAATCGTGCTTCCTGTAAATATTATTATAAAGTGGAACTTTAGCCCTCATTACGTTAGTATTATTTAATGGTAAAATAGCCTAGAAATTTTTAGTGTAAAACACAGTGAGCACTCGCACCCCAAAACAACACCTCAAGGCAGGGAAACTCGACAAACATCCTTGACTTTTTTGCAGGATCCTTTAGTCCGAATGAATTAAAAAAAAAATTATTTTCAAACCCTATCAAAATAACGTATGAAGAAATGAAACAAAATTGCCTCTTAATTACATACATTTAAATTAAATTGCTTACAATCAACATAAAACGGTTTGAGTTTGAAATCTGACGTCAAAAAAAAATAAAATTAAATTAAATATTTTCTAGCAACTCTGCCTATTGCTTTTAGCAGTAATAAATAATATAAAATTGTTATTTCATACTACAAACAAACTATCTATTGTATATTTTATTAAAATAAAATATGACCACTTTAAAAGAAATAACTTTTGATCTTCTTACCAATTTAGAGAAAACTATTTTACCACTTAGGGAAAGTAGCTTAGACAATAAAAAATAATTACCTGCAAAGACAAGAAGAGAAATAAAAATCCATTAATAAATTGCAAAAAAAAAAAGAAAGAAACATTTAATACATTATTTTCATAAATATTTTCAGATATTTACTTCCACAAACACGTTGGAAAATTTACCTTGAGGCTTTTAAAGAAAAATAAATAAAACAAAAAAAAAAAATACCTTTTTGTATTAAGAAAATAATGATTTATTCTTCATTTAATATTTTTATATTTTTGCATTCTGCTTTTTGCATTAAACAATGTTTCTGGCTGTAAAACAATTTTCTTATAAAACCCAACACGCACACCGACTATCGTTTAGCAACAAGAAAGAAAAACGTCAGTAAGTGGTTGGATGTTCGTTACTAATACCAGCAAACAGGAATCTAAAATAAATATCAGCAGTTGCAAAATAAAAATCATGGAAAATATATTGTAAAATAGAAAAATTATTAAATGGAAAATAAAAGAAAACTTTAACATTTTCTTTCTATTTAACTGCAGGCTACAAGCAATTATTTCTTTTTATGTTTTCTTGCTTTACCCATTTTATTACTTTCTTTTTTTTCTCTCTTTTATTTCACTTCCATATATTTGTATAAATTGTATTTCAATTTCTTTCTTAATAGAGAAAAATTTGCCAGAATGAATGAAAATTGCCGGAGCTGGTTATACTTTTTCTATTTTATTATATTTTGTTTGTGCTATTGTTGCTGCCATTATTATTGACAAAATACAAGTGCTGAAAGTTAAACAACTGCAATATTATTAACAAAGAAAAACAAAAAAGCCAAGATTATAAAACAATCTGGAAAAGTGTTTCTATTACAACAGAAATAGAAACAATAGAAATCACACTACACGACAATTATACTAGTTAATTTTCTTTTCATTTCTCTGTGTCGCACGTGACCTTTATATTTAAGCGAAACAATTTATTGTTATTTTAATATATAATAAAAGTAAATTAGTTCTCCTGCTATTGGTTCACATGTGACAACATCAGTGGAAATATTTCCACATTCGATATCAACCGCAATTTTCATTTAAATTGTGCTGAAATTTTGATCGAATGTGTTTAGTTTGGCACCAGAAATTATTCACTCTTGCGACAAATTATTAAAATGCTGATGTCAAATCATCAGAAGACTTCGAACTAATTTCAAAAAATCTCAAGCTGCTTTAAGTTTTTGGAGAAAAGATAACATTAATTACTTTACAGCAAAGTCGAAAACTTTGACATTCTATTTATTAGAGTCCAACCGAACGTTTGGGTTAGGTTTCAATGTTCGGCAAAAATTATGTTTCAATTCTATTACAAACAGGCAGAGTTACTTTCATATTTATTATATTAGTAAGGAAAACAGTGCATCAAAAGTGCAAGTCATCATAAAACGTGCAAGTCATCATAAAAAGTGCAAGTCATTATAAAAGGTGCAAGTCCTTATAAAAGGTGCAAGTCATTATAAAAAGTGCACGTCATTGTCAAAAGTGCAAGTCATTATAAAAAGTGCATGTCATTATAAAAAGTGCAAGTCATAGTAAAAAGTGCAAGTCATTATAAAATGTGCAAGTCATAGCAAAAAGTGCAAGTCATTATAAAAAGTACAAGTCATTATAAAAGGTGCGAGTCGTTATAAAAAGTGCAAGCCATAATAAAAAGTGCAAGTCACCATAAACAGTGCAAGTCATTATGAAAAGTGCAAGACAGTATAAAAAGTGCAAGTCATTGTAAAAAGTGCAAGTCATTATAAAAAGTGCAAGTCATTATAAAAAATGCAAGTCATTATAAAAAGTGCAAGTCATCATAAAAAGTGCAAGTCAGTATAAAAAGTGAAAGTCAATATAAAAGATGCAAGTTATATAAAAAGTGCAAGTCATTGTAAAAAGTGCAAGTCATTATAAAAAGTGCAAGTCATTATAAAAAGTGCAAGTCATTGTAAAAAGTGCAAGTCATTGTCAAAAGTGCAAGTCATCACAAAAAGTGCATGTCATTATAAAAAGTGCAAGTCATTGTAAAAAGTGCAAGTCATTATAAAAAGTGAAAGCCATCATAAAAAGTGCAAGTCATTATAAAAAGTGCAAGTCATCATAAAAAGTGCAAGGCATTATAAAAAGTGCGAATCATTATAAAAAGGGCAAGTCATTATAAAAAGTGCAAGTCACGATAAACAGTGCAAGTCATTATGAAAAGTGCAAGTCATTATGAATAGTGCAAGTCATTATAAAAAATGCAAGTCATGATAAAAAGTGCAAGTCATTGTAAAAAGTGGAAGTCATCATAAAAAGTGCAAATCATTATAAAAGGTGCAAGTCATTATAAAAAGTGCAAGTCATTATAAAAAGTGCAAGTCATTATAAAAAGTGCAAGTCATAGTAAAAAGTGCAAGTCATTATAAAAAGTGCAAGTCATTATAAAAAGTGGAAGTCATCATAAAAAGTGGAAGTCATCACAAAAAGTCATCCTAAAAAGTGTAAGTCATTATAAAAAGTGCAAGTCATTATAAAAATTGCAAGTCGTCATAAAAAGTGCAAATCATTATAATAAGTCCAAGTCATCATAAAAAGTGCAGGACATCATAAAAAGTGCAAATCATTATAAGTGATTTGGTTGCTAACATCCATGAGGCGCCTCACATAACACAAGCCATCCTTCAAGGAACTTCTCTTCTAGCACTTTCAATCTTCCCCACTCCTCTCTGGTCTTGCTTCTAGTGCAGATACCAGAAATCACAAAACTTTTCTTTGACCCCAGTGGGCAGCAACTTGTGGTACAAATTTCAAAAATTCCTTATAACTGCTACAGTTTAAGTTAAATCTGCTACAAACGCAGTAGCAACTAGTTAATGAATCCGGCCAGTACTTTCAAAGTATTACCAATTACTTTTTGAACGATTGCACTCTTAAATATTAAATAAACTTTTTTTTATTCTCGAATAAACTTGTTGTTTAGCTCCGACTCAATTATTGTGCCACTGGTACTAAGTGCTGCTGCTACTGCAAAATTTTCTTATTTCAGTGGCCATTGTTACGATTACGAGTATGTTTATGTTGCTACTTTTAAGCTTTTGTCGTATACGACGGACGGTATTACAACTTTATTATTGGACTCAATGTGGCAGCGTTTGCAAAGTCAACCAGTAGGTTGCTGGCTGGCTGCCTTGCTTGCCGTCTGGTGTCATAAAAACGTACAAAACATAAAAATTTAAACAATTTCACTATTTAAGCTGTTTGTGCACTTTTAGAAATTTTTGCAGCGACGCGCTAACGATGAGTTAAATATGAAGCAATAAAACGTAAAGTATACACACACACACACACACACAAATCACAATAAAACTCTTTTTTATGGCTTTTATATTGATAACTAATAAAAATGAACGCACAAAAACTGCAAACCTAAACTTATTGCTAAAGAAAATATATAAAATAAAATAAAAATAAATCTTGTGTTTGTTTACCGATATTCTTGCATGGAGTTTAATATGAAAACGAGAACATACACACACACACAATTTGAAATAATGAAATATTTAGAAAAAGAAAACTTGTGAAAAAAACCATAAAATTGCTTTTTTAGCCTCAAGAAATGAAATAATAAAAATAAGGAAAACAACTAATTAAATATTTATTGATGTTAAGAAAATATTACTCATACGCCACACACTCAAACATCCGTGCCAACCTACGAGAGTGTATTGGGACCAAATGGTTGGCAGTTCAATTTTCAAGCAAAGTGTGAGTGTCGTTACTTGTGGTCGTAAAACTTTCCATTGCTGCAACATTTTCAGTAACAAATCAATCATGTTTTTTTTTTCTTCTTCTCTTTATAAAAATAACATTGAAGCCTTATTTAAAGGGGAAGATGTATTATTTTAAATAAATCATAACACAAATATGAAGTCTGTTTTTTAATACATTTGAAGGAGGAGTGCTGCCATATGCAATCATTTATGAAAGAAGTTTAATTTTTCATTTCTTTTGCTTAAGAAAAAAGTTTGATGAATAATAAAATCTTGTACTCAATTTTTATTAGGCAGCTTGCAAAGCTTTTAGTACAGCAATCAGGTTAATGTGTGATTTTTTAGATTTATTTTTCCAAATCGAGTTCGCTTCATACTTCATTAAACACTGTACAGCATGTAAAGTGCCGCTGAAGAAATGAAAGTTAAATATTTCCACAAAACATAAAAGGAAATTATTTCATTATAAAATAATTCCCCAACAACAAATATTAAATTATGGCGGCAAAAAAATAAATTCACTCCAAAGCAATGAAACTTGCAAGGAGTCACACCAATAGAGCATAAAATAAGAAAATAATAAATCAAATCAATTTGTTGGTAAATTATTTTGAATAAACATTAACTTCTGAAATGTTATTATGCTCGTAAGAAGAAAAACAAAGGCAGACTGCTGTCGCAAACAGTAAAAGGGAAATAAAAACTTGACACCAACCCGTAATTATACTGAAAAAAAAATTGTATAAATAAAACAGGTGAATAACAAATTATTAGACGGATGCAGGACTGAATAATCCCCTCGGTTTTTGACGCCCGATCAACAACTTTAGCTTCCAATGGAAATAGATATGGGGAAAACTTGACTTAGAAAACGTTTGCAATGTTCTGTTGGCATCCAATTATTGAGAGAGAGAGAGAGAGAGAGAGAGTGAGAGAGACTGGGAGTATGAATAAGGCAACTGCAGTTTTTATATGGTCCTTCGAACTGGATTTTAGCAAAATTGGTATCTTTTTTAATTCCAATTGCAACTGATGAAAGAGTGGGAGAGGGAGAGAGAGAGAGAGAGGCTGGAAGAATGAATGTAGCAACTGCAGCTTTTATATGGTCCTTTGAACCGGATTTTATCAAAACTGATCTTTTCTTTTAGTTTTGGTTATTTGGCCATTTATTATACTTAAAACCAACAATGCACGGGAATTTCACTTGGACCTTAAAAAAATGCTTGATATTGATAATTATGCTGAAGTTGTCGCCAGCCTTTCGTAGGGGAACGAAAAGAAATTAAAGCTGCCATTGGATCGAATCTGCTAAAAATCAAAACGATTTTGTTAAAGACTTCTATTAAAAATATAAATAATATTTTGAACCTAAAGAAAAAGACGTTATTTTTTTTTTGTTCAATTAATAATTTATTAATTTAATTGATAATCTGAAACTTATTCCACTAAAAATCCTAATTTCAAAATATCGAAATCAAAAGTTTTATTTATGTGCGTTTAAAATTAAAGTGTCCTTAGTGCGCGTGCGCGTGTGTGACCAAATAATTTTATTTTCAAAAATAAGCGAAATTATGTGATGAAACAAAACACTAAAACACTCTTGTGAAACTGGGTGATTACGCGTGATCATTTTTTTTCTGCACGTGACAGTGAGTGAATTAGCGTGACCAGCTTTTGTTCATGAGAGTGCCTGACAACTAAAATTCTTTCCTGTGAGAGTGTGTAAGTGCTCGTGATCAACTTGTTTGTCCAAGTCACTGCGTGAGTACGCGTGAGCAACGTATATAGCCGTAAAAGAACGTGACAAAAAATTTAGGGGCCGTAATCTGCAAAAAGCCAGACAAGCTGTTGTACATAAGAGTGCGTGACTAAAATTTTTTCCTGCGAGAGTGTGTATGTAAGTGCGCGTGATCAACTTTTTTGTCCATGTTACTACGTGAGTACAAGTGGTCAAAGCATTTAGCCGTGAAAGAACGAGACAAAAAATATGGGGGACGTAATATTTGAATTTAATTTTTTTCTGCACGTGACAGTGAGTGAATTAGCGTGACCAGCTTTTGTGTATGAGACTGCGTGACAACTAAAATTGTTTCCTGTGAGACTGTGTAAGTGCTCGTGATCAACTTGTTTGTCCAAGTCACTGCGTGAGTACGCGTGAGCAACGTATATAGCCGTGAGAGAAACGTGACAAAAAAATTAGGGGCCGTAATCTGCAAAAAGCCAGACCAGCTGTTGTACATAAGAGTGCGTGACTAAAATTGTTTCCTTCGAGAGTGTGTATGTAAGTGCGCATGATCAACTTTTTTGTCCATGTCACTGTGTGAGTACAAGCGGTCAAAGCATTTAGCCGTGAAAGAACGAGACAAAAAAAATGTAGGGGACGTAATATTTGAATTAAATTTTTTTCTGCACGTGACAGTGAGTAAATTAGCGTGACCAGCTTTTGTGCATGAGAGTGCGTGACGACTAAAATTGCTTCCTAAGCGAGTGTGTAAGTGCGCGTGATCAACTTTTTTGTCCATGTTACTGCGTGAGTACGCGTGAGCATAGTATATAGCCGTGAAAGAATGTGAAAAAAAATTTAGGGACCAGCGTGAATAAAATTGTTTCCTGCGATAGTGTGTAAGTGCGCGTGACCAACTTTTTTGTCCATGTCACTGTGTGAGTACAAGTGGTCAAAGCATTTAGCAGTGAAAGAACGAGACAAAAAATATGTAGGGGACGTAATATTTGAATTTAATTTTTTTCTGCACGTGACAGTGAGTGAATTAGCGTGACCACCTTCTGTGCATGAGAGTGCGTGACGACTAAAATTGTTTGCTGTGCGAGTGTGTAAGTGCGCGTGATCAACTTTTTTGTCCATGTTACGGCGTGAGTACGCGTGAGCATAGTATATAGCCGTGAAAGAATGTGAAAAAAAATTTAGGGGCCAGCTTTTGTACATAAAAGTGCGTGACTAAAATTGTTTCCTGCGAGAATGTGTATGTAAGTGCGCGTGATCAACTTTTTTGTCCATGTCACTGCGTGAGTATAAGTGATCAAAGTATTTAGCAGCGAAAAACGTGACAAAAAAATTTAGGGGCCGTAAAATTTGAATTTAATTTGGCATAAAATAGTTTTGGCCTAAAAAGAGAAGTATTTCCTAAAGTCACGCGAAATTTAATGTTTTTTTTTTTACGTGAATAGTGCTTATATTATGGATTTTTTTTTTTTTTTTTTTTTTTTTTTTTTTTTGAAAAATTGCAGCACTGCTCTGGCTTTAATTTTTTTTTTTTTTTTTTTTTTTGGAAAAGTACAAACAAATTTTAAAACTTTTAAAATTTTATTATTATTCTTCATATAACTTTTACTTTAGTGCCATGCTGAACATTAAGTCTGGAAAGCCACTTTTTCAAGAACCACAATTTAAGCTTCTGTAAATCAGAAGAAAAAAAAATCTTCTGAAGATAATTTCAAATACAATAACAAATTGAAAAGAAGTTTATGCTCAAAATTTTTATGAACAAATTCAAAACTGAAATTGAATTCTGTTTTTATTTGATATCTCTTCCAGTCTGTTTAATATTTAATTTTAATTTTATTTTTATTTTGTTGTTGCTTCCCATGTGGAAGTCTTTAGTGTAGCAGCAGTAAAATAATAAAATACTTATTTAATTTATAAATTGTGTTATCGGGACTATTGGCTCCCCTAGCAGCAGCATTCTGTCTTCCGCAGATTGTAGTCATGAGCATGACTGGTGCGATTTCTGTAACATTCATTTTAAGCTATTTTTCATTCTATAAAATTAAGATAATTTATAGTATAAATTTTAAAATCTTTCCTAAATCCTCTTCCTGACAAGATACAAATGATTAACGCACATGTGTATTTGCTTGTCTTTTATTATTTCACATATTTTTCTCATTTTTTTTTCTTTTTTTTTTGCAACAGACTTTAAGATAAGTGTAATTTTAATGTCACTATCCCCTTTTTTATTTGGCATTGTCAGCGTGCTAAATCATTTTATCATTCATTACATGTGACTATATTTTTGGTTTGCTGTGTGCTTTTATTTTGACATGAGATGACAAGATTATATAAAACAAACATGACCTTTGTTTGATAAAAGTAGACAGAAGCATATCATGCTGCAAGAACTTGAAACAATTCTCAGCTGAAGACTTGCTCCTACAAATAGTCTGGGGTTCTTTATGTGACAAAAATAAAACGAAAAAAAAAACAAGACAAGGACAAACAAAAAAAGAACAAGGCTTGGTAAGCATTAAGAAACAGAAATATAAACACTTTGTTGTTTCAAGAGACACACACAACAAAGCCAACACAAAAACAGCAACAAGGAAAAGGACAAAAAAAAAGTTAAGACAAATTTACACATAAAACAACTCACATTATGTCTTTATCTTCAAGTGTAATTATAGACACATACTGTGTGTGTACTTAAGTTCAACAGCAACAACAACAACAACAACAAGAGACCAAAATTGTGTACATATAAGAAAAACATTAAAAATATAATAATTCTTAAGAAAAAAGAGCATAATTTATAAGTGTTGCAAAGATTGACAAAATATATTTTAAAAGCAACTCGTTATTGCACACGCCTCAAACAAGCTCTGCCAGCAAACACACTATTACATGTGCATATGCGTGTGTGTGCATGCATCACAGGAAAATAAAAAGAAAACCAAACACAACTTCACCCTCATAAAAATGCAAAAATATACTCCTGCCTGCCTGCTGCTGCTGCTTGCCATGCTTTATTATTTCTTAAATGGCTTAAGGCCTATTTATAAATTGCAAACACATGCAAACATTTGTTTTATTTTTTTTCTTTTCTTAGCACAAGTGAACAATGGGGTAGCGATAAAGGGGCAAGTGAAATATTATGCAGAAAATTTGTCATCTTCCGGGAAAAGGTCCTTTTGTGTAGAATGAGTCAATCATATGGGTTACGTGGGCTTTATGTAACCAAACATATTAAAGGCGAATAGTATGAAGACCACAGCAGATTTTAAAACATTAAATTTTTTGCAATTTGAAAATTAATTTTTTTTTTGTTAATTTACTACCTTTGCCTGCTTAATTAAATTTTACACTCCATTATTTATCCACAAACTCTACATCTTATTCTCTGGTAATAAAAATTAAATTTAAGCTTTTCTGTTTAGAGTCCTTTGCAAATTTGCTTGAACCATCAGTTGTTGCCGTGTAAATCCTTTACTAAAAGTATGCCATTAAAATTTTAGCACTCTTGCACACGCACACAGTCTTACACTTTATGCTGCTGCTGTTGTTGTTCTTGTTGTTTTATTTTTTTATACCCCATGTGGCAGGTCCGTGTTAAACAACATGTGTTGTTCACCATATATATTTTTATACATTCTTACTTGTGTTTTTTCTTTTTTGTTCACATTTTTTCTTTTCTTAATTTTTCATATTTTTGTATTTATGTTGTTTGTTTTTGCTTTTGCTTCATTTTGTTTCGCTGCCACTGTTGTGATACGTCGTAGCTGCTGCTGTTTGCCTCCATTTGAAGAGTGTGTTGCAGTTAAAAAAGCACTCAATTAAAAACATCAAGTGCGTCATGTTCAAAAACATACTTAACTTCAAGTTGTGACTTAAGCAGATCAAGGGGAAAATTAACGACATAAAAAGGAAGCCTTACGCTTTTTTTCTTCTTTAATTTGTACTCATGTATTTAAATAAAAAAAATATATATATATTTTTATTTTTTCCATAAGCCCCACAGTTCTGGCGATATCCTTAAATACAGAGTTTAAGTTGTCAATGTATTTTATTATTAAACACACTTTTAAGAAATTCTTGAAAGCTAAACTCGGTATTTAATAGGCTGTAACATCGAATTTAAATTATTTTTAAATTTTTTTTTGTAAATTCTAAGATTATAAAAAATATTCAAAATATTGAACTCTTAATAAAAATTAGAATTTAAACAAATTCATAAAAATTATGTGGAGGTCGCAGATTCGAACTTAGACCCTGTTAAATACAGAGTTTAAATTGTGAATGTATTTTATTATTAAACGCACTTTTAAGAAATTCTTGCAACTTAAAATCGGTATTTAACAGACTTCAAGTTCGAATCTGTGATCTCTAAATGCTTTTTATAAATTTATCAAAATTCTAATGATTATAAAATATATGCAACTCTTAATAAAAATTAGAATTTAAAGAAATTCATAAAAATAATATGCAGGTCGCAGATTCGAACTTACAGCCTGTTAAATGCAAAATTTAAGTTTTAACAAATTATTTCAAATATGATACGGGTTGTCAGCAATCTAAAATGATGCCTTAATGAAAATCATGAACTTGTAGAAATAACTACAGCCATGATATTCAAGAAGAATGCAGGATTCCAGTAGGTAACGAAACTTTAAAACGTGTATAAACATCCCCGGTAATTAAGTGTAGTTTTCAAAGGCCACAAGTCTCTAGAAACTTGTGTTGCAAAATCGAAAATTAAAGTCAAGGTAAATCATGCATTTCAACTTCATATTAAAAGTTCTAGATTATTTACTCAGATCTTAAGGACTTGTTATCAAGGTCCTCTTTTATCATTAGCAAATAATTTACAATTATTTTCTAATGTGGAAAAGCGTGTTTTCTTTAGAGTATCACAACACCAGGGCAACGCGTGCAAATTTTTAAAATTTGTAATCAAAATAATTGTTCTATCCAATTCGAAGAACAAATGTCTTTGATTTACGTCAGTTCCTGCCTATCGGCCCTACCTGACGATGCTCTTGACATCGGGTTTAAATTAAGTGTTACCAGCACCACTCTTAGCACCCAAGAGACCACACAAGGCGACCTCGGGTCGCCCAGGAGAAGAACAATAGATCGTATTCGGATCACATTTACTGTACACTGATAATATGCATCCCGTGAGACGCCAAACAGTGCACACTGAAGAAGCTGTAAACACTGTACACGGACGCATTGAAGATGATCCTAATCAATCAATCGCGTCGCTGTTCTCAGCAACTGGCGTTGTGTCCTTGCACTTTATGCAAGATTTTTTTTAGTTGTTGAAAATAGGTGTTCCAGATTGCGCCTTCTACGCGCCAGCCGTGGCGGCCACATGGCAGAAATCATATTTAAACAATAACCCTCTTATTCATAAAAATTATGAGAGCCTTATAAGAGTGTAATAGAGCAAATTGCATATGAAATTTTGTTTTATTACGCTGTTATTAGACTCTCATAATTTTTATGAATAAGGGGGTTATTTTATAACATTTTCTTTGCAATAGAGTCCGTTTTATTGATATTAAAAATATATTTCCTTGTTTTATTATGATTTAAATTTGTGTCCCTGTATAAAAAAACACCCTATATAAATAAATAAATATTCTTATATAAAAAAAATGCTTCGTAGACGTTTTTTATATTTTAATTTATATATTTATAAATTATATTATTTATATATTATTTCTGCACACATTTATAAAGCAGACAAATATTTCGAGCCACCTTTAAAACTGCCGGGTTTTAAACAAAAGTCATTGTAATTGTACGGCAAAAACCATGTGTTTATTATATTTATTAATATATTTTTTCACATAAAATCCTTTTTCTTGCAACTTTAAGAAACCCAATGGAATGAAGCGTTAATGACAGGGAAATTTTAAATAAAATTAATTGATTTTATGAGGGTAAATTTTAAGCAAAAGTGTTGGTTGTTGCCTTGAGTTTTTTTTTTTAAATAACACTATAAATAGCTGTCGCTTCCACATACGTGAAGCACAAAGTGTTAAGGAATTCAAATATTTTCAAAATAAATCAGCAGTTTTTTAAATAAGTGATCCGCACGAAATGGAACAACACACGTCCCATATCCACTTTGTTCACAAGCAATGCCAACAACTTTTGTTGTTCTATGGGAAACTAGATATTTTTGTAAATTGTATTACAGGATGTTAATTTTCCCAACAGGCTATAGGTCCAAATCTGCGAAACTGCAAATTATTTTTTATTTTTTAATAAATGAACGTGATATTTTAACGCCTGACATTTTTTTTATATTTATATGCGCCCCTATTATGAATGGCGACGTCGACGTCACATTAATTCGACAGTAAAAAAATTATCACTTGTATGCAAGTTGTCGATAACAATTTATGACTATTGACAATTTGTTAGCATTCTCTAGGGCATATTATCGGGATAGAACATGTCAATAGTAGCCAGTTGCTGTCGCAAAAAAACTGGACAAGCGACAACTTTTTGCTGTCGTCTTGATACGGCGTCGATGTCATCATTCATAATAGGGGTGATTATTTTTAATTTTATTAAGCGGGTATCAAAGAAATATTCCAACATTAACTAAATTCATGCCAGCGATATTAAACTAATTTTGAAAGCAGTGCCTATTTCTTGAACAAATTGAAATAAAAAATTTTAAGGCTTTTACGTCATGTTCAGTAATGAATTTTAATTGAGACAATTAAGTTATAAATTGAGCTAGTGATTTTGTAATTGGCACATATTTAATTTGGTTTTCTCCTTTATAACTTTAACACTTAAAAAAAACTGTTAAAATTATCTCTTGTACTATTCACCGCCATTATGTCGCTACACACTCTTATTTTTTGGTTATAGTGACCTTCTTCAATGCATTTGAAAAAATATTATAATTGCGTTCATTATTATTATTTAACATATACTTTTAGTAAACAATGCTTTTTTTAAATTTACTAAGAATCAATTTTAATAGACATTTTGAATTTTTTTTAGTGTAATTTTCATAGCAATTAACATCAGGTTATTAAAAAGCCCCCAAATTTAAAAATTTATAATTGAATTAATATAAAAGGTCAAGAACAATTAGTAATTGTTCTAATTGCCCAAAATTTATTGTTTGATTCACGAGGGTTCCAAGAGAATTTGTTTTAATATAAAAAAAAACAATTAAATAGTAATTGCTCAATTTACAATTAGATTTACTGTAAAGTACATTGAGCTCAATTATGATTTAATTGAGCAATTAAGCTGCATGTCTGGACATGATATTATTATTTACGCTGTTATTTTCTTTCAAGTTTGCGGTTATTGGAAAACAAGTATATTTTAAAATTCGTTGGGAAAATAGCATACGAATGCCTAGTGGATTTTAAATTTTAATAATATTTTTATTTTCTCGTCCAAATTGTTCCGCACTGGCGGCCTAGAGACTTTATACTCAAGCTCTTATATTTTCTTCTAGGAGGAATTGCTTGGCTTATGACAGCTTTTTTCTTTTTTTTTTGGCATCCCACGTTATATTCGGTTTTCAAGGAGACGGGTTTAGGGTAAGAGCCATATTCAAGGCAATCAAAGGAACACTTAAAATGTCATATACACGAAACCGGTACGTTTACGAACCAAATTTCTTGTGGAATGGAAGAAATTCGTACGCAATTAATTGTGTTAGTACTTTAAAGATATCGTCTCCAGTCCTCAGATATAAATGCCGGCAGCTATTGCATTTCAATCAAATATTTTCTAAATGTAGCTTCAATGAAGTCAGTCAATTTCGACTTCTTTTAAGGAAATGGCCAAGAAATATTTTTTTTTAATTCTCAAAGAAGAATATTTGTCATTTGTCATTTGTCAATTTTGTGTTTTTTTTTTTAGCTCATACAAGAAAGTAATTGTTGTTGCATTTCAATTTGTTGTCGGAAAAGCGCAAGTTGACTTTAAACAATTTCAGTGACACTCGTCTTGTGTACCTGCCAATACAATCATCATTCAATTTTCTTTTCTTTTTCTCTCGTTTTTTTTTTTTTTTTGATTTTTTCATTAACATTAAAATAGTTAATTGAATAAATACTTTACACAGCCATGCCAGAAGAAAAAAAAAACATTCAAGTTTTTTTAATACAACAAAGTGTAAAACAAATAATACACATGTACACAATGCGACGAAACATTTATTTATTCATTTCATTTAATTTAATTTATTTGAAATTTTGTATATTTTTTTTCCATTTTTTAAACATCAGAACACTGAACAAACAAATTAAATCTACATTGTGTTAAACATTAAAGGCAATTTGTTAGTTTATATTGTGATGAATGGAATTGTGAAAGTGTGAGTGTGTGAATATGCGTGTATTTGTTCAGTTTTAAACAAATTTACCTTAGGCGCACGTATACACGTACAGTAATTTGATTAGGCTGACCCAGTTTGTCATGAAGAAAGTATTACACCTAAATGGCAGTTTTATTTATTAAATAAACGGTTTACATGGAACGCTAGGGGCCAGAGGTGCGTGCCATGGCAACAAGATGGGTTGTCAATTACATGTCAAAAGAGACACGATCTTTCAATTGCTGTACTCTTCCATTTAACCTGTTCCATCTTATTTCTTTTCAAAGAATATTTGAATATACTCCTATTTTGAATAAAAAATCCAAAATAATAAAAATCCAAAAAGACAAGCGTGAAATGATATAATTAGTTACGGAAAATACCACCAGAGTAGAAGTGAAAATCGTGCTGTTTTCGAAGGACGCAACAACTTTTGAAGAATGCAACGCCTTGCGATATGCTTTAGTTTCCTGGTTTGTATTTTATTTGTTTGTTTCTTTTTCTGATACATTTTTATAAAAGACAGTCGTTCAAGAAATAAATACTTTTAGCAATACAACCAGGCGAAACAGAAAACTGTACCGTTTTCAAAGGCCACAACATTCTATAATCGCCTCATACGTGCCCATTTGTTTTTATTTAATTTTTTTATATAAAAATTTTAATAAAAGACAGTTATAAAAGAAATAAATGTCTCTGGTAAGAACACCAAACCGAAAGGAAGATTCATACTTTTTTTGTAACGACACAACACCTTAACGAAGTCATATTAATATCCTGTTATGTTTAAAATTTTGTTTATACCTATTTTCCTAAAAAAAAAACAAGAACCAGATAATAATTTTAATTCATCACCAGTTAAAGAACAAAAATTTTTAAAAATATGCATAAAATATATATATAAAAATTATAAAAAAAATTTAAAAAAATAGAAATCCTAAGTTAAAAAAAAAGAAGTAAAAAACCAAAATTAATAAGTAAAAAATTATAAAGGGTGTTTTTATAAGAGCTTGGTGATTTGAAATTTAAATAAAACACATGCCAAATTATGAAATGGCCAAAAAAAAATTTTTTTATTTGGTAGATAATTTCTTGTTATTTAACATTTAAATATAATTTCGGGCATATGGCCACCACGACTATTTTGCACAAAGGTCATTCTGGAGGTCCAATTTTCGACCACCTTTTCAAAAATTTGAGGGCGTATTTCAGCAATGACACGTTGAATACTGGTTTCTAAAGCGTCAATCGTTGCTGGTTTATCCACGTAAACCAATGAGTTCAGGTATCCCCACAAAAAATAATCGAGTGGCGTCAAATCACACGAACGCGGAGGCCAATTCACCGGTCCATTTCTCGAAATAATGTTGTCGTTGAAATGTTCTTTCAATAAGTCCATTGTTTCGCCCGCAGTATGACAAGTGGCACCATCCTGTTGAAACCACATTTCGTTTACATCCATATCTTGAAGTTTTGGCATCAAAAATTCATTGATCATGATTCTGTATCGATTTCCATTCACGGCAACGCGTCGTCCTTCCTCATTTTTAAAGAAATAAGGACCGATGATTCCACCAGCCCATAGACCGCACCAAACAGTACATTTATCGGGATGCATTGGTAATTCTTGAACGGCGTGTGGATTATCTTTGCTTCAAATACGGCAATTTTGCTTGTCGACATATCCATTCAACAAAAAATGCGCCTCATCACTGAAGAGAATTTTGCGGTAAAAAGCGGATAAACATTTTTAATTGAACGCTGTTTTTGAAAATAAATTTCCACGACCTGTTCATGATGATTTGCCAAACAATACTGAGTAGAGACGTCACTTTAAACTGTCAAAACAGCTTTCAGACAACAGAGTGATTCGTATAAAAATAAAAAACTTCATTAAAAACACTCTTTATAAAAAAATAAAAATCGAAATTAGTAAAAAATTATAGGAAAATTAAGTAAAGGAAGCATGATCAGTGGCAGAAGTCTTATTTCTCATTCAATTCAATATCAATTAAAGAGAATAATTAATTTTTATGCGTAACAGCAACTTGAAATTTCCAAGCTGATTTTCGGTCCATCCTAATTTTTGCAACACTCGCAAATACAATCAAATGCTTACGCATTTACTCACACCTTTAGACAAACACTTTTGCAGTCATTTAATCATTTACGAATTTATTTAATTTATTTTCATTTTCTCTCTCTCTCTCTCTCTCTCGCAATATTATTGTAGCTTTCCGCGTGCTCATGCATGTATTTGTGTATAATTTTATTTTTTAATTTGTTCAATTTATTTTAATACCGACATACACACACACACACAAATACTGTTTATATAAATGTATCCATCAGGTATCATATGATGGCTTCTAGCAACAGAACACACAAAAGAAAACATTAAACAAAAAAAAGTAACTGAAAATGAAACTGTCAATCATGATATTTGTATTTTAACAACATGATACTTTTATACCCCGTTACCAATACCACTACCACCACCACCACCAACCAGTGGTGGAAGTGAACACACACACAGTTAAGTGTGGAACAATCCGATGTATTAAAGATTTAGCTGATTGTGTAATACATATCGCTGTCATGCTCAGGTGTCTTTTTAATGTAAAAAGCTTCATTAAGTTTCTATTACGTTGAAATTATTTGACATTTTGCTTAGAAGTTTGTGTGAAGTACGTACGACGTATAAATAAGAAAGCGGTGGTAAAGGATTGTGTTTTGACACCTTTCATGCCGACTTTTTTAAATCTGCAACAACTATTTGACGATGTGGTATTAATTTGACACAAAAACAAATGATACTTTTGTACTCTTTATTGTCAGCATCAGGCGCGTGCTTCGGTATTCTCTAACGTGTAATAGCAAACAATTGTTGACGCCGGTTGAATATTCTTTAGCACAGACCAATGAAAGATCGATTTTATGCTAACAAAATATGCAAGATGTGATACCTAAAGCTTTTCTATTTAATAAATAAATATTTTGTTTTTTTCTTTATTTTTATTTATAAGAAAATTTTATAATATTTTTTTGTTTATTCACTATTATTGTTGTTTATTCTTTATTATTATTGTCGTTTTTATAAAAAATTTTAATTTTCTTCCAGGTACACGATGTCACTAAATATCGTTCTGTAGCACAATTACATTTAAGTTAAAATATCAAGTAGTTGTTCCCGTTTTAAATATAATTGCCTGACAAAGCGATATTTACTAATATTGTGTCACCTTACACAATGATTTATTTTAACTTGTTTTTCTTTAATTTATTTATTTTTTTTAATTTATTTATTTTTTTTTAATTCTTTTTTATAATTAAATTTTTTTTAATTTATTTTTTTTTATAATTTTATATATTTATTTCTTTTTTAATTTGAATTTATTAATTTTTTTTTATTTTATTAATTTTTTTTTTATTTTAATTTATTAATTTTTTTCATTTGATTTTATTTTCTTAATTTCTTTCGTTTTTTATTTTTGTTTAAATATGTTGTTTTTATTTATTTTTATTTTTTTTTCTTTGTACTTACTATTGTTTATTTTACTTTTTATTATTTCTTAAATTATTTTTTTTAAATTTTTAATTTAATTAATTTTATTCATTTTTGTTTTAAGTATATATTTTTAATTTAAATTGTTAATTTTTTCAACGGGCTTAAGTTCGAATCTGCATGACTGCAAATGATTTTTTATTATTTTATTAATAAATGAATTTGTTCAAATTCTATTTATTATTTTTTTATTTTTTTTAATTTATTTATTTATTTTTTTTTGTAATTTTTTATTTTTTTAATTTTTTTTTTAATTCTTTTTTATAATTAATTTTTAATGTACTAATTTTTATTTATTTTTATTAATTTTTTTTTTCATTTTATTTTCTTAATTTCTTTCGTTTTTCATTTTAGTTTAAATATGTTTTTTTTATTTTTTATTTTTTTTTTTTTGTACTTACTTTTGTGTATTTTACTTTTTATTATTTTTTTAATTATTTTTTTAATATTTATAATTTTATTAATTTTTTTTTATTATTATTTTTTTATTTTAAGTATATAAATTTAATTTAATGAATTTTATTTATGTATAATTATTTATATTATTAATATTTTATAATTATTATTTATATTTTAAGTATATGTATATGTATGTTTAATTTTATTTATTTTTTATTATTTTTATTATTTTTTTATTATTATTATTTTTTTTTTAATTATATAAATTTAATTTAATAAATTCTATTTATTTATAATTATTATTATTTTTATTTTAAGTATATACATATGTTTAATTTAATTAATTTTATTTATTTTTCTGTTATTATTATTTTTTATTATTATTATTATTTTTTATTATTATTATATTTTATTATTATTGTTATATTTTATTATTGTTATTATATTTTAATATTATTATTATTATATTTTATTATTACTATATTTTATTATTATTATTATTATTATTATTATTATTATATTTTATTATTATTATTATTTTATATTTTATTATCATTATTATTATTAATTTTAAGTATATATTTCTTTATTTTATTTAATTTTTTATTTTACTCACTTATTTATTTATTTATTTTTAAAGAATTTTTTAATTTTATTTGCTTCGAAATGTTTATTTATTTCCTTAATTTTTTCCTAAACTTATTTTTAAACTTTTAGTTTTTAGGGAGTAAAGTATATACTGATCTAATATTTGAATGTATCTACTTATTGCCGAATACAAAAAATAATAATAATAATAATAATATATATATATATATATATATATATATATATGTATATATATATATATATATATATATATATATATATAAATAAATTAAATATATATAAGAATTAAAAACAAATAAATTAAAAAATATTACAAAATAAATTCAATAACAAATAAAAAATATATATAAAAATATTACAAATTAAATTTAATAACAAGTAAAAATAAATAAAAATTTTTGCAAAATAAATTTAATAACAAATAAAAAATAATTAAAAATATAGTACAAAATATATATAATAATAAATAAAAAATCAATAAAAGAAATGTTACAAAATTGAATTTTATAACTAATAAAAATAAATAACAAATTCTAGAAATTAAAAGATTTAAATTCCAAAACAAACTAGAATTTAAAAATAAATTTAATATAAAAAACACATTAAAAAAACTGCCACTATGTTAGCAGCTTTAATATTAAACAAGAAAAAAAAATTGGCTTCAAGGCAAAAATTATCCTTTTCGTGGAAGAAGCTCTTTGGCAGAAAATAGTGCACCTGATTTCCTCCCATTAGAGAGTAAAATAAATAAAAGCAACTTATTTACTTATTGTTAAAAATATAATTCTTGGTACAGTCGCTAAATTAGCTCATTTGCTATCGATCAAAATTTTTGTATACAATTTCAATATGAATTTCAATTGATAACCCATGACGTACAACTGATATGGCCACTGGGTTTAATATATTTTTCGTTGTGTTTTTAGGAGAGGGTGAGCGGGGCATAGCACATAATTATTTTGCTAACAATTGCATATTGATTTCAAATTATGGTTATTATTTTAACTGAATTGAAAACATTTAACATTTAATTTGAGATTAAATGATAATTATAATTCATTCAGCAGGAGTAATGATGCAGTTTTTTCTTTTTCTATACAAATTTCATAACAAAATAAATTGAACAACTAATTGATTGAATTGCTAGCGAAAAAAACCAATTATATAATAATTACACTGTACAACAAATACATAATATTTTTATGACGAAACAAGTGGGATAATATTCATAAGGTTCTAGAGTAGTTAAAGTAAAAAATATATATTTTATAGTTTAAAGCAAATATACATGATTTTTAGCTTCAGATCTTTTTTGATTAAAATTTTTGTTTCTTATTGGAATTAATTAAAATTTTAAGTACAGAAAATATAAAAGTTGTGGCCTTTCTATTTGTGGGTGCTGTTGGCTGAAGAAGTAGAACACGAGACTATGAAGCGGAGGGTCGTGAGTTCGTGCCCGCACTGAGTCACGAAATATTGTGTTGAATTCTTCTGATTAGCTTTAGTGCGTGGTTGTGTTAGTTGTTGCCAGCCTGTTTCAATGATGAAGGCATAGTCACTGGTCACTGAACATAATTGGCAGCGACTGACACTATCATGTACTAAAAAAAAGCAGAGTAACAGCACCCACCTTTGTCGGCCCTGTAGCAAAAATTAGCCGGCGAAGTAAAAAGATTGAAATAGCTACAAAAACAACTGTTTGTCTTCTCATCTTTCCTAATCTGTCGCCTCAATACTATCCCCTCGTTTTCAGTTCCGGCGCAATGCATTGCATATATAGGGGTCATCCCCTGAGTGCTGGTCCAAGATAAAAAACTTAAAAAAAAAATATATATATATATATAGTTTTTTCCTCATCTCAATAAATATAGCACAATAATAATATTTTAATTAAGTTTGAGCGGTTGCCATCAATTTTTTAAACTCAATATTTCTTCAATGTTTCCCTGTGTTCCAATTTTTGCTCCTCTGTAGTTCTCCTTATTGATTATTTTAATACCCGATGAGCTTGAAAATTTAACAAGTCTATTGTCGACATGCCGTTACCAGAAACTTTTAATTAAAATGACATTTACCCCAAATACACAAGAAATCAGGAGCCTTTAAACCGTTTATATTCAAGAGTTTATATAAAGAAAATTTAATGCTTTTATGCTCGTACACATAATTTTATTTAATTTTAATAACATTCTTGGAAAAGCATACAAAACACCGGCTGATATAAAAATTACTATAAAATTGGTTGTAACCAAAAAAAAAAAATCGTGAATCATCATGTTTGTTTCACGTTATTATTCAGCTGAGAGGTAGGAGTGAACAATTAAATGGCTATAATGCCTGATATTAGTCAAAAAGCATACAAGCTTACACACATAAACAGAAAGAAAGTATTAAAAATAAAATTGAATATTTTCAAAAATCTCATAAAGGAGCAAACGTTTTATAAAACACCCCCTACTGTTTCCACCACGGCCCCATAATACACAGCTAAAGACATACTAACATTCATATAAAAACAAAAAAATAATAAGAGCTGATATTACAATATTAAACATGTTTTAATAAGAAACATAAATAAAGTAACAAACCCGGTATATTTTCTACAAATGTTGCCGTAGTAAAATAAAAAAAACAACACTACAGAAAAAAACAACACAACAGAAAAAAACAAAACAAAACAACAAAGAAAAACATAAAGAAGTATTAAAGGAAGGATATAAAATGGATTTTAATTTTCTAATTACACGCATACATACACACGTAACAACAATTCTACTAACATATGAAACACACGTTCAAACAAATGTAAGTGTATGTGTGTGTATACAAACTTTAATAACATAACACTGCTTTGGCTGACTATGGGCATGTGCATATGTGTGTGTGTGTGTGTGTGAGTAAACTTATTAAAGCTTTTTGCCATGTATTCCTACAAATATCTCTATATAGACAGTTAAACAGACACAACAAAGGATATAGCAGGCAGCGTAGAGGAAAAGAAGAATACGACAGAAAAAAATAAAAAGTACAGAAGACAAACAAAACAAGAAAATGAAAATTTATTGTGGTTGTTTTTATGAGCAGCAACAAAACAACGAAACTTTTTTATAAAATACCGCGTAACCATATATTAGGAAATAACAAGGGCCACGCACACACTGACTCTACTGTACAGTGTAGTACAGTAGCATTACTACATACGATTATATATGAATGCACACCCATATTTGTATGTCTGTGATGGAACGTTTTCTTTATAGTTGGGATGTATTAGGATGTCCTTGTTTCAGTCTACAAAAGGATAACTTATTCCTTTTATCTGGCGCAACCACATACCAGGGAATAGGCTTAGAATAATTAGCGGGGGAAAACACTCAGATGAACTTGTTCTATATATTGGGTTACAAAAACAAATTCTAATCTTTGTTATAATTAACTATTAGTAGGATCCCTCGTTGTTCAAAACTTGATCAATTTACATTTAAAATAAAATATTATTACCAGCCAGGCAACTGAAATTTTAAAAGGAATAACAAATATTATTTCATATTTCCAATTTTGACAGAAAAGCACTTATAGAAACTTTTGAACAAAATAAAAAAATTGTTGTTGCTGCTTTTAAAGCAAAATGTTATATCGTGCATAACTACATAAAAATACCTTTTAAAATATATAAATTTTATTAAAATTGCTGGACCATGAGAAACTTAAAAGTGTACCACAAAAAAATGTGTTACATAAAAAAATTTCTAAAAATTATATTTTCTAAAAGTCATATAAATATTATATGTGTTCCTTGTGTAAAAATTATAATGTGACAAGGAATTTAGTAATATTTAAGGGCTAACTGTGTAAATCGCGCAAGTGCTATTTATATTAAAATAAAAATTTCCACATTTTTTAAAAGTTACTTACAACATTTTGCTAGACCAAGCAAGCAATTAACATGCCTCTGTATAAAGTTAAAGCGATAGTAAGAAGCCGAAAATGCCGAGTTCGAGCCCACACTAAGTCATGAAAATGTTGTCAGCATTAGGGAACGGTTGCCTGTTTTAGTGGCCAAGGCAGAGCACTCACTAGTCACTGAATATTATTAACTGCCATTGACACTAAAGAGCAGAGTAACAGCACCATCCCTCGTATTCGGCAGCGAAAGAAAAAAATAAAACAACAAATTTCCTATGTTCTCATCTTTCTTCTTCTGTTCTCCCAATACTACAGTCGAATCCGTTTTAGCGCAGCACGCTTTACTGAAAAAAATCGGATTACTGAAAGCGATACAAGTCCCCGCACTGACTTTAAACGCAGCTAGTCTTATTCACTTCGCATTAGCGAAACATCGCTTTACTGAAAATATCGTATTACTGAAAACCAAAAGCAAGCCCACAACTACTTTATTTATGAAACTTACTACGCTTTAGTGACAAAATAAACAATGACAAATTTATTTATTAGAAATCGATTGCATAACTTAAGGCTGAAAAAAAGTTTTGTATGTGTTGTCCGTTAAAACATTAAATGGCAAAATGTATTTGTCCTTTTCGCTCTTACGTATTTTATTGTATTTTTCTATTATGAAAATTATCTGATTTTAAGCAGTACGATTAACTGTAACAAATTTCAATAATCCGTACCACGTTTTAGTGAGAAAAAAAATCGGATAACTGAAAAAATTGGTTTTTGGTTATTTCCAGTAAAGCGGAGTCGACTGTATATCTTCAACGCACTTCAAACAAAAAATTGTACGTGATTTACACAAATAGTTCTTAAGGCCTGCATCAACAAAAAGGTAACGTCGCTTTAGTTTATATTTTGCCTGAGGACCTGCCCAATTTCTAAATAACAGAGGAACGGATGTGTATATGAGAATCTAAAAGAAGTAGGTTCGCCTACGAGTGTGAGTTAGAAACAACAGGTGCAAGGACATCTAAGTTTGGGTAAAACAGAAACTGAAGTCAATAGAAAGTTTATAGAACCTACACTGGTTTGGCTTTCGAGGCTTCACCAGTAGTCTAGACTGATACCATGGGATCCAGTACTGGCCCAGCACTGTACTGCGACTGAATATTGGTGAGGTCTCCTTCAGGAGTTCACATGGTGGTTTGTCGTTGATACCAATTGGTGGAAGATTTGTCAGATAAGAAGTGATGACCGATCTTTACGATTGGGCTTCGGTGCAGCTGATAGTAGCAAAATCTTGTATGTGTTGTTGTGAAGCAACAAAAAAGGTTCTTATGGTACATTCGTGTCTCAAAGAGCTAAGATCTTCTAGACAGGATCGAACACTTTAGCAAAGTGTTAGGGCACGGAACATTTCCCTATCATGTTCTACAAATTGCCACCTGGACTACCAAGGTGAGACCCCTGAGTTGCACTGGGGTGCTGGTGAACACCCAATTTCGCACTATGATGAGAGCATCATCGGATGAGATCCTTTGGACAGGAGCTGACGTAGAACTTGTTCCGTTTAATATTTATCATGTCTCTCTGAGATTCAAAACAAATTTCGAACAATTAGCCTATAAATCTTAATTCAATTTAAAAAAAAAAAACTTTTCGTTTTCTGATTACAAATTATTATAAACCGATGCATAAAAGTAACAGGCCCTTTAAGATTAGAGCTGAGACACGCCACTTAGAATCCTAATTAAGTTGATTGACTGCCTGCAATAACATCACCATGTGGTGAATTGTATTATATCTACCTTTTGTACAACATTTTAGAGCTAAAACCACTTGGGAACCAGGCACGTGACTAGTTTCGTGACTAGTACACTTTATATCCCTTATGAGAAAACAGCATAACGTTACTATAAAATGAAATGCCATTCTTGCTAACATTAACAACACCCGATTAATGTTTCACTGATACTTCCTTATTTCTAGCATGATATAAATTTTCTTAATAAAATCCATACTCTGATGTTTTCCCAATTTAACAGGATCTCCTATAGCCAAGAAAGTTACTGGCAAAATATGTCTATTTCTGCCAAATGGGCAGGTTTATAAGAAATTAAATGCTCCCTAGATTGATAATTTGTTCATTCACCTCCTATCGCTGAATATTTCAATACCAAATGATATTGAATAATTTTGGGCCGTTCTAATACACATACGAGCGAGCATGAGGGGGTGGGGGTATGATGTTTGCTTTATTGTTGTTGCTGTTTTAGACATTAAACATTTCATGCAAAATACATGTTTTTGTAATTTATACAGGCAACTGAAAAAGGCAACACAAGCAAGAGAAACGGTAGCAAAAACTATAGCAACACTTTTCCAAAGAAAATGTGAGCAAGAATATAAAACAACAACAAAAATTGTAGCATAAAGCCGAGCGCAGTGGCAGTAAGTTTTAGCTTAAATCTAAATCTCTTTATTGCTGTGCTGCTATTGTTGTTGTGGTTGTTGTTATCATAACAAACAACACATCCAGACGCCAGCATTGGGTTAGTGTTTGTAAGCCTGCACACACACACATACCGGTAAGTATTTGTAATATGCGTGTTTGGTGGCATGCACTCGCGGCAGTTGATAAAGAAGGGTGTTGGTGTTGGTGTTGGCAGTGGTGACGGCGGTGGTTGTTAGTGGCAGTATTTTGTAAAAGCTTTCAAGCGTTTAACGCTTTGAAATTAAAGTGTTTGTATGGCCATACTTTAGGAATTTAGCTGCAAACCAAAATGCGTATAAAAATATTTTTTCCATATTATTTTTCATTTCCGACAGGATAATAAAATTTATAAATAATTACATATAGAGCATTATTTTGCACTGCTAGAGGATAATACACATAAAGAGAGAGAAAAAAATAATTATTGTTGATAAAAAGACGAAAAAAATTAGAACTAAATGTTTAAAGGAAAATTGAAAATATTACCCTTAAAAATATATGTTCTAAATGGTTTCGGTTTTTGTTTAAAAAATTTTATTACAATTAAATTATTTATGGAATAGTACATTTTATTGCCAATAAATAAATTTAAATTATTAGCAATAAATATTTATTTTATTTATTTATTAAATGTTTAAAATAAAAAATGATGCAAAAAAATTGGGTGAGAAAAATATATTTTTTTTCTCTATTTGCAAAATTCTAAACTAGAACCAAAAACACAGATTTTAAATTGAATTAAGATTTATAGGCTAATTGTTCGAAATTTTTTATTTTAAATTCAGAAAGTCTTATATAAATATTCCAAGGCACAAAGGAAAGTCAACATCAGTTTTTAGTTATTCAACTTACATAGCAGAGCAGAACAGCTGTTTTCGAAAACCGCAACACTTTCATCATCAGTGCTCATGTGTATTGTGTTTGTCACCACTTATTAGGTGACTTAGTTGTATATGATAACAGTTCCTATTTAAACAAATTTTATTAGGAAATTGAATACGAGAACACAGATTTTAATTTTTTATTACAAATTTTTATTATTATTTTTTATTATCATTTTTAACTTTTTTTTATTTTTATTTATTTTTTTTAAATTTTTATTTATTTAATTTTTTATTTTTTCTTTTCCCTTCTTTACTTTCCCTTTTTTTCAAATTATTCTTAATTCAACTATTTTAGAAAAAAAACAAGTAAAAACGTTACATTCGACCGGGTCGAATCTTAAATACCCTCCAAATATTTAGTAAGTAAATTTAAAATGTTTAACTTCATGGGACCGAGTTCCTTTAAGACATCTCTGTACCCAATTTTAAATCTCTAATTTGAAAGAGTCACTCCGGGAAGGGCCGTGGGGGAGATGAACATCTCAGCTTCTTATAGGCTTAAGGAATACAAATTGTTCAATATTTACACTATTTTTGCATATAATATCGTACGTCAACGCCCACTAAAGGGGGTGGGGTCTAAAAATATACTATATCTTGTTTTCCACAGACGAACGTATGGGCATTGCTAGACCGTCTCAGACTTCATCACAGATCAAGAATATATATACTTTATGGGGTTCAATTCTCTTTGGAGGGTATTAAAACTGTATTGCGGCGGGTTCGCGCTGGCAAGGGCGAATAAAACTTCAAAAATAAATGTTTAGGTCACTTAAATAAAAAAATAAATAATTTTTTTTTTTTGATAGAGTCATTTAGGGGTCAAAGGGGGAGGGGGGGGGGGGGTAGGGCAGAGTAGTACCAGCTTACGTCTCAGCTTCGTCATTAAAGCTTAAACATGTTATTTTTAAGGCAAGCAGGCTTAAGTAAAACAATTTGTTAAATTTCTACATTATATTTGCATACAATAACGCCCACTAAAGGGGGCGGGGACCAAAAATTATTTTATTTTATTTTATGGCTTCAAGTTTAATGCGCTGGATCCTCTTTGACTTAAAAATATATAAAAAAAAACTTTAAAAATTTTTTTGTTTTTTAGGGGTGGGTGTAGTTCTTCTTAGGGGAACTTTTTTCCCTCTTGGCCATTTCCGAACTTGACCTGTGCTATCCTTCAAGATATATTTATAAAAAATTTCAAGAGTATGGCTCTTTTCGTTTAGACCATTTGCTTAACAAAATTACAAAAAAAAAATACTTTAAAAATTTTGTTGTTTTTTAGGGGTGGGTGTAGTTCTTCTTAGGGGAACTTTTTTCCCTCTTGCCCATTTCCGAACTTGATCTGTGCTACCCTTCAAGATATATTTATAAAAAATTTCAAGAGTATGGCACTTTTCGTTTGCAGTGAATCGTGATTTCCACATCTAGAATAGATTTCATCACTGATCTAGATATATAGTTTATGGGGTCTTAGAGGAATATTTCGCAGCGTTACAAACAGAATGACAAAGTAAATATACCCACCAAATCTTTTTTTTTTTGGAGGGTATAAAAATCCATCTACGGTATCCATTTCATACAGGACGCATTCAGTATCTTTATTATTTTCTTATATTGTAAATATTTTACCAGACTTAATCCATAGCACTAATGCCAAATAATTTTCCTAAGTGCTTTTACAAGTGGTAATAAAAAAAAAAATAACAAAATCAAATATATTTGTTTAGCAAAATTGGTAGGAGTAAATATTGCAACTGCTGTTCAATTTTATGTTCTTTAAAAACCTCCAGGAAGGAGTTTTTGTGTTTATTACAACAATTCTATGTTTTTTGAAAAAAAGGGGTGCAAAACTTTAATGATCGCATAAAATTTTATGCAACAAACTGCCTTTGCCATCACTGCCATCATCGCCCATCATCATCAGTGTATGTTCCGAATAAAATAATACGAGTATGTAGTGTGTAATATGATTTTATACTGCAACATTACTTAACATCCAACCATAGAATTTTATTGACTGACTTCAAACTTTGAACTTTTCGAAGACAACCCCAAACACCTCTGCCACTGACTGACTGACTGGCTACATATGAGCGCATGCCTTGCTTTGCATTGGCCTTTGCTAAAATTTACTAAAAAACAAAGTTTTTGTTTATATTTATTTGCTTCTAAGCTAAAAAATAAAATATGGACAGCCCTTGTGCGTAGAGTAGTTAAATGTTGTTAGTTTTTATGCTTTTTGTAATATTATTTCTTCTCCCCTTTTTTTTATAAAAGCCGTTCTGGCTGTGGAATGAATTATGGGATATAAAAAAAAGAAACTGTAATAGAATTTTGTCTTGTAGGAACACACAAAAATAAAAAATAAAAGTATTACAGTCTTAGTGTCACATTTGCTACAATACAAAAAGGTTAGAAGTGTCATTAAACTACTTCGACATGCAGAGATACAGAGACTCTGTTGCACGTACAAAAATTGCTGGCAATAAAAATAACAAAACATGAACTAAAACTTATACTTCCAGTTTACAACAAAATGTGTACAATAATAAAACATATGACACACACACACACACACTCTTAGCACTCCTTTTTTAAATTTTTCTTTTTTTCTGTTTCCTTTTCTTCTACCTAAATGATGATTAACTTTGTTATGAAAGTTGCACAGTGCGTGTGTTTGAACACACACACACACACGCGCATACTTCATTAATGCATATATCCATATAACTATATAGTGTCCTATACGTGCCGCCTTCGCATTGTAGCTTTTTGTATGTTTATGACTTTTTTTTTTTTTTATTAAATACTGTAGCCAACTTCCTTTGCCTTTTACATTTTTAATTTTGCTACTTTCAAAGTTGTTGTTAATGTATGAGTCCTGAGGGACATGCAGCACGAGTCATTTGCTAAAAGACTTGCATCGGGCTACAGTAAAATGTAAATAAATATAATTTACGAATAACTAGCTGGAGTATAAAAACGCAGTTATTCACAGAAAAATAAATAAATTCGTCTCTGTCACTGGCTGAGAGTAGCAATTGTCCAGACTTTACTTACCGTAAGTCTTGGCTTTATTACTCTATTTGTCTGGCAGACGTGTTTTTTTTTTCTTTTAATGGCACAACTTTGCCAGCCACTTTGTTCGTTTAAGTGCAGTCGAGAAATGACTCAATATGTTTATTTTTACTCATACTGATGGGCCAATTACTTAATTACGGTATTGAAAAAGGCAATTGACGAACTAACAAAAACAAAAATTAATTACAGTCTCTAAATGTGCAGTTTTAGTTATTGCTTTGGACCATTTCAAAATAAGGCAATAAATTTCATACGGACTTTTTTGTAATATATTGTTTAATTTTTTGGCCTTCAACTTTTTTTTTAATTTAAATAATAATATTGAGGCCTCAAGCCTTTTTTGTAATATAATAAGTTTAAAAACTTTTATTTATTTATTTTTATATATTTCGCTATCCTAATAAATACAAGTTTTGAAAGTTATTATTTTATAAAAAAAAGGTCTCAAACTCAATATTCTTACTTAAATTGAAAAATAAATAAAAATTTAAAAATAAATAAATAAAAGTTTTTAAAGATATTATGTTACCAGCGCGACTTTGCCCGTGAAGATGTGAAACTCCATATAACGTGCACGCTATGTTAATGATGTGTTTGTATTTTTACTGTGCCAAAGTTTAAAACGTTCTTAGTTAAAAGTCATCATAAAAAGTGCAACCCACTATGAAAAGTGCAAGTCACTATGAGAAGTTCAAGTCATCATAAAAAGTGCAAGCCACCATAAAAATTGCAAGTCATCATAAAAAGTGCAAGTCCTCATAAAAAGTGCAAGTCATTATAAAAAGTGCAAGTCATTATAGAAAGTGCAAGTCAATATAAAAAGTGCAAGTCAATATAAAAAGTGCAAGTCATCATAAAAAGTGCAAGTCATCATAAAAAGTGCAAGTCATCATAAAAAGTGCAAGTCATTATATAAAGTGCAAGTTATTATAAAAAGTGCAAATCATTATGAAAAGTGCAAGTCATTATAAAAAGTGCAAGTCATCATAAAGAGTGCAAGTCATTATAAAAAGTGCAACTCATTATAAAAAGTGCAAGTCATCATAAGAAGTGCGAGTCATTATAAAATGTGGAAGTCATTATGAAAAGTGCAAGTCGTTATAAGAAGTGCAAGTCATTATAAAAAGTGCAAGTTATCATAAAGAGTGCAAGTCATTATGAAAAGTGCGTCATTATAAAAAGTGTAACTCTTCATAAAAAGTGCACGTCATCACAAAAAGTGCAAGTAACCATAAAAAGTACAAATCATCATAAGAAGTGCGAGTCATTATAAAATGTGGAACTCATTATGAAAAGTGCAAGTCATTATAAGAAGTGCAAGTCATTATAAAAAGTGCAAGGCATCATAAAGAGGGCAAGTCATTATGAAAAGTGCAAGTCATTATAAAAAGTGTAAGTCTTCATAAAAAGTGCACGTCATCACAAAAAGTGCAAGTCAGCATAAAAAGTGCAAGTCGTTATAAAAAGTGCAAGTCATCATAAAAAGTGCAAGTAATTATGAAAAGTGCAAGTCATCATAAAAAGTGCAAGTCATCATAAAAATTGCAAGTCATCATAAAAAGTGCAAGTCGTCATAAAAAGTGCAAGTCGTTATAAAAAGTGCAAGTCATCATAAAAAGTGCAAGTAATTATGAAAAGTGCAAGTCATGATAAAAAGTGCAAGTCATTATAAAAAGTGCAAGTCATCATAAAAAGTGCAAGTCATTATAAAAAGTGCAAGTTATTATAAAAAGTGCAAGTCGCTATAAAAAGTGTTATGTCAATGCTGCTGTATTTTAAACTGTTTCACAATTTCATATATCCCTAGAAATTTTAGAACACCCTTCACCCTTCATAAAGTAATTGCCATTCCTGATAAGCAGTGTTGCGGCCTCCGAAAACTGCAAATTGTTTCCTTCCAATGATACAACTTTTTTATAAAAAAAAACTATTATGCGATATAATAATGTTAAGAAATATTTTATTTTCCGGTGAATTTCTGAATATTTTTATGGAGTGTTTCCTAAACATGTATTTGGTTCTCTTCCTTAATATTTCTAGATTTTATATTAATTCTTAGTTATGATTTCCTTACTACTTGGAAAACTTTTATAAAAATAATTTCGTACAGTTGCTTATAATTTTAGTTTATAAATGTTCCCAACCACGTCCACTTAAATCCACAAGGGTTTCACATATAAATATTTACATGTGGTCATATGCTAAACAGATCGTTAGCGACATCTTTTGCATAAATAAATTTAATCTAGCCAAATTGATTTGCCAGCATCTGTGCCACTATCATATTGTCCATTAAGATTTTGATTAAAAACAAGTAACATTCGATTTCATTCAATTAAGTTCAACAGGATAAGACGTTGCCCGAGTGTGTATTTTTACGATCTATTTGTTTAAAATTCATGTGGTATTTTACGAGTCCCCAAACTGCAACAGCGTTTTGTTGTATTAATATTTTCTATGTCAAGTGGGGGAATAACACACATAAACAAACAAAAAAAAAGAAAAAACTCAAGTCATAACAAATTTTTATGACCATTTTAGAAATTTTATGCGTAAACACGTTTTGCAAGTTGTAATGTATTATGAATTCCTCACTCTCTCCAAACACTTTTAGTTTCAGCGTTATCAGAAACAAGGAGATTTGTTGTCACGCTCTCCAAACAGTTGGCAGTATTTTAGCCAGCTTCTGTAGCCAGTTGTGCTGTTGTGCATAAATTTTCAGGCTGAAATTGTAATTCAATGTTACTTTTGTCAATGCACCTACCAAATCGGCCTGCTATGGTGACATTTTATGTAAAAAATATTTTTTTTTGTACATAAAGTCAAGTCTTAATGACTTTCCTTAGAAGGGATTTCCTGTTGCTGTTTTTTTTTTTTAGACGTCAGAGTAAATATTTTATAGTTTTCTGCACAAATTACAATTGATTTTTTGTCTCTGACTTTTATTTACAAAAAAAAAAAGACCGCTCAACAACGTTAGGTTGCCGAATTTGACATGGCCCATAAAACGTGCCAAAACACTAAGTGAAATTATTTAACAAATACCTGCCGCCTTATATGGCCATCTCTGTCTAACTATCTTTTACATATGATGTAATAAAACCAGCGCACATACAAAATACTTAAACACATGAATATAAACATGTACAAGTATGTATGGGTATGTTGCTTAAAAAAATTCCTACCCTCTGCCATAATTGTCTGCTCTTCATCGGCACAAAACACTTAGTGTCGTGTAATCAAGTAACGATTTCAATTTTCTAAAAAAAATATTTCCTTTTTAAGTACATACCAGGATGACAGAGCGTAAGAGTGAGGACAAGGGGAACATTTTATAAATTCCCTTTCCCAGTCTGGCAGGAAGTGTGCTCATATCACATGTGTGTGTGTGTGTGTGGGAGTGTAAGAATCATGTCAATTTTCTTAAACCGCAGTACTGACACTTTTGCCACATTTATGAGGTAGATTCTTTAAAATACCCCCCTCTACACTTGCTCACTGGTATACAGTCATACACAATTATACGACCATATTCACTTGTTTGCTGCTAAGCTTTTATACGAGGGTAGATATTATGTGAGGTTTTTTTTCTCTTAAGCTTAAGAATTAATAACATACTTTAATTTTTTATCCATAATTTTTCACCTTTCATTGTCTAACAAACTTTAGTTTGTGATAAAGAATTAAAACGAATATTACACGCGTCAGACGGTGATTTAAAAGCAGGGGCCAAATTACCGCATTTGATTCGAAACGAAATTTCAATACAATTTATATACAAATTTCGATCGATATCGAATGCCGTGATTTGGCCCCAGGAGTATATATCATGACGTCTTTTGCTTTTCTCTTCTGTGTACAGAGTAGAGAAGAAAAAAAGTTAGCAAATATATCATGATTTTTGTTTCGCGTGTATTTTTATTGGCGAGCAGTGTAGAAAAGAAAGGGAAGTAGAAAAAATATCATGATTTTTATATAAAATTCAACTAAGATCGATAGGCTATAGATCGTAATGTGTTATATATAGAAAGTTATGATAAATATTTCAAGGCACAAGGGAAAGTGTATTTAATTTTTATTTTCTAATTCTACACAGAAGAACAGAACAGCTGTTTTCGAAAGCCGCCACACTTTTATTATTAAAACTCATGTGTATATTTGATTATGAACTCTTATTAGGTGGCCCTATTGTTGAATGTGATATCAAATTTTATTTATAAAAATTTTATTATAAATTAAAATACGGGAATTGTAGCAATACAAAAACCAATGCTGAGGCTCTTTAAGTCCCTGTATTGCTGTTTGATTATTTTTGGCATATCCTATTTTCTGAATTTTGTTCCGTTTTTACTTAAACCACCGTTTTATGGATTTCAGTCATTCATTTTAGTTTTTTTTCTAATTTTTTTTATTTAAAAAAATTTTTTTTTTTTAATTTTTTTTTATTTAAAAAAATTTTTTTTTTAATTTTTTTTTATATAAAATTTTTTTTTTTTACTTTTCTTTAATTTCAGCCATCCATTTTTTAAATGTTTTACAATTTTTTTTTTAATTTTTGTTTTTTAATTTTTTATTTAAATTTTTTTTTAGTTTTTTTTTTTTTTTACTTTTTTTTTTAATTTTTTTTTTTAATTTTTTTTTTTAATTTTTTTTTCCTTTTTTATTGTTTTTAACGCCTGTAACAAGAAAGCACAACATTCCATTTAGCACGTGAGATCATCACTTTGTTGAAGCAAACGTGTGGTGACCGAATTATCTCCAAAAGAGGGCCTGCAAATTGTTCACCTCGTTCGTGTACTTTGATGCCTATGGACTACGTCCAAGTCTCTAGTATATCAAATCTGTGGCATATTCCGATAAACCAACAACGATTGATTATTTAGAAATCCACATTCGTCACACAATTGACGAAAGAAGATTTTCCTGCAGTTATTTAACATGAGAAATTATATAATCTTTTATATTTCTTTTTAAAGAAAAAAAAACCTCAACATAAAAAAAATTTTATTAAAATTCCATTAATAATATTTAAAATATAAATTTAAAATTATTAACAAAATATACAAAATTTATTACCCATCACTTATTTTGTTCCGCTGGTCCACTGTGCAGTAGCCAACACACATGTAATGCTACAGATTATTGAAAGCACTTCTATATTCCTTAAACACCTGCAATATTTGATTAATCCCTATCAGTCAAAATCTAAACATTTCAAAGCCTTTACGGACTGCCTTTATTTACAAAACTGTTTCCCTTTTACGTGTTCGTTAGCGCCGTAAGTTGTTTTAGAATTTCACAAAAAGCATTTGAAGACTTTTTGATGGCTGCTTGCTGCTGCTGGTAATGACACATTTTTGCATTTCTTTTCGAACGTGTAATTGTGTATCTGTTGGAATTGTGTATTACGTTGGAACGTAAAGGGACCAACCGAGAAGCCTTCATTCATACGAGCACATAAACTAAGCCCAGTTAGCATGTACTGCAACAGTTAACTTATCACGTATTAATGTATGAGTATAAGTATTTTTCTACTTCTGCTCCTTGTCTCCCTATTGCCACACAAAAAAAATGGAAACCTAAATGCTTTTTCCAGTTTTTTATTTATACTTTTTTGTTGTTGCTCATGGTAAACAGGAAGCACTGTTGTGAGTGTGAGTGTGTATGTGTGGCATAGTGTGGGGAAGGAGTTGCGTTTAAATATATTAAAGTATGTTGAAAATTAAGGCGTAAGTGCGTAATATGTATATGTGAGTGTTTGCAAAAAAAAAATGAAGAACTGTAATGGTTTTCAGGCAATGATGCTTGAAATTGTCGTAAAAAGTACATTTTTATCATCATCATTAAATTGATGTTTAAACAGTGGGGGGGAAAACAGTGTAAGGAAAAATTAAATTGACGAAAGAAAAATGAATTGAAAATTAAATTACATTTTCTCTTCGTACTCCACATCAATGACATGTGGGCCCAATTTCAATTCATTTCTAACCAATAAAGCAAAAAGTGTTTGAGGATTTTTTTCTTTCTTGCTGTTCATTCAATTTAATTAATTAAATTTTTAAAAGCCATTAGCTGCAGACTTACCAAAAATATAAAAAAAAATATATATTGCCATAACTGCCAATTAAGCGAGTTATGAAATTTTCTGGCAGATATGAATAAGTCTGGTGTGGTTTATCATTAAATAAATCGTTTAAGTTGTATAAAATAAGTAACAGTACCAAAGAGGTACAGCACGGACTTGTGTCAGTCACGTTATCGCATCAGATGAAAAAACTTATTAAGCGAAAAATGTTCATTGTTATAAACAAAATGAAGAGGCATTTAAAAACTAACAATTAAATTTTAATAATTGTGGCGAAATATTGGACACATAAAATTACAAAAATATTTAATAACAAAAATAAAAGACCTCAACCTTAATTTTTTATTAAATGTCAAGAGCAATTTTAAAAAAAGCTGTTAACAATTAAATTCCTTTCTTTACATTCTCGGCTTTTCAAGATCATCGTATGCCCCTTAATTTTCAAAGATCATATTAACAAAATCCTTTAGAAAAATTACTTTTTTTTTTAATTATAATTTTGTATACTAGTGTTTTCTTTTTGTACTAAAAAAAAATCTAGTTTATTAGTTTCACCCATAAATCCTGTTGCCTTTTAAGCAGATTTTGTAACAGTCAGTAGGCTTACTGACACACTTTCCTGTTCTTTGTTTATTCAGCTGTCTGACATATTAGATCATCATATTTTCAGATAATCCTTTTTGATGGAATTTGTGTTGTCTGTCGATTATGACATTAATGTTACTTATTTCTTTTGTGGTATTTTTTTAATATTTTCTTGCAAGTATTTGTTTCTTTTTTTATAAAACACTTGTGGATTTAATAAAGTTAATTTCAAAAGTGATGGAAAGAGCAACAAAAGTTGTGGTTCTGTAGAATTTATTGTCTTGGCTGTCAGATGTCTATTTAAATGAAAAACACAAAATAACAATTTTTTTTTCTTCAAATAAAAAATTTTACAAACGCAAATGAGTGCTGGTTCTGCTGTATTTTGTATTTCGTTCTTTTGTGTGTGCGTGTTTTTTTTTTTTTTTTGTAAAATCACAAAGTGCCTGTATTTCTTTCCTTTTTTTCCCTGCCTTAGTCGTACTTCAATCTGTCAATCAATCATAGTTTGATGGATAATGTCTATTAATAAAATGTTTTTCTTTTTTATATTTGTTAAAAATAATATTTTGAAATTGATTATGGGATTTAACATAAAAAAGAAATTATAAAAATATCTAAGAACAATTGAAAGGAATATAAAAAGAGGTACAAAAAGAAATTAATAGAATTTTGTTTTTATTTTAAATGTAATTGTACGAAAGAAATAATTCTTTGGCCCTTGTGTTATAGGCACTTAACAAACTGCATGAGGCACAAGGTCAAGAAGTGTTAGCAATAATAATACAATTGAATAGAATGATCCATTCGATTGGCAATGAACAAGTTATACTTTAAGACTTCAAAACACTGGCTTTAAATTCTTAATATATATTTTATTATGACTTTAAGTACGGGCTATCTATTTAGAAATAACAGGACAAAAACATTACTAACGCACAGGCAGTATGAGGCCTATTTCGAGTAAAACTTTAAGTGTCAATGAACAATAACTGATTCCCAGCCAATAAGTGAATAATTTCTGTTTTTAGGTCTCTTTGGCAAGAAAGAAAAAAAATATCTATAATAACATCGTTAAGCAACGAAATAAATATTCCATTTAAAATCTAAGTGCTGCAGGTATAACCATAATATGTTTATCAGGCATAAAGCCACCAGGGAGAAAAAAAAATTATTGTATATTTTTTTGTGAACAGTGTTATTTAAATAATAATAAAATGGATTGAGACAACCATAATATAGTTGTCACAACCATAATATAGTTCTCACAACCATAACATAGTTGTCACAACCATAACATAGTTGTCACAACCATAATATAGTTGTCACAACCATGTTATAACTATGTGGTTTCAAGTCGTATTTCGCAAAAAAAAACAGCATATTTTTACTTATCTATTCCACAGCAATAGATTTTTACCGCTGGCTGCTGTCATTTCCACAGAATGATTGGGAATTAGGATTTCGTGGAATATACCGTCAGGTTTGCTGCCTAAAATATCCTTTAGGCAACCTAGCCTATAGCTTCCACATGATAAAAACGACCTTGGTACATTTTCATATCTGTTTTGGGGTTGTTCTTATCGCAAAAATAAATATTTTTTTTTATAATTTAAAATTGTTCTTTTTTTATTATTTTTATGTTGTCTTCTACTTCTGTCCTACTTTTCTGAATATATTTTCCTCACTAAATTTGTATGTATTTGAAAGAAAAAACCATAACAAATGAATCCGATTTTTTTTCTCTCCAAAGACTTTGTACTGATTTTTTTTTAAGCCGGTATCTTAAATTACAAACCGCTGCGTTTCGGCTTAGCTAACAATTAAAAACATTTTTTTTTACAAAAAAACAGTAGCAAAAAAAATGTGCATTTTGCACTTGTGATTACAGGCATGTAGAAAAATCACCTTTGATGGCGACATGTTAACTAGAGCAGAAATTTTTGTTATTGTACAACAAAATAATTTTAGTTTATAATTTTGTTGTTGTTTTTTTTCCTCCTTGTATTTCTTTTGGTTAGAAACACAACAACCACAAGTTAGAATTTTTTTTTTTTACTGAAAAGTGTTTACCAAAAAAAAAATAATAAAAATAAAATCACGAGGAAATTCAATACTGGCGCAAGGAGTTCGGTTACTTTTTAAATGATTGATAGGGAATTTAAAAAGCATTTTAGTGAAAAGTGGCAAGAAAGGGAAAAACGTAAGAGCATATGCTAAGAATTTTGTGACAAATTATTTTTAAAATAAATATTTATTTAGAAAAAAAATTCCTATATTTTATATGGAAAAGTTAAACAAAGCAGACATTGTTTGTGGTAGTGATGGATTTAATCGATAAATCAAAAGTTCGTTTTCCCAAATGGTGGATATTTAAGGGAATGCGTTTAGCTAAACTGCTTAGGTTTGTAAACAAAAGTAACAGCTTATCTGCCTATAAATCTTTCTGAAATGGACTGAGGGAATTTCCACGTACAGAACACAATTTTTTTTTTAATAAAAAAAAAAAAACGCTTCCCTTTATTAGCTGCCCCGGAAAATTTGAAAATTTGCTTTCGTTTCAGCAATGAACTGCTTTTTATATTTCCTTATAGAATTTGTGTTTGAGATACAATTAAATATACGAGGTCTGTTCAAAAATATGGCAAATATCCATTTTTCTCAAAATTTATTTAGTTATTCATGAATTTTTCTTGTATCCCCTTGGGAAAATTTCCTTTCAGATATTATAGATTTGTGCTAGGACTTTTTTCAATACTATGCACTCTTTAGGTAAGTCCTCAGCGATTTGATTTTTATCTCCTCAATGGACACAACACGACGTCTTTGAATGGTTGTCTTCAATCGTGGGAACATGAAAACGTCGCAGACGGCCAAAGCTAATGCAAATTGTACCTGAGGCAAGATTATGGTCTTGTTTTTGGAATAAAAAAAAAATTTTTTTTTTGGAAAATTCACCAATTTTGGAACGAATTTTTCGAAAATTCACCAATTTTGGAACGAATTTTTGGAAAAAATTGCATGGCATGAGCCAGCCGACGTGCTAACATCCCAGATAACTCCTCTATAAAAATTTTCTTACATAACATTTTCATCAGTTGTTGCTGTGCTCAGCCGCCTAGAACAAAATTTCGTGTTCATTCAAATCTTCTGGACTTTCTGTGAAAAATTTATAAAATAGCCGGCTGACCCTGAGTTGAAGTAGCAGATGAGAATGTAAACATTGCGATAACTTTGGAACACTTCAACACATTTTGTTAACAAAAATTTTAAAATTTTATTAAAATTCTGTGATTTAATTTTTTTTTCGAGAATAGGAACTCGCCGAACACCCTTAACATTTGTAACTTTTATCACGCTCACAAACAAAATAAATATGATAAATAAACGTGCATACATATGAAAGAGGCATACTTCTAGGCCACTAGCAAAATTTAAAAATTTAATAAAATTTTTGAACGGACCTCGTATTTTTTTTTTTTTTTTTTTTTTTTTTTTTTTTTTAGATTATTTCATATAGATTTCTTTCCAATCGATTTAAATACCTGTGAATTTTTTATTTAAAGCTGAAAATTATTACCCATTTGTGTACCAATTTAGTTCTAGTTTAAAAGTTACCTGAAAATAAAAGAAAATAGACAAATTTTAGTAAGGGAAACATATTTTATATAAAAATAAATAGCAAATATATATCAATTAAATTCTTCTAAAGCTACGAAAAGCACTTAGTGTCTCGAATATAAAATTCTTCCCAAAATATTGTCCTCTCATCCATACAAATGATACCCCAAAAATATCATTAACATGCAACTTTTTTCGGGCTGCAGTTCTTTTCAATCAAAAGCATAGAAAGTTAAACAAAAACATGGACACATGTTCCGCTTTTCATGGCTTTGATTTATGTTTTAGTTGCCGGACCTTTCATACAACAATAATATCCGTTAATTTAAATGGCCATTTATTTATTTGTACGCCAGAGTGTTTGCAAAACAGACAAAGCGCCAAAATTAATGCAACCAGGCGGGCAGGCAGACCATCAGCAGCAGTACTTCATTTTAAAATGCACATTTTTAAAACTTTGTATGCAACACAACACAGAGAGAAAAACACCAAAAGTGTTGACAAGCGTTAAATTATTTTTACGGTATTTGTATGCCGTTACATTTTAATACGCAGACACAAATCGTTCCAAAAAAAAAACTGTTTCTCTTGTTGTTACCGATGTTAACAAAATAACAGCAACAAGATTGTTGTTGTGTTTACTTTGCAACAAAAATAACAGACCAGGCACACACACACATACACATACACACCCGTGCATTACACACATAAACACCAACCGCAATTTGCATATAAAAATTACAGAAAAACTTTAGTTTGCAAGCAACCAACGAAGCAACAAAAATTGACAAACACCATAAACTTTGATTGATGAGCTTTTCAAAAGCGATAAAAAAAACTCCAGTATTTATGCTGCACATTTCTATGCTGAATGACTGTCATAAAAACGGAGAGTGCAACAGCAACAATAAAAGAAATTATGGCAACTGGAAAAAACAAAAAAAAAAAAACACTTTACAGTAAAAGTGCAAGGCTTGCACAAGCACACACCCATTCGCTGGTATTAAATTATTAAATATTTTTATGTTTAGCGTTATTTACCAAAAGTTGCAAGTACAAACGCATACAGAAAGCCATAAAATAAAGAAATAACATTTATTTGTACTATTCACAAACACAATTGCACTCACTAATGGTTTATTGTTTTGTTCGTTCGCTTGCAACGGCATGCACATGCATGTATGTGCGTATCAATTTGCATGGATTTGGCTTTTGTAAATGCCATTGTAAATTGGCAACAAATTTTTATATAAAATGCAATACGGCATATTTATTTGTACACAAATTGTTTGCGGCATTAGTGGTGTTATTGTTGTTGTAACTGCAGCACATAAATTTTTATTGGTTTTATTTGTAAATTTATAGGTATTTAAGTAATTGGCTTGATAAAGGGAAACAAGCAAAAAAAAAATATTAAAATGAAAAAAAAAACAGAAGTATATGAATAAATAAATGCACTAACGAATAAACCATGTGAAAGCTAAATTATAGAGAAGAACAAAAAGAGATATTGCAATTTACAGAGGAAAAAATAAATGGTTATTAAGAGGTTTTGCAATTTCATTAACAACCTATATGCAAGTATTAACAAACACACATGCAACATCATGGAAATGCATATTCTACATACAAATCCAGCGGGAACGCTTAAAAGGCCTCATTATATCTGTCCCTGTCCGCTTAATTAACATTTTAATCTAAGACATTCTAAAGAATGTCTTACAGAAAGCCTGTGCTCTTTCCTATAATAGATAAGACATTTCTACGTTACAGCGGGAGTAAAAACCATAAACCAAAGAATTCAGAAACAATTTGTAATCGCTTTTCTATTCGCAGGAATTAAGCTGCGAGCTCTTGCTAATACCTGCAGTTAAAAGCATTCAGAGGCTTTTTTAAAAACTCTATATTTCATTAAAATTGTTGACCTTTTCACAACCGTTTTCTGGCAGGTCTGCTAAGGGCCATTGATTTGAAAACCTTTCAATAGGTTTGGTGAAGGTCTCTGACGCAATAAAAATTTGTGTAATAATTATAAGAATTTGGAATAAAGCCAGCAGGTCTTGGGCATGCAGAAAAAAGGCATCCGTATCCCTCTTTTCCCGCTGCGTCTTCATATACAGTCGACTCTTGATAATTTGAAACTGAAGGGACCAGAGAAAACGTTCAAATAATCGAGTTTTCATTTTAACGAGACTTCAAAATATCGAAAGAGGGAAACAGAAAAAAGTCAAATTAACAAGAGTTTTCATAAAAAAAGCAAAACCATTTGCACGCACTAAATTCCGCAAAAGCAAAGCGAAGAAATTTAATTTTTTAATGTTAGCAACTGTCGATGTAGTGGTGTATACTAAAATCGTGGTACAGAAACTAATGCAAACGATTTAAATTTTCTTTCAAAAACATTAACAAAATCACATTAGGAGTTCAAATTAAAGAGTGTAGAATAACCGAACTTCAAATTATAGAACGTTGGCGAGCAAGATGTCATTCAAATAATTTCAAATTATTGAGGGGACCAAATTACATAGATATTTTTCAATTTATTGATTGTTTTTCAAGGGACTTGGAAAACAGTTCCAGTTACCGCGAGATTCAAATTAACGAATTTCAAATTATCAAGAGTCGACTGTACCTTTTTTATTCAGAACCATGCAAATTTTTCGCAAATTTTACACAATAAATCGTGTAGCAAGAAAGTTTGCTCCAACCCCTTATCATGCCTCAATCACAGTATGCACCAGATTTGGCCTCATGTGTATTTTTCTGTTCCCAAAAATTACCCAAAAGACCCATGTAAAGACGGCATTTTGACAGCGGCCGCGGAGATAAAACCCGAATCGCTTAAAGATCTCATTATATAGCAAAAAGTGCATATCAGAAGCACTTTAAGAATTACAGAAAACAATGGCACCAGTGAAATCTGAGAAAGACTTCTTTCTCAGGGAACCAAATAGAAATTGATGAATAAATAACTATTTTTGAAAAGAATAGAAATTCACATTATTCTTTAGAACACACCTCGTATGACTAATCCTTGCGTTGTGTGTGCCTCCTCCTTGCTTTGTTTTTGTCCTGTTCTATATTATGCCTAAGTTTTGTCTAACTCTAGTCTATACCTTTTCTATGTCTTAACTATGTCTTGTTTATGTCTTGTCTATGTCTTGCCTATTTTTGTCTATGTCTTGTCCATATCTTGAATATGCCTTGCCTATTTCTTGTCTATGTCTGGCATATGTCTTATCTTTGTCCTGTCTATATCATGCCTAAATTTTGTGTATCTCTGGTCGATTTCTTTTGTATGTCTCGTTTATGTCTGGTCTATATCATGTCTGTGTATTTTCGCTATCCATTTTTATGTGTCTTTTTTAAGACTTTTTTTATGGCTTGTATGTCTTTGCGCGGTGCTGCCTATGTCGTGGCCATGTCTTGCTTATGTTTCGTCTTGGCTATTTCTTGTCTATGCCTTGTCTATTTCTTGTCTATGCCTAGTTTATGTGTTGTCTATATCTTTTAAATGTCTTGCCTATGTCTTGCCTATTTCTTGTCTATGTCTTGCCTATGTCTTGTCTATGTCTTAACTATGTCTTGTTTATTTCTTGTCTATATCTCGTTAATGTCTTGTTCATGTCTTGTCTAGGTGTTGTTTATGTCTCGTCTATGTCTTATTTATGTCTTGTATATATCTTGATTATGCCTTGTCTATTTCTTGTCTATGCCTGATTTATGTCTTGCCTATGTCTTGTCTGTGTATTGTCAATGTCTTGTCTATGTCATGTCTTTGTCTTGTCTAAGTTTAGTTTAAATCTCGCCTATTTATTGTTTATGTCTTGTCTATATCTCGTCTATGGCGTGTCTACGTCTGGCTTGTCTGTGTCTTGTCTATGTCTTGTCTATGTCTCGTCTATGTCTTGTCTGTCTTTTCTATGTCTCGTCTGTGTCTTGTTTATGTCTTGTCTATATCTTGGCTATGCCTTATCTATTTGTTGTCTATGTCTCGTCTATGTCTTGTCTATATCTTGCCTATATCTTTTAATTGTGTTGTGTATATCTTTTAAATGTCTTACATTTATTTTGTTTATGTCTTGTCTTTGTCTAGTCTATGTTTAGTTTATGTCTTGTGTATGTCATGTTTATGGCTTGTCTGTGTCTTATCTATATCTTGTCTATGTCTTGTCTATGTCTTGTCTATGTCTTGTCTACGTCTTGTCTATGTCTTGTCTATGTCTTTTCTATTTCTTCTCTATGTCTTGCCTATGTCTTGTCTATGTCTTAACTATGTCTTGTTCATTTCATGTCTATATCTCGTTAATGTCTTGTTTATGTCTTGCGTAGTTCTTGTCTAGGTGTTGTTTATGTATTGTATAAATCTTGACTATGCCTTGTCTATTTCTAGTCTATGCGTAGTTTATATCTTGTCTATATCTTTTAAATGTCTTGCCTATGTCTTGTCAATGTCTTGTCTATGTCTTGTCTATGCCTTGTCTATGTCTTGTCTATGTCTTGTCGATGTCTTGTCGATGTCTTGTTTATGTCTTGTCTATATTTGTTGTCTATGTCTTGTCTATGTCTTGCCTATATCTTTTAATTGTCTTGTCTATATCTTTTAAATGTCTTGTCTATATCTTTTAAATGTCTTACATTTATTTTGTTTATGTCTTGTCTTTGTCTAATCTATGTTTAGTTTATGTCTTGTGTATGTCATGTTTATGGCTTGTCTGTGTCTTGTCTATGTCTTGTCTTTGTCTTGTCTATGTCTTGTCTCTCTTTTCTATGTCTCGTCTATGTCTTGTTTATGTCTTGTCTATATTTGTTGTCTATGTCTTGTCTATGTCTTGCCTATATCTTTTAATTGTCTTGTCTATATCTTTTAAATGTCTTGTCTATATCTTTTAAATGTCTTATCTTTATTTTGTTTATGTCTTGTCTAGTCTATGTTTAGTTTATGTCTTGTTTATGTCTTGTCTATGTCTTGTCTATGTCTTGTCTATGTCTTGTCTATGTCTTGTCTGTCTTTTCTATGTGTCGTCTATGACGTGTCTACGCCTGGTCTGTGTCTTGTCCATGTCTTGCCTAAGTCTTGTCTGGGCTTGCCTATGTCTCGTCTATGTCTTGTATATGTCAAAATATTATCTTTACTGTTTCACGTATATATCTTGTCCATGTCTTACATATGTGTTCTTTATGCTTTGCATGTATCTCGTCTATGTCTTCCCTATGTCCTCGCTAAGTTTTTATCTATGACCCTTCTTGTTTTGTATATATCTTGTTAATATCTTTTTTTTTATCTTCTCCAAATCTTGTCTTTAAGTTTTTTAGTCTTCTAAAAAGTTTCGTACAAAATTTTTCTTCATAGAAATCATTGAAATTTCAATTAGAATAATTATACTTTATTAAAGATTTGCTTTCTTTGTTGAGGATTGTGTATGTCGGCCTGTCTGCATTTCAATGGTTCTTACACTAAATCATGAATGGACTCTAACTTAACTCCAAAATATTATAGAAAAATTCAGAAAAATGGGACATGAAGAAAAATAATCAAACGGTAACACGGGTATTATAACAATAACATATTAACATCAGGTTGATACAGTTCTCGCATTCTTTTTCACAATAAAATTTGTGTAAATAGGAACTGTTATCAAATTCAACTAAGCCACCTAATAAGTGGTGACAAACACAGTACACATGAGCACTGATGATGAAAGGGTTGCGTCTTTCGAAAACAGCTGTTCTGCTCTGCTGTGTAAGTTGAATAAAACTGATGTTGACTTTCCTTTGTGGCTTGGAATATTTATCATGTCTTTCTAAGATTTAAAAAAACAAATTTCGAACAATTAGCCTATGAATCTTAATTCAATTTATTATAGAAACTCTGCGATTATCTATCTTTATGTTTATCTTTCAAACCTTAAAGGAGATTTACATAAAGAAATTGTTTTTTTTTCTTTAAGTTTGTGCATAAGAAAAGAGATTTTGTAATATTTTGGAATTACGTTACAGCCAATGATATTAACCGGCACTTATAGATTAAATTTATTGGCAAAATATCCCCAAGAAATTACTTGAAATTCGGTATTTATACGTTATTTGAATTTGATCTACATGAAGGCAATTATGCCACTAATATTATTATAATAAGAAATAATCGATGCTATAAATTGTTATAATTAATGCTATAATTTACATATTACTACAAAGACTTTAAAGTTTAAGTGTGGAGTAATTAAAGGTTTATGTTAGAAAGTCTGCTATTGTTTAGTGAAGTGTGGCAGCACAAGTTTATTTTTGTTAAGACATTTACCGGCAACAAAATAATTCATTTATTGTATAAATTTTGCATATACGTTCTTATGAAAATTGTAGATGTGTGGGTTTTATATTGTAATTAAGCAGTATTTAACACAAACATGACCTCATTATTCATTTAATATTTAGTTGAGTTTCTTAAATGAAATTCATCAAAATTTAGTTCATTGTAGGCTGTGCAGACTAAGTAAAATTTTCTTACTGCCAATACAAATATTTTGGTTTAAATTATTTATGAACTTTGAGTTGCTAAGAATTCATGTTGTTGTTGTTGTTGGTGTACAATTTCTGTTTACTGTGGAAAAAGTTAATTAATTAATACACATTGTTTAACACTTTAAGTTATCAAGTAAAGCGAAAGTTCCACTAGCTAAGCATTCTTTGGCCTAAACGTTTTAGTAATTATAAAAAATCTAAATTATATTTCTTGCTGCTGTTTGGCAGTACAGAAAAAAATATAATGGCAAGAAATGCAGGTTATGTGTGTGTCTGAATGAGTGCACATACTGGAAAACAAAATTAACAAAAAAAAAAAAGAAGGCAAAAACCTTTTGAAACCATGTCACTGTAAACACGCACACGGTTTGTAAGCCACAATGGTCACGTGAGGGTGATGATGATGATGACGATGATGCTGCTGCAGTTGCTTTTCTTGCAAAGGCAGTAAAACTCTATAAAAATACTCTCGTGCAACCATGCAATAGCCCAGTAATACGTATGCCTGGGTATTTGTGTGTGTGAGTGTGTGTGTGTGGTGTTCTTTAAGCAGGAAAAAAGAACTGAAATGCTGATGTGTATGCGAACTATGTCAGGCATGCATGCCACAATTTCTTTTAAAAATCCGCTGCTGACTGTGAAAAAGTTTCAAAGTTTTGTTGTTGTTGTTGTTGTGGTCGTTAGGAGTTGCATGACAGAAACTTAAAAGCCAAAAGCAGGGGATTTCAGTGAGTCGTGTGTGTTGCGAAAGGGTTTGGGGGGGAGGGGTTTGGTACCAATAAAGGTAGACGAAAGGGTATTTCAGCATGACTGTAGCGGCATGGAGAAGGCATTTATGGGATTGAAATTCTGTTCGTGTGTATTTTACTTCATTTCAATTTTTTTTTTGGTTGCACTGCAAATGGGCGCGTGGCTGGCAATCACGCGAAAAATAACGTTAGCACGAGCCGGCAAACTGGCGCAATTTAAAACAGCACCAGAACATTCGGATAAATAAATAAATAAATGTATATATTTCAATATGCAAATGGGAAGCCAGAAAACAAATTTCACATTAATTCCACAGAAAAAGAAAACTCGAACAATTGTTGAAATTACTTTAGCATATACACGTACACGTACGTACAAGTGCATGTGTATGTGCCTGTATGTGTGTAAAGCCCGGCGGAATGCAAAAAAAACTTTATGGCCATAAAAGTTGAACAAAAGAAGACACCAGAGCCAAAGCTTAAGGACACATAAATTGGATCATTAAGATGTGCAACAAAATGCAAAGATCATTATGCAAATAGCGAAACAAAAATACCGGCTGCACTGAAAAAAAACAAAAAACATTTTTCAAAAGTGCTCAACAAGATGCATTTAATAAATTAGTAAGTAGTAAAGAAAACAAAGAGGAAGAAGTAAATAATCAGACACACAAAAAGCATGAAATAATGGCAGCCTGTAAACCAAACCAATGTCACAACAAATACTCACACACACACACACAATTATCATTATCACCATTAAAGTCAACATCATCATCAACAACACCACCAGGAGTACCAGCAACAACAACATGTAAAAGTTACATAAACGAAATGTTGCAAGAGTTGTTTGTGTGTATGTGTGTGTGTGTTTGTGTGCACAAGACTTTTGAACGTTATTCATTCCTTCACATATCCGTTATAGCAAACGGATTTGCAACACAAACAAACAGCAAAACAGCAGCGACATTAAATAAGCAACATTCACATGAAAACATGTATGTATACACAAGGCTGCCATGATTGTGTACGAGTATGTGTGCATGTGTGTGTGAGTATAAAAGAGAGAGTGTAAGTTACTTGTAACTGTGTGTCGCAGTTCGGTGTATATAAATTTCAAACCGGCAAGTAAGAAACACATTAAACAGTTTATATGAATTTTCAACGAGTTACCAGAAGGAAATGAAAGTGGTTGCATAATAATAATTGTGGCTTAAAACCAGACCATATACACACAACAGTTACAGTTGCAGTTACAGTTAATGCCAGCACATATCCAGGCAACAGCAACAACAACAACAACGCAACATAAGAAATGCAAACCATATAAATAATACACAAGCAACAAAAGAACAAGGATATAACACTATATACATGTTTGACTATATGGCGTGCACACGATGTAAATGCCTACGAACGCACACACACACACTTGCACAAGAAAACAAATTTATGCCAGGCATTGTTACATTAATTGTGCAGGAATAAGTATAACAAAAGAATTGCCTATTATTATTTAAAATATACACTCCAGTGAACAAAAAAAAAATCTCTTTGTGCCAAACAGAAAAAGAAAAATAGATTAACACACATACAAAAAAATAATATATATATAAGGAGCGGATATATGAATGAAAGTTAATTTAAAGGACATTTTGAAGAAGTTAAACAAGATTATTTTCTCAATTAACAAGACACACACACACACCTGACAAATCAAAGGCAATAAAGGAAATTAAAATAAGTATGAATTTTTATTAGTCGAACTTTCTTATGTAAATTGTTAATTTTCTCAACGGGCTTAAGTTCGAATCTGCAAGACTGCAAACCATTGCAAAAGTGGAAAAATTTAACAAAGAACGCTGATGAGATGGCGTAGCGGCCTCGAAATCAGTACTGATCCGTTCTGCTGGTTTGATGATTATTGAAAAATATTCTTAATATTCCAATCTTAATATAAAATTAATAAAACTGAATTTGAACAAATTCATTTATTAATAAAAATAATAAAAAAATGGTTTGCAGTCTTGCAGATCCGAACTTAAGCCCGTTGATAAAATTAACAATGTAAATTAAAATAATTAAAACTGCCACAAGGCGGCAAAAATTTATGCCAGCCGATAAAACATTAAACAGTTCGTCAGCAAAAACAAAAAAAATTTTTGGCTTGATTTGGTAGATTTTAAAGCAATTAATTGCATTCTGTAAATTGTCTACATGTTTATAAACATTTGAAAATGTTTATAAGCCTTTACAACACATTTAGGAGAATTATGCCTTAAGCCTAGTACTCCGTTTTAATTTGTGGAATATGTTGCGCAACATGAGTTATTTCAGTTACAGTTTTTTTCCTTTTTAATTGAAATTATGTTTTCCATTTTCAATGACAAAATTTTTAATCAAACGGTAACACGGGTATTATAACAATAACATGTTAACATCAGCTTGATACAGTTCTCGTATTCTTTTTCACAATAAAATTTGTGTAAATAGGAACTGTTATCACATTCAACTGAGCCACCTAATAAATGGTGACAAACACAATACACATGAGCACTGATGATGAAAGGGTTGCGTCTTTCGAAAACAGCTGTTCTGCTCTGCTGTGTAAGTTGAATAACAAAAACTGATGTTGACTTGCCTTTGTGCCTTGGAATATTTATCATGTCTTTCTGAGATTTAAATTAAAAACTTCGAACAATTAGCCTATAGAATCTTAATTCAATTTAATATAACAAAATTTTTAGTTTCAAAAAATTAACGTACGAAAAAAATAACATTCATATTATTTCACATGTTTTTCATAATTAAAACAGAGTACTAGTCTAGCAACATTTTTCCACAAATATTTCGATTGAATATTTTTGATGTGTTAACATCTATACGCGCGCCTCTAGGGCAGTAAACTATCAGTTTCAATACATACGCAAGTGTAAGGTGTAAGATGTAAGAGTAAATCATCGTTTGTTTGTTCGTTGCTTGGCAGTCGATATTGAAAGTGATTATTGGGCGATTTTCATATAATTTTCTCCGGAAATTCATAGCCGATTTTATTAATTTTTGGATTAAAACGCTAGTGCGGGTTTCGACGAAGAGTTTAGGCCAACAATTAAGGCGATCCGATATCGGCGAGTGGAGATTTAAGTGTTTTAATTCGGAGTATTAGTTTGGAGTAATATTAAAAAAGTGTTTTATGTTGATCTTCGGTTTTGTCTTATGCATAGCAAAGAGAATAGTGACGTGGTTATACGTACATATATAAAAATGAGATAGCAAGACAGCAACGTATGATACGTAGCTTATGTACAAACATAACAATGTATGTATGTACATTTGTCTGTTGCTTTGCATTCTCTTTGTTTTTTGTGGGTTTAATATAAAATAAATAAACAAAAAGGTGTTAACACATCGCCCGTGAGTTCGAACGCTCATTGATTTTTTTTTTTTTTTTTTTTTTGTATGGGTTCTGTCAGAATGTCACATGAAGTTTTAAACAGAGTACTAGGCTTTATGCCTTAAGCCTACTACTCTGTTTTAATTTGTGGAATATGTTGCGCAACATCAGTTATTTCAGTTTCAGTTTTTTTCCTTTTTAATTGAAATTATGTTTTCCATTTTCAATGAGATCATTTTTAGTGTCAAAAAATTATCGTACGAAATAAATAACATTCATGTTATTTCACATGTTTTTCATAATTAACACAAAGTACTAGTCTAGCAACATTTTTCCACAAATATTTCGATTGAATATTTTTTGTATGGATTCTGTTAGAATTTCACATGAAATTTGAAACAGAGTACTAGACTTTATAGCACGAGTATTTTGCCAAACTTTCTTTAATTAAATTTAATTTTTTTTTATTAAATTGCTCTTCTCATTGCTTTGCAACTGTAAAATAAAAAAAAATTTAATAAAAAACAATTATTACTTCAAAATAAAACAGAAATCGTGAGACACCCACATAAATTTGAAAAATTTTTATGTTTTTAAGCTTTAATGCAGTTTCATTTTATAAAAAAAAATTAAATAAAAATTGTAAAGAAATCAAATGCCATAAATTGTGGCACTCTTACCAATAAAAAAAAAACAACTAATAACGTGCCTTTGAAAAAAAAGTGCCACAATACAGCGATCGTAAAACTATACAACAATTACAATAAAAACAAAACAATAAAACCTGGTCTCATACCAAACGAATTACGAATCATGTTTTGGCTTCAAAACCAAAACAACAACAACAACAAGCAGGCAAAACAAAAATTCACATCATCACGATCAATGACTTTACACTTGGCATTTAAAATACCCGCAACATAAAATCACAGCAACAAAGCAAGTTTTGCTTGGCTCATTATTATATATTTTTTTATTTTAATAGTTTAAATTAAAAATACCATAAAATACTTGACACATTATTTTTCTTGCTATTTCTAAAGGCAGTTAATGTGACACTAATTCTTAAATTTGAAAGCACTTTGGCTTTAGATTAATTGTTGTCACACAGAAGCACCTGCATTTAACATAAATTTTTAATTGAAATACTTGAACTGTAATTGCAAGAACGTCACTTGATTTTGCTGAAGGGTATAAGGCAAGAACTTTATTTTTATTTTATTTTATTTCGTTTAGTATGACTATGCATTTCATTTGCTTTAATTAATTGCAACCCAGTTTATTTATTTCTATTGCAAACTATTTTTATGATTCTAGTGCCCTACACAGCAGCTGGAAACAGTAGAAGCAATAAAGTTGGTCTACGTTCTTGGATACAGAAAACGTGTAGAAATTTATCATAAAAAGAGTCGATTTAAGTCTGTAGGAAAAATCATTTCTATACCCCTAAACGAAATTAAAGCACCCAAATATCCCACATCCATCCGGAAAACTGTGGCTAGATTCCACACGGCATACGTTCTAAATAATGCAATATTATCCACAAGTAGAGGAAATGCGCATGCGAAAGGCAGCCTGGTTTGATGCAAATCACATGCTGGTGGCATCACTGGACCCTATCTTTTTATAACCTCCAAAAAAGAATATGGAGAGTATATTCACTTTGTCATTCCGTTTGTAACGCAGCGAAATATCCATCTGAGATATCCATAAAGTATATATATTCTTGATCAGTGATGACATCTAAGACGATCTGAGCATGTCCATCCGTCCGTCTGTGGAAATCACGATTTAGTCCAAACAAAAAGAGCCAGACTCTTGGAATTTGGTATAAATATATGTTGAAGGATAGCACAGGTCAAGTTCGATAGTGGTCTAAAGCGGGCAAGTGGGAAAAAAGTTCCCCTAAGAAGAACTAAACCAACCTCTAAAAACCAATATAAATTTTAAAATTTTTTTTTGTAATTTAGTTAAGCAAATGATATATTTTTATGTCAAAGAAGGAGCCATAAAATCAAAAAACATGATTTTTGGACACCGCCCATTTTAGTGGGCGTTAGTTTTTGCAAAAATAGTGCAAACATTTAACAAATCGTTTTACTTAAAAATAAAATTTTTAAACGGAGACGTAACCTGGTACTACTCTGCCCTACCTCCTTCTCCCGCTTTGCCCCCTAAATGGCCCTATCAAAAAAAATTTTTTTTTTTACTTATCCCAAACATTTATTTTTAAAGTTTTATGACAAAGGTGAAATGTCTCCCCCAAAGCCCTTGCCAGAGCGACCCCGCCAAAATGCAGTTTCTCCATAGAGAAGTGGACCCTTGAAGTATTCTTGATCAGTGATGAAGTCTAAGACGGTCTAGCAATGCCCATACATTCGTCTGTGGAAAAAATGATATAGTCTATTTTTGAACCCCGCCTCCTTTAGTGGGCGTTGACGTACGATACTATAAGCAAAAATAGTGTAAATATTGATCAATTTTTATTCCTCAAGCCTATAAAAAGCTGAGATGTTCTCTGATCTTGCAGAGGTGAAACGTCTCCCTCACGGGCCTTGCCGGAATGACTCTCTCAAAATAGAGATTTACAATTGGGTACAGAGATGCCCTAAAGGAACTCTGTCGCACCAAGTTAAACATTTTAAATTTACTTATTAAATATTTGGAGGGTATTTAAGATTCGACCCGGTCGAATATAACGTTTTTAATTGTTTTTACTTTTTTTTATTTTTTTTTTATTTTTATTTTTTTTTATTATTTTTTTTTAATTATTTTTTAATTTTTTTTTTATTTTTTTAATTTTTTTTTAATTTTTTTTTTAATTTTTTTTTTAATTTTTTTTTTTAATTTTTTTTTTAATTTTTTTTTTTAATTTTTTTTTTAATTTTTTTTTTAATTTTTTTTATTTTCTTTTTATTTTTATTTTATTTGATTTTCTTAATGAAACCATTGCTCACTTTACCATCAATGTATATCTTTAACAAACCAAGATTAATATATTTTGTTTTGTTTGAGGCTATAGATGACATTGAACCGTACGACATGGCATTAGATGCCATATGGCGAGTGCTATCTGATATTGTCTAGCACGTTACACTAATAATAATTCATAAAATCTCACCACTAAATGTTTTTTATAATTTTTATTATTAATAAATTATGCTTATTTAAGCAAGAGGTCATTTATTTTTTATAAACAAATTGTTTTTATTCCGATATTCCGCCACTCCTTAGCATAATTTATTAATAATAAAAAAAATGTCGAAAAAATTTGTGAATAGTTTTTATTTAAAATAAATTTAAAAAAAATTTTTAAAGTAATTCAAACACGTTAGGGTTGCCAACATTTTACTTCTGGATAATCTGGCTTGGACTGGTTGGCTACACCCCTTTTAATTATAGCAAATCACTTTTTTAAGGCAATTATCATCTACACATATATAATAGGAATATTCTAAAACGAAAGAAGAAACAAGAACATGTTTCACATCAATAACAAAAAACTATCTAACACTCTCTAATAAAAATTAAACGTTAGTCATACTAAAGTATACTTTAACTGTCATATTCATAAACAAACAAAAAACTAAATTTAATTGAAATCTATTTTAAGAAAACATTTTAAGAAAACTATTTAAACAAATTTATTAAACTCATTTTAAATGTTATGAAAATTCAATAAAAGGACTTTATACGCTTATACGGATTTTAAACTGTTAAAGTAGGCTTTATTTATAACTATGAATATGAGCCAAAATATTTATAGAAATATTAAAAACTTTGTATTTTCCAAAATCGTTAGCAAGCAAAAGTAATAAAAAATGCTTGTCCCTAGAATTTCCAATTTTAGCAAAACACATTCTTCATGAACATTTTTAAAATGAAGGGTGCAATACAATCGCCATAACCGAGTATAACGCTCGTAGTCAGTAAATTTCAGTTTGTAAAATATTTTTAATTTATCCACCATCGATGCAGCAAAGATTGTAATAAAGCTTTTTATGTAAAACGAATTTCTCGTCTTGGTCTTTTTTCTGTTTGTCGATTTGACACGTTCACCTGTAGTTAAAGCACATTTTTTTTCCAAAGTCATGTCTTGAATTTGTTTCTGTTTAATTACAAAATATTATTAGTTTGCAGTAATTGTTTATATTTTATGATTGTTTATCTTCTTTATAACTATTAACATTTCATATTTGCCAACAACAACAAAACAGTGAAGTCATCTATAATGCAAATTAAGCCAATAAAATAATAAAAAATTCAAAATAACAACAAAATATTTGTTTGAAAATGAGAGAAACAAAAACAAACAATTGCCAGCAACAAACATGAGTCATCAAAATTTATTTTTTTCGAATTAAATATCACGTATTATTTTAATGGTTTTTTATGCAAATAAATATTTAGAGACGAAAAATATTAATAGCTTGAATTACGTTGAATATCAAGCATTTTAAATAATTTAAAATTGAAAAAGTATTCGATTTTTTTCTGGCAAATATGAATGTTTTAAATTAAAGAAAAATATTGATTTATCAATTAATATTAGTCATAAGTAAATTTTATATTAAAATCAGGTGGCGTGTTTTTGTAAAATGAAATCAATGCCATATGGAATTTGTGGCGTCTGTTTCACACATCATAATTAAAGAGCAGGAGCAGCTACAATTTTACTTTAAAGGATTAAGCAAAAATTAGAATTAGTGTAATATCTCAACTTCCACAGCATAAGAGAATAACGCTGTTTTCGATAGCCGCTACACTTTCATGATCAGCGGGCATCTACGAGTATATTTTGGTTTGCCACCACTTATTATTTACCCTATAGTCCAGTTTTGACGCTTATTTAACCCGGCCATTTGTTGACAATTTTTAAAAAATAAGTCTACATTTAATTGCCTTACGCTGAATTACCTAATTCGGGCCATTGTTGCAAAAATTCAATATAGTCGAGTCCGCTTTAGCGCAACACACTTTACTAAAAAAAATCGGATTACTGAAAGCGATACAAATCCCGCACTGATTTTAATCGCAGCTACTCTTATTCACTTTGCTTAAGCGAAACATCGCTTTATTGAAAATATCGTATTACTGAAAACCAACAGCAAGCCCACAACCACTTTTTGTATGAAACTTACTTCGCTTTAGTGAAAAAATAAACAAAGACAAATTTATTTATTAGAAATCGATTGCATAACTTAAGGCTGAAAAAAATTGTGCATGTTTTGTCCGTTAAAAAAATTAAATGGCAAAATGTAGTTGTCCTTTTCGCTCTTACGTAATTTATTGTATATTTCTATTATATTGTCAGTGCAAGTGGCTAGACATTTTCGAGGAATTCGTTTTACTGATTTTAAGCAGTGCACCTAACTGTAAGAAATTTCAGTAATCCGAACTACGTTTTAGAGAAAACATCGGATAACTGAAAAAATTGGGTTTTGGTTATTTCCAGTAAAGCAGAGTCGACTGTACAAACAAAAAAAAATTTTTCTTTTTTTAGACTTTATGCCTTTAATTATTTCAACACTGAAATAACTCCGTCGGTTTTGTTTTGATCCGTTTACTTTTTCTTTTCCTGAGTTTATACTCGTCCCAGCGTTCGCTTTTTATGTGTGATTGTAGCTTAACTATTTTTAATAAATACACCAACTCGTGTAACTACCTCAATGAGGTATTTAAGCGTATTCGTGGATTTTTTTTGTCCTCAAAAATATATATTTAAATATATAAAATTTTTGAGGAGGCAGTATTACCTGGAAATACTATCACAAATTTTACGAGAAAATTGGAATACGAGAATTATATCAACCTAACACACAATATATACATATATATATATTTTTTTTTTTGTTATTTTCCATTTTGTTTAATTTTGCTAAATTTAATTATTAACTCTGGGTTTTTTGAGATCTCAGTTAAACTTAGCTTAGTTAATCTGTAAACAGCTTAACTAAACCTAGGTTAGTTAATCGTTTGTATACAAAAATATTGACGGTTTAGTATAGTTTTGCTTAAAATTCTGGTCTTTAATAATATATAATAAAATAAATAAAATTTTGACGGAGTTTCAGACTAAGTTAAACTAAGTTTAAACTTACATGGCGTAAGTCAAAATCTTTGTTTTACTTTTTAAATTTAAGTAAACAGTTTTTTTGTGAGCAGCTCATGAAATTTTAAATTTATATATATTTTCAATATTTTATATGAAATGGTAATTAAAAATTTAAGAGATACTGTGGGTGCATTCACTGTATAGTTAACGGTTGATCTACGAGTTTAAAGGCAAAGGGATGAAGTCCTTCACTCAGCCATGAATATGGGATAGGATTTTTTTATGATCATATTTCGAACGCCAGTTAAACAGAAAATCGGGCTTATCTGTTGAATGGCTAATAAATCTGCCTTGTTTCTTATTATTAGATATAAAATTACTCGCCAATTATTCATTAAGGAAATCCAATTGTTCCATTACAAATAAATATATTATTTTCAAAAGCAACGTAGAAAGAAAGCACAGTCCTGCAGGGTTTGTACATTTAAATCATTATCAAACTGTTAAATACATTTTAATGTTTTTAATATTTAAAAAAAGAGAATATAATATTTAAAATGTATGCACACTTCATATTATTTTTTTAATTAAGACAATATTGAATGAATGAATACAATGACTCGCTTTTAAAATGTCTATAATAGATTTTTATTTAATTAATTTAAAAGCATTATCTTCTTCATTTGATAACACTAATTGGCACAAAAAACAACTGCATGCACACAATAATATTGAAGGCTATAAAATCCGATTTAAATATAAATGTAATACAAGTCAGGCATTTTATAATATAAAATTTATATTAATAAGAATTGGTATAATTTTATTGAACAAGCAAATTATTTACAGCAAAAAAAATGCCTACTTTCGCAGAAAATAATATGTTAATTATTTAAAACTACAACTGCTGTAAAATGTTGCAAACAAAAGTAAATATTAATATTACAATAACACAGAAATATTATTTAATACAGAGCCTTGCGCTAAGCTTTGACAAAGTATTTTTTTTTTTGATATGGAAAAACACATCCTTACATCCTTGTGCAGGCTACATAAAAATCAAATTTCATGAGTTTACAAGCGGTAGAAAAAAATTGCTCCCCCCCCCCCCAAAGAAGACACAAGCACCGACAGCAAAGAAGGACTTGAATTTTATACGTACGAGTATGTAAATATTTTTGTGTGCAACTTTTGTAGGCGCATCAACAAAGAATTACAATTGTGTTTCATGTTATTGCTACGAGCAAAAATATACAGTGCAACAAAAAAGCCAACAACCAAAACATTTGTAAAAATTGCAACAAAAACAATCACAGCCAAAAACAGCAGGAAAAAAATATACAAGAAACAGATCAGCATTCCCATACGTATAAACGTTCTCGCATGATGAATGTCTATCAAAGTATTTGCGTGCGTGTATATGTATGTGTGTGTGTGTTGCAAAAAAAAAAAAAAGAAGTAATAATAATGAAAAAAAAAATCCCTTGCATACATTTGAAACGCATGTAAAATGTTTATAGACATGTTCGTATGTGCATGTTTACATTGTTGTTTAAGTGTGCAACATCATGCATATGTTGATTTAAGTGCTCGGACAAGTGTATGTACCCCATGTAAAACATCAAGTGACTTTGAGCTCAAAAAAAAAAAAGAAAAAAATATTACAAAACAAAAAAAAATATAACAAGAACAGAAAACATTCACTCGTTGCCGTATGGAAACCCAAAACAAAACAAAAAATTGTTTCATATTTTCAATGATTGTTACAAAAATCCAAAGTTAAATGTGTAGTAAAATTGCAGAGTGTCTCTCCCTCGCTCTCTCTCTCTCTCTACCACACACACCAAGCATGTCTGGGTCGGCATAGTCCCTATGCAGGCATGTTGCTGTCGATTTTACTGCTGCTTCTGCTGTTGTTGTAGTCGTTGTTGTTATGTGATGGTCAGCAGTTAGTAGTAGTGTGGTGGTATCATTGCAATGCTTGGCTGACTGTATGGGAACCACAACACTGCTGTCATTTTAATTTCAGAATTTCCGTTTTAATCACTGGCAGAAAATCGTTTTAATTTAACAGGGAAAATACTCATCTCACATGAATGAGAATATCCCAAACCGCTGTAATATAATGTTGTCAAAGAAATGGAAAAATACTCAGACTGAAAGCGAAGCAGATAGACAGACAGACAGTCACAGTCATATACTCATACGCAAGAACCCAGGCGGATTGAGAAAGTAAAATAGCTTTTAAGAAAATATTATTATATGGTATGTGCTATGCCTTATTTAATCTTCCGTTTAACACAATTAAAAATATTAAACAAAAAAAAAACTCTTTCTGGGTTATAATAACGGATTTGAAAAAATATATATATTTTGTGGGAACTTTATAATTAAAATGTCTGTTAATACAGAGAAGATGTGGCCGAGTTATAAAAATGTGGCAAAATATTTGTTTAAAATAATTGAGCGTAACTGTACCAAATTTCCCAGCAGATGTAAATACCATGAATTTAAATTCAAAATATTTCATTTCTTGTTTCAAACAAAGAAATTTATTTAGAAATAAAAGCTTCACAAAATAACTAAAAAGGAAATAAATTTCCTTAGCAAAATTCTATAATTGATGCAATAATTCTTAATAAGAATTTTTTATTGTGTGTGATTTTTAGCAACTTTTTTTTGGCAACACTGTTTTTGGCAAATCAGCTGTTTACGTCTAACATGTTGCTGTTAAGCATGCTCAGTTTGGTCTATTATTTAACCATGAATCGATTTGCAAACGAATAATATATGCAGATTCTTGAATTTTATTACCAAAAGACATTCTCGGTTAAGCAAGTGCATCGTGCCCTGCTTGAGTTCAGCGACAAAGTTCATTTCTGGTTAAAGGGATATGTGCACAAGCAAAATTGCTGTGTTTTCGGTGGGAAGAGCAGTAAGCAGCATTGCAAGAACTGTACCGAAATATGCACTGTTTGTTGGGGATTCTGAGCCGCTAGCATCCTTAGCCGTATTTTGTTTTTTAAGACGATGAAGCCAGAAACGTTACTGTGAATGGAAGAAGGCGCTACTATAAGATGATTACAATATTTATTTTTTTTTTGTCTAAATGAATGGTGGGCGCTATTAAACAATGAATACAATTTTTTATTATTATTTTATTTTTTTTTATAAAAATGAAAGAGCTGGCCTAGTTACACATGTGGTCTCAACAAGACAGTGCCACCTGCCACACAGTACCCCAGACAAAAGCGAGTTCGATAAACAGTTTATTTCATATTTGGGACGGGTCAATGGGCCGCCTAGATGTTGCGATTTAACGGTTTTGACTTGAGCCCATTTTAAGGCTCATGTCTTGAGGGACAATCCCACAACGTTTAACGCACCGCAAGACAATATGGAAGTATTTATTGAAAGTATGCCTAAATAGAATCCTTGCGGCAACATTTACATGAAATCATTTTTAAACATTGAAGTAAATAGATATGAAGCAACAAAATGTTTCTTTGCTGAACTATTTGGGGCAAATAGTTAAACTTTTTAAAAAGCTTCTGCTGAATTTAAGTTTAGAGTTTGTATTTTATAACTTTAAAGGCGATGGAGCTACAAAACCTGAAAATATATCACCTCGAGTAAATCAAATAATTAAACCTATTATTTTTAATACAAACTACATGTTGCTAAACAAAATTAAATGCAACACCAAGTAGCTACACGATGCTGCTTTATTTACAAATTACAACATCAAGGTTACACGTGTTCAATAACCAAATTTGAAAAGGTTAAAGTTGGGAATATCAAAGCCATTTATTAAAACACTTCTTTCTACCAGCTCCCAAACATTTTTCAATTAAAGTATTTTGGCAAAAAGTTCTCTTAGAAACACATTCACTACAGCAATTAAAACAAACAAACAAAATAAAATCTCCTTTTTTATTTTGTGCTACAGCACCAATCAATTCCTTCTTCATAACTTTTCAGGCCATAGAAATTATTTATTACAATTTAGTTTCATTCACAATTCATTAAATTGAAAGGAGAGAGGAAAAAGTATTAGATTTTTTCTAAGGTTTATTCTTGCACGTTTAGATATACAAACAAAGAAAAAAAAAAAGAAAAAAGGAAAAAAAACCATAAATAAATAAAAATAAAAACGAGAGAAAAGAACTGAAATAAAAATTCTAGGCACGACTTTTGTACCCAACTGAAAATGAATTAGAAAAAAAAGAATAAATAAATCTACATGTTTTATTTAGAGATAGAAGTTTTTTGTTACGAATTTCATATTGTGCAACAACGTGGTCGTCGTAGTATTTATTGTTCATATTGTTGTTATTTTTGTGGACGACGCCGCTACTGTCCCCTCCATCTAAGCGTAACATTTATCCGTTGGTCTGGACATTCTCTTTGTTGCACTAAATTAAAAACTTTAAAAACAAAAATCTTGTACGAGTAATAAAAAAAAAATTTTATTGAAAATTTAAAAAAAATGATTTGGTACAATTTAAAGCCAAGGCAAAACATAACGGCCAACAGGGTACAGTGAGTGGAAAAAGTTGAGATAATTAAAATTTTTTTTTTTATAATTGCAAAGTGCAGCACACGACAGCTAAGAACTACATACATCATTTATTATATGCCACTATTAAGAGTTTTTCAGTACCCAGCAACATGTTGCTGACAGTCTAAATTTGATCACTAGACATTTTGAAGACACATTACAAGAGGAGGACAATTAAGAGTTTATTTTTTTTTTAATAACCAATGAAAATATTATGTCACGATCTCTGGGGATTTAAGTTTCGTGTGCAAAACGCAAAGGTTTTGTTTTTAAGTTTTAAGTAACCTTAAAGCGCTGTTGTTTTACTTTCAATCCGACATAAAGAAAATAATATTTATAGCGTGCATATCTATATAAAAATACCTTTTCAAAAATACGTGCTTTATCAAGATTGTTGCACCATAAGATATTTTAAAGTGTACCACAAAAACAGCCCTGACCTGTTTACCTATAAAATGCCCGTATTAATTGCGAAATTCTTAAAGAACAGCAGTACAATTCTGATATTGATGGTGATATTCTGTTCCAGATTTCGTGTGAAATGCTTTCAGTCTACAGATAAAAGCTTTTTGTGCGTAATACTTGCAACATAATGTTGCAAAAGTAGTATTCTGTTCTTATTTTAAAAAACATGCCAAATGAATCTGGCAGCATGTTTCTCATAGAAAAAAGTTTCTGGCAATATTTTTTCCTCCACGAAACGACATGAGTAGTACTTCTTTCGCACGAAAACATAAGAATTCTTTGTATATACATAAAACAATGTTGCCTACATTCAAGAAATAAAAGCCATCATATATAAAAAATCGCAAATTGGGGCTACATTATCTAAAGTCAAATTTTTCCCATGAACAAATCAAAAATGCTCAAAAATGTTCGAACATTTGAAGGGAGTACTAGTCTTTAGGCCAAATATAAGAATAACGCCTATAATTTCAAGCACATGTTGCCAGCAACATAAATATTGCCAAAGTCTTTTACAAAAGTGCATGTTCAAACACGTCTTCGCGACGCGTTATCATTTGTAATTTTGCTATATTATAAATTTAAAAAAAAAAATTAGAATATCCATCGAGATCCCTTTTTTAGCAAAAAGGCAGTATTTAAAATTTTTAAAAAATATTATGAATAACTGTACGAAAACGTATCATCAGCGGCATAGTTTCAACAAAGTTTTATTCTATTTCAGTGCATTTTGTTTTTTTTTCTCCTTTTAGTTTCAGTTAAAAAAAGAAAAAAAAACATAAAGTAGCAGTGGCTAGACAATTTGCACGTTTCAAATGAATATGTTGTAAAATAAAAGTATTTGTGTGTGTATATAAACATTTAAAAGATAGAAAAATGTAGAAATTAAAAATATCTAAGCAAGTGAGCACACTCACACACGCACACATAAACAACATATCGTCAAATCTTTGCTTGTGTGAGTTTGTGCAAATACTTGTGCATTTGCATGAGTTGCTTACATAAGCTTATAAATTATTTATGCATCAAACCTTGATGATCAGAGATTGATGCTTTTTTTTTTTTGTATTGTTGCTATTCTCGTTGCTGGTGCCTTTTTTTCTTCCTTTTTCATTTTGCCAACCATCTAACCAACCTGCAAGCCAGTCAGCCAGCCAGCCAGCCAGCCAGCCAGCCAGCAGTAACCAACAAACCAACTCTTGTATCTTTATGTTTCAGCACAAGCATTCCTCATACACTTTGGTAAACACAATTTTGGCCATCGCGTTGTCTGTTGTATGCAGTGTATATACAAGTTTAAATGAAAAGAACAAGAGGAATAAAAATCAAAAGCAACAGTAACAAAAAAAAAAACACGCAGTTTTACGTTACTTTTGCTGCTATGGCTTGCTGGAGCTGGTTGGATGATTGTTTGGGTAGTTTTGTTGGCAACTCGTCTGTAGCTGCCGTTGCAGTTGTTGTTGCTGCTGTTGTTTGGGTTTTCTGACTTCAGGCTTTATGTTAAGTTTCTAGCAGCAAAAGAAATAAATTTTTTTTAACCAAAAATCACGTTAGTAAAAACTCTAAAGAATTACCGCGTGTTCACTCATTTTAGAATTTTTTTTCCTTTTTTCTTGGAAAGTTTATATACACACATAGTGTGCATGCATATGCATGTATGTGCATGCATATGTGCTTCAACCGTTTCACTTTAGTAGAAACAAAAAACAGTTGCTTTGCAGATGAAATTGTATATTTGCACATTTTACCAGCTGATTTGTATGACCAGAGAGATGTTGCTGGCTGCTCAGGCACTACAAAAGCGGAATTTTTTAATTTTTATATTATTTTGTGTCAGGCAATTTATAATATTAAATTACTTAATTTGTTATTATCTTTGTAAAGAAAGCATAACCATAAAATGGTCTAGTTAATATATTATACAGTAATTGCAATTCGAAAGTTATATAGAGAAGAAGAAAAATTATAAATCAAAAATTAAATTTAACATAAATTCTAGCCGTATTAAATTTAGCTTAACATGTAATAAATACCAGACGAAATATAAAATCATAAATTATTTTACAGCAACATGTTGCTCGAGAAAGCAATTTATTTTTAATTTACAGCATTTTGCAAAATAAGCCAAAAAAAATAAAAAAATTATTAAAAGAAATTGCTAAAAATATTATATTTTGAAGATCTGTTGCAGCTGTTGTAATTGAAATGTTGTTGTTGTTGAAATGTTTCCGGCAACATTTTCTTACAACTACATTACACAAACTTGGGACCAAATCACCTCATTCGATATGGATCGAAATTTCGATAGGATTTATATAAAAATTTCTATTGATATTGAATGCCGCAATGTGCACCCTTATATTGTAAAATAATGAAGCATACTTTCAAGGCATAAATAATATTCTCTACATGTTCCTCAACATTTTTCTCACATAAGCCTAGTACTCTGTTTAAAATTTCATGCGAAATTCTGTCAAAACCCATACAAAAAATATCCAATCGAAATACATAATTTTGGAAAAATGTTCCTAAACTAGTACTCTTTTTTAATTATGAAAAACATGTGAATTGTTTGTTGCAACATTTTCTCAAAAGTGTAAAATAATATGAATGTTATTTATTTCGTACGAAAATTTTTTGAAACTAAAAATTTTCTCATTGAAAATGGAAAACATTATTTCAATTAAAAAGAAAAAAGGAAAACTGAAAATAACTGACGTTGAGCAACATTTTCCACAAATTCAAACGGACTACTAGCCTATATGAGCACCAGTTCAACTTGTGTTTTTTATTCCATGGTAAAATAATGAAGCATACTTACAAGGTGTAAACATGTTCCTCAACATTTTGCTCAGATGAAACTTTATATCGTAATATAATGAAGCATACTTTCAAGGCATAAATAATATTCTCTACATGTTCCTCAACATTTTTCTCAGAACAAACTAAACAAAATTTGAACTTTGAATTTACTTTCCGTTTCTAATGAACATTTCTAGGGAACTTTTTGTAACACATATAACAATTAACACAAAATTGTAGAATTTCATTTTATTCTAGTTCTAACGGATGAACAGATTCAAACAAATAAAAAAAATTTTAAATTTGTTTTTGTTTTATATGCAATTGTACGATAGAATTATGTCTGATGACATCGTGGAACAGGTAGTAAATTCAAAGCCTAAAATTCTATTCAGCAATTAAAAGATTGTTTAATCAGGTATGATATTCTTACTTTATTTTTTTTTAAGTTGCCGATTAAAAACAAGAAGTACAGTCGAATCCGCTTTAGGCAGCACGCTTTACTGAAAAAAGTCGGAATACTGAAAGCGATACAAATCCCCGCACTGATTTTAAACGCAGCTGGTCTTATTCACTTCGCTTTAGCGAAACATCGCTTTACTGAAAATATCGTATTACTGAAAAACCAAAACCAAGCCCACAACTACGTTTTGTATTATATTTACTTCGCTTTAGTGAAAAAATAAACAATGACAAATTTATTTATTAGAAATTGATTGCATAACTTAAGGCTGAAAAAATTCAGCTTGTTTTGTCCGTTAAAAAATTAAATGGCAAAATGTATTTGTACTTTGCGCTCTTACGTCTTTTATTGTATTTTTCTATTATATTGTCAATGCAAGTGGCTAGACATTTTCGAGGAATTCGTGAAAATTTTCAACAACAAAATGAATAATTCTATGAATAATTTTTTTTTTAATAAAATGTTTACGTTAAATTGACGTAAACAAATATACAGATTTGATATAAAAGATATTGTTTTACTGATTTTAAGTTGTGCGCTTAACTGTAACAAATTTCAGTAATCCGAACTACGTTTTAGAAAAAAATCGGATAACTGAAAAAAAGGGTTTTGGTTATTTCGAATAAAGCGGAGTCGACTGTAATTAAGTGTTGCTCGTGTTACTATGAACCGTATTAGGGTTGTCAAATTGTAATTAATTTATAATTAATTTTTCTTTTTTGAAATTTCTTATATTTCTTATTTTGTTTTTTTTATTAATGGTGCCGTTTTTGTATTGCCGTTTTATAATTTATAGATTTCTATTTATTGTTGTTGCTAAATTTATTATTATTTTTATTACCCTGTTTTTGTTTAAGAAAGTTCATCAAAGTTAATAATCAAACTTTTTACAAACTCAAACACAAGAGAAACTTTGTTGCACGATATCGTTCCATGCGTGTTTCAATTAGCCTTTTTTTTTATTTTTTTTTTTATTTTTTTTAATTCAGTCAGCAACATATAAGCTTCGCTTTCATCAGCCATGTTTTAAATATAAGAATTTCTTTAACCCTTGCCACATTGTGCACTTCTGCGTTAACACGGGGAACGCAAGTTGGACCACGTTTAACGTACATTGAGTACTTTGACAGACACCAGTATGATTTTTAGATTGCTTTTTATACATAGTGTTTCTCTGTTCTAGCCTATAAAAAATTATACGAAAATATTAAGTCAAATAAACTCAAGTTAAGGAAATGATATCATAATCGTCAACAAAGAACTCATAGCGTCAATCTCCTCTATCGGTACGTTAATGTCGTAACATATGACGGATAATAAAAGTGCCTTAACATTTCTGTTGAGTGGTCCATATACTATAAACAAGAAGTGTAAGGATATTTTACCGGGTGATTCACGAGCTGTCGTTTAATATAAAAACAAGGACTGCAACAAGCAAAAAAAGGGGTTTCTTTGAATGCACTAATATGTTGCGGACACATTTTGTATACAAGCAAATATTTTTTCTATAAAATTGTTGGCCTCTTTTAATGAAACACTTGAAAATTCTTAAAAAAAATATGACTAAACGAAAATTCTGTCCGTAAAGCCTAGTACTCTGTTTGAATTTGTGGAAAATGTTGCGCAATATCAGTTATTTCAGTTTCAGTTTTTTTCCTTTTTAATTGAAATTATGTTTTTAATTTTCAATGAGAAAATGTTTAGTTTCAAAAAATTATCGTACGAAATAAATAACATTCATATTATTTCACACTTTTGAGAAAATGTTGCTACAACACTTCACATGTTTTTCATAATTAAAACAAAGTACTTGTTTAGCAACATTTTTCCACAAATATTTCGATTGAACATTTTTTGTATGGGTTCTGTCAGAATTTCATATGAAATTTTAAACAGAGTACCAGGCTTAAATCGAGAAAACCTTTTTAATAAGAAATTTTGAGGTCCCTTTTGGTGACAGAAAAAAAAAGGAGAAGCAACATTTAACAAAATAAATAAATAAATCTAACGTTTTGAACCATTAAGAAGAAATCCAAAAAAACGTTGGTATATTATCTGATATCACATATTATCTGAGTACATAATTAAAGAGCTCCTCTCAACTGAAAAAATACCCTGTGTATATTTTTAACAATTTTTTTATATTTAACCTGACAACGGTGTTGCTTTACAAATTATTTGCTTTTGTTAAAAACTCCATTGAAACCACATCGTTAGACTTAATATAACAATTTATAAATTCACTTCGATGGCAAAATATCGATAAAAAGTCATGTCATTTTTTGTGTGTGTGTGTGCGATGGTTCAAACTTTCGACATAATAAATTTCAAAAAATGCTAATAAATATACGTACTCGTATGTACAGTAGTTACAATGATATGTATCAAATAATTTATACATAAAATATAGACTATTGAACAAAAAAATAAATAAATAAATAAAACTTCAGATTACACACTCTCATGACGAGGAAAAACAAATAAAAATCTACATGTATGAAACAAAAAGTTTTGTCGCCGTCGCTTGACCATTACAAAAAGAAATAGCAACAGCAACAAAAACAAAATTCACCAGCAATAGACATTTCATACGAACAAAAACATGCCAGCCAGTCAGCCAGCGATCAATGAACTGCAGAGCAAGAAACAGTAGCAAAAAATGTTTCTACTTGATTTTATAATAATAATAAAAAAAAAAATTGCTGTATTAAAAAAGAAAAAAACGACAGTAGAAGGCTTGAATTACAGTCATATCAACAACAGCAGTAGCAGAAATAACAACTGCATTCATATTACAATTACGAACAGCAGTGGTGTTCACTGACTAGTGCAAATGGTATAGGAAAAATGCAATATGAAGTATAATTTGGCACATGAATCTATTCTAGTTTACCAAGGTGCCAAATTACAAAATATTGCTTCTGCTTTTTACCTAAACATTTACAACAGTTTTTTTTAATTTTTGTTTTGTATCGCCACGATGTGGTGTCTTGCACTTGCATTTTTGCTACACCATTTACACCCTTGAGTGATATCCTCTATTACAAGCTTCTCCACATGAGATTGTTTATTATTATTTCCTGGCATGTACTGCCACTAAGAGCAAACGACTGAGAGGGTTACAGTCTTGGCTAAGGAAAAACCACAACAACAGCGACAGGCGACCTAAATAATTTATTATGTAAAATCTTTTCAAAATAAACTTATAACTTTTGATATCATTAATTGTAAATTCCGCAAAATAAATTTAAAACAAAAAAAGTTATCGCATAAAGTTTTTTCTCCCCTTTTTATCAATTACTACAGCATTTCGTGTCGCCAAATCCATAGAGAAATTCATTCATGCACATTTATTTATACTAATATTTTTTATGGCTTTTCATTTATTTTATCTCACAGATGCCAGTAATACTCATTTGTAGCTAAACATAATGTTGATGTAAGTGCAATTAATACGAACACACAAGAAAACAAAAACACATACAAAACCTACGCGGCAAGTAGCGAATCCATTAAACGGGGGTTAGTGTGGTAGTGTTTCAATTATATAAAAAACAAAAACAAAATGCATTCCAAAACTGCCAATATTGTTGAGCTAAGATGTTGTTTATTTTTGTAAAATAAACGCGAATGTAAACTATAAAATAATATTGTTTATCTGTCGCTTTCAACTACTGCAAATTACCATGCATTTTCTATTAACACATATTGGCTCAATGTTATAGTTTTGTTTGTATTTAATTCTTTTTTTTTTCTCATACAATTGTATACAATTTTTCTTTTTTCTTTTTAGTTCATCAGCATCATCAGCAAAATGGTCGAACTGTCATCAATTCGGTTTTGTACATTTTACTCGGAGTAGAGCAGTGCTGTTTTTAAATATCAATTAATTGTCTGTATAAATGCTAAGCAAAGCGTTCATACTCGTATATTTACAGCAGTTGCATTCATATGAGTATATTTACAGATAGTCCATTTGTTTATTTATTTTTCAAAGTAGAACTGCAAGTCATATTGTTTATGAAATTTAAAAGAAATTGATATTAAGAGAGTTGTTTCTTTAAATTGCAATTTCATGGCAATAAGTTTACGGTTTAATATATTCTTATTCAATTGTATTTAAAATCATAACATGTTTTAAAACATTATTCCTCCTTATTCTGTATGGCGTTGTCGTTTAAGACACAGGCGTTTTTCGCAGTACATTGAAAAATCTGGATAAAAAAAATTCATACGGCGTAAACGTCAACTTACAAAATCAGGCTAATTAATGAGAAACTGCTGCTAGAAACATGTTGCTAACAACATGTTGCCCTTAGAAGAATTCTGTTAAAATGCTCTTATTTCATAAAAAACTATTCGAATTGAATTTCCTTATTCTATAAAAATAATTTTATTAATTAATGAGAAACTGTTGCTAGAAACATGTTGCTAACAACATGATGCACTTAGAAGAATTCTGTTAAAATGCTCTTATTTCACTAAAAACTATTAGAATTGAATTTCAATATTCTATAAAAATAATTTTGTTAATTATTGAGAAGCTGTTGCTAGAAACATGTTGTAAACAACATGTTGCCCTTAGAAGGATTCTGTTAAAATGCTCTTATTTCATTAAAAAATTATTTGAATTCAATTTCCTTATTCTATAAAAATAATTTTATTAATTATTGAGAAATTGTTGCTAGAAACATGTTGTTAACAACATGTTGCCCTTAGCAGAATTCTGTTAAAATGCTCTTATTTCATTAAAAAACTATTCGAATTTAATTTCCTTATTCTATAAAAATAATTTTATTAATTATTGAGAAACTGTTGCTAGAAACATGTTGCTAACAACATGTTGCCTTTAGAAGAATTCTGTTAAAATGCTCTTATTTCATTAAAAAACTATTTGAATTCAATTTCCTTATTCTACAAAAATAATTTTATTAATTATTGAGAAACTGTTCCTAGAAACATGTTGCTAACAACATGTTGCTCTTAGAAGAATTCTGTTAAAATGCTTTATTTCATTAAAAAACTATTTGAATTCAATTTCCTTATTCTATAAAAATAATTTTATTAATTATTGAGAAACTGTTGCTAGAAACATGTTGCTAACAACATGTTTCCCTTAGAAGAATTCTGATAAAATGCTTTATTTCATTAAAAAACTATTCGAATTGAATTCCCTTGTTCTATAAAAATAGTTTTATTAATTATTGAGAAACTGTTGCTAGAAACATGTTGCTAACAACATGTTGCCCTTAGGAGAATTCTGTTAAAATGTTCTTATTTCATTAAAAAACTATTCGAATTCAATTTTCTTATTCTATAAAAATAATTTTATTAATTATTGAGAAACTGTTGCTAGAAACATGCTGCTAGCAGCATGTTTCCTTTAGAAGAATTATGATAAAATGCTTTTTTTCATTAAAAAAACTATTTGAATTCAATTTCCTTATTCTATAAAAATTATTTTTGAATATTAAAGTATGCCACTACGCATCGCAACCCTAGTTTTCTAAAGGTATTTAAAAGAAATCACAAAAAAAAAAATCAAGAAATAGAATACGAAAAAACTTAGAAGGACCCAAACTAAGCTGCTGAGAACGGCAACGAATTGATTGATTAGGACCATCTTCAATGCTTTCCTGTACAGCGGCTACAGCTTCTTCAGTGTGCACTGTTCGGCGTCTCACGGGACGCACATTATCAGTGTACAGCAAAACGATCTATTGTTCTTCGAATTAGCAGCTCTGAAGGACGATTATTTACGCCATAAAATGGAAGACACGCACGATGAGTTTGACGAATAGAACAATTAGTTTGATTAAACAATTTGCACGTGTTGCCCTGGTGTTGCAACACTCAAAAAAAAGAACACATTTTATAAGTAGCGACAAAAATTTTAGGGCGGAAATGAAACGGCAGCAAATACTGGACATTTAAGCTGAGCGGAGCTGCACAAATTTCTGTTTCTAAGACAAACACTTAAACAGTAGAGCCACTGTATCGTCTCATGAGTTCGTCCACATTCTTCTAGCTTCTAAATTAAACAATTTGAAACGCCGACAGTCTCCTGCACAAGATTTAATACTCGTACATACTGCTACTGCATTCTTCTTTGTTTATGTCATTTTTTGCCATTTGCAATATTTTCAAAATCAATTCATGAATGTTTGGTATTTAGGTTTATAGTGTGACTTGGACTCACTGATGTTGCTATTATTACTATTATTATTATTATTTATTTATATCTCTTCATCGATATGAGTGCGAATGTAGTTGCAGATAATTTTGTTGTTTTTTGCTATTGTTGCAACTGTATTATTATGGTATTTCTTTTGTGTGACGAGTGTATTATGCAACAACAAAAATTGTAGAAACAAACAACTATTATTATTGTCATTATCATTATGTTGTTGTACAGTTGATGTGAATGTGAATGTGGCTGTGGATGTGTAGAAACATCATGCCAAAATCAATTGCTGCATCATGGTTCGTCAATACAGCGAAACTAGAGTAGCAAGTTGTTTTTGTTTTTGTTTCTTCTTCTTTGCTGGTTTTAATTTAATTCACTCAATTCCAATTCATATTCAAGCATACAAACACGTTTTTCCGGCCCAGATTTTAAACACGAAAAAAAAACAAAGAATTTAATTTTGAATTGTACATAATTTTTCATTCGTGAGTTATTTTCTGTTTAACAGCACACACGTTCTAAACTACAACAGATATTAAAATTATTTGTCTTTTTTTTCCTATAACAACATAATTTAACAAACAAACTGCTGGCATAACACACAAAAAATTTACATAATTTTTTTTTTTTTTGTTATATTTTCTTATGTGGTTTATTTTCAGACAAACGGAAGTTATAATTTTAGATGAATTCTTTTTTTGTTTGTTTGTTTGTTTGTTGTTGGTATTTTTTGCACGCTTTTTATATTTTTTATTTGATTGTGAAGAATTTTTAAATATAATGATGAGTTTAAAAATGTTCTGAGTAGACAATTCGTCGTTATAGCTTTTTTTCTTCTTTTTCGTTTGATTTCATGTCAAATGTCTATTAAGAAAATTGTATACTTCACATGATGCGGAATACGAGTATTTTGTTTTACAGATAATTAAAATAAATGCAGTTTTATTTAATAAAAAGTTTTGAAACTACTTTTGCATGGAATTTATGGAGCAATTTTTTTTTAATTATAATAAATTAAGTTTGAATAAATTGAATGCTTAATGGTAAAATTAACATAATAAAATCAATTGTTGACACATTAAAATATATAAAAAAATTTTCAAACATTTGCAATTGGGATTGAGTAAACTTTTAACAATATAAATGACAATATTGTTCATATAAACAATGAAACATTCATTCAAATCAATACATATTTTTATATTTTCTCGTATGTATTTTTAAATTTCTTTCAAATATTTGTTTACACTATTTTTTAATATCATGTTGTACTTTTTCTTATTTTTAAAATATATTTTTAATTTTTTTTTAATAATTAATAGATTTGTTTGAGTTTAATTATTAAAAGAAAAAAGGTTAAAATATTAATCACAAGAATCATAACTTTTTTTATTCATTTTTTATTCTTTTTTTTATATTTAGTGTTATTTTGGCTTTGAGAAACGCTAACTGCTGCAAGTTTGCGTTTCTAAGTAAATTTTTAACTTTTAAGAAAATGGAATTTTTCAGAGCATGTCCTAGAATCCATTAATACACCTCGAACACAGCAAAAAGAAAATGTTCTGTAATGCATCTAGTATTTCCTTAGAAATTAATTTTAGTTTTTTAATTGAAATTTAAGTAAAACTTTATGCTGGATAACAAGTTTATTATAAAGCCAATAATTATATCTAGGTGGCTGCACGATGTATGTGTGTCAACACACTATCTTATATTATTTGTGGTATATTTTTTGTGGCATCTTAACGCCCACCAGTTGCAATGAAACTTTAAATATTCCAGCATTAACTAGAAAGAACAATACAATAGAATCCGCTTTAGCGCAACACGCCTTGCTGAAATAAATCAGATTACTGAAATCGATACAAATCCCCGCACTGATTTTAAACGCAGCTAGTCTTATTCACTTCGCTTTAGCGAAACATCGCTTTACTGAAAATATCGTATTATTGAAAACCAAAAGCAAGCCCACAACTACGTTTTGTATGAAACTTACTTCGCTTTAGTGAAAAAATAAACAATGACAAATTTATTTATTAGAAATTGATTGCATAACTTAAGGCTGAAAAAATTATGCATGTTTTGTCCGTTAAAAAATTAAATGGCAATATGTATTTGTCCTTTTCGCTTTTACGTACTTTATTGTATTTTTCTATTATATTGTCAATGCAAGTGGCTAGACATTTTTGAGGAATTCGTGAGAAATTTCTACAACAAAATGAATAATTCTATGAATAATTTTTTTTTAATAAAATGTTTACTTTAAATTGACGTAAACAAATATACAGATTTGATATAAAAAATATTGTTTTACTGATTTTAACCACTACCCTTAACTGCAACAGATTTCAGTAATCCGAACTACGTTTTAGAGAAAAACTCGGATAACTGAAAAAATTGGATTTTTGGTTATTTCCAGTAAAGCGGAGTCGACTGTCGATATATGTATATTATGAATTATAGGTTTCATTTTACATTTGCTAGTCTGTACTTTATTTAATATATTTTATATTGCACATTAACACTTCAGTTAACTTTGAGAAACTACAAAGGCGTTTTTTTTTTTTGTGTTATTTTAATTCATTTGTGAAGAAATAATAATCAGTTTGTCATTAGAATTGCGATGCTTCTGTAGTTTGCAAATGAAAATGGGGAAAGTGACAGAAAAATAAAATAAAATTCAAGCCTCGAATATTTTTTTTTATTTTTTTTAATAACAAAATTCCAATTAAAATAGTGATATTAAGTAAAAGCCAGAATGCTGCAATACCAAAGGGGAAAAAAATAAATAATAAAAACTAAATAAAACGGGCACACAAAGAAAATTAAAATCATGCAAACAGTAGAATGAAAAACAAATCAGGGTATGTAGTTGTGTATGAATGAGCGTATTTAGTAGTAAATACTTATACAGTTCTAGCCTTCAAACAAAACAACAACACAAAAAAAAGTAATAAATGAAAAATAACAGTAGCGTTATTAATGATGACAATAGTTCTAATACAGTGTTTTGCTTTATTTGTTTTTTTCATGCTGCTGTACTTGTCACTGTGGCATAATAAAGTTCGCATGCATATGAGTATCTAGAATAACACACACATACCAACTCTGGCACAAATGACAGGAAATAAAGTCCTCTTATGTTTTAGATGCTGCACAGTGTTATTGCTATTCCTACTATTTAGTTTATGCACAGGCACAACAGCATAATACGCTATACATTTAATACGAGTCCTATCATGAGAAGAATTCTGCCAGAACTTGTCTGTGTGTCTAATTTTTCAAAACTGGCAACATCACAAACGGCAGCAGCAGCAGCAAGAAAATTACCAACAACAGTAATTGCTTTAGGAATAAACGCAAAACTCACACACGTATGGACGTACACAAATGAAGCAAAGAGACAAATATGAAATACGGCACATATGGGAGTTCCGCTTTAAGCATTATTACTAAATGCATACCAAAAGAAATGCAAATGTTGCACAGACGTCATACCAAAAATATTTATATTAATACAAACACACCATAACAAAAATATACAACTCATCATAACGGATGAAATGTTGTTGCCAACAAAAGACAGGCAGCAACAAAAATAATATAAAATATATAAAAGAAGATGAAAAAAAAACCAAACACGCCAACTACGATTCACAATCGTCATAATCATCACACAGGAATTGCACTCACTCTCTCTTTCTCTCTCACCACTCACTATTTTGTTTTGTTGCTTTGTAATTTTGGTTTTTTTTTTGTTATTTTTTTTTCTCAGTATTGTACAGTAAATAGTGGAGCACGTGAAAACAAGCATGCTGGCATATGGCGGCTACATGTGTTTGTTAGAATGTGTGTTTGCATATGGAGTGCATTTAGTAGTACAACTGCCACCACTACCACTACAATGCAACGGTGTTATTGGTAACTAGAGCACTAAACTCACGCAGAGGAGAAGACAAAAAAGCAATAAATGCATACAAAATAACAACAACAAAAAACAACACTTCTTTTACTCCACACACACACACACACACACGAACAGTGCAACTCCCGCGTTTTTATTTTTTTATAATTTTTTTTTTTTAGTTTTTTCTTAGCTGCCTGTCCTGTGATAGACATGGTAGAAAATACTCTTGGATATATTGTGCTAAAAGCCTGCCTGCATTACAAATGTAGACATATAACCAAGTCACTCAAACATGCACAGCTGATGATGCATCATGTTCAAATAAAAATACACTTAGGGAAAATTTTGCAGGTTTTCTTTTTTTTTTTTTCTTTGCACTTTTTGCAAAGAAATTGTATTAAGAAAATACAAAAAAGTAAAACAAAGTGAAAATTTTGCAACAACTTTGATTTGACATGCATTTAAAAGAAAAATGAGGGGAAAGTTTTTTTTTAGTATTTTTCTGTTTTTTGCTTTAAGTGAAATAGAGTTTTTTTTTTCATATTACACACAATAAGTTTTTATCGCAAGTGAATTGGAATAGGGAGTAAGAAATTAACAAAATATTAGCAGCAAATCAAAACATAATGTAAAAAAAATTACTTCGAGTCTATGATTAATTTTAGAGAAACTTTGACATCTCGAGGCTTAGCAACAGTGACGAGGCTTGTAAAGTGGCAGCTACGATTTGTATGAGACAGATGATTAGACTTAATGGATTTCTTGTTTTAACACTGGCATATATGTAGATAAACGTTTACGGGTGTAGTTATAGGATGTAACATGTGCTTGAAGTTTGTTTGAAAACACAGTTTTCATATAAAATTAATTTTAAAGCTCTGTTTTAGTCTAAATTTTATCCGCTTAGTTTCGCTTTGCTTTCGCAGATTAAAAACAAATTTTTCATTTACAAGTTCTAAAAATTAATTTTTTTTTTTTAGGAAAAACAGCATTAGTTATTTCTGAATTATAAAAACTTTTTAGAAAAATATATGCCCTATATTTATATTTTTTTATTTGATATTACACAAAAAGAAATTCAAAAATTTTTGTTTTTGAAAGGACTAGAGCGTGTCAAAGTAGATATATTTTTATAGCAAATATCAGGATTAAGTCCAATTTTATGCAATACCAAGGCAGAAATTTAAATTATTTTCAAACAATCTTAAGACCTGAGGCATTCGATATCGATTGAAGTTTGTATTTAAATTATATTAAAATTTCGATCGATATCAAATGCTGTTAAATATTAAAAAAAAATTACGCCTGGCCGCATATAAGAAAAATACAACGAAATTACTGAAAAATCCCAATTTTGGGTATTGGAAAAATTAGTTTGGGAAATGGCTAATCACAACGATAATGTTGTAATTACGGTTGTCAAATGGACTTGAGCAAAGAAAAATTTTTCTTTTAATTATCTATTTTTTTTATTAGGCTTTAGGGCACTTTTTTATAAAAAACATTTTAATTTATTATAATCCTTGAAATTTTTTATTATCCTTGAAATTTATTATTATCCTTGAAATTTATTATTATTTAATATTTCGTTATCCTCTGGATATCTTCTTCACGGCAATAATTAAGATTAATATAAAAGTTTTTTTTTAATTTATAACATAAAAATAATTTTTTTATTTATTAAATTTTTATATAAAAAAACCAAAAAAAACACAAAAATAATTTTTCCGTTATAAAACTAAAAAAAAATTTTTTAAGTAATCTTATTTACAATTATTGCCCTAAAGAATTATACAGAGGATATAAAATATCGGATAATAATAAATTTCAAGGATAATTTCAAGGATAACAATAAATTTCAAGGATAATAATAAACTTCAATTGCTTTTATAAAAAAGTTACCTAAAAAGGTCGAAGAACCAGCAATGAAATCATTTTTTATTATCTAATTCACTATCACAATATCACATGTCGACCTATACGACAACCGTAATAAGGCCAAGTATAAAATTTCCATTCATTGATATTTCCGACTGGAAATTTGTGGCAAATTATGTAATTAATGCAGAAAAAACGAATGCCTTGTCCTTTAAGAAACAGCAGAATAATTTTAAAAAAATCTTCCAAAATGCCCCACTGTGCGAGCATTGTGTCGGAACTAATAAGAGGATAGTTTTGAAGAGGGAATTTATAGCAGCCATTTTTTTTTTTTTTAATTAATGAAACAACTCTGGAAGAATAAATAGTAAAGAGATTTACTACTGAATGAGGAACTGGAATAACAAAATTTTATTATTTATATCAGCAATTAATTATTTCCAGGAATAATATCCTGACATTCGAGAATTATTAGGCCAATGAGTTCGCTGGAATTGGCCAATGCCAGAATATCTGCTTTGGTTTTAGTTCGAAAATCGAATATATGAGAAAAGGCATGAGACAATTCTGGAACTTAAAGCCAAAAGGTGGTTGCTGTAGTCAGAAATTTTGTAAAATGTTAGATGAACATTTTCCGCTCAAATAGATTTTATTGAACTGCCATAAACTCTTCATAAATTATTCCATGTTTTCACAAAAATATTCATATGATTTTTATTCCTATTTTTTCTTGGTGTATCCCCCAATCATTTTCGTAACTAGAACTCGATTTGAAATTTTATATTTCAAGTTCCGGCTTATGTTGACGTCACACACACACACACACACGCACACATAATGCAACAAACAGCAGTTGCTGTAGTACTTCAGAGAAATGCACAGATAATACGAAAATATATATAGAAAATAAAACTTTATGATTGTACTTTGAATGCTTTTGGCTAAAGTAGGCGTATGCTTCCGTTAAATGCAATAGTTCTCCAAACTCAACGTTATTATGAACTTTTTCATTTTAGATGATTTTCTGCTTTTTTTTTTTGTTGCTTCTATCAGAAACAAAATTATGGGAACAAGCATCATCATCAACGTCATAAAACGTATACGAGGCCCACACGACCCACAGCCATACAAACAAACAGTTTAGAGAAAAATCAGGCGATATGTGTACGATTGTAACAAGAGCAGCAAGCAGCAAGCAGCCAGCAGCATCTAGATTCCAAACTCGTTGAGTTTTTGTTTCTTATTACATCAGACAGCATGTGGTTATTTTATGAATGAATTATTTTTTATATTTTTTTTTTTTTGGGATATGAAAGATACTATACAACAGCTACAGAGTTGAATAAATATTTTATGAAAAAATACTAAATAGCAAAAATTTATAAACAACATCTCGTTTGCCACATCGTTACAATTCTGGGTCTTGTGTTGTGTATTTATGATAAATATTTTTGCAATATGAGAATTTATTTACTTGTACTTGCATTTATGGCAGGCACATACAGGCACGATGACTACATTTAATAGTAAATATGGATGGAATATTGTTTAAATTGCTTTTGAAATTTTATGATGGTCGCCCCCCCCCCCCCCCTCTCTCTCTCTCTCTCTCTCACTTTCCTAAGCAACTGCATCAATATTATTATTATTGACAGGGTTTGACTTTCTACACAAGATGAAAGCAGCAACAACAAAATAACTGCTCAATTTCATTTATGGCCATTATATGAAGTGCATGCGTGTATTGGACAAGTGGACAAGTTGTATTTTTAGATATTGTTATTATTATCATTTGCTGAATTGTTCATTTGCTGCTGGACTTTCGACTTAATTGACAATTTTCTAATTAAGTGCAAGAGCAACAAAAATATGAAAAACTGCAAACAAAAATTATCTTTGTATTTTGTTGGGCAAATATTGTGCTACAAACAACTGCATACTTTTTTTCTTTCTTTCTTTCTTGTTAATTGTGACCTAAGGCAGAGTGAAAGGTTCTGTGTGCCACAATAAAAGTTTGCCCATTCCTAGCACTTTGGCAAGTCAAGTCAGTTCTGCTGCTAGCCATCAGGCCACAGTCAGTCCAGTCCAGTCCGTCTGTCCGTCCGTACCATGTTGCTGTCAAACAAAACTCATTGATCCAAACACTTCCCCTAGCAGTTTTTAAATGATGCAAACTTGCATGTTACAGAAGAAAAAAATAATGACATGACCACTGCTGATTGAACTTTTTCTTTTGAAAATTACTTGCCACAACTAAATCACCATTAAGAAGAGCAAAAATAAAAAAATGTGTGCACTTAAACTAGAGTATGACTAAAGGAACATGGCACACAGAGCAACACACAACTAAATGCTATTCGAAATACCAGCAGCTCTAGTTCAACAGATGTCAGATGAAGATACAGTCAAGTGAAAGAAAAAAACGAAATAACAAGCAAAAATGAAAAGCCAAAGATGAAGTAATAAGAGAGCAAAAGTAAGGCAAAAAAAATTTAAAAAATTCTTTGAAAATATGCAAAGTCATGCTACTAGCCCTACTCATACTTCGCTTATAAAAAAAAACCTTTGGAGTTATGTGACTGTCCACCATGCAGCAAAAGTTTCTCTTAGATAATAATTAAGCATGATGATGCATGCTCACAGGACAAGAAGAACTTCCTGCATTAGTACATGTGTGTGTGTGTGTGTTGCTTTCAGAATCATAAAAATTACTAAAATTTTTAAAAGGCCCTACGCCCTAAAGCAAATTAAAATTACCTTTACTGTTTAATTTTCATTATTTGTTCTCAATTAAATATTTAATCATATTTACGTAATTTTAATTCAATTGGTATAGGCTTAAAGCAAAGTTTTAAGGCAAACTTAAGTTTAATTACTATTTTAACAATGTTTTTTTTTTGTACAACCAAGTGATACAGGACAAACCAGAAAGTAACAGCAAATGTTTTCGAAGCACGCTGCATGCTCTCATTAGATAGCATAACATGAATATAATACAATATTTTATTTCTGCTTTAATAATTTAAAAATATTTCAATTACACATTTTCTTATAATTATCGGGCCTTTTGATAACATCAAATAAGCTTTATAAAAAATTAAGAAATATTGCAAAAAAGAAAAGTCGATTTTCTTGTGTAAAAAGTTATAGAAGGGAAGAGTAAAATAGTCTAGTGTAGCTGCTTTAAAAGTCTGCTCTTCCCTTCTATAACTTTTTCCACAACAAAATCTACTTTTCTTTTTTTTTGCAATTTTTGCAATATTTCTTAATTTTTTATAAAGCTTAATTGCTAAAGAACTACAAAAAAAAAATAATAATAATAAACATCTCATAATTCTTTGCAGTTTTTTTTTCTTTTTCTACTCATAAAAATAAGCAAATTGCGAAAGCAAAAAAAAAAAAAAGCAAGCAACCAACCAACAATAAAGAGAAAGCAACAGCCAACATCTAGGAAACACATTTTATCATCATTGTAGTTTACGACTTGGCAAAATTATAACTGGCTCGAAGAGAATGTTTTAACGACAGCTTTATGATTTCTTTCTTTATTCTACGAGCGAGAGCACACACTCGTCTACACTTTTTCCAACAACAAATACATGAAAAAATTTAATAGATAATTCATCTTTTTATGTAATTCTATGAAAAGTTAATTATAATTACGGCATTAATACATGTAAACGAACACAATCTCTGGCTGTCTCTCTCTCGCTCTAACTCTCTCTCTCTCGCTCCCCCCCGTGACCGTGTACAGTCCGAGTGGACGCAGCCATTAAACATTTACAAGTTTATAATAAAAATATTTCAAGGATGAAATGCTTTAATGAAGCAAAACGAATTCTATTGCTTAAACTGAATGTGTTTGAAAGTGGACGCTAAGAAAATTATTAGGCATTTCCTGAATTTTTACAAAAAAAAATTAAATAAAAAAACTTTTTATTGTGCATAAATTTTGTTGCAGAATGAAGTAATTCTTAACGCATTTGCACTGTGAGTTCACTTGAGTTTATGCAACACTAAAGGCGCAATTCTCAGGAATTTAACGCCAGTTTTATTAAATTTTGTTTACACAGAAACATGTTTGTGCATGCTCTATATCGTGCAATGATTTCATAAATTTCAAAAAAACAAATCATATAAAAAATGATTCATCACTTTCTTTTTGAATTACAAAATTTAAAATATTTTTTTGTATTATTTAGAAAATCTATTAAGAGATTTATATATTTAACAATAAATAACAGAATTCATGTATTACAGTTCGTCTAATAAACACTGGCAAAAAAATATTTTTTTGCACAATTATTTTTTTTTCAATTTAAACAAATAAAAGTGCGGAGCCTAAGCGTATACACCGTTCACCGGCGCATGTCTTTAGTAAATTCATGCACTCTTTCCAACCCTGAAACCATTTTTTTATCTTCCTGTTATTAAATATTAATATAATTATGAATGTAGATTTTGTTTGTGGAACTTATTAATTTTATTATTTTTCTGCTGGTTTGATTATTAAAAAAAATATATTGAACTATTCCACTCTTAATAAAAATAACTTGAATTCAATAAAAAATTCATAAAAAATAATATGCAGATTTGAACTTGAAAATAATATGCAGATTTGAACTTGAAAATAATATGCAGATTTGAACTTGAGTCCAATTAAGGAACTCTCATCTCAATAATTACATACCAAATTAATTATTTTTCAAATATAAAATATGTTTGATTACTAAAAAAAGAAAAAAATAATTAATTTGGTTACTTAACCAATAAAAAATAAATAATAATTTCCCAGCTCTGGAACTGTCTTTTTGGCTTTTCCTATTTCTTAAAGCAACGAATTTCTTTTAAAAAGATTATTTAATTTTAATTTATAAAGAAATAGAAAAAATGTGTTTTACTTAGTTATATTTAGGTACAAAAAAGTTTCAATTGTCCGCCTCTGGAATCGCCATTTTGATTTTGTTCGATTTTTAATACCAATTAAATTTTTTTAATCTATGAAATAAGTTCAATTAACAAAATAAAAACAAAAATTAATTTGAGTTCGCTACTTTTAAATTACAAAAAAAAAATATATATAAATTGTCCAACCCTGGAATTAATTTTCAATGCCAATTAACTTTTAACTGAAGTATAAAATAGGTTCGTTTAACAAAAAAAAATAATTTTAGCTCCATATTTGTATAGCCCAAAAATAAATTAGGTGTGTGCAGTTAAATTTCGAAATTTATAACCCTAGACACAAACCAAGTACGTTAACAGAGCTCCGTTAGCATGTTAACATAGCGCTGTTAAGCATGAAAAATCCGAATGTTTGTATTCCAAATGGAATACTGGCCCCTTTTTTGGACTAGCTTTGAAAGAAATTAACGATCATCTATCACGTCCAAGGGTCATAACCCTAAACGCACCTCAATTATTTCAGATATGACTTTATCTGCAATATGAAGGGCTCCCTGGACCACCATCTGTGCGTAGTGGCATATGTGTATGCATTCCCATTTTTTTTTATAATAATCAAATTATGACCACTAAGAGGAGCACAAGAGCTACAAAATAAAATAATCTTTAGTCTCCCACATATTCCCTTTTCCCATGAAATTGTCTAGAATTTGACAATTTTTGTGCACAAAATATCAAAGCTTATCGGCATAGCTATACAAGAGTGTTAATATATTACGAAAGCTATGGCCTTGGTTGTCTGTTCCCTTAATTTCTTTCAAGGTTGGTCCAGTAATGTGGCCAGTATTCCATTTGGAATACAACCACTCGGATTTTTTATGATTAACAGAGCTATGTTAACGTGCTAACAGAGCTCTGTTAACGCAATTGCTTTATGTCTAGACTCTAGAGTTATAAGTTTCGTAATTTATCTTCACACGGGTTATTGATGTACGAAACAGAAACAACAAGGACTGTTTGTTGCCCATTGAAACTTGAGTAACAGCGTTTCACCATTTTGCCTAGTGTGAACTAACAGTCAGAACTATAATAAATTAGGAAGTGAGTGATTCATTTTAAAAAAAGAAATTTATTTAAAAAACTGAAGGTTTTCGCTTTTATTTACGCTAATTAAAGCCACAAAAAACACACAGTTATTTCTGAAACTACTATTGAGGTTTGATTCGAATATAATTTATAGATTGTCTCATCCCACAAAACGTTGTTCTCATTACCGCAGCGTCATCATCAAAATAAATATATTTTATATACAATGTTTTTTACTTACTTTTAATGAACAACCAACAACAACACACGATCTCTGTAGCAGATAACAGCATGACAAAAAAATAAATAAATAAAAATTTTATATGTAAAAATTTTTCGACGATAACAACAGCATTCAAACATAATTAAATTAAATTTTTTGTTTGCAAAAACAACAATTCCAATTAAAGCCGGGGAACTCATGAAACAACAGAGAAAACAATTATTGTAGGCTTCAATGATTGCGATTAGAAATGTTTGAAATTAAACTAAAAATAATTTGTTTTTGTATTGTTTTTATAAGCTTTTTAATGATCATTATTTGTGATTTATAGTGTTTCTCTTTTCTATTTTACTTTTTCGAAACAAATATGATTTATTGTTGTTGAGTTGTTGCTGATTTGTCAAACTCTTCCTGTGTTGTTTATGTAGAATTTTAAGGAATTTTTGTTGTGTTGCCCATGAAGTGCCTTTGATGCGAGTTTGTGGTTTCAATGCAGTTTAACAAAATGTTTATGAGGCCGATGATAATGTTGTCATTATGTTGCATGTGATGCTTTAATTCTAATCTACAACAGCAACAAAAACAGAAGTATATACTAACAACTGCACAGCCTCTTGGTTGGGTTGCTGTACATCTCACACAAACCCAACCAAACAAAATATGGTAGACAAAGTCATTAAAGCTGGCAGAATTGATAGTGTGGGATTAATCAAAATGTCACTGGCCATTGACCAACCGAAAGAATTGTGGTTTGGTTTTTGTGTTCGCACAGTTTTTTTTTTTTTTTCTTTTTTTATTGAAATGTATAAAAACGAAATATGTTTACGAAGAACATTAAAAAATGTACAGGAACTGAGATAATTAAAATTATGAAAAGAATTACTTACGACTTGTTGTTGGATAGGCAAAAGTTTTCAAACAAAATAATAATAATTGTTTAGGTTTCAAAAGCAGAAGAATTACCTGTAAAGAAAAGAAAGAGATTTGAATTAAAATGTGGAATACGAATATTAACAACAATTGATCAAATCACCAGGATGAGGACAATTGCAAAACAAAAAAATCCCAAAAAAAAAAAATATTTTACAAAAAACTACATTTCTTTTATATATATATTTTTTTTGTTTAAGTACAACTTTAAATAATACAACAAGGCTTTAAATTGTGGTAATGTTTTACAAAATATATTAGGCTTAATTTATAAAAAAAAAAATTTCTTTTTTATAAAAATTTTTTTCTGTAAAATTTTTTTTATATAAAAATTATTTTTTCATAAAATTTTTTTTTATAAAATTTTTTTTTATAAAATTTTTTTTTATAAAAATTTTTTTTATAAAACATTTTTTTTTGTAAACTTTTTAAAAAAATTTTATAAAAAATTTTTTCACAAAATTTTTTTTTTTATAAAAAAAATTTTTTTATAAAAAAAAATACGAATATTAACAACAATTGATCAAATCACCAGGATGATGACAATTGGAAAACAAAAGAAAATTTTACAAAAAACTAAATTATTTTTATATATTTTTTTTTGTTTAAGTACAACTTTAAATAATACAACAAGGCTTTAAATTGTGCTAATGTTTTACAAAATATATTAGGCTTAATTTATAAAAAAAATTTTTCTTTTTTATAAAAATTTTTTTTATAAAATGTTTTTTTATAAAAATTTTTTTTATAAATTTTTTTTTTTATAAAAATTTTTTTTATAAAAATTTTTTTTTATAAAATTTTTTTTTTATAAATTTTTTTATAACAATTTTTTTTATAAAATTTTTTTTTATAAAAAAATTTTTTTTTTATTTATTTTTATAAAAATTTTTTTTTTGTTAACTTTTTAAAAAAAAATTATAAAAAATTTTTTCACAAAAATTTTTTTTTTATTTTTTCTATTAAAATACTTTAACTTTAAATAGTACAACAAGGCTTTAAAATCGGGCAAAAATTTTACAAAATATTTTAGGCCTAATTTATTTTAAAAAAAAATTTGATGTATAACAGGTTATTAGATCTTATTTTCATTAAACATTTTTTTTCTAAGCCTTTTATTAATAAAAATTTTTTTATAAATTAAGCCGATGGAATTTATTTCAATTTTTTTCCAATTAATAATGAATCTCCTAGCGAATGTGAGTTATGTTGTTCACATAAGTTTGTTGTCTGACTAGATTTAAATTTTGTAATTCTCATTCGTTCGTTAAAAAATATATATATAAGCGTATGATGTAAAGAAATTTTTAAATACTAATTAAAGATTTTCTAAAAAGCAGCGGCGTGCTTACAAATAATTTTGATTATTTTTGATTTTTTTTTGTTATTCTTGAACTTTACAAAAACGGAGTGCAGCGAAATCTTTAGAGGCCACATTCTGTTGAGAAGGAGAAACCCTGTTGCTCTCAGAGGAACACGAGAAATATGAAAAGCAAATTTTACACTTAATATTTTTTACCTACTGTTGGCTAGAATTATTAATAATATTAGACACAAAGTGCCGTTGTGACTGAAGGGCAGCAATGCTTGCCTGTCAGTCCAATGATCGTGGGTTCGATTCCCGCCGGCGAGTTTGCATGTTTTTGGCAGACAAGCAAATCGATTGCCGGATTGAGTTTGTAAAGAAAAAAAAACTTATTGTTATCATATAAAGAAAATTATGTGGAAACTAAAGGGTGTCCCAAGAAGAATGCACCTTTTCATTTTAATATAAAAACAGGTAATTTTTGAGGTTATGATTTTTTCAATGGCTTATAATTTATTAAATGCAGACGAAGAGACGGACATCGCTCATTCGTTATCGCTATTTATAGGGATCCAAAATATACTTATATATACTCCTCTGGAGGAAATTGCCTACGGAAGGACAAACCTGTACATATTCTTTCACCTTTTTGTGAAGCTTATAAGCTTCACAACAACAACAACAATATGTACAAATTATGGAATAAAGTATCCGTCAAATGGCCTTCAAGTTCTCATGAATATCCACGATTTTATTACAGAGATGGGATGGCACGAGGACTTTCTAAACCCCTAATTCGACAATTTTGTGTGATCATGGAGCCTTTCAGATGCATATTCGTCCCATCGGACTTTTGGCATTGGCATTGATTCCACTTTGCTGTATTACAAATTAAACTTTAAGTTTTAGACTCTTTAAGCTCTGATTTATTTTATTATAATTATTTTAACGATTTTGTGCTACAATTTTCATCTGGCTGTTATCGTTAAGCAAAAGTCTAGCAAATTTTATTTACATTTCACTTACTTAAAATTCACGACACAAACTTGGCCCTTATAATTTCTAACAAAACAATCTTCAGTTTAGCAAATATTTTTCTTGTCGCTCTTTATGCTATTTTCTTATATCAATCATTAAACAATAAAGTGGTAGACTGTCGAAGTGACTGCCGCCTGCCAGAATGATTACAGCGTTATTTTTTTTTCTGCTGCACCATCCACTAGCAGCAGCAGCAGCAGACAAATATTTGCTAAACAAAACAGCGCTAGAAATGTTTTTGAGTTTTTTATTGCAGTTGTTAGATAGCGAGTAGTTTATTTTTTATTTTTCAAATGCATATTTCATAGTATCTATGCCATTGACATCTAAAAAGGTTTTCTGCTGTCTTAATATACAACTCTGCCTGGCTGCATAGATCTAGCTGACTGGCTGGCTTGCCAGCTAGATGGATGCAAGTAAGTCTCTGTTTAAGTTTGTAAGTCTGTATGTAACTCCGGCAGCATATAATTTACTTGTCTGCAGTTGAAACGAGTAGAAAAAAAATTGCTATACATTGATGACTGTGACTGCAATCAGCAACAACAGCCACAACAATGAAAATAAAAGCTAAAAGAAAAGTTAATGAGCTTTTTTGTGTGTGTTAAATTTGAAAATAGCAAGAAATACCCAGAGAAAAAGCGAGAGAGAGAGAGAGAGAGAGAGGGAGACAGAGAAGGGAACGAACGTCGTCTATTAAAATAGTGGCAGTACTTTCTATTTGCATCGATAGCTGCCAACTTCAAGACACAAACAACAGCAGCAGCAACAACAACAACAACAACAACAATAGAGAATACATAAAGTGCAGCTACGGTAATAAAGAAAATAAAGACATTTAAACAAATACACAAAGAGAAATAAATAAAATATGCAGATGGCTTCGGCAGCCAGTGGCCAAGTACTGACCTAAAGTTTTAATTTGAAAAGGAAAGAAAAGGTTGCTGAAAAGATTTCCTTTGTTCTTTTTTTTTTTTTTTTTGTTAGAGAATATTTTTGAAAAGTCTTAGTTTTAAACCAAATAATCAGTTTTTAAAAATTCTTGATAATTAATGAGCTGTTCAATTTATTTTGAAGTAGCGCTTATCATATTTCTTTTATATAAAGTGTCTGAGAATTATTAAATGTTGCTACGAAGTTATTGTGCAAGGCACTTTGAAATGATTCCCAGCTGTCACCAGTGTTATAATATATTATATTATTTCTGATTAATTATTTAATATATTATGTTAAAGCGAAAAACTAGAATGTATTTTATATAAAAATATGCAAAAAAAAAAATTTTTTTTTTGAAAATTTTTAAAAAATTTATTTTTTACAAATATTGACAAACAAAAGCTGAGGAAGTACTAGAGCAGGTGCCAAATTACCGCATTCGATATCGAGCGAAATTTCCATTCAATTTAAATACAAATTTCGATCGATATCGAATGCGGTAATTTGCCCCCAGAAGATCTTTAGCTTATGGGTTCGCTGTATATACATTAAAAACTGTTGTATACCTTCAGGCGGTACAAGCCATCATATATAAAAAATCGCTAAATGGGCTACATTATCTATATAGCAAATTTGTTGCACTGCAACATTAAATGTTGCCCAACATGTTGCGCGTCTTCGAACACAATACCAGGCTTTAAGCCTAGTACTCTGTTTGAATTTGTGGAAAATGGCTTCAAGCCTAGTACTCTGTTTGAATTTGTCGAAAATGTTGCACAACATCAGTTATTTCAGTTTCAGTTTTTTTCCTTTTGAAATTATGTTTTCCATTTTCAATGAGAAAATTTTTAGTTTCAAAAAATTATCGCACGAAATAATTAAAATTCATATTATTTCACATGTTTTTCATAATTAAAACAGAGCACTAGTTTAGCAACATTTTTCCACAAATAATTCGATTGAATATTTTTTGTATGGGTTCTGACAGAATTTCACATGAAATTTTAAACAGAATACTAGGCTTTAGAAGAAAACAGGAATTATTTCTGATTAAAATTTTAAACAGAGTCATTTTCAAGCTTCCAAACAATTCTTGAATTAATTCCCTTTCTTAATTTAAAGAGTTCAAGAATAACGTCCAGGCTAAAAAAAAAAATTAACTATTGCTCAACCCCCCCCCCCCCCATAATTCTGCACTTATTTCCTACTTATCAATTCCTTTAGTCATGCTTAAACTTACCCTCAGCTTAATCTCCAAAGGAAAATGCTTAACTAATCTATAATACTCTACTAGATAACATACACACAGATACGCCAGATAAATTGAAAAATAAAATTACAAACAAATACAGAAAATCTTAAATAACTGAGACCGACCAAACTTTAACATGTCACCATCAGGCTTAGCAAGATCATAATCAAACATTATGGGGCAAAATCAAGCCAAACCAAACAAATCTACCACAACAACAACATTAAATAAAAAGGAGACACAAGAAAAGGAATAAAAAAAGAAAGAAATTAACAAGCGGAGATGAGGCAAACGAAGCATAACAATTTTAGTTGATTTTCTTTTGCTTTCTATGATTCTTTTAAACTTTATTCAAACATACGTTTACTAACAAATGCATCACCATCATCATCATCAGCATCAGCATCGCCATCATGCGCACAGATGCAGATAGAAAATTTTGCAATTTGGAAGAAAGCAACAACAACAAAAATAAACAAACTGCAATAGACTTTTGCAAGTTCAGTAAGAAGAGTAGTTAATCGTGTGTTTAGGAGTATGAATGGGTGTGTGTGTGCATGGACACCGAGTAGTTAAAGCAGTTGTCTAGGCAACAGAAGCAGCAAGTATGTGGTAACTAACATGGAAGATGACGTTGGCATTTCATAGATATTTTCAGTTGTTTTTGTTTCAAATACTCCGACGTAGCATCTGTGTGAAATGCAACAGAATATGCCGAGTGCCGGCTTTTGCATCATTGCATCATCAACAGCAACTACAAAAATGAAGAAACAGGAATTGCAACGACAACAACGACGACGACAATAGTGCCAGCAATGAATGCATTCAAGTTGCATTAGCAGAGGCAGGCAACAACAACGACAGACAATAACAAAATCATATCGACTCTACTCGACTCGACTTTTAACTGCATTCAGCATTTGCAACTGCCTCAACTTCAGCTCCATAATCATCGTTATTAACATCATTGTTGTTGCTGTTGCTGTTGCTGTAGTTGTTGTTGTCATTGTTAATATTTTTACTTGTATCCTTTTTCCCAACTACTTTTTCCTACACTCTACAGCAACAGCAACAACAACAACATAAAAGATATTTAGATTTCATTTGATATCATCTGTATTTAACAGTTAAAGTATTATTTACAACCATCGCAGGAATTTGCTACTTGATTGTTGCAAATCAGCTCAGTTGATCAGTTGGTTGGCAACAATTGGCCATGAATTGTAACAAAATGTTCTAGTTAAAATGTGTTTGGCCCAACTGTCAGTTCTAAGGCAAAGAGCTCCTCCATTAAACATTTCGTTTAATGGAGGAGCTATTTTGGCAAATAGAACTTCATTTAAAAAAGAAAAATGTTGTACAAAATATTTGTACGATTTAAAGTTGTATTTCAAGAGTCAATTACAAAATTAGTTCATAAGGAAAATGTTCCCAAATAATTTCCCTGGACTTTTGCCTGGTTAATGTCTAGACTCTTGCTGAGAGTTACGAAATTTATAATAAAACGCGGAAGTTCATTTGAAAGAATGTGCTGACAGACAGAATTGTGACATGGTGCCAAAAATATTTCCCTTGGATTTGGCATCCAATTTGTTTTAAAATTAACTTTATTTTTTTAACTTAATACCAAATTTAATATTTAATATTTATTTATTTTTTTCTTTAATTTTAATGTTTAAACAATTTTTCTTTAAATATTTTTTTTTATTTAAATGTTTTATTTCAAATTGATTGCCTAATTTATTTTTTTTCTTTAGTTTTTATTATTATTTTTTATTATTTTTTTTTTATTACCATTTTTTTTATAATTTATTTTTTTGTAATTAAATTTTTTTTCTTTGTTTTTTTAGTTTTTATACTTTTTTCATTATTTTCTCATTTTATTTTGAATTCTTTTTATAATTCCTTTCATTATTTTTATTAATACCTTTTATTATGCTTTTTTCACTTTTTTAATAAATTTTTATAATTAATTTTTTTTTTATTTTTTCGCTTTAATTTTTTTATTTATTGTTTTTGTTTACTTTTTTATTATATGTATGAATATATCTAAATTTTTATTTTTTATAGTTTTTATATATTTATATCTTACTTTTTTATATTTTTTTTTAATTTTTGTGATTTAATGTAATTGCTTTTTTCCATTTTTATTTGTTTATTTTAAAAATTGTTTTCTTATGTTTTATTATTATTTTTATTATTATTATTTTTTGTGTAATTTGATTTAGTCGACCTTAGAAATTTATTATTTTCATGTATTTTTCAGGCTCAAGGTCATAACAATTTTAAATAAAACTCCTTTTTGTTTTATTAAGTTGTCGATTTCATTTTTAACTTTCAATATTTCGAGCACCATCGGTGCCCTTCGTCAAGAAAATTTTTTTTTCTTAATAAAACAAAAAAAGAGTTTTATTTAAAATTGTTACGACCTTGAGACTGAAAAATACATGAAAATAATTATTATTTTTTTATTATTAAATTCTTTACTATAATCTTTTTTTTATAACTTTTTCTTTATTATTAATTTTTATTATTATTTTTTCTTATTTTTTTTTATTACTATTTTATTATTATTTTTTTATTATTTATTTATTATTATTAATTTTTTATTATTATTAATGTTTTATTATTACATATTAGTTTTTTATTATTCGTTTTTTATTATTAGTTTTTTATTATTAGTTTTTTATTATTATTTTGAGTATTACTATTTTTTTTTCATTTCTTTAATACTATTTTTTTAATTTTCTTTTTTAGTTTTTATTGTTGTTTTTAATTTTTTGTAAATTTTTTTTTTTTTTATTCTTTTTATTTTTTTATTATTATTTTTGTATTATTTATTTATTTATTATTACTAATTTTTTATTATTATTAATTTTTTATTATTATTAATTTTTTTATTATTATTGATTATTTATTATTATTAGTTTTTTATTATTATTTTTAGTGTTACTATTTTTTTCGTTTGTTTAATACTACTTTTTTCAATTTTTTTTTTTTTTATTTTTTATATTTATTATTAATTTTTTAATTTTTTGTACGTTTCTATTTTGTTATTTTTTTAATATATTTTTTTATTTTTTTTTATTATTTTTTTATTATTTTTTATTATTTTTTTATTATTTTTTTATTATTTTTTTTTATTATTTTTTTATTATTTTTTTTATTATTTGTTTATTATTTGTTTATTATATGTTTATTATTTTTTGTTATTTTTTTATTATTTTTTTTATTATTTTTTTATTCTCTTCTTAATTTTTTATGCCTTTTTTATAATTTTTTTTAATTCTTTTTTGTTTTTTTTTTTACTTTATTTTTATTTATTATTTTTATTTTAATTCTTTTTTTAATTTTCTTTTAATTTTCTTTTAACTTTTTTTTTTTATTTTTCATTTTATTTTTTTATTTATTTTTAAATTTTTTTATTAATATATTTTTTTCTTTAGTGTTTTTCTTCCATTTTTTAATGTCTGTTCAAGTTGTATTTTCATATTGTTTTATTTTTTGAAATATTTTTCTTTTGCCATAATTTTTTGTGTTGTGATTTCAAAAGATATGAATTTATAAATAGCATTTGCGTTCCCGAAATAGGGCTCAAACTTGAGTCCGTCAAATAACTTAGATAATGACAGCAGCAGGTAATTGCAACAATTTTAATATTAATGTTTCATCAGCATTCAAGAAGTGTTTTTTTTTATATCAATTAAAAAAAAAAGTACGAATAGGGATATAGAAGTTAAAGATTTACCCTCTTATTCATAAAAATTATGAGAGTCTAATAATAGCGTAATAAAACAAAATTTCATATGAAATTTGCTCTCTTACACTCTTATAAGCCTCTCATAATTTTTATGAGTAAGGGGGTTATTTTACAACCATCAAAATATAACATATTTTTAACTTATCCAATACAATGAAAATATTTGTTTGTATCAAATATTTCTGCACTCAACCTGTTAAGAGCCCATCAGTATTATATTTTTCCTCAGTTTTCTATTCTAAAGTATAACGTTAAGTTTTTAATGTAAAATTTTTGTGGAATGCATTCATTCTTAAGGCCTTAAGTATAAAATTGTCATTATTTTCATTTTCATAATAATCATTAACAAGATGATTATTTTGGCATCATTTGCCACAACAGAACTGCCATCAACTAAAAAACATTATGAAAAATAGCGACAAATCGTTTTGCAATGATAAAATATTTTTTATTTCTTTCCTTTTATTTTATTTTATTTTTTATTTAACTTTAAGTTCATGCAGCATTGCCGCTAATGTCAGGGGAGCCAACAAAAAAAAAATGCCACCAAATATTTCTTTACTTCTTCCTTATTTACTGAAGTTGTGTGTGTTTTTTTTATATAGCGAACGAGAAGTTTAAAATCGATTTGCCAGTGTGCATTTGTTGTTGACAGCCACCACAATTGTATTGCTTTGTTATAGGGAATGGTTGATAAAGTTTTCTTTCGATTTTATTTTCATTTAGTTGGTTGTGTGTTTGAGTTTTTCTTTTCTTTTTGTTTTCTTTTTTTTTTTATTCTATATTTGTAGTGTCATTATAAACTATAAAAAGTTCAATAGCAAGACATCTTCAGTTCAAATTATTAAGTAAGATGTTTTATATTTTTATTTGAATTTTTTTCATTCCTTCATTCTTTTCTTTGTGTTGCTTTTAAATATTCCACTCCAATTTAAATGTGAAGTTGTGTAGGATTACAGTGAGTCTTAAAAGAGTGGGCGATAAAGAAAAAGCGAGAACTGTACAAGTTTTAATTTCGTAGCCGACAACTGCTATTGAAGTGTTTGTGAAATTCTTACATGGCAGGAAAATTAAACAAGCGTTTATGAATACAATTAAGTTTCATAGAGAAAATTAATATTTACATTAACTTGATGTATACATTAATCAATTAATTTTGGCAATCAACAAACTTCTTTTTCATTTTACAGAGGCGGCTTTCACTAAACTGTCTGTGAGACTGTTAATTTGTCTCCACGCCTGTCTATAGAATTTTCTTTTAATACAATCGTTAACAAGATTTTAGATTAGAAAAATATCTTTCTATGTAGACTCTTCATATAATTCTTCTGAAAAATCTACGACACTGTATCAGTTCTAATCATGAGGGCGTGAGAGCACTTTGCGACTACGCAGGAGACAGAAAAATGCAAAGGACACCAACACAAACAGAATATGGAACTGAACTGTACAATGAAATCTACATGAAATATAAACTAATTCAGGTTCAATTATTAAACTTTAGTTCGTTTTTTTTTCTTGCATAGTTAATTTCAAAGTATGAGTATTCGGTCAGTAATAATTATTAACTACAATCATAATTTTTTTCCTCTCTTCAGGTTTTCTTATTGCTTCAACAGTTTATCCATAATTATATTAATTGCTTATATAAGACTCTTTTTTTTCTCGTATCTTTATATAAAGATTTCAATAATTTTTCCTTAGACTGTAGGGCTTTCATCCTGTACGGTGTTTTTTTCCCCCCAGCTGCACAAATTTCCAATATTATTTTTATCTTTAGTATTGGTTGCCAATACAACCAGAAGATACGAGTACTCGTATATATAAATTATCAAACTATAGTTTTGAGGGAACTTAAATATTGCATGACCATAAATGATGAAGAAATTATTTTTATTATTTGCTCATGCTTTTTGTTCTTCTTTAATGACAACTCTAATTGCTGGCAATTTTTCATACTTTATGTAGACGATTTGTGGTGCCACACAATAATGATACTCTGCAAGGCTTGAAGAAAAAAAAAAGTTATATACGAATTAACAATAGTTTCACGCCTGCAGTTTAGCAGCAAAACGTTGTTGTCGTTGTTGGACGTTATTGTTGTCGTTGTTTTATGTATTTGTAATAGATAGCTATGCTGCAAACACCGCGATTTGCTAAACATGAATCAGTTATGAGTCACGCGTGAGTCACTAATAAGTCACGCGTGACTGACTTAAAAAAATTTTTAAAAAAATTTATTTCCCACGCTTTATAAGCTGTTCTTAGGCTTGTGCAAATATTTATTTTTAGATAATTCGTATCCCAAGTCACTTAATCACTAGCAATTCAGCTGTCCTTGGACTTTATTGTTGTTGTTGTCTTTGTTTTATGTATTTTTAATAGATAGATATGCTGCAAATACTGCGATTTGCTACACATTAATCAGTTATGAGTCACGCGTGAGTCACTTATATGTCACGCCTGAGTCACGCTTGACTAACTCGAAAAATGTCTTTAAAAATTTATTTCCCACGCTTGATGTGCTGTCTTTAGGCTCATTCTTATACCTACTTTTAGATAATTCGTATCCCAAGTCACTTAATGACTGGCAATTCAGCTGTCCTTGGACTTTATTGTTGTTGTTGTCTTTGTTTTATGTATTTTTAATAGATAGATATGCTGCAAATACTGCGATTTGCTACACATTAATCTGTTATAAGTCACGCGTGAGTCACTTACATGTCACGCCTGAGTCACGCGTGACTGGACTTGAAATTTTTCTTTAAAAAACTGTATTTCCCACGCTTCATGAGCTGTTCTTAGGCTTGTGCAAATATCTACTTTTAGATAATTTGCATTCGAAGTCACTTAATGGCAGGCAATTCAGCGGCAGCGTGCGTGACTAAAGAAGTCATATTTATTAAAATACTTAGTTTTAGCATTCCCACGTGGTCAAAATGCTATTACGTGATATATATATATATATATATATATATATATATATATATATATATATATATATATATTTTAAATAAATCCTAGGTTTTTAATTAATACTCAAAAGTAGAATCGAAATATGTTATTGTTGCCTTTCAAACTGATTTAAACCGCCTCTTTAGCAACTTTTATAGTTATAATTTTGAAAAATTATTTATATTGTACAAAACTGCACAAAAAATATCTTTTAAATCAGGGGCCAAATTACCACATTCGATATCGACCGAAATTTACATACAATTTATATACAAATTTCGATCGATATCGAATACCGTAATTTGGCCCCAGAAATATTTTATTAATATTAGCGGCCGTTAATATTTTTAAAAGCGTACTACATAAAGTGTGGTATAAATAGGGACAACTTTTCTTTATTTTGAAAAATTATTTATATTGTACAAAACTGCACAAAAATGTCTTTTAAATGAAATATATTTTACTAATATTAGTGGCCGTTAATATTTTCAAAAGTGTACCACAATAAGTGAGGCGTCTATAGGATTGATTTCTGTAGAAGCCAGCCGTTTGTCCTGTTCTATATTTAACACCAAAATTCTATTGCACAACAAAAAGTTGTTTTTAGAGTTACTCATATTAAATTTAGAGAAGCACATTCAAGTAGCGCTGCAGATATTGGAGAATGAATAACTACTTTGGACCGCGGCAACCCGTCTGCTCCTCCTATACCTCCTATATTTTGCTGGACCTGACAGTTTGTTCTAACAAACACTTACACTGAATTTACACCGTGTCCACTATTGTAATTTTAAAGCTACAAAATTGATCCATAAAAAAACAGAACTTTTGGTCCCACTGTGCTGAGTCTCGGCATATCTACTTTACACGACGTGAACTTTCACAAGTCGTCGTTGCCCAGCAAATTTGCTTATTATCTTCAACAACTAGTAAAAATCTTTTAAATTTATCATACATTTAATGCAACATGCAGCACAACTTTAGGGATCAAGTACAATAATAACAATAATTATATTGTTTATCTATAATTACGAATATGAGTAAGAAACAGAAAGTTCTTATTTGTTATTTTTTGCTCGTTCTCCAAACTGCTTGCAGTACAAATTATAATTGTTGTGTGTGTTTAATAAATATAAATCTATATATAATTGGTTTTATATATCCCCGCAATAACTACAAAAATAAACCATAAAATTATACGAGTATGAAAAGAGTCATGCCAGTATGTTTTTTTAAATGCAGCCAAGACGCATATGACAGTCTGTCGTTTAAAAACATTTTTTTAGTGCAGCATGGGGATTGTGTGTGAGCTTAAGTAACGAACATAATGTTTTCAAGTTGACTGTTGTGATTCATAAGAATTGATTATGATTTTTTTTTTATTTATAATTTCTTTTCTTTTTTTTCAAAATGACTGTATAAGAAATATTTACAAGTATATTAAACTGTTTTTATATATAGATATATAAAGAAGCAATAATGCTGAAGTGGAGAGTTGGTGCATTAAACGGAAATTAACTTACTTGTCATGACAATCAATGTTTTTGATTTATAAAGAAAGTTTATTTAAAAACAAAATACTAATAAATAATATTTTATACTTGCAGCAACTTAAGCCACAATAAAACGCACCTTAAAATTTTGCACAAACTTTTTTTTTTCTCTCTCGGTCTCGGTCTCTGTCTCTGTCTGTATGTCGTTGCAAACGTATTTCATTACAAAGACTTTAAATGACAGGAAATGAATTTTTACATGACGTTGGGGAAAACTTGGTTGTGTGGCAAAGAAACTAATTAAAAAAAATTTTTGTAGGAGAATTTGCAATTACAATAAAAGGGACTGATTATTAAATAAAGAATTAAATGAACTATTAAAATGTATGAAAAATAGATGTTTTTAAGTTTAGGAAAGGTTTTGAAATAATAATTAATTGTTACATTTTGTTAAATTTTTTGGAAATCATAGAGAGCATATAATCCCCTTATTCCGTAAGTATTTGCCGACGTCAACGTCAATATTATATAAAAAATAGGACAATAATTGTCCTGCATTTTGTCTTCATCAATCGTGTATTCTTAACAGTTTCATGCTACTTTCTAGCCCTTAAAGAAAAGTCTAAGGACGTCAGCAGAATACAATTTATTGCGACTTTGAGTATTTAAATATCCCAGTTTTGATATCGCCTTCACGTTGACGTCGATAAATAGTTGCAGCGTAAGGGGAAACAATTTTGTGCTAAGAAATTTCATCTTTAAAGTAATGCAATTTACTCCCAAACCGAAACAAAAAAGTTGAGATGGATTTCAAGGGAAAATTCCATGGGGAATGGAATTATTACTTTTTTTTTTTTTTTTTTAATTTTTATTTCACAAATTTATTTATACATTTTAATATTATTAAAACCTACAATTACTTCATGGGTGAGGACTAACTATAATATTCTTTATATGTTAATGAGTTTTTGTAACAATTTTAAAGCTGCGTATGAACAACAATTTTAAAGCTGCGTATGAACAACAATTATGACACCAGAGACACTACCCTCATCTATGTCCCAGGTAATAACAAAAGGGTGCATGAACCGGCTAGATTTCGCTCTGCTATGAATGCAGCCAGTGGCCAATCGATAGCCACACCGTTTAGTACTATCAGAAGGTGAATCTTCATGCATTATCTTCATAAGACTGAAGACAGATGGCGCAGTCTAGACTCGTGCGGCCTTGCAACAATGTGGGACGCTCAAGACAATTAACAGCTCAAGGGATAAGACAGCCTTGACACGACACTAGACGATCAGCAAACATGATAGTAGGATAGGCCTGTCATATAACGAGTTGTGTCACAGTTGTCGTGAAGAAAGCAGGCAAAATGCTGTTTTCCACTTTTCGTGAGACTATCCAGCTCTGCATCTTTAAGGACATAAGATTTTAGGCAAAAATGTGTCTAAGTAACCTCATCAGTGATATTGTAAGAAGTTCTTACATCTAAAAATAAATCCTTGCCTTTGTGTGAAAAACTGTATAAGTCTGAATATATTTATTTTTTGTACTTTTATTAGATTTCTATAACAATGAAAATATTGCCCCGTATTCTGTAAGCAATTGTCAACGTCACTTCCTGTCAATATCATATTCCTGCCAATATTATATATAAGACACTCCTGTACTTCTTTTCTTCAGAAATTGCCAATTTCGAGCAGCGTCTAGCCTTTGAAATGTATAACCCTAGACACAAACCCATTTTCCAGAAATTCATCCTTTAGAGAAATTCCAAATATGAAATTTCACTAAAATCCAAATTTCTCTATTAAAAACCAAATCGTTAAGGATGTGGTTATCTGTGCCCTAAATTTCTTTCAAGTTTAGTCCACAAATGTGGCCAGTATTCCATTTGGAATACAAACACTCGGATTTTTAACAGTGCTATGTTAATATGCTAACAGAGCTCTGTTACCGTACTTGGTTTGTGTCTAGGATTATATCTTTCAAAATTTGTCTTCATACGAGTAGTTAATTATTATTCACAAGGAATATCCTAGTTTTAATATTACAAGATTGGCCAAAAGAAGCCATCCGATGACTCCTCCCGCGTGAACAGCGCACCATGCAGTCACTTTCAGCGGGTGTAATGTCTGATCATACATCACTCGTGGATTTGCGGTGCCACAGAAGCGATAGTATTGCTTGTTGACGTACCCGCTGAGGTGTGGAAATGAGCCTCATCGCTCATTATGATTTTGGCCGAAAAATCTTCCTTTTCGTCCTCGAGATTGAGGATGGGGAGTGTATGGCTCCATGGCTTGTTCACTTGTATTCTACATCTGTCTAGTTCACAAATATCGAAACAGATTTGACATTGACCGCCATTTACAAAAATAAGATCATCTTCCAATAGGGTGATTTCTTTTGGCCCACCTTGTAAAATAGATTGTTTTATTATTCTATGGATCACCCTACAATAAATATTATTAGACAAGCGTAATTTTTTATTATTATTATTGTTTTTTTTTTTTGTTGTGATGCGGAAACTTCTCACAAGCTACAGAAACCAAGCACAGATATCTCCATACGACGATTTGGATGTAGTACCAAGCCTGCGCGTACTTTTCTTGTCAGACCACAACACTGGACATGTACCATACAGAGGGAATTGTGGAGGAACTACAACATATAGAGGGAATAGTGTTGAGAGGACAGATGAAGGAAAAGAATTTGTTTTAGTCATTTTAATTCTTACTTCGCCAGTAAATTTTGCTACAGTACCAGGGAAATTATATTAAAAAAAATTAATTTTAATATTAAAAAAATATTGAAATACAATTTTTTTAAACATGATCATTCTTAAAATTAAAAATCTTTCACCCTGCAAATAATAAAAAAAAATCTGTACCTCCCAAAAAAAAACTAATTTAAATTTTATAAACAACAAGGCGAGTAAAATATTTTCATGCAAAATTAACACAAATTAATTAAACTTTTTTGCAAATTATTGTCATTAATATCAAAAATCTACAGTGTGGCTTCAGTAGGTCTTAATAGCGCGGATATAAATTGTACTTCTGTACTCATCTGCTCTGACTATTTATTTAAAAGCTTTTGTTAATGTTTCCTAGTCGAAATTAATTTTCTTCTCTGCCAGAGAAACAACAAAAAAAAAGAACTAAAAACCATTTAAAAACAAGATTGTTTCACTCACTATTTCCCTGGTTGCCATTGTGTGCCTGATATTGCTGTTGTTGTTGTTGTTAAATAACTTTTGTGCTGTTGTTGTTTTTGGTACATGAAGTTTTGTGTTGAAAATAAAGCTTAATTTAAATCGCATTTTATGTTGCCAACATTTTTGCAATTGTTTAAATGAATGAAAAAGTATGTGTGAGTGTGTGTGTGCGTGATTTTAGGGAAAAAGCAAATTTTGTTTCATGTTATTGTTTTCCCTTTTTTTTTAATGAAGTTTTAACAAAGAACTTGTGCCTGCGTGCCCGCCTGCCGCGCTGGCATGAGGACACACACATGTTACAGCTGAAACGAAATTTATACAAAAATTCAAGTAATTTTGCTTTTTTCCCTTCTGTACAACAACAAATCGCATTAACTTTTTCTTTTTTTTTTTGTCCTTATGCAAACGTTTTATTTTATACTTTTAAACTAAAAGTTAGAAGCTTAAAATTTCGTTACTGATTGCAAGATTTCATACATTTGCATACATTTTATTTAAATAGGAATGGAAAAATGACGTGGATGCGGAAAATTTACTTTGAGAAGTGCTGGTTGCTGATGTACAGCCATTTAAATCATCATGACACTGATGATGGTGGGTAATCAGAGGCACACATTTCTTACAATATCTTTATGTTGGCATGTTTGCACGAGTATGTGTGTGTGTGTGTGTAAGTGTGCATTATATAAATCATCCTAATTTATAAAGTTCTCCTTAAAGAAGTAGGTTGAGACATTTTTACATATGAAACTGTGATTTGTTTTAAAAGAGAATGATAAAATTGCCAGAGAAAAAGAAATTTAAACTAAAAGTTGATTTTCCTTGACAGGAATTAAAACAAAAAAAAAAAACACAAAAATAATATTGAAAGGCTTATTTAAGTGTACGAGTATAAAATGAAAACTCAGATATTTTTTTTATATGTTTTTGAAAGCCACTCGTGAGTTTGTTCGGTGAACAAATTGTGTATAAAACAAATATATTTTTATTTTTATATTTTAGAAAACTGGTTTTAATTTCCATAAATAATTGCAAAGTGATTTACAAAATTAGGGAATGATTGATGAAATCCTCAATAAAATATTTTTTTTATTTATTTCTTCTTAATTTTTTCTTTGCTGGGTGCTTTTTTAAGTTGTTTTATTTTCAGTTTTGTTTTATTTATGTCACTTTTTTATTTTATTTTTACTATCTTTTTTCGTGTTATTTTTTTATTTTATTTCTATTTTCATCTTTTTAATTTTATTTTTAGTTTTATTTATACATACATATGTATATATTTTTTTATTTTTGATTTATATATTTTTTTATTTTTTATTTATATATATATTTCTACATATATTTTTTTATATTTTTTAATTTGTTTTTTAATTACATTTTTTTATTTTTTTTTTGTTTTATTTTTTTATTCTTGTTTATTTATTTTTTATTTAATTTTTAAGTTTTTAATTTTTTTCTAATTTCTTATTTTCTTATTTGTTTAATTTTTAATTTTTTTTCTAATTTTTTTCCTATTTTTTTTTTCAAATTGTTTTTTATTTATTTTTTTTTTAATTTTTTCTAATTTTTTTATTATAATTTTTAATTTTTATAATTATTTTCAATTTTTATAATTATTTTTAATTTTTATAATTATTTTTAATTTTGATAATTATTTTTAATTTTTATAATTATTTTTAATTTTTATAATTATTTTAATTTTTATAATTATTTTTAATTTTTATAATTATTTTTAATTTTTTTTATTATTTTTAATTTTTATAATTATTTTTAATTTTTATAATTATTTTTAATTTTTATAATTATTTTTATTTTTTATAATTATTTTTAATTTTTATAATTATTTTTAATTTTTATAATTATTTTTAATTTTTATAATTATTTTTATTTTTTATAATTATTTTTAATTTTTATAATTATTTTTAATTTTTATAATTATTTTTAATTTTTACAATTATTTTTAATTTTTATAATTATTTTTAATTTTTATAATTATTTTTAATTTTTATATATTACCTTTTGTTTTGTTTTTTATGTTCTTTTACATTTTTTTATATTTGCTATTTAAATTTTTTATACTTTTTAATAATTTATTTTTGTCATCAAGCTTTAGGTCACATTTTTATAAAAGCAATTGAAATTTCTTATTATCCGAAGATATCAAAATATCAGATAATATTAAATTTAAATTTCTTTTATAAAAAAGGTGACCTAAAGCTGAATACAACATAGAAAATTAAAAATTCAAAAGGTCGAAGAATCAGTAAATCAAAAAATTTATACTTTTTTATATATTTAAAAAAGTTCTATATTGAAAATTTGATTTTAATATTTTTCATTTTTAAAGATTTTAATTTTCTTCATTAATTAGTCTTTGAAGTTAATTTTTTTAATATTGTAAATTTTTTAACATAAAATTTTTTTTTAGTATTTTAAATTTATGTTTTTTTCTAACTTTTATAATTTTAGATTTTAGTGAACTTTCTAATTTGTTTTTGGTGTTTAAGGCTGCTTTCAAATGTTTTAAAAAATAACCTTTCCACAAACGTTTTACTCTTTAGCTCTCAACTTTGTAATTACGCGTTTATTAATTAAATCTTTTCAGATTTAACAATTTTTCCGGTTTTTTAATTTACACTTTTAATTCATGACTCAAAAAAACTTGATTTACTTTTTGTGCCTAAACGCAATACGTACATAAATGTTGTTGTAGTTCTAAGCTTAATTAAACATTTTCAGCAAATATTTATTTTAATATCCATGGAAATGTATGGTATATGTCTGTATGTGTATGTATCTATACATAGAAAAGCAAACATGCTGTAGAAAAAAAGGAAAGCCACCACAGAAAACAACAATATAATTAATATTCTAACAGGCGTGAAAAATATTTTTATATTTAATATCAATATTTGACTAGACAATAAAGATTTTTTTAAACGTACTCGTACTAGACATTTGTCACCGGTTACAACAGCAACAGCCAGTACCGGCACCATTATCAATATCAACAGCAACTTCCACAGCAACATCATCATCAACAATTCACATCATGAAATTATGTTTTTGTCCTTGTCGTTTTTGCTTGCTGGTGCTGCTGCTGCTCGTGCTATTGCTTTTGTTGCCCGAGCTGTCGTTTCTATACCAACAATCAATGAAATCATTCACACACAAATTGAATTTAAACACATACCGCCACTAATTGAATTTTTCACTGTCGCGCTCAATTATAATGATTATTATTAAAATTCTTTTCAATATCATCATCGCCAGAGCTGGAGTAATACAACAAGAATGGAACAACTACAAGCAAAAAAAAAGAACAAAATGAATTCATCATCTACGTAATGCCACTACAGGCAACAGACAATGCCCGATTTTAATCCAATACAATACAATACACATTTGTGACAATAAAAGGCACTGCAATCAAACACATATCGCAACAAAAATAAAAAATAATAATAATAATAACAATAACGCTTGTACAACAAAAGTTTGTTGCATGCATGCATGATACGAGTATGAAAACGAGAGGCAGAAGTAAACAAAACAAAACAAAACAAAACAAAACATTCAAGAAATGTGTGACATCTCCGCCAGTCAATGTTGTTTCTTTACACATTCTTTTCTTGTTTTGTTGTGCGCCTTTCTTTTTTTTTTTGCTTTTTGTCTTTTTTTTTTGCAATCAAGAACAATATAAAATACGTACAATAAATAACGTTGTTACTACACATGTAGCCATAGGCACAAAACTTAAAGTAGTAAGAAAAAAAACTTTATATAAAATAAATACATTTAAAAAGTTAAATACACTCACTCACACATCCGCTCAAAAGACACACTCTTGAAATATTTGCCTATTCAAGCGGAAATTAAAATAATGGTTTCATGTGTGAGAGTTTATTGTGCAAAACGAACGAACGAATGAACAGAAAAGGGCAACATAATAAACATGCACAAAAAAAAACACACACACACACAAAAAGAAAGTGAAGCTAAGCAGAGCTTTAAAAGATAATGCATGCGGGTAATTAAGATGCTGTCAGATGGAGAGCTAATAAAATACGTAAAAGCTCTGTTATAAAAAAAGCTTTCCACCGATCTTAAACTCCTTTATTCTATTTAGAAACTGAATAAATATTTTCGGCAAAGTGCAGTGGAAATTTAGCAAAGCTTTTAAGCTTGGAAGCTTCAACATGTAGGACGTGGACAAGCTTTTCAAGTATCAATTACTTATACAAAATTAAGAGGTGTGAAAGAGGATAAAAGCTTTAAAGTTCTCATACATTTATATCAGCTTTTTAAAATCTAAATATACAAGCTGGCGCAAAAATAACATTCCGATGTTTTTTGGCTGTAATTTAAAAAAAATGAAAAACTTTGATTTTTCTTGTGGATTATTTTTATTTTATTATGTATAAGACATCAAAAGCTCTAAAAGCTGTTTTAACTGCCTATTACACAATGTCGCATGAATTCTTTGTTTCGTACCAATATATTTGAAACAAAAACAAAACTTTATAAATTTTGAGTTTCGAATTTCTGCCGACTTTGTAAAATCGCCAGTAAATATATTTATTTTTCACGATATATTTTTCTTTTTCCTTAATTTTAAATCTCTTGTTAAAAGCTCCTCCAGCTGAAAAAGTTTTCAGCTTTTAACGGTTTTAGTAGTAAAAAGAAGCTTTTTTACATTTTACAGCTTCAGCAGTACACAATTTTTGTAACAAATAACTATCATATTCTATAAAGCTTTTAAAAGCTTCACAGCCTAATAAGTTGCGGCACTTAAAGCTTTTGCAGAAATTTAAAGATTTCAAGCTTGGAGTTGTTTTAGAAATCACAACTTCAGTATATTAAATTTTTGTTAATACTTTTGTAAGCATTTTGTAAAATCTTTAAAAATGAATATAATTTTTCCGATCTATAAAGCTTTTCATTTTTAAAAGCTGACTATATGGATTGGCCACGTCGTTTATGTGCTTTGACTGCTTTTTTTTGTGATTTATTTATTAGAAACCAACATTCGATGCACTAATGGAGACATAAGACTCATTCAAAACCACATAGAACTTGTGGTGTTTTAAAGGGGTTTTCAACAAGAGCTTTGTTTTTCAAATGTGGTAACATGATAGTTTTGACATTTAGTTTTTTGACGTATTCGTGAATTAAATTTCGCTCGATAATCGCATTAAAATATTTCAAATCAACTATGACAATGATGGTTCTGTTAAAGTTAAACAGAAATTACATTTCGTAAAATTCGCAATATTTTCGGACAATATAAAAATTTTATCGTTAAATTTGAGTCGACAGGCTCGATACAAAATGTGGCAACACCAACGTGTGTTCGACCAGGTCGTTCAACTGAAAAGATCGCAGCCGTGAGCCACAGTGTTGAAGCACATCCCAAATTGTCAATTCTTCGACATTCTCAACAATTGGGGTTATCGAAAACCACCACATGGTGAATTTTGCGTAAGGATTTGGCTTTGAGGCCAGAGTGGTCGTTGCCACTTTTCTACTTTTCATTCATAATTGTCGAACTTTTGACTTCGTAATACAATAAACATTTTAATCATCTTCATTTAAATTTTTTGTTTTAATTTGTTTTAGAAAACAAAGTTCTGGTCGAAAAATCTTTTATTTAAAAAAAAAAAATGTATAAGAACTCATTTTGAAATTTGATTTTAAAATATGTATTTTAGAATAAATTAACAATAAATTATTTTAAGCTTAAACAAGTAAAAACGTTATATTCGACCGGGTCGAATCTTAAATACCCTCCAAATATTTAGTAAGTGAATTTAAAATGTTTAGCTTGGTGGGACAGAGTTCCTCTACATAATATCGTGCTTCAACGCCCACTAAAGGGGGCGGGGTTCAAAAATAGACAATATAATGTTTTCCACAGACGAACGTATGGGCATTGCTAGACCGTCTTAAACTTCATCAGTAGTCAAAAATATAAATATTTACTTTATGGGGTCCAATTCTCTTTGGAGGGTATAAAAACTATATTTTGGAGGGGTCGCTCTGGCAAGGGCTGTGGGAAAAACATTTCACCTTTGTCATAAAACTCTAAAAATAAATGCTTGGGATAATTATTTACAAAATTAAAAAAAAAATTTTATTTTTTTTTTGTTGATAGGGTCATTTAGGGGGAGGAGAGGGTAGGGCAGAAACAGGCAGTTATAAAACTCTAAAAATAAATGCTTGGGATGATTATTTACAAAATTAAAAAAAAAATTTTTTTGATAGGGTCATTTATGGGCAAAGGGGGAGGAGAGGGTAGGGCAGAAACAGGCAGTCATAAAACTCTAAAAATAAATGCTTGGGATGATTACATACAAAATTAAAAAAATTTTTTTTTTTTTTTGGTAGGGTCATTTAGGAGGCAAAGGGGGAGGAGGGGATAGGGCAGAGGAGTACCAGGTATCGTCTCAGCTTCGTCATTAAAGCTTAAAAATTTTATTTTTAAGGAATGTAGGCTTAAGTAAAACAATTTGTAAATTTGTATGCTATTTTTGCATATAATAACGCCCACTAAAGTGGGCGGGGTCTACAAATAATTTTTTTTTTATTTTATGGCTCCAGTTTAAGGCGTTGGACCGTATTTGACATAAAAATATATCATTTGCTTAACAAAATATCCAAAAAACTTTAAAAATTATGTTGTTTTTTCTGGGTTGGTTTAGTTCTTTTTTGGGGGAACTTTTTTCCCCCTTGCCCGATTTAGCCCATCTGCGAACTTAACCTGCTGTAAGCTTTAGAATATATTTATACCAAATTTCAAGAGTCTAGCTCTTTTCGTTTGGACTCAATCGTGATTTCGACAGACGGACGGACGGACATGCTCAGATCGTCTTAGATTTCATCACTGATCAAGAATATATATACTTTATGGGGTCTCAGATGGATATTTCGCTGCGTTACAAACGGAATGACAAAGTGAATATACCCTCCAAATTCTTTTGTGGAGGGTATAAAAAAAGTTTTAGGCCTTTTAAAAACAACCACAAACACTCTGTGACAAAATATTGGAAATAAAATATTTTTAATAAAAAACTCCGGGGGCAAATACCGATTGATTTATTCCATAATTTCCATTTATGAAATATTATCGATATAAATATTCACCCCTATTGTGTTGACAAATTGTAATAGCTTAAAGACAAAAAACTAAAATTTTCTTTAATCTATTACAAAATGTCGAATCTGAAGGCGAAAAACGCCAAACACAATAAGGCTGATTAATAGAACGTAATTAATATCACTCATACGTCAGGGGAACCGTTCATTTACCTACTCCATTATTTCATTGAATTTTTTCTTGCATAGGCATAAAAGGGAGGTTTTGGGGCCCATTTTAAGCAATTTAAAATAAATGTTTTGCCAGAAAAATATTTAAAAAAAATTATACTCTGAATTTTCGAATATAAGTTCTTTTTAAACTAAAACTACGATCGGCCTCGAATGCGTTTGTTTTTGGTATTAGTTTTATTTTCCAAAATTTTTCGGAAGATTTCATTTCTTAACTTCGCTGTGTAGTTTAAAATACACAGAGGAATTTTTTGTATTTCAACTACAGCTTCTGCTGACACAACCAGAGGATATTGTGGGTGGTATGATGATGTTGAAGCCTCCGAAGCTATTTTGTTCATGATGAATAATTTGATATTGTTGGATCAGTGTTTTTTTCTTGCGCTGCTTCTTTAAAGCATGCTGGCTCTGGCTGGCTGGCAGGCCAGTGGGATGTATTTAAATTGCATTTTTTTATTTTTTTATTATTATTATTGTTTTCTTCTTTTCCTATTTAATTTTATTATTAACATTAAAATTACCGTCTCAATAGGCTGGTCTTTTTTTGAGCTGCGGCTGGATCCCACAGCTTAAGATAACGGAAGTTGATCTTCAACGGCCGCCACCCAAGTGGAATTGTTGCAACAACCAAACGCAAAAGGAAATATTAATTTAAGGCAATTCATCTTGGCAATTATGCAAGCGTCTACTTAACAACAACAACAAGAGAATTGCAATTGATATTGCTGCCCGTAGGTACTTAATTTCATATGAGACATGACACTATAATGACGTTTTAATTTTATACAGATAAATTTTATAGGTTTACATGAGTGAGTGTGTGTGTGTAAGTGTTGTTTTTAATTTCTTAGAAATTTATCAACAGAAATTGTTGAATAAATTGTTGGCAATTTACACCCTGAGCAATTTATAATATTTAATAACAATTTCTTCAATTTCTCACTTGTAGATATTCTTAATTTACCTCTCAAGTTCAGTGTGTCTTTGAAAATGCATTCTTAATTAGATACAAAAATTTTCCAAAAGAAAACATAATAATTATATATTTTTTTTTTGTCAAACTGCCAAGTTTTTATTTCAGTTTTTATGTCGTTTTTCAGGCGCATCAGCAAAACCACTTTACGCCACACGCGCCGTTCATGTTCACGATCATGTTGTTGTGATCGCTTGTGTAACTTTTTGTTGTTGTTTATGTTGCCATCTTAATTTCTACATGAATGGGCTGCACACACACACACACACACACACGCCACAAAAGTATGCACGGAACAGTCTTTTACTAAAATGATGATTATTTAATTTAGGTTTTTTTTTTGTCTTTTATGTGAAAGAAATTTATTGGGAGCAAACAAGAGCTAAAACTTTATTTCAGAATGAAAAAGGCCTTAAACGTCCGTAGGTCTTGCAGCACTCCACTCAATTGGCTGCGTTTAATGTATTTGGCAAAATTACTAATTTTTGTATTTTTCTGCTTTGAAGACGGAATAGAAAGAAGAACAAAAAACTAAAATAAAATAAAATAAAAAGAAAAGAAATTGACAGCAGCAAGTCAATTTGTAAATGTTGTTGTGTCTTTTTTCATGCACCGCATTCAGCCAGCAGATGGCAATGAACTTGAATTGATTTTGAGTGTGAAAGATGATATTTTTTGCCAGAAATTTTTTTAAGAATTATAATTGTGCTGTCAAATTTATTATTGTAGGTCTAAAAATTGTTATTTAAAATACAAGAGAATATATTTTTAAAGCTCTTAAGATACTTTAAAATTTTTTTTATATGATGTAGGGTGTATTGTATTCGCATATGATGCTTTATATTGTTTATTTTTCTTCATTGTGCTGTAAAATTTATTATTTTATCAGTTTCGTAGGTTTAAAAATTATTTTAAATATTATTTAATATATAATATTTAAATATTATATGATGTAGGGTGTATGGGATACGAATATGATGCTTTATAATAGTTATTTTTCTTCATTGTGCTGTAAAATTTATTATTTTATCAGTTTCGTAGGTTTGAAATATTATTTTAAATATTATTTAATATATAATATTTTAATATTATATGATGTAGGGTGTATGGGATACGCATATGATGCTTTATATTGGTTATTTTTCTTCATTGTGCTGTAAAATTTATTATTTTATTAGTTTCGTAAGTTTAAAAATTATTTTAAAAATTATTTAATATATAATATATTAATATTAAATGATGTAGGGTGTATTGTGTTCGCATATGATGCTTGATATTGTTTATTTTTCTTCATTGTGCTGTAAAATTTATTATTTGATCAGTTTCGTAGGTTTAAAAGTTATTTTAAATATTATTTAATATATAATATATTAATACAATATTATATGATGTAGGGTGTATGGGATACGGATATGATGCTTTATATTGGTTATTTTTCTTCATTGTGCTGTAAAATTTATTATTTTATCAGTTTCGTAAGTTTAAAAATTTTTTTAAATATTATTTAATATATAAAATATTAATATTATATGATGTAGGGTGTATTGTATTCGCATATGATGCTTTATATTGTTTATTTTTCTTCATTGTGCTGTAAAATTTATTATTGTATCAGTTTTATAGGTTTAAAAGTTTTTTTAAAAATTATTTAATATATAATATATTAATATTATATGATGTAGGGTGTATGGGATACGCATATGATGCTTTATATTGGTTCTTTTTCCTCATTGTGCAGTAAAATTTGTTATTTTATCAGTTTCGTAGGTTTAAAAATTATTTTAACTATTATTTAATACATAATATATTAATATTATATGATGTAGGGTGTATTGGATTCGCATATGATGCTTTCTATTGTTTATTTTTCTTCATTGTGCTGTAAAATTTATTATTTGATCAGTTTCGTAGGTTTAAAAGTTATTTTAAAAATTATTTAATATATAATACATTAATATTATATGATGTAGGGTGTATGGGATACGCATATGATGCTTTATATTGTTTATTTTTCTTCAATGTGCAGTAAAATTTATTATTTGCTCAGTTTTGTAGGTTTAAAAATTATTTTAAATATTATTTAATATATAATATATTAATATTATATGATGTAGGGTGTATTGTATTCGCATATGATGCTTTATATTGTTTATTTTTCTTCATTGTGCTGTAAAATTTATTATTTGATCAGTTTCGTAGGTTTAAAAGTTATTTTAAAAATTATTTAAAATATAATACATTAATATTATATGATGTAGGGTGTATTGGATTCGCATATGATGCTTTCTATTGTTTATTTTTCTTCATTGTGCAGTAAAATTTATTATTTTATCAGTTTTCTAGATCTAACAATTACTTTAAATATTATTTAAAATGTAATATATTAATATTACATGATGTAGGGTGTATTGGAATAGCACCTTATTTTTTTATATAATGTAGGGTGTATTTTATTCGCTTTAGGTATTACTTAATATATAATAGAATATATTTTTAAGTCTTTCGATACACTTTGAGATTTTTTTTTATATGATGTAGGGTGTGCTGTATTCGCATATGCTGCTTTAGATTTATTTTTCTTAATTGTGATGTAAATTTTATTATTGTAACAATTTTGTAGTTCTAAAAATTACTTTAAATAATATTTAAAATATAATATTTGAATTTTATATGATGTAGGGTGTATGTGATACGCATATGATGCTTTCTATTGTTTATTTTTCTTAATCATTTTATTTACTTTATTTATTATTATTATTAGTTTTTCTACTTTTGCTGCACACATTAAGCCGCAAGATAAGATAAATGTTGAAAATTTTTCAAAGGTAAAAGCAATTTTGGCGAATAAATTGCGTCAGCAGTGTCATACTTGTTAAGACTGAAAATGACTGTGATATATTCAGTTAAACAGTTTGAAACAACGTTGTTTATTTGTTTGTTTTTTTTGTTAGCGATAAGCTACAAGCATGTGAACAAGCACAAACTATTTAATTAGAACAACAACAGCAAATATTAGGTGTACACATGAGCTGTTGTCTTTATTGGCTAGTTATTAAAAGCTTAAGTGTATTGGCAAGTGCACAAGTTTAACTAATTGTTGCTTAAGTAAACAAACAAGAAGTAACAGAATTATAGGATAATAAAAAAAGAATTGCAGGTTGCTGTATATTTGAAAATTTTATATTTCTTTTATTTTAATTAAAATTCCTTTGATATCCCTGCAACATGCGTTTTATAAACCTTTAATAAGTTTTATGTTATAAGCAGCCAGCCAGCCAATTGTTATGGAAGACACACAAGATATATCGTCCCAAACAAATTACGTGAAAATAATTAAATTCAAACTTAAAGTGAATTAAAAACTTTCAATTGCATTTCAATAGAGTGTCATTGATAAGCAAATGCTGGTCTATAAAAACGTTAAAGATAACGATAACATTTTTCTTAATCAAATATTAAAAAATATTTACTGCAACTTTCTACATAAAGAGAATTTGTAGTTCTATTAAAAAAAATTTCTTAAAAAGTAAAATATTTAAAAAGACCAGCACACAAAATATATCAATGTGTTTGTTTTTCTATAATTTAATTTTATCAAAAAAAATTTTTTTTCCTTTTATCTCTATATATTTTCTTTACTTTGCGAACACGTAACCAGAAATTATGTCATTTCCCTTTCTACGTTACTAGACGATGTAATTTTATTTTATTTTTAAGTGTTCCTTCTCATTTGTAATTTTTAAGGCCAAAGACCTTTTCAGCTCCCCCACCATCACCAGCCACAACAACAACAACAACTGTAAGAAGTAAAAAAAAACAAAGACTTTTATATCTTTTAGCAACATGTTTGTTACAAAAAAAAAAAAAAGTTTTAAAAGAACACAAGACAAAAACAATATAAAAATACCATCATATTGTCTTTTCAACAATGCAACGACAGACAAAATGCATTATTGCTGCTGCAGCTGTTGTTGTTGTTGTTCTTGCTGCTGCTGTCTTTACATAGATTCTTTGCAATCAAATACCCAACAAAGATTGTGTGCCACCCTCAGATAAAAGCAAAAATAAAATATTTGAATAGAAAAAAATATATATATTGAAGAAAATAGTATTTAAATGAAAATTATGATGAAAATGAGGGAAATTAAAAAAAAAGTTTCTTCTAAATGAATTTTCAATATTTAAACAATAATAAGTAAATGTGGTATCTTATATAGGAATTAATTTCAATTTCTATATAAAAGTGTCCAGGATGTCGCACGTGACTTTTTTAAGGAAACAAAAATAATTCAAAATACAAAATAATCCACAATAAAAATAATTCACAATAAGCAGAGGTTGCAACTCTAAATTAGCCCTATAATATTCCTGTGAAACTCAGGTACTCCTTTTTTTTTTTTTTTTGTAGAAAAGTATTAATTTATTCAAGAAAGATATTTCGATTCGACTCGAAAGAATGTAATCTGCCTTATTGCCGTTCTGGAAACGACACAAGATTTTATAATAGATTAAAGGAAAATGATGTGTGTTTCTTTAATCTATTACAATATCTCGAGTCAATTCGAGAGCCGTGATAAAGCCCAATAAATTAAAGAAAAATACAAGATTTTTCTTTAATCTATAACAAACACTCGAGTCGATTCGAGAACGGTAATCAGCCTTATTGTGTTTGGCGTTTTATGCCTCCAAATTCGACAAATTGTAATAGCTTAAAAACAAAAAGCTAAAATTTTCTTTAATCTATTACAAAATGTCGAATGTGAAGGCGGAAAACGCCAAACACAATAAGGGTGAATAAGGCAGATTATTCACAATGGGCCTTATTACGGTTCTCGTTTCGAATCTAAAGAATGCAATAAATTAAAGAAAAAAAAGCTTTTTCTTTAATCTATTACAAAACACTCGAGTCGATTCGAGAACGGTAATAAGATTTGTTTGCTCAAAATAATCTGCCTTATTGTGTTTGGCATTTTTCGCCTTCACATTCGATATTTTGTAATAGATTTAAGAAAATTTTTAGCTTTTTGTCTTTAAGCTATTACAATTTGTAGAATTTGAAGGCGTAAAACGCCAAACACAATAGGGGTGAATATTCTGCCTTCTTACCGTCCTCGAATCGACTCGAGTGTTTTGTAATAGTTTAAAGAAAAACAAATTTTTTTTCTTTAATTTATTACATTCTTTCGAGTCGAAACGAGAACCGTAATAAGACCTATTGTGCCTTATTATCGTTCTCGGATCGACTCGAGTGTTTGTAATAGATTAAAGAAAATTCTTGTATTTTTCTTTAATTTATTACATTCTTTCGAGTCGAAACGAGAACCGTAATAAGGCCCATTATATTTTTACAACCACTAGAATTTATTGCCTTTTACAGAATACCTTAAAAAATTGGTATATAAAATTTTTTTTAAATCGCATGTAAATATTTTTATGATACTTTTATCAATCCGGCGCCCATTTTAAATCCCTAAGTGTCAGTTCAAAGTAATTGCCTTGAAAATTATGCCTTTTTCGGCGCTTACTAATTCAATGCCTTATCCAATTAACATTAAAGTTTTCAAATACACACTCATAACAAAAATTTTTAAATTTATAACAATTTCAGCAATTTATTGCAAGAATGAAAAGCAAATAATAAAACAAATATTATAACCAATTGATTCACTTGTTGGCAATCACCATTAAACAATTATTTCCATTCCTTTTTTTTTTGCACGTTTAGTGCGTATTTGCCACACATTCGAAAGCACTCTACCGTTTGCAGCTCTAACGCAGAATTCAGTATGATATACAAAATAAATTCATTACTATGGTTTTGCCAAAAAAAAAAACCAAATAACTTAATACCATAATACCAAATTTGGTCGTATTAGAATGTCGTTGTCATTTGTTATTCAGAAAAAAATTATAGGAGTTCGAGTGCCGCTCAGTATGTTTTCAATATTGTGTTTGTATTTCTTAAGCTGTATTTGTCAACCAGGGATGTACGAGTTTATTAAATATATAAGATAAAAATCTGATGACAAAAAAATATATATTCAAAAGTGGCAACTGCTTGCTGCTACATACACATTTGATAAATGACTTGTGTATCGTGGCTGGACATCATTTTCACATAGACGTTAAATCAATCGTATCAATAAAGGAAATCTTAAAAAAGCTTATCAAAAAGATCGCTTTACTTTAAAGTATTTTCCTAATATGGCTGATGGTAATATTTACAATTTACTTGTCAATTTATAAAACCTACAATCGCCCGCAAAGTTCAATATATAATTTTTTTTAAGTTTTTAAATATTTAGAAATATTATTTATATTGTGAAAATCTACACAAAAATGCCTACTGAACTACATATTTTTTACTAATAAAATGGACGATAAGACACCTAAAAGTGTACTACAAAATAATATATGGTGTGTATATACCAAAAATATATTCTTTAATATAAGATCTAGAATCGCCCGCTCGTCAACATTCGAATACTTAAAAATATAATATTTTTGAACGTTTTTAAATATTTGGAAAACTTATTTTTATTATGAAAATCTACATCAAAATGCCTATTGAAATACATATTTTTAACCAATACCGATGGACGATAAGACACCTAAAAGTGTACTACAAAATAATATGTGGTATATATATAAATATATATATATATATATATATATATATATATATATATATATATATATATATATATATATATATATATATATATATATATATATATATATATATAACAAAAATATTTGTATTGTGCTTAACTAAATAATATAAAAATGCCTTTTAAGTCATATATAATTCTTTAATATAAAACCTAGAATCGCCAGCTGGTTAAAATTCGAATACTTGAAAATATATTTTTTTTTTAAGTTTTTTAATATTTAGAAATATTATTTATATTGTGCAAATCTACACAAAAATTCCTATTAGACCACAAATTTTTACCAATAACGATCGGCGATAAGAGACCTAAAAGTGTACTACAAAATAATCATCCTTATTGTCTTTGTCGTTTTACGCCTTCAAATTCGACAAAAATAGCTTAAAGACAAAAAGATAAAATTTTTAAAATTTTTTTTTACAAAATATCGAATGCGAAGGCGTAAAACGCCAAACACAAAATTATATTCTTTAAAATAAAACCTAGAATCGCCCGCTGGTCAAAATTCGAATACTTGAAAATATAATTTTTTTTTTTTTTAATTTTCAAATATTTAGAAATATTATTTATATTGTGCAAATCTACACAAAAATGCCTATTGAACTACATATTTTTAGCCAATAACGGCGGACGATAAGATACATAAAAGTGTACTACGAAATACAATGTGGTATACAAAAATATTTGTATTGTGCTTATCTACATAAAATTAACTTTTAAGCCATATATAATTTTTTAATATTAAGGGACGATAAGATATTTAAAAAAGTACCACAAATACACGTACAGAAAATATGGCAAAAATATTGCAATTAAAGATGCTCAAAATAATCAGTTTAAAAATATTTACACTATAGTCTATTATTAAAAACATCACCTTTTAAAACACGAATTTTTAATTTAAAAGCACACGAATTGATATTTAAAATTAAAAAAAAAATAAATATGAAAAAAAAAACTCCACTGCATCCAACATGTCACACAAAGTGCATCATGCTGTTGGAATTTCGATAACATATCGCTGGTGGCAAGTTGCTATTGTTCATGCAATGATGCCGTTTCAACAGCCACATGCCGCCGCCAATACCAAAATGTGAAACTTAACCAGACAAATGCCAGTGACGTTGTCAACAATTGCTTAAGATTTTTTTTTTGTTGTCTTTTATTGATGTTTTTATTTCTACATTTTCATTGCAAAGAAAAAAAATAATAATAATGACATTCTTCGTCAGTTGTTGTTATTTTATTGTTGTTGGGTTACTGTTACTTTTTAGCCATGAAAAAAGTGTGCAGAAGAAAATAAGCATGTGGCTGGCTGGTAATTTAATGGTTTGTGTCTGTGTTGCCTGATGACCAAACAACTCGATTCGCCATAACTTGGACAAATCGTTATGATGTCAATATATCGCATATCAAATGCATCTCCAGAAATGACGCAAAAAAGACAAAAATAATACAACACAACGAAGTGTATAAAATGTGTATGAAATTGCTAATGTTGGGGTATAAAAATAAAATAAATTTTCAATTTTAGAAAAAACAATTTAAAAATTATACAATAAAAAGTCAAGTGGAAAATTACATAATTTGAATTTTTGTCGTTTTTTTTTTGTTTTTTTTTTTCTTTTTTGTGGTTGTTTAAAGTGAAGACGTGGTTAAAAAAAATGTTGTTGATGCGAGATGACTTATGGAAAAATCAATGTTTAATAAGTTGTTGGCCTTCCCGGCATGATTAATTAAAACATGCAAGCACAACTTAGGACTACTAGTATTTTGTTTAAAATGCAGCTTAAAAAAGTCACTGAAGACAACAACAAAATTAGAATTAAAAATTTAAAAAAAAGCAAGAATAAAATCACAAAAAAATTAATAGTGATTAAAAGACGCCAAAAATTATATATTTTTTTAGAAATAAAATTATTACATGTTCTTTTTTTATAATTAGCCTTTTTAAAAAGTAATTTAATTTTTTTTTAATAAACAGCCTTATTTTGGTTGTCGTACGCAATCCATAAAATGTGGCAACTCTAGGCATATGTTTGGCATTGGAATCGTTTTTTTTCGACTACTAAATTGCGACGGCAAAATTCAATATTTTACAGTAAATTATATAAAAAAAAATGCAATAGACGTTTAAAAAACGTCTAATTTTAACTGCAAGGGCAGCAGCATCCGCCCCTGTTATTACAATAATATTTGTGGTGTGGCAACCCAAATTAATAGTCTTCCTGGCAAATTAACCAGCTAAGGGAAATAAGAAAAAAAATCGTCTAAGTGAATAGCGCAAAACCTTAATGACGCCTATTGTTTTCCAACTATTTTGTATTGTGCGGGGTATGACAACAGCCAACGTTTTTTTTTTTTTTTTTTTTGGTCACCAGATTTATTTATTAAACTAAAACAATTGCTCAAAGAGTCTTATTAAAACCCCATAATTTACATGTGGGCTTGACATCCATAACAACAACTTTTTAACTAAATGAATACCGAAACTCTCATTTTCTTTAATATTGAAAACTAAAGCCAGTGGGCTGCTTTGTACGCTTTCCCACAAAGCCCACTGTATTTCAGATGATTGGCAACAAATGAAATTGAAATTAATATTTTCCATACATTGAAGTTTCTCATGATATCAATAAAAAATATTGTTTCTTTCGTTAATCATGCAATGAAATGAAGTTTAAAGTTTTCTTTTAACCAAAAGAGGCGTCAAGGTTTAACGATTTTTTTTTTATTTATATTTTATATAGAAACATCAAAAACTAGTTTTAATCACATAAATAATTTTGAAACAACAAAAACAAGTGTTAAATAACAAAACAAACAAAAAATCAAAAATATTTTTTATGTGTTGGACGTACTCATGTAAATTTGTAAATTGACTGCATGCAAATGCTAATGACAAATAACTTAAAGAACACGCAGTCAAAAGTAGGAGAGGCCACAACTGGAAGTTAATGAAGCATTTTGGCCGTTTGGAGGCCACTGCCGAACAAGTATTTTATTAAATAGCAACAGACCCTTTATTATTATTTCTAACCAAAGTTTGTTTGAGTGCAGACATCATTTACACGATGTAAAGAAATGCACTGACAACAAAAGTCAACATTTAACTTCAAGCTGTTTTTCTACTGAAGCAGCCACAGATTAAGAATATGTTTAAATAATTTATGTGAATAAAATAAAAGCGCGGCCGAGGTATTGGCTGTTGGCAGCATCACCTTCAATGATAAAGAAAAAAATGTTTTTAAATAAAAATCATAACAATAAAATGCTTTAAAATATGTTGATTGAACAAAAGCGTTAAAAAAAAGTGAGCATTCAAATTTAGCATATAGCATTCTTTTGGATACAAGAGGGTGATCTGAGAAGTTCGCGACGGAAATTTTATTATTCTAAAGAACACATGAAATATAACTGAAATATGTGTTTTATCAAAATAATGCTGCCTTCTTTGCATAAGTGTGTATCAGCTTTCGGTGGTAGGGAAATTAGTCATTTTGATCCTTGATGTCCAACCTATTAAATGGGAATATAATTCCTACTGTACAGCGATTAAAATAAGGCCCGTTTTATTTTTGATTGACTTCGTAATTTTTTATTGGATTTTAAATATAAACAATTGATTCTGCTTTGAAAACTAAAAAATTAAATAAAAATAAATAAATAAATAAAAAAAAAATTAAATAAAAAAAAAATTTAAATAAAGAATATTTGGATGAGGAATTTTTGTTCTAACTAATTGAAGGGATAATTCTTTTTCTACAGCCCAAGACAATTCCACAAAAGAATCTTTTTTTTATTAAACGAACACTCAAGGGATATTATGAGCACTAGAAATATGTATAAAAGTGATCAGTTAGGGAGAAGTAGGTCTTACACGAATCTAGAAAACCGAATAACTTGATCACTTCTTTGGCGACCTGAACCGTCCATCTGGCATCACTCGGCATTTTCATGTCATATGATATAAAATGAATTAAAGAAAAAGATACCATAAAATTTGTTTATCCAAAAAAAATTGTCAGTTAGATGGATCATGATGTGATTAATATAATAAAAAGAAAAACAAATAAAATTTGATTCTAAAATCCCCACAATTCCCAAAAAAATTACTCCAAGTGTCAAAATTGGGATTTTTCAGTATTTTCTTTCTGAGATCCCAAAAAAAAATTACATAAAATTCCAGAAATGGGATTTCTCTAAAATCCCCACAATTCCCAAAGAAATTACCCAAAATCCCAACATAGGAATTTTTTAGTATTTTCTTTCTTTCTGAAACCCCCAAAGAAATTGACCAAAGTCCCAGCAGGGGGATTATTCCTGACAACTCCACAATTCCCAAAGAAATTAAGCAAAATCCCAATATTGGGATTTTCCAGTATTTTCACGGAATTTTTTTACAGCAACAAATTATTGTCTTTTATGCTTTAGAACACATTAGACAACATTGCGATGTGAGAAAATAGGACTTAAGCATGATATTTGCATGCAAAATTGGTCTATTTCGAAACCATCTAGATCCTTCAAAATGGAAAATTTGAAAATATATACTTATATATTTTTTTGGAATTTAACTGACAGCATTAGATTTCAAAGAAATAAAACTTTAGCTAGATATTAGGACAACTAGGAAATAATTAACGCAATTTTTATGCTAGAAAAAAACAAACGGGGAAAACAATGGCTTTTCATGTGGACCAGGAATTTTGATACTCCCCAACGCAAGAGAGCTTTACCGCCAGTGGGAACTCCTAGCGAATATTTTAAACCAAAAATTAGCTTATCAGGCGGTTCAGTAAATATTTTTTCGACCTTTAAAAGTAGCGGCAATGAGGAACTGCCAGCTTCCTTTTAACGAATGGCCAAAAACTCTTCCGGGGAAAAAATATTAATTATGATGAAAACAGGAAACGACAAAAATTAGTTGATGCAGTTCCTTTGCTATATATAACACTACTACGACGTCCCTCGTATTTCCTTAAACAAAAAAAATATATTGATGGTTTTGCTTTGAACTTGAGTCAGAATATCTGAAGAAAACAGCCTCTACTAAAATTTAAAATTAAATAGCAATAACAAGGCAGGGCCGTCAGGCCTTGATTAAGAAAAAAAACCAGAAACTACTCATGAGTTTTATTCGCAACTGAACCCTAATTTCAGTAAATCTTTCTTCCTTGCCTTTCGTCCCCCTTTTCGGCTGTTAAGCGACAAAAGAAACATATTCAAATAAAACTGATGGTTCAACTGTTGCTGCCAACATAAAACGACAGAAAGTTCTTTTCGCTACAAACTTTAAGAAAAAAAATTTTGCGTTTTACTTTTGTTGTATTTTTGATTTTCGCATTTTTCGTAGGCGTTTGTTTTAAACTTGTTTAAACCGTCACAATCAAAAATTTCTAAAGTAAAACATGCGTGGGTAGTGATTTAATGTACGACCAGTTTTTAAGTCTTTTCTTTTCTTCTTTTTTTTTTGGATAAGGAACAAGGCAAAAAACAGGCTTAATTATTTACATCATCATCATCATCATCATCATCAACATCAGCATGCTGTGCCTCATCTTCATCTCCAGTTACAGATTTATGTTCGGTGCAGAGTCAATTTTTGTGTGGAAAAGGAGTGCACACTGAATGATGGCAATTGAATTTTCTTTATTTTTACTGGGGGCGTCAAAAACATGTTTATTTTAAATAAAACTTGAAAATTAATTTGAAAACCTTTCGATAGAAAAGTTGGTAAGAAGGAGCTTGGCTTAGAAGAAGCAACGGCTTTTATTAATTGCCTTAGAGCACGCAGGCCTTACGAAAATGGCTGGGGCATATTGCCAAAATCATTGAACTCCAAGTTGCTAGTTGTATCAGGCAACAAACTCGAACGGAAAACAGAAACCAGACGTTTTCAAAGGTCACCACATTTTGCTGTCACTGTAAAGCATTATTAGAGCTTTAGAGAGAAAATACTAGTTCACAAGGGCTTTTCTTTTAATTTTTTGGGCGGAAAAATTAAAATTTCTAGTTTATTTTTTTCCTTTGTATTCACATAAATTTAATGTTGCTTGAAATGAAAAATGTTTCCCACACTCTGTCACTCAAAAAAAAAAAAATATGTTTAATTAAATTTTCTCTCTCTTCAAAATTTTCATCGACAATAGAAAAATCTCTTCAGAACAATTTTATTGCAACTGATAGCACACTTGAGAAACGCTTCATCCATAAACATGATTGAAGTAGGTTTTAAGTCATTGTCTAAAAAAAGTTAGTTTCAATAAAATAATTAAATTTTGTCTGTTTATTAATTTATGTGTTCAAATTCACACACCATCAAAAAACATTTTTGAGCACAAACCACTTCAAATGCCATCAGAAATCACTATCTTCATTGTGGGCGCCAGCATCATGACCCTCTTTTTTTTCTAAACAGCTAAACGATCTTTGACTTGTGTCGGTCGCCCTTTAAAAAAATAATAATAACACAAAAAATAAATGAATTCACAGAAACCCTTTTTGTGAGTGTTCAAGTATTCCATATGGCTTGTGTTATGGCAACGAGTGTTTGTGTTTGAAAAGTGTTTCAAATAGTGGAGTTGAATGATACGGAGGAGAACTAAAACCTTTGACATCTGCCGACATGTTTTATGAATTATAAGCTCATATATATATAAAATACTTGACATTTATCTCTGTCAGAAAAATCACTTCTTCAAGAAAAGAAGCAGCAAAGATTCAAGTAGTCAACAACAAGAACAACAAAAACATTTTAAGGCATAACTAAACGCAAACAACATAAAAATGCTTTAGAGGTTTTATGTTTGCAAAAACTTTGACTAATATCACTCGTATTAAATCAAATTTAAATGTTTTCTAACGCTATTCAAATACTATTAAAATTTATTTGGTACGTGATTTTATTAAATAAATATTTATAATTCAAATTTATTGTTTAGTTCGGTATATTATTATTTTAGTTCGGTAAATCTTGCGGTACCAAGAAATCGGCGTACCATCGCTAGAGATAACGAATCATAATGTATTGGTCAAGCAGAGATGGCCATTTATGAATTTATAAATTGCTTATTTGCAAAAATTTTGTATAGATATCCATTAAAAAAAAAATTTTAAATGTGTTTTTAAAACGCACTTTTTTATAAAAAGGTGCTCGTTTATACCAAAGACAAATTTTTTATGCAAAAGGTACATTTTTACACAAAAAGCTACTTTTATGTAAAATGGGGTCATTTATACAGAAATGAACTTAGACACTTTTCTTAAATATACATACATATATACTTTTTTATGAAAATGTACTTTTTACTTTTTACAAAATTATACAACAACATCGTTTTCATGCAAAAAGTACCTTTTCATACAAAATGCATTTTTTTTATGCAAAAAGTACTTTTCCATACAAAATGCATATTTTATGCAAAAAGTACTTTTTCATACAAAATGCATTTTTTTATGCAAAAAATACTTATTCATATACAAGGTACTCTTTGATACAAAATGTACTTTTTGATGCAAAAAGTACTTTTTCATCCAAAAATCTCTTTTACAAAAGTCACTTATACAACAGGTACTTCTTCATGCAAAAAGTACTTTTTCTTACTAAAGGTACTTTTTCACACAAAAATCACTTTTTCATACAAGAAGTACTGTTTCATACAAAAAGTAATTTTTTAAACGAAAGAGTACTTTTTTAAAAAAGAAGTACTTTTTTAAATAAATAGTACTTTCTTCCACAAGAAGTACTTTTTTCTGCAAAAAGTACTTTTTCATACAAAAAGCACTTTTTCATCCAAAAATCACTTTTACAAAAATCACTCATACAAAAGGTACTTTTTCATTTAAAAGAAAAAGTACTTTCTTACACACAAAAAGTACTTTTTTATGCAAAAAGTTATTTTTCATACAAAAAGTTCTTTTTTATACAAAAAGTTATTTTTTACAAAAAAGGTACTTTTTCATACAAAAAGTATTTTTTCTTACTAAAGGTACTTTTTCATAAAAAAATCACTTTTTTAAACAAAACGTACTGTGTCATACAAAAAGTACTTTTTTATACAAAAAGTACTTTTTTATGCAAAAAGTTATTTTTTATACAAAAAGTTATTTTTTACACAAAAAGTTCTTTTTTATACAAAAAGTTATTTTCTACACAAAAAGTACTTTTTCATACAAAAAGTACTTTTTCTTACTAAGGGTACTTTTTCATAAAAAAATCACTTTTTAATACAAAACGTACTGTTTCATACAAAAGGTACTTTTTTATACAAAAAGTACATTTTTATACAAAAATACTTTTTCATACAAAACGTACTTTTTCATACAAAAAGTACTTTGTCACACAAAAAGTACTTTTTTATACAATGAGCACAAAAATCACTTTTTTACATAAAAAGTACCTTTTAAGAAATAAGTACATTTGATACAAAAACACCCTTTTACACAATAAATACTGTTTTATACAAAAAGTACCCATTATATAATATGTACATTCTAGCACAAAAAGTATTTTTTTTTTCATATATTTTTTAATTTTTTTTATATTTTTTTAATAGTTTCTTTATATCTGTATGTTTTTTTAAATTTTTTATATTTTTTTTTATATTTTTTTATATTTTTTTATATTTTTTTATATTTTTTTATTTTTTTTTATTTTTTTTAATTTTTTTTATATTTTTTTATATTTTTTTATATTTTTTTATATTTTTTTAATTTTTTTTTTCTTTTTTTTTCTTTATTTTTTTTTATTCCTTATTTTTGTTATTTTTTTATTCCTTATTTTTGTTATTTTTTTATTTTATTATTTTTTTTTATTTTTATTTATATTTTTATTTTTTGTTTTAGAAAAAAAAATGCAGACAAATAACGTTTCAACGCCATTGTGACTGAATTAAGATTAAATTGCTAAATGCTGAGAGGATGCAAAATAAAAACTCAAAAATTAAGCTGAATTAAACTAAAAATTGAAGCCAAATTAATTTGACGACTCGATTAACAAACGAAGAAAAAATACTTTAGACACTTGAAGTGCATCTAACAATATGAACGATATCCTTTACAAATTAAAGTGGCTTGAAGAGATCTTGTCAACAAACACATCTTAAGAAGCATAAGTAAAATTCGCTTTTATATTAAAATACAAATTAAATTTAGTACGATTTTAGATGTTTTTGAGAATAAATGCGTGCCTTTCAAAACAATTTCAAATATTTGGTACAACCTAAGTTATTAAATAATTTTTATTCAATAAGAGGCTCATAGAACAAATAAAAATTAAACTCTTTTGTAGACTGCAGTTTTTCTACAATGTTTCATCGAGGTTTTTAAGGTTAATTTGAAAGAAATTTTAAAATAGCGACGTACTTTTTTTTTGCCTTCTTTCATTGACTGTATACCTAATTTAGTGGCTGCAAATAAATTTCCTATTTTGTATCTACAATTGACTTAGAAAAAATTGTACATTCAATACACTTTGTATTTCTAAGTTATACAACAGACACACGAAGTACTTTCAACGTAAAGCGAGTCTTTTTTTATATAGATAATCCGCCGGACAGACACAGCAAATCAACACAGAACAAATTGACATTTAAAGTGACAGCTTCATTTGGTGCGTAATACGGAAGTACCATTTTTAGTTAAACTTAAATGTAGAAGAACACAAAACGTCTGACGTCTCAACAAATCATGGTCAGTGGCAGGCAGTTCATCACTTGAGAGTTGAACAGAACAGAACAGCACACGACTAGACATGAGTTGTATTGAGAATTTTTATTTTATTTTTTTTTTTTTTTTTTTTTTTGATAAATGGCCAAGAAATTTTATAGTGCGACTACTACGCGCCCCATACGCCAGAGGAAACAAGACAAATATATTTATACGCTTCATTTCGAAGTTAACGTTTGTGTGATTCAATTAATTTTAGGTGAATTTGTTTGTACGTTTGGCTCCATGTCTGGCCTGGTGTTTTATTTAAAAGCTAAGTTGCACAGGTTTGGGCCTGGAATCCGTGATGAGTTCTAAGGCTTATGAGAAGTTAACGCTATTTTAACTTAATACCCGCATGTGTAGCATACGGCAACAAACACGGACACACACACAAATGTTGTTAATTTTCCTTAAATGGTTGAATGGTTTTTCACATAATTTTGGTCTATTGCTTCCGTTCTATGCCACACATGTCCACATACATATTTGCTAGAGTGTTAAGAGAAGTGTTTGCGCGTATGTGTACAAAAAGTTTTTAACTATTGCCAATACGTTGATTATGTTGATTGCTTTCATGACATTTCTAGTGCCAAATAAAGATTCACTAGATTCAAATTCTTGTTATAGAGAAAAGGTGGTATTTTGCACTTTTTTCTCTTTGCTTCCGCCTGGGTTCTATTGTTTCTTGTACTGGCCCAAAATGACAGAAAAATTACCAAAATCATTGCAGAAGTTGGAACGATGAGCAGCAATTTTTATATAAATTCAAATACAACTATTCAAAATTTACTTGCTGATACTCAATGTATTTGGTGAAGAATTTTTGCGGCTCATTATCAACAACAACATTTTTTTTATAATTATCATGCATTTTATTTATTCACTTACTTATTGATTTTTATACACTCATATTGAGTTTTTATTGCCAAAATAAGTACATGCTTTCCTATCTCTAAACATTAAAGTAAATGTTGTATAGATAAAATAACTTTTATCAAAATGGAAAACGGCATAGAATGTAAATTGCAATCTGGCAACTACTCGTACAGCAGTACTGCAAAATTTGCTGTTCCAATGATCAAGTGAATTTCTTTTGGAATGTAAAAATAAAATAAAATGAAATAAAACAAAAAAACTAAACATAAAAGAAGTTAATAGAAAAATTAAATAAGAAACTGAGGGAATTAAAGTCAAGAATCTTTTTCTCAATACTTCGCTACAGATTGCGAATACAGAGGTCTTAGGGAACTGATCGTAACGATTGAGTACATAAATTTCCGACTGCAGAAATATGTGTTCCCCTTGATGCCATTCAGTACTCTAGATGTAACATCAAAACAAGTTCCTCGCACACCATCATCTATCCATTCAGTAGGTTATCATTGATTTTTTTTATTTAAAAATACTATTTGCTGATCAAATCAATTAAAGAAAATTTGTATACAAATATAATCACATGTTTTCGAAAACTTGTGCAAATATCACATGTAGGTATTATTTCTGAATTTATAGTTTCTTCAAAGCCAAGAATATAATATTTCTTGTTAAATTTTTTAATTCCCAAAAAAAAAATTTAAAAATCCCAAAATCCCCAAATACATTATTTACTCAAAAATTGCTATAATTTCAGCCAAAAATAAATTTCCTACAACAGCAACAGTTTATAGCAACAGTTATTAGTATTTATGCACAAGGGGGCATACATATTTTCAGCAGAAGATAACAATTTTAAAATGCACTCAGAAATTTTTTAAACAAAAATAATCAAATCTTTTCAAAAACGTGTGAAAAAAATAACATGTGGACATTTTTTCTGAATTTATAGTTTCTTTAAAGCCAAGAATATAATATTTCTTGTTAAATTTTGTAATTCCCAAAAAAAAATAAAAAAATCCCAAAATCCCCAAAGGCTTTATTTACTCAAAACTTGCTATAATTTCAGCCAAAAATAGATTTCCTACAACAGCAACAGTTTATAGCAACAGTTATTAGTATTTAAGCAAAAGGCGGCATATATATTTTCAGCAGAACAATATAATTTTAAAATCTACTTAGAAATTGAAAATAATTTTAACACCGGCAGCTTGCTTAGCTGTAAAATAAAATATTTCTTGCTTAAGCACTACATTAAATGCCAAAATTTTTTTTTTTTTGTCATTGGGAGTAACTGTCAAAATTCTCATTCAATTTATAAAAATTTGTATACGCCATCAAGCACGTGTTTACGTGAACAGTACTGTATAAGCACTTTTCCTGGACTCACAATCATTTCAAGACTTAGAATGTAATACTTCTGTTTAATATTTTAAATTCCTAAAATATTTCTATTAAAAAATTCCCCAAAATCCCCAAACCTGTTATTTAAATAAAATTTGGTAAACAGTTCATAGCAACAACTTTTAAGCTACGTTCACATAAAATATTTGACGAAAAAGGCGTAACCAATAATTTGTGATTTTTAATTATTTTAGAAAAAAATTTTTTAAAATGAAATTTTTTTTTTAATGTGTCTATTTGGTAAAAAAAAATCAGTACCCCAGCAGAATTGTCTTATCGTTGCTTTTGTCGGTCCTACAGGCGAAATCTGAAAGGAACGTTTGTCAAAAAATGGTGGTTACGCTTATTTCATCAAATATTTGCCAGATGTGAATATAGTTTTACTAATTATAAAGTAAGCGGCATAACAATTTTGAGCAAAATAAATAACAATTTTAGTTAGAAATTTAAAATCATTGTACAGCCAAAAAAAATATTTGCTTAGTTGTAATATGAAATTTTTTGCTTAATCACTACATCATATGCCAAAATATTCCATATAAAAAAAAGGCAGAAAATATACCTAATCCTTAGCAACCAAGAAGACCAGAAACAGTTAACTCCCCTACAAGCAACAAGTTTTTAAGGCAAACAAACCAAAACAAAACACATCTATGTACCACACAATATAAAGCAACAATGCCCAAAATTAAAACACCTTCCTTCACCTTGTTATAGCATTCGATACGGCCGACGGTAAAACAAAACTAAATACAATACGTCAAAATATTTGAAAATACAACAAAATGAAACAAAAACAAGAAAAACTTAAAACCTCTAAATCGACCACAATAACTGACAGCCAACACCATAATCAAAGAAACAACAAAATGGAAACAAATACTCGTAGCAATTGCGGCGGCATGTGTAGTTGATGGCTTCTGACATGTTTCCCCATATAAAACAAGTAAAGAAAATTAATACACAATTTTTATTGCCATTACAGATACATTTATTTGCCATAATGTCTAAAATATTAAAACGTTCATTGAACTGTTTTAATTGTACGCGTTCGTATATGCTGTCACTTTTAGTTAACAAATTGCAATAGTTGGAAAGGGTAACTCAGTAACCTAAGCGGTGTTGACATTGGGGGGAAAAAGTTTTCAAACAAGAACTTTCCGCCTAATTTTCCTTTTAACCCAAAACTACAAAAGTTTTATACTTGAAATTCTCAGATGTGCCACAAACACTTTAAGAAACATTTTGTCAACATTTTTATACGACAGAACAGAGTCCTACACAAAGACCTATTAAATGCATGCCAGGTTGGGCAATTTATTTTACTTCAAAAACGGGTCATTTAGTTTAATATTTTAAAACAAAAATAGAAAAATATTTAATGCTATTATCAGGACAATTTTTGATAATCGGCTAAAGTCAGCCGCATTATGTTTACACATTTAGTACTTCAAATATGTTTAAATACTCGCAAAAATCCATTTATTTAAAAAAATTTTCTAGGGTATGAAATTGCAGATCTTCAAAATACTCGTACTTAAATATCCAAAGCACTTTTGATGTGTTAACATCTATACGCGCGCCTCTAGGGCAGTAAACTATCAGTTTCAATACATACGCAAGTGTAAGTGTAAGACTTTGTTTGTTTGTTGTTGTTGCTTGGCAGTCGGTATTGAAAGTGATTATTGGGCGATTTTCATATAATTTTCTCCGGAAATTCATAGCCGATTTTATTAATTTTTGGATTAAAACGCTAGTGCGGGTTTCGACGAAGAGTTTAGGCCAACAATTAAGGCGATCCGATATCGGCGAGCGGAGATTTAAGTGTTTTAATTCGGAGTATTAATTTGGAGTAATATTAAAAAAGTGTTTTATGTTGATCTTCGGTTTTGTCTTATGCATAGCAAAGAGAATAGTGACGTGGTTATACGTACATATATAAAAATGAGATAGGTTTAATATAAAATAAATAAACAAAAAGGTGTTAACACATCGCCCGTGAGTTCGGACACTCATTGATTTTTTTATAAAAAGTATAAATAAAAAATTAAAAGATAAACCTTCGATAATTTCGAAGTAAAGGACCTTGTACTATGGAATTCGAATAATATAAATTTTAGTGTGAGGATTAGTTGTCATAATTTGGTCATTATAAAGCAAGTGGAAACGTTATATTCGACCGGGTCGAATCTTAAATACCCTCCAAATATTTAGTAAGTAAATTTAAAATGTTTAACTTGGTGCGGCAGAGTTCCTTTAAGACATTTCTGTAACCAATTTTAAATCTCATTCCGGGAAGGGCCGTGGAAGAGACGTTCCACTTTTGGAAGATCAGAGAACATCTCAGCTTCTTATAGGCTTAAGGAATACAAATTTTTCAATATTTACACTATTTTTGTATATCATTCCGTTCGTCAAGGCCCACTAAAGTGGGCGGGGTCCAAAAAAGTAAAGACTATATCATGTTTCCCACAGACAAACGTATGGCCATTGCTAGACCGTCTTAGACTTCATCACTGATCAAGAATATATATACTTTATGGGGTCAAATTCTCTTTGGAGGGTATAAAATCTGTATTTTGGCGGGGTCGCTTTGGCATGGGCTGTGGGGGAGACTTTCACCTTTTTCATAAAACTCTAAAAATAAATGTTTGGGATAATTAAATACAAAATTTAAAAAAAAAAAAATTTTATAGGGTCACTTGAATGGCAAAGGGGGAGGAGGGGGTAGGGCAGAGTAGTACAAGGTTATGTCTCAGCTTCGTCATTAAAGCTTAAATATGTTATTTTTAAGGAATGTAGGCTTAAGTAAAAGAATTTGTTAAATTTTTGCATATAATAACGCCCACTAAAGGGGGCGGGGTTCAAAATTTTTTTTTTATTTTATGTCTCAAAGTTTAACGCGTGGGATCTTCTTTGACATAAAAATATATAATTTGCTTAACAAAAAAAACTTTAAAAATTATGCTAGGAACACAACTGCGGCGAACGGCGAATTTTTGGTCGCGAATATTCGTCGCCAAAAATAAAACACATTGGCGTATATGAAAATGCACACAATCGTGGTGTTGGGCGAAATTCGTCGTACTCAGCGAAAGTTGAAATAGATTTATTTCTAATTGTTTCGTCAGCAAACGACGAGCAAATCAATATTAGGTGGCCAGGTTTCATATACTCAAACTGATTTTTTGTGGAAAAATTTAGTGCACTACTTTATTGTAGCATGAAGCACGAAAAATTTCAGTGCACACTAAAAATGCCTTCACCAATTCAATAAAATTTATCATTTGGACGACTTTTTATTAATTTTGAACACTTTTTATAATATAGTATTTCTTGCTATTTCCTACTTTTTCATATAGTCACCCCATCAGCTGTTAAATGAAAAGAATAATTTATTTACAGAAAAAAAATTTTCAGAAAATAATTACAAAAAGGAACTTGTTCTGAAAAAAAATGAACACCACCGGTGTAATTATTGAATGTCTAAAGAATCTGGCATCAGAGGATTACAAAGATTTTTAACGAAATTTACAATTTTTTTTGTTCATTATTTTAATTTATTAGTCGTTATTGTGTTTCATACAACGAATTTATAGAGCGAATTTTTACCAACGAATTCGTTGTACTGAACGAAATTCGTCGTTCGTCCCAGTTGTGTTCCTACCATTATGTTGTTTTTTAGAGGTTGCTTTAGTTCTTCTTAAAGGAACTTTTTTCTCCCTTGCCCGATTTAGCTCATCCCCGAACTTAACCTGTGCTATCCTTCAAGATATATGTATACCAAATTTCCAGAGTCTGGCTCTTTTCGTTTGGACTGAATCGTGATTTCCACAGACGGACGGACGGACGGACATGCTCAGATCGTGTTAGATTTCATCACTGATCAAGAATATATATACTTTATGGGGTCTCAGATGGATATTTCGCTGCGTTACAAACGGAATGACAAAGTTAATATACCCCCCATATTCTTTTTGAAGGGTATATAAAAAGGGGCTGAGTACAGATATGTGATCAAGAATATATATACTTTATGGGGTCTCAGATGGATATTTCTCGCAGCGTTACAAACGGAATGACAAAGTGAATATACCATCTATATCTAAAATAATTTCGGATTTCGAATTATATCACTTTTAAAAAAGTTTTTTCAAAAAATTGGGTTCCAGAGTATTAGTTTTCATAATTTGGACCTGTGTGAAGTTAAATTTCGAAATATATAACCCTAGACACAAAACCAATTACGTTAGCAGAGCTCTGCTATCTAACGAAGTAACATTCAGACAAATGCCTGCAGCCTATTGCCTATTTTGCAATTATTTTAGAGATAGAAAAAGTTTACTAAATTAGCTTTTACGTGCGAAATAAACTTAAATCAATATGCTGATGATTGGCAAGGGAAAATATTTTTGACACTTCATTAAAAATAAAAATGGATTCCTATTCCTCTTTTCCACCATTTTACCAACATTTTCTCGTTAAGGTGTTGAGGCTTCTTTTTTTTTTTGTTTTGCTGTCCCCATCACCCAGAAAATAAAATATTTATGAGAAAAACTCCAGAAATTCCTTATTATAAGTTTCTCAAATGTAATTTTTTTTAGCCAACATCCACCAGGCATTCTGTATTTGTTTCATCGGCAACTAATTACCTGTACTGTCAAAATAAATTAAAGTACACACAGATTGTGTAGTGAAACATAAAAAAATAGAATCGAACGAAATAAACATTTTTGGTATTGATTTGATTAAAACCACAAAAATTAATTATTTGGGGAACATTCTTTCCCAGAGACCAAAGTACAAAAATAGAGGAAAAAGTTAATAAATAAATAAATAAAAATCAACAAGACAAAATCAAACAAATATAATAGATTGCGTGCTGATGGCTGAAAGCAAATTTATGTGCTGTTGCCTGGATTCAGTTGATATGGCTGGCAGTGCTGCTTTCTTTGTTTGTTTCTTGTTGTCTTATTCGTGATTAATTTGCAACAATTTGTAATATTAGTTTCTCTTGTCCTTTTTAGGTTTTATTTCATTTTACTTTTTTTGTTTGTTTTACATGTGAAAAAACCTTTCCCCCGCCGCCAATTGCTTTTCTGCTCACACACTCTTTTTTTTTTTTTTTGTTTTCCGTGTTCCATTCTTACACATTGTGTTCAATAATTTGAACATGATTTTTTTGCTGTTCGATTTAATATTTTTATTCTCCCCTGTTAATATTTAAATCCCTCTACATGACTTGGCCTGCTGGTGCATCTCACTTTAGTTTGAATTTTTCGCTTATGGGTTTCCCTTGTAACATAAACGACACAAGGATATGGTTGCCGTATTGGAAACATTAATTCTCTTATTCTGTAAATATTTATCAATGTCACGTCAAGACAATATCAAAAATAGGACCGAAGTGTTATTTTAGCAATTGGCAACTTCTAACAACACTTTAGAGAGTAGTCACAGGGTGTCAGAAGAAGTTAAGTGCTCTCCACAAGGAGTAGGCAAGTGACCTATTTTTGATATCGCCTTGAAGTGACGTTGACAAAAAGTTACAGAATAAGAAAAAAATATATATATTTTTTTCAAAACTACTTTTAGCTGTCGAAATATTTTTACAATTTTATTTGATTTTTTTATTTTTTTTATTTTTTATTTTTATTTATTTTTTTATTTGTTTTTTTATTTTTATTTTTTTTTTTGTTTCTTATTTTTTTGTTTTTTTATTTTTTTTATATTTTTTTTATATTTTTTTTATATTTTTCTTATATTTTTTTATATTTTTTTTGTATATTTTTTGTATATTTTTTTATATTTCTTTTATATTTTTTTTTATATATTTTTTTATATTTTTTTTATATTTTTTTATATTTTTTATATTTTTTTATATTTTTTTATATTTTTTTATATTTTTTTATATTTTTTTATATTTTTTTTTTATATTTTTTTTTTTTTTTAGCCTTAGGATCACAGAAAATTTTAAAAAACTAGTTTGGAAAATTAATTAAAGTTCATCTTGGCAGAAGATTTATAAAAGCAAATTTTGCTTTTTAATTAAAGAATGTATTCAAATAAAATATTGATTAAACTATTAATTGAAATGTTTTTAAAGACTGAAGTACAAATTAATTGAAATATTTTGAAAGAATTTATTAAAATATTAGTTTCTATAATTTCACGTCTAATTTAATTTGCACTAAATGAAAATATTTTTAAGGGTAGCGGCTTTCGCAAACTAGCGCCAACCTGCCCGGCTGTGTAAATAGAAAATTTAATTAATATAGACTTTTCTTCGTTCCTTGGAATTTTGATCAATTTGTTTCTGAATCTAATATTCCGAGTGGAAAACATTTTATTTATTTAAGAAGAAAACAGTTTTTTTTATACATATATATAAAATTATTTATAGCAATATTTTGCCACTTCTTTGTGCCGCCTAGTCAAGGATATATAAAATTTTGTAATTTGAAATATAATTTTTTTTTAATTCAGTGAAAGCAAACAACTAAGTTTTCAACAACAAACAACTTTTTTTTTTTTGGCAACACAAATTGGTTAGCCTTTCGCGTAAAGCAAACAAAAATGCACAGCAAGAAACCTTATCACTTTAACGCGCACCCTTTTGCCCACATTAGCAGCGGCAGCGATGAGCGTAGGGTTTCTTTTTTTCGTAATTTGGTTGTTGGGTTCCATAAAATATCATATGGATAGTTTTTTTTTTATATTTTATTGCCAATTTCTGCTACTTTTTTTTCATTTACTTTGCCCTGATGTGTTGTGCTGCTGATGATGACGATGACGATGATGATCATGATGATGATGATGATTTTTTATTATGGTTCTTTAGGTTGCTGTGTGCGGTAGTATAAAAATAACAAGCCGTATAAACCACAACATGTTGTAATTAACCCGCTTGTCATGTAAATAAATCAAAAAACGACAGCAGAGCGAAACAAAACAAAAAAAATAAAAAGGACTGAAATCGGAAAAAGGTATTAGCAGCAACCCACCGTTTTATGGTGAATATTTTCTGTTTTTCCCGCACAATTTTCCCCACATATTTTAATGGCACTTGAAATAAATGATGATAAAACATATTGATAGATTTTTATAAAGTTAAAACAACAACAACAACACAGTGTATAAAATGAATACAATTGACAAGTATGTAGTTTAATTCCATTTCTTTTTTTTGTGCTTAAATTGAGTGGGTTTTGATTTTTATGTTGCCAGGATCAAGGTGGGTAGTTTTTAAATTAATCAAATGTTAGTGTTGGTTTTCAGTTTTTGTTGTGCATTTTCTTATAGCAACGATTACGGTGCCATAATAATAAGCCATCGTTAATAAAAAGTGCAAGATAATTTTCATTGGCAATGCACATAAAAATTGATCATAAAACTTTAATTTATTTGTTTTAGATAAAATCATGAAATTGCTAAGGATTTCCAAAAAGCGCACAGCAACATCATATGGAGCAGTTAAAGCAGAGGCAACGAGTGTTTAATTATGACAAGCTGCTTTATCATAATCAGCGCCCGACACTAGAAGCACAAAATCAGCATGACAGAAAAATGTGTCTTTTTACATTCTGGCATTTTAGTTGTGAGGCAAAGTTAGTTACTATTACTATGCCATTGTTATTTTTCGTTATCATCCCAGCTTCATCATCATCATCATCGTTATGATCTTTAGAGCTACACTATTCCTGCTGAGTAAATAATCTGCCCATGACATGCCTTTGACAAGCACAATGTAAAGTGGAGTGTTCAAAGCAAAGCAAAAAAAAAATTTTAAAAAATAAATGAAAAGAATAAATATGAGAATTAAGCTGTCTCTATTTTGGAAAACATAAAATAATATTAAAATTCCAGCAGAAAAAGAACTGATGCGGTTGTACAATAAATGCGCTTGAAATCTGTACCCATTGCAATTTGCTGGTGTTGCATTATACCCTACCGGAAGTGGTCAATGTTCATGGTCGCTTTTACCTGACTTATGGTCCTTCGAACCGATTTTGAATTTACATTAAATTACGCATTGCATGCCAACCAAGGAATTTACGCTTCTTAGTATTATTCGCGTATGATGGCTGCAGTAATTCCGAATGATCTTGTATATACACATATTTTTTTTTGTGGTACACTTGTTAGGATCGTATCGTGCTATCAAATTATTGAATTAAATATAACTTAAAATTAATTTTTGTATAGATCTGTACCGTATAAATATTTTGTTTAATTTCTCAACCTTTATATCCAATACTTCAATTTTTAATGCGATGATATTTCCGTAACAGTCCATGACCAAAAACAAAATTTCACAAAAGCTAACTTCCTAAGAACTACTGCTTTCAAAGAGCGCATTAAAAACAATATTTATATATAAAAATTTATATTTTAAATATGTAGTACATTTTTTACAATAAGTACTCTTTTCCAAAATTATTTTTTAAAAAGTACTTTTTTTAAACAAAAAGTCTTTCAAGAAAAAATTTTTTTAAATAAGTACTCTTTTAAAAAAAGTACTTTTTAAAAATAAGTACTTTTTAAAAAAGGATTTTTTAAAAAGTAATTAAAAAAAAGTACTTTTGAAAAAGTACTTCTTAAAAAAAGTAATATTAAAAAAAGTACTTTTTAAGATAAGTACTTTAAAAAAAGTACTTTTTAAAACAAGTACTTTTAAAATAAGTACTTAAAAAAAAACTTTTTGAAAATGTAGTTTCAAAAAAGTACTTTTTACTTTAAAACAAAAGTACTTTTAAAAAAGTACTTTTAAAAATAGTACTTTTTAAAAAAGTAGTTTCAAAAAAGTACTTTTTACAAGAAGTACTTTTAAAAAAGTACTTTTTAAAAATATTTAAAAAAAAAGTACTTTAAAAAAAAGGACTTTTAAAACAAAGTACTTTTAAAAAAAAAATTCTTTTAAAAAAAAGTATGTACTTTAAAAAAAGTAATTTCAAAAAAGTACTTTTAAAATAAGTACTTTTTAATAAGTAGTTTCAAAAATGTCCTTTTTACAAGAAGCACTTTTAAAAAACTACTTTTTAAAAGAAGTACTTTAAAAAAAAGTAGTTTTTTAAAAGAAAGTACTTTAAAAAAAAGTACTTTTTAAAAGGAGTACTTAGTTGAAAAAGTACTTTTTTTTAAAAGTACTTGTTTTTAAAAGTACTTATTTTAGTACTTTTAAAAACAAGTACTTTTTAGAAAAGTAGTTTCGAAAAACTACTTTTTACAAAAAGTACTTTTAAAAAAGTACTTTTTAAAAGAAGTACTTTCAACAAAAGTACTTTTAAAAAAAAGTACTTTTTCAACTAAGTACTCCTTAAAAAAAAAGTACTTTTCAATAAATACTCTTTTAAAAAAGTAATTTTGAAATAAGTACACTTTTAAAAAAGTACTTTTTAAAAAAAGCACTTTTTTAAAAAGTACCCTTTTCGAAAAAAGTACTTTTGTTGTAAAGTACTTTTTTCTAAAGAGCACATTTTTAAAAAGTAGTCTTTTCGGAAACCACTTTTTACTTCACTATGTATCTGTCCTAAAATATGTATTTTTAATATGTATATTTTGCAAAAGTACCTTTTTCAATAAGGTATCTTTTCCAAAAACCACATACGAAATAAGTAGCTTTTCCCAAATTTACTTTTTTTAGGATTATATTTTAAGAAACTAATAGTTTTCCCTAAAAATGTGTTATTTAATATTCCTAAAAAGCCGGTTACACAGGCGGTGCCTCATAAATGATTGCATACACAGATATTTTGAAATGCCTTTGAATTTGAAGTTTAGCAGCTGTTTATGGCAACTGAAATTCTTAACTTTATTCTATTAGAGCTTTTAGCTGCTCAGCCTGTCAGTCAGTCAGTCAGTCAGACCTTCTTCCCATACAATGAAAGCCTACTTTTAACACACCAACTTTATGCTGCACTTAATAATATATTATATTAATATTTTTTTCTATTTAAACTTTTAAGGCCAGATGTTGAACAGAAAGGAAAACAAGCCCTCATTTCGTTTTTCTTTGTAGCACAAAAGACCATAAGTTAATGTGTTGATCCTGGTTTTAAGTGTTGGCTGCAATCACGGCGTTGAATGCCTTTAATTGAAGTATCCGAGCAAACGACTTTTTTTTTTAATTCTTTTCCTTTCATCGTTACTTTGGCCGTTTTAATTCTACACAAAAACGTCTCATTATTTCGCCATTATACGCTGGCAAAGTGGAGAAGAAGGAAGTTTATCTTTTCATAATTTGCTGACATCCATCGTTGTAGTGGTTGTTAGTTGTCTGTTGGCTGTTGGTTCAAATTATATTGTACACAAAATTTATTTTATTTTCTTTTTTTAAATTAAGTCGGTTAAAAGCAACTAAATAAATAAATGAATGCTGCTTTAACAGCCAAACCAGATCATTTGGGAAGCGCTCACTATTTAACTAAACGTAGGCTAAAATTACAAAACACTTTTTTTTTCTTATTTCTTATGTTGCATGGCAAAAAATAAAAAAAAAATAAAAATATATATAACATATAAAATAAACAAGTTCAGGAAGAAACGGATGTGTACAAGCAGCAACTGTACGAAATTATTTACGTACTCCATATTTAAAATGCCCGTAACACAAGCCCATTTACATAAATTTTATAAGCCATGCTCTGCTGTGTGTGTGTGTGTGTTTAAGGTTGCTTTTGTGTGCGAATTTATGGTTGCAAGTATCTCTATAAGAAACCGCATTAAATTTTTACGTTGCAACTTCTTATATTTAATTTTTTTTAAAGCAAAATATTATTTATAACCAGCCAGAAAACTTAATCTAGATTTATATTATAGATTAACAAAAGAGACTGGCTGACTGACATGCCAGTACACTCTGGTGTTTGCTGCTGCTGATCTTTTCATAAGACCGATGATGATCAGTTAAAACAAATGCCGTACACGACAACAACAACAACAACAACAGCAACAGAAAGAAAAACAAGAACGGCCAAACAAAAAACTGGAAGTGGTTAAACAAAAACAGAGCTGGGATGCATAAAAGCAATTAATTAATATGAACATGTAATTTTGAAAGCATTTGATGAAAGCTGTTACATAATGAGGGTTAAGGCTGAACTGTTTATAGAACTGAAAGAACTTCAGTAGAAAATTTATTTGAAATGACTCTAGGGTGTTGTGGCTTTTGAAGTCAATAAATAAAATTATGTTCTTAAAAGCAAAATCTATTTAAAAAAGTAGTCTACAATAAATCGCCTCGATATATTTAAAATTTTTCCTAAGTAACTAATTTATATATTAATAATTGTGTATAGTGCACAGTGGGGCCAAAGGACATTTTGCAAGGCTGAATTTATATCTTTGCAACCACAATAGTGATATTCAAAAACAAAAAATTATGTGAATAATTACAAAAATATTCTATATACTTCAATCGTAATAAAAATTTTGATGAATTATTCATAAAAAAAATTGCAGATTTGAACCTGAGCCTAAAAAAATTTATGTGAATAATTAAAAAAATATTCTAAATGCTCAACTCGTAATAAAAATTCGGATCTAATACAAATTCTTAATAAAAAAATTGCAGATTTGAACCTAATCCTGAAATAATTTATGTGAAAATTTTGAATTTAATACAAATTCTTAATAAAAAAATTGCAGATTTAAACCTAGTCCTGAAATAATTAATGTGAAAATTTTGAATTTAATACAAATTCTTATTTAAAAAATTGAAGATTTGAACTTAAGCCTGAAAGAATGTAGGTGAATAATTAAAAGAAATATTGTAAATATTCAACTCGCAATAAAAAATTTGAATTTAACACAAATTATTGCAGATTTGAACCCAAACCTGAAAAAATCAATGTGAGTAATTAAAAAAATATTCTAAATATTCCACTCGTAATAAAAATTTTGAATTTAATACAAATTCTTAATAAAAAAAAATTGCAGATTTGAACCTAAGCCTGCATAAAAATTCTTAGCTCAGTAATGAAATTAACCCTAAAATTCGAATAATCAAATATACATAATGAATGTAAAATCATTTTTAGAAAAAATTGCGAATTCCAAAAAAAAAATAAAAAAATTAAGGCATAAAAAGGAGGAGAAGGGTAGCACCATGCTTTCTTCGGACACGACTTATTCCTAATAGGTAGTTTTGGTAAGATTAGGCAGGAATCGTGAAGCGTATAACCAATTTTTTCATTAGTCACGGAAAGCTCACGCGTGACTTAAGCGTGACTTAAGCGTGACTACCATATTATGATGAGCCAATAACAAAACAAATAGAAAGTAACAACACCAATAGCACTTAAGTGTTGATAGAAGTCACGCAGAGCTTTTTGTTGGTACGCATTGCGCGTGACTCTATTACTCAAGTGTTCATAACTTTTGCGGCTCACCGTTGTGCAATATGAGTTGTTACAAAAGAGCGCTTTTTTGCTTCAATTTTAAGCTAACATAAAAATTTCTTCTTTATTTAATTTTTGTTTTTTATAGCCTACAAAATTATTAAAGGGTATATTCACTTTGTCAATCCGTGTGTAACGCAGCGACAAGTTCCCCTAACACCCCATAAAATATATATATTCTTGGTCAGTGGTGAAATCTAAGATGACGTAGCCATTTCCGTCCGCTTGTAGAAAAGGCGATACTGTTCCCCGCCCCTTTTAGTGGGCGTGGAAGTTACATATTATATGAAAAAAATTTTATAAATATTAAACAAATTTTATTCCTTAAACCTACATTCCTTAAAAATTAAATTTATAAGCTTTTATGATGAGGGTAACGTGTTCCTCTGCCCTACCACTCCAGCCAACTTTGCCCCTTAAATTATCCTATCAAAAAAAAAAATTTTTTTTTTGTTCACTTCATAATCCCAAAAATTTACTTTTTAAGTTTTTACGACAGAGGTGAGACGTTTCCCCCACGACCCTTCCCGCAGTGGTCCTGTCAAAATTGAGCACAGAAATGTCTTAAAGGAACTCTGACCCAGCAGGATAAACATTTTCATCTTGTCTCAGTGCCCTTTAGTGCTTTAATGCTGATGGAAAGGTGACCCAGCCATGCTCCTCCCAACACAGTGGGAAGGACCGTACTAAAATAAATTTTTTTTCCTGTTTACTTAAGCCAAATAACATAAAAATTTAAATTTTAATAAAAATAAAGTTTTCATTTACTAAATATTTATAGGATATTTATGCATGCTTGTGCATGCCTACCTTGATGAGTTTTTCAAAATTATTTAAGAAACATAGGATTTAATTACGGAAAGTTTTTAGCTTTTTTCAGTCCACTGTCACAATGTCTAATTTTAAGGCATCTTTTCATATACAAGATTATCTATTTACTTTTTAAAGTACTTGAAGTTCTACTTTGCAATTAATCCCTAATACGTCCCAGTGTGCCATGTTGAGAAAATATAATATATTCTTTCATACTTATGTTTAATAAGTCATTTCCTAAAAAGATGTTTATATAAACAGATGTCTTACCGAAGATGTCGTTTATTTACAGGGAAATTGTTTTGAAATTATTACCTGGAATAAAGAAAAGAGAAAATTAGGTTATTTAAAGAAAATTTTCAAAAATTCTATTGGTTTAATGAATTTCCTATTATTTTCTAAATTTAACATAATATTTTAAATATTAAATATAAATAATTGTTTAGGCAACAAACTGCTGCGTTGTTAATGTACTACCGCGTAGCATGCAGCTAAAAGCAGACAACAACAACAAAAAAAAGTTAAGCAATTGTGTATGTCTCTGCTGCAGCATTCATACAGAGAAAATCATGCAGAGAAGCAAGTAAAATTGAAATTTACCCAGAGACATCATATCGTTAGTTATTGACGCTTTAAGGCAACTAACGAACTATACAATAACACTTGGTTAAATTTCAATACAATTTGATGATGAATATTATTATTATAAAATAAATAAACACAAAAGAAAACCAGCAACAAGAATGAATGAATAAAAAAGACCTTCAGGCCACAATTTGTTCACGTTGCTGCAGTGCACTGAGAGTCTAGGGAAGGCAGACAGGAGGTACTGGCAGCAATCTAAGCCAAGTTAGTAAATGAGCAATTGAACAGATGTTTTTGTAATATAGTCGACCAAAAACAAAATTTTTTTTTCCTTTTTTTATTTATTTAAATTTAAAAAATAAAATAAAATAAAAAAAAACTTATCTTGTTGTACGTATAAAGTTGTGAAGGAAAAAAAAAGCAGACAAGAAAAACATGGCTAAGAGACAATTTCAATTAACACCATTAACCAAAGATGTTGTTGATGATGTAGAGTCGTCGTTCAGAAACGTTTAAGAGTGTAATGTGTATTTATTACACATACTTGATGCATGTTGTTGCCGATTTATCCACTTACTCGTTTGAGGCCAACATCATGTTCTTAACATTATTTTGCCTTGTTTTCTCATGTATTTTTTTTTCTTTTGTCTATCTTTTATTTTTTAAGTTTAATATCAGTGTGGCAACATTCACGTACAAGCATAATTCATATACATTGCAAATAACAATAGAAACACTTAAGTTTTTAAGTGCAGCACAACACACAGAATACAGTGGCGCAAAGGAACATATTTTGGCTCAGTAATAGAGAATAAAAAAGAACTGCTGCACTTAATGCAATTTAAAGCTTATCCAATGAGTTCCCGTGAATAATATTAGTATGAACCATATTATGGTTGTTACCAACACTATATGGTTGTAACAAACATATTATGGTTATTCTTTTTTTTTACTCAGCACAACTTTTAAATATAAAGGACACTTCAAGTAACGGTTTTTTTGTTATATTTCATGATATTTATATGGAAATTAATGCAATAATGAACATATTTTGGCTCAGTAATAGAGAATAAAAAAGAACTGCTGCAGTCAAAACAATTTAAAGCTTATCCAACGACTTCCACTGCATAAAATTGCAATAAATCATATTATGGTTGTAACAAACACTATATGGTTGTAACAAACATGTTATGGTTATTCTTTTTTTTTTACTCAGCACAACTTTTAAAAATAAAGGGCACTTCAAGTAACGGGTTTTTGTTATATTTCATGATATTTATATGGAAATTAATGCAATAATGAACATATTTTGGCTCAGTAATAGTGAATAAAAAAGGACTGCTGCAGTTAAAACAATTTAATGCTTATCCAACGACTTCCACTGCATAAAATTACAATAAACCATATTATGGTTGTAACAAACACTATATGGTTGTAACAAACATATTATGGTTATTCTTTTTTTTTACTCAGCACAACTTTTAAAAGTAAAGGACACTTCAAGTAACAGTTTTTTGTTAAATTTTATGATATTTACATACATATATGAACATTAATGCAATAATGAACATATTTTGGATCAGTAATAGAGAATAAAAATGAAGTGCTGCAGTCAAAATAATTTAAAGCTTATCCAACGACTTCCACTGCATAAAATTACAATAAACCATATTATGGTTGTAACAAACACTTTATGGTTGTAACAAACATATTATGGTTACTCTTTTTTTTACTCAGCACAACTTTTAAAAATAAACGACACTTCAAATAACGGTTTTTTGTTATATTTCATATTTATATGGAAATTAATGCAATAATGAACATATTTTGGCTCAGTAATAGTGAATATAAAAGAACTGCCGCAGTTAAAACAATTTAAAGCTTATCCAACGACTTCCACTGCATAAAATTACCATAAACCATATTATGGTTGTAACAAGCATTATATGGTTGTAACAAATATATTATGGTTAATTTTTTTTTTTACTCAGCTCAACTTTTAAATATAAAGGACACTTCAGGTAACGGTTTTTTGTTATATTTCATGATATTTATTTGGAAATTAATGCAATAATGAACATATTTTGGTTCATTAATAGAGAATAAAAAAGAACCGCAGCAGTTACGTATATATTTAAAGCTTATCCAACGACTTCCACTGCATAAAATTACTATAAACCATATTATGGTTGTAAAAAACAATGTATGGTTGTGCCAAACATATTATGGTTAGTTTTTTTTTAGTGCTCAGCACAACTTTTAAAAATAAAGGACACTTTAAGGAACGGTTTTTTGTTATATTTGATGACATTTATATGAAAATTAATGCAAAAATTCCAAGTGTTAGGTTAAGACATGCTCAATCATGTCCGTTCTAAACGATCAATATGTTTCTCATAAATTCTGGTTACGTTGAATTTCAACCACTGTTCCTTTTATGTTTTTAAATTTTATATTGTAAACATTTTTACTTTACAGCCAACACATAAAGACCTTTGAAGTTGTTAAACTTTTTTTTTACACCTCGATTTTTTGTTGGAAAATATTTAGCACTTGTATGTTAGAAACTAAGTCTTTAAAAATTATATACCTGGAAATTGATTTTGCTAAAATTTTTTTCCAAACACATAACATTCAACAACGTATTTCAAACAATTTACAAATTCCAAAAACCATGTTTAAACACATAAATTGGAGCAACATTTAAATGCAATTTCTAATGCACAAACATATTTTTGTCAGACTGCAGCAAAAAAATCCAAACTAAAGAAAACTCAATTTAATAAAGTATAAATGTATTTTGGATAAATCTTTTAAGTCATTCAGACAAATTATGGCAAATTTTATTTTCATAACCAAATTCCTCACTTTCCTTTGTACCGACTGGTCTCCGTGCAGTCAGCAACAACTCATGGCACCATACGTGGGCTGCAATCTATGAAATCAGTTTATAGTGCTTTAACAACTGGTAATACCCTTATGGACCCAACACAATAGAGACAAAGTCGAGCCAAGTGAAAAAAAAACTGAATGTTTTTCTTGTAAATGATATTCAATGAATTTAATGGAAATTTTTCATTTACATAATCGTTGTCTGGCATTTATCAGCCATTCATATAAGCAGTCATCACACACACACACACACACACAAACCTCCTTCCAAGACTGTAAACTTAAAATAGCAGAAAAACGTATAAGAGATTTTTGATGCTAAAAACTAGAAAATCATCGTATCGAAAACCAATAAGCGTGTGTAAAACGGAAGGCAAACAATATTTAAAGCAAGCAATATAAGCGCCACAGCCATATGAATGCATTTCTTTTTTTTTTGCCGTTGCCATAGAAGCCAGGGCAAGAATTGCTCTTTAGCAAGACACACAAACACACACATGCACATGCACACACCAATTGAAAACTTTCCTGTTTTGTTGCAAAAAGAGGCTTTTCCAAAGAAACCGTTTACAAGATGAAGCAGAAATTATGCAGATAGAAGCTTTAGAAAAACAAACAGAAAACTTGACCAGATATAAAAGGAAAACACTCAAAACGGTTAGCAGATACATGCAAATGAGGCAAAAGTGATTGCAAATATCAGTTTATGGCCATAATGTAGAGCAGAGCGGCTGAGAAATGCTACATGGGCACGTTAAAAGCATCGATCTAATTGAATGCAAAATGTTAGCAGACATTTTTTCTAAATAAATTGGTTTAGAGACTTTCTGCAACATGTTGCAGAAATTAAAATGTATCTGCAACATTACTTAATGAAAACACACTTAAAACGTAAAAAATAGAATGACTTCATTAATTCAGACATTTTCTCTAAATAAAATTGTTTTGAGACATTCTGCAACATGTTGCTGAACTCAAAATGTTGCGTAACGAACAGTTTAATTCTTTAATCCATTTTAAATTATTTGAAAAATTAAAAAAGAAATAATGAAAACGCATTTAAAATGTAACAAATAGAATGACTTCATTAATTCCGACATTTTCTCTAAATAAAATGGTTTAGTGACTTTCTGCAACATGTTGCTGAACTCAAAATGTTGCGTAACGAACAGTTTAATTCTTTAATCCAATTAAATTATTTGAAAAAATTGTTTAAAATATATAATGAAAACACACTTAAAACGTAACAAATAGAATGACTTCATTAATTCTGACATTTTCTCTAAATAAAATGGTTTTGAGACATTCTGCAACATGTTGCTGACATCAAATTGTTGCATAACGAACAGTTTAATTCTTTAAATCCATTTTAAATTATTTGAAAATTTTGTTTAAAATGTAACAAATAGAATGACTTCTTTAATTTTTTTAGTTGTTTGGTTTATGTATTATTTTCAATTTTTTTTAATAATTTTCATATTTTATTAAAAAAATTTTTTTTTTAATTTTTTTATTTGTTTACCAGGGCCGGAGAAGAGATATTTTTTCTCAATCTACTAATGATATGCTGTTTCATTTCTTGTTGAGCAATTTATTTGAATCCACACAAATACCTTAAGCGGACAATCAAAACATCTTGTGCAGGACTCTAGAGTATGAATGGTATTGCCTAAAACTTTCTGCAACGTTTTAATTAACCATAGATGTAATTTTTTAGCATACAATTCAAAGCAAATATTTTTGATGTAAAAGGAAAAACCAATTAATAAGAAATTATTTCTATACGCAAATAACAAATTGCAATATCCAATTTACTACTTTCCTGATATCCTTTTTAAGGCAAATTGTTTGCAGAAAATTGAAAAATTATATTGTGCGATTAAAAAGTATCTGCAAACATTAATTAAGGCACTTGCACACGAACAAACAAAATTAAAATTTTTACTGCCTTTATTTTTAAACCAATTTCAGGATACGAAAAGGAAAGAAAAAACATTCGACAAATTTTGTCTAATGACTTTCTGAGCAAACCCTTTTTTTTTGTCTTAAAGCCTAAACCAAAAGTCAAAAGCCAAATAAAAAATAAGAAACAAAAATTAGAAAACTGTAATGACCTATACAAAGCCAAGCAGTTTTATATGAAAAAAAGAAAAGGAAGCGAAGAATGGAAACGGTGATGAAAACATCAGCTTTAGCTTTTTAACATTTTGTGAAAAATGAATTGATCTTTTTTTTTACAGCAAAAGCCAATATTCCTAACAGAAGTACATTAACGAAAGCAATTTCAATATAAAAGAACATACAATTCGTATACAAGGCCTGTAACAAATCATTAATCATTTTTAATATATATATATGAAAAAGGAAAAAGAAAAGGAATTTGTTAAAGAAAAACCCAAGAGTCTCTTCTTGTTTAATAAAATAAATCAAAAAGTCTCAATACATTTGTTAGTTAAACAACAGCATATTGACAGCATTATGTAATAGGCTCTATAGAATTTTGAGGAAACATAAGCAAATAACAAATTACTTTTTCCAATCACTTTTTTCTTAATATTCTACATGCACACATACACGTAAACATACATTTGCATGTGCTCGAAAATACTGTTTAGCAAAGTTTGCTTTTATTACCATATAATTCTTTGGTTATAATCTCCTTTTTTTTGCAGAAAAGTTTTAAAAGAAAAATCCATTAGATATTTGTTTATTGCCTTGTTTTTTTTAAGGACACGTATTACAGAGTCGTATACTAATTTAAGCCATATTTGTACAATATTGTAGAAACGTAATAAACAAATAAGTTGCTGGCTTTTTTTTTTTGTTCCGTGTCTAGACACAAAAGTTATTGCAATTAAACTAATTATTAACAAACAAAAAAAAAAATTACTTAAATAATTTAATCATTAAGCCTGACTAATGTAATTTTAATGAAAAATGTTTAAAAAACACATTTAAATATTATGAAATTCTAAATTATTTTGCTTTAGTTCGTGCACTAAGAAAAAATAAATGTTTCTTAGAAACTTACATTTGCATATAAAATTGTTACTTCTATTTATCACCAACCGAAATTTTAACAAAAAAAAAAAATTTAAATTATGTATAAAAAATTCTACTGAAAATTACTTAAGTGAAACTCAAAAATTAAAAAAAAATTGCGAAATTCCTGATTTCAGAACACAAAAAAATAGAACATAAAAAGTAAGAACGTTTAAGAATCTTAAATACCTTCCAAATAAAAGTGCAAGTCATTATAAAAAGTGCAAGTCATCATAAAAAGTGCAAGTCATTATAAAAAGTGCAAGTCATTATGAAAAGTGCAAGTCATTATGAAAAGTGCAAGTCATTGTAAAAAGTGCAAGTCATTGTAAAAAGTGCAAGTCATTATAATAAGTGCAAGTCATTGTAAAAAGTGCAAGTCATTGTAAAAAGTGCAAATCATTATAAAAAGTGCAAGTCATTGTAAAAAGTGCAAGTTATTATAAAAAAGCGCAAGTCATTGCAAAAAGTGCAAGTCATTGTAAAAAGTGCAGGTCATTGTAAAAAGTGCAACTCATTATGAAAATTGTAAGTCATCATAAAAGGTGCAAGTCATTATGAAAAGTGCAAGTCATTATAATAAAGTGCAAGTCATTGCAAAAAGTGCAAATCATTGTAAAAAGTGCAAGTCATTATAAAAAGTGCAAGTCATTGTAAAAAGTGCAAGTCATCATAAAAAGTGCAAGTCATTGTAAAAAGTGCAAGCCATGATAAAAAGTGCAAGTCATTGTAAAAAGTGCAACTCATTGTAAAAAGTGCAAGTCATTGTAAAAAGTGCAAGTCATTGTAAAAAGTGCAAGTTATTATAAAAAAGCGCAAGTCATTGCAAAAAGTGCAAGTCATTGTAAAAAGTGCAGGTCATTGTAAAAAGTGTATGTCATTATTCAAAATGCAAGTCATTATAAAAATTGTAAGTCATCATAAAAAGCGCAAGTCATCATAAAAAGTGCATGTAATTATGAAAAGTGCAAGTCATTATAAAAGTACAATTCATTGTAAAAAATGCAAGTCATAAAAATTTTAGGTTATCATAAAAAGTGCAAGTCATAATGAAAAGTGCAACTCATTATAATAAAGTGCAAGTCATTGCAAAAAGTGCAAGTCATTGTAAAAAGTGCAAGTCATTGTAAAAAGTGCAAGTCATTGTAAAAAGTGCAAGTCATTGTCAAAAGTGCAAGTCATTGTCAAAAGTGCAAGTCATTGTAAAAAGTGCAAGTCATTGTCAGAAGTGCAAGTCATTATAAAAAGTGCAAGTCATTATAAAAAATGCAAGTCATCATAAAAAGTGCAAGTCATCATAAAAACTGCAAGTCGTCAGAAAAAGTGCAAGAAGTCATTATAAAAAGTGCAACTTATTATAAAAAGCGGAAGCTTATGCGCTCATACCAGCGTGTATTAAGTATTAAAGTTGCATTTTTATTTTATTACACTTTTCACCCGCGACTCCACTGTTATGCCAATTTAACAAAAATCAAGCATATCTTTTAAAAATTTGGCTTACAAAAATAATATATATTTTCAGAAATTTATTTGATTAATCTTTGCTTAATAGGACAGACGTGGCAGCTTCTAGAAAAAAAGCAATAGAAAAGTTTCTTAAACTTGTTCATTTTTCACGGTGATGCTTTTAGCCACTCACCAAATAGGCATTAAGGTCAAAAGCTTTAGTTTAATAATGGCAAGTCTGCTAGTTAAGTAATAACCCTCGCATGTGGCATTAATACAAGGAAACGAAATGAGGAAAAATCAATAAAGCAAGAAAGACCGCAAATCGTAAATAACGATAAAAAGGCGATTTAAATTCAAAAAATTATAAGTAAATAATTTATGAGTAGCAATTCAACACGGGGTAAATATTATTTTAGTGTTTGCAATTGAGTGAAAAATATCTTTGGTCTTGTTAAATAAACAGATTTGCTTTCAAGGATAAAAAGCGCCTAAATGCATACTCTAACTTAAGTAAAAAGCAAATAATACAACAAATTTATTAGCCAAATTAGTTTAAATTTATGCAATTTGAATTTAACTTTTAATTTATTTAAACTTTTGTTTAACATAAAGCAGATTTTTTATAGCAAAAGAAAGATTTTAAAAGCGCCTAAAGCTATGCACTGGCTTCAGTTAGGCAAAAGTACAAGTTAATATTTAATAACAAGAT